>CM037876.1:111629312-112918807 GCA_021292165.1 Shinisaurus crocodilurus | reverse complement strand
CACGGACAATTACATAATCCAGAAGATGCCAGTGCTTTGACCGTGGGTGCTGCCATGATGTTTTAAACTTATTCTTTTGTCGAAAGAGCGTGTTTGTGATAGTGAGATTATGCTCTGCACATATAGACAAAAGTAAGAGTCCGTTCGGGTTGCTATTACCAACTCCGTCTTTTCCAATAGTTTCTGGCCATAAATCAAAGTCACGCCCGACTCTTGCGTTAAAATCGCCCAGGAGGATAATTTTATCCTCCTTAGGTATCTCTGACAGGAGAGTGTCCAACTGGCTATAAAAACTTTCCTTGATGTCATCATCAGCATCTAATGTTGGTGCATAAGCGCTCAAAATAGTTACCTGTTGGTTATTGGCGAGCTTTAATCGAAGAGTTATCAGGCGTTCGTTAATGCCAGTAGGAACTTCTGACAAAGAGTTCACTAGTTCATTTTTGATGGCAAAGCCTACACCATGTATTCGTCGGTCCTGCTCAGGTAGTCCTTTCCAGAAGAAGGTATAACCTTGTACATACCTACATCTAAACGTGCATATACAGATATCCCTAATTTTAGCAGTGAACCTGCTGTGGAAACACATTCCACACTTTTTAGGCATAAGTACAGCCTTCTCCTATGAACTGAGCTCCTATGAACCAAAACTATTTTGGTTTGTAGCAGAAGCTGGATTTGCACAGTGCTGATTTGATTACGGTAGTAGTTCTTGAGTCAATCACAAAACCACTTCTCAGAGCAATTATTCAAGAGAATGTTATAAAGAGTTAAAAAACAAACCAACCCAGTGCAAAACAAACATTTCAGGAGCAGATAAACATGCAAGGCAGGGGTGGGGGCTAAAGCAATGTGGACAACCATTCCAAAGCATGAAAAGAAAGAGGAAATCAGCATTTGATTAAGAGGTTGTAATGTGTCCCTTGTGGGGTAAAAGTGGTAAGAAGAAGAGCTCAAGCTACAGCGGGGGGGACGGGGGACGGGGGGACCATACCTAGCTGTGTGAATCACCTGGTAAGATGACCCTTCCCCATGGTCCTGGCTGCATTTAAACCATACTGCGGTGGCCCGAGTGCAGTAAGACCAGCACTAGCAGCCAGCGAGGGTTAGGTTAGCACTTTGCCTGTTAGTTTTAACTTTGCTTTTGTATCAGATTGTCTGGTGTTTTGTAGTGCAATCTGGTGAGTTGAACTGTAAGACTGAATTTAACTCATGATTATTGAATTGTATATTTTTCGTGTTTAAATTGGTTATGTTTTGTAATCATGTTCAAATATGATGTTGTATGTGTGCATAGATAGATAGATAGATAGATAGATAGATATGCACACATACAACATCATATATATATGATGTTTATTGTGAGATGCTTTAGGCATGGTTCACCATGGAAAAGCAGCATATAAATAAATGAAAATGAAGTAAAATGAAACCAAAATTACCCACTACTGTTTGTAGGTACATCTACCAGTGTTCTCCAACCTTGGGCCCCCAGACGTTTTTGGCTTACAACTCCCAGCATGCCCCAGCCAGCTACGGGAGTTGTCCAATGTTCTTGCCCCTATCTGTGCATTGGGTGGAAGGTGTGAAGGCAGATGTCCTGGATTTTAGGAAATAGCTGATTTTGCTTTATTGGACTTGCTGGGAAGGCTACTGAAAAATGCTAACCCATCTCTCTTAAAACAATATACTATATTGTCCTATTATAATATGCAAATGCCAAATGTTAATGATAGATAATTACCGTAATTTAAAAATGTAAATAAGTAAAAAGTACTAATTGTATTAAAGGGAAGACACACAAAAACACAAGCAGGTTCACAATGAATTCTGGGTAACTGGCATATAAAATAGTTGTCAAGATGATCTGGATGGTATCCAAAAAGAAAATGCTGAGTTAAAGCCCTACTGCTTGGGCTACAAGAGTAATGAGTAATGAAATAGGTGTGCACTGAAGCTGTATTATTCCAGGTCAAAAGGGTACTTAAAGTTTTTGCTTATCAATTAATGAGCAAAAAACATTGTGTAAGGTATACACATCAAAAAGCTTGATGTACAGATGTTTTGTTTTTAAATTGACTTAGGTTTCATTCGCAAATTTTGAGTAAAAAGTCATCTTCTCAAAGGTATGATTCAAAATTGATCTTATGTAGTCTGAAAGGTGTATGTATAAGCCCTTTTTGTATGTTCTTTGTTTTTAGGAATGTTTAATAACAATAAAATTATTAAGACTGTGAACCCTTGTTTATGGGACAGTAAATAACAATAAGTCACAGTGGGTTGGTTGAACATGTGAACAACCCACGGTGAGCCTGACAGATGATTGGGAACACTGTGGGTTGTAGGCCCCTCCCCCTCTATCTCCTTGGTATCTGTGGCTTTTTTCCCTTTTAAACTCCCCCCCCCGGAGATCCCCTATGTATGGTCGCTTCAAAGTGCCCCAGCACCTTGGAGGGGCTGCCTGTGGTTGCCCAACATTATATATATATATATATATATATATATATATTTGTTCCCAGTAATTTTTGCAAATATTTGTGAAATTTTTTTTAATTTTTTTTTTAACTGTCAAAGTTAACTACTCCTGTAAATGGGGTGGCTCGCACTTTTGCATGTTCCTGAGATGATAGAAACTGAGGAACAAATGCAAAAGTGAGTGCACCCTTGGGACACATGAGTTCCCCCCCAAAAAAGAACCCAAGGATCTTGCTGCAAAGGGGGAGAACAAGCCGTCACCCCCTTGAGCTAAGATCACTCGTGCTTTTGGTTACATTTGACAGCTCGCCTTTTGACAGCTGTCAGATGTAACCAAAGGGAAAAATAAACTTAACTGCACCCTCTGTGTGGCAATGCCCAGGGTGGGAACTTCAACTTTGCTGTTTTAGTTTGTAGGTTTGTGAATACAGGTGTGGTATTGATATATTGGCATAATACAAAGCATTGTCATGGAATCATGTTTTCTTTCATGGTAATCTCTGACTTTTATTTCACCCAGACTACACTGTATTTCTCAACTTGTTTTTTCAACTTGTGCTCAAATTTGAGTATGATAGATTTCTGGCTTCTTTGTTTTAAACACGCTGCACGCATAATAAAAATATTTTTGTTTTGTTTTTTCAGTAAAACCTACTCATTAGGACTGGACATAATGGGTAATAATTTAATTAGGATCAGAGACTATCTAAAAATAGTGTCTGGTTGAATCCTGCAAGATGGTACCGATCACTCCATTTAATATGGATGTCCGTGAATCTCGATCAGGGTGGAACCCCCCCCCCCCCCGAGCCCCACGGCACTTACCTTCTCCCCGGCTTGGCACATCTCCCTGGAGAGGAGCCAGGGAGAGGAACTTCCGGGTCCCCGGCACTGTGTTTTTAGCATAAATACCATAGAAAATCACCTTAAAACGGGCGCGCCGGGGACCCGGCCACGCCATTTTCTATGGTATTTACATTAAAAACGCAGCGCTGGGGACCTGGAAGTGATGTGACGGGTCCCGGCGCTGTTCCAGGAACTGACGCGACGGGACGCTGGTGCTGCTTTGTCCACGTAAATATCATAGAAAACCACCTTAAAACAGCTGCGCTGCCATTTTAAGGTGGCTTTCTATATTTATGTGGGAAAAGCAGCACCAGGGTCCCATTGTGTCAGTTCCTGGAACAGTGCCGGGACCCGTTGCATCACTTCCGGGTTCTGGCAAAGTCCACTGGGAGCCTCATGTTGCTGCGGGAGGAATCGAGCAGCGGGGGTGCTCGCTGAGCACAAGGCGAGCACCCCAACAGGTACATCGCTACAAGATCCATGTATTTGGAAGGAACTGTAGTGACAAATGTCGGGTGGTAGAGCAGGGAAAGAGTGTTATTGTACACCAGGAATGTTACCTCATTGAATGAAGCTGATTAGAGGGAGATTCAGAACAGATAAAAGGAAGTATTTCTTCACACAGCACATGGTTAAGCTGTGGGATTTGCTTCTTCAAGATGTGGCAATGGCCACAGGCCACCATTATGGATGGATTAAAAAGAGGATTAGACAATTCATAGAGAACAAGGCAACCAATGAGTACTAGTCATGATTGCTATATACCACCTTCAGGATCAGAAGCAGCATGCCACAAAATACCAGTTTCTGGAGAACAATAGTGGGAGGATACTATTGCACTCCTGTTCCACCAGTGGGTTTCGCACCAGGCATCTGGTTGGCCACTGTGGGAACAGAATGCTGGAATAAATAGACCTTTGATCTAACGTGGCTCTTCTTATGTTCTTAGATTTTGGAGAAGACGGTCTAATTTGGCCTGAGCACTGTACAAGTTCTAGTCAGCAGGGCTGATATGCTGTATTTATGTTGTAATTCTGCTGGTGTACAAAAATGAAAAATGTGGCATTGAGCATAGAATACAGCTTCCTGTCCTGCTGCTGCTCAGTCAGGCTCTGCATTAGGAACAACTAAGGGGCAAACCAAAGGAAAGTCAATAAACAGCCAAAGGTCAAGCACAGAGGTATCAGTCCAGCAAGAAAGCAATTCCAGTCAGTAAATAGGCAATGGTCAAAGAAAGAGTTTTACCAGGCAAGAGGAAGAGTTCCAAGAGAGAGGTCTGAAGAGCAGTCAAGGTACAAATACAGATACAAATTGCAGTCCAAGAAGCAGAATCAAGCAGGAGTCGAACAGTGACTGGGTTTGGACGACACAACAAGCAGTCCGAACCCAGGTCGTGGTGAGTCACAATGGTCTGTTTTGTCCTCAGAAACAATGATAAGAAACAACGGTTTGTTTTTACAATGATGGCTTATCATGTCGGCTGAGCCCAGGAGACCCCTCTCATCATTGTTTCTGCAGAAATACCACAGAGCCGCATGGCCAGAGAGGGAAAATCTGCAGCCACTCTATCCCCCAGATCTCTATCTCCAATTCTGCCTAGCAACACGCACGTCAACGCTAGCCTCACTGTTACACAGGCTGCCTGCCGTCTCATACCAGCTCCCTCCAAGTCTGGACGTGGGCTCAGTTTTGGCAGAGAGTGGTTGGTGTGGCTCTCCTTCGTGGATCATGACCTGCGACACCTGGCTAACAAAGACCATGTTGGGAGACGCATGCACCTGTAACTCTTGAAGGTGCAGTGGCCTGAGTGATTATTGGGAGGGGAGCGGTCCATCTGCAATATGGGATTCCATGTTATCCAGCACACACAGCAGCACATAAAATATTATGTGCGGAATTTTATCCGGCGGAATTTTAGGATCCCTTTAAGATGTTTTAAAGATATTTTAAGATGTTTTATGATGTTTTAAAGATGTTTTTAAGATGTTTTAATGGTATGTGTTGTGTTTTGTTTGGTCTATGTGTTTTATATTTTTTGCTGTTCCCCGCCTCAATCTAGACGGAGAGGCGGGTAAGAAATATTTTTATCATCATCATCATCATCATCATCATCATCATCATCATCATCATCATCCAGCACACAAGCACATGCACATAGCGCTATTGCAATTTATTTTTCCTACAATGATTATCTTTCTTAGCAATGAAAGCAATATAGGGCACAGCATATTTCCTTCCTGTACTTTGCCAATAACCTCTGCTTCAGGAAAATAAAAGGTGTTTCTCATTGTGGTGAAGGGAAAGCAGGAAAGCATTTTTCTCCGCTGCAGCTGAGGTGGTGGCAGGCAGAGGAGTGGGTTGTTCGCGTGCCTGGGTGAGGGCAACAGGAATAAGCTCCATAGTCCATACTGTAGTGGTGGAGAGAGGACGAAGGGAGGTCTTGGGGCGGGAAGGGTCATGAATGAAACTCCTTGGACGTGTCCACCTGGATGCGAGGGCAGCAGGAAGGGTGGTGCTGGGAGGGCCCCTCTTTTCAGCAGGGGGGGAAGGAGGGTTGGGGTTTGAGAAGCGGAGGCCATGCCATGTGATGCCAGGGCAGGCAAAGGGGGAAGGCAGTGAGAGCAACCTTCACCTGTCTCCTATCCAAGACTGGCAGTAGGGAGGAAGGATGACGAAAGGGGCCTCGCCTCGGTGCTGGGCACTGCGAGGAACAATGGGGGGGGGGGATGATTGGAGCCTGCCACTTGTGTGTGTGATGCCAGGGTCTTGGGAGGGAGGCACGGTTGTTAGTGAGCATCACCTGCATCTTGGGGCAGGTGTGGGAAAGGGAGGACAGGAGGCTTCTCACTGGACAGGAGACAGTGTGTGGCAGCGGCAGCTGCTGAGGCTGAAGCCGCACATTTCATTAGGGGCACTGTGGGGGAGTAGGATAGCGCTTGGTCGCACAAGTCAGGGGGAAGGGATGGATCGGGGAATGGCGAAACTGGCCGGTGCAGGGGGTGGAGCAGATGGCGAGGGAAAATCAAGCCACAGCTCATGCTGGAAGCACTGGTTGGAGGGTGGGGTGAAGGGGGGGGGGGAAGATCCTTTTCCACGTCAGCGACGAAGAAAGCGGGGAGAAAGCTGCCCATGCCCCGGGCGGGGATGTGCTGGGGCGTGGTGACAGGCAGCGATAGCTGTTTCTGCTGGGTTTCCAAGGTAGATGGTCTAGGAGGCAGAAAGGAGAGGGACTGGGTGACAGGTACAGAGTTTTATTCTGCTGGATTTACAACAGTCGCCTAGGAGGCAGAAAGGAGAGGGTTACAGTTTGCTTTGGGAGGGGGGAGAGGGAAGGCCTGCCCCATGCACTCAGCAGACCAATCGGGATGAAGCAGCTGAGGAAGCAAGGGATACTGGGATATGGACTGGCTCGCAAAGGTGTGAGCAGGCGGGAGCTCAGGCTCTGAGCAAAACCGTGCTAGCAATGAGCAGAACCACGCTAGTGATGAGAGGGGGCGATCATCTGTCATACCCATCGTTGTAAATCGTGGTAAATTGCAGTAACGTACCTCGATAGCTTGCTGTGTTGTGTGAACCCGCCCAGTCAGTAGCATGAAGGTTCAGACACGAAACAAGGTCAGAGGTACTGGAGCTGGTAGAAAGACATTGTTTCCAGCAGCCAGTAAGTCTCAACTGAAGGCCTTTGTAACTGGAGCTGCCAGGGCCCTACCCAGGGCTCAGCTGTAGTTCATCACAGGCATTCTGGCAAATGTCCTACTCATGAGGAGGGCCTTGCTCCTGAGGAGGTCTTTACTCTTGAAGAGTGCAACCGCTATGAATCTTGAGGTGTGTGCTTCATCTCCACATCATCACAACCTGTGCTTCTGGAGCCAGTGCACTTGATAGCTGTGTGGGTACTTGGTTTTCTCTTCTGCTGCCACGGGTGAGTTATGGTCTGCAGCGATCCTATCTGAGGGTCCCTTAGAGTCTGCTACTGGGGCCAAAGCATCTTCTCTACTGATGGCAGAGGTGCTTGGGATCTCACTAGTATCAGGGAGCCCCACAGAGAGCATGCGTTCTGCGAGGTCAAGCTCTTCCTCTGATGAGTCATCCCAGCTGATGTCAGTCAGACATAACGCTTCCTAGAAATTCTCAGTTGTTTGAAAAAAGTAGTTTCTAGTCATTATGACTGGTCACTTGTATCATAAACAACAGCACCTTGGTCTCAGCTGGATTGAGATTCAGTTTGTTGGTCCCATCTAGCCGACCGCCAACTTAGACACCTGTTCAGAATGTTCACTGCTTCACCTTGATCTGTTGTTAAAAAAAGAAAAAAGATCTGGTATCATAGGCATCCTGACGGCAATTCACACCAAGTCAACAATTGACCTCTCTCAGAGATGTCATGTAGATGCTAAACAGCATGGGAAGGAAGACCTTTGAGGAATCCCATGGCAGAAAAAACTTGGGACAGATCAGCAGTCTGCCACTGTCACTGTCTGGAACGGATAAATCAGACAGCAATGGAACCAACTGAGTATGGTACTCCCTGCTGATCCAGAAGGATACCATGGTAGATGGTATTGAAAACTGTTGAGAGATACAAGAGAGTAAGTAGGATTGTGCTCTCTGTATCTTTCTTCCAGCTGACATCACAGTTGTTAAAAGCTCAGTCTATTAGGGTGTGCAATCCTGTGCATGTTTAGACAGAAAAAAAGTACTACTAGATTGTGCCCTTAGTGAATGTTTTTAGAACTTCACTCAGTTGGCTTGCTCTGTTTGATACCACTCATCGAGTAGGCATTTTATGATTATACCTGAAATTGACATTTGATTGGGCCAGTGGTGTGGCAGGGCTCTCTGTGTAGACCCCATGTAGAACTTGCTTCCTTCGGCTATTAATCTTTGTTCCTCACGCTTTGCCTTCAAAAACATCTGACAACCCACTTAGGCTGCAATTCTATATACACTTATCTGGGAGTAAATCTCATTGAACTCCGTGGGACTTACTTCTGAATAGAAGTCCTGACTGCCCGCCCTTCTCTTCCTCCCCACTTTAATTGTTACTTAGCTAGGTTTTGCCATATTTCACTTTACACTGCACTAACTGTTGGGAGCCCCGTATCAAGAATCATCGCTGTAAACTTGTGCTGAACATAGAGGGAGGTGTGTGTGTGTGTGTGTGTGTGTGTGTGAGAGAGAGAGAGAGAGAGAGAGAGAGAGAGAGAGAGAGAGAGAGGAGGTGCTGGTGGTGTGTATTGGTGTATTTTTATTTACTTTGGATTTTAACACATTCAGCTGGGAGTCACTTGAACTGCTTTTTAACTCTGGCTCTCTGGTGGATCAGTTTCTATTTTTTGGAAGCCTCTTCCCCCTGGGAACTGAGGCTTGGCTCTTCCCACTGGGGAGTGTGGGTTCAGTTATGAGGACGAGATTGGAGGCAATTTCTTTGAAAACACACCAAAAAAGGAGTCAAAGTCAGAAAAGAATTTTGCACCTTTTTTCAAATGCCACTCTGCTGCAGGTAAAGAATTTAACAGCTTGTCTAGAGCCAATAATAATCTGACTGACATGGTTTGGCACCGAAGTGTCTATTTAAGCTTGCTTACAAGATGGACATTTTAAAAAAAACAGAAAACTCCTAGGCAGTGTCTGGTATTTTTGTATGTTCGTTCTTGCAAAGATTAATATGCAATTTAGACAGAGCTGGGTTTAAAAAAAAAAAAAAAACTTGCTGGAACAGGTATGTCTAGCATAACTTGGTTCTTCGGGAATTACCACTAATAGTGTTGGTATAAAATCTGTAATTGCTGAAGCCCAGAAGGATTTGCTGCTTATACTATCAGAACGTTTGTTCCCCATTTCCCCTCCCACATGCCCCAACCGTGTCTTGAATTGAATTAAGGTCAGGCTGCGTTTTTATGAGCACTGCAAGCTTTAATAGCTATTCAATGCTGCAAGACCATTTCTTTGTTTTTCGTTGGGTTTTATGTCTTCAAGAAAGAACTTGGGGCTCTTCCAGATGTCTTTTGTTATGGGTGGATTGCAGAATTGTGCTGATGTCGCAGCATGTGAGCTCATTGTGAGACTTTATCAACAGTCAAAAGTGTTTTCCAGGTATATGGTGATCCTGGGAAGAGGCTTGTTCATCCTCTATTGCAGCCTTCCCCCAACCTATCACTCTCCAGATGTGCCAATGGACCTTGTGACTAGGGAGGATGGGAGTTGTAGCCCAACACATCTGGAAGATGCAAGGTTGGAGAAGGGTGCTCTGTTGGCATTGCTTTACATGCCCCACACACCCGCAAGTTGTCCAAAGTAACTTCCTGGGATAACTTTACATGGTTAGTTTCTTTGCAAGGAGAATATACTGGAGACATATACTGCCTTTTCTACTAAACTATTTACACAAGCCTAATTGCTGAGCAAGATGCTTGGCAAGCACTTCTAGTCCCAAACAACATCAGTCGAGCACCCTATTAGCCAACAAGCTGCTTCTGCCAGCCAGAAAACTCTTCGCAACTTTCTTCGGTCAGTACCAAACTCAAAAACTGCATTTTGCCAGTCTAGCCAGGATCAAGACCACAAACACTGTTCCTTTCAGCCTCCACCCTGGGCTTGCCAAATCCCCTGACCCAAAGATTCAGGGACTAAATCTCCTTCTCTGGGTCTGTAAGGGAAGAACTAAAATCTCAGTGAAGAGGGACAGACTATTTTCCGCACGGCTTGATGAGAGTATTTGCTCTTAGCTCTGCCATCATGCCCATTATGCTCCACTCTGGCCCAGTGAGAATCCCAGACATGATTTCCTGCCCTAGCAGGCTCCATCCTGTCCCATCAGGCTCAACTCCCTTAACTAAAAGGTACCATCCTTAGATCCCATCCCAAGTTCTGCCCTTTGAGCCTCAAGGTGTGAATCTCAGGGGTCTGCAACATCATCCAGGCAACGTCATATGCCGCCTTTCTTCCAAAATATGGCACTCAAGGCAGCTTACTAAAAACAATTTAAAATAGATAAAAATAATAAAACACATTAAAATACAATAAAACATAACAATTACAGAATAAAAACAGTACCCAACCCACAGACCCACTTACAGGCCAAAGGCCTTCTTGAATGAAGCAGTCTTTGCCCAGCGTTGGAAGGATAGCAGAGAGGGAACGAACTTAGCCTCCCTTGGAGGGAGTTCCACAGCCTGGAAACAGCCACCAAAAAGGCCATCTCTTGCATCAACAGCAAATGCATCTCTGATGGTGGCAGTCTCAAAAGAAACGCCTATCCAGAAAATCTTAAGGACTGGGCAGGCTCGTATGGGAGAAGGTGGTTTTTCAAGTAGCCTGGTCTAAAGACATTTAGGGTTTTACAGTTCATAACCAGCACTTTGAATTGTGCCCAGAAACAGACTGGTAGCCAGTGAAGCTACTGTAAAGGGAGTCACGTGCTCCCTGTAACCAGCACCGGTCAACAGTCTGGCTGCAGCATTCTGGACCAGTTGAAGTTTCTGAACAGTTTTCAAAGGCAGCCCCACATAGAGCACATTACAGTAGTCCAAATGGGATGTAAGTAAGACATGTGTGACCATGGCTAGATCAAATGTCTCTAGGAACTGGTGCAGTTGGTGCACTAGCCTCAGCTGTGCAAACGCGCTCCTGGCCACCACCAAGACCTGGGCATCCAGGTTCAGGGCTGAGTCCAAGAGTACACCCAAACTGTGAGCCTGAGTCTTGAGGGAGATGTACCCCATTCAGGACAGGTTGAATCCATATTCCCTGAGCTGCCTTTCAACCGACCAGGAGCACATCTGTCTTGTTTGGATCAAGCTTCAATTTGTTTGTCCTCATCCAGTCCATTACTGACATTACTGATTTAGAACCAAACAGCTTCCTTGGATTTAGATGGAAAGGAGAGATAGAGTTGGGTGAAATCAGCATACCAGTGGCACCGAACCCCAACACTTCAGACAACAGGAATGCCCCAGCACCACCTTCTGAGACTGCCCCTCCAAGAAGGACCAGAGCCACCATATGACAGTGCTTCCCAATCCTATCTCAGACAGATGCCGCAGAAAGATACCATGGTCAATGTATTGGAAGCTGCACAGAGGTCCAGCAGAACTAACAGGGATACACTCCCCCTGTCCAGTTCCCAGCATAGATTGTCCACCTAGGCAACCAAAGCAGTCTCTGTCCCATAACCAGAACTGAAACCAGATTGAAATAGATCTAGATAATCTGTTTCATCCAGAAATCCCTAGAGCTGAGAAGCTACCACACACTCCAGCACATTGCCCAAGAATGGAATACTGGAGACTGGCCAGAAAGTATCTATCACAGTGCGGTTCAGGGAGGGTTTTGTGTTTTTTTTTTAACAAAGGTCTTACCACTGCCTCCTTTAGGCAAGATGGAATCACACCTTGCTGTAAAGGGTGGTCACCACTGTCCTTACCCACTCAGCCAGTCCCCCCCCCCCCAGCTGCTTTTATAAGCTAGGAGTGGCAGGCCTAATTTCTCCAAGGATCCTGCCCACATCCTCAGGCTGTACAAGCAGGAGCCAAAGTTACATCCACCGGACTTATATCAACCATGACACGGATACAATCGATTTTATCTGCAAAGTGTTGCACAAATTGGTCACAGTGGGCTATTGAGTGGTCCACCTTATTGTGGGCTAGAGCATAACAGGTCTATGACCACCCAAAAAAGCTCTGCTGGGTGTCTCTGAGCAGACACAATGGTGGCGGAGAACTGTGATTCCTTTGATGCCCTCATTGCCACAGAGTAGGCTTTCAAATGAGCTCTAGCCCGTGTTCTATCGGACTCATCCCGAGTTTTCCACCAATCTTGCTCCAGTCAATTCCCACTCATTTCATTGCCTGCAGCACCCTGGAAAACCAGGGGGCTTGTTGGGCTCAACTCCATGGGAGAGGACACTCATGAGCAATCGTGTCAACTGCCTGGGCCATTTCTCTATACCAGAGATCAACCAGGGCTTCAACAGGCTCACCTGCTGAGGTGACAGGAAAATCCCCAAGAGCTGTCAGAAAACCACCCAGATCCATCACTCTCCTGAGGCAGACCATCTTAATTGGCCCCCTGCCCCGGCAGAGGCTCCAAGAAGTCCCAGCAAGTATGAATCCCACCAGGTAGTGATGACAATGGGACTATAGAAAGTACCTCTTCCATCACCATCACCCCACCCTACACAGAAAGCCAGATCCAAAGTGTGCCCTGCTAAATGAGTGGGGCTAGATACTAATTGGGACAGACCCATGGTTGCAATGGAAGTCCTGAAGTCCTGAGTGACTCCTGACAAGGCGGCCTCAGCATGTATGTTGAAGTCCCCCAACACAACAAGCTGCTGAGATTCCAGCACCAACCCCGAGACTACCTCAGGCAGCTAGCTCAGGAAGGGAGACTGTTGAGCAGTGGGGTGGGTGGTACACCTACTGGATCCCTATTCTGTCCCGAACACCCACCTTCAGATACACATGCCTGAAACTGGAAGACTGTATGATGGGGCACCTGAACAGGGAGATAGAATCACAATAGACCACTGCAACTGCCTCCCCGCCTCCCAGGTCTTGCCTGTTGAAAGACTGAGAACCCAGGTGGGCAAAGCTGGGAGAGATTTAAGGTCTTTAAAATCATACTTTAGTATGTCCTATCAGCTGCCAGGCTATACAAAATCCCAGTTACAGGGGACAATTTTACATAACTAAGGTCGCAATCCTATACACACTTATCTGGGAGTAAGCCCCATTGAACTCAGTGGAAATTACTTCTGAGTAGACATACATAGGATTGAAATATAAATGGTATGTTTGCAACAGTAATCTCACTAGATTGCTTCTGCTATGGCCTACTAAAAAGAATCTGGGTTGAGGACAGTGATACTTCATTCACTTGTAGTAACCATCAAATAGCACTATGATTAAATAGAACAGTTGTTGATCAATAACACACTGTTGATAACCGTAATAGGGTGATAGGATAAAAGAGATGGATAAAGATTTGTATTCTTCTCAGGGCCGGTGCTACCATTAGGCCAACTAGGCAGCTGCCTAGGGCACAAGGCTAAAGGGGGCGCCAAGTCACCCCCTCCAGCAGTGGAGCCACTGCCCGCTAGAAAGGCCGGAGCCAACGCTCTCCTGCCTGCGGGAGCACAAGCCGCCTGCGAGCTCCAGGAGGACCCTCAGCCTGACCCAGCGTGGCTCTTCTTCAGCGAGCGTAGGTATAGCAAACACGGGCTCTTCCGCCTGGGATCAGCTGACTGCAGCGAGGAACCGCCCCCCCCCCCAGGGCTTTAATTGCAGGCACGGAGAAGTGGGGAAGGTACCTGCAGCCCGGGAAGCTCCGCTCTCCTTTCCCCCCAGTAACGAAGCCCACACACCTGGCTGCTGGTTAACACTCCCCAGCCCTCAGCCCCAAGCGATTGTAAGCTAGGAGGACCACCAAAAGCTCCCTCAGTCCCTCCCCTTGCGAGTGCACTGCAGAGATGGCAGGGGTTGTGGTAAATGAAACGCAAGTAAGTGCCTTCTCCCCCCCCCTCCCACCTACCCACTTCATTTGTTTGCAACATTTAATAGAAGCACTTGAGGTGGGGAGAGAATCCCCCTCCCCCTCCTTTGGACGTGTGCAATTTTGCAGTCTTATTTCTCTTTCATTACTTTTTTTTTTACCTCTGGTTGCTTATAGAATTGCACTTGTGCTCCTAAGCTCTTTAAAACGTCTCGTTTTTCTTAACCCGCGCTTCCTTCATCAGTATTTCCAAAAAATGCCTGGCTGCTTTTTCGGAGGGGGAAGCGAGAGAAAAATCCCGCCCTTTTTCTCTCCGGGTTTTCAGCCAATGTCTGAGCAAGGGAAAGCTCCCTCAAACTAGACTTCTTGCGTTTTAATGGGGGATGAATACAAGCCTGTATTGCAGGGGTAATGTCACCTAACTGTTGCTTCAAAGTTTACACTTTGTCATGGGCCTTAATTATAAAGCATAGGGCTGGAGGGAGGGCTCAAGTGGGAAGGGGGGGCGCTAAATATCTTATCTTGCCTAGGGCACCAAACTGCTTTGCACCGGCCCTGATTCTTCTTACAGCCTGTTGTTGAAATAAGAAAGTACTTTTCTCTCAAGATTTCACTGAAGTAATATCTTATTTACTTATGACATTTAAATACCACCCATTAAACAAATTCTCTGCAGCTTACGTAAAAATAGAGAAGTACAACAAGGTTGTTAAAATAATTATATTGCCAAAACATAAAGCTAATGGGCCACTGATCTCAAAGCTGCATAAAACCATCAACAGAAAGAAACTGAGACCTAAATGTGTGGGAAAGAAAAAGGTCATTGCTTGACACTGAAAAGACCACAGAATAGGTGCAAAGTGAGTCTCCCTGGGGAGAGGATTCCTTCATTACCAAGCAAGAAGGCCCTCCCCCAGTAGCCAACTGCCTTACCATCCGCAGCTTGTAGGAGCACCTATTGGAGGCCATCTAATAGAGATCTTAAGTACAGGTGGGCACATATGGGGACAGATGGTTCTTCAAGTACCTGATCCTAAGCAAGGAATGGCTTTAAAAGTTCAAAACCAGCACTTTGAACTGGGCCTAGAGACAGCCTGGGAGCCAGTGCAGTTGACATGGAACTGGCATAATATGGTCATAGTTCCCAGTCCCAATTAGTAATCTAGCAGCTGCAATCTAAAGTAGCTGAAGTGTTTGGACCATGTTCAAAGGCAACCACACGTAAAATGAATTACAGTAGTCTCAGTGATAGTAATAGAGAATAACAGCAGTGACAGTCTTAAATATTTCTTTGTAAAACTGCCTAGCCCTTGTGAAGGCCTGAATAATAAACAACAAGAGCAGATTTTGTCGGGCACAAGAGGCTGCATGGGGAATGGGGAATAATTAAAAGTCACCTTTTACTGATACAGGCCTGTGGCTAATGCTGGCTCAGCTTGTCTGAGCGTGGAAAGCTAAGCAGGGTCAGGCCTGGTTGTTACTTGGATGGCAGGGAGACCCCTCCTCTAGTTTCCTGCATTGAGCAGGAGGTTGGACTCGATGGCCTTGTAGGCCCCTTCCAACTCTATGATCTACGAATCTATGGGACTCCACTCAGGGGACACTCCTGCCAGTGGGAGCAAACTCAAGATCCCGACCAATGTCTTTCGGTTTACAGATTTGGTAAGTCATATTTTGATTTGTAAAGACGGGGGTTCTATTACCCCCTGTCTATTGCAACCCTCTGCAGCCCATGCTGTTTGGAGGGTTCCCCAGCTCTTAGGAGCAGTGTTTTGGGGGGCATGAGTGGCTGCAGTGGGTAGGAGGGATTGCAAAAATTGGGGTACCCACCTTGACTGACCAAAGTGCTTTCTGATAGTGCAAAGTCACCATTTGATACAACTCATTATGATGTAATCACACAGGTGGGCATCTGCATGGTATCAGCATATCCAGATCAGGCACTTAGTTTCCCCAAAACAGATAAACAGGGTCATTTTACATCCCTTTAAAATGTGAGGAATTATTACAGGAAAAATAAGGACAATTTTCTTAACTATATAAGATGACCAAGGGCTTGAAAATTAGCTTAGAATGAGATTTGTGTAAATAGTGAAAACAAGAGATTTAGATAGTGATATTTCAAAGCTTCTCTTGGGAAAGACTGATAATATAATCACATAGTTTTCATTATATATTTCTTTAAAGGAAGAAAAGCAAATTAGTGTTCTGGTAGTGTATGGCTCCTGTAAGAATAATTAGGATCTTGAAAATGTATACAATTACCGTAAGTGTTGGAAATGCCGGGGTGATTATGTAAGGTGTTGTTGTTTTTCATATGTGGTGGTTCTGTTCATGTGCACAAAGATAGTGGAATGAAATCACTGGGATAATTTTTCAAATAACAGATAAAAGAATGAAGCTTGAACCTTCTTTAACCATTTTATTGAATGTCATTGAACAAGTTGGCAAAGTCTTATTATTCCCCAATTTGTTAATTGCAGCAAAAATAATCTGGGTCGGGCACTGGGAAGTTGCAACTATTCCATTATTACAGGAATGGCTATTTAAGGCACCGGAGATCACAAAAATGGATATATTGACAAAGTGCCTCTGCAGAATGTTGTTTCAATAACTATATGTGAAAATTGGACTACATGTATCACAATTCTCACTATCATTATGTAGAGTTGGGAAGGCATATTATTGTATATGCTTTTAACTAGAAAATAAAAATAAAATATAACATTCTTAGGCTGAAATTCTCTATACACATACCTGGGAGTAGCTTTCATTAAGCTCAGTAAGACTTACTTTGGAGTAGACATGCACAGGATTGCACTACTATGTATGTCTGTGCACACTTTCTTTTGCTGGTTCTTAACATGAATTGAAAGCCCTAGCACATCTTTTCACTGTCTCTCCAGAGAAAAATCTCTTTGGTGAGGAGGTAGAAAAAACACAACACTGAACCTTCTGATTTCCACACCAAAAGGCCTTTGTCCCAAACCACACATGTAGATTTTAAACAGAAAATAATATTAAAGCACAGTGCTTCCTTTATAGCAGACCGTATGTGCCTTATGCAGCTTTCTGAGTTCCTGTGTCCCTGGATTTATGATGTGCTCTACACTTTCCACATTCTCAATGCTCTTTTCCCCCATTTGAAGGAGGGAATGATCAAGAGGTTTGTGCTGAAGTAAAATTTATTCTGTCTTAGCTGTGTAGAGGTTCCAAATTCACCGCAGCATGGAAAATGTAAATTCTGTAAAGCATCTTGGGCCCTTCCCAGACATTGGAGACACCATGGCTTGTGTGCAGAAATTGAATGTTACATTCCCTCAGCTGCTGCTGTAGTTAGGTCACTTTGTCTTTGTCTTCCCCCCTTCCCCTTTAAAAAAAAAATACTATCAGTTTATTGCATGCTGATGGGAATTTATGACCCCAGCCACAAATTCATGATACCTCACATCCCCCATCCTCCATAAAATCTGTGGAAAGAAATACTAGGAAATAAGTCCTCAGGCTTTACTTTTTCACAAAAGCACAATGTGTTCATTTGAACAGTAGCTTGTGAACAACCGTCAACCATGAATATGTAGGACAATTTGACTGACCAATCAAAGGAATAGAAGGGCTGCCCTGGTCAATGGATTCTTCTTGAGGCCTAAGAATGCAATCCTACACCAACTTACCTGGGAATAAGATCCATTTAACTTAGTTGCTCTTACTTCTGAGTAAGCATGTATAGGATTGCTCTGTAAGTTTCTCCTAAAATGTTTGTTTGAAAGCCACTGAAAAGTTTCAAATCAAATTGATTCTCAAGGAAACAAAAGACATTTATAAAAACAGCTATTGTTATCATTTAGTCCAGCGGCTTTCCTTTACCTACTGCTTGTGCCAATGGTTTTAAAACATCCTGCTTTGAAGGAACCCTTTCTTCATGGGTTTATCAGCTCTGGGTTTATCTAGCCAGCTGGGGCATGCTGGGAGTTGTAGGCCAAAAACATCCTGGGACCCAAGGTGGAGAATACTAGGCTAACCAGTGTTAAGAAACAGGATATTGGATGAGATAGGCCTTTTGGCTGATCCAACAGGGCACTTATGTGGAACAGAGTCCACCCCACCCCATTCCTGCTTGTGGGTAAAAACTCCTTTTTAGCAGAAAGGTAATAGAGCTGTTTTTATTTATTTAAATTTATATAAAACTGTATACAGTTCTGTTACTATAACTTTCAGGGCAGGTAAGCAACAACAAAACAACGAATACAATCAAAACAAAGATCAACAGCAGCAATATAATTAAAGCAGCAGCATTAAAACAAGAGAGAAATATAAAACCAAGCTTCAGCTAATATTTTAAAAGCCCTGGGAAAATAAAAAAGCCATTTGCCTGACGCCAAAGGGACATATGAAAGACCAAGTTGAACCGTCCTGGGGAGAGCTTTCCACAGACAGGGCTTCACAGCTGAGAAGGCCTTTTCACTAGTTGGCAGCTGCCTAACTTCAGAGGCACCCAGAGAAAGGCCTTCAGTGGTCATGCACAGGCAGGGGTATGTGGGAGGTGGTGGTCCTTCAAGCGGCCAGGTCCCAATCCATTACAGTGTGATCAAGGGAAGCAGCAGAATTTTGAATTGCTCAGGAATAGACTGACAGCCACTGAAATTGTTTCAATACTGAAGGGAAGAGTTCCTTAGGCCTAGCCCTGTAGCAAAAAAAACCCCACCCACAGAGCTGTGCTTCACCCCCCCCCCACCACCACCACTAGGATTTTATTTTGGAAAATTGTTGTTTAATTTGTGGCATGATAGACAATGATAGCCTCCATTTAAAGAATGACAGCTTGTTTTAAGGTCAGGAGCAATTTAGGAATAGGACCCTCTGAAAATTTCAGGGAGTGCACAACAAAAGCCTCATATGGAACAGCTCCCAAAAGTTTGCTCACTCAAGACTTTCCCTGACTGAAGGTACATTTTGTAGCAAAGAGCAACTAACTTCCACAAAGAAGCAGGAAGTAGGGAGAGAGCAGCAGAGAGCTCTGGCCAGAGAGGCAGGAAGTAGGGAGGAAAGGTTACAAAGACATGCACCCTGGGATTCTTTAGTTAACCCATTCCTCCCACTCTAATCAGTGGTTACATCACTTTGTTGATTTTAAGCAGGCAGCATTACAATTTCCAACAGATTTTTCATGATCACAATCACCCTATACAGTAATACCTTGGATTGCAAGTAACTTGGTTTGAGAGTGTTTTGCAAGACAAGCAAATTTTTAAATATTTATTTAAATTTTTTTTTACTTGATATACAAGCGACGTCTTGCAACACAAGTACTGTAGTATGGCTTAAATTAAAAATCTCTGTACAAATTTTTTTTGGGGGATTTCATTTTAATATAAGAGTGTTTTGGATTACAAGCATGTTTCCGGAACGAATTATGCTCTCAATCCAAGGCATGACTGTAATTACTTACGTGCGTGCTGCTGCTATTGTGCTCTCCCATCAAAGTGATCCTGAAAAAACAGCCTGTGTAACCCTTAAAGAGTTAAATATTAGAACTTTGTATTATGGGCTAGAGTTAGACTCCACCCCTTGGACTTCCCTTTGCTCTGCTTTTCAGTTTCAGTTTCTGTTGTGTTCTCTGCTCAGCCAGCAAAAAAGAAGCATGTTTGTTTGTGTGCAGTAAGAAGTAACAGTTTGTTTATTCTGCAGTTATTATGATGAGTAGAGCAGGACCGGTTGATTCTTGCGACAGGGTGAAATAAAAAGATAGCTTAAAGTGATCTGAAAAAATATCTACCCTAACTCACCCTTTCTACTTTTAAAGTACTCACTATACTCAAAATCATAGTGGCTATTTTTCTTTTTTTTCTCAAGTACATGATGGCAAAGGATGAAAACAGCTCTAGAGGAATAGAAACACTGCTGTGCACGCTGGTTAGCTGGCTGGACGGCCAGCCACTGAGGCTGTAACTCAGGCCTACCGATGTGCCGTCGAGCCTCGAGTGGCGTAGCGGACTGAGATCGGCCCGCTCATGCCCGCACGAGGCTCGGTCGAGCCTACCTTGTTCCATGGGCGGCTCGCCTCTCCGTGGTGAGCCGCCTGTGCCGCCCACTCCGGTCCTGTCGCATCACTTCCGGCACTGGAAATGACGCGACGGGACCCTGCGCAGGCGCGCTGGACACCCGTGCCACGTACTGCTCCTGCACAGGGTCCCATCGCGTCATTTCCGATGCCGGAAGTGACGCGACGGGACCAGCAAAGGCAGCTCGAGCGGCGCGGAGAACTGCTCCACGCTGCTCAGAAGATTGAGGCGGGGGCCCCCCGCCACCGCGGAGAGTTGAGGCGATGGCAAGGCGGGCCCCCCAAAAGGTTCGGGGACACCACTACTCGGGCCTAGTTTCTGATTTTCCCAATGTGTGCAGCGAGCTCAGCCATGAAGCCTTTTCAGAGTTTCTGGGCAGAAAAATCAACCCAGCAACTAGTAAAAAAAAATTGCTTTCCATAATTAGTTTCCAATTGCTTAGTTAGTCCTTTATGTAGCAACCAGTAAAAAAGTTTTCCTTTGATTGTTCAACGGGAAGGAAAATATAAAGGTCAAGAACAAGACTAGAAAGAGTTAACAGACATACCCTAAAGTATTTATTTTTCTCTCTGCCCCTCCCTATACTGGTAGTACGGACAAGTTTGTTTTTTGGGTGGAATCTAAAACTAAGACACTTAATCCAGCATCAAAGCCAATTTCATGCGCTCCCGGTCATTCCCAAAGTAGTTCAGTTCATGAAGAATCAGAACACAGGGACAGACTACAGGTGAAAGTGGTCTGTTGCTATAGGCAAAGCCAAGCTTTTGAGTCTGGTATGCCTGGGGATCTCTAAAAGAAAAAAAGAGACCATTCAACAGATTAAACTTAATTAATACCCAAAGAACACTCTCCACCGGTGAGGGGGGGGATTGGCAGGCACTATGCTCCCGCCCCAAAATGCCCCGCCTAGAAATGTGGCTGCTGCCACACCTAACATGGAAGGCTGGCTACAGGGCTGCGTACGGCAGTCCCCCTAGTTAACAGTCTAGTAGCAATATTGGAACTTCCTGGAAAATCTTCAAAGGAAGACCCATGTATAACACACTGCAGTAATTTAGATGAGATATGTTTATGATTGGGCACCTGCAAGGGTCCACAATGCAGCAGGGGCCCACACACCCCAGCAGGAGCACACTAACAAGAGCCCCCTGAAGTTGCTCCTCCTCTTCATTGAAACTTGCTTGTTCACCTGTCTCTCACTCTGCCTCAGATAATGGTGATGGGGAGAAGGAAGTACAGTATTATTTATTTTTTTATTTATTTGTACTATATAGCACAAGGTATTTAAAAAAAAAAAATCCTAAGCAGTTTCCTTATAAATACAGTAATACCTTGGATTGCAAGCATAATTCGTTCCAGAACCGTGCTTGTAATCCAAAACACTCTTATATCAAAACGAGTCTCTGGTGGGCATGAGCAGGGCCGATTTCAGCCTGCTATGCCCGCTCGAGGTGAGCGGTTTCATCCCTACACTACTTGTATTGCAAGACGTCGCTTGTTTATCAAGTCAAAATTTATTTTAAAAATTTGCTTGTCTTGCAAAACGCTCTCAAAGTTACTTGCAATCCAAGGTATTACTGTATTAAAATCACAATTAAAATCAGATTTAAACTACAATTTTAAAAAGAATTCATTTACAACAACAACAATAATAACAACAGTAATTAATTATTGTTAATTAATTAAACATTAATTACTTAATTAAACGTTACTTAATTAAACATTAATTAATCGTGAGAGCCAGTGTGGCGTCATGGTTAGAGTGTTGGACTGGGACTCAGGAGATCTGGGTTCTAGTCCCCGCTCGGCCATGAAACTCACTGGGTGACTTTGGGCCAGTCACTGCCTCTCAGCCTAACCTACCTCACAGGGTTGTTGTGAGGATAAAATGGAGAGGAGGATGAGGATTATGTAAGCCGCCTTGGGTTCCTTGCAGGAAAAAAGGTGGGGTATAAATATAATAAATAAATAAATAATTATGAGATGGAAAGCCTGGGTCTACAGGTGTGTTTTCAGGAGATGTTTAAAAGATGCCAAATTTTCTGTCTCCTGCTTTGTACGAGGGAGTTTTTCCCAAAAGGTGGGTGCCTCTACCAAGAAGGCCTGCTGTTGAGTATTATATGGCAACATTCCGATAATTTTGGAACGACCAGCATGGCCTCCTCCGACGGTCTTAATGGTCGGTTGGGTACATATAAGGGAAGGCGGTCTGCTAGATATCCTGGTCCTAAGTTGTTTAGGGCTTTGTATGACAATAACATAATCTTGAACATGGCTCGGCAGCTAATAGGAAGCCAGTGCGATTCTTTTAGCACAGATCTTATGTGAGCATACCTGGGTGAGCACCCCAGCTGCTGCATTCTGCACTAGTTGCAGCTTCTGAACCAGGCCCAAGATAGAACCCCACATAGAGCTCATTACAGGTTACCAGTGCACAGATCGCCATGGCTAGATTATCCCTCTCCAGGAATGGGCATTGTTGGTGTACCAACCGAAGCTGGTAGTGGGTGCTTTGGGCCACCGAGGTCACCTTAGCCTCCAGTGACAAAGATGGATTCTGGAGCACCCCACAAACTTCTTACTTGTTCCTTCAGCAGGAGTGCAACCTCATCCAGAACAGGCAAATAGCCCAGTTCCCGGACCTGGGAATTGCCAACCCATAGGGTCTCTATCTTATCAGGATTCAGTTTCAGTTTATTAGCCCTCATTCAAGCCATAACTGCATCCAGGCACTGGTTCAGAACATGCATGGATTCTCCCGATTTAGATCTCTCAAGAAATAGAGCTGTATGTCATCAGCGTACTGGTGGCACCTTGCCCCAAATCTCCTGATGACTGCTCCCAATGGCTTGAAATGGATATTAAATAACATTGGGGACAAGATGGTGCCCTGTGGCACCCCACAGTTCAGCTGCCATGGGGCTGAGGTACAGTCACCCAATGCTATTGTCTGGAACCAACCCCACAAGTATGAGTTGAACCACTATAGAACAGTGCCTCCAACTCCTAACTCATGGAGGCAGTCCAGGAGAACCCTGTGGTCAATGGTATCAAAAGCCACTGAGAGATCCAGAAGAAGTAACAAGGGTTGCACTCCCATGGTCAGAGCGACTAAAGCTGATTCTGTCCCAAAGCTGGGCCTGAATCCAGACTGGAATGGATCCAGAGAATCAGTTTCATTCAAGAGCACCTGCAACAGATGGCACCACTCTCTCGAGGACCTTACTCAGGGATGGGGTATTTGTGAATGGATGATGGCTGGCATAGATCTCTTAGAATCATAGAATACAGTAATACCTTGGATTACGAGCATAATTCGTTCCAGAACCATGCTCGTAATCCAAAACACTCGTATATCAAAGCGAGTTTCCTCATAAGAAATAATGGAAACTCAGCAGGGAGCCGCAGCGCGCCTCCTCGGGGCTCCCTGCCAGGGAGCCGGCTTGCTTTGCCTGTAGACAGAGTATCTCAAAGCAGCTAATGAAAATTTCAGAGAGAGAGAGAGAGAGAGAGAAGGGGGAGAGAAAGAGAGAGATGTGGAGGATCAACAACCTGCAGAGTGAGTGGCGGCTCCCTGCCCTTAGGCAAAGCAGGTTGCCTGTTGCGAGACTTGCTCGTCTTTCAAATTTAAATTTATGCTAAAATTACTCGCAATCCGAGGTATTACTGTAGTAGAGTTGGAAGAGGCCTATAATGTCCATCGAGTCCAACCCCCTGCCCAATGCAGGAGAACAGATGTGGGCAGCCCAGGCAGTCACCTATCCAAGCACTGACCCGGCTCGTACCTGCTTAGCTTCAGCATGTGGCCCGCATTATGTGCTCTCGACGCCACCTGCAGGTTTTCTTGATCCAGGGAGGATTTTTTCAGGAGTGGTCCCACCACTGCCTCCTTCAAGGCAGTGGAGACCACACTATTATGCAGTGATGCTGCATTCACCACTCCCCTGATCCATCTGGTCAGTCCCCAGTGGCTAGCTCGAAGAAGCCATGAAGGACAAGGATAAAGAGAGTATGTGGTGGATCATACAGATGTCAGAATCTTGTCCATATCCATAGGCTCCAAAAACTGAAACGGATCCCACAAAACAGGATAAGATGATACAGTGGACACCTCAACAGACAATTCATCAATAGCAGTGTTCAAGAGTGCAGATGGTAACAGCTGTTAACCATTTCATCATCATTCATACAAGTAAGACATCCAGAAGAATCAATTACCACTCCCTTAGGGCTCTTACAATGTTCCCATTAATACTATAGGGGTTACATTACAGGTCCACCTATTATTTACTTGGTGAAGACTTCATGGGTGTGCCCTTCTTCTAGTTCTCTCTCTGATGACTTAATCATCTCCCTTTGTAGTAGCAACCCATTTTCATTCCTCATCTTCCTATGACCTGGGAGGTTCATTATTTTATTATTTCTATACATAGTGATGTAAGTAACCCCATTTTTGCACAATAAACTGTGGTAAATTCCTGTCATTATTATTATTTACATACATTCTTGTAGTATTAGAGGACTGTCTGCTGATGTCTTATCCTTTTCTTCATCATTGAAGTAAGTAAGAAACAATGTAAAAATGTAAGTAAAACAAGGGGACCTTGAAGATAGATTGTATGATGTTTGTTTTGTAACACTGTAGAAATATTTTTGTGTTTTGGTGTAGAATTGACACTGATATAGTCTGTGAGAAACCCTTGAAGAAGATAATGAACGAAACAAGAGGGGCAAACCGGTTTCTTGTCGGGCGTGCAGCAATCAGTACACTGGAAGCCTCTCCAAAGGAAAAATAGAAAAAGGCTCAAGCCACCTGGGAAGAAAAACCAAAAGAAAAAATAAGGGAATTCTCAGGCGGTGGCCTCCTCAAAAGAAAAAACAGGGGAAGGCCTATGCCACTTTAAAAAGAAAAAGAAAAAACAAGAGAAAGGCTTCTACTAACTCTGTTAAAAAAACAACAAAGTTAGGACTTGGTATGCTAAGGCACATATGAGTAGATATATACATTGTGTTACTTGTAATTGTAATATTTATTGTTAAGTCCTCAAACTTGCATGTAAATTTATACGGTGTAACTTGAAATTCTAGCATTATCATTGTTAAGTCCTTAAATTTGAATGTGAAAACATTAAGGTTTTATACTCAAAATGTTAGTATGTATTTAAAAATTTCTAAAATATATATAAATTTTTTTTGTAAAAGGTTTAATTAAATGGATAAAAGTATGTACGTTTAATCACGGCGGCATTGGCACTTTGTGGATATAGTAATAATTACCTTGATTCTCCTTGTATTAGCTGTTCAGAGATTGGAGCCATGTATAATAATTGTTAGGACATTTGCTTTCAATGAAGAAAAGGATAAGATATCAGCAGACAGTCCTCTAAGACTACAAGAATGTATGTAAATAATAATAATGACAGGAATTTACCACAGTTTATTGTGCAAAAATGGGGTTACTTACATCACTATGTATAGAAATAATAAAATAATGAACCTCCCAGGTCATAGGAAGATGAGGAATGAAAATGGGCTGCTACTACAAAGGGAGATGATTAAGTCATCAGAGAGAGAATCATAGAATCATAGAAAAGTAGAGTTGGAAGGGGCCTATAGGCCATCGAGTCCAACCCCCTGCTCAATGCAGGAATCCAGGTCAAAGCATCTCTGACAGATGTCTGTCCAGCCGCACCTTGAATGCCTCCAGACTGGGAGAGCCCACCACCTCCCTAGGTAGTTGATTCCATTGTCTTATTGCTCTGACAGTCAGGAAATTTTTCCTGATGTTTAGGTGGAATCTAGGTTCCTGTAACTTGAGCCCATTATTCCGTGTCCTGCAAACTGGGATGAACGAGAAGAGATCTTTGCCCTCCTCTGTGTGACATCCCTTCAAATACTGGAAGAGTGCGATCATATCTCCCCTCAGTCTCCTCTTCTGAAGGCTAAACATGCCCAGTTCTTTCAGTCTCTCCTCATAGGGCCTTGTTTCCAGTCCCTTTATCATCCTTGTTGCCCTCCTCTGAACCCTCTCCAGTTTGTCTATGTCCTTCTTAAAGTGAGGTGCCCAGAACTGGACGCAGTACTCAAGATGAGGCCTAACCAGTGCCGAGTAAAGGGGAATTATCACTTCCCGCGATTTGGAAGCTATACTTCTATTAATACAGCCCAAAATTGCATTTGCCTTCTTTGCAGCCACGTCGCATTGCTGGCTCATATTCAGTTTGTGATCTACCACAATTCCAAGATCCTTCTCACTTGTAGTATTGTTGAGCCAAGTGTCCCCCATTCTGTAACTCTGCATTTGGTTTCCTCTCCCTAGGTGCAGCACTTGGCATTTATCCCTATTAAATTTCATTCTGTTGTTTTCGGCCCAGCGCTCCAGCCTATCGAGGTCACTTTGAATTTTGTTTCTGTCTTCCAGAGTATTAGCTGTTCCACCCAACTTTGTGTCATCTGCAAATTTGATAAGCATTCCCTGTACCTCCTCATCCAAGTCATTAATAAAAATGTTGAAGAGCACCGGGCCCAGGACCAAGCCCTGTGGTACCCCGCTCGTTACCTCTCCCCAGTTTGAGAAGGAACCATTGATAAGCACTCTTTGAGTCCGATTCCTTAGCCAATTGTGGATCCACCTGATAGTTGTTCCATCTAGCCCACTCTTAGCTAGCTTACTAATCAGGATATCATGAGGCACTTTGTCGAAAGCTTTGCTGAAGTCCAGGTATATAATGTCCACAGCATTCCCACAGTCCACAAGGGAGGTTACCCGATCAAAAAATGAGATCAGATTAGTCTGACAGGATTTGTTCTTGACAAATCCATGCTGGCTTCTAGTAATCACTGCATTGTTTTCAAGGTGCTTGCAGACTGACTTCTTTATAATCTGCTCAAAAATCTTCCCGGGGATTGATGTCAGACTGACTGGCCTATAGTTCCCAGGTTCCTCCTTCTTGCCCTTTTTGAAGATGGGAACAACATTTGCCCTCCTCCAGTCGTCTGGCACTTCACCTGTCCTCCATGATTTCTCAAAGATAATAGACAGTGGTTCTGAGAGTTCTTCTGCCAGTTCCTTTATTACTCTAGGATGCAGCTCATCAGGCCCTGGAGATTTAAACTCGTTCAGAGTAATCAGGTGCTCCTTGACCATTTGCCTATCAATCTCAAGCTGCAATTCTGCCCCTTCAGTCTGCACTTCAGGTTTGCCAGGGGAGTCATAGACCCTCTTTTGGGAGAAGACCTGAGCCGAAGTAGGAATTGAACACTTCTGCCTTTTCTTTGTCTTCTGTTATCAATTTGCCATCCTCATTGCGTAGTTGAACCACCAGTTCTTTCTTCTGTCTTTTACTGTGCATGTATCTGAAGAAAGCTTTTTTGTTGCTTTTAGCATTCCTCGCTAACCTTAGCTCATTCTCAGCTTTAGCCTTCCTGACACTATTCCTGCAGTTCTGTGCTACCTGCCTGTACTCTTCCCCTGTAGCCTGTCCTTCCTTCCACTTCCTATACGTGTCCTTTTTTGTTTTCAGGTCATCTTTGAGTTTATTGTGAAGCCACATTGGCTTCTTCTGTTGCCCTCTGCCTTTTTTCCTTGTGGGAATTGTTTGCAATTGTGCCTTTAAAATTTCCTTTTTTAAAAACTCCCACCCCTCCTGGGCTCCCTTTCTCGTGAGAGTCACTTGCCATGGGATCTTACTAATCATTGTTCTGAGTTTGTTAAAATTGGCTTTCCTAAAATTCAGGGTACGTGTTTGGCTACACTCAGCTTTTGCTTCTGTTAGAATCAAGAACTCAAGTATAACATGGTCACTTTCCCCCAGAGTTCCCGAAACTGCCACTTTATCCACTAACTCGTCTCTGTTGGTTAGAATCAGGTCAAGGATAGCCTATCCTCTAGTTCCTTCCTCCACTTTCTGTAGGAGGAAGTTATCAGCAGCACAGCTCAGGAATTTCTTGGAGGGGCCATGTTTGGCTGAATAAGTCTCCCAACAGATATCAGGGAAATTGAAGTCTCCCATTACTACCACATCGTGCCTCCTTGAAACACTAGCAATTTGCTTTTCAAAAGTTCCATCCTCGTCTTCTCCTTGATTGGGTGGTCGGTAGTAGACTCCAACCGCCATGTTCGTTTTATTCTTTGCCCCCTTTATTTTAACCCAGATGCTCTCAATGGGGCTGCCAAGCTCCTCTTCCTGTATCTCTGTGCAGAGATACGTATTTTTAACATACAGTGCAACTCCACCTCCCTTTCTGTTGCTTCTGTTCCTTTTGAACAAGTTATACCCTTCAATTGCTGTATTCCAGTCATGGGAGTCATCCCACCAGGTTTCAGTTATCCCTATCAAGTCGTACTTGCCCTCATGTATCAAGAGTTCAAGTTCGTCTTGTTTATTGCCCATACTCTGGGCATTAGTATAGAGACATTGAAGACTATGTGCTTTATAGTCCGACTTTCCCCCTACATTTTGTGGTAGACTATCAATGGGCACCGCTGGAGCTGTTCTCTCCATTGTGGCATAGAGGCCTTCTTCCATTGGTACCCCCGAGTTTATGTCTCCCTCCCCTGTTGGATTCAGTTTAAAGCCCTCCTGATTAAGTTCCTCATGCTGTGTCCAAACACATTCTTCCCAGTCCTTGTGAGGTGCAACCCATCCTTTGCCAGCAGTTCATCTTCCAGGAAGTGTAGCCCGTGGTCCCAGAATCCAAATCCCTCACGTCGGCTCCACCTTCGTAGCCAGTCATTCACTCGGAGTATTTTTCTTTCCCTTTCTATGCCTCTTCCAAGTACTGGAAGGATGGATGAGAAAACTATCTGGGCCCCGAAGTTCTTGAGTTCCCTTCCCAGCTCTTCAAAGTCTGCCGTGATTTCTTTGTAACTCCGCTTGGCAGTATCATTTGTACCCACGTGGAAGAGAAGAAAGGGGTATGTGTCGGTGGGCTGCATGAGCCTCGGCAGCTGCTCTGTCACATCCTTAATCCGTGCCCCAGGGAGACAGCACACCTGGCGAGTCCATGGGGCTTCGCGACATACTTTGGCTTCGATCCCCCGCCAGAACTAGAAGAAGGGCACACCCATGAAGTCTTCACCAAGTAAATAATAGGTGGACCTGTAATGTAACCCCTATAGTATTAATGGGAACATTGTAAGAGCCCCAAGGGAGTGGTAATTGATTCTTCTGGATGTCTTACTTGTATGAATGATGATGAAATGGTTAACAGCTGTTACCATCTGCATATAGAGTATAAATACATGTAGTAAAAAGTATGACCACTAGAGGACTCAGTGAGAGTAAAAGCATGATGCAGATACAGGAAGAAACAATGTAAGAACATAAGTAAAACAAGGGGACCTTGAAGATAGATTGTATGATGTTTGTTTTGTAACACTGTAGAAATATTTTTGTGTTTTGGTGTAGGATTGACACTGATATAGTCTGTGAAAAATCCTTGAAGAAGATAATGAACGAAACAAGAGGGGCAAACCGGTTTCTTGTCGGGCGTGCAGCAATCAGTACACTGGAAGCCTCTCCAAAGGAAAAATAGAAAAAGGCTCAAGCCACCTGGGAAGAAAAACCAAAAGAAAAAATAAGGGAATTCTCAGGTGGTGGCCTCCTCAAAAGAAAAAACAGGGGAAGGCCTATGCCACTTTAAAAAGAAAAAGAAAAAACAAGAGAAAGGCTTCTACTAACTCTGTTAAAAAAACAACAAAGTTAGGACTTGGTATGCTAAGGCACATATGAGTAGATATATACATTGTGTTACTTGTAATTGTAATATTTATTGTTAAGTCCTCAAACTTGCATGTAAATTTATACGGTGTAACTTGAAATTCTAGCATTATCATTGTTAAGTCCTTAAATTTGAATGTGAAAACATTAAGGTTTTATACTCAAAATGTTAGTATGTATTTAAAAATTTCTAAAAAATATATAAATTTTTTTGTAAAAGGTTTAATTAAATGGATAAAAGTAAGTTTAATCACGGCGGCGTTGGCACTTTGTGGATATACTATTCACATATCAAGCAGGGATTGAGGGTCAGCTTTAAGATAAAAAAGTTGTGGATGTGAATGCATCTTCCCTCTCCCTGCCGTACCTCCCTGCAGTCTATCAGTTCAGGCAGTTTTCTCTCAAGACTGGCTCATTTCTGATTCTGGAGCTAGACAGGGAGAAAACTAAAGTTCCTGAAGTGATGGGCTACTATGAGAGGTAAAGGAAGGGAGGAGGGTTAAGCGCCACTCACCCATGCTCCTCCCCCTTAAAAAATATTTCTTTTATAGACAGTGACAGTGAATCATTACATCCAAAGTTAGAAATAAGAAAAATAATTCTAAAATGTAACAGTTTGCATACATGAGGGCTGGGGAACCTGTGACTCCAGATGTTGTTAGACTACAACTCCCATTGACTACAACTTTGACCACTGGCCAGGCTGGCTGGGCTGATGGGAGCTGAAGTCCAGCAACTTCTGGAGGGCCACACGTTCCCCACCTGACATAGACAAACTAATCCTACGTTGAAGACCATCAAACATAGAAATAATACCAAAATACATAACAATTAGGCAGACAAATAAAAAGCACACGTTGCAGCAAGTTGCACGATACTCGATCCATAATTCTAGTCCCACAAGATACAAAAGGGTGCTTCCAGACAAGGCTTTTATTGTGCAATCACACTGCCTCATTCACAGATTTTCATGGGGGGTCCAGACAACAATATCTTCATTTGTAGCCCTTCCGTGTTTTCCCACTGCTTCCTCTGCCTTTTTCCTTACCAGAAAACTTCCTCTGTCCCTTCCCTTCTTCCAAACTTACTGAGTGGTAGGCAGGAGCAATGGCAACAGCAGCAGCATATACTCCTCCCCTCTCGCATCAGGATGCCATTGGTCGGAGAAGCACATGGGTTCTCCAGGATTCAGGAATCCTGGAGAACTACACTTCCCAGTGGTCCTTTTCTATGAGATGCTGCTGTTCAAGTTTTCTTCTGGACATCCCCAGGAGAGAGAGGGAGGAACCTTGCTACCATCAGTGCAACTATTCCCACCTGCTGCTATAAGTGCCTTACCCCACCACCAAGAAAGTTTGGGAGAAGGGAGGGGGAAGCATGGAATATAGTGGTTTCATTGGTGGTGGTGGGGTTGCAGGGGAGAGGTTGCCCTATCCATGAACATTTTATGAACTTTTTGTGACCGTTCAAACATGCTTGAGGGTTTTGTTTTCTCCTTTAGTCTTTGCAATATAAGATCTCAAAAAAGAAGTGTAAATCAACATGGCCTCAGAGAGCCCTAGGAGCATCACATACAGAGGCTTCTGCTGATGACCATTATAAACTTAGGTTCCTCTGCCCACAAAAGTTTAAAGAATTTAGCAGCCCACCCCTGAAAAGTGTTGGAAGTGTTTCCCAAATTTCACACTTTAAAATGCTCTTCATGTATAAAGGCTTAAATCCAATGTCATACAAGCCGGCTTCCGTTCATGTAATGGAACATTTTTACAGCCAAGATTCTGCCTAAAATAGAGGTTCTATTTTGACCATTCATCAATTCCTTATATAATGGCTCATAATTTCCTCAATATTTTGACAATTTTATCCCTACATATCAAATGCATTTATATTTTGGGAGACAGAGATACTCCACAATCTCTTTTAAGAGCTTCTTTTGTGTCTTCTTTAATGTTCAAAATTAATATTTATGTTTTATCTTTATTTAATGATTAATCTTCAAACTGTCCATAGATGGCTTTTCCACAAATCTTTAACTGAAGTTAAGGGTTTTGTTTCTGCCAAGGCAATATTATATGCATATAAATTTATCTTATTTATTGATGTAACTATTTTTTACACCCCAAATATTTTTATTGCTATGTAAAATGATGCCAATTATTTTAATACTAATACAAATAGTACTGCTGATAATGGACATTTGGTTAAAGGGGAGGAAGAAGATCTTAGCTAGAGGTTTTCCATATATAAATTGTATCCAAGTAGTACATTCTAGTCCTACATGAAATACATCAAGAACCTGAAACAAAAAAGGCCATTCTATATTGTCAAATGCTTTCTCTGCATCTAAAAAGACTAAAGCTGCAACCCTGGGAGTAAGCCTCATTGAGCTCAACAGGGCTTGCTTCTGAGAAGAAATGCATAGGATTACAGCTATTAGTCTTTTTAGATGCAGAAAACGCTATTTCTTCTTTAATTTCAATAGACTTACCAACTCTATGTAATGTTTTCCTAATGTTATCTTTCATTTTCCTATTCAAAAAACAAACAAACAGATTGGTCTGGATGAATTTATACAAGACTGCATTTAATCTATTAGGAGCATAGGAAGCTGCCTTATACTGAGTCAGACCATTGGTCCATCTAGCCCAGTATTCTTGACACTGACTGGCAGCAGCTGTCCAGGGTTTCAGGCAGGATTCTTTCCAAGCCCTACTTGGAGGCTGGGGATTGAACCTGGGACCTTCTGCGTGCAAAGCAGGTGCTCTATCACACTGAGCTATGGTCCCTCCCTACAGCACCTGGTATTCCAAGGTGGTCACCGATCCAAATACTAACCAGGCCCAACACTGCTTAGCTTGCAAGATCAGATGAGATGGGCTATTCAGGGCTGTTCAGATGTTAGATAAAACAGTTTATTAGATAAAACTGTTTTAAAGACAAGTATGGGTAGTTTTTTCTAACTAAAATTTAACTTACTGTTTTTAGTAGTGGATGAACTACTATATCAATGAATGTTTTATGATAATTTGCTAAAGGGAGGGCTGTGGCTCAGTGGTGGAGCATCTGCTTTGCATGCAGACAGACCCAGGTTTGGTCCCAAGCACTTCCAGGTAGGACTGGGAAAACCCCTGCCTGAAACTCTGGATCACTGCTGCCAGTCAGTGTAAACAATACTGAGTTAGGTGGTCTGATTTGGTATAAGCCATCAGAGCCAGGAATTTCATTTGTTTTAAGTTGAATAATTACTTTGTATTTCATCTTCAGTGATTAGTTTATTTAATTCATTAAGATCTAAACTGCTTATTTTTGGAATTTTGAAAGAAGATGAATGGTTAAATTGCTATTCTATCTGGATCCTTAGATTTATAAGGCATTTAAAAACATTTCAGAAATTTGTTGTATACTATTTCTTGTGAGTTTGTTACATGGTGTTGTTCCATTTCATATTTGTGGTATCTGTCTTTTATTTTTAAATTAATATTCAAGCAGTCTGTCTGATCTATTCCCTTTTCAAATAAATATTGGATGTAGATAAGATCTATATTTTTAATATAATTCTCTAGTCCCCTGTCTTGTTTTATGGTCAGTTACACCTTGCTTGCTTTCTCATATTTGATGACAGAGCACAATAGCAGGAGCAGACTTCACCCAAGAAACACATGCACACACAGGACTTGTTTCTAAAGTAAATAACAGTAACGTAAAATTTCTTAGGTACTATAAGTTTGATGGTTACAGACTTTATTAGTGCAGTTTCTTAAATGTTTCTCATACTGTGAGGTAAGGAAAACCACAGAACATGTCTCATTGTCAAACCCTAGCAAGCATCAGTTAAGTCTGCTAACTGTTAGAACTGGCATAACTATCAGAGAGAATGGGATTTCTAATGTTGCTAGGTAAAATTCAGCATTCCTTCCCCTGATACCACTAAGTGGTTTGCTTCACCAAACCTGCTGCCTGACTTCTCAGAGAAGCTTGATTTCTGCCTTTAACTAGACTAAAACAGTCTATCTTAACCCTTTACTGGGCAATCAACTTAAAAAACCTTCCCTGCAGAGTTGACATCTTCTTGTCACATATTCCAACAATATTAACCTTATTGAGTAACTTCTGCCTGTATTCCATCTACCAGGTGTGGGGAAGCTTTTTCCTATGAAGGTCCAGTGACCCATCAGAAATGTCAATTGGGGCATAGCTGATAGTGGGTGGAGCCAGAGATGATTGTGGGTGGAACAAGAGCCTAGGTTAGGTGGAATTTGCAGCATTGCATATCTCTTTCTCTCTGTGTGCCACCCCATCCCTTCTCTCTCTCTCTCTCTCTCTCTCTCTCTCTCTCTCACACACACACACACACACACACACACAGAGTAGAAGAGAAAGTGATTCCCAGAGGGGCGGTCTGGAGAGAAAGAGTGAACCTGCAATATCCAGAGAGCTGGATGACACTGAGGGCCAGATGAAATTAGGGCAAGGGCCACATTCAGCTCTTGGGCCACCGTTTCCCTAACGTTGCCACATAAACTGTTGTCTTCTTTCCAGATTTGACAAGACCACAAGAAAATGACCAGTCTTATACATATTTACTCAGAAGTAAACTCCATTAAGTTCAATGAGAGCTACTCCAAAGGATGTGTGCATAGGAGTACAGCTTAATACCTGTCTTATAGATTTCATAGATCATAGAGTTGGAAGGAGCCTACAAGTCTTGTTACTCATAAGATAATCAGTCTGCTTCTGAACAGTTTCAAGTTATTTAATCCTCCTTACCATTGTTTTCTTGACATATACTTTATTTTTGCAGATTGGAAACTAGAATGCAGGGGAAATGGCCCTTTAAGAGAAAGGTTCTGGTTTTTTTTTTGTTGCTGTTGTTTTATTCATCATCTATGTGAAGGAGCAAAGGAGCCAATGAGCAGACGAGTGGGATTGTTTTTTTTAAAAAAAGTGATTCACCACTGCAATAACTGTTAGGTGTAGATCTGGCCATAGATATGTAATGATCACTGTATGCTTAATATTTTATAGTGACCTTCTATGGATGAGGGAGCTGACCTGGCATGCATCACGGAGACCTGGGTGTGTGAGCTGGGGGGTGTAGACACAACCCAGCTTTGCCCACCTGGTTACTCAGTGTAGCACCAGCCCAGGCTGGAGGATTGGAGTGGGGGAGTCACCATGATCCATAAAAGCTCAGTTTCACTCACCAGGAAACCACTCTGCCCTGGGACAGGTCATGAGAAGCTGTACCTTATGTTGGGCCAAAGAGACAGATTGGGGATGCTATTGATGTACCGCCCACCCTACTACACAATGGACTCCCTGACCATGCTGGCTGAGGTGGTTTTGGATGTGGTGTTGGAGAACCCTAGGACTTTGGCCCTGGGAGACTTCAACATCAATGCTGAGGCTGCCTTAACAGGACCAGCTCAGGACTTCATGTCCATGACAACCATGGGGCTGTCTCAATTGGTCACCAGCCCAACTTATTTCTACCCTTTATTTGGCCTTTGCCTCTGGGTGTGAAGGGTGTGGTCTGGATTGGGGTGTGTGTGTAGAAATCACCCTGTTATCATGGTCAGATCTCTTCCTGGTGAAATTTGGTCTCACGGTGCCAGTCCCTCCCTGCAGGGGTGGGGGACCCATTAAGATAGCCCACTCCTGGAGACTTACAAAAACTGAGGGATTCCTGAATTCTCTGGGGGATTTCTCAGTAGCCAGAGCCAGTGAGTTTGTCGAGGCCCTTGTCACACTATGGAATGGTGAGGTGTAACGGGCCATTGACACAATCACTCCTGAGCACCCGCTTTGGCATTGTGGAGCCCGGAATGCTCCCTGGTTCACTGGGAGTGCCAGTCAATGAAACAGGTCAGAAGACAGCTGGAGCGTAAGTGGCATAAGATTCGTCATGAAGGTGATCAAACACGCATAAGAGTGTATAATCATGCCTACTGTGTGGTGGTGAAGGTGGCAAAGAAGGCTTACTTTGCTACCTCCATCACATCCTCGAGTAGTCATCCAACTGAGCATTTCCAAGCGGTTTGGGGGTTACTTTCATCTAACGCAGTGAACCCAATACTGGAACCCTTGGAAGCCCGCTGTGATGAGTTTGCAAGACACTTCGAGGATAAAATCGCTCACCTTCATATAAATACATGTAGTAAAAAGTATGACCACTAGAGGACTCAGTGAGAGTAAAAGCATGATGCAGATACAGGAAGAAACAATGTAAGAACGTAAGTAAAACAAGGGGACCTTGAAGATAGATTGTATGATGTTTGTTTTGTAACACTGTAGAAATATTTTTGTGTTTTGGTGTAGAATTGACACTGATATAGTCTGTGAGAAACCCTTGAAGAAGATAATGAACGAAACAAGAGGGGCAAACCGGTTTCTTGTCGGGCGTGCAGCAATCAGTACACTGGAAGCCTCTCCAAAGGAAAAATAGAAAAAGGCTCAAGCCACCTGGGAAGAAAAACCAAAAGAAAAAATAGGAGTTCTCAGGCGGTGGCCTCCTCAAAAGAAAAAACAGGGGAAGGCCTATGCCACTTTAAAAAGAAAAAGAAAAAACAAGAGAAAGGCTTCTATTAACTCTGTTAAAAAGACAACAAAGTTAGGACTTGGTATGCTAAGGCACATATGAGTAGATATATACATTGTGTTACTTGTAATTGTAATATTTATTGTTAAGTCCTCAAACTTGCATGTAAATTTATACGGTGTAACTTGAAATTCTAGCATTATCATTGTTAAGTCCTCAAATTTGAATGTGAAAACATTAAGGTTTTATACTCAAAATGTTAGTATGTATTCAAAAATTTCTTTAAAAAATATATAATTTTTTTGTAAAAGGTTTAATTAAATGGATAAAAGTATGTACGTTTAATCACGGCGGCGTTGGCACTTTGTGGATATAGTAATAATATAATTTATTACGGCAAACAGCCAGCTATAAGAACAGATAAACAAATAAACAATACAATACAATACAGAAAACGTTATTAGAATTTAAAATTTAAAAATAGAGTTTAAAATTGAGAATTCAAGAATCAACATACAGTCAAAAATACACAGTATTTAGTGGCTTCATTATTTAGCGATTTTACTCCATCATCCCCTTTCGGCAATTTATGGCTGCTGCACAAAAACTAGCCACTTTGGCTGTGATACTTGAATTCTGGTCGGACAGCAGATACTCTAAATAAAATTTGTTTGACCTACCAGGATTTTTTTGTAAAAGCGGTTTTATGAAGGTATCTCTAAGGCCTTGATAAAAGTTACAATAAAGAAGTACGTAAATAATTACCGTGATTCTCCTTGTATTAGCTGATATGTGAATAGGGCAGAATGTGCACAAACATAGCTGTGCCCATATCTGATTTGGCCCTTAGGTGCGCACCTAACGTGCAATGTGAGAAGTGGCCCTGATTTTGAAAGCAGTGAAGGCTCACTGTCTGAACTTCAGCTGTGCTGAGTCAACACAGCTCCCTTTGAGTCCATCGTTACTTTTTTTACCTGCATTTTTTTTTAAAAAAAATAAGGGGTATGTGTTAGGTTTTCCTTGGGCCCAAATTAGATGTGATGCAGGATATCTGTGAATAGGTACCTATATGATACTGCTATGTTTTGCAGTATATGGGAAACAGCAGCTTGGGGGTGGGTGGGACAATTTTAATTAGGAATATGGGGTGGGAGAAACCATTAATATTGCCCATGCTGTAGTCCCAACCCCACCCTTCATGGTTGCTATCAACTCTTTTAAAGAACTGCAGAACATCCTAATCCTGGATCTCTCATGTCATGTCAAGTTTGGCCCCTAAATTTTAATATTCCCCATTGCTGTATTTCTTCCACTATTCCACCTCTTCTTTGATCTCCAACTCTTCCAGACATTTCTCCCCCCCCCCCTTTTTGAATGGGTGGAATTAGATCACTTCCATGAGTTCTGGTGTGCAGCTGCTGAGCTTTAACAAATTCCAGTGTCTTCCTTTTTTTCTCTATCTGTTTTCCATACAGATCGTTCTACCACTGGAAAAACAAATTAATGTAGCTGGCACTAGAGTTACTGGTGAGACATGCAGTAAACAAGCTGGGGAATTTTAAAAGAGAAATAAAAAGTCCAGCTGCACCGATGCATTTAACACAAATGCCTAGAAAGTATCCTCCAGGTGAGACCTCCCACACAGGAATAGACCGTGCATCAGTTTTGCTATTAAGGCCAAACAGCCTGATGGGCTTGTGTTTGGTTAGGAAGCATTCATGTTTGTTAGGATTCCGTGGCCTTAAGAAGGGTAACTGGTTTTTACAAATACCAGTTTTGGTGGCACTTTCACTTCTTCCCTTACCCATTTAAAGCAGTTTTAGTGTATAAAAAAATGTATTAAATAAATAAATAAAATACAACTGAGATGTAAGGGTTGCATGCAATGGTGTCTTTCCACCAGCAGAGCTGAGACTGCTGGTAGATTGAACTCCCCCCCCCAGCTTTCTGTGCAACCCCCTAATCTGTTCTGATTTGTGTTGTAGGGGGCATGCAGAGGGTAGGAGGGGAAGGGAAACTCCCCTTGTGTGAGCAGATTCAGAAGTCCACTTGTGTATTGTACTGTATGCCCAAGGAGGCATTGAACTTCATGCCACATGGCAAACACATTTTGAAACTGAGGAAACTTACCAAAGCAGATTGTGAAATGCTATGTCAAAGAAGGGGGCAAAGTAAAAAAAAAAAAGAAAAAGATCCCACTGGGCATGCCCAAGTCCCTGTGTTCAGTTCACATATATCTCTGTGGGTCATGGTTCCCCACCCCATATTTTATCATCACAACAGATTGGTTAGGCCTGAAAGATAGTGAAGGGTCCAAAATTACCAACTGAGCTTCATGGCTGAGCAAGGAGGTTGTCACAGTTGTCCCTGGTCTAAACCCAATGCTGTCCACTGTACCACATTGGCTTTCAACCAAAGAGCCTAACCATGTGATCCTAAGCTTTGTGAGGGCATAAATGTGAGAAGCAGCTAAAATACTTTTAAATAAATAAATTATAAAATAGATACTCAGAAGTAAGTCTGCTAGTAATTATGCTTAGGATTGTTTTTTGGTTATGATGAGAATGACTACCCCAAGATCTTCATAGTAAAGAGTTTGAGCTGTGTTTGCTTTTCTACCCAGTGCTACTACAATTCATATGCACAGAAATCAACCAGCACTGCTCTGTGTGGCTCTATGGAGTATATATGTATGCCCTTGTGCATGTGCACATATACAGGAGGGTATGCTCATCAGTCTGAACACAGAACAAGGGGAAGAAGGCTGTCTTCTTACCATGCTTCCAACCATAACGAAAATTGCAGGCACTGTTAGGTGAAAGCATGTAGAAGGTTCATGGGTGTGGTGGAAATATTTGCAGAGACTATTGCAGGCTCAAAAGTACTGAACTTGGTTGACCTTACTGGAAGGACATGTTTCTGATATAGCAAGGTCATATTTTCAGAACAGTCTCAATAATCTGTCTTTCTGAGAGAGTAGTTTGTGATATAGAAGCAAGTCCTTGCAACTATGGGGGTTTTTTTCCATAAGAAAAAAGATCCTAGCTTTCCATTTGCAAACAAAATATATGTCACAGTTCTTTAAAATCGGCAGATATCTACCCTAAAATCTTAGTAGCCATAAATACATAAGAAAAGTTGCATTTAGTGTCATACTGGTGCTGAACCTACTTGCCAGCTTGTGTTCAGGCCAAGCACTCTCAGCTTTCATTTTGAAGTTCGGTGGATCTTTGTTTTGCTTTTTAAAATGTAACTATTTTAAAGTAAAAGTTAAATTACGTATGTACTTTTTAAAAAAGTTTCAGTTTAGTGTGTGGCATAGAGTTCTTCTAAGAAGAACTGGATCGTTCAGTTAGTCTTAAGACTAAGCATGCAGGCATTATACAATAGATACACTTGAGAGTCTCTCGAACAAAGTCTGTGCAGGATTCAGTATGGGCAGAGTCTCATCTAAAATCTTGGTTCTGCATGTTAGTACTTTTAAATTTCCAGTGAAGTCTGAGCAGACATGCTGTCTACTCTTTGCTTCAATCCTCAGATACATATCAATTGTAATGGAGGTCTAGCTTCAATTATTTTATTTTGTTTACTGTAACCAAGATGTCTGGGGGCTCACTTCAATCATATCAGATATATCTATGTTGTGGTTAATGTGAGTGGAAGGGAGAATCATGTGCATATAGACACCTCTCACTGGGCACATTCACACGATATTGTGGAGAAAGTGCTCATATTAGCTACATCAACAGAGAATTGTGTCCATTTCCAATCTATATGAATAATCTCCAACTGATCTTAGGAGATATGAATATTGCCTGGTGAATATGTATGCAAACAGAGAATGTGCACAGTGTCCAAGAATGTGTGAAATACCCTGTTGATGCTTTCAAGTTGTGCAGAATGGCTTTTAGAGTTGTTAGAATTGTTAGCACAACTCTGCACAAAGTTGTTAGAGACTCTGCACATTGACTGGATACTATGCAAGATCCCATTTATTATGGAAATGAACACACACACAATATGCACAATGGCTGGTTTTTGTACACTTTATTCATTAACTTCAACATATATGCGTGCAAGGACACACACACACACACACCCTACACTTGGTAAAGTAAATGAGTTAAATGCTTTTCATGACCAAAGGAAAAAGCCCACTGAAGGGAAGAAATGACATGTGGATCTGGGTTTTTGTTTTTCCCCCCCCTTTCCAGGGTTGGGCATTGAACCCCTCCTAAATGAATGTGCTGAGAGGGCAGGCATCTCTGAACTGGTGAAATAATTAACTGTGGTAATGAAACTTTTATTTGCAGCTATTAAATGAATGAGTAAAACTGTCCAGAGAATTGTGTCAAAAGGTTCCCATAGAAAATATGTATATACTGGCGGGGTGGAGGGGGGGGGCTTTTGGGGGAAAAAAGTTGAAGTGCTGTTCAGCATATTGGGGAGCTTATGAGGGGCGTCAGCAATTAACTTCCATCTGTTGGGTGGTCCTGTTCCGTCAGACGTCTTCCCTGGAATGAGCCCTCTTTTCACACATTCATATCTGGATGGCTGAGAGGGGGAAGCAGGGTCTCTTTGCTGTGCTTCCATGTAAATAAAAGGCAGCGACTGGGTGGTGGTGCACTTGCTTCATACTTGGCACCAGAAGCCCTGAAACTGGTTGCCTGCTTTAGGATAGAGATTTTAAGACTGTTGAGGGGAAAGGATCCATGCAGGGGGGAGGCAAATTACTCTGGAACCCCTTTCTGCCTTCATATAATTTGTCCTACTCATTTCAATTTGCGTGAACCCTGTAACACATGAGACTGAAACTCACTGACCTTGGCTGGGGCATCCTACATGACTGCCAGTGTGTGTTTACTTGTATGAGATCATGGAAATTGCCATGGGTGAGATCTGTAAACTCCCATCTCATGGTGTTACATTGCTCACATGAATGCCAATGCCAGAAAGACTCCCGTGAGCAAAGTACGATCCAGTGGACGAGCAGATGAGGAGCATGATCTGTGCAAGTGGGAGTGTTTTACAACAAGGACAGATAATTACCTAGTGAGTGTGGAACTGTCTGACTGTGCAGGATTGGGGGCCTATTAGAATGGCCTGCCTCAGAAGGCTTTGGCCCAAAAAGGATTCCCCACAGGGATTTTCTGGTTTACTGGGTAACCTCTGTGCCCTGGTTGATTTTTGGAAAACAGAATTGATCTGGGCTATCTATTTATTTATTTATTTATTTATTTATTTTATATCCCACCTTTCTGCCCAAAACTGGCACTCAAGGCAGCTAACAATAAAATCCAGATTAAATGCAAAAGGCCATATCCTATCCTGCCGCTGTGCTTCTTCTGCTCCTTCCATTGCACCAGCTGGACCCACCACTAGGGGCAGCAGGGAACTAGCGCTTCCTGAAGCAACCATAGAAATGAGCAGAAACACTCATTTCCAGATGGGGACAGGCCAGCCAAGCTCCACTGGCCAGCCAAATTCCACTGGCCTGCCCCATTCCAGAAATGAATATTTCTGCTTATTTCCAGTTGCTTTAAGAACCACAAGCTCCTTGTTCAGTAGCAGTGGCTCCCACTGGCATGCAGGCAGCATTGGCCACTGCCCAAAATCTTAATTAAAACATAAGATAAAGCATAAAACACAGCACCAACCTATTTAAAATCCCTTCAGCCACAAATTAGCCTAAATGCCAAAGGCATGGCTAAATAAAGACACCTTTGCCTGCTGGTGGAAGGACAACAGAGAGGAACTGCTGGAGGTGAAATGGTTGAGATGATGACCAAATCGAAGCGGATATGGGTGACTTTATCCTCAGAATGTTTGGCAAATAAGTCACAGCAGTCAGCAGGATACAGGCTGATCTATCTTTGAATGCAGTGGTATCACCCACCCTCTTCACAACCCTGAAAAGCAATGCTTGATGGCATTCTACACTTGCATTGTTGATGGAGAATTAAGGTTTCTTTTAGTTTGAGAGAAAGAGAGGACATGGACTCTTTATGTCCCTATGTGACATGTTTCATGCACTGTCAGGAAGAGCCAAGAGGGTGTTAGTAGCTGGTGGGAGAGACAAGCAATGTAATAACCATGGACAATGAGATCTCATGGGCAGTGAGAGCCAGTGCTGCTCAGAAGATTTACAGGCTTCTGAATGTATATGAGCTCTAGCTGAAGTGTCTGGGCCAGTGTTCTCCAACCTTGGGTCCCCAGATGTTTTTGGCCTACAACTCCCAGCATGCCCCAGCCGCATGCTGGGAGTTGTAGGCCAAAAACATCTGGGGACCAAGGTTGGAGAACACTGGTCTGGGCTATCTTTAAAGAGATACCAAGGGTACCTTCTGGAACCTACTCTCCAGGAAGGAGCAAAACCACCACAATGCAGGACCCTAACTCCCATCCCAGAGATATGGTCTAGAACAGCCTTTCCCAACCTGATGCGGCCCCATATGTATTGGACTACAACTACCAGCATCCCTCAGCTAGCGATAAATGAGTTCAAGTCTTCGGGGCCAGATGAATTTCATCCTAGGGCCCAAAAGGAACTTGCTGGTGTACTTTCAGAACCTGTCTAACATCTTTGTGAAATTCTGAAGAATGCATAAGGTACCACAGGACTGGAGCTGGGCAAATATCCCAACCTTCAAAATTAAGGTTGAGATATTTGCCCAATAAAGTCAGTCTGACTTTGATACTAGGGAAGATACTAGAATAGATTATAAAGGAGTCCATTTGTGAGAATCTTGAGAACAAAGCAGTGATTCATAGAAACCAGCATGGATTTGTCAAGAATAAGTTCTGTCAAACTAATCCTCACTTGCAATGGCCTATGGCTAAAGCAATAAACATATGATGATGACAAACTAATCCTATCTCTCTTTTTGATTGGCTAGCTAGCTAGTGGATTGTGAGAACGCTGTCCCTCACCAAAGACAAACTCCTGACTGAGCAAATGTAGCAGTCACAGGATAAGAGGAAATGTCCTCTTATGGATAGGTAACTGGTTAAAGAACCGAAAGCAGAGAGTCAGAATACTGTCACTACTCACAATTAGAGGTGGCCAAGTTTGCTGATGATACCAAATTATTTAAGGTGGATAATGATGACGATTTAGATTTATGTGTTGCTTCCCACTGTAAAAAGCAGCCTCGAAGCAACATACACACACAAATACAGAATTCCAAAATTAACATAACAGAAAAACAAACAGATAAACAAAAAGGGATAGCGAAGAGCTCCAAATTGAGAATTAACATGGCAAATGTGCTTTAATGCAAGCAAGTGTAAAGTGATCCTAACAGCTCCTAACTTCACATATGCATTGATGGGGTCTGAGCTAGTGGTGACTGACCAGGAAAGGGATCTTGGGGCTGAAGTGGATCAATCAGTGAACATTACTACCCAGTGTGTGTACCTGCTGTGAAAAAGGCATCAAAACATCCAATATCATAATGACTTTCTTCAAATCTATGATGCAACCATACTTGGAATACTATGTGCAGGTCTGGTCACCACGCCTCAGGACAGATGAAAGGAGGCCCTTCTTAGCACAGCACATATTTAAACTACAGAATTCACTACCACAGGATGTGATGGCCACCGACCTAGATGGCTTTAAAAGGAGATTAGACAAATTCTTGGAAGATAAGGCTATCAATGGCTACTTGTCATGATAGCTTTATACTACCTCCAGAATCAGAAGCAGCATGCTTATGAATACTTGTTGCTGGAGAACAAAAGTAGGGGAGGGTTTCCCATAAGCAACTGTTTGGTGACTGTGGGAAACAGGACACTAGAGGAGATAGGCCTTTGGTCTCCTCCAGCAGGCTGAGAGGAGGGAGATGAGAGGGAGTGCAGGGCCATTCCACCAGCCCTGCTGAAAGGCCTCCCTCATGAAGGCTCCTCCTCCCTCAACTGCCACCACCAGCCGCCATTCCAGCAGGCTGAGAGGAGGGAGATGAGAGGGAGCGCAGGGCCGTTCCATCGGCCCTGCCAGAAGAATTAATTTCCCCCCCTTCTTCCCTCCCCATTCCTTTTCCCTTGTGTGTCGCATCTTTTTAGATTGTAAGCTTGCAGGCAGGGACTGTCTTGTTAATTGCTGTAAACCGCCCAGAGAGCTTCAGCTATTGGGCGGTATAAAAATGAAATAAATAAATAAGAAACAAAAGTGACATTTCAGAAGACAGGAATAACATTCAAAATGGCAGAAAAGTTAGTATGGAGAACTGGGCTGCAACTAACACAGTGAATTTCAACAGAGACAAATACAAAGTGCTGCATTTTGATGAACATTACATATGAATGCGCAGATACCTGGCTTGGCAGCCCTACATTAAATGAATGAGTAAAACATGTGAAAAGGACAATGTAATTGCAGTCATACAGAAACTGAACATGAGTCAGCAGTTTGATGATGCGCCTGCAAAAATGGCTACCCAAGTGTTCTCCAACCTTGGGTCCCCAGATGTTTTTGGCCTACAACTCCCAGCATGCCCCAGCCAGCGTAGAGAACACTGGACTGTGATTGTAGACTGCATTAACAGAGCCATAGTCAGACCTCACCTGGAATTCTGTGCTCAGTTCTGGGCACTGCACTTTAAGAAGGAAGTAGACAAGTTGGATCTTGTTCAGAGGAGGGCAATGAAGGTTGTCGGGGGGGGGGTATAAATAACAAGTCATATCAGGAAAGGTTGAAGGAACTGGGTATGTTTAGCCTGGAAAAGAGAGGAGTGAGGTGGGGGTCATGATAGCATTCTTCAGAATTCTGAAGGACTGTCACTAGAAGAGGGTAAAGACTTGCTCTGCTGTCCCTGGTGACAGAATTAGATCTAATGGGCTTAAGTTACATCAAGGTAGATTTCAGCTGAACATTAGGAGAAAGGTTTTTATGGGGCAATTTGACAATGGAACCAATTGCCTCAGGAGAGAAGGCTTGCCTTCACTGGATGTCTTCAGGTGGAGTCATCTGTTGGTGATTCTTTAGCTCTAAATTTCCTGAAATGTAGTAGTAGTAGTAGGCGATCACTCGTGACCGAGTAAGATTGTCTTCCAGGATAAAGTTACAAAAATATATATATAAAGGAGGAAATTCTAAAAAAATGTGTAGACTCTAGCTATGGGTCCGTAAGTGATTGTGGAGGCCAATTCTAGATCCACACAGCTTCCCACAGTGAGGACACAGGTTACCAGATGGAAGATGGTCCTGTAAAGGATTCGTTTGATGTGCTTTTCGCTTAGCACATTTCTCCCTTTCACCTTGCGCTCGGGCTTCTTCAAAGTCCATGGAACCTTTGTGAAAGGCCAACCTCCATTTAGATCGTTCATGGGCCAGAGCTTCCCAGTTCTTGATGTTTATATTGCAAGGGTGATAGAACAGACTGTGGAAACTATCGGGGCATTTCTCTCTTAGCTACCGCAGGTAAAATATTTGCTAGTATTCTCCCAAACCATCTTCTATCTATTTCAGAAGAGATCCTCCCTGAATCTCAATAAGGTTTCCACCCCTCTAGAGGGAGAGTAGACATGATTTTTACTGCACGTCAGCTCCAAGAAAAATGCCAGGAGCAAAATCAACCCCTTTATATGGCATTTATTGATTTGGCTAGGGCCTTTGATACTGTAGACCGAACGGCTTTCTAGACTATCCTTATGAAAATTGGATGCCCGAATAAATTTGTGAATATCTTGTGACTTCTCCATGACAACATGACGGCAATGGTTTTGGACAACAACGGCTCTCATGGGAATAGGGTGTTAGACTAGATTGAATACAGAACTTCTTGAACTCTATGAGATGGGATACAAAGTGAAGGATCTCTCACATCTCATCTAGTTTGACCCTGTCTCTTAAATATCTGTTTCTCTATACAATGTGCACTGCTCTTGATCCTTCCGCTCTTTCCAAGAACAGTAGCTTCATATAATCCTGATAGGTTCTTTTCTTTGCAGCACAGGCACTTGCTCGGTCAGCAACCATTTGGGCATGTGGGCACATTTAGAAATTTGTGGAACTGACTTGGGCACAACCATAAAATGGCTGCCATGGCTAATCACGAAGGACAAGTGACTTGCCCAGAGGCATTCATGGGAAATTAAAATGTTCTCCAACCTGGCTGGGGCATGCTGGGAGTTGTAAGCCAAAAACATCTGGGGACCCAAGGTTGGAGAACACTGAGCTAGAGGTTCCTACTTCAATTTGAAGCAATCCCCACTGCCTGTAAGAAAATATTTTTCAAAACATTAATAAAAACTGGGAGGAGTAGGGTGTCTTGGTGGGCCCAACAGAAGGTATCTGGAGGGCACGTTGGTGCCCATGGGCACCACCTTACGTATCCCTGCTCTAGAGCGTAATGTGTGTGAGAGCAAATGAAGGTTCCTAAGGTAGTGATGAGCTCCACCTGTTGTAGGGTGGTATCCTAGTATTGCTAGAAAGAACCAAGTTAACCAGCAGCTTCCAAATTTTTATGCTCATGTTTTCATTCACCCCGCTGTCCCCCATCATGACACATGCCATTTACGAGCTCAGAACCAAGCCATGCTTATCTTCTGGGATGCCAAACTCATAGGGATTAAAAACTTCTGATCCCAAATTCTTAGGAATTTGGCATCAGAGAGCAGAAACCAATGGTTAATTGTGATATTATTTATTCATTTTATTTAAAATATTTCTTGGTCGCCTTTCTGGGCAGAATTTTGGTAGTTCTGATTGATATAAGTTGTGTGGCTTTATCTGTAAATCGTATCACGAGTCAGTGTCTGTGGTATAAATAATGTACAATGGGAGTTCCCACCAAAGTTAGTCAACCTAACTGAGAACGGTGTGGCTTCGGTAAAGGATCTCATCTGCACTGCTCCACTCCTGTGGCTGCCTTCACCACCTTTACTGTTGTCGTGCCGGATCTAGTGGTGCCCAACACTAAAAGAGGGAGTTCCCCTTCTGCCTTCTGTTGTGTATTAAGTTCATCTGCTTAAGTTCATCTACAACCTAGAAAGGTTTGTGGCTGTGGCTGTGACGAGCAGGGTGAATTCCAGCGTAGGCTGAAGTGGTCTGTCTGTGCCAGATCTTGGGAATCCCCTTTCTGCAGGGTATTCCTCAACTCCTCCAGGGATGTGTGATTCCTAGTTGAAATTTTCCAAACAGTCCTTAACCACTGCAGTCCTTGCACAAGATTTCCTACTGCAGTAAATCCCAGGGTTTGCTATTGTAATGGCCTATGTGTTGTTGGTAATAATAAGCATAGGTTGCACCAGAGAAGAGGGGAGGGAAGCCCCACCCCAACAAGAGGCTTGCTTCCCCACCCACTGCTGGACCCCTGTGTTTACTTCAAATAGGAAAGTCATTGCTACCTGTTTGCCACCCCCACCCCCACCCAGAAACACACTTTGCCCCATTTGAGCCATCCCATTTTTTTGACCACAAACCCCAGAAATACTCCTGGGGTTAGTTTGTGGTTTGTGAACCATCATATGTTCTTATCTTACTGCCTTGGAAGTGGAGGATGTTTGAAAAGCTTCTGAATTAAATCCTTAGTGGCCATGATGCAACAAAGCAATATTTGTGCATGCAGGTGGGGGGAGAGATGCCCACAGGCTGGAGGTTGTTGAAACCAGTCTCCACTATTTTCTTCTGTTTTCATCATGGCCTCAGGTACCAGCTAAAAATGCAGAAGGCCCAGACCCCAGTGGAATTAGAAATAGAGTGGTCTTGCAGTACAGTGCATATTTTCAGGGTCCAATCAGGTGTGCAGGACAAATCTACCAGTAAATCATGCCACGTACATCTGTGCACACACACAAGTTAGTCCTGATATTTGTAATGCAAGTACGTCCTGGCATTTCAAGAACTGGTGCCTTGAGGAGCACCTGCCAGTCAGAGGACAGGAATCCAACCTTTAAACAGACCATTTATGGCAAAATGTTCGCAGTTATCTTGGGTGGGTATCTGTTGTTTTTGGAAGGGCTGGGCATGGAGAACATTAGTATACGAACACTTTCCACAGTAAATTAGCTAACAATGACAGAGGAAAAGATTAGTTGAACTGTGAGAAAGAGGAGTCCAGGAAACAGATCAAAAGAGACTCTGAGGGGTGTGTGTAGTTTCCATAGCATTGTGTGGGATGTTTGCTGCATAGCTTCCATTAAACACTGCATTGAAAGACAGTCTTTTGTCTTGGTCACCTTTTCCAGGCTGGGATGGATGGAAAACCACCACATTATAGACTGCTCTGTTCTGAAGTGAATAGGGCTAGGTCTGGTCAGTGCCTGAATGAGAGTCTATCTGGGAATCCCACAGAAAACAGCGTAAATTCCATGATAAAAGGAAGGTGTGATGTAATTGTAATATGTAATACAAAGCTGGCGACTGGAGGCCTACATAAAATAACTATTGACTAAGCTTAGTACAGTGCACCGCATCAGACATATATGGTGGCTCACCAGGAACCTTGACAGATCACTGGTTTTTGTTGTCTGCCTGGGACTGCAGAAAAAAGAAAAAAAGGGGGGGAGTTGTCAAACACCCAGCAGGTCACTCACAGTATGTGGTTAGGGGATCACAAATTGTTTAGGCCAGGGGTGGGGAACCTCTGGTCCTCCAGATGTTTTGACCTACAACTCCCATCAGCCCTAGCCAGCATAGCCAATGGTGAGGGATAATGGGAGTTGTAAGCCTAAGCATCTGAAGAGCCACAAGTTGCCCACCCCTGGTCTAGATCCGACTCTCACAAAAATCTTTAATACTGTACTTATTCTGGGGCTGAGACCTGACATACGAAGCAGGACTGAGTTCTTCAGTTGAGTAATGTGTTAAATCAGGAAATATTTCCTTGACAAAGATGCACGATGTACATGTTAGACATACTTGGCCTGGGTAGTGTCTTCAGGAAATGAAAGCATTGTGATTATAGAGCATCATGTGTGCACTGTGCTGGCTAATGTTTGGGAAGGATGAGAATGTATATGGGTCACTGCCCCTCTTGGGCATTGGGTCCATCTTTAAGCATTGGTCCAGGTGAATACGTACCTTATGGGTAGGGTCATCTGGGCACAGTGGAACAAGACTAAATTGCAGAAAAGACAACCTTGGTTCAGATCTGTTAAGGTCTGGCAGATATGCTTATTGCCAACTGATATCAAAGAAGATGGCTTGCATGAGATTCTAGAATGGCCACCTACAGAGAGAGGCTGCTTCCAAGATAATTAAGGCAAGCAGCCCAATGGCTAGGCAACCAGTGAGAAGGACGATTACTTTGGATTTGTATGTTGAAGGAAGATCTCTTCAACAGCATTCATAGTTGACCTCTCAGCAAGCACAGCACGTGGGACAACCAGGGCCGGTGCTACCATTAGGCGAACTAGGCGGCTGCCTAGAGCGCCAGGCTAAATGGGGCACCAGAAACGCGGGGGAAGGGGAGGCGAAAGAAGCGCGGCCCTCCCTCTCTCTCCTCCACCTCAGGGCTCCGTCTCCAATCTGGCGCCGCTGAAGCTTCAGGCAGGCTCCTCCTCACAACCAGCATCAAAAGAGGCAGAGAAGGCGACAGGCTGGAGGAGGCGGAGGCGGGCAGGGGCCAATGATGGGAGGCTGGTGGGCGAAGGGAAGGATGCACCTGCAAACACCTCCTTCGCCCTCCCTCTCAACGTCCCCTGAAAACAGTTATTTCCGGCAACCAGGGAGGGAGGGAAAGGTATTTTAAGCTAGCTGGGGCTCCAATGTTTTATTTACCATGCTGTTTCTGTGTTTTGGTTTTAAATGCTTTTAGGATGCAATCCTATGCGTGTTTTGAGGGGGGGGGAAGTCCTACAACTCCCAGCATTCCCCAGCCAGCCATGCGCAATCCTATGCCCGTTGAGGCAGAAAAAAGGCTCAAAAGGCAGAAATATTGCAACAAAGTGATAGAGAGAGTGAGGGGAAGCAGCAAGTTTCATAAAGCCCCTCCTAAATTTGAACCAGATGATCCACGGGCTCTCTCTTTGCTATGTTTCTACTACATGCATCCCCCCCCCGCAACCCAGAAGATGTATGAGTCAAACTGGTGTCTCTGCACCTCCACCCTGCGAGGTAGGACAGGCTGCAAGACACCCTTTTGTCTCTATTCCTCACAGGTAGCACCACCACACCTCTCTCACATCCTTTTTTCATATCCCTTGTGCTGCCCGCAGGAGGAGACAGGCTTTTACATATATATGGAGTAGGAGAAGGCCCTTGGGAGTTCCTGGCATAGCTGGGCTGATGTTGCCTCTTTGTTTTCCGCGTGAACACAAAGGAAAAGTCTCAAAGTCCACAAAGTTTTTCTATGGGGCTCAGCAGTTCCCAGGGAGGGAAATTTATTTCATAGTGGGCATAGGGCTGGAGGGAGGGAGAGCTCAAGTGGGAAGGGGGCGCGCTAAATATCTGATCTTGCCTAGGGCACCAAACTGCCTTGCACCAGCCCTGGGGACAACAGCCACAACACAGACACCACAACGGTGAAGGATCAGAAAGTTCTTTTGCTTTGTATGAAGGAATGGATGGGTAGTCCAGGAGCTGGAGGATTTGAGAGTGAGGAGGCAGACTTTGCCTTGGGTGCCTCATCTTTGGGAGGTTCAAATGGTGACAGTTCAGAGCAGAGCCTTCTCAGTGAGGGTTCCATCTTTCTAGAATGCTCTCTGTGTCTGCATAGGTGTCAAGATAAAGCAGTGCTGTTCTAGCAAGTTTTCAGTTTCTGAGCTTTAGACTGAAATGCTTTTTAAAAAATTTTAACATGTCATTTGGGAGTTAATTGCTTTTACAGTTGTCATTTATTGTGATTGCTGGGCAATGCCTTGGGAACTGGTAATGTTGGAAAGGCTGTAATGTAGAAAACTTAAAAATAGATAGGTCCATATTGAGGGCTGTAAAATGTCCCCTGCTATATTAGAACTGCCTTTTCTCCATCTCTTTCTTAGAGGTGGTCCTTTTTTTTCTTCTTTACTAAAGTTTACATTTGAGCTACTTGGGGCATGGCACGACGGTTGCCCTGCTCGTGCCAGCGTAGCATCCACGCAGTAGTTTAAACAAGCCTACAGTATCCTGAGATACTGTTCCAGCACCTTTCACCAGCACTAAGTTTTATGTTTGAATAACAAGATATTTTAAACTTTCAAATACCATAACTACAGTATTCCTCCTGCTTACTGGGTTGCAGTGCAGCAACACAGCCAAGCTCTCCTCCCCCCCTTGGCTAGGAGATCACAAGAGATCAAGATGACTGAGACTGCTATACATACATGATTGCTGCCCTGAAGGCCTTCACAGTCACTGGATAATGTTGTATTGCGGTGCCGGGAAGGTAAAACTAAGTTAAATGATGCCTGTTTCTGAAGTGCCAGTAAAGCACGATCTCAAATCTTGATGATTAATTAAAGACTGGTTCATACAGGTGTGTTTGTCCCTTGTGGATTGCAGTTGACGAATTCAGCTGAGAGACATCAAGGACATTCGTGCGTGGACCAACATTAAGACTGATTGAGACCAAGAGAGCGGGAGCATTGCTTGGTCAATATGCTATTGACACCCAAGTTTCTTTCCATTTTCTTCCATCATTCCAGTTCAATCTCTTCTGCTTGATTTGGATCATAGCAACCAGTGTGTTCCTGGGCTGTTACTAAGCATGGGAACTTCAAAGTCCAGCAATGGCCAGAAATCTTTCCCCCTAGTTTGAGGCTAATCTGCACATGATCTATGCAACAAGCTGCTTCCCTGGCATGACTCTAGCCCTCTGCAGGCAATTGCCAGCAACATGAATAGGGCTAAACTGGGTGGTGGCAGGGGGAGATCTGTTTTGGAGGCCTGTTACATGTCCCACCACCAAGAGAGATTAAGTTGGTGGGAACATGGGACAGGGCCTTTTCTGTGACAGCACCCTGATTGTGGAACTCCTTCCCTAGCGAGGTTAGAATGGGTCCTTCCTTGTTTAGTTTTAGGTGGCCCATTAAAACATTTTTGTTCCTCCTGGTGTTTGAGTGATTTTAAATTCAATTCCGCTCTCTGTTTTAAAGATTTTCCTCTCCTGTTTTAATGATTTTCTTATTATGACATTTTATATGTTTTAATGTGTATGTTACCTTGGGTTGGGGGGGGGGGGGCTGAAAGGTGACTAATAAATAATTTTATAAATAAATAAATACATTCAAAATTTCCACTCCATAGTCTTCTTCTAACTAAAAAGCCCTAATTTCTCTAGGTTTTAGTTGTAAAAAAACAAAAAAATGGTCCAACCTCTTGAGCCAGTATCTTTCCCAGCAGCTGGATTTTTCAGGTGTGGCTGCACCATAGCTTTATATAGTGGCATTACATACTGGCGCTCTCTCTCTCTCTCTCTCTCTCTCTCTCTCTCTCTCTCTCTTTAAAAATCCCTTTCCTGGGATTGAAATTGCCCTTTACAGTTCTGCATGACCTGAGGTTGCCTGGCCTTGAGCACTGCAAGTTCGCCATAGTCACTCGAAGCTGACTCCAAATGGAAGTAACTCAGGAAGTTGCTTTCCTGTGTGTGACTTGTTAACAAAGGGGCATTGCACAAAGGAAATGAAGCAAGCTGGTGGCTGCTGGGTCACCTTCCGACAGATCCCATTGAGTCACCCACAACTGGGCATTTTAAAAGGGAAACCATAACTTTTAATATACATTTCCACACTTTCAACTTGAGCCAAAGAGTTTGGGATTCCCTAAGTTACAACTGCTCTTGCTATTGATGCTGATAAGGCCATTTGTTGCCCGTTCTGACCATGATACTCCTGCATTTGAAAAAACAGTCTTTCCATAAAGGACTGTCCTCAGTTCACTTTAGGGCTGAATTTTTGCACACCTCATAATCCTTTACCACACCACAGACTATCAAAGCAGCAAGGGAATTTTGGAACAGTATTCAAATCTTCCCTTCTGCAAGATTTCTGTAGCTCTCTGAACAGATGGTGGGTGTGAATGGGAAGAGGTTTTCACTGAAGAGCAATATTTGAAATAAACTTGGACACCAGTGAGTATGCTCAGTGGGTTTTCAGTAATTTAATCTTGTTCAGCCATTGTTTTTTTAAGGCAACACCCATCATGTTTAAACATCTGCCACTTTCCTTTTGTCTGAAAAGAAAAATTCAATTCTAAGTGAAAGGAAATGTTTGAAGCTTCCCAAATATCTCAAGTGACTCAAGTATCCTGTTTGGACAGTGATCAAAACCTAAGTCTCCAAAATATGAACAAAATGGACCATGTAGACAGAACTGGAGCAATGGTCCAACTTTGACCTTTAACATTTGACACTGAATGTAATGCAGCAGGAGATCACATGGCGAGACTGTTGGACTGGGACTCGGGAGATCCAAATTCTAGTCCCTGCTCGGCCATGAAACTCACTGGGTGACTTTGGGCCAGTCACTGACTCTCAGCCTAACCTACCTCACAGGGTTGTTGTGAGGATAAAGTGGAGAGGAGGAGGAGGATTCTGTAAGCTGCCTTGGGTTCCTTGCAGGAAAAAAGGTGGGGATATAAATATAATAAATAAATAAATAAATGCAAGTAAAGCATTCCAAGAATTCCTAAGGGGCATTATTATGAACTATTTAAAGTTTATTCAGACCCGTTACATCAATAATTTCAAAAGTGTGTGCTGTGAGGGAGTCGCTCGTCTGCTGCAAGAGATCAGTCAATGAACCAATGAAGGGCTCCTCTGAGCCCAGCATGGAGGCTACTCACTGCATCTCTGTGTGCGTCTCTGTTCTGGTCTTTCCTCCTTCCAAACAACCTCTGCTGGAAGCAGATAATCTCTCTCTGCATTGGGTGTGATTAGATTTCTCTCTCATTACTCCTGGTCCTGATACAGAATTACCTGTCTTAAGAGGAGGCTGCCCTTTTTGTCCTTGCATTGCTCTGGACTAGCTTCCTTCCCATCAGAATATATGCCCAGATCAGTGGCTCATGCACAACCACAGCAAGTGGGCACCTATGGGGGTTGGTCACTCTTCTTTGTAGGTGCAGTTATCTTAAACTCTAACCCATCTCCTTGAATATTTCACATTTTGGAAAAGTACTTCAGTTTCACATCTTGAAATAAAATATTAAATATTGTTCCCATTTCCTCATTTCCAGAGTAATTTCCCATTTCAAAATCCACAGTCAGACAATACCTTGATTAGGACACCAACCAAAATGTTACAAAATAGTAGTGAGCAAGCTTTCGAGTTCATAGAACTCTTCATCAGGCAAAATGTGTGTGTGTGTGTGTGTGTGTGTGGGGAAACATTTGGTTTGATGTTGACACCCAAAGGTCTGCATTTAGTATGAGTCCCCAGAAGAAGGAGTGTCAGAGGAGACTGCAGACTTAGATTTCATAGATCATAGAGTTGGAAGGGGCCTACAAGGCCAACGAGTCCAACCCCCTGCTCAGTGCAGGAAACTAGAGAAGGGGTCTCCCATCCAAGTAATAATCAGGCCTGACCCTGCTTAGCTTTCCATGCTCAGACAAGCTGAGCCAGCTTGAGCCACAGGCCTGTATTAATTTGATTAGGCTCTACTAGGTGCTATGCAGATCTCAGGTTGAACCTAGGGCTACTGGGAGAAAGAAACAAATAATGGCTGGCTGACGGGATGGGGCCGTACCTCATGGTAGAGCACCTGCTTTGCATACAGAAGGTTTTGGGTTCATTCCCTGGCATTTCCAGGTGGGCCTGTGAAATGTCCTGCCTGAAACCCTCGAGAACCACCGCCAATCAGTGCCAACAGTACTGAGCTGGATGGACCAATGGTCTGACTCAGTATAAGGCAGCTTCCTATGTTCTTTATCACACATTTTTGGAAATATAGAATCCAGCAGTTACTCAGATTCATCTCCAGCCCTAAGCAAAACATACAGGATCCTTGAGAGGGAGAGGAGAGGAGAGGAATAAAGAAAAATGCAGAGGTTTTTATATTAGCAAAACTGAAGGTGGCGTGTAAGTGTATGGAGTCATATGGCATGTTTTGTAATATCTCTTTATTTACAAACGTTGCAGGTTGGGAAGCAAGCATGCAGAGAGGCAGTGCTAATCATAAAAGCACTGCTTTTATGAGCCCAACATAATAGTATCAGCCCAACATAATTAAGAAGCGATTTCCTAAAAATATAATGGGATAGAACACAACTAAAAGTCCCTGCACAAATGTGATGAGCATAGATGATGCACTTTGTTGTAGGAATGTTATTGTCTTGTGCTGTGCTGTGCCAAATGAAAAGATAAGCACATAGCTTTATTGCCTGCTGGGCAGTGCAATCCTACGAGGGTGCCTGTGCTGTGACCCTCTGAAGCTGGAGGGTTGCGGGCATCCAATCGAGGGCAGGAGGAGCATGGAGGAAAGGATATCCTCCGCGCTCCTTCCGCCCTCAAACATCTAGGCGGCCCATCGGCAGTCTAAATGTTTCTCCGCTCCTTGCAAGGAGGAGAGGCTGAGGTGCAGCCTGGATTCTTCGTAAGATAGTGGCGTCTCGCTCCTCCCCTCCCTGGGAACGCCCCCCCCCCAAGGGGAACCGAGCATGGTCTGGTCTTCCATGCTTGGTTTCCCTCTTGTGCGGAAAGAACCATGCCAGCATCAAGTTGGGGGAGGGCGGGTGCTCCGAGATTCTGCTGCGACCTTGGAAATCCTTCACGAGGTCACAGCACCTTCTATGCCTCTTCCTATGTCCCTCCAGTCCAGACAAGGTCAGAGGGACATAGGTTTGCGCCCTTTTGGTTGGTGGCTACACTAAACAAATGGGATTGGATCCAGGCTTAGCCAGAGTAAACCCATTGAAATCAATGAACATAGGTTATTCATGACTAAAGCCCCATTGATTTCAATGGGTCTAAGTATGACTAGTCTGGATCCAACCCATGGAATTTGCAGCTCACACCTACAAGCAGGAGGGGTGTTGAAAGTCTTCTGCCTATGGCAAAATTATTATGTTGGCAGTTGTACTAAGAAATTGTCTTCTGCAGCTGGCTGGCAAGAAGCGGCCAAGTGTTTATCTAAACTGCAAGGGTAAACTCTGCTTGGGAGAACTGATGGTCTTTTAAAGATGAGCATAATTGATCTGAGCATCTGCTGGCTCTGATGCTGCCCCAAACTATTGTCTTGTCTCCAGTCAAGACTGTATTTGGGATTAAACCTCAATGAAGTCAGTGGAACTTGCATGGGATTGTGCTGCATGGACTTTTAAAATATGGTCAACTTGTTTTTCAACTCTGATTTACCCAGAAGAGGCAGTGCAAATTATACCACCACAGTGTACAAGTTCTAATCCAGGGGGAGGCAACTTTTTGGGACCATGGGACCATTTGGAAATTTGAGGAACTGTCCTGGGCACTACCATAAAATGACTGCCATGGGTAGGCTTGGCTACTCACAAAGGATAAACAACATGCCCAGAGGCATTCATGGGAAAGTAAGGGCAGCAGCTAGAGGGTCCCACTTTGCTTTGAAGAAATCCCAGATGCCAGTAAGAAAATATAAACATATTTTTAAAATAAAAATTGGGAGGAGTGTTTTAGTAGACACCGAGGAAGGTGTCTGCGGGCACATTGGTGCCCGTGGGTGTCATATTACCTACCCCTGTTCTAGTCCTTTTCTTTAGAAGTAGGGACATTATTGTGTGTGAATTGCTAACAGACATGGCAGATGAAGTCTGAATCCTTGCATAATCCTTATTTCTAAATTGGGCTTGGAATAACTGATCTGCCCAAGTTAGACCACTGTCTAACTACTATTCACACATCCCCCCATGCATTTAGACCAGTGCTATGCTGGCTGGGGCATGCTGGGAGTTGTAGGACAAAAACATCTAGGGACCCAAGGTTGGAGAACACTGATTTAGACACTCACATGCCTAACAAAGAGGTGACACCACACCTGGAAAAAACCAAATTGTACGTTTGTACCTTCAAAGACAGGCTCAGCCTAAAATTGATCTACACATACAGAAGAACAGGATGTCGTTCAGTAATCCAGGTACTGTACTACATCACACCAGAGGTGGAGGTGAGATCTCAGACATGCAATCCTTTCCAGGTACATGGCAAAGTTGCACATCAGGAAGAAGAAGCCTTCTAATTAAGGATCAGGGCTTCCTCCAGGGCCTCAAATCCCACACAGGCCTGAGACCTGGAACCTTTCCCTTCAGTGATTAAAAATAGCCCTCACTTCCTTTGACAACATGCTGAGAACATCAGCCAAAAGTGTGTCTGAAACTTCTGAAGTTTATAGTTTACAGTGGTATGAATGTATCACTGCTACATCTTATGCCAGTGCGACACACCTGACCATGCCCCCTCATCCACTACCATCCGTAGGGACAGATAGATTCTATTGAGCATTCTAGTTTATTCTTGTGTAACAGAAGTAGCAGCATCTGGAAATAACCTTGGAATGAGGTGGGAAACTATCTGTCTAATGGGAGATCTGAACAAGCTCCACTCCGCATGTTCCAAGGCAGCAATGGGTTCCTGGCTCACATGAAGCCCCATTTGTCTCATCTATATATCTTTCAGTCGGGTTTTTGTTGCTGGATGAACGCTTGAGAGCTACAACGATTTCCTCCACTCCCTGCCCCCAAACCTGTCTCCATCCTTTGAGCTCTGCCTTGGGAAACTCTGGAGTAACACTCTTTGAGATGGGTTTGTGCGTGCTCCCATGTAAGGCTGGAGCATTTCCTTCCACGCAGAGAGTTCTGTTCCACGAGGAATAGACATCAGTTCAGCTTCTCCACTGTTTTAGTGCCAAACACTGGAGCACAACATACTGTAAGTGATTTTTAATTAAAAGCTAATGTGAAAATGGAACTGAAACCAATGTAAACATATTAAGTTTTAAAGACTATTTTCAGATGTTGTAAAGGGGGAAATGATTGTTCCTTGTCCTTAAGGTCCTAGAGGACACATTTCTCCCTCTGAGTCATGATATGCTTTTAATTAGATTATATTTTATTGGATTTTTATAAATTGTAAAAAATACTGCCCTTTTATACATGCATAGAAGAAAATCATTTTTCAACAATTGTACTTGGGCAACTCATTAAAACCGATTAAAAAAACCAGGAATAGTTTATTTATGTCTTATCAGCATAAGACATAATGTATATCTAAAGTGCAATATGTTACCAAATATATATATAGAAAGTCAGCAGCACCAAGAGAAAATTTCATGGAAATAAATACATCATTCAACAAAATAAATTATAGTAAATGTGACAAGAATTGTCTTAGCACAAAAAATTTCCCCAATATTCACAATGTTCAATGTGCAGTTTTGGAGAGCATCTGCGGCCAAGGTTTTATTTTGATACATTTACAATATTTACAGATAATAAATACTTCTTTCCATATGTTCACTATTACAGAATACTGCAATGTGTTTTCCAAAGATCTAAGTTAAAGATGTCAACGCCTCCTGCAAAGAAAGGCAAGAGAAAATGGGAAAATTATTATTTTTTCCATACAAAATAACTGGGCACAACATTAATAGTCTCACAGATAGGGTGTGCCTGTTGGAAGAGATGATGAACAACACTTGATATTCAAACATTTTTGTAGCTCAGTCTCTACTGTACATGGCTTTCAGTACAATGAAATCTGCAGTGTGAACTATACCAGATCATTTGCTAGTAGCTGATCCTTTGCAGCTGGGTCCCCACAACCAGCACTGTCATTAGCAATGCATCACATTTTAATCACCATTTAATATAGTTCCACTGAAACCAATCTAAAACTAGGTGTAGGCTGAAGAACCACATTCAAGGCCACAATGCTGATTTAGAAAAGGAACAAGTTAACTTGAAAATATACTGCTAAGTTGACCAGCTGGCGAGAACAGCAGCAAAGCTGCAAAGTTGAAAAATCCATCTTCAAATGTACACTGGGCAGCCAAGTTCCATGCATGCCTGTTGAGCTTTGTTTCCTATATTTGCGTGTACATATGCTATCCTGTTGCAGATCTGTTCCATCTTTGTCACATTTCCTGTTGAGGGTGGGCACTGGGAACAGATTTATTCAGCTCTGAGCTGTATTCCCTAGTCTGCCATGACTCATATGAACTGTCTTTGAGAACTCCATAGGGTGGCTATGTGTCCTCTTTTACAGAGGACAGTCCTCTATTTAAATTATAATAATTTCTACATTTGTAACTATTCATGTAAATTATCATATGAACATTTTATGCAAACCATCCACTATTGTCCTCTTTTGGGGTGATGCATTTCCTGGGGCTCACTCTGGCTCAGCTTGTCTGAGCGTGGAAAGCTAAGCAGGGTCAGGCCTGGTTATTACTTGGGTGGGAGACCCCTCCTCTAGCTTCCTGCATTGAGCAGGGGGTTGGACTCGATGGCCTTGTAGGCCCCTTCCAACTCTATGATCTATGAATCTCTATGAATCTCCTTTCTGGTAATTCATAAGTAGCCACTTTAGGAGACATGCTCCCCACCACCCACTTGCTGTAACTGTTTTCCTACTACTAGTTGATCTGTGATTGGCTACAACTCAAGGAATGAGTAAGGAGCTCTGAGGAAGTAGCAAAGCAACCAGCTGAGTAGCATTTTTAAAGGATATGGGGCAGGTTATAGATGACCATTTACCCAAGTGTTAATTGATCACAATGTGCATATAACCACTTGGTTGTCCTTGTTGTAGGCCCCTTCCAACTCTACTTTTCTATGATTCTATGAACAAATGACCTATGAGCCTAGTTTTGTGTCAGCCTGCCAACCCAAGTGCTAAGGAGGGTTTTCACACATCAGCCCTCAAATGGTTGTTGACATCCACCACCCTTGATTCTGATATAATGCACAGAAATCCATGGGGAATAGTAGTGATCTCAACAGGTTGCAAGCTTTCAGATTACTTTCAAGTTCCATGTCCTTGGCTTGTTTTTGGATAATGAGGTGGCTTTCACTGAATTGACTGGGACCAGGATTTCATTTGGTACATGCCAACATGATTTCTAAATTAAACCTACTGTGTACTCTCTGGATGATACTAGCATTTTATTTTATTTTTGGCAAATGTTCGATACTAGCAAATATACTTGGCCTATGTAACAAGGGCGTATTCCAGATTGCTGTCTGGAATTCCAGATAGCTGTTACATTAATGAAATTCTCTTTCTGCTGGAAACTTCTTAAGCCCTAGTAGCAACTCACAAATATCCTGTTTGGTGTGGAATTGACTGTGTATGAGTTAGCATTGGGTGCTCTTCGTTTATACCAATAACTTACTAAGCTAAAAACAGGCCTGTGGCTCATGCTGGCTCAGCTTGTCTGAGAGTGGAAAGCTATGCAGGGTCAAGCCTGGTTATTACTTGGATGGGAGACCCCTCCTCTAGTTTCCTGCATTAAGCAGGAGGTTGGACTCGATAGCCTTGTAGGCTCCTTCCAACTCTATGATCTATGAAATCTATGAAATGCATTGTAGCCATGTTGGTGTGATTACATCTGGCTTCCATAACATGCAAGAGCTGCTTACCTCATAGTCAGCCCCACTGTGCAGAGTACTTGTGTGCCAGCACTGCACATTTCTGGAGAGGAGATTGGCACTAAAAGTCTCCACCCCAGCCCTCAAGCCCTTGAGATAGGCAAGCAATGTTCTGAAATGTTTGTTAGACTAATGCATGGGAATCAGTGGTTTATTTGTATACATTTTTGAATAACATGGTCCCCCTTCCCTGTGTGTTCTATTTGTGCTGCAGAACATTCTTAACAGTGGGAGTTTCCCCCTTTTGTGTGGTTCTCCAGAATTAAAGGGCAGAATTAGATTAGCTGCATGTTTATGCATATTAAGTCACACAGGCAGGATAGTAGTGTGCAGGAGTGTGATGCACAACAAATGGTTGGCAATGTGTTTTCTTTTTAATAAAAGAAAGGCATTCCCTTTAAATAGCATCATGAAATTATGTCGGTCATGTTGTTCGAATGCCTGACTGCCAAAGCAGTTACTTTATTCCCAACTCAAGGATGGAAAGCGGAATATCGGTGGTCAATATAAGAGGTTTAAAGATGTTCTTAAGGCTAATCTAAAAAAATGCAATATAAACATCAAAAACTGGGAAGCTCTGGCCCATGAACGATCTAAATGGAGGTTGGCCTTTCACAAAGGTTCTATGGACTTTGAAGAAGCCCGAGTGCAAGGTGAAAGGGAGAAACGTGCTAAGCGAAAAGCACATCAAACGTATCCTTTACAGGACCATCTTCCTTCTGGTAAGCTGTGTCCTCACTGTGGGAAGCTGTGTGGATCTAGAATTGGCCTCCACAGTCACTTATGGACCCATCGCTAGAGTCTACACAATTTTCTTTAGAATTTTCCTCCTTTTAAAAATCTCCTTTTTGTAAATTTTCTTTTTTATCCTGGAAGACAATCTTACTCAGTCACGAGTGATCGCCTGACTGACTGACTGACTGAAATTATGTACTAATGATTTAATTTCACCACTATGGGAATACCTTTGACTAGATGTCACAGTGGCATATGTGCATTTTATATGATTCAGACTTGCAGTGCAGTAATACAATTGAACAGTAATTTTGGTTGTATATTATACAATGTGTAAAATTGGCTGGGACATTTGATGTCTAAATTGTTCATCCATTTGGCTTTCAGGTTCAAAGGTGATTCACCACTTAGCAGTGGGTTCCACTTCAACATGGCTGGCACCAGTACCAGTCAATATTGGGTACGTTCCTGGTTGCCCTAATATGTTGAAAGGGTTCACTGAGTTCCAGATCTCATGTAATCCATAAACCATCCACCCTACTGCTGCCCCTGCATTTGGGGGCAGGGGCGGTGGATTAAGGATGGCAGAAGCAGCACACTCCTGCTGGGGAGAGAACTAGAAAATGCTGGAGTTGGACTTTTCCAGTGTAGACCTTTCCAATATGGCAGAGCAATACAACCTGTACAGTTGCAATACTACCCTCCGCAGAAATCTATAGAAATAGAGAGAGGTGTTTTGCAGGCTTGTTTTCCTATTGAACACATCACCATCAGATTCAGACAGGTTCAGTCCTGATCCTGATTTGAATCCAAAATCAAAGGAGGTGGTTGGAAGTAACTTAGATGATCCTTAGAGTTCAAGTCAGGATCAAGCAAACTTGCAGCAGCAAAAGTGAGAGTGTAAAAGAGGACTCCAGAGCAGTCTCTTGTCCTCCTCTTATTCTAGCACTGTTTCCAGCAAGAGCCTCAGACCTTGGGAACAAGTGGGATGTGATGGTTGATCAGAGAAAATGTATTGCCTGAACTGAATGGAAACTGAATGGCTGCTTCCAAACATTAATACAATGTACGGCACAATGTGGCCTAAATGCATGATCTGAGCCATCAGATATCACCTGCCCTGCTTACCTACCTTCTAAGGCTTAATTTTTCTCCACAGTGCTTTGAAACAGTTCAAGGTAGACTGTCTCTACAACCAATGTGATAGTATGTATAAGGCTGGTATGTTTAAAGAAACATAGAGAAGAGGGATGGAAACCTCAAAAAGTGCACTGAAAACAGCTGGTTGAGGCCTAACACATTTTGAGTTGAATGACTCTTCTTCAGGGGAAACTGAAGCAGTTTCAGCAAGACAACTAAAACATTTCTGTATGTTATCTAAGGAGACAGTGCACAGAATTGCATTTGGCTGCCTTGGTGCAACTGTTTCAGTGGGCCCTGGAGAAGAGAAATCTGACCCAGAATACTTTGGGCTGTCATCATTTTTTGTAAGGGCACCTATTAAGGCTTCTTGTCTTCAGTCCCATTCTGGTGCTTTCACATTCTTCTTTCAGTGTGTTTAAAGGACAAGAATGTTCAGATTGTATTGTTTTATTTCCTTGATGAAACTGAAGGATCCCTTTGAATGTGGGCTATTTCCTTGACACTTCTGAAACAAGTTCACACTTCGATTTTTCTGGTAGTGTAATTGAACAGCATTTTAAAACCAGCAATTTGGAAGGGAATTCAGAGATGTGTGTTGGGAAGTTAACTGAAGGCAGAGTGAGAACAGGCGACTGTATGCAATGAAAATGATTGTGTGTTTTCCTGGAAATGTTCTCTTCATCTTTAAGGCCGACTGTTATTTTATGTATGGTGCAGAAAATACTATATTCTGCCAAGTCATTAGCATAGCATCAGGTAAAGATACTTTGGAAGCTCAGAAACCAAAAAAAATCTACATTCTGTTTGGCAGAGAAAGATTTTTGCTCTTGTTGTTCAACACTTCCTTTTCTCAGAAATCTATTTTAAATATCTCAAGTGCAAAAGCCCCTCAAGACCCTATCATGCAGATAAACTATTGTAATGAAGACAAAAATGCTTTGAGACAAGCCCTGATCTATAAGTGCTCAGAGCATTTGGGGTTCCTTTTAGACTGAACAAGCCATGTATCAGATTGGTTCAACGTTGCAAATACATTCATAGCGCAATGTCTGTAGCTCACTTAAGGAGAGGACCCTGGATATAAATGCCACAGCAACCTGAGTCATAACAATAAACCTTAGAAAATGTCTGGAAAGATGTTAATGTGCATCACAATTCATGAAGATTTGACCAATTCTGTCCTATAGATAACTAACCACTTTCCATGTGGTTCCTGCTTGGGTATGCCCCACGTGGCAAGTCAAACAACACAAGAGTGCCAAACTGTACATGTAGGCTTTGTCCACACAGGAACCAACCCACCCCCACCCCCCCATTTCATCACGTTTCCAAACAAAGACAGGATATTAGTAATGCTTGGCTTATTGTGTGGCAGGAGAATGCAGACAAATGGCACCCCATGTGGTTAAGGGTTGCCTGTATCCAAAGGATTTAGCCAGAACTGAAGCAGGGGAATCATATAGGACAGTGGGAGTAGGGAGAAAAATACCCCCTCCTTGTGTTTCATGCCGGATGTTGTGATTATTCCTCAAGTGCTCCTGCTGTATCCCTGGACAAGGAATTGGTTCTGCAAATGGAGTGACTACAAAACATTCAGTGGGTCTATGGTGACTATACATGCCTTAGGCACAAATCTCGTAAAAGGGGCAGGAACTGCTTGAGGTCTGTTCATGTTAGTTGTTGATACTGTTCTGTGTATCAACAAATTTTGACTTTTATCCTTGGTGAGAATGGTATCCCCCTCACTGAAATCTTTGCTCCTGCTCCCACTGAAATCTAAAACAGTTCTAAACTGCTTTCTTAGTGCCTAGACAAGGATGGATGCTGATGGTCCAGTGCCTACAATGAACTTGGACTGGAAAAAACCTGGATTGAAATCTCTGCTCAGCTCACTGTGTGAGGGAGTATGTCTGGCTGGGGCAAGCTGGGAGCTGTAGGACCTTTTTCTGTCTAAGCATGCATTAGGATTACACCCTCAGTGACATTAGCCAGGTCACACTTTCACATGCTAACCTACCTCACAGGGTTATTGTGAAGATTAAATGAGATAACCCCGTGTTCTTTACTCTGAGCTTCTCGAAGGAGGGGTAGGATGCAAATGTGACAAAATAAGATACAATCCTAAGAAGCACACTTACTAGGGAGCAAGCCCCATTGAATTTATTGGGACTTACTTCTGAGTAAATATGCCTAGGATTCCATTGTTACAATGTCTGTTCCAAGAATCTGCTATGAATTTTTTTTTACTGATCACTGTATTCTCCTTCTGAGCCAAAAGAGAATGAAAGGATAAAAGCTTTCACAAATATTTCAGGAAATTATTGCATGGAGTATGTGCAAAGTTGCAGTCTTAGGCTGTTAGCTCTTCTTTTTTTTTAAGCCCTTCCTTGTCATACATGAGAGAAACACATTTCTCTACCCCCAGGGTAATGCTCAACATTTTTCAGCAGCAATGTAATCATTTGACAAGCTGGCAGCAAAATTGGAACTGAACTAACAAGTCCTAACGGCAGGGAAAATATTATGGCAGAAGGCTGGCCAGTGTTAGCAGATATTACTAAGAGAAACTTTCCATGTTCTCCCCTAAGGTTAAAAAACAGTGAGGTGTTTTCTTTTAAGGGTGTAAATTGTTAGAGACAAAGGAGAAAGCATAGCTTATTTTTTCTACATGTGCAAAATTTAAGCAAGGCTATTAATTTATAATCTTAAACCCCAAACATCTCTCATGTTAGAAAAATCCTGTTGAATTTTTTTTAATAACTGCAGAAATCGTAATTGACTTGAAATGCCTTTAAAAAAAAAAAAAGCACAAAGTATTTATACTGCGGGTGTAGAAGTCCTTTCTCTAGATCAGTGTTCTCCAACCTTGGGTCCCCAGATTTTTTTGGCCTACAACTCCTAGCATGCCCCAGCCAGCTACGCTGCTCTAGATAAATTGTAGAGAAAATGGGAATTGAAGACAGCCTTACTGTGAGGAAAGGTGTGACTGCTTCAAGAAGCAGATTTTTGGGTGCCATTAACTTCTCCTTGAGTAAAGCCCTTTCCATCCAAGAACCACACTGCTCTTGCACAGCTTTTGTTTGCTTCAATGGAGTTTGCGTGGGAGAACTTCCCACTGGATTCTACCCCATGTTAATTACCATTTGGGTTTTCCACTTTAGGCATCATATTGACTTGGGCTGGCACAGGAAACAGAAACATTTGCCTTTTGCATGGAGGCTGAAGAATTACCTTGTATCGATGTGTGTAGTACTAAAGCTGTCCAAGATGGGGATCTGCGCCATTCCACTGCCAGACTCTCTTGAGCTGAGCCAAGTTGAACGAACCCTTCTCTTTTTCTTCTCTTGCTCCTTACGTTTCCCAGGCTTCCCTTTCTTTTTCTTTCCTGGTGTCTTAACGGGTTGTTCCTTGTATGTCTGAGCTTTGTTGGTCTCCTGAGTCAGGTATTTGCCTTCGTCATCACTGCCAAAGCGGACAGAAAAGTTCTTTGCAATGGTGGCAGGTTTAGGGTTTGGTGATGCCTCTGACACAGCCCGGATCTCAGCTGTGTTTACCCCTTCAATTAGGTTTTGCAGGAAATTTCGTCTACGTATATCTTGCAAAGACTTTCCTTTGTCATGCAACAGCTGGTATTCTGATACTGTCCTTTTGCTGCTTAAAAAAGCAAACCCATATGTCATTAAATCAACAATCAAACATTGTTGTTGAGCCAATTTGGCAAAACCCACCCCTTCTCTTTTGGTAGGTGTAATAAGCAAAGAGAAACAGCCCAATGTGTCCATCTTCCACCTCTGTGGGGTGGAACTAATACACCTCCTTGAGTACTACAGAAACAGAAAATTCAAACTTGAAATTATTGGCTAATTATCTTATACTTGACCCATGAAGTTGTCTTAACTTTCAAAGACAACCATCAACGATTGCTAAAGACATTGGGGGAAAATACAACTTTCATAATTACTCTTACTTCATAGGAGTAAATCTCTCCAACACACACTATCCCCAAAAGAACCTTACATTAGGGTTCCTTCTGACATTAGCTTTGTGGCATCAGAACCAGTGTAACTTGTCTCCTATGTACACCACTCTGGTAACATCAGAAGCCCAAGACCAGATGGGTGGAGCCCACGATGTGGCTCCTTCCCACTTTCCAGGAGGGGAAGTGCTGGCATGCAGGGAAGCTGTGTCGTGGGCTTTGCCCATGTGGCCGGAAGCTTCTGATGGTAGCAAAGTAGCCCAGGGGAGGGGACACACTTCAGGAGCTCCCCCACCATGAAGGTAACTTCAGAACGGGCCCTTAGACACACAAATTATTAAGTGAAAATGTAACCATGCCTGTATTTCAGAGATGAACTGTTTCCTTTAGGCTTTAAGACATTTAGTTTATAAAACATCATAATGTTCTACACCTTTTATGGCTAGGTGTTTGGACATGTTGTATTAACTTACAGTTTGAGAATGTACTAAAACACTGCAAAGTGCAGACCAGGGCAAGCCCCTTCCTTTTTAAAGATAGGTTGCTTGTTATTGGATAGAAAAAATTGCAAGTACTTGGTGGAGAACAGGGATGTTACAAAAAGAGTGACAGCAGCAAAACTTGATTCTAGGGAGACCATAAGGTGCAGGGAATGTATCAATTCATTTTTATTTATTTTTTACAGAATTTTGGATTAGTAGAAAAAGGATGGCCAATGTTTATGTTCACTGGGGACACTCTAGCTTCCAAATAGTGGTCTGGGGTTTCAAAATGTATTTTGCCAAACAAGCTGACCTAATAGTTGGTCAGGCCTCATAATAAAGTTATGGAGTATCAGGAAGTGTTTTGCTTTTAGAGCACATGTACCTAGCTATAGCTAGGGCACTACATAAAAATCCAGAGAGAATTATCACAGGGCTTAGCTCTCTCTCACAGCCTGAAAATAAACATTTCCTTTTCCTTATGAGTGAAACCATGAGCAAGCAAACCTATCACCACACCTTGGTTAAAGTATAGCAGGGTGCTTGAAATATGGTAGGGCTATCAAGAGTCAATTAAGTTGCTTTGGAGGGGGGGTACTTTGAAGGCCAAATGTGGCCTGCTGTTCACCAGTTGGCTGTGCCTAGTGTTGGATATATTGTCCTGGCAGACAAGTTCTAGGCTAGTAGCCTAGTTGTCAAGCTGTTTTCTTGATGCCTAACTTTCACATCTTCTATTAACCACATTGTCTCTGCAGCACCCACCCTCTCATGGGTGCTGGCTTTCTGATGCCACAAAGCTAATGCCAGAAGGAACCCTAATGGAAGGCTCTTTTGGGGATAGTTTGTGTTGGAGAGATTTACTCCTATGAAGTAGGAGTAATTTTGAAAGTTGTATTTTCTCCCAATGTCTTTAGCAATCTTCGATGGTTGTCTTTGAAAAGCTTCCTTCACCTTTTTCTATGTGAAAAGCTTCCTTCACCTCAATACTTTCCTAACTTTTTTGAGGCAGCAGTAGTTGCCTATTTATATCACATCATGGGCATGTTTAGATCACCTGAGCTTTCTCAATGTTAGAATAGTTAAGCAATGGTTTAACTAGGCATTCTGCAAGCAGTTCATACTGGAATAACAAGGGAGGAAGGGAAACATGGTCCACAGAAACCATATTGTGGTCCAACAAGTGATTCAAAAGCTGCCTGAGAAATAATTAACTGTGGGAAACTGTGTGCTTTTCCCTCAGGGTAAGGTGGATGCACTGTGAACTGCAGGAAAAATGGGAGGTGGGATTTTAGGTTGGTGCAAACGCATGCCACAAGTAGCCGTCCTTCCAGTCTGCTTGCAGTAGAATGTGCTGAGGCATTCTTATAGCTTCCTTCATTGCATGAATGTATTATAGATGAGGGAACATACTGGTCAAGGAAACTGATGTTTCTGCTCTGTTTGCTTTCATCTAATGAGCCGTTTCATAAGAAGGTGGGCATATTGACTTACTATATTGAAGAGCATTAAAATATGTCAGTGGTAGGAACCATATGTCAAGTCATTCTTGTCACATTCACCCCCTTAGCAACTATTTTGAATTTAGTATTAGAACTATATAGAGACTGACAATTATCTGTGTAACTCAAAGTCTAGGTAATCCTAAATATCAAAATGAAACATAGGTTATTACTACCTCAAGCCCTTTGTGGCTCATATAAAGAGCTGCGGGCTCATTCATTAATTTCTCATTGCTTGCTTACTCGGCACTTGATGACTTGCATGTGTGAAGTGACCATCGAAAAATATTATATTTGAGGTTACATCAAGGGTTATAAAAGCTCTGTCTGTGTTGTGTGATCGGCGATGTTCCTTAGAACGGGTGTAGCATTAGTGGCCAAAAGACTTTGCTACAAACTAGGAAGTCCCCACTTTGAATTTAGGTGGCCTTAGGCAAACATCTCTCCCTCTCTCAGCCTCCGTTCCCCTCTGCAATAATAATACACATCTGTATTTCAGAGTTGTAATGGTTGCTGAGATAATATACATAAACTTCTTTGAACACTTGAAGATGCTACATAAATGACAAGTGTTTATGTTGTTATAATTAATGGCTTGTTCATCCATGTAAGGTATCACAATGTTATAGTCATCAAATGAAAAAAAAACAAGCATGTGTAAATCAATGCTTTAGACACTGGGATCAATCGTCAATCCAGTGCAATGCCATCAACCTAAATGGAAGGAAGGCCTGCAGGACCCTGAAACAGCCTGGGGAGTTGATACTTGTTAATGTTGGCAGTCTAGAGCTAGATAAGAAGCCTTGCTGTAAAGGGGGTGTCTTGATATCCTTCCAGTGAAAATGCTGGCAATCAAACCTGGCTTTGTGTGCACATGTACTATAGTGTCTGATGATCCCACTGATATGATTGATCAGTTTAACAATGTTGTGGAAGTTATGTGTACTACTAGATACCCTGTTAAAGCTAGCTGTGAAACACCACACACACGCACACACACATATGTGTGTGTGTAATAAAGCAGTTTATTTTGGCTGTGGTCAACTCCAATAAAACGGTGTGTGCTTTCCAGCTCAAAAATTGTAATAGTAGTAACTGTGGGAAACCCTTAATTCAAGCACTGTGTGTTATGTACCTTCCTGCATACAATGCAGGTCTCTAACAATTACCATTTTAAAATTGCAATATTAAAGTGACCCATACTGTGACTGTGTCTCTCCATCGCAATCACCTGTTGCGTTCTCAGAACAGGCGAGTTGACGAATCTAGTACTTTCCTGCCACTTTAGTCTAGCCTACATTTATCATGTTTGTCAATCTGTCCATGGTGACTCATATTACAGTCCTATTAGCTTTTCCCAGGATGCTTGCATCAGAAATCTCCTTTCTTAACATTCCAAATTCTTAGCTTTATTGAATTTAAAATACTACACCCAAAGGTCTGGCTGTCACTTTCAAATAATTGTGTAATTTAATCCCACCTTGTTTTCTCCAAGTCTCATTTCTCTGTCTCTCTCTGTCTCTCTCTCTCTCCTTTTGCTTCCCCGGTACCCCCCCCCCCCCGCCACAATATACCTCCTGCCTTTAGGCCCTGTTTTCCCCCAGTTGTCTGTGATCCTTGCTTCCCCTATAGAAGTTGTACTGTATCAGCTTTCTGTTGCTGGACATTATTCCTTCAGCAGTCAGTTTGTGATCATGACCTCACAGCTGTTCAGTCAATGGCTGATGGGCACTTTTTAGGCCAGTATATAATGTAGGTATAATACTTAACTTGTGAAAAGCTTTCCTCTGAATTATGTTTTTGTCAGAGATTCAAAACTACCTTAATCTCATAGAGCTTCTTTTAATCATGTTATTCAAAAAACATCAAATCTTTTTTTTAAAAAAGGGTATTGATGGATTAGTGGGAGAAAACGCTTCTGTTCATACATAGGTAGTTTAACCATAGACATTTATTTCCCCCTACACAGAGTACAGACAGGCTGTAATACACAGCCTTATCAATGTTCAGTATATATTTCCAAAACAATTTCTTAGATGATATGAAATTTTAATGTGCTAGCATGGAGTAGATTTCAGCTCAAATATCTATCTGATAGTTAGCATGCAAATCTGGGCCCATTTTATATGAGACTATATAACATTACTTGGTGTTACTCTGCAGACATAAAGATATTATTTTGCATAAATGTTTCCTGTGTACATTATGAAACTAAAATCCAAGTGAAAAGTTCGGTACGTGGAAAATGCTTTAGTGTAACCATTGTAGTGATTTCTTTGTTTATCAGGCTGAAGACGTGTCAAACACAGAGGCAGCCCAGTATGTGTCAAGCTAGTAGAGTTGCCTCAAAGATGTGGATTTGGGGTGTTATTTAAGGGTAGTAGAGTGAGAGTTAGACAGATTTGACCAATGTGGCACAATCTATGAGGACATTCTCCTGGGCCAGCCTCATTGAGCACAACCTTGGTCTTGCATTGCTCCCATTCATTGCCACGAGGGGTGCGCAGGAGAACCTCCCAATGAATTGTGCCCCATGTTAAGGAGTGGGAAGAGGACACCATTTGGATTTTCCACTTCATCATTCCAGACTTCAGCTGGGAGAAGACAAGGCTCTTAAGCAAGGTTTGGATATAGATTGTATACAGCAGTGTTCTCCAACCTTGGGTCCCCAGCTATGCTGGCTGGGGCATGCTGGGAGTTGTAGGCCAAAAACATCTGGGGACCCAAGGTTGGAGAACACTGCTATATATAGGTTCAATATTCTAGATTCAATATTAAATTGTTTAAAAAACCAACATGTGCTTTAGGATAATTACTGGGTTCACACAACACGATCAGCCATGGTGGCTTACAAGCCATGTTTGTTTCAGAATGGCTTGCCATTTTGTCTGAACCCAGTAGCATGGTTTGTTAACCACACACAAGCCACTCTGGCCGGGTTCAGACAACACGACAAGCCATTCTGAAACAAACATGGCTTATACCACCATGGCTTTTCATGTTCTGTGAACCCAGTCAATGTGTTGCAGTCACTTTTTATATTTCACAATAGCTACACTATCAGCCCACGTTAAACCCTGATGGGAGCTGTGTCAGTAAACATGTCAGTTTTAAAGTGAAACATGTATGCCTTTGACATGCACAGCTTTCCTATCTACATCTTATGTTGACCTTTATGTTCATTGACATAATTCATAGAGACAGTAAATGCTTTAAAAATAGCCATTCAGTAGTGTGTTGAACCAGTGAGTTGGCCACAAATATAGACACTTCTGAGGAATAATCTTCTGTGACTTAAAGGGAAGGGAGAAGACCCCTCTACAGTCTGTAAATTCCCCCATGCCCTCTATATCAGGCACCAAATAATCTGTTAAAACAAGTTTTTAAAAATACTAGAACTGAAACACTGACTAAAAACAATGTAGTTTAAAAGATCCATCTTCAGCATTATTTCTCCCATCCCATGAAACTGTGGGGAGTGAGAAAGGATTAAACTTTGTTAGGTGTGCCTAATCAATGGGGTAAATTAATTCTTGAGGAAATAATCCCTAAAAAAAGAGTGCCAAGAAGATTAAAGATTCAGGAATGGTTAGGATAACCCACTAGAGGTCCCTTCCAGCCTGCAAGCTGACTTGTTAAGTGAAAAGAAGTCTGACCCCAAACCAGATGCAGTTAATGCAATGCTAAAATGCGGTAAGCAATTTTGTGAGAGAGGTTGAGAGCTTATGGTTTCTCGCTGCCCAAATGTACCCACACAAATTACTGTATACATTGTATGCCGCATTTACAGAGCTATCCTTCAATCTCTTGTACATGGCTCTGACTGCTATGAATTCAGTATCATAAACATGCTGGTTGGGTTAAATTGCTAATCCCCAAAGGAAAAATGGTTAACCAGCCATCATTAGAAAAGTGTCCACTTTTGATGTCTTGATCACCATAACTTCAAACAGTCATCCTGGCCCTTGTCTTCTTTCACTGACTTCCAAAAGAACCAGCTCTCAGTAAATGCAGCTTGCCTCCTGTCTCCAGCCGTTAAGGATATATATGCCAAGAAACTATCTATTTCCAAAATGTTTACAGATCGGTAAGGTATTTTGTGGGTTTGATGGCATTTTCATGTTTATCAACTCACATTTAGTCCTCTACAATTTACCCTTTCATTCCACATTTGGAGTTTGTCATGGAGTTAGTGCTATAGGATGGAGCCTACGGGTACAAATCTGTACCCACAGGCTCCATCCTATAGCTAGCTGTATTCAGAATTCCATCTATCAAACTGGGTTACGAATTCTCAATTTAAAACAGCTGTTCTATGTAATATGGCATGGGTTTAATCACTGTTGTTTGTTGGCTTTATTCAGGAATATCTCTTCATGCATAAACAGTGCATTAGTATGAGTTTTAAGTTAACATTAGCACCAAGGGGAGTGAGGGTGAGTTTTGCTAGTAATATTTAGGAGAAAGAGAATAATCTGAATGTTGAAGTAGGGATAATTGCTTCTGAAGAAAGGTAGCATTGATTAATCCAAAGGTTCCAATCCAGAATAGCCAAGGGAGGAAGTCAACCCAAAACCAAACATGGATTTTCTGTGTAACTATACTGAGGCATGATTTCCAAAAAAAGGCTGATCAAGGCCAGCAGGTAACTAGTGTAAATGGGCAGAGAGTGCCCTGCCACCTTATCTTCAATGCTGTGTTCTCTACTTCAGTTACCTAAAGAGGTTCAAAGATTATCCTTTGGAGCAAAGTTTATGTATGTAACTTCAAATCTAATTTGAATGGATCCTTTCATTATCTTTCCCCAAAACTAATATATTGCATCAGGCAAGTTGTCTTTTACATATCTATGTGCCTAAATACAAATTTTATTCATATTATGTTATTTATTTCATTTCTATACTGTTCAATAGCTGAAGCTCTCTAGGACTTCTGTGTTTAGGACAGGCGCTTTCTTTAAAATTGTCCCTTTATATTAGGCTTTTGGACATCCCCTCTCCCTCGCACCAATACTGAATAATTAGGCCACAGTAAAGAGATTTCAGGATCAGGGCCATAAGTAACTAGAGATCTACAGAGCATCAGTATGAAACCACAGTGTGGGATTATTGACCTGGTGGTTTCTCTGAATTTTGTTTACACTACAGTCATATGATTCATATTAATAAATGTGGGGGAAAGTGAGGGGGGAGGGCATGTATGCTTGGAGCTTTGGGTGCTTTCTCAGATTCTCTTATCTCAAAACCCCTCTGTCTCTCCAAATCAGATATTTAACTCAGACTGGAAAGCTAATACTAACTGGCACTGGCCCCATATGGGTGAAAGCAATGTCTATGATTTAAGTGCCATGTATATTCTCCCACCACGGGGCTATCCACATTGCCGGGACCTATGCCAACATGCCTATAACTCCTCTTTTAGCTGAAGTCTATAATGTGCCTGCTATTGTACAAATCTTGTGCATGTAATATGAATAGAGTCTGTGTGTATATTTGCAATCCTACTCACTTGAGGCTCTACTCCCCCCCCACCCCATGTCCTTTAAGGACAGTGATTGTTCCTCTTATGCAGTGCCAACAATCACTGAGAGAGATTTTTCCCTCTGCTGTTCTAAGTTCTTCTAAATATTATGCCATGTCTCCAAATTTTCTTCATCGTTATTTTTCCCCCCAAAAACCCTTGTTGTGGTGAATGATAGAGAGCCATTTCAACTTTTAAAAAATAGAAATCTGTGATGAAGAGGCAAAAAGGTTCACCATTGGCTCTTGTGCTTTTAAAAGAGAGCATTCCTCATCTGTTCTTCTACTAAAGTTAATCTAAACTTGTTGTTGTTGTTGTTGTTGTTGTTATTGGTTGGATAAGATTTGTAACCTGAACAATGACTTCATAAACTGACTTAGGCTGCAATCCTGTACATCCTTACAAACCCATTACGACTTGCTTCTGACTCCTGAGTAGACATTCATAGGATGCACAGTTGCTGAATGAAGACGATTCAAGCAACTTTTTCCTGTGAGAAGCTGAAATACTGCTGTGGAGATCAGTCCTAGTTTCTAGGACAGATCCTATGCACATGTGGGTCCAAACTCTCTCTCCCCACCCAGCCCTTTCAGTCTAATGATAGAGGAAGAAGAAAACTTACAGTCTGCGGCTGTTCCCTTCTAGCGATCTCCCAGAAGAGGGGACACAGTAACTCAGCAGAAAGACCACGAAACTCCATTGTTGGAAGAGCCTCGGGAACATTGTCGGTCTGCTGCGGGTCGTCGGAACCTGCGAAGGAGAAGCGCCGATGAGTGTGCGTGGGAAGGAGAGAGAGAGAGAGAGAGAGAGAAGAGCAAAGAAAACTTTGACGCCCCTGCCCCGCTCGACGAATCAAACCCACCGCCTGGGCTGCTGAGCCTAGGTGACAGGCGGGTGGACGGAGCCAGGCAGCACAATTTGAAGTGGATCTGCTATTCCAGGGCAATCTCTCCCAGCCACCCCTAAAAAGCAACACCCCCAGTCCGCCCGCCCGCCCGCGAAACACTTCTTTCCAGCCCTCTGTTGGGGATCGATCAAGCCAGGCGGGCATCATCATCATCGCCCGTCGGAAGAATACCTAGGAATCGAGGTTCGTTCGGGTCAGGAGCTTCCGGCCAGTTGTCTCCTCTCCCTCGCTCAGCCCTGGTGCGCGCACACGCAAAGCGATGCGAGGGGGGGGGGGAGAGGAGGCGCGGGAGGCAGCCAGAAGAGCCGCCGCCGCCTCTGGGAAACCTGCGGGAGGAGGAAGAGGCGGCGGCGGCGGCGGCATTTGCGCAAAGAGAGGGCGCCCTGGGAACGCGCGCCCACAGTTGGCTGGCTCTAGTCCGAGAGCCGAACCGTGGACAGGAGACCGCGGGCCTCCCTCGCCCGCCGGAGCTGCCATCGGGAGCCTCTGGGCCAGCGTGGCCTACGCCGCTTCAGGCTGCGATCACAGACTGAAACAAGCTCCCTCCACCAATTAGAGGTCTAGCGCAGCAGGGAGAGGGTTGCCTTTACCTTTATCCCTGATCTACTAGTTTTCTACTTGCGGGAAGGCTTCGTCTGTTTTAACGTGGCAGAACATTTAAAAAAATGGGACGGTCCATCTGCAGCCTGAAGTGGGGCCGCCCATTCTCCTCTCGTGAGATGCCGCCGCCTCGCCCTCCCGCACCGGCGCGCCCGGCCTCAGCTCTCCCACGCCCCGGCCCCTCGGGGCCCCTCACGCGGCAGGGTGAGCCCCCCCTGCCAAGGCCGTCCGCAGCCTCGCCCTCCGCGACCGACGACTTCGCCGTTAGGACGATGCCCATAAGCCGACTTAAGAAGGGGGCGCGGGGGGGGCAGTTCCCCACTTCCTGAAGACTCTCGGCTTATCGCTTACTAGCTGCTGGTTCAGACGGCGATGTAAAGAAGGGGCCAGGGCGCCGAACCCCCCACCCCCCCATGTGGGAATCCTCCGGCGCAACTACTGAGCAAAGCGTTTGTGGAAAGTCACCCGACACCCGCCACCCACCCCGTCCGCGGACGTCCCTTTAAGCGAGGCGTTGCAAAGACCCGTGTCAAATTACGGGGGGGGGGGGGGGAGAGGAGACCCTTCTCTTTATTTAATGTCCCTATGTGAGAAAGTGCTCGGGGGTCCGGGGTAGTGTTTCGTGCTCTCCAGAGCCCCGAAGAACAGCTGTGAACAGCTGGAGCCCGGCCAGCCCAGCCCCCCTCCCCTTTTATTCCGTTAACGCAGTGTTCCCCAACCTGGGGTCTTCCAGCTCTGTTGGACCATAACTCCCAGAATTCCCCAGCCAGCTATGCTATGCTGGCTGGGGAATTCTGGGAGTTGTGGTCCAACAGAGCTGGAAGACCCCAGGTTGGGGAACACTGCGTTAACCCTTTCCTCGTGGCGGGGGTCCAGTTTCTCAGCCTGGGATCTCTCGCCCAAAGGACAGCGCAGCGGAGGTCCCCCCCCCTCCAGAAGGAATGCGAGCCCCCGCCCCTGCAGGTAACACCACCAGCCCCTGCCCTATAAATGCAACCACACTGGACAAGAAGCGACATTCGAGCTATTGTTACAGAACTGATATTAAAAAAGGGAGCAAAGGTTATTACGGTTTTGGGATTTTTGAAAACAAATTCCAACGCGGGTCCTGGTGAGGTTGACTGCCGGGATAACAAGAGGGAGGATGTTTAGCCCGATCCAAGGCTTGCTCTGCTTTTTCATGGCCTGTTCACACGATACGCTCTGAACACCTTTGCGACCTGCTTGGGCGGAGTCTATCGGTGACCCTGACACAGGAGTCCGGACCCAACGGCCCAGCTGCCGACGGTGTTCAGCCCACTGTGGCGCGGGGTGTTAGCTGCTATTCTATTCCGCGCGTAACTTCTCTTCTCTGCTCCCATTTTACATCTATGTGAACCGAAGCTCTTTGTGACGCGCAGCCCCGCCCTGTGCAATATGGACTCGGAAGTGAGTCCCACTGAGTCCAATGGGGCTAAATTCCCAAGGAGGTGCCCACGGGACTACGCAGGCTTGAATCCCAGTCCTAGCGGGCAGCGCTCCTACGCAAGTCCCATTAAAACAAATGGAAGATGCGCTACCGGCCGCGCCCATTTGCTTCAATGGGGCTTCCGCAGGAGTGCGTGCTCTTAAATCCGAACACTTTTAAAATGAAGTGCATTTCCCGCACGCACACTTGGCGATTTGACTGATGTAGCTCTGTTTCCTGATAGCATCCCGAGTCCGCCCCTACTGTAATACCCACATATTGGCGCTCCGAGCAGGTGCTTCCCTCTCCCACTGAGACCAACGAGACTCCTCAAGCGCGTCAGCTCTAGGCGCGTTTACATGCAAGTCAGTCCCGCCGCTGCTGCCCGTGGGAAGGCACGCGCTCCCGGGAAGTTGCAGAAGGAGTTCTGCGAGTCCTGCCAGTGCGTCCGGCCGCGGGCATGTTTACGCGGGTGTAAGGCCCGCTGTGTTCCGTGGCGCTTGCCCTCCGGTTAGGGCGGCGTAGGACTGCAGCCGGACAAGGACGGAGCTCCCACTGGCAGGTAGCTTCCTTGTGCTCAGTATTAGCTTACTTTTTTTTTTTTTTTTTAAAGCAAACTATATCGTCAGACTACATATTATTACCCAGTCACCCCAAGCAGATGTAAACACGCTCTATACAAACACACGGAGTAGGCTATACACGAATCAGTCACTAGATATCTTCTACCTCTACCTACATTTATTTCCCTAGATTCTTAACAGGAAAACCGATACCTCTAAACCTGACTCGAGATCTCTATGGGTCATGCTGGCATGCTGCTGCCAGACACGTAGGATTTACTGTGTAGAACGACTTTTAAAAAATTCCTTAACAGACTTAGGAAAAACAGGTTCTTTTAAAAGAAAAACATAAACTTGGAAAACTGAAGCCCCCCCCATAATTCATTACTTCACCTTTTCCTTGAGTGCTATTCCTCTTCTGTGCCTTCTCAGAGATCTGCCTGGCCAAGGCAAGTTCTCAGCAGTCGCTTCCAAAATTTATGTTGTCTTCTCTCTCTCTCTCTCTCCCTCCCTCCTTCCTTCCCTCCCTCGAAACTAAGCCAGTCACAGTAGGAGATCTCCCCACACCGATCCAGTAATCCAACCCTAGGAGTTTTTATTCTGCGTGGGGTAAATGAACAGTATCTATAAAATAAAATAAATAAAAGCAGGTGCTTCCTTTTCTCTGACTCTGAATCACTGAAGGAACAGAGAGGGATTCTCTTAATATATACGGGAACTGGGGGTGTGGTGGGAGACCCCCTCTTTTTGTTTGCCCTGAGAGTGTGAAGTCACACGCCAGCCCGTTGCGATGTCACACAGACCCAGCCTTCCTTGAATGGGCCTTGAGATCACGTGACGTCCACGATGGATCTCGGGACGTGCCCGAGAGTCTGGAGCTGGTTGGATGGCGACCGTCGCGTCCCAGCCTTGCCTCTAGCAAATAGAGGTGAGAGGGAGTTGCTCTCTGGGCGTCATTGGCTGATGTGCAACACCGACCGGAATGCCTGAGCCGTGAGCCGCTTCATTCCAGGCTCGTTCTTCCAGCCTCGTCATTCTACCCCCTTCGGAAGTCCTGCCTTCTTGCTCCTTCTTCTCTTAAGCAGCACCCCCCACAAAGGGGTGTGTGAAGCTTCGGGGCAACGGAGCTGAGAAGGTTTCTCCACCTCTCTTCAAAATAAGCCCCTGATTTTATTTTGCCTGCCCGCGTTTTCTAGAGGTGATTCCCTGAGCAAAATACTTTTCTCTGCATGCTTGTGCATGATTTCAGACCTTAAGAATGCTCTTATCTGATTTCACTCCTGAGTTTTTCTATCCTTCACTTCCGAGCATTTTTTTTTTTAAAAATTCTTGGCATCCTAGAGAGCCAATCTCAGATATTGGGCTAATGAAGTTGAGAAATTCTCCATGAAATAATTCATTGAAGTTTTCTCTGCGTAAAATGGGGCTGAGGATCATATGTGTATGAAAAATATTCTAACACGTTCTTAAGTGGGCTTGGCAAATCATCCTGAAGGGTTTCCATTAGCAAACTAGCTGGTGGATTGGGGATCACTTTGGTTCAAGAAAACCCTACAGTGATAACCCAAGGCATTCTTGATTCACCCGTCTTTCCCTTTCAGACTTCTGGGAGACGCGTTTTCCGCCTGGCTAGCAGTGCTTTAATTCCCACGTTCCCCATCCCCGTCCCACCTATGCATGTGTGGATGATACGTACCCAGGGTGCCTTCCAGCCCCCTTCATATCTCCTTCTTCCCCTTTCAAATGTGTTAAGAGACAAAGTGGTACATTTGACTCCTGGAACACCTAAGCAGCTTTATCACCCAATCCTGTTTACTCAGAGGCAAGTCTCACTGCGCTCAAGTTTGCAGAACTTAATCCCAGACAGGAAGCATACAAAAAGCGTACAACTGTTGAACCCCATGTCGGTAATATTTAAACTCATGTGTGTGTGTATTAATCTCTCTCTCTCTCTCTCTCTCTCTCTCTCCACAACACTGTTCAGCAGGCAAAGTGTCTTACAAGTCACATAAAAATGTTTTTTATGTATACAGCTTCACTTGTGCAATTCACTCAACGATTGCAAAAGTTCGTGATGATCTATTGTATGCCTGCGAGGAAGTGGCCCTCCCACATAGATGTCTGGTAAAATCAGTCTCTTGTTTCCTGTATTCCTGTAATCAGGAGCAGCAACCCCCCATCCTCCCGTTGCAGTACTCAGACACTTCCTGATAAACTACTAGCCTGTTACTAAATGAGAAACTACTTGGTTGAACAGGGGGGCTTTACTTGTAGGAGCTGCTTCCACTTTATTAGTTGTTGTAACAGTTTCATAGAACATACATTTCTTGCTGGATACCTATACACATTTAGGTTAAAAAATAATAGTAAGTGAAGTCTGTTTTGCCAAACCTGCTGTCTGGTTCTTAGAATCTTAGACTCTGTGTGTGTCTACTGGTAGATTGACTTTCAATTTTGAGGAGGGCAAGAATTCAGTTATTTAATTCATAAAGCCTGTTCCTTCTATATATAGCTCCATGGTGAACACTGTTGGCATTTGATTCTGGTGTGTAGACTGCGGAGCATGGCACAACTCCAGAGGGATAAAAAATAATAATAAAACCAGGTTGTGGTGGCAGCTCCAGTGGAGCTTATGAATGCCTTGGGCTGGCTGGTGAAACCCAGTGAGCTGTCCATGGTGGTTACAGCCCAGGACTACTTGACAGAAGTTTCTCTCCTGTCAGGGTAAGTTGCAGGCAGCCCCCCCTCCTTTTCACAAGATGTCTTTTCTGTTAGCACCATCATGAGGGTGACCATTGAGACACAAAGACCCTTGGGAGTGTCAAAGCGGAAAGGCGCTTCAATATCCTCAGCTATATGCATTTGGGAGGAAAACAAGCATGTGGTCTAAAAGAGTCATTCCCATTCGGTCAGGCCTGGTTATTACTTGGATGGGAGACCCCTCCTCTAGTTTCCTGCATTAAGCAGGGAGTTGGACTCAGTGGCCTTGTAGGCCCCTTCCAACTCTATAATCATAGAATCATAGAAAAGTAGAGTTGGAAAGGGCCTACAAGGCCATCGAGTCCAACCCCCTGCTCAATGCAGGAATCCAGGTCAAAGCATCCCTGACAGATGGCGGTCCAGCTGCACCTTGAATGCCTCCAGATTGGGAGAGCCCACCACTTCCCTAGGTAGTTGATTCCATTGTCTTATTGCTCTGACAGTCAGGAAATTTTTTCTGATGTTTAGGTGGAATCTGGGTTCCTGTAACTTGAGCCCATTATTCCATGTCCTGCAAACTGGGATGATCGAGAAGAGATCCTGGCCCTCCTCTGTGTGACATCCCTTCAAGTACTGGAAGAGTGCGATCATATCTCCCCTCAGTCTCCTCTTCTGAAGGCTAAACATGCCCAGTTCTTTCAGTCTCTCCTCATAGGGCCTTGTTTCCAGTCCCTTTATCATCCTTGTTGCCCTCCTCTGAACCCTCTCCAGTTTGTTTACGTCCTTCTTAAAGTGTGGTGCCCAGAACTGGACGCAGTACTCAAGATGAGGCCTAACCAGTGCCGAGTAAAGGGGAATTATCACTTCTCGCAATTTGGAAGCTATACTTCTATTAATGCAGCCCAAAATAGCATTTGCCTTCTTTGCAGCCACATCACATTGCTGGCTCATATTCAGTTTGTGATCTACCACAATTCCAAGATCCTTCTCGCTTGTAGTACTGTTGAGCCAAGTGTCCCCCATTCTGTAACTCTGCATTGGTTTCCTCTCCCTAGGTGCAGCACTTGGCATTTATCCCTATTAAATTTCATTCTGTTGTTTTCGGCCCAGCGCTCCAGATGATACGTCTATGAAATCTATTCCTCTATATTGGTGTTGTTGTTGTTGTTGTTTAATATATGGTGCCATCAGTATACATCCCTGGTAAGCAGCTAATTTTGCTGAAGGGAGATGGGGTGGTGGGCCAAGGGCCCTCTTTTTTTGCCTTTATTTTTTGTTACATCCCTTCTATTAGCATTTCTTCATCCAGCTCTACCAATATCGGCCATCCAAGAGTCTCTAACTCTCTTAAGAGACTTTCCTCATTCTCCCTTGCCAATTCTTATGCCTGGAATTTCTGCCCAGAACTTCTGTACCACCTCACCTTTCTTCAAATATCTCCTCAAACCCAATATCTCCTCGAAACAACAATTGCCCACATCCATCTCTTGTTATCTTTTCCCTTTCCTTTCTTCACTCAACCTTCCCTTTGTTGTCATCCCCAGCAGGAAGAAATACACTTGCATGAGATCATGGTTAGCCAGGTGGGAAGTTAATTGGTTTATTCTTTGAAATTCCAATGTTAGGAAACAGTAGATGGGAGCAGGAAGAAGCTATGCAAAACCTTTGGTCTCTGTCAGCCAAGTCAGGTCCATACAAGTACAGATTTAATACCAGGATGCCCTTAATCCAGATTAACTAAAACTGTATATTGCCACATATTACATTGTTACATATGGACAATGTGTGTGTTTTGTGCTAAAAACATTATATTTTAGATCCAAACATAAAACATTTCTTGGGTGCACATTAAAAAAGTATGGCATGGTTCACAGTTGATTAATCTTGAGATCTAAATATCACCTTTCCATGTATTTTCAAAGTAGGAAGCTTGCAAACTGCAAAAATTAAAAATTAAAAATTAAAAATGAACATATTGGACCAGTGTGCATGTTGCTCACTTTTGAGGGTACTTCCAGATGGACAGCTCCGAGCACTACCAATCAAGAGACATTGTGAAGCTATTCCATCTTTTCCTCTTTAATGATTTTTGTGGAAAGAAAAAGGACAGAAGAAGCAGTGGGAAAGCATAGGAAGGTTATAAGTGGAAGTGGTCATCTCGACTTCCCATAAAATTCTGTGAATGAGGTAGGGCAGTTGCATGATAAAAGCCTCATCTGCAACCACCCTAAGAGTAGCCATATTAGTCTCTGCATGGAGGGCAGGGCGTGTTTGCTCTGTGTAGGCAGGGCTGGATTCCAGTTACTGATAGATGGCTGATGAGTGAGGTGTGGAAGGGGAGGAAGGGGATGAGCTAGCCAGAGATATTCCCGCTGCTCATTGTCGTTTCTCCTCCTTCTTGCCCTCCTTCCCCCTTGCTCAGTACCTTCCGTTCTTTTGGGCAGGGGGCCAACCAGACCTCCGCTTGTACAGACAGTCTAGAACTCATTGCAAGAAGATATTTGGAAGAAGGCCTCCTACATTAGAATCATGATGACTTTTAAAGCAGACCTTCCCGTTCCTAGTTTATCTGAGTTTAATTCTTGCTCCATGTTGCAGCTCACTACTTTAATTTGTATGAGAAAAATAGAGTATTAAAAAAATGATCATAAAAATAGGTGAAGGACAAATATTTGATATCGCTGTTGTTTCCAAATGCTCAGACTGCTTAAAATGCAACTCAAGTCATGGCTTGTGAGCATAAAACTAGCAGGTATATGCTGATGATTTTTTTAGCTAATAGTAGGGTTGGCTTTACTACAGTGGTGCTTATGTTGCCATTTAATAATAATAATAATAATAACAACAACAACAACGTATTGTATCTAATGCATGACTTTAATAACAGAATTTAATCTAAAGGGTTTGGTTTGGGGTTTTTTTAAACTAGTGACTATGTTCTAGCTACAGACAGATAGATAGATAGGAAGAAAGAGAAAGAGGCTGCATTATTCAATTTCATGTGAATTAGTGTGCCAGTGTGGCATCATTATAAGCATAGATATTGTTTTGAGAGTGTTCTACGGCTTTCAAAAGTTCAAAGTGTGGCCAATATAAATTGTAATCTACGCTGTAGCATGCTCTTGTGGATTTCTCTTCCCTTGTCCTGTAAGTTACTCTCTTGTCTAAAACATATATCTTCATGGAATGATGGAGATGACTTGTGGAATTTACTTCCTGGGAAGGTAAGTATGGACGGTCAACTTCTTTATCTTGAGAGGGGCATGTTTTTGCATCCTGTAGCATGAGATTCTATTCCTTTATATCAGTGTTTTTAGGCCAAAAACATCTGGGGACCCAAGGTTGGAGAACACTGGTCTACAGGCATGTGGAAAAGGTTGGCCTGGCAGACTTTCTGTACTTGGATTTTCAAAAAGCTTTTGACAAAGTCCCTCACTAAAGAGTCCTGAGCAAACTTAGCAGTCAAGGGATAAGAGGTCCTCTTACGGATAAGTAACTGGTTAAAGTGTTGGGGAAAAGGGAATTTGGTATATAGTAGCACAGGTATGCGGGAGCTTTTCCCACTAACTTACTGAAAAGACTGCAAGGCTGCTCGCCACGTGGTCTGACCTAAAAAAAAATTGTTTTTTAGAATTAAAACAATCCAGACTGTTATATCAAACAAAACATCAGGTTTATTGTACTCACAACATCTGGTATCCTTACATGTGTGCTAGTCCATGCAGGCACAACTTCAAATTAGTTAGAGTCTGTTGGAAATCAGCATGGCTGGAAGAGAGCCAGCCACGCACATGTTGCTTTGTTGAGGTCCAGAGGAAAGAGAGAAACTTCCTCTAAAGAAGATTCCCAGGTGTGGGAGGAAGTGAGTGTGGTTGGGCAGGTTAGTTCCCATTAACCGTTTCCTCCCCTAGTGACCCTATGCATGCAAGGTTACCCATATACCTAACATAAAGAACTAGAAGCAGAAAGTAGGCATAAATGGACAGTTGCAGCAGCAGTAAAGAGGCAGACACCAGTACTGGAAGGAGTGCTGTCACTAACTTTATTATATACAATTACAGGAAGATTAACTTGAATCTGCTAAACTTAGAGTGAGGGATTCCACAGGATTTGGCTTGTCTGGCCAGGAGGCCACAATTGCCCCTTGGTTGTCGTGCTCATGCTTGGGCCTGTAGTAAAGCCTTGAGCCTCATTTCAGCAACTGCCCAGTTTCTTCTTCCTGAGGACAGAGATCTCCTAATCACCTCATTTGTCTCTGCACCAAAGTGGAGCATAATGTCCACTTATGGGCCATACATCTCCCTTCCTTATTGTCCCATCTGCCAAGCTGCAACCGTTATTAAAGCAATGATGCTACGTGAAGTCTAACTAACAGCATAACAACAGCAACTGACAGTTTGTGCCCAAGGAAGGGGGAAAAAACCTTGCCTACCCCTGACCAATCAGGAAGGCATGACAAAAATTCCTTCCTGGCTCTCAAAGAATCAACCATCTGATGCCCATTTCAAACCTGTTATCAAGGGTGGGAGGATGGGTTGTGCAGCTTGCTGGCCAACAAAGAAGCTGGGCAACATGGAACAAAGCCTTTTATAACCTTGCCCGAGGTCTCACCACAAAATCTCATAAAAAGAGCCAAAGTCCAGGCCCTCAGGAAATTTCCCCACCCTTTCAGTCTCCTGATGCCCAGGACCTCCAGTCATGAGGAAAAGAACCTCCTGAGAGGCCACAATACACAGGATCAGCTCCCTCAGCTGCTGCAAGACACTCCCCTTTCCTACAGTGAATGCTACATATGGGGGAGGGGGCATTCTCACAATGTAAGCATGTATGACATGGAGTCAGCTGAGGCTCTGTATTGGGACTGGTGCTTTTTAACTTGTTCACAACTGTTCTGGATTAGTAGGGTTCAGCAGTGACGTGGCCGAGTTTGCAGGTGACACCCAATTATTCAGGGTGATAAAACAAAAAGAGATTGCAAAGAGCTCCAAAAGGATCCCTCCAGAGGGGGTGAATGAATCCGCAATCAAATGGAAAATGCAGTTCAAGTAAATACCTAAGTGTATTGTTAGTGATGGGCAAACTGAGCCCGTCATAATTTGTAGTTTGCTCACCAAGTTACAAACCCAGTGTTTTAAGTTTGGATGCTATTCTCTGGAAGCAATAAGAAATTAAATTTAGAGTAATATAAGGTAGTCTGTGGGCTTTTAAACCATTTTCTTCTTTATTTTCTTTAACTGATAAAATGGAGAGGAGGAGGAGGATTATGTAAGCCGCCTTGGGTTCCTTGCAGGAAAAAAGGCGGGGTATAAATATAATAAATAAATAAATAAATAAACTTCTTTAATGGTAACAGCCTCTCCAAGCTGCTAGCACAGCTTGGAGAGCTGTGGCTATTGTCACATATCAGAACTGTGCTGGAATTGTCCCAGACTATGATGCTGCATGTTCACATAACATTGTTTCCAGGGACTGAAATGATACCAGAACCAGATAGGTGAGCCCAAATCTGTGGGCAGGGATGGTATTATGTGTTTTCTCAGTGCTAGTCAGCTATGGCACATCCAGTGCTGGACCTGGAAGAATCCCAGTGGATCATTGGCCCCTTCCCATCTGATGGCACTGAATATTTATGGTCAAAAGGTGGAACTGAAGGAGCATGGTGCAACAACAACCACCCCTCACCCTATACCCAGGTGGGGCATTGCCGCCTCACCTAGTGACCGAGGACACCTGTCTCCCCTCAGGATCTGCCCTGTCACCCAGGTGCACCTCCCAGATAGCCAGTGCCTATCTCCACACTGCTATTGGGATGATACCACCGCCGGGACTTTCGTGCCACCCAGCCCGGGAAACTTAATAGATGCTGTCCTTTCCCACTTATTTATCCCACCTATTGTGTGGTTTTCCCTTCAGGTATGCTGCAACCAAACCCCTAAGTAGCGTGTGTCCCTTGCGAGGCACATGGGGTTAACCAAAGCCTTATCTATAATTAATGGAAAACAGGCTGTTTTCACAGAAAAAGAACAAGATTTATTTTGGGAACACAGGTAGGAAATCAGGGTCAGGAAACATAAGGGATTCAGGTCAAATACGGGTTTCAGGCAAATATAGGTAATTAAATATGTTTCTGGATATAGCACTTCTACTCTTCTAACAGACTAATTTCTCAAACCTTCCCATCTCTCTGCCTCCTGCCTCCCTTCATCCAAGTCCAACCCCCATGCGCTTCCCCCCCCCTTTGACTCTCTTTTAAAATCCAGTCACTCCTTCCTCAGCCAATCACATGCAAGCTCCATCCGAACATTCCATTCACTCCAGCTGTCAATCATACACCCCAGGCACACTATATACAAACCTCAGTAGGTATTCCCCTTTAAATAGAACCAAAATCGTCACACATGGGACTACCCATATGGGTCTTTGCAGTGCTCAAAGAGTGCAAATGTTGCATTTTACAAGGCCTCATGGGGGAAGGACAAAACAATTTAATTTACAGTGTGTGTGTGTTTTAATGGAGCAGTGTTCAGACTATTGGTCTCAAAACTGGCACAGGACCTTTCAGTGTTTTGAATTAGCCTGCTATATTTGCTTATTTATTACATGAATGTCCTGCTCTTCCTTGGAAAGCTTCAAGTAGCTTCCATGATCCATCCACACTGTTTAATATGTCTGCGAACATGACTCAGAGGAGGCATCTGTCCTCAGAACTTGGAATCTGACTTTGTTTGTTTATTTATTACATTTCTATACCGCCCAATAGCCAACACTCTCTGGGTGGTTCACACAATTAAAACCACAAAATACAACGTGAAATACAATATAAAAATTTAAAAATTTAAAATTACAGTATAAAATAGGAGTAAAAGTCAAAATAAAACCTAGCAGCAGAACAGAGATTTAAAATACAGTAAAGGATTTAAAACAGAGACTAAAAGACTAAAATTCCTTGGAAAATAATCGCACAACATAGGCACCAGGCGAGCCTCTCTGGGAACTTCATTCCACAACTGGGGTGCCACAGCAGAAAACACTCTCCTCCTAGTAGCCACCACCTCATGCCTTTTGGCAGGGGCTCCTGGAGGTGGACTGCTGAGGATGACCTTAGGGTCCAGGCAGGTATATATGGGAGGAGAGGATCCTTCAGGTAACCTGGCCCCGAGCCATTTAGGGCTTTGTAAGTTAATACCGGCACCTTGAATCGGGCCCAGACATGGACTGGCAGCCAGTGCACATGGTAAAGCACTGGCCTAATATGCTCACATTGGCCAGTCCCCGTTAGCAATCTTGCTGCCCTGTTTTGGACCAGCTGGAGTTTCTGGACCATTTTCAAAAACAGCCCCACATATAATGCATCGCAGTAATCCAGGCGAAAGGTTATTGGAAGCCCATGAAGGACTTGCACTATAGGCAGAGACAGAGGTTGGGACTTTGCCAGGCTTTCCTGCTTCTGACACCATTGTAATCATATGAAAAGTAGCACAGGATATAGACATTCTAATCAAACTAGCAGTCATAAAACAACAAAGATGACATCCTTGATAGTCTGATGTTCTGCAGCACTTACGTCATACTATCTGTGCTTCTGATGAAATGTCATGCTGTGCCTGTAATTTATGAATTTGCCATATGCTTTAACTTAATTCAGTCATTATTTTAAAACATCTGGTCCACCCTGTTGCCACCCAGTTTCTTTTCATTTCATGTCATCAGAAATACTTTGGCTGTGCCTTGCACTGATATGACAAAGGGAGGTGGCAACAAGTTGTGCAGTGGAAAAAGAATAATGTGTTAGAGACTTCTGAAATAACGTGTCATCTAAGGTCACGCAATTCATATTCCTGCAGTAAATTAATGACTTTTTTTTTTTTTAAAGTATAGGTTAGTGCAGCTTTGCATATTTAACTTCTCTCCATTTTTCATTATCACTGAAGATACAGCTGGTGGTTTTTCTCCACACAAGCTGGAAACATTCCTTCCATGATTCCCGCCCCCTTACATATAGAGGCCAATCTTTTTTTAGCAAAGGCTCCAAGAAGGTAAACATGTGTGAATGTTTATATCAAGAAAAATGGTGCTGGAAGGTGCTAAGAACTACCTTTAAATGTTGGAAAGGAACTCAGAGTAAATTTTAACTAAAATGAAAGCAGGCTATTGAAGGAGTAGTCTTATTAATGTGTTGTGTGGTATATTTTCGGATCCAAGAAGTTAGCCTCGATTGCATCATGGCACCATTACAGGATGCAATAAGCCAGTCAACTTTCTTGGTTGAAACACCGGCTGAATTCTTTTATGAAAAGGCAAAGTAAAAAAACGGTTGAACTAGAAATCTATGGAACTGTACAATTATTTGTGGTTAGGACATGTCTGTGTAAGAAGACCCTTCTCTGGAAGTTCCAAGGTACCCAGGACTGCTCTGTTGCTTCAGCAGTGTGAAGTGTTTGGAGATCTATCGCTTGAGTTGCTGACAGAATTAATGATTTCATTAAGACTGTGAAAGGGGGCACTTGTATTCCTTCTGGCATGGAGAAGCCTAGTTCATGTCTTAACCCATGTTGCCTTTGCCGATCTAGAAGGCTGGGCCTTTAACTGCCAAAGTTAAAAGCCAAATATTATCCTGGGCTATGATATTCTCCACCATGTCAAGAGCCTGACACATAAGCATAAACAGCTACTACGGATAATAACGCATTGGCATAGAATTGCCCAAATTTTTGAAACAATAAATGTGAAGAGTGCCTTTCCAATGGTCTGTCCCCTCCCTCTTTCTTAAGTAAATGATCTATTTATCACTCAATATGTGCATATAAGATTTGCTTGGATGTCCTGCCCTTTGAAGGGTGATGTTGATCCTTGAAAAGCTATAGAAGCAGCAAGTATGTTGCACCACAACATACATTCGGAATGCATTTATGAAGTTGAGATAGTTCACTGGGCTTAGTACAAGAGTTCATCACTGGAATTAAATTAAATGAATTGCATCACCTCATACTTAGTAAAGAACCACCTCCTGAACGTAAAGTGTTCTATGGTCCATTGAAGAGCACTTACTCCTCTCCTTAACTACAGGGGGCACTGGTAAGATGAAAGAGATGGTGGTCTATTTACTCCAACTCCACCTGAAAAGACATTAAGCCAATCAGGTTGCCATCACCTGCTGCAGCCTTCCCCAACCTGGTGCCCTCCAGACAATGACTTCCATCAGCCTCACCAAGCATGTCCAATGGTCAGGGATGATGGGACTTATAGTCTGAAACATTTGGAGGACACCAGGTTAGGGAAGGCTGAGTATTGCGTGACCAATTAAAACTAAGGGTGTGCACTGACCACGAGATTTGGTTCAGCTGCCAATTTGGTGATTTGGAAAACAGCCCAATTAGATTTGGACTGATTCAGGGCTTCTCTACATGAGACATTTATTGTCCACTCATGATCCTTCACTCATGGAAGTTGACAGGTACTTTGCATGACAGCATCATCCTCCAGGGCCTCTCCCGCATTTTGTAGCCATTTTCATGACTTTTTTTACAGTGAGGATAATGAGGTATTACATTATAAAGGCACCACAGACTGGAATAAAGGCTCATTTAATTGCCAAGGGTCCAAGGAATAGTCACTCAATCTTAATCTCTGAAATCAACCTCAGAGGTAGGACTAAAATCACTGTAACACAGTGCCTCCAATGCCCAACCTGTGGAGTCGATCCAGGAGGATACCATGGTCAATGGTATTGAAAGCTGCTGAGAGATTGAGTAGAATTAACAGGGTCACTCCCACTATCCTTCACTCAATAAAGGTCATCCATCAGGGTGACCAAGGCTGATTCAGTCCCATAAGCAGGTCAAAACCCAGACTGGAATAGGTCTAGATAATAAGTATCATCCAAGAGTGCCTGCAGTTGCTTTGCCACAACCTTCTCAAGTACCTAAAAAAGGGGTATTTCTGACTTGGCGGTAGTTGTCAAGTACCATTGGGTCCAGAGTGGGTTTTTTCAGGAGTGGTTGCACTACTGCCTCCTTAAGGACAGCAGGAACCACCCCTTCACGTATAGCTGTGTTTACCACTCTCTGGACCCACCCAACCAAACCCCCTAGGCAAGCTTTTATAAGCCAGGAGGGGCAAGGATCAAGAGGGCACATAGTTGGTCACATTGCTGCAAGCACCTTGTCCACATCATCAGGCTGCAGCAACTGAAATTGATGATCCCACAAAATTGGGCAGATGGTGGCATCAGATACCTCGACTGGAGCTGTGCTAACAACAGCATCAAGTTCGCTGTGGAAACGAGCAATTTTGTCCTCAAAGTGTGATGCAAAAAGGTCACTGTGGGATTTTGAGGGGGCCAGGGCCCCATTCACTGGAGAGAGTGTTAATACCCCCGGATCACCTGAAAAAGCTCTGCTGGAAAGCTACTCAGGGATGCAATGGAGGCAGCAAAGTAACACTTCTTTGTTGCCTGCACTGCCACGCAATAGGCACGATTATGTGCTGTAGAGCGTGCTCAGGTCATCTTCGCTTTGAGTCTTATGCCATTTGTGCTCTAGCCGATGTCCAGCCTGTTTCATCGACTGCAGTTCCCCAATATACCAAGGAGCAACGCAGGCTCTACAGAGCTGGAGAGGGCACTCAGGATAATTTGAGTCAATGGCCCCCCGCATCTCACCGTTCCACAGTGAGACAAGGGCCTCAGCTGGATCACCAGCTCTATCCACTGGAAAATCCCCAAGAGCATTCAGAAATCCTTTGGATTCCATCAGTCTCCTGGGGTGGACCATCCGAATGGGCCCCCCACCCCTGCAGGAGGGAAGTAATGCTGTGAGTTCAAACCTCACCAGGAAATGGTCTGACCATGACAATGGGGTTACGTGGACCCCCCCCCCCATTTCCAGACTACTCATCTCACAGCCTGGAGCAAAGGCCGAGTCAAGGGTATGCCCCGCTTCATGTGTTGAGCCAATGACAAACTGAGACAGCCCCATGGATGTCATGGAGGCCATGAAGTCCAAAGCTGGAACTCCAGAAGCAGCCTCAGCATGGTAATTAAAGTCACCCAGGATCACCATCCCAGGTTCTTCCAACACTACACCTGAGACCACCTCTGCCAGCTCACTAAGGGAGGATGCTGGACAGCAGGGCGGGCGGTACACCAGCAGCATCCCCAATCTGCCTCTATGGCCCAACACCAAGTGCAACCCCTCAAGGCCTGCTCCAGGGTGGAGTGACTTCCTGGCAATAGAGATAGAATTTTTGTGAATCATGGCAACTCCACCCCAGCCCTCCAGCCTATGCTGGTGCTGCACTGAGTTCCCAGGTGGGCAGAGCTGAGTCAGGTCTGGTCCACCCAGCTCAACCACCCAAGTCTCAGTAATACATGCCAGATCAGCCTTCTCATCCACAATTAAATTGTGAATGAGTGCAGTCTTATTCTGGACCAATCTTGCATTAAATAGGAGAGCCAGTGTGATGTAGTGGTGAGAGTGTTGGACTGGGACTTGGGAGATCTGGGTTCTAGTCCTCGCTCGGCCATGAAACACACTGGGTGACTTTGGGCCAGTCACTGACTCTCAGCCTAACCTACCTCACAGGGTTGTTGTGAGGATAAAATGGAGAGGAGGAGGAGGATTATGTAAGCCGCCTTGGGTTCCTTGCAGGAAAAAAGGTGGGGTATAAATATGATAAATAAATAAATAGCAGCAGCACAAGACAGCAGGGCTCAGTGGATTTACTTAACTAAGAGATTAGGGTTTATTATTAAACTACACAATCAAAGAATGTCAGGCTACATTCAGAGAAATAAAAAGCAAAACACCGTTTTTAAGTGTAAACATTTTCCCTAGACAATTTAGGCTGGTCTTAATTGCTTACATGATTATGGAAGTTCCATAGCCAGGAACAGTTTGAAAGCCATGCCAGCAGATAATTTAGTGGCTATTGTTTTCACTCATTCTAGACTGAAGACATTCTTATTGTCCAGCTCCTCTGGATCTAAATGATTTTAGGCTACTTTAACTGTTGTAGGTTTTTATTGACTTGATTTATTGTGTTTTTATTGTTATTTTATGTTGAATGTTATAAACCACTTTAGATATATTATCTAAAGTTGTGTGTGTACACTGTCACCACCACCAGTACTTACCTTTTGTGGGACAAGGAGCTTCTCATGGACCAGCAGCAGCTCCCAGAGGTCTCCTCCGTAGTCAGTGACACTGCCCAGGAAGCCACAGACTGATCCAGGAGACAGCTAAAGAAGCTGCACAGCAGAAGCCAGGAGGAAAGGGAAGGGTTAACTGGCAAGGAGCCAACTCCAGAAACACAGCTGAGGCCATTTAGGGAGGCCAAGGAAAGAAACAAGTCAGCACTGGGAGATAAAAAAAATGAGGCAAGCTAGTTGGGAAAGTTGGTTAGAGTGTAGAGAATTGAGCTAAGGAAGAGGAGGTGGCTATTCCAAAGACAGCAACAGAGTACAAATAGAAAACCAAACTTCCCCAACAGGGAATGGAGTTCCATCCTTCGGTTGGAGAATGGAAGAGCAGCAAGGTACTTGTGTTGGCAGGGAGAGGAAGAAGATTTTGTAAGGCAAAAGAGGGCTTGGAAGATCGAGAGGGCTGACCCAAGGCATCTAGAGACCTTAGCTTCATCTCAGTCTTGGGAAAGACGTCAGGAGCTTGGAGGGCTCTTCCCTAGCTTAGCTCCAGAGCAACCAGCTGCATTCCAGATCCTGCAAAGAGCAAGAAATAAAGGGAACTAACTTACCTGGCCCAACCTCATCAAAGAATCTTACGAAGGTTGTTCTCACAGCCAGAACTATCCCTAACATGACCTCTTTGCCTCAATTATCTCTTACTTGTTGGTGCCATAAACCATAGATTATTTTTGTGTATTAAAAAAACTGCTGAAATAAAGTGCTTTTTAATTTGTGGAATCTGTTAGAATCATAGAAAAGTAGAGTTGGAAGGGGCCTACAAGGCCATCGAGTCCAACCCCCTGCTCAAGGCAGGAATCCAGGTCAAAGCATCCCCGACAGATGGCTGTTCAGCTGCACCTTGAATGCCTCCAGAGTGGGAGAGCCCACCACCTCCCTAGGTAGTTGGTTCCATTGTCTTATTGCTCTGACAGGAATTTTTTCCTGATGTTTAGGTGGAATCTGGGTTCCTGTAACTTGAGCCTATTATTCCGTGTCCTGCAAACTGGGATGATCTAGAGGAGATCCTTGCCCTCCTCTTTGTGACAACCCTTCAAGTACTGGAAGAGTGCTATCATATCTCCCCTCAATCTCCTCTTCTGAAGGCTAAACATGGCCAGTTCTTTCAGTCTCTCCTCATAGGGCCTTGTTTCCAGTCCCTTTATCATCCTTGTTGCCCTCCTCTGAACCCTCTCCAGTTTGTCTATGTCCTTCTTAAAGTGTGGTGCCCAGAACTGGACGCAGTACTCAAGATGAGGCCTAACCAGTGCTGAGTAAAGGGGAATTATCACTTCCCGTGATTTGGAAGCTATATTCTATTAATGCAGCCCAAAAGAGCATTTGCCTTCTTTGCAGCCACATCACATTGCTGGCTCATATTCAGTTTGTGATCTACCACAATTCCAAGATCCTTCTCACTTGTAGTACTGTTGAGCCAAGTGTCCCCCATTCTGTAACTCTGCATTGGTTTCCTTTCCCTAGGTGCAGCACTTGGCATTTATCCCTATTAAATTTCATTCTGTTGTTTTTGTCCCAGCGCTCCAGCCTATCGAGATCGCTTTGAATTTTGTTTCTGTCTTCCAGAGTATTAGCTGTTCCACCCAACTTTGTGTCATCTGCAAATTTGAATAGCATTCCCTGCACCTCCTCATCCATTAATAAAAATGTTGAAGATCACTGGGCCCAGGACCGAGCCCTGTGGTACCCCACTCGTTACCTCTCCCCAGTTTGAGAAGGAACCATTGATAAGCACTCTTTGAGTCCGATTCTGTAGCCAATTGTGGGATCCACCTGATAGTTCTTCCATCTAGCCCACTTTTAGCTAGCTTGCTAATCAGGATATCATGAGGCACTTTGTCGAAAGCTTTGCTAAAGTCCAGATATATTATGTCCACAGCATTCCCACAGTCCACAAGGGAGGTTACCCGATCAAAAAATGAGATCAGATTAGTCTGGCAGGATGTGTTCTTGACAAATCCATGCTGGCTTCTAGTAATCACTGCATTGTTTTCAAGGTGCTTGCAGACTGACTTCTTAATCTGCTCCAAAATTTTCCCAGGGATTGATGTCAGACTGACTGGTCTATAGTTCCCAGGTTCCTCCTCCTTGCCCTTTTTGAAGATAGGAACAAGATTTGCCCTCCTCCAGTGACTGGCACTTCACCTGTCCTCCATGATTTCTGAAAGATAATAGACAGTGGTTCTGAGAGTTCTTCTGCCAGTTCCTTTATTACTCTAGGATGCAGTTCGTCAAGCCCTGGAGATTTGAATTTGTTCAAAGTAATCAGGTGTTCCTTGACCATTTGCCTATCAATCTCAAGCTGCAATCCTGCCCCTTCAGTCTGCATTTCAGGTTTGCCAGGGGGACATAAATGTTCTTCCATAATTTCCTGGAATACTTTTATCAGGGCTTTTTTCATTATTGCGGTTCTCTATTGCAGTACGTGGCTAAGGTGTGCTCACCTGGCGCTGTCGTTGCCTGTCCGAGGTTTGGTCACAAAAGTGTCATAACCGGAGTTAGCCAATTGTTTTCAAGGGGCGGGGGAAACACGGCATTTCCCAAAGCTGTATCAGGGCTTTGGCAAAGCAGAGATTGCTTTCCCGCCTCTCTCCTCCCCCCCCCCCCACGGCTTCTTTCTCTTGCAAAGTATGCTGGAGAGAAAGTGCTTCTGGCCTCCCCTCCCTTTTGAAAAGATAAAGTTTTGAATGCTGCTTTCAACTCCCTGTCCAAAGAACAACAGGCTGCAAATAGGCAAAGGCATTTCTACTCAGAAGTAAATCACATTATCTTCAATGGCCTTACTCCCAGGTAAATCACATTGATTTCAATGGAGCTTGTGCTTGGGAAACTTAGCAGGGGAGGAAGACTGCTTTGGGAAATTGGTTTTGGGTGGAGGGGAAAGGGTGTGATGATCCTGCTGGCGTCACCCCCACAGGAGGATGGCAGAGGACAGGACAGTCCCTTCCCGTCTCCTTCTTCTTCTGTTTTGTGAGGGGGCATGGGGCAGGAAAAGCTTCTTCCGCCCCTTTTTTGAAAAACAATCTCGTTCCTTCGCAGAGTTGATGACCCCCCCCCCAAAAAAACCCTTTCTCTTAAAGGGCCATTTGTGTGTTCAAGGCAACGCCAGTTCTACCATTCTGGAGTTAGGTGTGGGGTGGCAAACCAGGATGGCTGCAGTACATTTAACGAGTGTGCCTAGTGACTGCGGAACGTGAATATAGCAGTACCATTCTACTAATTTGACGATATACCATGTAATATAGATCCAGCCTAGATGGACCGTTAGTCTGATCCAGTATGGCTCTTATTTCTTACATTCATATGTTCTCATGTATTTAATCATACAACTTAATTATATTCCTAATTCTTTGTGAGATCTTCCTTTTAAAACAATTCAGAGGAATGGAACAGAAATAGGTTGTTATGCTACATTGAGAGTTTCCAGGAGATTGCAAAGTGAATATTTGGACTGCAAAGCTTTCCAAGGAAATAATCACTTGAATTCAAAAATTATATTGGTACACCCGCATACTTTCTGCCAACTTTTGGCTCCAGATCAGCTGGGTGAAGCTATCCAATCTTGCCTGCAACCCTTTTAAACTATTTTTTTTATGGCCATGTCCACATGTGCACGTAACTTTACAGAGGTAGCTGGCAGATAGTGCATGTCAGAGTGCTGACACAGGAATGATCTGTCAAGCTTCAGACTATTGCTGAACATATAGTATCCTTGTTCCTTAAGCTGGACCTTTGAGATCAAACAGGTTGTGGGAACTGAGAATCTGGTTCTTAAAGGGCATATGCTTTTTTTATGTTTGTGCCTCCACCTGTATGTACCGATTCAAATTGGCTGTGTTTACATTTAGGAATTAATGTGCACCAATGTCAAGTAGATCTTAAGCATGCATGGCATAGGCACTGCTTGAAGCTCTTTGCAAGAGTTAACTTAGAAGGAGAGCATCTTTCCATTAAAACTTGATGACGCCTCAGTTTTATGACAACGCTGTTGATGATAATGATGCTATCAATAAAGTAAAAAGTACTTCATTGTACTTTTTAATTGATTGTTGTATACCGCCCAGTGAGCTTCAGCTATTGGGCGGTATAGAAAATTAATTAACTAACTAACTAACTAATTAATTTTAAAATGCATACTGCTTTACAGAGTTACAAACTCGGCCTTGAGGAGCTTACAATGTAAAAGTTAAGTACCTCTGTATTAACGTCATACTCAGCCATCATGTCTGTGGTTTGATTGAACTGGGCTGTCCTTATGCTGTTTTTGTTTCCCACCCCACCCTTGCTATATTTATCTGTGATGACTGGCACAAAAGGTCTCTTATTACTAAGCAAGGCTATATTCCATCTGTGTGTATGCTTTTTCATTTTATCCCTGATTTTTGTACAAATACAGAACTCAAAAGTAAGCCTCCAGAGAACATTACGCTAGCTACTCTCTACTTTTCAGGGTCATTGTCAGTATTGTTATTAATAACACTACAGGGTTAATGTATAATAATTCAGCATAGCAGATTTTGGCAGATGAAGGCAATGAACCTATGAACCACTACCATAAAGTAGGTGAAAGACAGGTTATAGCAAAAGTGTCCATCTTTTACCTACATAAGCAGTAACCTACTGTTTCAATTGTCTAAGGTTAAGCTAGGGGTACAGGAGTGCTCTTTGAAGACCCGAGGTTATGCTAGGCAAAGCTGTGTACTGCAGTTTACTCTGCTTGAACTCAAAAAGTGTCATGGAGAAATTCTCCTGGGAGGGTTTCATGAGTGGCATCCCATATCTGCTTATTACATCAAGTCTGTATTATTTATTCATGAGCCTTGTATTTTGTTTGCCTATTACTGAACTGACATGTTTGACCAGACATACATCCAGCTTTCTGTCCCCCCAGTGTTTGGACTGTAAAGGAAACATGAACTTAAATATTTTTCTGACTTGGTCATCTGGTCAGTTCCCATTGGTAGTCAGTCATGCACATTATTCATCTTGATAGGTTGAAAAGAGCTTGGGCCAAAATATAAAGCTCCCTCTATCTCTTTAAGTGAACAGTGCAAAAAGTCATCATCTGGGCTATAGAGCGAGTGCCTGCCTGCCTGCCTGCTGTGGGCTGAGGAGAGTGAGATGAAGGCTGGAGCTTCACATGTAAATTGTGGTATTTTTTCAAATGCCAAGTGGAAAATGAAAAAATTGTTTCCAAGCAGTGATCGAGCATGGAAAGCTCTCTGTCTCAAAACAAATTCCTGACAAAATTATAGCCACCAAAACACAGTGGTTAAAAGAACACATGAACCTTGGCATTCCTCACCACAAATACTAGACTACACATCTGTTTCTAGGAAGCTGCCATCCTGATGACTTTCAGGTTAATCCTAGCCTGTCACCAGGGGCCAATTAATAATTCTTGAGGGTCTGAGCATAGTGTGTGTGGCGGGTGGGCTGGGGAAGATGACACACATATCCATCCCATACCTAAACTACTTGCATGTTCTTGAAAAAGAACTTGAATATAAAGTATAACCCGACACGCAGGGGAAAAATACTACTCTCCACCAAATAGAACTGTATCTGAAACACACTCTGCAAGTAGTTTACTCTGATTTTTTTCTTTTAGACCAGCTATCTCCTTAAGTGGATATCCTTTGGGTGTATGTTTACTCTGGGAGCAGTAAACATACAGTAGCCCTGCATCAACACCATGGCCACCATGCTGAGGTGAGGTTCTGTACAACAGGCTGCTGCCGAGCATGGCCAGGCCCCCTTCCGTTCCCAACCAGGCATCCAGCAGCTGCAGGTCCACTTATGGAGAGGTTGCTCACAGCCGGAGGGCACAGAGCACCCACAAGCACAAAATGGCAGCCCAAACAGTCACGCTCGGGCCCATACTGGGACACTGCCCGACCATTTCCATGGAGCAGCAACATGAGGACTCAGGGGAAGACCTTTCACATGCATAGGCTGTGAAACCATGGGAGGGGTGTGGTAGGTTGAGCAACAACTAGTTCAGTCCAGAAACAAGGCCCTATGAGGAGAGACTGAAGAACTGGGCATGTTTAGCCTTCAGAAGAGGAGACTGAGGGGAGATATGATCGCACTCTTCCAGTACTTGAAGGGTTGTCACACAGAGGAGGGCCAGGATCTCTTCTCGATCATCCCAGTTTGCAGGACACGGAATAATGGGCTCAAGTTACAGGAACCCAGATTCCGCCTGGACATCAGAAAAAATTTCCTGACTGTCAGAGCAATAAGACAATGGAATCAACTACCTAGGGAGGTGGTGGGCTCTCCCACTCTGGAGGCATTCAAGGTGCGGCTGGACAGACATCTGTCAGGGATGCTTTGACTTGGATTCCTGCATTGAGCAGGGGGTTGGACTCGGTGGCCTTGTAGGCCCCTTCCAACTCTACTGTTCTATGATTCTATTATTCTATAGTCATTTAGTTTGCCTTCCCAGTCTCTGCTCAGCTACAGGGACCTGACAGTGATTCTCTTCCCTGCCCCACGACCTCAGCATGGACTGCATGGATCTATTGAACAGTTGTTTTTCTGCCTTTCTTACAAGAAGTCGGAACATAGGAGAGAGTTCAGGTGTCCTCTTTGCCTAGGAAGGTTGTCCAATTATGGGCAAGTGAAGTATTGCCTGTTTAAGGCAGCCATGCCTCATCCTGAAGCCCACTAGAGTTTGGACAGTGCAGGATTAGCCAGTCGCCAGTGCAGCCAAGTAGAGTTTTCTGGTTCTCATCCCCAAATTAGCTGTGGGATGGGAGGCCTTTTTTGTTTTGTTTTTGCCTATTCTGCACTGTTGCATTGTGTTGGGGATTGCTAAAAGAGCTGGGAGAGAATATTATGAGATGTTATCTCTCCCCTCTTGCGTTTGCAAGCACAGCAGAGCAGACCCCAACTACAAACACAGACTGGATCTTTACCTGGTTTCCCTCTTTATACTACCAATAAGACAAACAGTCTTTTGAAGGTTAAAAAACAGTTTACTCACTCAGATCTTGCAGATTGGATACAGGCAGGCTTAAGAAAGTATTTACAGTAGTGCAGGAATCATTCGGTAGTCGACCTGTTCTGAACTTGGGAAAAGTTCAGAACTGCTACTCCTGGCTACATCTTCAGGCATGCTACACTTACAAGTTCATGGCTCAGACTGTTCCCGGGCAGGAAGAGAAGGCACTGGCTATGCCCACATCCTGCCCCAGAGGACGTCTGGGTAATGTCCACAGAGTGTCTGCTCCAGGAGGCACAAATCTGTGGTCCCAATTATGTCATGCACCTATACATGGCTTGAGGTTTTGACTGCACATCCCCTACACATTGGTGAGACTCACAGATGGCCTTCATTTGGCCTGAGTTTCTCCCCACTCACCATATAAATCAATCACAACTGAGGCTTCAGAGAAGGAGAACCAAAGTGGACATGGGTGACCACCTAGAGGTACTGGAGTGTTGAAGGGAGGATTGCCCCAAACAACCTCTCAAGGCATCCTGGCTCAAGGGGACTTGTAGTAGGTAGGAAGGAGTGGACTTGTAATTGCAGCATTGGTGCAAGACCTGCTGCTGCCTGAGGTGGGAGGACACACCACTGGTCTCTTCCCACCCACCCCCACCATCCTCATCCTCCTTCCTCCCCCCCCCCCATTCTTCCTCTCCTCCTCTTCTTCCACCTGCTCCCAGCCACCGCTGCCTTACTCCCCCTCAATGTTTGGTCAGGCAGGCTTTCTGGAGAGCCACATGGGCCACTTTTGAAGGAGTTAGCAGGGCTTCCCAGATAGCCCATGTGCCCTATGCCTAGCTCTCTGAAGAGTTTCACCACAGAATTGGAGTAGACTGGAGATAAGCCTTTCCCCCAGCCTCAGTGCCAAAAGAGAGGAAAGGGCCTATCTCCAATCTGCTCTGATTCTGTGGTGGTTCCCCCTGTGTGGAATGCTCAGTGTGGAGAGGCTTGCTTGGCAAATTCACTGAGCTCATTTAGGAAGGCAGTTAAAACATTACACCTTGATCCAGCTAAGAGGAGATCTGCATGTGTAAGTGGGCTTCTGCAAGTGTATCACTTGCCTGTTACAGAGGAGCTTCAGATGTGCTGGCTCTCTGTTCATGTGTAGTGTGTGCTATGGGTTACCCTGGCACCTTGGCCCAGGAATCCATTTTGTTCCAGAAGGCACAGCCTGAATAGCTGCCAGGAAAATAAAGACTCTGGAATGTTATATAGCCATACAGTGCACACAACTCCACCTTGACTTAGTTAAAGCGAGTGTTTCCCTATGACCAGGAGACACATGCAAATGTCCACCTAACTGCCATGTCACCATCCAGCTGGCTAACCCATGAGGGAACCTTTGGATTGGCCAATCAACTGCCTGGGCAGGAAAAATGAACTAGACCCTCACCTACCTACCCATTCAGCAAGGTCAAACGGTAACTAACACAACTAATCCAAGTACCCTTGATGGTCACCGTTTGTTCTGAATATTGGGCTATGTTATGGATGTATAAATAATCAAGAGGCCAGGAACCTCCCTGAACCTTCTATTCAGCAGCTGGAACCAAATTTTGTTCCCTTTGTTTTGACCTATCTTGGGTACAGCCTCTGAGCAATCAAACCGTTTGTAATGTTTGTGTGAAACCCTACAACTGGCTGGGAATTTGAGCAATTATGGTAAATTTGGCGGGAATACAATTAATAAAACAGATTCTGTGTTCTTGATGGAGCCACAGGAAAGCACATGGTTTTACCACACCCTGAACAAGTATTGCTGTGTTAATGGGATAACAGTGACTGCCACCCCTTGGGGTATTAATCATAGTGGGGGTGTTATGTTAATTATCCAGACTGTCAGATATAAATGAATACATCCTTTTATTCTCAAAAGGAAGAATCAAACAGTTCTAAGGAGGACAAAGAATGAAACTGATTCATATCAAACCTGAGTAATTTCCCCCTCTGTATGCTTTGGTTGAAATAATGGAAATTATGACTTTTTAGGAATATTTTTCTCTCCTGTTGCTCCCTAGTAATGTGATAACAGCTCGTTAAAGGCAGCCGCCCACATGATCACATCACTGCGGTGCTCAAGGAGCTGCACCGGCTACCAGTTGTTTGCCAAGCCGAATTCAAGGGGTTGGTTGGTTTTGACCTTTAAAACTATATATGGCTCCAGTCCAGTTTATCTCAAGGAGCGTCTCCAGCAACATCAAGTAGGCCACTCAACAAGATCTGCCACGGACGGCCTTCTCCTTGTCCATCAGTCAGAGCAGCCAGGCTGGTGGGGACTAGGAAGAGCGAGGGCCTTTTCTGTGGCAGCCCCCAAACTGTGGAACTCTCTCCCCGGTGACCTCCACCATGCCCCCTCCTTGATGAACTTCCACCGTTCATTAAAAAACATGGCTTTTCAGGCCGGAATATGAGGTGGGTTAGGATTTTAAAATTTTATACTGTTTTAAGTGTATTTTATTCTGTTTTGTTTCATTTTATATTGTACATCACCCAGAGTAGCCGGGTTACCGGCTAGATGGGTGATCTAGAAATACAATAGATAAATAAATAAATAATAAATAGTCAAATCTTTTTCTTTTGGCACTTCTATGTAATAGAGATTCATAAGAGCAGGAAATTAACTTCCTGCTCTCTATCATGCTGTCGATATTGTTAGATTAGATCAGCCCGTTCTTTCAAAAGATATTAAAGTCGTTCACATAGGTTGCTTCCCTGCTAGATGCCTGCCCTTAGGCGAGACTTGCCCATTCTTGGGAACTGGAATGAATGCAATGCAGGTACCTGTTTCTATTCATGCCTTTTGGCACTGCAAGCTACATAACTTTTGGTATTGCACCCCTAATGTGCAATTCCAACTACACATTTATTTTCTAGAAATGTGTCTGGTTAAGGGAGGCTGAAGAAAACATTGTATTCCCACTGTAATATAAAGCACAGGATAGATTGAAAGAAAAATATACCTATTCCCCGCCCCCCTGAATCTGTGGGCATTATTATTTATTTATTTATTTATTTATTTATAACCCGCCTTTTCCCCAATACTGGGACTCAAGGCGGCTATTTTACACAATACATAGCAGCAAATTCAGGTTTGCCACCAAGTGTACATTTGACATGATAGAGTGCTGTAGCCAATCCTAGTTCCCTGATGAGTTTGTCTTTATCATGCATGTATTTGCAAATTTAGCCCCCTTCATGTGTTAACTGTGTGAAGGGGGTCCTCCTGTTGTAAGGGGCAGTGAAGCTGTGCCACTGGCCTCTCCTCTGAGGTCATACAGCTCCCTGCCCTCCAGTGTTCATGCACTGATCATGGACATTTGAGCCAGGGAAGCCTAGGGCCTAGCACACAGTCCTCTATGTGTGTAGTAGATTTCAACAGGAACTGGAACCCTGTGGAAATATATACATGTAGAGGTCCACATGTGTAGGCTTCTCCAGTCCAGATGTTCACATTCAATGGAAGGATGTTAGGAGGGGTTGGGAGCCATGTTGGGGTACAGCTCCACTGCCCCTTTCAATGAGTGGGCTGCCTTCATGTGATTAATTCTATGTTTGTCATATCCACACTTTACATTTTTTGTGCACACCTCAAATCCAGAATTGTTAGGGAAATTAGTTTGAAAAGCAGGGTATAAATAAGTTAAATAAAAACATAAATACACAATAATAGCAGATCATTTCTCTTCATGAAGTCTCTACACCAGGGCCGGTGCTACCATTAGGCCAACTAGGCAGCTGCCTAGGGCGCAGGGCTAAAGGGGGCGCCAGAAACGCCTTTAAAAAAATACAGCGCTCTCAAGTGGGAAGGGGGGGGCGCTAAATATCTGATCTTGCCTAGGGCACCAAACTGCCTTGCACCGGTCCTGCTCTACACTGCAGTGCAACACCAGCTTGATGTGTTCATGAATTCAAAAAGTATAAAAACAATTTTAGATCTTATCCAAATCAATGGCAATAGAAAAACTCATCTCATTCCCATTGGGATTTAGATATTCAGTCTGCCATTGGAATGCCACATGACTTTTAGAAATAGAAAGCAAGAGTTGTGAAAGTATACATGCAATGTTTTTGAAGAACATATTATAAAGTATGCATCACTTTAGGTAACACAGAAATTTAAATTATCAAAATCAGTGTTTGCCGGCTGCAGCAGCAGTTGGGCCAAGCTAACTAGAGCTATATAAGGAGGCAGGCTTGCAAGGGAGCCAGCTCTCTGAGCGCAAGGAGCCCCGGTAATGAAGCATCCCAGGCCCAGTGACTAAGCATCAGTACACAAGTGAGTTAAGCACCTGTGCAAATTTAGCTAGGAGGCCAGGGCAGTAGACTCTTCCCTCCCTTCTCATAGTAAGTAACTTTAAATAAGTATGAATATGCGGTAAGTAAAAGATGTACGTATACATATATTCCCCACCTTCTCCGAGTAAACAACTTAAGTTCCCAGGCAAACAAACCCAATAATATCAATAAAACAAACAAATAAAAAGTTATGAAGGTAGCAAGGCAGCAGGGGTGTGGGTGCTATCCAGGTTGCTAGGTAGAAGGCTGAAATCCAGGACCACCAAGGTGGCTTTCTCTGAAATGCTACCTGTTCCATGTGCAGAGTCAGCTAGACAGGCAAAGCAGAGGAGTCTAAATGCATGGATGAGATGGTGGTGCAGGGAGGAGAGGTTCAGATTTGTTAGGCACTGGGGGACAAGCCAGGCCTGTACAAGAGGGATGGGCTCCACTTGAACCAAAATGGAACCATACTGCTGACACAAAACATGATGATGATGATGATGATGATGATGATGATGATGATGATGATGATGATGTGACAGGAAAGCTTATAAACTGAACTCTGGGGGAAAGCTGACAGGAGCTGGAAAGCATCCAGTTCAGGCTGAATTATCGCTAGGAGATGAAAATGTTCCCATTTGCCCAAATGTAGAAGGGGAGAAATAGGCCAGGAGCATATGGTGAAACAACATAGCCGATTAAAGAGGCCTAAGTGCCATGGCAGAAGATACACACGCCGGGGACATCTGGGGAGGGACACTATACATAGGTGTTACTATGCAAATGCTAGAAGTTTCCAAGCCAAAATAGGAGAGTTGGAGTGCCTGGTTTTAAAGCAGAACCTAGATGTAGTGGGCATTACAGAAACCTGGTGGAATGGAGAGAACCAGTGGGATATGGTCATCTCTGGATACAAACTTTATAGAAAGGACTGGGAAGAGCATACTGCAGGAGGTTTTGTTCTGTATGTCAAAGAGCAGACTTGAAAACCTAAAAGGGGCAGACTCTTACACAGAAGCACGGTGAGCGACAATACTGGGCTTCAAAACTAAATAGTACTAGGAACATGCTATCGTCCCTCAGACCAGAATGCTCAGGGTGATGCTGAGATGGAAAATGAAATCAGGGAGGCCACCAAATGAGGAAGTGTTGTAAGAATGGGTGATTTCAATTACCCCCACATTAACTGGATAAATGCATGTTCCAGTCATGACAACACAGTTAAAATTCTCGATGGCCTAAATGACTGTGCCCTAGAACAGCTGATCATGGAACCGACCAGAAGGGGTTGACCTAGGATTTAATCCTAAGTGGTGTCACCCAGGACCTAGTAAGAGATGTAATAAATGTTGTTAAACCAACTTGAAGCTGTGACCACAGTGCTACCAGATTTAAGTGGAAAATTGACAAGGAAGTCCAAGACAGTCACATTTGACTTCAAGGAGGAAACTTCTTTAAAATGAGGGACCGGGTAAAAAGGAAGTTGAAAAGGGTAGTCAAGAGTCATTCCTTCAAAATGCTTGGAGGTTACTCAAAACCACAATAATAGAAGCTCAGCTAGAATGTATATAACACAGGTTAGGAAAGGTAGCATCAAGTCCAAGAGGTCACCAGCATGGTGAATGAGCAGTGTCCAGGATGCTGTTAGAGATAAGAAGGCTTCCTTCAGAAAATGGAAGTCTTGCCCAAATGAGAAAAACAAAAGGGAACACAGACTTGCACAAAGGAGATGAAAACAGACAATAAGAGATGCAAAAAAGCATTTTGAGAAGCATATCACTAACAACATGAAGGCCAACTATAAATAATACTTTAAATATATCAGAAGCAGGAAACCAGCTATGGAGGCAGTTGGACCATTGGACAACATTGGAGTTAAAGGAGTCCTAAGTGAGGATAAGGAGATTGCAGAGAAGCTGAATGAATCCTTTTCATCTGTCTTCACCGCAGAAGGTATATGACAGTTACCTGTGCCTTAACTGATGTTTTCAGGAAGGGAGTCTGAGGGATTGAGGTAAATAGTGGTGACAAAAGATCAAGTTCTCAACCTTATCGACAAATTGAAAGCCTATAAATCAGATGGCACAGATGGTATCCATCCTAGAGTTCTTAAACAAATCAAATATGAAATTGCTGATCTTTTAATAAAAATATCTAGCATGTTCCTAAGATCAGCCTCTGTACCAGAGGCCTGGAGAATGGCCAATGTAACACCAATTTTTAAAAAGGGATCCAAAGGGGATCAGGGAAATTACAGGCTGGTTAGCTTAACCTTTGTTCCAGGTGAATTGGTTGAAAGCTTATTAAAGATAAAATTAGTAAGCATATAGAAGGACAAGTCCTGCTGAGAAAGCATCAACATGGCTTCTGCAAAGGTAAGTCCTGTCTCACTAACCTTTTACAGTTCTTAGAGAGTGTCAGTAAACATGTGGACAGGGGCTATCCAATAGACATTGTTTACTTGGACTTCCAAAAGGCAAATGCAGTTCAGTGTAAGTAAGTGTAAAGTAATGCACATTGTGGCAAAAAATCCCAACTTCAAGTATAAGCTGATGGGAATCTGAGCTAGCAATGACTGACCAAGAAAGAGATCTTGGGGTTGTGGTGGACAGCTTGATGAAAATGTCAACCCAGTGTGCGGCTGCTGTTGAAAATAAAACTGAGAAGATCATACTGTCCTTGTACAAATGTATGGTGCGACCACACTTAGAATACTATGTACAGTTCTGGTCATCTCATGAAGCTCATTGGTGGGAGATTCAGGACAGATAAAAGGAAGTACTTCTTCACACAGTGCATAGTTAAACTATGGAATTCACTTCCACAGGATGTAGTGATGGCCACCAATCTGCATGGCTTTAAAAGGGGATTGGACAAATTCATGGAGGAGAAAGCTATCAATTGCTGCTAGTCCAGTTTGGCTATATGCTGCCTCCAGTATCAGAGACAGTATGCCTATGTACACTAGTTGCTAGGGAACATGGGTGGGAGGGTGGTATTGGACTTATGTCCTGCTTGTGGGTTTTCCATGGGCAGCTGGTTGGCCAATGTGCAAACAGAATGCTGGACTAGATGGACCCCTGGTCTAATCCCTCATAGTTCTTATGTTCTTATGAATGGAAGTTGAAACAGAAAGCTCCCATGAGCTGCTTTTGGGATACAATTTGATACATGAAGGCTGTCAAACATAAGGCCTTATTACACCATTGTGATCCCCAGTGGAATGCATTGGAACTCTCCCCACACTTCACATAAATGGTTGAATGATCCTCAGGACTAGGAAGCTTAGTAGGGGAAATGGCTGATTCAGGATCAGACTCTCCCAATATTCTCTTGACATTAGACAGTGCAGTTGTCAAAGAGGGTGGAGAGAATAGGACAATAGACAGTAGGGTTGTGATGGAGTACAATTGGATGACAGAAATGTTTAAGTTGGCTGTATGGGGTGGGGGCAGAGAGCTGTTTGACATGTGGGAGGATATTGAAGGGCAAGCTATGGCATGTGGGAAAGGGGTAGACATCTTGGGGAGCTGCAAGGAGGAGTGCCATTGAAGGAATTTGGGGAGGAAAGATGCGGGAAGGGTGGAACATTGGGACTGGATGGTGAGGGGTATTTTTTAGAAATAACCTCTGGTCCTTTCACTGCCTTCATCAAAACTGGCACAGTCTTGGTAAAAATGTTTGGGGGTGATCCATTAGAGTTTGCCACCTCTGTCATAAGAGAGCCTAACTCCCCCCCCACACACACACACACTATTGAGAGACTTGGTTAAACTTAACTGCAAGTATGTTTTATATTTTATTGCTGTTACCCGCTTTGAGTTGCTGTTTTGGAAGAAATGCAGATATAAATTTAAAAACTGAAACTATCTTGGCATAATTGAAATGGAAGTTGCTTAGAAATATATAACTATTATTTAAGTTGCACTTTCATGGCCTTTGGAATACTGCCTTGAGAGAAATATTACATCAACATTGCTTGGAAACAAGGTACACACCAACTTGACTAGTCTCAGCTGAGACCTTAAATTGCTAGTTTCCTGAATTGCTTTTCTTTCATATTATTACTCACTCTGGTTAGGCAGGTTATATATAAGGACAAAAGACAACTCAGGCAAGCAAGCTAAGACTCCTTTTTTCAATATGGACTCATGGCTGATTCACATTTAACTCTCTGAACTTTGGCACAAAGATGACACCTGAGTTAAAATGTCTATATGTTTCTGATATATTCACCCTTCTGGTCCTTACACACCACTTAGGGCAGCTAAGAACAATCAATACCAAACATAAAATACAATAACATTCCAAAAGAGAAAAAAAAACAACCCATAATAAAAGAGACAGATGCAGCAGATAAAATGGAGACACTGTATAAAATGTATCCATCTAATAAAACAAATGCTTTCCTAAAGAAGAAGGGTTTTGCCATATGGTGAATCACCATAAGAGAGGGTGCCAAAAGAGCATGCCAGGGCAAAGAATTCCACAATTAGATGTGGCCACAGAGATGATTCTCTCTCTCTCTCTCTCTCTCTCTCTCTCTCTCTCCCCCCCATTCCCATCATCAACCATACCTCCACCATAGTTGGGACATAGAGAAGGGCCTTTCCCATCAGATCTTAGGTCAGGGGCAGGTTGGTACAGGAGGAGGAGGTCCCTAAAGTATCTTGGACCTAAGCCATTTAAGGCATTATGAACCTTGAATGGTGAGCATGGGCTTCCCTGAAATGAGCACAAAGGACAGAGCCTGACATTTCCCAGTTACTGCTGTTGTGTTTACTGTAGGAAAATGCCACCATCTCAATGTGCCTCCAACATTCGCAGCTGATGGTACTGCACATAGGAAGCCATCTTCCACCAAGTCAGACCATGGTCCATCTAGCCCAGTATTGTCTACAATGACTTGTAGGAGCTCTCCCAGATTACATATAGAGGTTTTCCCCAGCCCAGTAAGGAGATGCTGATGACCGAACCTGGGACCTTCTGCATCCAAAGCATGTGTTTCTACCCCTGATCTACAGCCCCTTCCCAAATGTATTTTGGCATTTAAACTTGGGTCCATTTTTCCTACCAGCAAGCAAAATGTCAAGTGTGATTTGACCATCAGTTTAAATAAATATCATGTGAAATGTATTTGAGAGAGGATACTCAGATTTCTGAGTAGTAAGAATAGTAAGTCCAAGAAGAAGTAGAAGCAGGAATTCTTGAAAACTCAATTCAAATAGTAAGATGTCTTAAAAGTGTAGTATTACAAGAGTGACTCCTACTTTCTGATGACTATATAGAAGAAGACTAGCTGTTGCCCGTGGCTTCACTCACCTAGATTTTAGGATTTGGTACAATTGTTTTTAAAAGAAACATGATGGAATCCCAGCTCCCCCAGAAATCTCAGCTCCCCCAGGATTACACAATGAAATCCCAGCTCCGCCAGGACTACCAGCTCCACCGGGACTGCACAATGAAATTCCAGCTTCCCCTCAGGACTACACAATGAAATTTCTTCCTCCCCCCCCCCCGGGACTACACAATGAAATCCCTGCTCCCCGGGACTACACAATGAAATCCCTGTTCCCCTGGGACTACACAGTGAAATTCCTGTTCCCCTGGGACTACACAGTGAAATCCCTGCTCCCCCCCGGGACTGCACAACAATGAAATCCCAGCTCCCCACCCGGGACTACACAATGAAATCCCTGCTCCCCCCCCCAGACTACACAACAATGAAATCCCTACTCCCCCCCTGGGACTACACAACAGTGAAATCCCAGCTCCCTTGGGTCCACACAACAATGAAATCACAGCTCCCCACCCGCAGGACTACACAACGATGAATTCCCTACTCCCCCCTACGGGACTGTACAATGAAATCCCTGCTTCCCCCCCCCCCACGGGACTACACATTCAAATCTCTGTCCACCCCGTGGGACTGCACAATGAAATTCCTCCCTGCTCCCCCCCGGGACTACTCAAGGAAATCCCAGCTTCCCCCCCGGGACTACGCAACAATGAATTCCCTGTCCCCCCCCCCCTCGGGACTACACAACAATCAAATCCCTGCTTCCCCCCCGGGACCACACAATGTAATCCCAGCTCCCCCACCCGGGACTACACAACAGTGAAATCCCTGCTCCCCCCAGGACTACACAACAATGAAATCTCAGCTCCCCTCCCCCGTGTAGGCCCCGGCTGCAGTGCATATAAACATTCTGTTTTGACGTAGGAGAGATTTGCATATCCACTCCTGATTGGGCCCCTGTGGTGGCAATTCATACGAACATTCTAAATGTCGTTGGAGTGATTTGCATAACCGCTCCTGAATGGCCCCTGCAGACATTCCAAGTGATGCCATTGGCTATCATCTATTTTGGGCCATACAGGTGCAGTGATGGCTTTTTCGGAGATTTGAACCCACCAATCTTTGTCCTTGGGTGATGGAGAGTATGTGTGCCAAGTTTGGGGCGAATCTGTCCAACCGTGTAGGAGCCTATTCGATGCACGCAAATGCCCGTACACACAGACACACGGACACACAGGATTTGGGATGCCCCCCACACAACAGTCATTCAGTCATTCAGTCATTGTAAAAGTTTCCCTCCCTTTTCACCCCCTCAGAGAACATTCTAAATGGCCTAGGGGAGATTTGCATACCCACCCCTATTGGCCCCTGCAGGAATTCATACAAACATTCTAAGTGTCGTATGGGCTATTTGCATAACTGCTCCTATTGGCTCCTGCATCAATTATGAGGTGAGGCCGACTTGCATAACTGCTCCCCTGTTGTTTTGCCCATAGGAGATATGAGAGTGGGGCAATTTTGCCACCTTTTTTCACCCCCTTAGGGATGGAATTTTCAAAAATCCTTCCTTAGTGGGTATCTACGTCATAAAAGCAATGTTCCTTCAAAATTTCACATTCCTAAATTAAACGGTGTGAGCTGGGCGTTGATGAGTCAGTCAGTCAGTCAATCAGTCAGAACTTCTTCTTTTATATATATATATAGATATAGATATAGATTATAGCAGCTGGATAACTCCCTTGGATTAATCAGAACCATTTGCAACATTATTCAGAGAAGTAAAGAATCTTTTGTAAGTCACTAGCTGAGTGGATTCTGCAAAATGTTCTCTGTGATATTGGATGTTATAGCAAGCATGGGCAAGCAGGTGTGAAATTGACTTGGCTAGCTACTGCAGTAACTGAAGGGGAGCTTGCGTGGGGGAGATGTGCATATGTGAGCTAATCTGCAGCTTGCACTTTGTTCCTGCATAGGCTTGCCCATCAGATGTTAACAGTGGAACTATGAAAATATAGGAAGTGTCAGTGACTTGCGTATGTGTTGGCCCATACTGTTACATTTGAAGCCACTCAATCAGGCAGGTGGCCTTGGGTCAGGCATTATAGAACTTGGCATTCTATCTGTGAAATGGGAATAAGAAGTGTGCAAATCTTGTGTTAGGTGATACTGAGTTCCCACCAACTTACAGGTAAATGGCACAATGTCCATAGGCAACCATTACGAAGAAGAACACACTAGCTTCCTGGACCAGATACTGCCCTTCACCGAGATCTGTCTTAAAGTTGAGGGAAAGATACATTCAAGAGGAAGATGGGAGATCTTTGGTTTTAGGTGGTGTGTGGGCAGCATGCCGGATGGAAATGGTGTTGCATTAAAGTCAGGAAATACCTTGTGTAACAGGAATATAACTTTGTGTCACTTGTCCTGTGACCTGAGGAGACCGAGAATTCCTGTTTCATTGGATTGATCAACAGTGTGTGTGTGTGTGTGTGTGTGTGTGTAGAAATATGATGGACCTGCCTGGCAGGCCATCAACATCACTACCAGCTGCTTTATCTTAGTGAAATAGCAAGATAGGATTAATAGAGTGTTTCATAGAAACGCCACTGTAGTCTTTGGCATTCCCTACCTACCTCAGATGATAGGGCCTTTTCTGTCTGCACTGTTTAGGATTAGGAAGAGCACTTTGAGAGAAGTGGGACTGAGAGGAGATGCTGGCTTGAAAACACATTTTTGCCATACCACGTAAGCACCACTGCAAAAGGACATGAATGCGGGTGGGTGAGAATCTGCTTTTTGCTGCTCTCGTGCATTTGCAATACAGTCATGCCTTGGATTGAGAGCATAATTCGTTCCGGAAAGGTGCTTGTAATCCAAAACACTCTTATATCAAAACGAAATCCCCCCAAAAAAATTTGTACAGAGATTTTTAATTTAAGCCGTACTACAGTGCTTGTATTGCAAGACGACGCTTGTATATCAAGTAAAAAAAAAATTAAATAAATATTTAAAATTTTGCTTGTCTTGCAAAACGCTCTCAAACCAAGTTACTTGCAATCCAAGGCATTACTGTAGTTCCACGTGAGAGCAGAATGTGGCTTACCTGCCTTCTTCTTACGTTGCGAGAGAGTTTTTTGTGTGCCCGCCTGCCAGACTATCAGTTGTCATTCTGTTTTGCTCTGCATTGTGAAGCAAAGTTCACCACTGACAACCTGTTAGTTTAGGCAGAGTGGCTTATATCAGCTGAGCTGAGCTCTCCATTCAAGAGGCTGCCAAATGATTTTCTCTGTCAATATTATGTATCTTTAAAAGAGAGGACTGAGATATCGTTCACACTTCTTGGCCGCCACCGCAGAAACACCTGGAGGGCACATGTGCCGGAGGACAAGTCACCCTCACATGGAGGTGCACCTTTTGTGTAAAGTGGTGCTGCCACATGGGGCAACTGCAGCAGCATGGCTTTGGAGCTGCCATAGCGGCAGTGGCCATGTACAGACTGGGTTGTTGGCTTGGAATGTTTTCTGGTGCTCTTTTTTTATTGGAATGAATTTCAGACATACAAAACAATTAAATACAGAATAGTATTTTATGATTTGGGTTATATTGTTCGAATATAAAATAAAAGGAGATCAATTCAGTACAAAAATCTTTCTTCAAATAACCTTATTTTAATTTTACATAATGTTAGAATCACAGTATCTCAAATTTTCCTTATTCATTCATCCACTGTGAACTGTACTGTACATTTTCTTTCCAGTGTTCATACAAGTCTAACAGCAGCCACTAGCTTTATTACGAGATTTGTTGTTGTTGTTTTGTCATTGGGACTAAGCTTTTCATTATACCCAACAAAAATAATTTAAAGGAAAAATACATGCTATTTCCATGATTGCTGAAATACTTCTGATATTTCTAAAGTCCTTTGCTTAAGCAACAGGCAACGGCCTCTTGGCTGCTGATCTTTCAGTCTTCCCTGGATACTTTGCCTGATCCTTATTTAAGGTCAGAGAGGCAAAGTGGCTGCATGGTTTGCCTTCCTGAATCTTGTGCCTGTCAATTTCCTTTCCTGAACTCATGCTGGGTGCCTGGTTCCTTTCCCTCTGTGCTTGTGTTCTGCACCTTGTTCCTTCCTATTCTGCCTCTGGACCAGAGTTCTCCAACCTTGGGTCCCCAGATGTTTTTGGCCTACAACTCCCAGCATGCCCCAGCCGCATGCTGGGAGTTGTAGGCCAAAAACATCTGGGGACCAAGGTTGGAGAACACTGCCCTGGACTGAGCTTTTGGGTACTGCACGGCTTTGTTTGCCTGCTTCTGATTCAGTTCCTGCTTTCTGAATGACCTCACCTCATCCGTGATTCCACTGCTGCATTTGCCATTTCCATTGCAGCTGAGCCCCCCCCCCCCCGCCCCCGGTTTCTCTGGTATCGCACAAGTGGAAATCATTGGCAGCAGTGAAGAGAGCCATTTTCAGCTTGCCTTTTTGGAACATACCTGTTACTGTCTTCCCAGATCACACATTATTCATGGTCCCAGGATCTGACCCCATTCTCGCAACTATGTGCACAGCCCTTTCCTCAATTGTATGCTTAAAGCCTATCAGGATCATATGAAACTGTCTTATAGGAAGCTAAGCCAGTCAAAGGTGTTTTCCAAGTGTGCTACAGAAGCTGCTATCAACTGGAAATGCCAGGGATTGAACCCGGAGCATTTGCTTGCAAAGGATGTGCTTTAACTTTGAGCTGTAGCACCAGACTTTAAACCATAGAATAAATTAAGGCCACACCACTTGTAATTCTAAGTTTAGATTCTGTTACATTTTAAAAAGTCTATAATGGGAAAGTTGTTACCATGTTCACCATGAGATTTTGGAGAAACAGGAGGAGTGAGATTTTGACTAATGGAAAGACTACTTAAATTTGAAAGTGTTGCTTGGAGGTATTTTCAGCTGCAGCACAAGGCTTCAGGAAGGAACTTTACCTGATATGATGTAATAAAATAAATAGAATAAATCCATGAATGGATGGCTTCTCAGTCTGGTTCTCAGTGGGTGGCGAATATCTACATTATGAACATAAGCATAACTCCTCTCACCTTGGCAGCTTCACCAAAGTCTATGGACTAATTTGGCATGGAGATTACACTAGCCTTAAAGGTGGTCCCCCACTGCTGAAGGAAGTTTAATGAAGTGGTCCATATGAAGGAAAATAACAGGGTGCTTCCATTGGTAATGCCAATCTGTTTCATGCTCTTTGAATGATTAGCAGCACAATAATTTCCCTGGAGCTCTTGGCTTTGCTCCTCTTATTAAATGTTCCTGCAGTCAACATGCGGCTTTGTGCCCTCTTGGGCTCAGAGTCCTGAAGGCATCTGTGGGAGCTGCAGGGAATAGATGTATTGGTTTCCCCCTCCCGCAACTGCACTTTATGGTGGAAACATGTCTCTGATAATTGTGCTCTCCATTGGAAGGTTGCCTACATCTAAGTATGCATTCCACACTCCCATTTCAGCTGGAATTGACCTGAGCCAGACTCACTTTTTCTGCTATTGTGCATGTGGAAGTCACACATACTACTGTGTCAGTGAAGGGAGGCAGTTTAGATAACATTTTTAAAATGTTTGTTTTTGTTTACTCCACAATTCATAAAAGGTACTACATGGACATCAAAGGGTTCAGAATACAGTTACAAATCATGGGTAGCAGGAAATACTACATCTTGAGATATTAAAGAGCTGATGCTAGTTAGACTAGGCAATAGATGGTCCAATGGTCTGACTCAAGTCATGGAGTTCTTCTTTAAAAGGGCAGGGGAGGAAGGGATATAAGTTTAAAGAATAAATAATACATTTGCCAAAAGAAAAAGGGAAAAAAAGGTATGAACCATCTGACATTAACAACAATCCCTTAGAACAGTGGAATGACAACAGCAAAGCGAAGTACAGGAGAAGGAAACACAACAGCAAGCTGAGGCAGAATCGGAGAATGCTGAGGCCAGGAAAAATGTAGTAAACTCCCTGGAACTAGAAGACATTCTGCTGCCTGTGGAAGCAGTGGAACTATGGAACCTCTTTCAGGTACTTGAGGATGAGACTGGGACAGCCTGCAGAGGAAGAATTACAGGGCACCCCATGTGACAGTGAACAAGAGGCTGAAGGGTAGTCAACCACTGGAGGCAATGAAACTGAGGCCTACAACAAGAGGAAGAGTACTAGTTGTGGGAGACTCCCTCCTGTGGGGGATTGAAACCGAAGTATGTCGCAAAGACCCATGGACTCGCCAGGTATACTCTCTCCCTGGGGGATGGATTAAAGATGTGACTAAACAGTTGCAAAGGCTCATAAAGCCTACTGACACGTATCCCTTTCTTCTCATCCACTTGGGAACAAATGATACTGCCAAGCAGAATTACGAAGAAATCACATCAGACTTTGAAGATTTGGGAAGGAAACTCAAAAACTTTGGGGCCCAGATACTTTTCTCATCCATCCTCCCAGTACTTGGAAGAGTACTGGAAAAAGGAAAGAAAAATACTCCGGGTGAATGACTGGCTACCGATGCAAGAGATTTGGATTCTGGGACCACGGGCTACTCTTCCTGGAAGATGGACTGCTAGCAAGGGATGGGTTGCACCTCACATAGACGGAGGCCTATGCACCACAACAGACTGAACAGCTCCAGCGGCGCCCAATAATAGTCTACCACAAAATGTAGGAAGAAAGCCAGACTATAAAGCACATGGTCTTTGATGTCTATATACTAATGCCCAGAGTATGGGCAACAAACAGGACAAACTTGAACTCTTAATACAGGAGGGAAAATACGACTTGATAGGTATAACTGAAACTTGGTGGGATGACTCCCATGACTGGAAAACAACAATTGAAAGATATAAACTTGTTCAAAAAGAACAGAAGGAACAGAAAGGGAGGTGGAGTTGCACTACATATTAAAAATACATCTCTCTGCACAGAAATACAGGAAGATGAGCTTGGTAGACCCACTGAGAGCATCTGGATTAAAATAAATGGGGCAAAGAATAAAATGAACATTGTGGTTGGAGTCTACTACTGACCACCCAATCAAGCAGAAGATGAGGATGAAACTTTTGAAAAGCAAATTGCCAATGTTTCAAGGAGGCATGAGGTACGTAGTGATGGGGGACTTCAATTTCCCCAGTATCTGTTGGGAGACAAATTCTGCCAAACATGGCCCCTCTAAGATGTTCCTGACTTGTGCTGCTGATAACTTCCTTTTACAGAAAGGAGGAAGGAACTAGAGGATCGGCTTCCTCGACTTGATTCTAACCAACAGAGATTGCAGGATTGCTAGATTGCAGGACATGGAATTATGGACTCAAATTACAGGAAGCCAGATTCCACCTGGACATCAGGAAAAATTTCCTGTTAGAGCAATACGACAGTAGAACCAACTACCTAGGGAGGTGGTGAGCTCTCTCACACTGTAGGTATTCAAGGTGCGGCTGGACAGCCATCTATCAGGGATGCTTTGACTTGGATTCCTGCTTTGCGCAGGGGGTTGGACTTGATGGCCTTATAAATCCCTTCCAACTCTATTGTTGTATGATTCTATGATTCTAAGAAGGAACCCATTCCACACACATGAACTGATACCCTCTTGCATTTGAGAATATGGGATGGTGTGGGGATCCTGGTAGCGGGAGATTTGATAATCAGGAATATAGGAGAAGAGGGGACCCGGAACAATATTTTGCACAGTGTCTCCACCCCAGCCCCTAAGAGGAGTGCTCTTCCATATGATGCCAACCACTCTAGAACAGGAGTTTGTAGTGCTGTTTGTAGCTTGCAGAGGGTTTCAGTATGGGGGAAGAAATGGGACAGCTTTCTTTCCTCTCCAGTCTCTTGGAACTTCTTTCCATTGTGCTAGATAGTGCTAAAAGCTTCAGGTCTGAACCTGGCTTTGACAATTAGTTTACATTGCAGATGTCATTCCAGAATCTATGTCAGTTGAGTCAATGGAGCTGCTTTTATTACTGACTTAGTTCATTTTTGTCACAGGAGGTACCACGTGTGATCACAAGGTTTGTACCTCAGATAACACCAGAGTGTGAAGAGTTTAGAGGCAGCAAGATATTACTTCCTTTATTTATTCAATTGTTTTTAATCCATGGTGTTAAAATCTTAATCAGTTCCCCCCCTCCAGACATTGCTCCAATATCTCTAGCATTTTAATAACATCCGGCTTAGTTCAACAATCAGTTACACCACCGTTTTGCAGAAACCCTTTGTCTAGGTCAGTGTGTACATGCCTAAGCTTGACTTTCACCAAAGCATTTATTTGCTTTCACAAGGGATTATTCTTTCCCCTTCAGAGGAAGAGGTGGAAAGAGGCGGAAATCAGGTGCCTCTGGCCATGATCCACCCACATGAAAACTTGTGAGAGTTATTTGTCTTTTCTTTTATTCCAGACCTTATCCTAATTCTGCGTTGTCCTCCTGAATCTGAAATGGATGCTTGTTTTTTTAAATTCTGTCTTGACTGACATCCTTAAGGGGAAATGTATGTCTCAATTCTAATAGTCAGTTATACCCTAGTGCAGTATTCTCCAACCTTGGGTCCCCAGATGTTTTTGACCTACAACTCCCAGCATGCCCCAGCCAGCGTAGCTCTGAGTTTACTTTCACAACAAACCTTTGACATAGGCTAGCAACTTGCCCAGAGCTACCCAGTGAGAGACTTCACCATACTTACTTCTTTTAAAAGCCTGTGAGGCTCAATCCCCTTGTAATGCAAAAAATGAAAAATTTCTATAAAAGTGACCATCAACATTTTGCTTTCTACATTAAACATTGAAATCAAGAAGAGGAGGCCTCAAGAAGTGTAGGTAGATGTATTTACATTCCTAATGATGTAGTCTCCTTGTATAATCTTCGCCGTGGGTGCCAGAGGTGAAACTGGAAGTGGCATTGGTCAGATGCTTAGAAAGGAGCTGGAGAGATCAGGGACTAGCTAGGGCAGTGTGTTCTCCAACCTTGGGTCCCCAGATGTTTTTGGCCTACTGGCTATGGGGCATGCTGGGTGTTGTAGGCCAAAAACATCTGGGGACCCAAGGTTGGAGAACACTGGGCTAGGGTATAGTCAGTCCTGTGTTGCTGTCTGCTCCTGAGTTACTAATCTAGGGGCCAAACTACCCTAAGGCAGGAGTGGGCAGCCTGTGTACTGCAGAATATGAACTAAAGTGACATTGCCTGAAGCATAAACTAGAGATACTGCGAAGCATGCATCTGTAGGTGCCTCACTCTCCCTGCTCTTCTCTGCACTTGCCCCATGTGACGTCCTGGTACTGTGCATTTTCCTAGCAGTGAAGCCAACGATAGGGGTGGGGAGAAGAAATCAGGAGTGCTATATCTTTAGAAAACAGCTAAGCATCAATAGACATAATAGAGGGGGTCAAAAGGAGCAGGATGTGTGGTTGCTCTTTATGGCAGCTGGTGCCCATTTAGCACCACATTTAGTTTGGGCCTCATACTTCGGTCGTTGCTGATGCAGCATGTTCATTGCCATTAGGCATGCTAACTAATTACGTGGAGCCTAGTGGGATTCATTCAGAAGGAATTTATTCAGCGTACTAAGAGCCATCTCATTTGTATCGATAAGAGTCTTGAGCAACTTTACACCCATATTAGATTGTTGATCTTGGTATTTTCTGTAATGTGCAACATATGTCATTTGTAATTTCAGTGTTTTACCTTTATCTTCCATAACTTGTTGATTGTATTACTAATATAGATTACAATAATTTTAGTTTGTTTTTCCAGTTATATTTTATCAATGTGATTCATTTATTCACTTACTTACTGTTACAATTATTAGTACAGTATCAACTTTACTCCTAACGTATAATTATTTGAGAGGAGGATTCCCTGTGTCTCCAGTTTTGTTCCTGCTGGTTCAGAAAACGGATACAGGGAATTGCCTGTGGAATCAGGGCTGAACATGCATTTAGGCAGGAGTATGTCCGTCAGAGTCTAAGCTGAAAATGACTAGCCCAGGGGAATCATCATGAGATATATTAAGAAACTGAAAGCTGGAGGGGAGGAGGATAAAACCAGAAAGACCCAAATACATTTTGAAACCTAATACAAATTGTACCACTCAGGGTGGTGGAAATATAATGCAAAATATAATAATAAAAACCCAAACGTTCATGAATTTGTTGTCTAAGGCAGTCTGCCTCATCTTACCAAATGGTAGGGCTAGCCCTGGGTGAAACTGTATTCATTTATTGCTTATTTATTTAACTTATGAGTTGCCTTATAGCTGAAGCTCTCAGGTGCACATAATAAAAGGGGAAAAAATGATAAAATCAACAGTAAAACACATTAAAAAGTATTGTTTTAAAAGCAGTATCAAAAATTCAGCATTTAAAAGTGATAAATAACTGAGCAGCTAAAAACACCAAGATGATTTTAAAAAGCAGAATTCAAATTCAAATTAGTTTTATTGTGTGTAGCCAATCGCCATTACAATATAAACACACAAAACATATTTGTAAAATATTGGGCAACCAATCTGATAAAACACAAATCATAAAATACAAACAGTAAAATCTACACATCTAATTAATATTAAATGGAGCAAACAAAACTCTTCTTAACTTTTGTCGTTGATGTTACTCAAGCAAACCGTTCTTATCTTTGTTACAGCTAACGCATACAGGGCGGCTATTCTATAGCTAACAAATTTATTTGTATCCACCAGCAGTCATCTGATCTTAGATTCATCAGATAGACCTTCTATCGAGGTCTGAAAAGGGAGAATAAACTTAACCCTAGAAGAATTATATAACGGGAAGTATAGTACATATGCACCACATCTTCCATTTGATCCGATCCGCACACACAAAGGCAATCTTTTGCTGGCTTTTTGGAAAATCTGCCAGCCAGATATTCAGTGGGCATCAATGGGAATCTAAGCTGGGTAAAAGTGCACCTTATAAGGAAGAAGCTTAATTCCCTCAAATAAGTAGCCCTTTTATGATCTAATTTAATTTTGGCATACTAAATAGCTGACTTACAGTTCTTTATATATTCAAAATCTCTTTTAGCATTTTCTGCAAAAATTATGTCCCAGATCTTATGAGTAGATGCATTGTCATTGCTGGGGATAGCAAATAACTCAGCATCAGACATCTGCAGGATTGCAGCCAACCTTCTCTGCCCTGTAGGTCCAGGAAACACTGTTTTGCTAGATAATAATCTGGCATCAATGATAGCGCTTTCTTCCAGTACAAAATTATAGATTTATGTATACGTGCTTTTAGGGAAGGAAGACCCAATTCATTCCATAATAATGCACCGGGTGCACTGTGTGCTACTGCCAGGAGCAAACATAAGAATTTATTTTGAATTACATCAAGTTCATCTCTGCAATAACTACCCCAAACTATTGCTATACTGTTAAAGCATATAGAAGGTATGATACAAGCTTAGCTACAAAGACTTTTAACACTGATTCTATTAGGCAGTGGCCCTTAGTATAATAGAGCTTCTTTATGGGCCCCAATGAGTGAGCTGCTAAAGATGTAATTGCAGCAAAATGCATGAGGCATTTTCAGAAAAACGTAACTCTAAATATTTCAAAGAGCAGCACTGTTCTATATTATGCCCATCTAATGTCCATTTCTGCTGCTCATGCCTCTTGGCAAAGACAACCATTGTAGTCTTGCTGTAGTTAATAGATAGACCTTCTTGCTTACAATAAGTTCCAAATTTAGCAAGCAATCTTCTCATACCCGTTTGAGTCGGGGAAATAAGGGCCATATTGTCTGCATAAAGTAGAATTGGTATCTTCTGTTTCCCAACGGCGGGGGAGAGGGGAACAAAGGGGAAAGAAGTTCCTGAGTTATATCATTTATATAAAGATTAAATAAAAGTGGTGCCAAAATACAACCTTGCTTGACACCCGTTGCCGTGGGTATAGGGTCAGAGAGGAAGCCCGCTGTACCAATTCAGATTTTAATATCAGTATTAGAGTAAAGCTGCTGTATAAGAAATAGGAGGAGCTTATCTATTGAACTGGCATCTAACTTTTTCTATAAGCACTGTCGATCTATAGAATCAAAAGCAAATAGGTCTACAAATGCAATGTATAACTTTTTAGATAGTCCATTTATGTATTTTTGAATGAGTTAGTTCAAGACAAAGCAGTGGTCAGTTGTGCTATGCCCCTTATGAAAACCAGCCTGCATTGGGGATAAAATCTGCTATTCTTCCACCCATTGTTCTAATCTATTTTAAAGAAATTGTGCATATATTTTAGCAGGAACATCAAGCATCATTATTGGGTGATATTTTGGGGGATCCCCTCGGTCACCTTTCTTATAAATAGGCACTAGAATACTAGACATCCACCCAACTGGCAATATTCCAGTTAAATTGATTGTGGTGAACAATATTGCCAGGATCAGCACCCACCACACTAGGTCCATGCGAAAGATTTCAGGTGGCAGCATGTCCCATCCTGGAGCTTTACCTAAAGTAAGTTTCCCAATGTTAAGGTGAATAAGACACTCCAACAACGCAGGGTAAACAACAACACTTTGTTGTTTTATTCACCACGCTTCAGGTGTGGTGAATAAGATACTCCAACAACTCAGGGTAAACAACAAAGTGTTGTTGTTTACCCTGAGTTGTTGGAGTGTCTTATTCACCACGCCTGAAGCCTATTCCCATGCTACTAGAAACAGGCAAAAGATTTGATCTCCTGGAACAAGAGAAGCTTTGAGAAGAGGCAGAGATCTTCCAAAGGCAGGTCAAGGGGTCCCTGCAGTAGCAGAACCTTGACACCCAATGAGACTTTTTATTTCTACTTCACTGACATGGGGCCACACTGGTAGCACCTCTAAAGCTGGCTTATCTATTGTTTCATAGCTCCCTGCTTGACCTTCTTCAGAATTGTCTCAATACATTTTTCCAAAATACAAGATCCATTTTGTCATTGGGATTTGGTCCTCCACCACTGGTTTAATTTGTTTAAGACCATGTGCCACAAGATCCCAAAAAAATATTTTTCATTTTTACTGGTAAGGGCTTGCCCAAGATCTTTCCAAAATTTGTTACCATAACTCTCCTTTTTCCCTCTTAAAAGGTTCTTATATGTGTGTGGCTGTGTTAAAAACCTCCTAATTTGATCATCAGATTTATTTGTCCTTAAAGATCTGGTTGCTTTTACCACGGACTGTTTACTACTTCTGCACTCTGCATCAAACCAGAATTGTGTGTGGGCTGGGGTTCCATCTTCTGGTGTCCAGATTTTACGAAAGAGTGCCTGGCATATGCTAAAAAGGTTGCCTGCCTTATTTATAAGTTCACCCCTAAGTTGCATCATAGTCTGGCTCCCCAGAATTCGTCTTATTTCATCTGCCATGGGCATTGACCATCTAATACGGCTTTGCCCAATGTGAACACCTTGTACAGGGTGCAGAATAGTGGGCTGTTTACTAATCTTTATATTGCCCACCCCTGCAACCAGTGAGAAACGATCACCATCTGCTCTTTCCTCTAAATAAAAGGATTGGGCTTTTAAATAAATGTTATGTGACACAAAGATGTAATCAACCACACTGCCACCATTCTGGGTTAAGTATGTATAGTGTCCATTAGCCCTTTCCAGGGGCCCTCATTTAGACATTGCAACTGATATTTATATGCAATGGAATAAAGTATCTGCCCATTTTTGTTAATGAACCTATCTGATGAATGTCTGTCTGAGATGTTAGTGTTATCCTCATCTAAAGCAATTACTTTACTCATCTGTTCATTGTTTTCACTGACTCGATCATTAAAATCCCCACATAACATAATATCTGCCCTTGGAAATATTTCCTCAATATGTTGAAGGAAATATTCCAATTTTTTTTTTAACCACATTGATTTGTGGGTTTAGGAGGGATATATACATTCAAACAAATAATTAAATTAACTCTAAGAGAGTTTACTAGGACCATCTGGATGTCTCCATTATTTGTTAGTTTTAAATCTTTTATGTCCAATTGTGTGTCTATAGAAAGGAGGACGGCCAGGCCTCCATTTCCACACCCATATTTACATGTTTTGAGGACTAGCAAAGCCACTATTTTAAAACCTTGCATGTAAATATAATTAACACCTATAAGCCATGTTTCTTGTAAACATAACAAGTCAAATGATTGCATATAAAAAAATTAAAAAAATTCAGGGTCAATGAACTTATTTGACCCACCTGCCATATTCCAAGACAAGATGTGCAGTAGAGATTCAGGTTGATTTGCTATATATGTGTTTAAGTTTATTGTAGTAGCCAAAGGCCATGACAAAATTAAAACTCAAATATACAGTTATGCACATATACAAATGTATGAAATAATTAGTTTAAAAGAACAATGTATATCAAAGAAAGTAATTTATAAAACCATCTTGTTCAAATGCAAGTTAGTAGTCCGAATCACCATGGCAATTAATAGCGATTTTATCAAGTTCTTTTTCCCTAATCTTTTTTGCTGCCAAGGCCAAGGCGAAAAGGGTCACTTTATGTGTCACTAATCTATTTGTATCGCTCAGCAGAAAAAGCACTATATCTTTTTGGGTGTTTCCTCCTCCATTCAGCGGCAATAGACTCAATAATTTCTTTCTAGGGTCCCTATATAAAGGGCATATTAACAAATAGTGGATAATATCTTCCACTTGTATTTGGCCACATATACTAAATCTGCATTCATATGGTATTTTATTATAACGCCCATTCAGGACCGCAGTTGGCATGACCTGGACTCGCAGTTCAATAAAAGCATTTCTTAAGAAAACTGGTCTAAGTTTGAATAAGTAGTCAGCTCTGTAATGTTCTGTTTTTAAGAGAGCAAACCATGGGGAAAAATTAGATGTCTTAATTAATTGCAGGTCCTTTCTGGAGTCTATCCAGAAGAGCCAGTCCCTAAGTTGTCTCTTATTCATGTCCAAAACTACCTTCAGCTCTGGGATAGAATAATGATATAGGAGTTTTTTAACTGTTTGCATCCCATTTTGTGTTCCACTTAATTCCATAAAACATAGAGCAGCGAAACGATCTATGGGAAGAGAAGCCATCCTTTTGACATATTTCAATTGGGCACTATCTACTCTCACCTTAATAGATGGCCATCCTGATTCTGTTCGCAAGAAAGGTGCTGGTGTGCTGGGTGGTAAGGAGTAAAGTTTTCTGAAGAATTTATTCTTCACAATTTCTATAGCGTTAATGGTACTTATATCTTCTCCCCAAATTTCAGCACCGTAAAGCATTTGGCTAATCACTTTGCCATTAAAGATTTTTATGGCAGGTTCGACCAGCTGACCTCCTTCAGTATAGTAGAATTTCATCAGTGTCCCAATGGATTTCTGAGCTTTCAGTATCACTGCGTCCCTATGCTGTTTCCATGAAAGGGACTCACTGAAGAGAACACCCAAGTATCTAAATACGCAGGTTTGTTCTATAGGGTGTTGATCTAAGAACCATTTATGTCTTGGGCTTTTTTTTTTGCCAAAGACCATTATTTTGGTCTTGGAATAGTTAATTGACAGAAATTCTTGTTTGCAGTACATGCTAAATGCATCCAATAGGTTTTTCAGGCCCAGGCGGGAAAGGGATAGCAATACTAGGTCATCTGCATACATTAGGATAGTAATCTTACGGTTCTTTATTGCTGGAGCTGGGGAGTCTACTTTGGCCAGTTGTATTACCAGGTCATTAATATAGATATTAAAAAGAGAAGGTGCCAATAAACATCCTTGTTTCACTCCTTTCGTAGTTTTAATGGCTTCTGTCATATGGACATTTAAACTAATTCTGACCTTCATTTCCGTGTTGCTATATAACTCTTGTATCAATAGTTGGAGTCTTAGATCAACGTTAGCATCCCGTATTTTCTCCCAAAGTCTATTTCTATTAATAGAATCAAAAGCAGCGGAGAGGTTGATTTGCTATTATTCTATTTTGTTTAAAAGGCCTGTGGTGTCTAAAAAAAAACACTACCAGAAGGTGCCTGGGTTGGTCCCATGTGTCTTTGCCCATCCATATTGATTGTTTGTTGCAAGTTTGGTGTCGAAATGCAGAATTAAACATTGGTACTGTGTTTAATTAAACATTGGGCTGTGAACCGGGCAGCGCTGTATCAACTCCATCTGATACGGCAGCTGCGCCCCTACCTTCCTAATCATCTGCTCCCATCAGTGGTTCGTGCCTTGGTCTCCTCTCGCCTAGACTACTGTAATGCGCTCTACGTGGGGTTACCCTGGAAGACGGTTTGGAAGCTTCAGCTGGTACAGAACGCGGCGACTCGCCTGATTAAGGGCAGCCGCTGGTGTGATCACATCACGCCAGTGCTTAATGAGTTGCACTGGCTACCAGTTGCTTGCCAAGCCAAATTCAAGGTGTTGTTTTTGACCTTTAAAACCCTACACGGCTCCGGCCCAGTTTATCTCAAGGAGCGCCTCCAGCAACATCAAGTAGGCCGCTCAACAAGATCTGCCATGGACGGCCTTCTCCTTATCCCATCAGCCAGAGCAGCCAGGCTGGTGGGGACTAGGAAGAGGGCCTTCTCTGTGGCAGCCCCCACATTATGGAACTCCCTCCCTAGTGACCTTCGCCATGCCCCCTCCGTGATGAGCTTCCGCCGTGCATTAAAAACATGGCTGTTCAGGCGGGAATATGGGGTGGGTTAGGATTTTAAAAGAATTTTTTTATACTGTTTTAATTATCGTATTGTTTTATTGTATTTTAATTGTACATCGCCCAGGGTGGCCGGGTGGCCGGCCAGATGGGCGATTAATAAATATAATAAATAAATAAATAAATAAATACTGGGTGGATGCTGTTTTAAATGCTACATCAAGTGCTCTGGGGCCTTGCACTATAAGAAATTTAAAATGGCAGCCAGCCACCCAGTGCTGATCAGAGCCAAGTTGCCATTTGGTTCCCATAGAAAGAGAGCTGCTGTTACTGGGTAAGCCCACCAGGTGTGTGTGATTGGGGTGGTGGCAACGTAGGGAGGTCCAATTGGTAGCAGTGATGTTGATGGGCCCCACTAGAGTGCTTGGCCCCAGCAGCTGCCAGAATGTGCTGGTTGCTGATGCCAGGCCTGACTTAGTGTACTGCACATGGGGATCAATCCCTGTAGTGCTTCAGCTGATGCCTCAGTCTTCCCTACCATCAGTCTGGTGGTGGCACAGTGAATCAACATGGGAGAAGACTGTGCAGGCTAAATGCAACTTGGCACCTGTTTCATCAGTATATTTCTCATGTACTGCTTTCCACTCTTATGATTTTGCTCTGAAGTCCTTAAAGTAGGAAAATTATCCAGGCATGTTAAGCCAGAATTTGCTGAAAATATGACTTAATTGATTTGTTAAAATGCCTAGAAACAGAAAAGGAAAAAACAAACAAACCCTGCACTGACCTTGTCCAAGTTCAGCTCTGGATCTCCTTCTGTAAAATATTTTAGGTTATAATTTTGTTACTGATAAACAGAAAGAAATGCACCAGGAAATACGTTTTGTTTGTTTTTTAGTGTGTGTGTGTGTGGGGGGGGGGGGGGTTTGTATGCCAGGAAACACTGTGGTTCAGTGTTAGTGTTTTTAGACCTCTTGAGCTTCTGTAGTTTGTATGCTGCAGTAGCTCATAGAAGGATTTTTGCCAGATTTGTTATGTAGCAATAAAAGACAGTTGTGTTTGCGAGGCCTAGTTGAGCTATAAATGTTTTTTCTGCTACTAACACAAAAGAGACAAAATAAAATCCTTCAGTAAAGCTGTTAATATAGGCTGTACTAGGAGTGTATGGTAGTTTTGTTTATGTTTGCAAATGATGCAAACAAGTCTATTCGCAATCCTGAACACAAATGTGAACAGGAGTGCATGTTCTCTGAAAATGGTCGCAAATTCCCAAACTTGCAATCGCATTAGAAAAATGTGTGTTTTCCAAAAAAGCACATTTTCACACTTGACTCTGTGGGGAAAAGTGTGCATTTGAGTGTGTTCTCTTTTTTTTTTTTAGTGCATTTTTTCTGTTCAAAATGCACACTTTCCCCATTCAAATGAAACAAAAAAGAGTGCAATCAAACACAGGAAATGAAGCAAGGTGAGCTTCCAGGTGGGGTTCAGAGAATCTCAGCAATCACAAAATCACTTGTTCACCCATCCCTAGCAGAGAAATGGTTTCAGAAGTAAGTTAGAGAGCAATCCTATGATCCCTGAGTGAGTGTCCCAAGGACCATAGGATTGTTTGGATTCTCCCTTCTGAGGTCGGAGACAGCGCTCCAACCTCGGAAGGGGGAGTCGGAGATCAGACCTTCTTCCTATGCCCCCTTGTAGCCAGCATGGAAAGAACCGCACCAGGTGCTCTCCAAGGATGGAAAAGTGACCGAGGAGGAGGAAAGGGGGCATTCCAGTGGGCAGGGAGGAGGCTGGAGAGGCCAGGATATGAGTTATCCTAAGTGTCGGGGGCCCAGTCCTGCAATCATGCATTCTGGCACTCTGACACTGGAGACTCTAAATCAGTTAGATCTTTTTATTACAGCAGCTCTCACGGCATAAGCTTAACAGTTACAATCTTCAGAAATCTTATAGCTGACGGCATTTTGCTACAGGCTCTTGAAATTGTTCCACATCAAGGTAGGGGACTGGAGCCAATCTCTAATGCTCCTCAGACAAAGGAAGGATTGCAGCCAATTCTAGATGTTCCTGCGACAAGGGAAGGGATCTTAGAAACAGGCCTGACTTATTTACACACCCCCAGAGAGAGATGAACCAACCTTGCCACTGAGTTCGAACCTCTGGGGTGCCGTACATCTTGGCCTTAGGATCTGAGCAGCTCTTAGCTGCTCCTCCAGCAGGGATTGGAGCCCTATTGCTCTGCAACAAGGGTAGGGAATCTAGAAGAGGATCTGACCCAGCATGCACACCTCCACAGAGGTCAAAACGAACCCTGCCACTTTGGTTGGCCCCTCTGGGTACTGTGCATCTAGGCCTCTTGACAATCAGGGTCTAGAAGAAGATCAGACTTGAGTCCAAAGTACTTCCCCACACACAGAGATTCTAACGTCTAAAACTCCCAGCCTTGGAATCTCTACACCACATGGGTTGAGGCACAGGAATGTCTAGAAGTCAAGAAATAGGCCAAAGCCAGCCGGGCTCTGGGCTCTTCGACGAAGACACATCTATAGCTACGAGAATGCGCAGTCTATGAAAAGTATGACAGTCCTTTTCATGGCAGGTTCTGCACAGTAAACGTCTAAAGAGAAGAAAGTCTAAATTAGGTAGAGTCCATGTGCAAATTGCTCCCCATAGCTCAGTCGGTGATAGATCTAAACAGAAGGATGCAGATAGGGAAGACGAGAGAGATGTTCCTAGCAAAGGCTCTGGAGGCTAAGCACTGACTTAAAAGCGAAGGTGTAGCCATCTTAACCACCTTCCAAACCACTAATTGACAAGGGAACTGGCCCATCCACGAGGCCCCTATCCCACCTGGGTGTCTCTCCCTTCTACCCTTCAGGAGTGAGGCTTCAACCAGAGTGACACCTCTGCAAACCACCCCTCCCCTCTCCTGAAGAAGGCTGCCAGCTCCTATCTCTGCAAGGTCAAAGTTGCAGCTGGACGGGGGAGACAAGTCGACTCCCGCCTGCTTTCTCCTGAGAACTCTGACAGTGATGAGCCCACACTGGTCTTGACATTCCACAGACTGACTACGCCCCAAACTCTTCTAAACCAGTTTCTAGTTATGAACTAGAAGACCCACTGTATTACTGACACTGAACCACCCCCACCCCCACTTGAGCTCCCTCCAGGCTTGTTCCCTCCCCTTCCAAAGTGCCCTCGCTAGACAGGAAATCTGCAGGGCAGGAGGACAGGGAGGCAAAGATCGCCTCCACCACTCCTCCTGCCCTGCAATGGCTTATCAGACTCCTCCAAGTTGAGTGGCTTCCGATCACTGAGGGTGCAATCATAGGACTGTACTCTTAGTTATGTTTGTTCCCAGATAGAGCCTTGAGACTCTGGTGCGTGGCTTATTCAAAGGCAACAGTTCTTGATTGATTCCTATCCATTTCCTGATTGTGAAGCTCTGCTATAGGTCTTCCACCCAACCAATATTTGAGACTGGAGAATAGATGAAAATTTGGTGGAACTAAGTTGGTTGCCAAATCCCAAGATGTTGATCACCAGAGTTTAAACTCTGAGTTTAGTCCTCTCCCTCCATTTTTTCTTGGTCTTTGTTTTGTCTCTGGTGACTGTGGGCAGTTTTCATAAACACTCCTTTCTGAGAAAAGTCTAGTCTCTTTGGGTGGCTCATGTGACTTCATTATTCCACTCCCTTTCCTGCCTATGATGGCAAGGAAAAAAAGTACCTTTTGTACAGTAGGTGAATATATGGCTACTCTGGTTATGAAATATGTTTATTTTTCTGTGCAGACTCCTTGAGGGGTTTAGCGAGAAGCAGAAACAAAATTGCTCTAAAGTCTTTTAAAACTAGGGCAGTTGTAATACGAATGCTTTTAGTATTTCCCTGATTAAGGGTTGCTGACATGGATTTGAGGCTGGGCCCCTACTGAAATGAGAACGGTAGCTATAGGTGTTAACCATGTGACTGTCATCTGTTGGGACCAGAATTATTATTCATATAACCATTCAATCATTAGATAGAATGGTTCAAAAAATATAGATAATTGATACCAATTTCTATCATCACAGAAATAGTTGTAGTTGTAGAAACTGGCATATTTACAAATATTATCTTATGGCATACCTATATAACCCTATCGATGTGTTACTCACATGTAAGGCACTCAGGTATGGAAGAAGTAGTAGGGGGCTGCATTGCTCATCGTGCCCCAGATGTCTGCCCATTGAGCTGCTCACATGTAGGGGTTCCTCTTCTGATGTCCACATGGACATTGGGGAACAGGAGTAGCTTGGCTAAGCAACATAATATGGAAATAGAGCTAAACATGTATGTGTGTTATGTATGAGAATTTTGTTCGGTCTGCATTTTGACCCATTTTGGTCCCCAGAGCAAAACATGGACCGGAATGCAGTTGCAACTGGAAAACTACACTTTCCCAGAATGCCATGCTCATGTTCCATCGATTTAAAAGGTGACCGCTTGACTGCCCTCCCAACTTGGAATTGCTCCCTCCCTCTCCATTATCCCACCTCTCCACCATATTATTTATTCATTATTTGATCAGTTTATGTACTGCTTACCATATCAAAAGATATTGCTAAGCTGTTTACAGAAACAGATATTAAAATACATAGAATAAATACAAAAACTCGCCAGTTAAAATGTTTAAAGCATTTAACCAAAGCTAAAAGCACAGTGATTGATAAGCAGACAATTATCAACATCTACTCCTTTCGCTCCAACTCCAACTATGGCCTGATTTCCCTTTTATTTCCAAACTGCTGGAGCAGGATTGCTTATTCCCACTGTCTCATTCCAATGTTGCACTTGGGCCCCTCTAATCTGGCTTTGGCCCTTAGCACTCCATGGAAACTGCCTTCATCAAAGTAATTGATGATCTCCCCACTGCCAGACTCAAAGGTCTCTACTCAGCCATTTTCCTCCCTGGCCTCTCTATTTCCTTTGATATAGTTGATCACTCTTTCTTACCTGACTCCTTTTTTGCCCTAGCTAGGTCTCCATGATTCTGTCTTCAGTTGCTTTCCTTCCTACCTATCTAATAATTCTTCCAATGTTTCCATAGAGGGAAGCTCTTCCTTTGCTTTCCCTCTCTGCGTTAGAAGCTCTTATGGCAGGGGTGAGTAGAAGGTACATTGGGATATACTGATAGATCTCTGGGTGATTTGCAGTACATCACCAAGGATTTCTGACTCCCAATTATTTTACAATAGCAACAACATTTTCCTCCAAATTAGGAAATGAAATGAAGAAAGCTTGGGGAGAAAACATGAAGTAAATCCCACACGCCTGAAGTCTACTGAACCCTGCCTTACTGGGATTCTGTTCTTGGTCCTTCTGCTCTTCTCTCTCTACACACCATCCCTGGGCAACCTCATCACATCCTATAGCTTTCAGTTCTGCCTATATGGTGTGGTACCCAGCTCTACCTCTCAATCCCAGAATTTCTCTCTCCCTCCTTTCCCACAATCTCCAAGTGCCTCTCTGATATTTATGCTTGAATGCTTTATCATCATCTTAATAGCTCAATAGGTCCAAGACCTATTCTCATATTTTGTTCACTTTTACTCCATTGATAACATCACCATCTAACCTGTTGAGCAGGCATAAAACATTTGATTTATCTTTGACCTGTCTCTCTCCTTTACCCCCCACAATTCAGTCCATTGCTATATTGCTTGGTTCTTGATTCAGCCCTTCCTCTCTGTCCCCTCATCAAACACTTTATTTCCTCCTGACCAAGTCATCTGTCACCCTGATTACTGTAATCTTCACCATTCTGGTCTTCCTCTGCTGCTAAAATTATTAACCTCTCTTGTTGTTTGGATTACGTGGCAGCCCTCCTTAATGTTAGAGTAAACCAGAGTAAAAGCTTTGCCCGCTTAACTCTTAGTATTACGCACGGAAGAAGAAAGCAAAAGCAATGTATTGATAGTAAAGTGTTTATTCAATTGTAAGACTCTTACGAGATTAAGGCGTCACACGCAGAAGAGAGGTTCGTAAAGATGGTAGCACTACACCGTGCTCACCCCTACTTTATAGTATTCAACTATAAACAATAGGAGGGTTATACAACGGTTACGCAATAATTACATAACTTGTTGACTTGCAAACTTGTTATCAGACCATGACGTATAGTCACCTTGAATCTAAGTCAGGAGATGTTTTGCACTCCATTCACTTCTGCACCCCACACTAAACCCAACATCCCCCTGCGTTTAGTGTAGGTGTAGAACGTGGTATCCATCTAATACAACAGCAACAGTTTTGTCAGCTTCTGGTGCTGTTCTTTTCCAATTGGCTTTGACAAGAGATCTGCTGGGATATCTCTACCAGCCAGGAACTGAACTCGCATCAGACCACTTCTGATGTATTCCTTTGCATGACTCAATTTTATCTGCAAATACTTTGTTCTTTGTTTATTGCTATCTGTTTTCAAAATAGCAATACTGGCTTGGTTGTCCTGAAAAACTGTGATAGGTTTTTCCACATCAATTCCAACATCTTTAAACAATTGCAATAACCATTCAAGATTTACAATGGCATAATTCAATGCATTCAGTTCAGCTTCAGTTGAACTCAAACTTACAGTAGATTGTTTCTTGCAAGCCCAATCAAACAATGCATTATTATAACAATAACAAACTCCAGAGGTGCTTTTGTTGTCCTTACTATCACTACCAAAACTGGCATCTGCATGAATCTGTAAGCCACCTGTGTTTTGAGATGTGAAACGTAGTCTGAAGTGCAATGTTCCCTTCAGATAACGCACAACTCTTTTCAGAGCTTTCCAAGCATGTTCTGTGGGGTTAACAGTTTGCCTACTCAATAGGTTCACACTGACAGCAATATCAGGCCTTGTTGCATGTGCAATGAAACTCAGCTGTCCCAATATGCTTCTGTACAGTGTTGCATCCTCAAACTGTTTTCCATCAGCATGTGCTTGAAAATCAACAACCATTGGAGTATCTACCGAGTTAGCATGCTCCAAATGCAGCTTTTCAATCACATCCATGATTTTCCTGGTTTGATGCAGCAAAATACTGCCTTCTTTATCCCTTTCCACTTCAATTGAGAGATAGTTGGTCACATTGCCAAGCAATTTCAATTCAAAATGAGATTTCAAATCCAGTATCAGTTTATCATATTGCTTTTTGTCTTCCCAGAAAAGCAGCAAATCATCAACATAACAAAGTACATACAGTTTATGTCCCTGTTCCTGTTTAACAAACAAACATTGATCTGCCACTCCCTGTGTAAATCCCAAATCCAGCAGTGTTTTAGTTAAAACAGAATTCCAGCACCTTGCCGACTGTTTAAGTCCATATAAAGACTTCTGTAAATGACAAACCACGTCTTTTTTCACAGCAACACCATCCGGTGGTTGCATGTAAATGTCCTCAGACAATTGACCATACAAGAACGCTGTGGTAACATCCAAATGTGAAATATTCAGATTTCTCTCAGCAGCAATCTTAAACATCAGTCTGATTGTTTCAAAGCGAATTGTAGGTGCAAATACCTCGTGGTAATCCAAACCCTCAATTTGCGCAAAACCACGTGCAACCAATCTCGCTTTGTGACGTGCCACCTTTCCGGTGTGGTCAGTTTTCACTTTAAAAATCCATCTGCTATCAATTATTTTCATGGATGGCTGTTTCTTTACCAGCTTCCATGTTTTGTTCTTATCCAAAGAATTTAACTCAGCTTGCATAGCCTGAAGCCATGGTGTAGCTTCCTTAGCAGATAATTTCTCTACCTCCTTGTAACTCTGAGGTTCAAAAATGGCTTTTCCTGCAAATTCATCCTGATATCTCACAGGTTGTTTTGTAGGACGTTTTGATCTACGCAACCTTTTCCTTTCCTCATCAGAACTATCAGTTTCCTGTTTCAATGAACTTGCACCAATAGTGAACAATGGTTTCTGTTCAGTTTCATCCTCTGAACCATGTGGTGTTTCAGTATCAGAGGAGTCAGATTCACCTGACTGTCTTGGAGTACTTTTAATGCTTTTGTATTCTGATTCTGTTTCTGAATCTGACTCTGAACCTGAATCCTCAGGATCAGTAGTGCCTACAGAATAGGGTTGAAAAATCCCAACCTTTTCCCAATTAGCATTATACTCAACACTTCTAGACAACCTTACAGTCTGGGTGTCAGACATGAGAACACGATATGCACCTTTCTCATATCCTAGAAAAATCCCATGCAAGCCTCTTTTTCCTAGCTTCTGACTCTGAGGTGTGTGCACCCACATATCAGACCCAAAAATCTTGAAGTGTTTCACAGTAGGTTTCTTGTTATACAGCTTCTCATAAGGTGTACAATTCAACACAGAACTGAAACTTCTATTGTGTACATAATTGAAACAATTCAGTGCTTCTGCCCAAAACACATCATCCAAATTAGCATCAGTTAAAAGACATTTCAATCCATGTAACAGTGTCTGATTTTGTCTCTCACACAATCCGTTTTGCCAAGGTGAACGCGGACTGGCAACCATGTGTTCAATACCACGTTTAGTTAGAAATGCGTCAAATTGCGCTGAATTGAACTCCCCTCCCATATCTGTAAAGAAACAGGTGATACGGGTATTATGCTTGTTTTCCACCCGAGCACAATATTCCTGGAATCTGTCCAATGCTTCAGCTTTATTTGCTAGCATGTAAACAAACGTGTATCTCGTGTATTGATCAACCAACACCATGAAGTAGCGTGCCCCTCCTCTGGAAACTGTCAGAGGACCCACTAGATCACCATGAACAAACTGAAATGGTTTTTCAGCTTGTCTCCCAGTTTGCTTACCTTTAGGTGCTTGCTTTACCTTGTGTTGCGCACAAGAAATACATTTCATGTGAAAATTACACTTTTGCAAATGCATACCTTCAACCATTGTCTGCATTTTCTTCACAGCCTGAAAATTCAAATGACAATACATTCTATGATAGGCATGTATGCAATTATCGTGTACAGGAGCATTGACCTTTGAAGTAGAAACCTTACTCCCTTCTATTTCTTCTACATCATTACAAACCCTGTATGATAAAAGAAACAAACCATTTTGTAGCTTTCCAAACAAAAATACTTTCCCATCTTTCAGTATTTCACATTTAGCTACAGAGAATTTTACAATAAACCCTTGATTAGTCAGTTGAGAAATGCTCAGTAAATTTTCTGATAAGTCAGGGGCAAATAACACATTCTTGATTGTTGTGTTCAAACTCTCAAGAAATACAGTTCCAAAACCATGACTGTCAAATACCTGACCATTGGCAAGATGAATCTTCCCCTTTTGTTTAGTAAAAGTTGTAAACAAATTTCTATCTCTGCACATGTGTCGGGTAGCGCCGCTGTCAAAAACAAAGTAAGAAGTTCCCTTTGTTTTGCCTGTTTCAATCAACAATGCTTTCGCCCCAGAGGTTGGCTTGGAAGCCCCCTGCTGTTTTCCAGCTTTGTTTTTCTTTTTACAATCTTTTTTAAAATGTCCAATTTTCCCACAAGAAAAGCAACGTTTTGCTTTTAAAGCTGCCGCTGATTCTTCAGCTGAAATCACGCCCCTGCTGATTGGTACAGCTTTCTGTTCCTCTCCATGGTAACTGGCAGCGACACGGCGATCCACTTCCGCCATAAGCCTCGCCTGAATCAGTTCCACGGTCAGCTGTGCTGCTGGGATGGCTGCCAGCTGAGAAGCGATGCCTTCAAAGGAAACATCCAAACTGCTGAGAACAACATAACAGAATTGTAAATCCGGTATCTCGACTCCTCGAGATAACAATTCGTCACGCAGCAACCTCAGATGCCGTAAATGAGCACATACGTCACCATCCTTGGTTAGCTCAGCCCGATATAGCTTCTTAAAGAAAACAACTGTAGATCCAGTCTCCCGCCGGAGATGAATAGCTCGTAGTGCCTCCCACTTGAGTTTAGCAGTTCGTGGTGCTCGAACATTCACCAGCTGCTCATCAGAGACACCCATAGTTATTAGAGCACTTGCTTTTTGATTAGCAGTTGTCCATGCAGCCGTCACTTGCGCTGGTGGATCATCTGTTACAGCATGCCATATATTGTCCATGCGTAAGTGTGCTTCCATACGCTGAGACCATATGGAGAAATTATGATCTGTCAGCTGTGGAAAAGTGAAGCCTCTGTCTTTGCGTTCTTCTGCCATTCTGCTGTACTTTCAGTCAAAGGAGTGCTGTAATCCGAGCCGCTGTTATCAAAGCTCTAGCATTCCAAACTGCACAAACAGCATTCAGCAATTATAAACATCCACTATAAACATTGCCTTTCTTATCCTATCCTGGGCACATAACCGATGTTAGAGTAAACCAGAGTAAAAGCTTTGCCCGCTTAACTCTTAGTATTACGCACGGAAGGAAGAAAGCAAAAGCAATGTATTGATAGTAAAGTGTTTATTCAATTGTAAGACTCTTACGAGATTAAGGCGTCACACGCAGAAGAGAGGTTCGTAAAGATGGTAGCACTACACCGTGCTCACCCCTACTTTATAGTATTCAACTATAAACAATAGGAGGGTTATACAACGGTTACGCAATAATTACATAACTTGTTGACTTGCAAACTTGTTATCAGACCATGACGTATAGTCACCTTGAATCTAAGTCAGGAGATGTTTTGCACTCCATTCACTTCTGCACCCCACACTAAACCCAACATCTAAATCCCTACATAGGATTCCTCCCTGTTCTGGGACCCTATGCAAGCATCTTTTCCTTACCTTCAAGACATTATCTCTTCATTTTTATAACCCAACACATCGCTGCCTGTGACTGTTACTCATTCAGCTCCACCATCCCCAGCTGTCTGAAGATCTCTTGTCCCTCAACCAACTCTACCTCTCTCTTTGCTGCACCTTTTGCATGGAACTTCTTCCCAGAACATCTCTGAGTTGCCACCTAAGAACATAAGAAGAGCCATGCTGGATCTGACCAAGGGTCAATCTAGTCCAGCATTCTGTTCAGATAGTGCCCAACCAGCTGCCCACGATATCCCACAAGCAGGACATGAGTGCAACAGCACCTTCCCGCCCATGTTCCCCAGCAACTGGAGTACATAGGCATACCGCCTCTGATACTGGAGGAAGCATATAGCCAATCTGTAGTAGTAGCCATTGATAGCCTTCTCCACCATGAATTTGTCCAATCCCCTTCTAAACTTCTCCAAATTTTTGGCCATCACTAGGAGTCCTTTAATTCCATTATCGTCCAGTGGTCCAACTGCCTCCCTAGCTGGTTTCCTGCTTCTGATATATTTAAAGTATTCTTTATAGTTGGCCTTGATGTTGTTAGTGACATGCTCCTCAAAATGCTTTTTTGCATCTCTTATTGTCTGCTTTCATCTCCTTTGTGCAAGCTTGTGCTCCCTTTTGTTTTCCTCATTGGGGCAAGACTTCCATTTTCTGAAGGAAGCCTCTTATCTCTAATAGTTTCCTTGACACTGCTCGTTAACCATGCTGGTGACCTCTTGGTCTTTGTTCTACCTTTCCTAACCTGTGGTATACATTCCATCTAAGCTTCTGTTATTGCTGTTTTGAGTAATCTCCAAGCATTTTGAAGGGATTTAACCCTCTTGCCCACTTTCAACTTCCTTTTTACCAGTTCCCTCATTTTGAAGAAGTTTCCTCTTTCGAAGTCAACTGTGACTGTGTTAGACTTTTTAAACTTTTTTCACTTCCTTCAAATCCCACCTGTTCAGTCAAGTCTTGACACAACCTCTTAGTTCTCATACTTTAATGAAGGGGTGCACAATCTTTTTGGCCCCCCAAACCAAATCTGGTTTTGCTGGGATGTGGTTTGGGGCTGGAGCCTGCACATGCAAATGTGCATACAAACTCTTGTGCATGCGCACACACATACTGGGACACACACAGAGAGACATATACTGGGCTGGGGGCAGAGACGAACACAACGTCAGGGATACACACACACATCTAGCCCTATGAGGGAAAACGTTCAGGCACATTCTAATCATTTTGGGAGAAATGAGCCCACTATCACCTTTCAGTGTGTTTAGCCATTGAGTGTAGTAGTTGTTGCAGCTATGATCAACATTTGGCCATAGAGACAACTACAGAATAAAGATTTGTTTGCAGAAGGGACTCCCTGGTTCATTTTGAACCCCTGTTTTTTTCATCTACACTCATGGAATACTGATTATTGCCCATAGAAAACAATGAGGAGATCCAGAATTTTAGTGTAGCTGTGATTGGGCATATCCAGCCCCAAACAATGGCTAGCAGAAATTACAGGAGTTCTTGTTTTTTCTAGCTCAGGTCTTACTGCATACAAAAAAAAAAAGTGTTTTCTTTTACTGTGTTTGTAACCATTAAAAAAAAAACCTGCCAATGTAAATAAAGAAGTAGGCTATAGACCATGAAAATAATAATAAGTTTGTTAGTCTTTAAGGTGCCACAAGACTCATTTTTGCTGTTAATAAAGTTTCTTTGAGTTGATGTTCATGCAGAAGATGGAGTTATAAGGGTGGGGCATATGAGAAGCAAGATTATTTTTTCAATTATTTAATGTTTAATATGAGTCAGTCTTCAGGCTTGTCCCAGGGTCTCTAGAAATTTTGAAGTAGAGTATATTGATGCATCGGGGGGCAGGGGGTGCTTGTCACACGTAGGCTTAGTTTTATTAGTTTTATTAAGTTTTATTAACTTTTAGTATTGTCATTTTAAACTGTGTTTTTAAATTTGGTTTTAAACTTTTTAACTACCTTGTATATTTTTACTGTTGGTTGATTTTATTGTATGAATTATTGTGAACCGCTTCAGCTGTGGGGCAGTATAGAAATAAATAAATAAATAAATAAATAAATAACTCTTGTTTCTACTGCACATTCATGTAAATGAGTGCACACAGTAAGGCAATGCACAGGTGGCCATTTTACATGCTAGGGGGGCTTATTAGGAGGTTGCTTCATGTGTGGTGATGCCTTTTTCAGGGGTGGGGACTAGACTAGCTGGAGGGCTTCCCACTTGGTCAGACCAGTCCATGTGGTACAGTGGTAGTTCATCTTCAATATTAATAGCCTCATATGGAGATCCCACCCACCACACTGAAGAGTGTGTGTGTGTGTGTGCCCACACTATGTCCACATCATGATGAAGCATGGCAAGTGGGCAGAATGTAGGTGATTTGGTCAAAGTTGCATATCTATTCAACATCTCTCCCTCTCATGTGAGTAGTTTGAGAGAAGACTTTTTATTTGCATGCTAGGGCAGGATTAACTTTTAAATTGTAAATCTCGGGATGTGGGTAGGGAGATGACTTTCATCAGGAATTAAGAGATCCCGAGATGGCACATGACATGAACTGTTTGGGGTGGCTGGAAAATAAGCCTGTTTTACCCATTATCTACTGTGATCTGCATCACTGTTGAAAGTAACTTGGTCCAAAGTAACATAAAGGGGCTGATTGAAGATAGACAAGCTAAAACCACAAGTTTGAACAAATAAGTCAGGATGTACAACCATACGAGTTTCATCATATTGTTGTAAATACAGGCCATTCCCTCATCTTTGCTGACAGAAGTGCTTGATCTGTTCCAGGGATTTGCTAAGAGATGCAAACTATCACCCCACATGTGGCACATAACTGGGGGCTGAAAGAAAACTTAAAGTTTTTAGGTGGTAGAAGTCAAATGAATTAGTGATATAAAGCATTTGATTTGTTCAATCATTTGCCTTTGAAATGATTTAAATTTAAATAAATTTGCATATTAACAGTCTATATTGTCAGATTCACAAACAGCCTCTTCTGAATCCGAAGAAAATGAGATAACTTACAGTTTAATCATCAAAACCTGTCATTCAATGATAGAAGGAAAAGCTACATAAAACTTTTTTTCCCAATTCTCTATTGCAGAGCAGGGCTTTTTTTGGGCAGTGGCCCCACATTTATGGAATTCACTCACCCTAGAAATTTGAGTGGCTACATCATCATCATAATCATCATCATCATCATCATCATCATCATCATCATTATTTCAGTCTGCATGGTATTAATTGCTGTCCCAAAGATTAATTTGTACTGTTCATTTTATCTTAAAATTTAAGAAGTGTATTTATTTTAAGGTTGATGATTTTATATATTATTATGTTTTATTTGAGAATTGTATAATGCCTTGTGAGGGCTTTTATGTCCTAAAAGGCAGTTTAAATATTTCTGATAACTAAAAATAAATAAATAATATACATCAATAAATAAATAAGCGAACTAAAACAACCTCAAAAATAAGCAAGGTTGCCCTTACATGCTGCTCTGCTGATCAAAAATGGGTCTCACTGATTGTAATATTCTTGGATCCATAAATATAAACAGGAATGAGAATCAGAATACAATATAACTTGAATTTAAAGAATGTCTATTACTAGCTAGTACAGCAGTCCCAGTGCTTAACTGATCTAAGGAGCCACAGTGAACTTAAGGTATGTCATCAAATCCCATTTGCATCATATTCTTGTCTGGTGTCCCATGTAAGGAAATTAACTCTGCACTTAATGCAGTAAGCCTTATAGAGCTGATCTACTGATTAATGTTTGCAGCCTAATTATTATAATGTGGGTCGTAGGGACGGGAGAACCAGCCATTTTTGAGCTCACCTAAGTTCTCCTAAAATCACTTCAAAGCTTGTTTTGGATCGCTCCTGTTTCCATTTTCTATCTGTTTTTCGGCTCATTCGAACAGGGAAAGTGCACATTTCAAATGGGAAAAGTGTACATCAGGACTGGTGCAGGGCAGTTTGGCGCCCTAGGCTAAATTATATTTAGCGGCCCCCCTCTCGTGCCGTGGAGGGGGGTTCCGGAGCAAAGCAGCCCTGCTCTGCATACCCCCACCACCACCACCACCGCCCCCACCTACCTTCCCCCCGCCCTGGCTGCCGCCGCCTCCTCCGAAGAGGAAGTGACGCAACAGGACCCCCGCGCTCTGTTTTTGGCCGGGGAAAACCAGGGCAACAGGGCTGTTTAAGCCCTATTGCCCTGGTTCCTCCTGCCAAAACAGAGTGCGGGCGGGGCTCCAGAAGTGACGTGGAGAAGGTAGGTGGTGGGGGTCCGGCAGGGGCGGGGACGGGGGTGGGGGGGCGGTGCCCAGGCTTGGCGGTGCCCAGGCTCGGCCCCACCACTACCTCCGGGCGCAATCCCCCCGCACTGACCTGGCTTTGTCGGCGAGGCGGGCGGGCGGGGCAGGAGCACGCCGGCAGCGAAGAGGAGCGCAGTGTTTCTGCGCCCTCTTCAGCTACGCGCCCTAGGCAACAGCCTAGTTTGCCTAGCGGTAGCGCCGGCCCTGGTGTACATTTCTATGTATATTTTTCAGAAGTGCGCACTTCCTCCCACTGACTAAAGCATGAAAATGCTTTTTTTTTAATGTTTAATATGAGTCAGTCTTCAGGCTCTTCAGGCTATCCCAGGGTCTCTATAAGATAAATTTTCAAGTAGAGTATACTTGATGAATCTTGTCTCTACTGCACATTCATGTAAATGAGTGCACACAGTAAGGCAATGCACAGATGGACCTTCCCCCGAGCACGCGCAGCTGTGGGCGGGGAGAAACTTTGCGGACGTGGGGGAGGAGAGTCGAGGCTTACCTGTTGACGCAGGTAATTAGTCAGCATGGGGGGCGGGGCTGCAGGAGCCAATATTAGGCCCAGCAGCCCCAACCCACACCCTCTTTGTTCTTTGCAGCTCTCCGCAGCTTCGCCACTGATCTCGAATTCACCTACGAAGAACACGTGCACGGTCAGATAAGGAGATGGGGGAGCAGAGGGGAGGGCGATAGGGTGGGGTATCAAGTCACCAGGAATATAACAAAATATAGATTAAGCTAGCCGCTACTTGCCTACCTCAAGCGGCATGGCTCTCCGGTTAAGCCTGGGGTGTGCTGCGATCAGCCACAGTCAACATGTAGGGCTGCGTACTGGACGTGACTTTCCTTGCTGGAATGCTACACCCCCCCCCCAAAAAAAAGCCACACTGCTAGGCCGACGAGAGGCTCTTCGCATCCCCTCCGCGCGGTCAACCCCCCCCCCCCGAATCCTCGACTCGCCTTACAAAGAGGCACTTAGGCCCAGCTGCAGATAACGCGGCATGGGCGCACCCCCCCCCCACTGACGGTGGCTTCTTCGGCCGCGCGGCTGCGAGCGGCGCGACAATCATTTAGTCCGCCCGGGCTGGGATTGCAGCCCGGCTAACACACACTCCTCGGCCGGGACGCGGGAGGGGACGAGTCCTTCCCCCCCCCCTGGCAGCAGGCACCCCTTACCGGGTCCGCCGCGCTGAAATGACCGGCGCGGCCTGCACGCGGCTCCCAGGCGAGTGCAGGACCCGACACGGCCGTCCCGGCTGCATTAGACGATGCGGGGGCGAGACGCAGCTGACGGCCCAGCCGCGCCGCGGCAAACAGCGCGGCGGTGGGCACCCCAACACAGCCGCATTCCATCGCGGCAAGGGCGCCCCCCCCCCACGGGCGGCGACCGCTTCTGCCGCGCTGCCATGAGCAGCGCGGCAATTAATTCCTACGGCCGGGCTCGATGGCAGCCCAGCCAGCGCATCCTCCAGCAGCATACACGGGCGGGGGGGCGATCCCTCCCCTCCCTGCGGCCAGCGGCCAGCGGCCAGCGGCCGCCCGGTTCTAGGCCTGCCGTGCCGATACGAGCGGCGCGGCCTACGCTCACTGCCCGGGCATGCGCAGTACGCATGCCCGGCCGGCACAACTGCTTTGGCCGCTGCGGGGGCGGCTCCCCCCCCGAGCCATGGACTTGCCCGGCTGCGCCGCCGCAAGCCGCCTGGCAGGCACCTCCAGGCAGCCGCCTCTATCGCGGCAAGGGCGCCCCCCCCCACAGGTGTCTTCTTCGGCCGCGCTGCCGCGAGCAGAGCGGCAATCAAGTCGTCCGGCGGGGCTCGGACTGCAGCCCGGCCTGCACGTCCTCATCGGCCGCGACATGGTGGGGGCGAGGGCCCCCCCCCGGGCTGCACCCTCCCCAATGGCCCCAGCCACGCTGCAGCGATACGGCGCGGCGCTGTATCCATCCATTATCATTATGTGTGATTCCTTCTGCTGCTGGCCAAGGGGTAAGTTCCCTTTCATTGGCTGCCTATTATTGTTTATATTTGTAATTGCTTTTTCTCAATTGTGGGTTGGATCTAACTATGTCCATCTACTATGCAACATATTTCCCCTTCCCCCTGCAGCCCCCCCCACATGTGACAGTTGGATCCAGCCTGCTGTTTTATATCAATGTTTTGATTGCATTACTTATTTTGTTGCTGTTGGCTGCTCTGGATTATATTTTAATTTTAAAAGAAAAGTGGAGTGAAATATTTTTAATGAATAAATACACAAATAATTAATTTTATTAATTAATAAAAATTATTTAATTTTAAGTAGTTTTATTGAATATTTATTTAATTGATTAATTAATAAAATACATAATAATATGTAATATTATGTAATATGTAATATGTAATACATAATAATATGTAATAAGAACTGGGCATGTTTAGCCTTCAGAAGAGGAGACTGAGGTGAGATATGATCGCACTCTTCCAGTATTTGAAGGGATGTCACACAGAGGAGGGCAAAGATCTCTTCTCGTTCATCCCAGTTTGCAGGACACGGAATAATGGGCTCAAGTTACAGGAACCTAGATTCCACCTAAACATCAGGAAAAATTTCCTGACTGTCAGAGCAATAAGACAATGGAATCAACTACCTAGGGAGGTCGTGGGCTCTCCCACTCTGGAGGCATTCAAGGTGCAGCTGGACAGACCTCTGTCAGAGATGCTTTGACCTAGATTCCTGCATGGAGCAGGGGGTTGGACTCGATGGCCTTGTAGGCCCCTTCCAACTCTACTTTTCTATGATTCTATGATTCTATAATACTGTATAATACTATACAGGCATGTGGCTCACGCTGGCTCAGATAGGCCGAGTGCAGAAAGCTAAGCAGAGACAGGCCAGATTAGTACCGTTCTCTAGATGGCCACTTTCGCAATATTAAATTTGATCCTTCCCAAACGTTGAAAATTTTCCAGGCTTAAATTTAGTTCATTCCAAATTATGCACTTTAGTGCACAGTTCTCATAAGGCAACAATTCAGTCTGCATGTTGGTCTAATACAGTGATGTATTAGACCACTTTCGCAATATTAAATTTGATTCTTCCCAAACGTTGAAAATTTTCCAGGCTTAAATTTAAGTCATTCCAAATTATGCACTTTAGTGCACAGTTCTCATAATGCAACAATTCAGTCTGCATGTTGGTCTAATACAGTGATAGCGGACCATCATTTGTCTGAGTGCCCAAACTGCAACACAAAACGATAATACAAACTTTTAAAATAATGAAACACATGTATCTTTAGATAAAGGATTCTCACATTTTAAACAATTTATGCATTAGACGATAAACACAGCATTAGGTAGAAGTTTGCATGGGGCATGCTTAACGTAATTTGGCTATCGCATGCAAGCTGATAATTGGCCAAACCTTGGCCCATACTCTATTATGTAAGAGCAACACATGCAGCACTCGGGTCAACTGATAGGGCTTACATCCAAGACATGCCCTGTGCATCATCCTTCATAATCTTTTAAATGTGATAACAGGGTACAAAAGAATTCTGTAACAAGAATTCTAGAATAAAATTATCCTGTTCCGCACTGAGAGAAAGAACAAGATCATTAGGTTTGGCATAAGGCGACAGTATTTTCGTGATCTGGTGACCAATATCTCGAGTGCCCACAGAGATGTCCCTGCGTGACAGCTCACCCGTGCCATAGGTTTGACATCACTGGACTAATATATACAATTTTGCAAGCAAAGATTATGCCTCATAAGGGCCAACCCAAACCAGGCAACCAGGCCTGTCCCCCACTTGGACTATGACAGTGCCATGTTCCCAAAGAGCCCCAGCCCAATTAAATTAGAGGCACCGTTGCTTGTGCCGTACATCTGCCCACGCAGGACAGATGATGATTTTATATATCACGTGGTTAAATAGGGCCTCGGCCTATGGGATCTTCAATCTCATACTCAGCACTTGAACAAGTCAATCAGATGGGGAGACAACACAGGGCGGCAGTGGGGCTTCCCTTAGGACAGATGACAGGCTATGTGGCGGTGAAGACCTAAGAATGAATTCTGCCAGAATCCCCCAAAAGCTGCTACCAGTCAGTGTCAACAATACTGGGCTAGATAGACCAATGGTCTGATTAGACTGTGTAAAAGCCCGAATGCAAGGTAAAATGGAGAAACGTGCCAGGAAAAAAGCACATCAAAGGAACCCTTTACAAAACCATCTTCCTTCTGGTAACCTGTGTCTTCACGGTAAGAAGCTGTGTAGATCTAGAATTGGCCTCCACAGTCACTGACTACACAATACTCGTTAAAATTCCCCTTTGGTCAAGAAAGACGGTCTTGGTCCGGCGCGAGTGGTCGCCTGAGGATGATGAGTATAACGCAGCTCACTATGTTCCTACCCCTCCCCCTCTCCGGCTAGTTATTGTAGATCCTCACAGGTTCATATTTCTATGAACGATACTGCCGCCTCTGTTTCTTTATTTCAGAACGGTCAGGAGCCAGACCAATAAGCGTATTGGTGCCTGGACACTCCCTCGTTTCTGTGCGGCTTGAAGGGCCGTAACTCCACGACAATGAACACAGCGGGAAAGCAAACAAAGGCGGACACCCACTGGTTGGATACCGCGGTTTGCTATGGCAGAAACTACTGACCACCCTGTCCTGGGACGGCTTTAACGAGCGACCCCTGAACCGGTAGGTGCTGCATCTTGGGCGAATTACCCGGGATTACTCATGTGCAAGGCCTTAAGCCTGCAAGTGTTGGCAGACTCTCGGACCATCAAAGATGGCCTGCGCTCCGGATTGGCTGACCATATCCCCCATGATACTGTGAGAGGGGCAATCCCCGCACCGACAGCTGCTGCATATTGGGGGAATGACCCAGACTAAGGGGCGTTGGCGATTTCAGGCCTATCGGTCTATCACACGGGGAGGGGCCGTGGCGCAGTAGTAGTGCACATGCTTTGCATTAAGAAGGTCCCAGGTCCAATCCCGGCATCTCCAAGTTGGCCTAAGAAAGAATTCTGCCAAAGTACGGTGCTGTGGTGAGAGTATTGGGCTAGGACTCGGGAGATCCGGGTCCTGTCCCCCGCTCAGCCATGAAACCCACTGGGTGACTTCGGGCCAGTCACTGACCTTCAGCCTAACCAGCCTCACAGGGTTGTTGTGATGATAGAATCGAGAAGTAGAAGATTGTATAGGCCACCTTGAGTTCCTTGCAGAAAAAAGGCTGGGTATAAATATAATAAATAAATAAGCTGCTACCAGTCAATGTCAACAAGACTGTGCTACGTGGACCACTAGTCTGATTAGTATAAGGCACTTTCCTATGTTCCTAACCCTCCCTCTCACCTGCGACTTATGGTAGATCCTCACATGTTCTCATGTCTATGAACGATTCTGCGGCCTATGTTTCTTATTGCAGAATGTTCAGGGGCCAGACGGTCGAGTGTTTGGTGCGCGGACACTCCTTTGTTCCTGTGAGGCTCGAAGCGGCTTGCTGTGGCAGAACCTACTGACCACCCTGTTACGGTCTGGCCTCAAGGAGCAAACCCCGCACCGGCAGGTGCTGCATCCTGGGGGTACGATCAGGGCTTAAGGAACAACCCCCGCACCGGCAGGTGCTGCATCGGAGGAATGATCTGGGCTTACTTATAAGCAAGGCCTTAATCCTGCGAGCGCTGGCAGATTTCCGACCAACGAAAAAGGGCCTGCGGTTCAGATTGTCTGACCATATCTTGCCAGGTTACTGTTGGCGGGGCAACGAAAGCTCCATGATTATGAACTAAGCAGCCAGAAGGGTAACGAAAATGTTAAAAGGTGGGGTGGGGGGGCTTATTATGTACCCCATCCTGAGACTGTGTCAGCGCGGAGGGAGCTGTACCGCACCTACGAAGTGCTTTTGGCCGAGGAAGGCAACAATGTGTTTCTCAAGGACCTGCAAAGGGCCCTGCTGGAACTTGTTCCGGGCAGGTGGGGGAGAGGGGACTAAGCATGCGCTGGTCCCTCTCTGTGGCGGGTAAGTGCGGGTTAGGGTATTGATAGGGTGAGGTGAGCATACCTGGCACCATTCAGGTGACAGGCGGTTTCAGGAGGCCTCAGATTGACGGGTCAGTAGGCTCAGTCAGCTGAGGATCAGGAACGCCTGTGATGCCTTTGTGCTCGCCAAGCTTGTTGTCGTGAGACTCCGAGAGGGGGCGACGCAGCAAAGGCTCCCAACACTAGAAAGTGGAAAATGGGGCGGCGGCGGATCCAACGCCACCTCCCGGTTTTGGATGCTCCGCCCAATTGGACAACTGAGTGGCCTAGGAGGCCGGATTAGAATAACCCGCACTCCATCCCTTTGCAGTTCACTGTATGTAAATAAATGTGGCCCAGTTAAATACCAAACAGGTGTCTCGGCTCGTTATTTCCCCCCTACGTTCGCAAGGACCTTCCCCCGAGCACGCGCAGCTGTGGGCGGGGAGAAACTTTGCGGACGTGGGGGAGGAGAGTCGAGGCTTACCTGTTGACTCAGGTAATTAGTCAGCATGGGGGGCGGGGCTGCAGGAGCCAATATTAGGCCCAGCAGCCCCAACCCACACCCTCTTTGTTCTTTGCAGCTCCCTCCCTCCCGCCCTGTATACAGTATGGGCTCCTCTGGTCGCCGTTAAGGGACCAAGTAGGAATTTTGGTTCACCCCTTTTAGAGGGATGAGCGCTTTTCGCCTACTCCATACTGCAGCAGGGTTAGGGGGTGTTTGTAATCAATGCATAGCAAGTCAAATTCGGTCACATTTGGATAGTAGGCAGGTAAGTGCGGGTTAGGGTATTGATAGGGTGAGGTGAGCATACCTGGCACCATTCAGGTGACAGGCGGTTTCAGGAGGCCTCAGATTGACGGGTCAGTAGGCTCAGTCAGCTGAGGATCAGGAACGCCTGTGATGCCTTTGTGCTCGCCAAGCTTGTTGTCGTGAGACTCCAAGAGGGGGCGACGCAGCAAAGGCTCCCAACACTAGAAAGTGGAAAATGGGGCGGCGGCGGATCCAACGCCACCTCCCGGTTTTGGATGCTCCGCCCAATTGGACAACTGAGTGGCCTAGGAGGCCGGATTAGAATAACCCGCACTCCATCCCTTTGCAGTTCACTGTATGTAAATAAATGTGGCCCAGTTAAATACCAAACAGGTGTCTCGGCTCGTTATTTCCCCCCTACGTTCGCAAGGCCATTTTCCATGCTAGGGAGGCTTGTTAGGAGGTTGCTTCATGTGTGGTGATGCCTTTTTCAGGGGTGGGGACTAGACTAGCTGGAGGGCTTCCCACTTGGTCAGACCAGTCCATGTGGTATGACCAAGTCCAGTCTATATTTTAAAATGTACATTTCAAAGTGTGCATTTTTAAAAATAGACACTTTTGAATGTGATCACAAATGTGGGAATTTGCAAACATTTCTCCAAAAATAGAGCTCCCGCTTGCGTTCACGTTCAGTATTGTGAAAGGGACATTTTCACATGATTTGCGAACAGAAACGTAACAGTCATAATCCCTAGTGACAAGACACTTTGGGCTATACATTTTTTATTCAAGTAAACTGCACTGGAGGGTGTAGCAATATGTTTTCCAGAATAGTGTATTGGAGGTAAGGGAAAGTGCAGTCCAGGCTGGAATCCTGGGTTCTAATCGAAACAGAAGTATTTCTGGGACAGATCATCCATCCCCTAAGAGCTGCAAAACCGCAGTGCTCTGGGGTCTTTGATGCAGCAAAAGGCAGTGTTATTACCAAAGCCCTGCCACATCGGAGCCCTTGGAGCAAAGCAGGGGCCTGGCAATACATTTCCGGGCCATGCCTCACCCTGGCATCCTTGAAAGTCAGGGCTATTGAAGTCACACACACACACACACACACACACACACACACACACACACAGCACCATATGCAAAGAAGCCTATCTGTAGTAAGGCTAGAATCTTATACAAACTTATATAATTGTACTCAGTTGGGCTTACTGTTGAGTAGCGCAAGTATTATGACATTCTGGTTTTAAAAAAATCCAATTCCATAATGAGCAGATGATGGAATGAAAGAACCTGACAATCCATGAAACATAGCCGGAACAGATCTACCAAAATCCATATATCCCTAGTTGCGCTGGTTACCCATTCATTTCTGAGCTCCCTTTAAACTGCTGGTTTAAAACCTTTCAAGTACAGGTGGGCAACTTGTGGCCCTCCAGACCATTTGGCTTTCAACTCTCCTCACTCCTCACCATTGGCTATGTTGCTAGTGCCAAATGAGAGTTGTAAGCCAAAACATATGGAGGGCCACAAGTTGCCCACTCCTGCTTTTACCGTTTGGGACCAGGTTATTTGAGGGACCACCTGTTCCTGCCTGGGCCCTATGTTTGGCATCCGGAGCCCTGCTTTTGGGCCCGCCACTAAGGTCAGGTTGGTGGCTGCCAGGGATAGGGCTTGCATCTATTCTAGCTCTATTATACAATTTTTTAGATGAGGCAACCAGAACTATATACAGTACAGTATTCCAAATGTGGCTGCATCATAGATTCATATAAGGCCATTATACTACTAAAATTTTAATTTTCACTCTCCAGCCGAGTCAATTTGCCCTCTGCCCCTGGTTTCTCTACTCTGCCCCCTGTAGTTCTGTATCTTAAACCAGCTGTCCCTAACCTGGTGCCCTCCAGATGTTTTGGACCACAACTCCCAGCATCCCTGACTGTTGGCCATGCTGGCTGGGACTGATGAGAGTTGTAGTCTAAAATATCTGGAGGGCACCAGGTTCTAATACATGTCTACTCAGAAGTAAGTCCCCTAGTCCCATTGTTTTCAGTGGGGCTTTCTCCCAGGTAAGTGTGTATAGTATTGCACCCTAAGTATCTCATAATTATCTAGCTAAGAAATCACAGTCCAGGGAATCACATGCAAAAGATCCGCACATGCTTACTGGGGTGTTCTGCACTCTTCCCCATGAACAGATGCTCTCTGTTTATTTTTTTAAATTATTATTATTTTAAGAATTTATAAACCACACCTTCATCCAAAAAATGAATCCCATGGCAGTAAGCCTATTTACCTGTTCTATGGCTTGTGTGAATCAGCCAGCTGGGGGCTGCTGCTAAAAAAGATGTTCTGAAGGACCTCTAGTATCCACAGGAATCCTTTGTTCTCCTGCATTCTCAGCCAACATGCAAAGTCCATAGATAAAGGGAAACACTATTGTTTCAGTTACTACAAACCTTTTTACAGGTTCAAGCTGTACCTGTAGATTCAACAAAATCTAACCTCTTTACTGCTTGTGTCATGGTAGTCCCACCTGCTTAATTTCCACTTAACTGAAGATTACACCGTTTATCACCCACTGATCTAAATAGCCTGTGAGACATATATTGTTGCCTCTTAGGTGCTTGGCAGCCCTTCCCTGCCTGTTTTTGTAATCCCAAGTAAGCAGCAAAAATGGGAAGTTTATTGAGCCCATGGTCAGCCACTCTACATGGTAGAGCAGTGCTGGCTGGGGCATGCTGCGAGTTGTAGGCCAAAAACATCTGGGGAACCAAGGTTGGAGAACACTGGCTTAGGGCATAGATGGGCAAAGGAGTTGCAAGTTCTGTAACAAAGCAGCATAGGGCAGGCAGAAAAGGATTTCAATTTTTTGATGAAAGGATGCAGCTATTCATGGAGGAGAAATTAAAGCACAAATAAAATGAGTCAGTAAGTCGTCCCTCTTGATGAAGCACAATGGTCTTTCTTCTGCATGCTCATCAGAACATCCCATGGGGGGGAGGGGAGGAAGCGTTCTCTGTCAAGTAACTTCATATGCGTTATGCAAGAAGTTGGTCTCTCTTCGTCATTCATCAGGGACAGCAAAGATCTGAACTTGTCGCATTTTTCACATAAGGGCTTTTATGTTTTGCACCAGGAAGAGTCTGTAGAGTTTAATCAGCTTGGTATATAGTCATATCAAGCAGACAGCAATGTGATAGCCATGTCTGTTGGATAAGAGCCATATGTATGCCACTCTTATTCCTATTGCCTATTGCTTGACAGTGGGAAAGATTAATAGGTGTGTAATATATAGGCAGAGTAAGATATTCCATTCATGTGTCTTGGGGTAATCCCTTTGGTAAGTGAGAAGAGCGAGTCCTTCCCATCACTTTGCTTGTGGGAATCTATTCACAATAGTTGCTTGGAAATCTGCACATAACCGGTCTCACTTAAATCCAGTTCTATCGCATACAGCCAGGCCAGTCACCCTGGCTGAGCCAGCCATTCATCATAGTGATGGGAAGAATGAGTGACAATCATGAGTGTCAGTTTAATTGGCTACAGTCAATTAAATCAATTTAATTCATTGCGGCAGCAGTTGGGGGAAGCTCTTCAGAGCTATAAATGTAGGACAGGCTTACAGGGGAGCCAACACCACAAACACAAGGGGGAGCCCCAGCTGATGAAGTTTCTCAGCCCCAGTGACAAAGCATAATACAGTAATACCTTGGATTGCAAGCATAATTCGTTCCAGAACCGTGCTTGTAATCCAAAACACTCTTATATCAAAGCGAGTCTCTGGCAGGCGTGAGCGGGGCCGATTTCGGCCCACTACGCCCACTCGAGGCGAGCAGTTACATCCCTACGACTACTTGTATTGCAAGACGTTGCTTGTTTATCAAGTCAAAATTTATTTTAAAAAATTGCTTGTCTTGCAAAACGCTCTCAGACCAAGTTACTTGCAATCCAAGGTATTACTGTACAAAGTTAATCAAACTGGCAAGTTAAGCACCCATACAAGTTTAGTACTCAACAGGGAGAGGAGGCAAGGGTAGTTCATCTTTCCCCACTTCCAACAGTAAATAACTTAGCTTTCCTCCTGGTAAATAAACCCAATAAAGAAAAATTCACTATGAAGGTAGAAAGCCAGCAGGGGTGGGGTGTTATCCGGTGTATCACATGTACAACTGTCTGCCTGCAGAACCGAAATTGTTAAATGCAATGATGAGCTCCTGGCTCTCAGAGAACAAAAGAGAGTGAGATTCATAGATTCATAGATCATAGAGCTGGTGTGCACCTTGCCGCTTGCCAGACTTCTGGGTTCCCGACGGGCCACTGTTTATGTAGAAAATGCCTTAAGATGCGTCAAAAGCGGCTGCAATTTGCGCAAATTACATGAATTGCAGCCGCTTTGGGCATCTCTTAAGGCATTTTCTATGTAAACGGCAGCCCGCCAGGAACCCAGAATTTGCTTCCCCGGCTTGACTCGGGAGAACGTGAGCATATGCTGGGGAAGAGGTATGTGGGATGGAGTTTGGGGGGCGGGGGGAAGCCCGGCTAGTCTGCTGGATTTCCACACACACCCCAAACGCATATCTCTGAATGCAGCCCAGTAAAAGAAGCTGGAATCGTAATGATCGGCTGTTTGGTAGCAAGGGAAGGCCTTGGATGGGATCTTCCTTCTTCATCCACTCTCCCAAACCGCTGATCAGTATGATTCCAGCTTCTTTTACACATCTGCTGGATTGAGCTAGGATGCACAGCACCCATTTCTGCATGCGATCCCTCCACCTGGACTTGTGTGGCCCCGGGGCTTGATTGGAGTGCAAGTGTATTAATATGGTTAGCAACTGTTTAGGTACCATTTAATAAGAAAGCCTTTGCACTCCTGTTCTTGGCACTGCAGGACTGTGAGATAGTGTGTGCCCTAAATTCCTATGGTTGTTTTAGGATTTACATGGTAAGTAAGAACCCACTTGGGTGGCTCGTTTATGGATAGGTGAAGTTTTCCAAGTGCAATATTAACAAGTGCATTAGAATTAAAATCCCAGCTACTGTTTTAACCTTCTGTCCTTTTGAACCCTGGTTAGCAGCACTCAAAGCTCCTTTCCCTGCAATCCAAGTAATAAAGGTGATTTAGGCTCTTGCTCCCTTTAATCTTGAATGCAGTTTGCTTCACCAGAAGGGGTTACTGCAGCTTATGTTGATTCCAAGAGTTAAAGCCATCAAGGTGCTTAATGCTGCCTCTAGGAATTCAGGGGGCTTAAAAGCTTACATTTCCTTTAAGAGGTGAGGTGAGTCAACCCTTTATTCCAGCTGTAAGATTCCCCCCCCCCCCATCTTTTACAAACTGAACTGTAAAAAAAGATCAGGAATAGAACGCTACTGAAACTGGAGAAAGCAAAATGCAGGTAATAACCACAAGTGTGATTCACTTTTAAATTGTCCATGTCTGATGCTTTCTCAGCTTTATTTCTCAAAAAAAGAATCACTTTGCAGCTCTTAACATATGGTAATATGAGGGTGGTTCAGAATATTCACAAGGAGGATTTCTTAGCTTTGCACCTCTTCACCGGTATTTGAACCTCCTTCCTTGGATAATTCACAAAGCTTGCATCTTGAACACCCTGCCATGACAACCCATCATGGGTGACAAGCCACAGTGGGTTGTCGTGTCACATGAACCCAGCCCGTATCCTGCAGGGTGACTTGTTCATGGGCAACAAGCCACCTTGACAATCCATGGCTTGTTGAAGGGGTTGATGTATCGACGATGGGTTGCCATGTCGTCCAAACCCAAGCAAAGGACTCCATCATAGGTACCGGGAAACAGTGAGTGAGCTCTTGGTGAGAGTGACAAAAAAAACCCCACACACTCTTTGCCAAGCCTGCCCAAGTGCCCAAGTGACATTTTGGGATGACCGTCCCTGGCTCCGTGCCCCCTGCCGTGATCGTGAGTCTTTTGTGCTTGATGCGCCTTCCCCCCCTTTCCCCATTTTTTTCCTTTTTCCGGAGATTGCTTTTCACAATCTCTGATTTAACAGCTAGTGACAGCCCCTTCAAAGGGCCCAAGAGGCACATTGGAGGGGCTGTCACTGGTTCATCACCCCTTTTTAAAGAAAAAAAGTTGTGCCCCAAAATATGCAAATTTTGCACATAATTTTTCTAATTTTTCTAATTGCAAGTGCACAATAATAATAATAATAATAATAATAATAGTAGTAGTAGTAGTAGTAGTAGTTGTTAGTTGTTGGTGTTGTTGTTGTTGTTGTTGTTATTTTCATTTCTATACTGCCAATAGCCAAAGCTCTCTGGGCAGTTAACAACAATTCATACAATACAATACAATACAAAATACAAATACAATAAAAACAGCATAAAATTTTAATACAGAATTTAAAACAATTTCATAGAATCATAGAAAAGTAGAGTTGGAAGGGCCCTACCAGGCCATCGAGTCCAACCCCCTGCTCAATGCAGGAATCCAGGTCAAAGCATCCCTGACAGATGGCTGTCCAGCCGCACCTTGAATGCCTCCAGAGCTCACCACCTCCCTAGGTAATTGGTTCCATTGTCTTATTGCTCTAACAGTCAGGAAATTTTCCTAATGTTCAGGTGGAATCTGGGTTCCTGTAACTTGAGCCCATTATTCCGTGTCCTGCAAACTGGGATGATTGAGAAGAGATCCTGACCCTCCTCTGTGTGACATCCCTTCAAGTACTGGAAGAGTGCTATCATATCTCCCCTCAGTCTCTTCTGAAGGCTAAACATGCCCAGTTCTTTCAGTCTCTCCTCATAGGGCCTTGTTTCCAGTCCCTTTATCATCTTTGTTGCCCTCCTCTGAACCCTCTCCAGTTTGTCTACGTCCTTCTTAAAGTGTGGTGCCCAGAACTGGATGCAGTACTCAAGATGAGGCCTAAGCCTAACCAGTGCCGCTGAGTAAAGGGGAATTATCACTTCACGCGATTTGGAAGCTATACTTCTATTAATGCAGCCCAAAAGAGCATTTGCCTTTTTTGCAGCCACATCACATTGCTGGCTCATATTCGGTTTGTGATCTACCACAATTCCAAGATCCTTCTCACTTGTAGTATTGTTGAGCCAAGTGTCCCCCATTCTGTAACTCTGCATTTGGTTTCCTTTCCCTAGGTGCAGCACTTGGCATTTATCCCTATTAAATTGCATTCTGTTGTTTTCGTCCCAGCGCTCCAGCCTATCGAGATCGCTTTGAATTTTGTTTCTGTCTTCCAGAGTATTAGCTGTTCCACCCAACTTTGTGTCATCTGCAAATTTGAATAACATTCCCTGCACCTCCTCATCCAAGTCATTAATAAAAATGTTGAAGATCACTGGGCCCAGGACCGAGCCCTGTGGTACCCCACTTGTTACCTCTCCCCAGTTTGAGAAGGAACCATTGATAAGCACTCTTTGAGTCTGATTCTGTAGCCAATTGTGGATCCACCTGATAGTTGTTTCATCTAGCCCCCTTTTAGCTAGCTTGCTAATCAGGATACCATGAGGCACTTTGTCGAAAACTTTGCTGAAGTCCAGATATATTATGTCCACAGCATTCCCACAAGGGAGGTTACCCGATCAAAAAATGAGATCAGATTAGTCTGGCAGGATTTGTTCTTGACAAATCCATGCTGGCTTCTAGTAATCACTGCATTGTTTTCAAGGTGCTTGCAGACTGACTTTTTTATAATCTGCTCCAAAAATTTCCCATGGATTGATTTGAACAACTCTTCCTTGTTGCCACCATCCAAGCCTCCCTGAGAGGTGGCACTTGGAGGAAGGCCTCAGATGTTGAGCGTAGTGTCTGGATAGATTTAGGTCAGGAAAGGCACTCTGACAGGTATTGCAGTCCCAAGCTGTATAAGGCTTTATAGGTTAAAATCAGCCCCTTGAATCGGGCTTCGAAGTATACAGGCAGCCAATGCAAGTGGGCCAGAATTGGTATTATATGCTCGTACCTTCTGGTCCTAATTAGTCTGGCTGCAAGCTGCAGACTCTGAACAGTGGCATGCCTCTCCTGGGCAATGTCCTGGGTGGTACCTGTTGTCAAACTGCAGCATTTCAGACCCACAAAAGTGAGCACTTGTACAAGTCTGATTAGAATTTTTTTAAAAAATGAAAATATTTGTGCAGATTTGGGGTGCAAAAAATAATGTTAGAAAAGGGGCTATGAACCATTGACAGCCCCTCCAATATGCCACTTGGGCACTTTGAAGGGGTTGTCACTAGCTGTCAAATTGGAGATTGCTAAAAGCGATCTCCAAAAAATGGGGGGAAATTGGGTAAAAGGGGGGGGAAGCTGCAGCAAGCCCAAAATGGCTCGCAATTGCACTGTGGGGAGGGCAGACAGGACGGGTCCTGCTGCAGGGTCCCCTGGAATACCCACAAGAGGACTGAGGGGGAAAGAGTGAGGGACAACCCACAGTGAGACTGATCGTCTGTCGGGCGCACTGTGGGTTGTTTCAAAGCTAAGCAGGGTCAGGCCTGGTTATTACTTGGATGGGAGACCCCTCTCCTCTAGTTTCCTGCATTGAGCAGGGGGTTGGACTTGATGGCCTTGTAGGCCCCTTCCAACTCTATGATCTATGAAATCCTATGAACAACCCACTCTGCATGGCTTATTCGCAGGGTGGGCTCTCGTGACATGCAAATTTGCCCACTGTGAGGAATTAAGCACTGAGACAAAAAAACCCCACAAACCCCTCTTTCTACTTTGTGTAGTAGTATTATAAGCATCTGTATTAGAGACAAGATGTATCCACAATCACCCCTCAGAAATTTGATGTTTGGAAGACCCGGGGGAAGGTGCTGAACCCTGAGGAAAGACAACTAGAGTTTAGTCAAAATTTCTCAGAGGACATTTCCCCCAGAAAAGTTCAGAGGTTTTTCTTTTCTTATCCTGTAGAAGTAAAAAAATCCACTTTGCAGAATTTTCTCCAGAGTTTCTAGAACATTTTTTGGGGGGTGGCCACCTTCCTTCTTCACCTGCCCCCCCCCATGCCCTGGAACATTGCTAGGAAGATGAAAAATGAGGGACAAGCTGTCAACACAGTTGCTGCTGTTGCTGCTTTCAGTTGCTGCCCCCGCTTAGGAAAAGAAAGAAGCTTTGCTACAACCCTGCCAGTGGTGAGTCCTGCCTGTGCGAAAATGTAGGAGAATTTCTCCTGGAGAAATTTGGTGAAATTCTCCCTCTGATTCCTCTGCCCACAAATAGGGGTCATTTGCGCACGGCTCTGTTTTAAATGTTGTTCCTCTCATGTGCATCACAGGCATGAGTAAAGGCTTTCCTGCAGCCTGCAGGAGCAAGGCACATTAGCTATGGCAGTTTTGTTGCACTGGGGGCTGCCAGCTTCTAAAATTAAACATTCAGTTCTTGGGGGATGGAGTCCTCTGAGTCCGAGGGGCAGACCCAAGAGATGGAGTCAGAAGCAAAACGCCGGTTGGGTCTGAGTTGGAGCCAGTGGTTTCTAGCCAGTGAGTGGGTGGAGCCCAGTCCAAAAGCTGTTTATTCACCTAAAACTAAGGTGCACAGCTAAAAAAAAAGCACCCCAGAACATAAAACCCATGGGGGATGGGAATGTGGAATGGTTTTGCTCCAGGCTTTTCTGGCAATCGCCTAGAACAGTGTTCTCCAACCTTGGGTCCCCAGATGTTTTTGGCCTACAACTCCCAGCATGCCCCAGCCAGCTGGCTGGGGTATGCTGGGAGTTGTAGGCCAAAAACATCTGGGGACCCAAGGTTGGAGAACACTGACCTAGAAGTTAAGAAAATCAGGCAGGCTGGCTGTTTTACTCCTGTGAGGCTTTAGCGAAGCACTTCGCAGATAAAATCGATCGGATTAGGAGTGGGATATCGTACGTCGTGGACACAGGGAGTGAGCGGGAGGAGGCCAATGGCAGACCGGTTTTGTAGGATCGGTTTCGGCTTCTTCCTTCTGATGAAGTGGACAAGGTGCTTTCATCTGTGAGGCCGACCACCTGCTTGCTTGACCCTTGCCCGTCCTGGCTCATCATGAGCTGCAGGGAGAGACTGGGTGAGGGGATCAAGGCGGTGGTGAATGCCTCCCTCGAGGAGGGAGTGATGCCATCAGCCCTCAAGGAGGCAGTAATAAGACCGCTTCTAAAGAAGCCCTCCTTGGATCCCCAGGATTTAAACAACTTTCGCCCAGTCTCCAATTTACCATTTCTGGTGATCGAGCGGGTGGTGGGTGCTCAGTTGAAGGCACACTTGGATGAAGCCAATTATTTGGATCCGTGCCAGTCGGGCTTCAGGTCTGGACATGGGACGGAGACGGCCTTGGTCGCCTTGGTGGATGATATGAGGAGGGCTTTGGATAGGGGTGAATGCTCCTTTCTAGTCCTCCTCGATCTCTCAGCGGCTTTTGATACCGTTGACCACGGTATCCTCCTGGACCGTCTGGAGGGGTTGGGCTTGGGAGGCACTGTATTGCAGTGGTTCCGGTCCTTCCTCTCTGGAAGGTACCAGAGGGTGGTTCTCGGGGAGGAGGCTTCGGACCCTCGGCTGCTCACTTGTGGAGTGCCGCAGGGTTCCATCCTCTCCCCGATGTTATTCAACATCTACCTCAAGCCGCTGGGAGCTATCATCAGGAGGTTTGGGGTGCAGTGTCATCAGTATGCGGATGACACGCAGCTCTACCTCTGTTTCAAGTCCTCACCGAGGTTGGCCGTTGAGACCCTGTCCAAGTGCCTGGAGTCAGTGGCTGGCTGGATGGGAAGGAACATGCTGAAGCTGAACCCCGACAAGACCGAGGTACTTCTGGTGGGGGACAAGGGGAGGTTAGGGGATGTTGACCTGGTGCTGAATGGGGTACATCTACCCCTGAAGGACCAGGTCCACAGCTTGGGGGTCATTCTAGACTCCCAGCTGTCCATGGAGGCTCAGGTGGCAGCTGTGAGCCGGGCGGTGCTGTATCAACTCCATCTGATACTGCAGCTGCGCCCCTACCTTCCTAATCACCTGCTCCCATCAGTGGTTCATGCCTTGGTCTCCTCTCGCCTAGACTACTGTAATGCGCTCTACGTGGGGTTACCCTTGAAGACGGTCCGGAAGCTTCAGCTGGTACAGAACGCGGCGGCTCACCTGATTAAGGGCAGCCGCTGGCGTGATCACATCACGCCAGTGCTTAATGAGTTGCACTGGCTACCAGTTGCTTGCCGAGCCGAATTCAAGGTGTTGGTTTTGACCTTTAAAACCCTACACGGCTCCGGCCCAGCTTATCTCAAGGAGCGCCTCCAGCAACATCAAGTAGGCCGCTCAACAAGGTCTGCCACGGACGGCCTTCTCCTTATTCCATCAGCCAGAGCAGCCAGGCTGGTGGGGACTAGGAAGAGGGCCTTCTCTGTGGCGGCCCCCACATTATGGAACTCCCTCCCTAGTGACCTTCGCCATGCCCCCTCCGTGATGAGCTTCCGCCGTGCATTAAAACATGGCTGTTCAGGCGGGAATATGGGGTGGGTTAGGTTTTTAATGAGAATTTTTTATATTGTTTTAATTATTATATTTTATTGTGTTTTACTGTATTTTAATTGTACATCGCCCAGGGTGGCCGGGTGACCGGCCAGATGGGTGATTGATAAATATAATAAAATAAATAAATAAATAAATAAATTGATGACTTTGACTTGTGGGAGGGGTACTTCCAGTAGCAGCCAAGAGCAAATACTTGTGCTTGTAGAATGTAATATAGAGAAACCAGTAAAGAGCATAGATGCCCTAGAACCTGTGCAACCAAGTTCTGTCATCCAGAAATAAGCCTGCATCTTGTATTAGGCTAGATGGAATCACTTAAGCCCATGTATGTTCCACACTTAAAGTTCTGATGATACCTGCATTTCATGGACTCCTGCAGAACCTTACTATTAAGGAAGGAACATGTACGTGGGAAACAAGTTCAATGTTGTTCTGGCTATGAAATGTGTATGGAAATATGCTCTCTTACCAAAGTCTCACCCATCCTAATTGCTTCCCCACACAAGTCTGTGCTTGTCCCATGTAAACAAAGCTTCACCATATTAATATATGTGTGGGAAAGCCAAGTTGCAATTCAACGGAAGGAATCCAGGAGAGTGTGATGAAAGGCCCTTCACTGATATCTAATTTATGCTTTTTAACATCAAACAGGGAAACAAATTACTGGGTAATTTTTTGAACTTCAATGCTTTCTTTTCTTTAGTATGGAAATTGCAATAAAACTCCTGTTCAACTGATTTATTTCATGTTAGGAAAAAATCAGGGTTAATTCAGCTAATTATTGTTATTGGAGGATGTATTCTTTGACAGATGTCATTTCTCTTCCCATCAGTTTTGAGTTTTCATGTGAACAGATGATGATAAGATACATTTTACCTTAACTACAAATAATGGAACTGTGTTTGTAACTAAACCCAGTATGACCTCCAACTCATTACCAGTGGGTACTTAAAGGCAATGTGCAGTGCTGGTTGATGAAAACCTCAGTTTGGGGCAGAATTCTTTTTTCAAGAATATCTGCTTTTTTTGCAAAGGGGATAAAGGGATAAAATAAATCTGGATTCATACAGGCTTAGACAGCATGAATTATTTATAATATTTATAATGACTTTTTCTGAAGTCAGGGTTCTGCGACGTGGTCAGAACTACATGTTATGAATGAAATTGGACTGCTGCTGAAAATGGCATCCCTGTGTTGAGTTTCCCTCCTCCATAATATGTTAACATGGGATATGTTAACATTGTGGGCTTTCCTGCCCCTGCTAGAGGCAGCCAGTTATGAATACTGAGGGCAGAGAAATGATTAGCGTCGTGATTAAAGTCATTAACTAACAACATAGGTTAGTGATACTGAGATGGGGAGACATTGAGAAAATGATGCAAATTCTGATGACACTCATCTCCCATAATGAGTAGTTCCATCCCTTAGGGAGGACTTCTAAATAGTACTTTGTATGAAGATATCAATCAAATACATAATTTGCTATATGGCAGGGGTACACAACCTGATGACCTCCAGATGTTTTGGATTGCAGCTTCCATAAGCTTCAGGCAGCATGTCCAGTGATCAGGGAGTTGTAGGCCAAAAACATCTGAGGGGCACTAAGTTCCCAGCCCTACTATATGGTATATACTGAATATTTAAAAGAGCAACTTCACCTCACATTAAAGGTAGTATGGGGTGCTGTGATTAGTATATATGACTGCTTTCCAGAATTCTGAGATAGAAGTTTTACTTGGTCTCTTCTTGCCATGCATGCACCACCTATGACTGGGAACACAGAGACGTTTTACCCATCCCAGAACACATTATGACCTTGTGGGTGACCCACATCACTATCTTAGTGACCAAAGGTCCCCGAAACAGCTGAACATTCACCACTCAAGTCTGATGGACCAGAAGTTTGCAAGTGACCATATGATGCTGTTTTCAATGTGATGAACATGGACTTGCCAACTAGCCCTACCAGAGTGTGTGAGACTTAGACCCATTGTCGTGGGAGCAATCCTGCAAGCACACACTCTGGCATTCTGACACAGGACATGCCAGAGTGAGACTCTTTTATTGCAGCAAATCCCATGGTAAAAACTTTATGGTTACAGTCTTCAGAAATCATATAGCTGGTGACAGCTATAGGCTCTATAAGTAATTCCGCAACAATTCAAAGCTAATAACTATAACTGTGTCAGAGATCCAGATAGCTTGGTTTCTCTGTTGTGATCTCTACAGCTCAGAATACAGGGTAAGGGGCTGAATGATTCCTAAGGTAAACCTTCCCAGACAATCAAAGAAAAGGGTTTCTAAACACAGGGCAAGGGACCTGAGTGATTCCTGAGATCAGCCTTCCCAGGCAATCAAATACAAGGGTTCTAGAAGGTGACCTGAACAAATCCACACATGCAAAGGCTTTAAGCCAACCTCAAAATCTTTGTGGGAATCTCTGCATTACATGGGTCAAGGCTTATTACATTCAAGAATCAAAACAGGTTCAAGAGTTAATCCAGAGTAATCCCACACATGTGGAGACTTCAACAACCAAAGCTTCCTCTTTGGGATTTCCACGCTACATGGGTCCAGGCATAGAAAAGTCCAAGAGTCAGGATCAGTCCAAGCCATCTCACAATTCTGGACTATTGATGCTGAAGTTCCATAATCCATAACAAACAAGAATTCATGTTCTGTGAAAAGTATAGTAGTACTTTTCATGGCAGGTTCTTAATAATACAAAGTTCAAAGAGATGAGAGTCCAAATTAGATAGCGAGTCCATGTGAAGAGTGCCTCCAGAGGCTCAGACCAAACAGAGAGGATTTCAGGCAGTGAAGACGAGAATATTCCTAGCAAAGGCTCCCAGCCTGGGCACTGGTTTAAAAGCGAAGGTGTGGCGGTGAAAGCCCTCCTCCTAAACAACTAGCTGACAAGAGATTGTAGCCCATCAATGGGGTCCCCTGCCCAAACAGGGCATTTCCCTTCTGCCCTTCAGGGGACATGCTTCAACCTGTGTGACACCTCCGAAAACCACTCCCTCTTCTGTTAGGTGTTTACAGAGAGGCTGCCAGCTTCCTTCCCTGCCAAGGTCGGAGCTAGCAGCTGAATGGGAGTAAGTTGCCTCCCGCTTGCTTTCCCCTCACACTGATTCTGGCATTCCACAGGCTGAATAGGCCCAAATGCTTTCAGATGGCTCCTGATCAGATTCTGGCTACACACTGTAAGGGCCACTGCAGCGCTGGAGCTGGGACACATCACCTGGGTCACATGCTGCTGCCATGTTGAATATGCAACCTCCAAGCAGAGGTTATTCTATGATGTGTGAACCCAGACACTATGTGTTAACCATGGGTAAAACAACCCACAGTTAACCTATGTTCTTTCGTTAATGGTGAGTTCTTTAGCCATTATTAATCCACAGTGTTCGGGTTTGCACATCACAGAATAACCCCTGGCTGGAGGGGAGCTTGCATATTCAAAATGGCAACAGCACATGCCAGGCATTCGCTGCAGCAAATTGTGGATTAATTAACCCAATATTTGCCACTGTTGCATGCAAATGGGGCCTTAGACTGCTGTTTTCCTCAGCATGGTGTGTGAAATGAAATTTCTGACTTTGATGAGAACTGTGAACTCTGGATGATCTCTGAGAGCTCATAGATTTCATTGGCAGGCTTTATCCACAAGTCTTATGTTACATATTGCACTGGAAGTGGAAAATGCAGAAATAACAGAACACTTGAGTTGCCTCTTCTGTATTGCATATGAACTTGCTCTGAGATGTAAGGAATTGTCTGACTAGTTATGGAATAATATTGGAAGTAGTTGAGGCATCCAAATGCACCAAGTACAAGTAAAGGGAGTCATTAGAAGTAATATGGAATACTTTCACTTCAATGATTCACCATACTTATCAGAATGACTGGAATAGGATTACATGAAGTTGATATTTAGAGTGATTAAAGAAGTGCCTAGATAGAAAGAGGAAGAGAAGAGGAATTACTTAATTACAAGAATCCAACAGTTGGAAGGACAACATAAGACTAAGGAAGTAAACATTTCTTTAGGCAGCTGCACGAAGCTCACAGACAATTTGAGTTGTTGGAGATTAATAAGGCTCAGAGATCTTTGTGATACTTAAATGAATCATTACATGAGCTTAGTAATAAGAGCTTTTATATGTTCGTGAAATAGCTTAAGACAAAACTCGTGTGGAATAGAAGCTTGCAAATTTACAATGTTCATATTCCCTACAAAACAGAGGTTTTAATAAATTATTTGTGCACTATTAAAAGTATAGATCTAGACAGACATTAAATTTTGTTATGTTATGCAGCGCATAGGGAACTCCTAGAAAAGTTAATAACATCTGAGGGCATAATCCTATGCATGTTTAGTCAGAAAAAAGTGCTAAAACTCCCAGTACTAGCTGGAGAATGCAGGACTTTTTTCTGTCTAAACAATAAACATGCATAAGATTGCACCTTGAGGAGATTAACAGTGCAATCCTATGCATGTCTACTCAGAAGTATGCTGCACTGAAGTCAATGGGACTTATTCACAGGTAAGCATATATACTATACATTATATAGGATTGCAGCCGGGCAGCACAATCCTATGAGGCTGCCCATAACCATCCTAACCTGGAGTATTACGGGCATCCAATTGAGGGCGGGAGGAGCGTGGAGGATAGGATATGCTGCATGCTCCTTCCGCCGTCAAAAACATCTAGATGGCTGTCTAGATGTTTCTCCCTTCTTTGCGAGAAGGAGAGTCTGAGGCACCAACTGGATTCCTTGGAATCTGGCAGAGTCTCGCCCCTCCCCTCCCTGCACTCGGGAATGCCTCCCCCAAGGGGGAACCGAGCACAGTCTTCCGTGCTTGGCTTCCTGTGGTTTCCTTCCGGAGTGGAAAGAACCGTGCTGGCTACGAGGTGGGGGGGCACCCCAAGGCACTGAGACCTCAGATGAGATTTCCGAGGTTGCAGCACCTTCTAGGGCAATTCTTATGCCCCCCCCAACAAAATTGGAGGGACATAGGATTGCGTCCCAAGCTGATAATCCAAAATTGAAGACAAATAAATATCAAGGCTTGGATGGCTTCGCAGGATAATGATTAATTATTTAATTATTGTAAATTACTGCATGTTATTTTAATTTCTAAATCGTATAATATTTTTTGTATTTTATTTATTTCATTTCTACACCACCCAATAGCTGAAGATCTCTGGGCAGTTCACAAAAATTGCAAGCCACAAATACAAGATAATAAAAACATAATATATAAAATCTTCAACATACAAACATTATGTATTATTTCAAATAATATTCTAGAAAAACATCCTGTTCTTGAAACATGGCAATATATTTCTTGATTTTCATATCAAAGCCTGAAGAAAGCACACGGTTAAGTTATTACAGGCCAATAGTAGCACCATTAAATCTTTATGAAAGCAGTGCGTTCAAGTCTTGATGAAACAAAGTTGTTTACATTGAATCAAGATATTTAATCAAGAATTGTATTTCATCAAGATTTTTGATTGATTGTTATATAGATTAAGATCACATAGGCTTCATTTCGACATTGATCATATTAATTAATTAATTAATTCTATTTATAGGTTGTCCTTCAGTGCAAGATTCCCTGCAGTGTACAATTTAAATTAAAAAACCAAATAAACATTTTTAAACATGCAGCAGCCATTAAATCAATAAAATTCAGCATGGCCGTAAAGATAATACTTAAAAACCTGTTATAAAACATACTGTAATGCCTTGACAAGTTTTTAAAAGGTGGCACTGAAAAGCCGTCAATGTTTCTGCCAAGCAAGATTCTCTTGGCAGGGCATTTCAGATATGAACTGCCATCACCAAGAAAGCCACTACCTGCCTAATTTCAGATGGTGAAGGGAAGCAGAGGAGGGCTTCTTATGAGGAACTACGGGTTTGGACAGGATCATGTAAAAGACGGCAGTTGTTCAAGTTGCTTTGTCCCAAGCATTTATGGGAATTATGCCTGGAATGGACTGGCTGCCGGAGCAGTTAGGTGAGCAATGGCAAGATGTGTTGGTTGGTCCCCAGTTAGTAACCTGGCAGATGTATTTTGTACTAACTGAAGCCTCCAGAAAGTTACCAGGTCATGGATCATTGGGTCCAGGTTATCTCTGACCAGGAAGACTTGCAGATGTTGTCATCAGGCGATCACTCGTGACCGAGTAAGATTGTCTTCCGGGATAAAAGGAGGAAAATTCTAAAGAAGATTGTGTAGACTCTAGCGATGGGTCCGTAAGTGACTGTGGAGGCCAATTCTAGATCCACACAGCTTCCCACAGTGAGGACACAGGTTACCAGATAGAAGATGGTCCTGTAAAGGATTCATTTGACGTGCTTTTCGCTTAGCACGTTTCTCCCTTTCACCTTGCACTCGGGCTTCTTCAAAGTCCATGGAACCTTTGTGAAAGGCCAACCTCCATTTAGATCGTTCATGGGCCAGAGCTTCCCAGTTTTCGATGTTTATATTGCATTTTTTTAGATTAGCCTTATGAACATCTTTAAACCTCTTATATTGACCACCGATATTCCGCTTTCCATCCTTGAGTTGGGAGTAAAGTAACTGCTTTGGGAGACGGCAGTCAGGCATTCGAACAACATGACCGGTCCACTGAAGTTGGCGTTGAAGGATCATTTTTTCAATGCTAGTAGTCTTTGCTTCTTCCAGTACACTGACATTTGTTCGCCTATCTTCCCAAGTAATTTGCAGGATTTTCCGGAGGCAACGTTGATGAAACCTTTCAAGGAGGTGGAAGTGACGTTTATAGATAGTCCATGTTTCGCAGGCATACAATAAAGTTGGTAATACAATGGCTTCATAAACCAGTGTTTTGGTCTTCTTACAAATATCCCGATCCTCGAACACTCTATGTTTCATTCGAGAAAATGCGGCACTTGCGGAGCTCAGACGATGCTGGATTTCACTGTCGATGTTAGCTGTAACAGAAAGATAGCTGCCAAGATAGAGAAAATGATCGACATTTTCCAGTATTGTCCCGCCAAGCTGGATAGATGGCATCACCAAAGGATTGGCTTGCACTTGCTGATGAAGCACTTTGGTTTTTTTGATGTTAAGTGAGAGACCAAGTTTTTCGTATGCTTCTGCAAAAGCATTTAGGATAGTTTGGAGATCATCCTCTGACTGTGCAGAGACCACATTATCATCAGCATACTGAAGTTCCACAACGGAGGTTGTAATTACCTTACTTTTTGCTTTCAGCCTGCTGAGATTAAAAAGCTTTCCATCTGTTCGATATATAATTCCCACACCGGTGGGAAGTTTCCCCTTGACAAGATGTAAAACCATGGCGATGAAAATGGCAAATAATGTTGGGGCGATAACACATCCCTGTTTAACACCTGATCCCACTTTAAATGGAGCACCATGAGAGCCGTTGTTGTCCAAAACTGTTGCCGTCATGTTGTCATGGAGAAGTCGCAAGATATTCACAAATTTATTGGGGCATCCAATTTTCATAAGGATAGTCCAGAGAGCTGTACGATCTACAGTATCAAAGGCCTTAGCCAAATCAATAAATGCCATATAAAGGGGTTGATTTTGCTCCCGGCATTTTTCTTGGAGCTGACGTGCAGTAAAAATCATGTCTACTGTCCCTCTAGAGGGGCGGAAACCATATTGAGTTTCAGGGAGGATCTCTTCTGAAATAGATAGAAGACGGTTTGCGAGAATCCTAGCAAATATTTTACCTGCGGTTGCTAAGAGAGAAATGCCCCGATAGTTTCCACAGTCTGTTCTATCACCCTTCTTAAAGAGGGTGATAATTATGGCATCCCATAATTGAACCTTATCCTTTAGAGAGAGTGCGCAACCTTATCTGGAACATGTAAAGCACCACCTCCTGCATCAGATGTATCACCTACCAACCCATATTATTTGGACTGAGCTTCAGTTTATTGGCTCCCAATCAATCCCTTGTTGTGTCCAGGCACTGATTCAGCACCTCCACCACCTTGTCTGATGAAAAGAATTCCTCACACCAAGTGGATAATAATCAGTGTGCAAATTCAGCCAGATTAAACAACAGCAACATATAATAGCAAGTAGATGACACACTGGCAGCAGAAGAGAAAATGTGGATGGCTGTATAGAGATTCAACTACATACAAATAAGATCAGCAGCTGTACATATCAAACAGTACACATCGAAGGGCAAAAGCAACAGAATGGCTCAATGAATTTTAGAACCAATAAACAATATGGGTGCGTAGCACTTTGCTATCACTCAGGCTGTCACAACCTCTTCAGTTTTCACCAGGGGCCTTCTTTCTCTCTCCTCTCTCCAAGGGAAAAGTCAGAGACTTTAATCCCATCTTTTCTTCAGCAAAACTAAACAGAAGAGTGCCCTTGCCCTCTTTATCTCCCATTGAGCCCTGGGTGATGCACTTTGGTGCACTGCTATTCAACAAGCCACCTCCCACCTCTCCCCATGTGCCACTGCTGTAGCTCCTCCCACCACTACAGTTCCCACCACCACTGCTTGCCAGATAAGGAAAGGGCATTTTCAGTGGTGGAGATTGGCAAGGGAAGGGCTGGACAGAGTGGGATATCATTTTTCCAAGAAATTGATTGTTTAGAAAAATTATCTGTGTTCTTCCTAGTTTTGGGGAAGAACTCGGATAATTTCCAAGTTAGAAGAGTTCTCCCATCTCTAATTTACAGAAATATGTAGAGAATTAAGATTATATGAAGCTGGTCTATAAATAAATTAAAACAAATCAAATGTTTGTGTCTTAACTAGTCCGATAAGAAAAGGGAGGCTATGTAATGGAGAGAGCAATCCTATGGCCCCTAGACATTGTCGGGTGGGGGTGGGGATAGGATACTTCGGATTCCCAGATCCGAGGTCGGAAACAGAGCTCCAGCCTTGGAGCTGGGAATCTGTGCTTTGATTCCCCCTCCCCCCTCTTGCAGCCGGCGCAGAAAGAACTGTGCCATCTGCTTCTCTGAGGTCGGGAACCTGACTTTGCAGAGGAGGCAAAGGGGGTGTTCCGGTGGGCGGGGAGGGGAGGGGAGGAGACCACAGAGGCCAGAATATGACGTATCCGTTGTTCTTTCCTGTCCCCCCCAAAGCGCCCCAGCTAGATGGCTGTCTAGTGAAAATGCAGAGCAGGAGGTGTGGGGAGGCAGAGGTTGTCCCTGCCGCTCCTCCTGCTTTGCATAGGGTGCTCATAAGCCTCCAACTTCAGGGGTTTACAAGCACTGAGGGCGCGATGCATAGGACTGCACCCTAAATTAATATTTCAGATCGGTTGATTTCGGTTGATGCGAATTTACTCCTATTATTTGTTAGCTAAAGGGAAATGTGAAAGTCACATGACCTTAGTTTGGATGAATGGCAGCAGTACAAATGGTAGTTTTACCCAACTTAAACTTTCTGTTTTCAATTTTCGCCAATCTACCTATATATTTCTTCAAGAAGTGGTAGCATTCCATTAGACAACCTATTTGTAAAAATAATAAAATGAGAGTTAGCAAATCTGTCATATACAGAAAGAAAAGTGAAGGAAGTATGAAAATTGCAGACACTTACGCTGGCTCAGCTTGTCTTGAGCGTGGAAAGCTAAGCAGGGTCAGGCCTGGTTATTACTTGGATGGGAGACCCCTCCTCTAGTTTCCTGCATTGAGCAGGGGGTTGGACTTCATGGCCTTGTAGGCTTCTTCCAACTCTATGATCTATGAAATCTATGATATAATGCCTTTCAAAGCAATGTAATTCAATGCACCACTTCATTGGGTGTACATGGAGGTTATTATTAAGGGTCACTCTGTCTCATCAAAAGCTGCTCCATTTTATATATGTTCTTTACATACTTTGGGTAGGATTAAAAAATCCTTCTACCAGAGCAAGTCTTTGCGTCTGTGACCCCAGTCCTCCAGGAGCTCTATGGGTTTTGCTGCCTGCCTGGGATTGCAAAAACAGAGCAGGTTGTCAAGAAACTGGCAAGCTGCAATATGTGGCTGGTTGTAATACCATACTTGTTTTGCTTAACACACATCCCAATGACATGCCAGAACCTATCTGGAAAAACTTGATCATATCAGTACTAGAACAAAAGTTGCTAAATACTGAAAGGTAATCCTTTCTCATCATTAAATAACTGGTTTGAAATAACATGGGAAAGCCCCTTTCAGACATATTTACTGCACATACGGTACAATTAATATGCAGTGTGTGTGTGTATGTGGGGGTGCATTACAGAGGCAGGTTCTATCTCACCCCCAAAGTGTACATGTTGTTTGTACCATCTGAAAAGATCCTTGCGCATATCCTTGCGAAGAGCATAGAGGGCTCTTCTCTGTGTTGTTACTGAGAACCAGTTGCGGTGTTATTTTTGAGATATAGCTCACCTATCTTGACTCTAAAATCTCTTTTAGTCTCAGAAGGAACAGGCCTGTGGCTTATGCTGGCTCAGCTTGTCTGAGCGTGGAAAGCTAAACAGGGTCAGGCCTGGTTATTACTTGGGTGGGAGACCCCTCCTCTAGTTTCCTGCATTGAGCAGGGGGTTGGACTTGATGGCCTTGTAGGCCCCTTCCAACTCTGTAATCTATGAATCTATAATCTATGAAATCTATAAGGCTGGCTAAGCAAGGCTGAAGATCGGCCAGGCATAACAGCTGGTCATTTATACTTCCTGACCTCTGACTTAAATAATCAGGAGCACCTCCTGGTATGCAAGAAATGAGGACTCTTTAAAAAAAAATTATTTAGGATTTAAAAATTTATAATATACAATACATTAATCTTACAAAAACAAAAATACAATCCATTAATTACCCCAGTGTGTGCCCCCCCACCCCGAACCAACTAGTATACTTCTTTTCATTAACTTAACCGTTCTAATTCATATACCAAAATTGTAGTAAATCTTGAAGGTATATCCCCTTTCCCTCTTACTAAAACAAAATCTATAAATACTCCCCATATGTTTTAAAAATCATTACGCTTTAACAAGCCCCTTTTTACTTTAATACTAGCTGTTGCCTGCGGCTTCGCTCACATGGATTTTAGGATTTGGTACAATTGTCCACCCGCTGTCAACTCGCACAAGCCACCATAAGTATGGGGCCGGGACATGTTGTCAAAGTATGTATCAGCACTCGCATAGTTGTCCAGGGCTTTTTTTCTGGTGGAACTCACCGGAACTGAGTTCCAGCACCTTTTCTTCTATTAATTGCATTACAATTTAATCGCCATCTACTCCCGAGGAAATGTAATCCAAGAGTTCCGGTACCTTTTTCTCCAGAAAAAAAAGCACTGGTTGTTTCCATCACTGTCGTGGGACATTATAGAGAATTCATCCCAGTTTTCAACAACATGATCAACTATTTGTTCACGTACCTCCCTACCTAGATGTTGACTGCCATACATAACGAAAGATAGTGCCCGGAATAGGCACGCTCCATCGCCTACAATTGGTACGACTGTGTGTGGTATCATCACACCATTTACATTTAAATTTTCAATTTGCATTTTGAATTTTTTTTTTATGGAGAAGAAGAAAAATAAAAAAAACAGGTTTAAAAATGAAAAGGGTTTTTTTTTTTTATAGTTTTTTCTCCTTGAAGGCCTGCGAGAGCTGTATGGAAAAGATACAGTGTCTCTGACTGAAAGTGTAACATTTAGGCTGGGTGCTGGCAGCAGAAAACTTTTCTGACAGAAATATCTGATCTTAAAGAAAAATCAGGTTACTCCTGAGAGTCTACAGGTGATGAAGAGTGACCGTGCCAAGTTTGGGGTAGATCTGTCAAAACGTGATGGAGTGGAGCCTATGCGATGACGCCCCACACACAACAGTCATTCAGTCATTTAAAAACTTTCCCTCCCTTTTCACCCCCACAGAGAACATTCTAAATGGCCTAGGGGAGATTTGCATACCCACCCCTATTGGCCCCTGCAGGAATTCATATGAACATTCTCAGTGTCGTATGGGCTATTTGCATAACTGCTCCTATTGGCTCCTGCAGCAATTATGAGGTGAGGCCGATTTGCATAACTTCTCCCCTGTTGTTTTGCCCATAGGATATGAGAGTGGGGCAATTCCCCCCCTTTTTTCACCCCCTTAGAAATTGAATTTCCAAAAATCCCTTCAAAATTTCACGTTCCTAGATTAAACGGTTTGAGCTGGGCGTTGATGAGTCAGTCAAAATCAGTCAGTCAGTCAGTCTGTCAGGACACCTTCTTTTATATATATAGATTACAAGTTAATTTATCCTTTATAGCTGTATCCCAAACCTCCTTATACCAATAATTCAATTGATAATCTTGCTGCATTTTCCATTTCCTAGCTATCATTAACCTCACTGCTATTAATAAGTTTGAAATTAACTCCTTAGTAAATTTAGAACAGTACACCTTATCAAATAATGATACTAATGCTATTTTGGGACTCACTTCTAAATTCAAACCAGTAATTTCATTTATTTATCTAAAAACCATTCTCCAAAATTTCAATACATGCTTACAACTCCACCACATATGAAAATAAGTACCTGTTTCCTGACAACCTCTCCAACATAACACAGAATAGTTCTCATCTATTCTATTTAAATTTACTGGCGTTAGATACCATCTCCAAATCAACTTGTAAAAATTCTCCTTTATGCTCACTGACATAAATTTCAGAATGCGCATATCCCATATATTCTTCCAATTCTGGTTACTTATCTCTTCACCGAAATCCTCCTCTCATACTAACTTAAGAGAATCTTGTTGATCTTCTGCTTCTAATAACATTATATAAATATCCCTTGTTATACCCTTAATAGATACATTCCCTTCTATAATTTCTCTTTGCTTGATTATCTCCTCAAATTTTGTAAATTCCCTTTCATGTTTGGTTTTCCTTTTCCATTTCCTTGTACATTGTTCTAATTGCAAAAAATTAAACCAGGATATTTTCCTCTACCCAAGCAATTCACTTATTTGTTCTTTAGTCTCCATCTTTTCCAACCAATCTTTTAATAAGAAATGAGGACTCTGAAATGTACTAATGTCTCTCTGCTCAGTCACTGGGCAGGTTCTCAGGACATGACAACCAATCCTGTGAATAAGCTATGCAGTATGGGTTGTTCTGTTCATGAAACAACGCACGGTGCGCCTGACAGATGATTGGGCTCACTGTGGGTTGTCCCCGCTCCTTCCCCCTTGGTCCTCCTGCAGGTATCCTCTCCCTTTTCTGAAAGTGAGCCCTTTTGCACTCCCTGCAGCTTCCCCCCCCCCCGGAGATCACTTTTCACAATCTCTGAGTTGACAGCCAGTGACAGCCCCTCCAAAGTTCCCAAACGGCACATTGGAGGGGTTGTCACTTCCTTTCTGGGAAGTGTTAGTTCAAGTCAGGTTTTGGTCACCCAGCTTTCTTCCTGCTCTGATTCTCCCTCCCTCCTCCCTCAGTTTCCTTCCTTACATCCATGTTTGCTATTTTACTACTGATTTAGTCAAGAATCCTAGGGAACAACGAACAGCCTCATTCTTCACCTCACAAAGCCCTGGAAGGTGCAAATGTTAAAGGGGGCTACAAGAGCCTTGGTACCTCCATCTCAGAATTGCAGGACAAACCCAGAACCAGAAATGGAGACTTACAGCATTTCAAACCTCCTGTTTATATCCCTCTTCTTGTAGACTTGGTAAATATTAGCAATTTTGGATGCAATCCTATGCATGTTTAGGCAGAAAAAAAGTCCTATAGCTCCAACATTCCCATGGCTGGCTGCGGAATGCTGGGAGCTGTAGGACTTCTTTTCTGTCTAAACAGTGTAAGGCAGAGAGATTATGCCCTTAATCTTTCCCTCACGTTCCATTTTTTCTCTATAATCTCTCTGCCTTACACTGCCCAACCAATGTCCCTATGTCTTGAGTTGTCCTGTTGCACTTAGGCCTCCAGAATAACCTGCCAGATCCCTGGCACCCTCCCCACTCCCTCATTTCTTTTGTCAACCATAAACTCTTCGTCTTCATGATAAAACATGATAGAAAAGAAGCTAGCAGTGGAACAAGCAAAGTTTAAAGAGCCGGGATGTGTGAGAAATTCGGTAGGGGGGGGTGAGAACTCGTCGAATTTCTCAGGCTTGGCTTCCCGAGCCTCATCTCGCCATGCATGCCTCGGTCTCCACTTGACTTTGCCTAGCTGAGCACGGGCAAATATGACGGCCATTGAGCCAGCCGTTTGCACACTTTTTTTAACCTTCCCTTCTCTGAAGCCCCGCAGGTGAGCAGATAACACTTTTGCATCTGTAAAGGCTTTCTGATGAGCCATTAGGGGACCTCTACTGCAGTTCAACTCTTAGGGCTGGTTCACACGACACGGGAACCACGGGGACGGAGCGGAAGCCCCCCACGGTTCCCGTGTCGTGCGAACGCCAGCTGGGGGCGCCCCTGCAGAACGGCCACGTGCGGGAAGCACAGAAAGTCACCATGGTCGGTAGAGGGGTAAGCCCCTACCGTGTGTGGCCACCCTGCCGTGCGGACAGCGGGTGGCCATCCCGCGGGGGCCTCCCATGGCCACACAGAGGCAGCAGCCCAGAGCGGCCGGAGCTGCAGCCGCTCCGGCTTGTAGGGGCAAACGGCCCCGCTGGGCATCCCGAGCTGCCGCCCCCTAGCACCAGGAGGCCCACGCCGCGGGTACTGCCGGCTCCACCACGGTCCGCCCACATGTGTGGGGTGCAGGTCGTCTGCGGCGCCCCGCTGGACCCCACAGACGGCCCCGTGGTGCCTCCCCCGCTCACCGCCTGGGTCATATGAACCAGCCCTTAAATGTTATGCTAATTTAACTTGTCAAGCTGGGGGAGATCTAGATTTTTACCAACACCCCAAACTGACTTCCTCATGCTGTTTCCTGGATTTTTTCAGACCAGTGATATCACAACATTTTTATACGTTGCATTTTTCCGCCATATATATTTCAGTGTGTGTGTGTGTGTGTGTGAGAGAGAGAGAGAGAGAGAGAGATGGCAGAGTGCTTGATGGGTGGGAGCTGTGCTTTGCATGGGGGCTACTCTGATGTAAGTCTGTTCTCCCTATGGCTGTTACTCCTGTGCAAGGGCAGATCATTCCCTGGCTCCTGGCTAGTGGGGCTTCTCCACTCTCTCTTCAGAGCAGGCTTTTTTCTTTGGCAAGTTCAGGAGGAGGAGGGAGGTGGTGTTGGGGGCAAGTTTTCCAGAAAGAGATGTATCTGTGTAAATGTGTGTGCCTGGGGGGTGGGCTTGCAGAAGTTGGGGGCTTGTTGTCTCTTGCTGGATGCCTCCTCTGATGTAAGTCCATGTTCTCTCTATGGGTGTTACTCGAGATAACATTGATCAGAATGATGGGTATTTTGCTGATAATATGTAGTTATCACAGACACTTGCAATGCATGGACATACCGTTTAACATGTTAGCACCAGTCAACATCTGGTTTCCCCCACTGCCTATAATAATTTGATTTATTCTGCACATAACTCAGTAGTTCATCTGAAAGTTGGAAGGTCTTTGTTTTTGGCTGTTTAAATCTTTTCCACACTTATATAAACCAAAGAGTATCCAGTTAAAAGGCAAACCTCTCTCAGTGGTTGGAGAAAATCAAAACAGATGGTAGTTTCACTTGTATCTGATAAAATTAACACAGCCTTTCACATTTTCTTCAGAACAAAGGAAATGCCTCCTAATCCACACTGCCCTTAGTTTGTAGGTACAATGTGCCCTCCCACATTTATTGTATCTGTTTTTAAAAGTTCAAACATATTTAAGTAAAGAGGAAGGAAGAAAAAGAAAGCCATCATTATCAGTGTTCCCACTATTCTAATGAAGTTTTAAGGATAGCTCTATTCAGGTGTTACTTTTTCGGAGTACAATCAACTGAGGAGAGGGAGCGCTCTGGCCTCATCCCCCTGCTTGAGTGTTTGCAGTGCCATGAACTCCTGTAGGGTGATGGTCTGAACAGGAGAGCCTCCTGTATCCATGGAGTCTCTCCATGTGATTCAGGACCCTGATTTCACTCAAGAAATATTGTTTTGCACCAATTAGGACTGTAGCCTGGGTTCTAAAAAGCTGTGCATTACAGTATGCCTGCCTGAGTGAGTGTCCTCTCTACATAAGACACTTTCTCCCCTGCTCATTCTATCTCTCATCAACCTTGGGCTGTTCATTCCCTCCCACACTCCCCAAATCTATCTGTTTTCTATCTCAGTTTGATTCTTGTAATAATTGTGCAATTCACATAAATAATCAAGGTGTGTGCTCTTAAGTGTTTAAAAATGGCTTTATTTAACAGCCCTTTAAGGGCTGTCTTAGGGCAGGGGTGCACGGAAACTAGTAGACCGTAGTTCATTTAATACAATCAGTTATGTATTGGCAGTTAGTAGGTGCTTAACAACCAAGGGGCTGTTAAGTACTCATTCTAGCCTCTTGGTCTTAGATGTGGTGGGTTGTGTGAAAGCACACATGACCACTTGAAGAACAACAGTTACAGGTAAGCAACCTGTCTTTTTTCTTCATGCTCTCTGTGCATCACGCAAATGGGCGATTAGCAAGCTGACTGGCCAGAGGTGAGTTGGTGTCATCAGCGTAGCACTGAGCAAAGAACCGCTCTGCTGAAAATGAGTTGGCCTGGGCATGGACATCCAGTTGATAGTGGTGAATAAACATGGACGATGTTGACCAGGTAGCTGCATGACACAACTCAAGTAGAGGTATGAATGCTACAGAGGCAGTGACTCCACAAGTGGAATGCACTCAAAGCTGCTCTGGAAGATCCATCTTCGCCAGTTCATAAGACAAATTGATTGTTTCAATGACCCAGTAGGCGAAACGCTGTGATGAGACCAGGGAGGCCTTTAGGCTTGCCTCCATAGCACAGGGGGAAAGCTGCTGTGACTGTCTGAAGGATTCAGTCCAGGATGTGTAAGATGTCAATGCCCTGCGGACATCGCGCGTGTGAAGGGTCAGTTCCAAAGGAGAGTTAGGAGCCAGAAAAAAGGTAGGTAGTATTATGTCTTAGTTAACATGAAAGTCCGATACAACCTTCGGAACCAAGGCCAAGTCAGGACGAAGTACCACCCTGTCTTTATGAAAAACTGAATATGGAGAGTCCACTTGTAGAGCACACAATTCACTAGAGTCTTACTAGACCGATGGGCCGAGGTTATGAGGCAGGGAGCCAGTGTGGCATAATGGTGAGAGTGTGGGACTGGGACTCGGGAGATCCGGGTTCTATTCCCCGCTCAGCCATGAAACTCACTGGGTGACTTTGGGCCAGTCACTGACTCTCAGCCTAACCTACCTCACAGGGTTGTTGTGAGGATAAAATGGAGAGGAGGAGGAGGATTATGTAAGCCGCCTTGGGTTCCTTTCAGGAAAAAAGGTGGGGTATAAATATAATAAAATAAATAAATAAATGACTACAAGGAAAGCCACCTTCCAGGACAAGAGCAGAGGATCTATCGTTGCCATCGGGTTCAAGGGGTTTTGACATCAAAGCCTTCAGCACCACAGACAAATGCCCCTTGCAGTCATCGCCTTATAAGTTGGCCATTCATATGGAAAAAAGCCAGTTTAAAATATTTAGGCCTTTGTATGCCAAAACAAATTAAAAAGGCAGTTAAATTTAACTTAGAGAAAATGATCACAAGGTAAAGTCATATCTGGACAGTTCGTTGACATTTCCAACGAGCCTCTGGGGTAAGAGGATCAACATTCTAAAAATGAATGTCCTGCCTAGACTGGTTTATATCCTGGGAGGACTGCCTCTCACAATGCCTCAATAATACTTCAAACATGTAGATCAACCATTTTAAAAGTTTATGTGGGGTTCAGGTGCCAGACCACGCATTGCATATTCAAAATCACAACTCCCAGTTGAGCAAGGTGTCTTTAACCTCCCTAATCTGCAAATTTATCATAATACGTACATACCTAATCATTCAGGCAAAATTCTGGCTAAAAAGATTACACTAGATTGTTACTTATTGGAATGGGCCAGAATGGAAGTGGCTGAGGTAGCCCCACTGCAAAGCTTCCTATCACAGCTCCTCATGAAAGAAAATGTGTTCAAGCTCTTTGGAGTGTTACAAGATGAATTTGGCTTACCTGCTACAGCAGCCTGGCAATATATAAAACTTAAGGATATTTATCTATTTATTATTTATACCCTGCCTTTTTTCCTGCAAGGAACCCAAGGCGGCTTACATAATCCTCCTCCTCCATTTTATCCTCACAACAACCCTGTGAGGTAGGTTAGGCTGAGAGTCAGTGACTGGCCGAAAGTCACCCAGTGAGTTTCATGGCCAAGTGGGGACTAGAACCTGAGTCCCAGTCCAACACTTTCACCACTATGCCACACTGGCTCTTAATGTTATTATCATTAACAAATTTAGCCCTGATGCCTTGAATGTCTCCAGACCTACTTCAAATGTCACAGGCTGTGACAGACTTAACAAAGACCAACAAATTCCTGTATAACTTGGTTTGAGATATCCTTGCTCTGGATTTGAACCCTGTGAGGATTAAATGGAATTAGAAACTAAACTGAAAACTTCCCATTGGAAAGGAGCCTTGAAATCTGTCAAACCATCTAATGTAGATCTCAGACTGCCATTTATACAGCAAAAGAATTCATGCAGGGCACACTGGACATCAGAATGATTCAAAAGTCTGTGCATCTCAAAGGATGATAAGTGTTGGAGGTGAAACAGTCCGCAGGCTAATCTAGTGCATATGCTATGGAGTCACCCAATAGTCATGCCCTTTTGGCTTGAGGTCCTAACCAGGATTGGCATGGTCCTGGAAACCTCACTGAATGTAAAAGATGCCCATGCATTAGTGGGACACATTCCGGGCAAACAGGACTTGGCGGAGAGGCATGCCGCATGGTTTGGTAGGGCCACACTAACAGCTAAGCATATTATTGTACAACACTGGGAAGCAAATAAAAACCCCAAATATACACAGTTGGATTGAGGATCTCTTGACCTTAGCTGCTCACAAAAAAGGTTACACCAAATTACTAAAAGAAAATAGATTCCAATTAACATGGGGAAGTTTTCTTGAATTATAAGCAGAGCAATGACCCACCACAAAACCAGTGCAGGCCAGCAAAGAGACATGCTTGACATAACTTATTTTATTTTATTTATTTTATTTCTATTATTTTTTTAAATTAATTCTTTCTATGTAACTATCAATTTATCCAATTTTCGCTGAATGATTTTACTTATATACATGAAACCTTTATTCTTTAAATATAGGACAATATGAAGAAGGGAGGGGGAAGCATAAAGGGAAGGATATGGGGGCAGAGGGAGGAAGGGTTTACTGTTTGTATTGTTTTGGAAAATGGAAAAAAATCTAATAAACCATTGATGAGAAAGAAGTATGAATTCTAGCCTTGTAAATTTAAAACACATCAGTGGACTACAATGATACTTCAAAAAAGAAGCGTATGAGTACACAACACTGAAGTTAGCTCACCACTGTTCTAGACTATAACTGAAATTGATGCAACAGGGCCGTCCTAGTACACACTGTAGACCAGGGGCAGTCAACTTGTGACCCTCCAAATGTTTTGGCCTTCACTCCCATCATCCCTCACCATTGGCCATGTTGGCTAGATCTGATAGGAGTTGTAGGCAAAAACATCCAGAAGGCCCCAAGTTGCCCACCGTCGCTGTAGTACATCTGCAGTGCTCCCTGTTGTTTTGCTCTTAGTCTGCTGAGCTGAGGAACTGGCAGTATCATAGCACTAGAAAGGCAGGTAGAAGCACAGGCCTGACTCCATGCCACAGGTCCTTAAAAGTCCAGGAGGGCCACATAAGAACCACTGTGCTGAACAGATCCAACATCCTCTTTCCTACATTGGCCAACAAGATACCTCTGGGAAGCCCCAGAGCAGGACATGAGCGCAATAGTGCTTTTTCAGTGTGGTTCCTCAGCAACTGGTATTTAGGACCAAGCTGCCTCTGGTCCTGGAGGTAGCATATAGTCATCGTGACCAGTACCCATTGATAGCCTTATTCTCCATTAATTTCTCTAATCTCCAATTAAAGTCATCAGCACATCCTAAGAAAGCAAATTCTACAGATTACCTATGAGCTGTATGAAGAAGTCCTTCCTTTTGTCTGTCATGAATCGCCCACAATTTCTGTGCCATTTCTGGTGATTGTGCCACACATTAAACTGTGTCTATCCTCCTCAAATGCTTCTGATGAAAGAGTTATCAGCACAACATTCCGAACAGAGCTGACTTATCAAGAGGCTACTATATTATTTTAATTTGGAATTGGACTACTGGAGGATTATGAAAAATAAATCTTCAAGGGCTTCCTCTGTTAATTAGACTTGCATGTGAAATCCATAAAAGTTCTTGACAATAAATACTGCTAGAGGGTTAATTGCACTTATTTCTGAGCTTGGCAGGAATCCTTTCAGCACTGCACATTATTCAACTCCCTGAATGTGTAAACTGTAAAGCTATTGTCAACTGCTGAAGCAATTATAACCCCGCCAGTTTGTTCATGTTAGCTCATGAAACCACTTGAGCATGATATCAGATTTAATGTTAAGCATAAAAATACAATGTGCATAAAAGTTGTCTACCACAATGAGTCATAAGACCAAAGAGAAAAGTGCATGAGAGAAACTGAAATGAAGTCAAAGCATGGCTACAAGAGGTGTATTTAAAGCTACTGGAGTAAGGCTCTGCGGATAAACTACCCTTGGCTGTATGCTCAACCCTGGCCAGATCACATTTCTCAGACATTCTGCCTGAGTCCAACATCTTTTTTAACCAGCCTTACTCCAGTAGCTCAACCCTGGCCACATCACATTTCTCAGATATTCTGCCTGAGTCCAGGTTCAGCATCAGGGTAGACTTGAGGGCCAGGGTGGGCGGGGTTGCCATGGTCTATAAGAATTCTATCTCTTCCTCCAGGCTCCCTGTCTGTCTGACTACTAGCCTGGCATGTTTGCATATTGTGTTGGGCCAGAGGGGCTTGTTGGGGATTCTACTGCTGTGCCGCCCATCCCGCTCCCCAGCACTACCTGAGCTGACAGAGGTGGTCTTGGATGTGATGCTGAGGTCCCCTGGGGCTGTTGGTTTTGGGGGACGTTAACATTCATGCTGAGGGCACCTTGTCTGGGGCAGCTCAGGGTTTCACGGCCTCCATGACAACCACGGGACTGTCCCAACATGTCATCGGCCCAACACATGTAGCAGGGCACACTCTAGACCTGTTTTTTTCAGCCAGATGTGGGGATGGTGATCTGAAGGTAGGGGAATTTGATTCAGTCCCATTGTCATGGTCCAATCATCACCTGCTGAGGTTTAGATTGATGGTGGCTTTTCCCCTGTGCAAGGGTGGGGGGACTATAACCCCAGAGGCTAATGGATCCAGATGGTTTCCAGAGGGCTCTAGAGGGGTTTCCGGCTGATATGGCTGCCGGAACCCTGGTTGATCTGTGGAATACAGACAAGACCTGGGTGGTTGACACAATCGCTCCTGAGTGCCCTGCCTGTAATAGAGCTCATACGGCTTTTTGGAATACCCTGGAGCTGAGAGCAATGAAACAAAACAGGAGACAGCTTGAGTGCAGATGGAGAAAATCTCCTAATGGATGCAACCTTACTCTAGTTTGTGCCTATAGTCAGGTATATTTAGGGGCAATGGGTGGCAAAGAAACAACATCTAACTGTCTAGATTCAGTCCTCTATCTGCTGCCCAGCAGAGCTTTTTAGGGTTGCCTGAGGCTTATTACATGCTGGCCCTAAGGACTAGCAGAGAGGGAATAGCCAGCTGGGCCACAGAGGTGATTAATACCTCCTTGCGAGAGGGAGTGGTCCCATGCTGTCTGAAAGAGGCAGCGGTGAGACCATTCCTGAAGAATTCCTCTCTGGACCTGGAAGATCTTAACAATTTTAGGCTGGCGGCAAATGTTCCTTTCCTGGGCAAGGTCCTTAGGCTGGTGTTAGGCGGGTGGCAGCCAACCAGCTCCAGGCACTCTTGGATTAGACTGATTATCTGGATCCATTTCAGCTGGGGTTCAGGCATGGAAACAGGGGTTTGGCATGGAAACAGCTTTGGTCACCCTGTATAATGACCTATGTTGGGAGAGAGACAGGGGGAGTGTGACTGTGTTGATACTCCTGGATCTCTCGGCAGCTTTCGATACCATCAATATGGTATCCTTCTGGGGCAACTGTCTGAGCTGGGAGTGGAGGAAACTGCAATGCAGTGGTTCCACTCCTACTTGGATGGCCACCTCCAGAAGGATCCCCGTGGATTGCTCAGCATGTGGTTCCTCAGCTCAAGTTTTGTCCTCCATGCTATTCAATATCTATATGAAACCACTGAGTGGGGTCATATGGAGTTTTGGAGTGCGTTGCCATCAGTATACTGATGACACACAGCTCTACTTTTCCTTTTCAGCTTCATCAGGTGAGGCTGTGGATGCACAAAACCAGTGCCTGGCTGTGACAATGGACTGGATGAGGGCTAACAAACTGAAGTTCAATCCAGAGAAGACCAAGATGCTGTTAGTGGGTGGTTCTTCTGACTGGATGAAGGGTGCTCAGCCTGTTCTTGATGGGGTTCCACTCCCCTTGAAGGAGCAGGTTCATAGCTTGGGGGTCCTCCTGGAGCCATCTCTGTCCTTTGAGGCTCAAGTGGCCTCGGCGGCACGGAGTGCCTTCTACCAGCTCCGGCTGGTGGCCCAGCTACACCCCTATCTGGACAGGGATAGCCTGGTTTCAGTAATCTATACTCTGGTAATCTCTAAACTGGACTACTGCAATGCACTCTACGTGGAGCTATATGGGGCAATGCATTCTATGTGGGACTGCCCTTGAAGACTGTTCAGAAGCTGCAGCTTGGGCAAAATGCAGCAGCCAGACTAATAACTGGGAACAGAAGGTCTGAACATATAACTCCAATTCTGGCCTGCTTGCATTGGCTGCCTGTATGCTTCCAAGCCCAATTCAAGGTGCTGCTTTTAACCTATAAAGCCTAACACAGCTTGGGACTGCAATACTTGACAGAACACCTCTCCCGACCTGAATCTACCCAGACACTACAATCAACGTCTGAGGCGTTCCTCTGAGTGGCAACAAGGGAGAGGGTCTTCTCAGTGGTCACCCCCCAATTTTTGAATGGGGACCCAAGGCTGGAGAACACTGAACTAGTGCAAGGATTTCACTTTGTATTACTGATGCTATTTAGACAAATGATAATCAGCATGGGGATTGCCATGTTTACAGGACTAGTTGGGTCAGCATACTTGGTGCTCAAGAAATAGAGCTGAGTGTCATCAGCATACTGGTGACACTTTGTCCCAAATCTCCTAATGACCACTCCCAGTGGTTTCATGCAGATGTTAAACAGCATTAGGAACAGCATAGTGCCCTGTGGCACCGCACAACTTCCCGGGGGCTGAGGCACAGTTATCCAATATTATTCTCTGGACCTGACATTGTAAGTGAGCTGAACCACTGTAAGATTCATAGATTCATAAATCATAGAGTTGGAAGGAGCCTACAAGGCTATTGAGTCCAACCCCCTGCTCAATGCAGGAAACTAGAGGAGGGGTCTCCCATCCATGTAATAACCAGGCCTGACCCTGCTTAGCTTTCCACACTCAGACAAACTGAGCCAGCGTGAGCCACAGGCCTGTATATGATGCCACTAACTCAAACAACTCATGGAGCCAGTCCAGGGGGATACCATGGTCAATGGTATCAAAAGCATCTGAGAGATCAAGAAGAATTAACTGGGTCCCATGGTCACACTTCCCCTGTCCCTCTTTTGAAGAAGGCCATCTATCAGGGTGCCCAAGGCTGATTCCATCCCAAAACCGGGCCTGAACCCAGACTGGAATGGATCGAGATAATCAGTTTCATCCAGGACCACCTGCATCTGAGATGCTACCAGTATGTCAATCACTTTACCCCCAAAGTGGGTATTTTTGACTACACAATAGTTAATATAAATCTCTGGATCAAGGGAGGATTTTTTTCATGAGTGGTCGCACCACTACCTCCTTCAAGGCAGTGGGGACCTCACCATCCCACAGTGATGCATTCACCACTCCCCTGATCAAACCAGTCAATCCCCCATGGCTGGCTCAAAGATGCCACGATGGTTAAGAGAGCACGTGGTGGGTCCTACAGATGAAAGTGTCTTGCCCACCTCTTCAGGCTTTATATCAGGGCTCTCCAACCTTGGGTCCCCAGATGTTGCTGGACTACAGCTCCCAGAATCCTTTGCCATTAGCCATGCTGGCTGGGCATGCTGGGAGCTGTAGGCCAGAAACATCTGGGGACCCAAGGTTGGAGGGTCCTGGTTTAGAAATTGAAATTGTTCCCACAAAACAATGCACTGGACACCTTATCAGACACTGCATCAATGGTGGCATTTACGTCAGCATGAATTATATCCTCAAAATGTTTGGCAAGCCCATCACAGTGGGCCTCTGAGGGTTCCAGCACTGGATTCACTGGGGTTGAGGAAAGCAACCCCCTGAACCATTCGGTTGTTCAAGGATGCAATGGAGGCAGCACAGTAAGCCTTCTTTGCCACCTTCTCTGCCGTGTAGTAGGCGTGATTATGCACTCTCGTGTGTCACCTTCATAATGAGTCTTATGCCACTTGCACTCCAGCTACCTTCCAGCCCATTTCATCATGCAAAACTCCTTGGTAAACCAGGAAGCCATCTGGACTCAACAGTGACAAAGAGGGCCCTCAGGAGCTATTGTGTTGATGGCCCAACATGCCTTGCTATTCCATAACATGACAAGGGCTTCAACATAATCACCGGGTCTGGCCCCTGGAAAATCCCTCAGAGCATTCATGCATCCCTTGGATTCCATACGTCTCTTGGATGGACCATCTTAATGGGTCCTCCACCTCTGCAGGGAGGGACTGACACTGTGAGACCAAACTTCACCAGGGCCATGAAAATGGCTTGAGTTCCACTCCCCCAATATTCAGACCACCACCCTCACACTGAGACAAAGGCCAGATCAAGGGTGTGCCCTACCCCATGTGTTTGACTGGTGACAGACTGAGACAGCCCCATGGAGGCTATGAAGTGAAGTCCTGAGTTGGTCCTGTTGAGACAGCCTCAGTGTGGATGTTGAAGTCCCCCAGGACCAAAGTCCTCTGGTTCTCCAGAATCACTTTTGAGACGGCCTCAGCCAGCTCAGTCAGAGAGGCCATTGGGCAGCAAGGCCACCAATAGCATCCCCAATCTGTCTCTTTGGCCCAGCACAAGGTACAGGCCCTCATAGCCTATTCCAGGGCAGAGGGGTTTCCTGGTGAGTAAGATGGAGTTTCTATGTATCATGGTGACTCCCCCACCAACCCCCCAGCCTGGTCCCTGCAGGATAGGGGAGGGATCTATGCGGGGGATGGCACGTAGCCGCCCTTCTAGCTCTTCTGCCACTCTGATAAGATCCTTTCCCCATCATACTGAACCATCCCCTACCCGTGACCACTATTGTAGGGACACCCTCCACCTCTACTTCCATTTTGCTCCCACCTACAAACACTAATCAGCAAGTACAAGCCTGCTCTGTGAGGAGCTATAACACAAGTAGCATTACTTCAATGAGCTTGCCAGGATAAACACATAATGGCCAATGATGGTAAATAAGGGCTAGTAGAGTAAAACGGGCCAGTAATGATGAGCACATCTCACTCTTGCCAATCAGAGGAAATAATAATAATAATAATAATAATAATAATAATAATAATAATACACTTCCTCCTTGCTCAGGAGGAAGGACCATGCTCACCCCAGTTTCCCCTGTCCCCATGCTCTCACGCTAGGTCAGGGTCACAGATCTGTCTCTCACGCAGGACCTGGCCAGCCTTCCAATGCCCAGATGGCAGGGGAGGATGCCCCCACCTTTGTGACTACCCAAATGGTGCCCATGGCAGGGCCACACCTCCGCCAAGATCTGCTGCACTCACCAAACAGACTGGATGAGGGGCAACAAATTGAAGCTCAATCTATGACAAGATGGAGTTACTGTTAGCAGGCAGTTCATCAGACCAGGAGGAAGTCGCACTCCCTCTGAAAGTTCAGGTGTGCAGCTGTGGGTGCTCCTGGATCTGTCACTGTCACTTGAGGCCCAGGTGGCCTCAGTGGCCAGGCTTGCCTTTTATCAGGTTAGGTTGATATACCAGCTGCAACCCTATCTGGACAACGATAGCCTGGTTACAGTAACCACGCTCCATTAACCTCCTGGTTGGATTACTACACTGCATTGTACATGGGACTACCTTTGAAGATGGTTCAGAAACTCCATTTAGTTCAAAACAGAGCCACTAGGTTACTAACTGAGATTGGCTGATATGATCACGTGACGCCAGTGCTTCATCAAATGGACTGGCTTCCAGTCCATTTCCGAGCCCAATTCAAAGTGTTGGGACCAGAGTATATAAAACAATGTTTCCTCTTGTATGTACCTGCTTGGACCCTTAGGTCATCTTTGGAGGATATCATGCCCCTGCTGGAGGAATTCTCCTCAGAGGATGAGTTGGAGCTCCCAGAGATAGACAAAGTTAAGGAACCACCCACATCAGGAGACCGGGGGGGGGGGGAGCCTGGGCCCTCAGGGGAGATGACCCTCAGGGTCCATCCCCGCAGGAGAAGGGGAACGCTGCGTCTGAGGATTACCTAGCCCCACAAGAGCATAATCATCTCAAGAGGCAGGCCAGTAGGAGTGCTCAGTTGCAAAGGAGGACTCCTCAAGATGAAAGGACTCCTTGGGTGCAAGGCCCTCCTCATGGGTAGGACTGTTGCCATAGGGCTTGTAATGAACAGCAGCTGAACCCTGGGGGATTTTTTTAGTTAATATTTGTGTGTGTGTGTGTGTGTGTGTGTGTGTGTGTGTATAACTAGAGCCTTTGTCCTTGTTCTGTGACTGAATTGTCATTGCTACTGACCCTTGGGCTCCTGCTTGACTCTGCTTCTTGGACTGTGTTTTGTATCTGACTGCTTATCTGTGTTTCGACCTCAGCTACTTCTCAGACTTCTCTCTTTGAAGTCTCCCTCTTGCCTAGTAAACTGTGCCTTTGCCTGCTTATTGATTTTCCTTTGGATTGCCCCTTAATTTACCCTAATGCTGTGTCTGACCCAGCCAAAGCAGGACAGTGGCTCTCCTCTATGTACCTCTGATGAAGGAAGCTAGGTGGGCGGCTGTAAGAGAGAGGGCCTTCTCATTTGTGGCACCCTGCTTGTGGAATGTCCTCCCCAAAGAGGTTTGTCTGGTGCCTACCTTGTTATCTTTTCAGTGCCAGCCAAGTACCTTTCTTTTCTCCCAGGCATTTTAGAATCCTAGTTCTAGATTTTTATGACTGTTTTATCTATTCCTGTGCTGTTTGTTTTGTTTTGTATTTTATTATTTTAAATATTTGTATTGTATTTTGTAGTATTGCATTTCAGTCTTCTAGCTGTCGGTAACCTGCCCAGAGAACGTAGGTTCTGAAATAGCTCTCAATAATTTTGTGGCGAAGAACAAGTCAAGAATTGTACGGAGGTTTTTGCTTTCATCTAATGCAGCTCCATTCGTCATAACGCATTGATGTTGATACGTTATCCTCTTCCTTAGTCAGATCTACTGTTGTAGCAAAATGGAAACAATGAGGCAGGGCCACTGAGACACCAAAGGTTGGGCAGGACTCACTTGTTATTGCAGGGAGAGAATGAATAACTCCTTATTTGTTCAACTTTAGTCGCCTTTGGACATTACAAAACTTTCCTGATGTTCTTATAATGAAATCAGAATTAAGGGAGTGCCAGGAATGTACACTTTTCCTTTCTTTCTACTGTCTCAGAGTCCAGAAAAAAATAATATCCAACACAGATAATTCTGGATTAAGAATTAAGGTTAATGATGACATAACAATATGGAGAAGGTCCCCCGCGCCCCCAAACCTTGCAAACCTTCTTTATATTATGTCATCCGTCTGATTGCAGCTGTGATGGCAACAAGGGTCTGCATAGTCTCCTCTGCACAATATGTGAGGGATCTAGAAAATACTAACTAGGTGTCCAGGAAGACAATTTCCCACTTGCAATGCACAAGGACATTAATGGCAAGCTAGTGTGAAGACCCAACTGGCCTGCAGAGAGGGTCAGTCTGCAACATTTCCCGCCACTCCACCTTAATTCAATCCTAGATTTTGATTGAGCGACACTTGACAGACAAATTCGCCACTTTGCCACTTCCTTGGTCAAAAATTGTTGCATTAATGCCTGATCTAGCATGCAGGGGAAACATCCTTAGTCAAAGTACATATATAATAAAACTTCAGGTTCCAAATTAAGCTTTATTAAGATTGGGAATAAGAGAGAAAGTAGATAGGTAACCTCCAAAATGGGAAGGTGGACTTGCCTAGAAGTATCTTTCTGATCATCCAAAAGAAGGATTAACTCTTATGTGGCAAGCAGGGGCAATATCAAAAGACCTGTAATTGACTGGAAGAGGATGTAGACTTCCAGTTGCAGGACTTGCTCAAAGTGAAGAACAACAATATTATAGGGCCGTGATCAACATGTGCAAAGGTAAGTAACACCGAATAAGCAGAACTCTTTTAAGAAGGAATGTCAACAGAGTCCCTAGCTAAATTTAGGGGAAACCATGCAAACCCAAAACAAGGCACCCCAACCACCCCTTCTTCCAACTGGACCACAATGGGTGGGCCTGTCTGATCCACTTCCTGCTGACTAGAAGGATACCACATAGTAAGTCCAATTTTCTGTTATTGGATCAGACAGTGAAAGGATTTCCAGAAGAATTATCCCTAAATAGGGTGAGAAAGATAGAGTCCACTGCAGCACCTACTATAGAACCCATCTCCCAGATGAAACCTTTGTAATATCTGACAAATGCAGTTGGATTAGCCAGGCTTGCTGCCTGACGAATGGGGCCATTTGTATATAGCATAACTCCATAAGCACGGATCATTATTCTTGCTGGGGGTATTTGATCCTTAGATAAGTATGCCAGGGAAATGCATTCTCTTTCCCATCTGCTAAGAGTAGATCTAGAGACCTTTCTCCCATGGGCACCCTCTTTGTAAGAAACAAGAAGGCCAACTGCCTAATGTTCTGAATGGATATGAATATGCGCATAGGGATAAAAGTTGGGTCCAAATGAAGTGCCATGCAGTCAGGGTGAAAAAATACATAATTCCTGCCTGACAAAGCCCCCAATTCACCTACTCTCCTTGCTGAGGTCTCAGCAACCAGGAAACCTACTGTCCATATGAGTTTCATAGATTCATAGATTATAGAGTTGGAAGGGGCCTACAAGGCCATCAAGTCCAACCCCCTGCTCAATGCAGGAAACTAGAGGAGGGGTCTCCCATCCAAGTAATAACCAGGCCTGACCCTGCTTAGCTTTCCACGCCCAGACAAGCTGAGCTAGCTTGAGACACAGGCCTGTTCTTTAAGGTGTTTGGACTGCCAAGGTTCAAAGGGTGAATTTGTGTGTGCTCTCTGGATCAGGGTGATCCCATAGGGGAAATCTATGGTCCATAGTTAGATAAGTGCTTCTCCTATGGGGTTATTCTTAACACAAGAGTGGCAAGAGAGGGAGATTCTGTCCCTAAGCCCTAGCATGCTCCCCAAGCCTGCCACTTGTCTCTTAAGTGTGTTCCTGGTCCTGCCTCACCAGAAGAAAATGCAAAACATCAGCCGCATGTATCAGCATAGAAGAAACCATCTGCCTTTTACACCACCTAAGAAATACAGCCCACTTTACCTCACATACCTTGTTAGTGGAAGATTTACAAGATGCTAGAATAGTTTGGACCACTAATGTGGACTACCCAGAGTCTAGAAGCTGCTGCTGTTCAGCCTCCATGCACATAGTTGGAGCTGATCTGGGTCTGGATGGGAAATAGACCTTAATTAAGTAGACCTGGTTGATCAGAAGACTCCATGGAGGACAGATAATGAGGGCCATCAGCTTGGAAAACCTCAGGGATGTCTGAGCCAGTATGGGTTTACCATTACCAACTGTGCCTTGTGGCTCAGATCTTCCAAGGGTCTTGGGTATTAGTGGAAGAAGGAAAGATGCATACAACGTACCCTGTGGCCAAAGAGCTAACAGCTTCTGCCCTAAGATCTTGGTATCTTGAGAAGTATCATGCTATTTTTATTTATTTATTTTGCTTGAACTGGTTGCAAAAGAATCCAGTACTAGTACTCCCCATTGAACTACTTTTTGATTTAAAATGTCAGTGTGTAATTGCCTTACAGTGGATAATGGGGAAGGTATCTGAATTAAATATATTAAGCCACCTCACTTCCTGATAGGCATGTCACCTGTTCCTTATTTCAAGAATGGTTCCTTACTAAAATGTAGTGTTCCTTTTCAAGGAACTGTTTCTTGAGATAAGAGACAGGTGGTAAGCCTACTTCCAGAAGTGGTACTGCTTAGAGCAAGGCCACCCCTGATGGTTTCAGATTACATGGAGGCTCCTGTTGGAAAACACTGCCAGCAATATTTCATCTGGCAAACAAGTATGATGTGAGTTTTGTATCCACATTGCTGCAGGCCATGCAATCATAGATAATCTTCACTTCACTGTGTCTGCCATATGACCTAGAGTGGAACTAGAATAGATTGTGGATACTATGTATTCAGTGAGTTTTCAGTGTGTTCACTCGATATGCCAGATTGCTGGGAGGCCTCTCCTAAATTCTGTGACATATAGAAATTAGCTCCATGTCTGCAATGTCCCTGGAATTTGCAAACAAACCTTAGCACTTGATGCAGAGCACTTTAAATTTCCACCTGCAAAGAGACCTCTAAATTCTATGCCGCAAATCCTTGTTGCTCTGATGCAGCCTTCTCTGACTATAATAAAACAAAATGATTCCCAAAACTAACTGAATGGTTTAATGCAGGCTTTTAATAAATCGGTTGGTTGGTATAGTTTATTTTTACATGCTTCCTAAAGGAGTTCCAACTGACGCCTGATGGTGAGGAGACCTGAGCTGGCTGTACCATCCCGCCAGCCTCTCTACCATCCAGCGAACCGCTTACCATCTGGTCTACCTGCTTGCCTTGGCTGACTCTGTTTGCTGGCTGGATTGGGGCTCCTTCCCTGGGAGAAAGCTCTGCTGCCATCAGGAGGAGGGCAAACCCCCCCCCCCGGCCTGCCAGATTGGTAGCACCTGCTTGCCTGACACTCTGCAGGCCTTTATCTGCCGGCCCGCGGAGCGGGGCGGCAATGCCCCGGCGGCGACATCTCCGAAGGGGATGCCGCCAAAGGGGGTTACCCCTTTGGGGGAGCTACTTCGGGGGTGGCAAGAGGGTGGGGGACCTTCCCCCTGATTGTTAGAGCAAGGGAGGTGTGGGGGTGGGTTCCCGCCGGCTAATCGGCGGAAGCAAAGGGGCATGTGTTTATCTAATGGAGATAGTGGGGGGAGTTCTGGGGGGCAAAGTATACCAATGTTGAGCGGCAGGTGCTGGCAGAGCGCAGGGGCAGGCCACGCCGAGTAAGGGGAACAAGGGAGATGCTTAATATCTATCCCTTGTTCTGGGCCTGCTCAAAGCCAAGGGATAACTGGGTGATGCGTGTCTCCTTCCTCTGCCTTGCGTTTGCTGTTGTGTAATGCCAGGTCTGTTACCCAAAAAACATCTTTAATCCATGACTTAATCCTGGATGAGGGTGCAGACCTGGCATGTATTACGGAAACCTGGCTGGACACGGCCGCTGCTCCAACTCTTGGGGCCTTGTGTCCGCCTGGGTTTACGTATGCCCAGCAACCGAGGACTGGAGGACGGGGAGTGGGAGTGGCTGTTATCTACCGGGAGTCCTTGGTCCTTACCAGACTGCCTCTCCGGGAGACCAAGTTTATCGAGTGCATGTACTGGAGGTTGGGTCCAAAGGGCAGTTTGGGGATTCTGCTCGTGTACTGTCCACCCCGCTGCATGTCAGACTCCCTGGCCGAGGTGCTAGAGGTGGTCTCTGATGTGCGTGTGTGGTCCCCCAGGCTATTGGTGCCTGGGTACTTCAACATACATTCGGAGGCTGCCATCATGGGGGCACCTCGGGACTTCATGGAGACCATGGCTTCCTGGGAGCTGTATCCTGTATCAACTGGACCTACCCATGTAGTCGGTCATGCGCTGGACTTACGTTTCCGGAGAAGGAGGACATGATCTGGAAATCAGGGGTATATACACCACCCCCTTGTCATGGTCATATCACTTTCTGGTAGGGCTGGATTTCTTGGTGCCACAACCCCTCTGCAGGGGTGAAGGACCTATTAGGATGGTCCGCCCCAGACGTCTTATGGATCCGGATGGATTCCTGACCGCGCTTGGGGAACTGGAGCATGCAAACGGTAGCTCGGTCGAGACCCTGGTGGATGACTGGAATGCTGCAATCACCAGGGCATTAGACCGAGTGGCCCCAAAGCACCCTCTTCACCTGAACAGAGCTTGCACGGCACCTTGGTTTACTCCATCGCTGCAAGCTCTGAAGCGGAAGGTGAGAAGGCTAGAGCGCCGATGGCGTAAATCCCACTCTGAAGACGATCAGACACAGGTCAGAGCTGCATCTTCAGCCTACCAGGTGGCGGTGAAGGCAGCAAAGAAGAATTTCTATGCTGCCTCCATTGCGTCTGCGGAGTGCTGCCCCAGGAGACTGTTCCAAGTGGTCCAGAGCCTGGTTGGTCCAGTTGCTCCGGATCCGATAGAACAGTTTAAAGCCTCCTGTGAGGCTTTAGTGAAGCACTTTGCAGATAAAATCGATCGGATTAGGAGTGGGATTCCGTGCATCATGGACTCAGTGGGAGGAGGCCAGTGGCTGTCCGGTTTTGTGGAATCAGTTCCGGCTTCTTCCTTCTGGTGAAGTGGACAAGGTGCTTTCATCTGTTAAGTTGACCACCTGCTTGCTTGAGCCTTGCCCATCCTGGCTTGTTATGAGCTGCAGGGAGAAACTGGGTGGGGAGATCAGGGTGGTAGTGAATGCCTCCCTCGAGGAAGGAGTGATGCCATCAGCCCTTAAGGAGGCAGTAATAAGACCGCTTCTTAAGAAACCCTCCTTAGATCTCCAAGATTTGAACAACTTTCTCCCAGTCTCCAATTTGCCATTTCTGGGCAAGCTGATTGAGCGAGTGGTGGGGGCTAAGTTGAAGGCACATTTGGATGAAGCCGATTATTTATATCCATGGCAGTCGGGCTTCAGGCCTGGACATGGGACTGAAATGGCCTTGGTCGCCTTGGTGGATGATATGAGGAGGGGCTTTGGATAGGGGCAAATGCTCTTTTCTATTCCTCCTCGATCTCTCAGCAGCTTTTGATACCGTTGAACACGGTATCCTCCTGGACTGCCTGGAGCGGTTGGGCGTGGGAGGCACTGTATTGCAGTGGTTCTGGTCCTTCCTCTCTGGAAGGTACCAGAGGGTAGTTCTTGGGGAGGAGGCTTCGGCCCCTCGGCCGCTCACTTGTGGGGTGCCGCAGGGTTCCATCCTCTCCCCGATGTTATTTAACATCTACCTAAAGCCGGTGGGAGCTATCATCAGGAGGTTTGGGGTGCGCTGTCATCAATATGCAGATGACACGCAGCTCTACCTCTCCTTCAAGTCCTCACCAAGGCTGGCTGTTGAAACCCTGTCCAAGTGCCTGGAGGCAGTGGGTGGCTGGATGGGAAGGAACATGCTGAAGCTGAACCCCGACAAGACTGAGGTACTTCTGGTGGGAGACAAGGGAAGGTTAGGGGATGTTGATCTGGTGCTGAATGGAGTACATCTATCCCTGAAGGACCAGGTCCGCAGCTTGGGAGTCATTCTAGACTCCCAGCTGTCCATGGAGGCTCAGGTGTCAGCTGATATGGCAGTTGTGCCCCTACCTTCCTAATCATCTGCTCCCATCAGTGGTTCATGCTTTAGTCTCCTCTCGCCTAGATTACTGTAATGCGCTCTACATGAGGTTACCCTGGAAGACGGTTCGGAAGTTACAGCTGGTACAGAATGCAGCAGCTCGCCTGGTTAAAGGCTGCCGCCAGCGTGATCACATCACTCCAGTGCTCAAAGAGTTGCACTGGCTACCAGTTGTTTGCCGAGCCGAATTCAAGGTGTTGGCGTTGACCTTTAAAACCCTGTACGGTTCCGGTCCAGTTTATCTCAAGGAGCACCTCCAGCAACATCAAGTAGGCCACTCAACAAGATCTGCCATGGACGGCCTTCTCCCTGTCCCATCAGCCAGAGAAACCAGGCTGGTGGGGACTAGGAGGAGGGCCTTTTCTGTGGCAGCCCCCAAGTTATGGAACTCTCTCCCCAGTGACCTCCACCATGCCCCTTCCTTGATTAGCTTCCGCCGTGCATTAAAAATGTGGCTTTTCAGGTGGGAATATGGGGTGGGTTAGGATTTTTAAGTTTTGTACTGTTGTTTTTTTTTACATTGTGTTTTACACTCAGTTTTTTCTTGTATTTTATTGTACTGTACATCGCTCAGAGTGGCTGGATGACTGGCCAGATGGGCGATTCAAAAATATAATAAATAAACTGTTTGAATTGCTGACAAACAACTTACGGCTCATCATATTTGGCAAGCTTAATTTTTGTGTTTCGGAAAACTCCTATAAGGATGAAACATAAATAATACTTTTAAAAAAACTAAAACTAGGGTACAACTGGGGCTGGGGGGAGCAACAGAAACAAATGTTTTAAAAAAGGAGAACTCTTTCAACAACTCATTTGCTTGAATTCACTCATGCATTTCTCCTATTGATGTATGTGGGAATAGGAATGACAGCAGTGATTCTCTGCGTTATATGAAGCTCCCAAAGCAGCTTTCCTGTGGAGAAACTTGGGCACTTTAAAAACTAACAGGCGTACTGTGTACAGGGGCCCACTTCATCAGATGCATGAAGTATTGTTATCTTGCTCTCGTACACATGCACTGGGCCAGTTTGTACAACGTGACAGCCTATCGTGGATTAATTCACCTGGTGAGGAGCTGTGGTGTGTACCATTGCCATTATGAATTTGCAAGCTCTAGCTGGGGGTTGCCGTGGCTTGTCGTGTGAACCCTGTCGGTAGGGGTTACTTGAAGGTTAAGCAGCGCTTGCATAACCCTAAAACAGACTGTGGATTATACATATATTTATCTCACTTTCCTCACAGATACAGAGTTCATCAGCCTGCTAGCCTAGTGTCCAGGCCCTGTGAACCATACAGGTGACTGAGCAGGTTCTCCTAGGCCAAGAAGCCTGAAGGAGCCCTCAGCCCAGGCAACGAGAAGCATGGTGTGTGTGGGGGCGGGGGGCGGGAAGGCTAATTGGAGGCAGTGTTCCTCACTGGGGCTAGCTCTGGGGCTTCCTGCTTCTCGTGAATATTTTGAACACCCTTTATGCCTGGTAGGGAAGCTTGATATAGCCTCGAGTCGGGAGTAATGCTACCTAGAAGAGGGCGTTCTTAACAGGGTGTGCACGTGGGTTGAGGGGGTGTACCAGTGAGTATGTTGGCCAGCATTGGGATAGGTGGTGTATAATGAGCAAGAGAGTGGTGGTGATGGTGGTGGAGAATCGTGGTCCCATGATCTGACTAGCTGTGCATGGACATCTGCATAGGGGAAGCTCTGTGCATGTGAGCCTGAAGAAAATTACTCCTTTGAAGCAGCTCTTTGCTTTGGGGAAATTCTCCCCATTGGCACCAAGGACCATAGCATGGGAGGAAAGGTTTAATTTCCCCCTCCTTGCCTGCTGTGATTATGATAATTAATCAGTCTCCCCGGTGGCTGCTATTTGTATTTAAAAATCATGCAGATTAAATGCAAAAACTTTATTTCTGTATTTATCAGACACCCTTCTGAGTTACCCCTCTCCAGGCGATTCACAACATATTAAAATAAATTATAGTATATTAAATATATAATATATTAAGTTTAGTGTGATGTCTTCTTTGGTCCTAAGCCGATACAATTTTATCCACTAGCTCCACCCCATTGTTATACCCCACCCATAATAATATGCCTTGTATTTAATTTTTCTAATTTGAACCAGAACTGAACTAGTTGGTTCATGTGTACTACACTGTCACTGAACTTTTATTGGCCTGAACCAGAATCAAATCGGAACAACTGGAAATTGAAGCCAAAGTAAAAAACAAAACAAAAAACTAATGGTGTGACTTCTTGTGTAAAATCATCCTCAGATCAGTCATGATATTCTCACCAAATAAGGTTGAAATGCACATACTCATTAGTTCTCATCGCCGCTTTAAGTATGGAAATAGGTCATAAGTTGGGGGTGACTAATTAGGGCCAGTTCATAAACACAGGCTCAGCAGTCACTGATTGGTTTTCATAACAGGCTCAGCATCACATAATGGTTTTCATAATTGATTTGGCCATCACATGTGAGTCACCATAGACAGAACTTTTGTGTCATTGTTGGGTGTCAGTTCAGACACAACAGTGCTTCCCTAACAGATACACTTGGCACACTCAGCTGAGAGTCATCTAGGGTTGAGTAATCAAATGACGATAAACATGAGGAAGAGCCATGAAACCATGGCTCAACCTTGAAACTCACTGGGTGACTTTGGGCTAGTCACTGACTCTCAGCCTAACCTACCTCACAGGGTTGTTGTGAGGATAAAATGGAGAGGAGGAGGAGGAGGAAGATTACGTAAGCCGCCTTGGGTTCTTTGCAGGAAAAAAGGCGGGGTATAAATATAATAAATAAATAAATAAATAAATAAGAGCTGTTTTGGATTCTTCTATGGAATCACGGTTACCGTAGTGCGGCATTTTCAAAGTGTGTTGCTTAAACACGTGAGGAGGGGGAGCATGTGATCCCTACCCCCTCCCTTATAGCACTGTACGCATGCAGAGCGACTCTATGAAGAGGAGAGCCTCCTTTATTCATGGGAGCTCCCCATGCTATCCAGAACCCTGATTATCGAGCATTCTGGAGCATGTGGAGAGCACCCCGCTGGATAAAAGAGTCTCTCTTCTTCACAAAGTCACCCTCCTCCACACATACAGTGTGTGGAGAGCAACAATGGAGGGGGTGGGGCTAGCACGCTCCTCTTCCTCACATGTTTAAACAGCATGCTTTTTAGAATGCCTGAATATGGCTGGTGTCCCATATTCTGAAAAGAAACACTTTCCTTTTTTTTTTAAATTAACACATAAGAACACTACATTCGGTCAATAAGACACACATACTTGTTCTGAGATTATTGTTGAGGCTTGAAGACTGTACACTTTCTTGCACTTCCTTCAATAAGCTCAGAGAAGCATACGCCAGATCATTCCACTTTTATCTTCACAGCTGTGCATGAAGAAGATTAGGCTGAGAGCTGGTGATCAGCACAAGATTGTTTGGTGAGCTTCATGGCTGAGCATGGATCTGCTTACTGATCTCTTGGTTCGAGGTCCAACGTTCTGTCCACTACAACACTATACTGACTCTCTGTATCAAAGTCTCTGTAGGGCTATATGTGACATAGAAAGGAATCCCAGCTACCTAATATCTAAACTACCAACCTTATCAAGCATCTATTAGCCTTTTTCTGGGCTTGTAAACTTTTTTCTGCTATCTCTGGAAAAATTATTGAGCAGCCAAAAGTCTGCGCTTAATTATATGTGCACACAAAAACAAGGCAGACAGGAAACCTATTTCCTCAGAGTTACTGTGGTTTATGGATTCTGCTGTTAATACTGCAAAGTCTGATGCTCTTTTTCTCTTACAGATAGTCTGCAGGACTTACTGAAAAGGGGCATTTGCTGGTTTTCAGACATGCCACTTTACTGAGTGTGAAAATATACCTTTCACCTTCCCATTTCAGATGGGACAACCATGTTTTTCAGAATTGTCCTGGAGAAAACCCTATGTTCCCATTGTTCTAAATTTCAGGAAAACAGCTAGATTTCTCCCTTTCTCTGCCTTTTTTCTCCTCCACCACACATGCATATGGTAGATAAACCTAAAGTCGAAGGACATCACAGACAAGTTGCTTACCAAAGTTGTAAATATAGCTCTGTATTTTTTTTAAACATTCCATTAATTATGGTGATGCCAACAATTTAACTGTTGATCCCATAAGTATATGTTATGTAATCCAAGCAAGCAAAGAAAATGTCAAAAAATGTATTTGCTGACTTCCCCCTCCCTCTCTGAAATTTCCATCTCAAAGCTTTGGTGCTAAACAGAGTGGTGCTGGGGCTTTAATTTGCTTGAGAGGAATGGCAACACTCAATAAACTCTACTTCTTCATTCTAAGTGTGTGAGGAGGAATGGGAGGCTGCACTTTCTCAGGGGTAAAGGGAAAACACTCTGTATATGCTCAGAGGCATTCTATTATTACATAACTTATATGTGCTTAAGAATTCTATGCTATGGATTCACTAAGTAATCTTGGGCAAATTTCTTATTGTTCTGTCTTGGTGCTCCTCAGCAGTAAAATGGAACCAATGTTGTCTAAATGGTATGCATGCAATGTAGCGCATATATTTATATATTTGACTTGCCATGTAGAATGTGGGTTTTCTTGCTGCTTTAGTCGTCTGGAACAATCTGCTTGCCTGCACTTTAGTTCTCACATTTTCCTTAGCCCTATTCAGGCCTTCATATTTTGTAAGAATAAAGGTGGTGCGCTGTGCCCCCGCCCCCCTCTGACCTCTCCATGTTGATCCTGCTGCTCGGGAAAGCAAGAGTACATCCTCTAGCTGCCATTTCCAGTGGTTCCCCCTGCCTGCAAGCTGCCTCGGTGGCAAGGATTCTCCATCCTACTGACTGACTTCCTGGTTTGGGACTCTTGGCACTTTACTCCAGATACTGGATTTTTTTTAGTATCGAAAGCTGACATCTCTATTCGGTCTGTTATTTAAGGGTGCAGTCCTAAGGAGATGAGTGTAAGCCTCTGAACGTGGAGGCTCATGCTCATCCAATGTAGAGCGGGAGGAGCGAGCGGCAGAGGCGATCTTTGCCTCTCCCCACTCCTCCCACTCTGCATTTTCGCTAGACAGCTGTTTTCGGCTATCTAGCGACGGCGTCTCAGAGGGGGACCCTCATATCCTGGCCACCCCAGTCTCCTCCTCTTCCCCTTCCAAATTTCCCCCTTTATCCCCTCTCCAAGGTCACTTTCCCAACCTTGGAGAGCAGTCAGCATGGTTCTTTCTGCGCTGGCTGTGAGGGGGGTTGGGGCTCCAATTCCCAGCTCTAAGGTTGGAGCGCTGTCTTGGAGCTGGGAATCCGAACTATCCTATGGCCCCTAAAACAATGTCTAGGGGCCATAGGATCATTCCCACAATTTGTTAGACGAGAAACTATACAACTATAGCAAGAAATCTAACCCAGTTGTGTGGTATGCTCCAATAGATATCCAGTACATATTGGTAACTGGGAAGGAAACCTGCCCAAAAATTATTTCAGACTCTGTTTCATTTGAAAGAAATTATTTTTAACAGGGCACATTCTACTTCTTTTCATTGGAATGATGTGGGTGTTGTCATGTATGGAAATTCTCACTGATTTCTGTTCAGAAAGGCCCTTCTCACTGATTTTATGTTAAATATGGGAGACACCAGTCTGGCCCACTGTGTTTTTCAGTTAATTTGATTATGTGAAATGTGGAATGGCAATGCTGCTGGAATGTGCCCTTTTAGCTCTTGCTTTCTGGCCATGAGTCAGCGCTCTGCACGGAGACAGGCAGGCTGGTGTCCCTTAGTGATTGGTTTGAATATGCACCACACTTTTAACATGTACTTTTTAGCTTCCTTCCCCATCAGCTGAGACCAATATGAATTGAATACTGAATTTTTAAAATTATCTAATAGTTTAGATTTTATGTTATGTCACTTTCCCCAACCAGGGCCGGCGCTACCACTAGGCCAACTAGGCAGCTGCCTAGGGCGGGTGGCTGAAGGAGGCGCACTCTGCTCCTGCCGGCCAACTCTTCCTCGCCGCCACCGGGACTGCTGGGCGACACGCTGCCCGCCTGCCGCTCGTGGAGCCCGGATCTGTCGGCGAGGCGGCCGGGCGGGACAGCTGCGGAGCCGGAGACACCACCAGTCACACCAGGTCAGCGCGGGGGGGATTGCGGGCAGACTCGGTGTCGCTTTCCTCGGTGGGGGGGGGCGCCTCCTCCTCCATGCCGCAGCCCGCGGGGTCCACCCCCTCTGGCTAGGCTGTGAGCACTCTGGCGCCGGGCCCTGGATCGGGCGCCCTCAGCATGAGCAACGGCTGCGCGAGACGAGACCCCTGAGGCAGAGCGCGAACGCTACTCACGGAGTCGTGGGCCGGGCAGCCGCGGCACCGCCCCCTGCAGGCAGGGTCCCGAGGCGGCGGCAGCTGCCCCCTCCCCTCCTCCTCTAGCCGGGCTCGGGCCCGGCCTCACCGCCTGCCCCACACCCGCCGAGGACCCTGCTTGGGCATCCCCGCGGGAGGCGCCGGGGAGGAAGGGACGGAGCCTCCGCCTTCCTCCCCGTCCCGCTGTCGGCTGCGCGGCCTGCGCCTGCCCGGGGACGGAGGCTTAGATGGCGAGCGCCGGGAGAGCAGGCGGGGCGGCGAGCCGGAGGAGAAGCGGGCGGAGGCGCCCTGGCTCATCGCATGGCCCAGCGCCCGGCCGGGCATCCTGGACGGGCCCCGCTGAGCGCGCTGCTGCTGGCCGAGATGCTGCTGCTGCCGCTGCTCCAGGCCCGCAGAGGGCTGCTGGCCGCGGGGGGGGGGGCGCGCTGGGCGAGCAGGCGTTTTAGGCTGCTTTGCTCTGGAGCCCGCCCCCACCCCCACCCAAGGGGGGCGCTAAATACCTGACTTGGCCTAGGGCGCCAAACTGCCTTGCACCGGTCCTGTCCCCAACCCATGTTTCATTGGGGGAAATCCCTGAATTCTTCATAGCACCAGTAACAGAATGAAAGATGCTGGCTCCTGAGTATGCTTGCACCAAATTTACACTCACAAAAATATGAGGTGAAAGGGGAGATTTGGAGGTAGGTGAAGTTTTTAGTGTGTTCACTACCTGTTCAGAGCTGCTTCTACCCCTGGTCTGTTGTTTTAGCACCTTCAAAAATAGATAGAAGATACATGGAATCTTGCTAAAGCAATTCTAGCTAATCAGGAATTATACAGACAGCATGATGATGTCACAGTGATACATAGCCAATCAGATTGGAGTATGTGGTGTTCTTATGTAAATACTTCCATTGGTTTGTTTGGGACTTAATCACAACTAATGAATATTTTCATCCTGTTTGACAGTCCCCTGCTCAATCAACAAAAAGGGCTATGTGTTTCATGGCGGACAGAGTTCTTTACTGCTTGTTGGAGTGTTTAAACTGTGCCTCCACTTATGTTCAACTTGTAAATTTGTATATAAATTGTCACACATCAGATCATTTCCAGTAAAAATTAGTCTTGACTAAATTCCATTGACAGCAATGGAACTTAAATTAGTTGTTAAAAAAAGTAATACTTCAATTGGTTTTTGTGGGACCTAGTCATAACTCATTTTATCTAGACTGCGGTGATGTTTACATTTCTGTTGTATGTCCTTATTGCTATTTATTTGAATGTGTGACCACTGCTAATATTGAATAGAAAACAAAAGAGAGGTGTCTGCAATTTGATTAAGGATTTATGTTTCCCATTATAGAGCAAAGATATTTTTTAAAAACGAAAAATTATGAGTCCTACAAGAAAATTCCCATAGTTTGACTTGGAGGAACCTCTAACAGCTAGCACAAATGTAGTGTTACACATTGCAGCCACATGTTGTAGGATGTCATGTTATAGGATATCCACAGGGATCATCATATAACATTCTCTTGCCATAAGAATGTTGCTTTAATTTACTAGCCTTAAATATTGCAACGGAGTGGGGCACTTCCTATATTACATGTTTACCTGAAAATTACATGTACACCTGAGAATGTGAAGTTTGAATGTGAACAGTACACATGTGGTCTATGTAGGCATTAGCCACAACATGAGTAGACCAAAATTGAGGAAGGAAAATGGGTGTGTACATAAGCAGTGCCTCCAACATCCTTGCGTGCTTGGCTGCCTTAGAGATTTTTTGTGTGTTTAGTATGAAGATCTGAAAACGGTCCAGTAAGTACATTTGGCAGAACGTGCTTACAAAGCTTATGCGATTGGAAACCCTAATAAGTCAGGGTTCTCCATTGTGGGAAGTTTGTAACTGCATTCAGCTGAACATACTTACAGAACCCCTTTCAGATCTTTGCACTAAATGAACGAAGATCTATAGGGTAGCCAGGCACCCATGTCCTCTCTCCAATTTTGGTCTACTACATGTCTGAATAGACCTATGTACACAAGTGCATGTATCATACAGGAAAACTTGTCAGGGAGCTGTGATTGGTTGTAGCTGCCTCTTGAGTGTACACTCTACAGCAAACTCAGATCTTCTTCTGTGTTATGTGTAAAATGGCCAAGATAATAGAGTGCAGGGTTTTTGATGATAGACAACCATTCAGTAGAAATAGTAAATCATTTTCCATGGGGAAATGTTTCTTTAGTGAATTGACTCTTTGCATTAAAAAAAATCACATGCTTGCTTTTGGATCAAATTAGTTTTCTCTGCCTTCTTATGTTACTGCAAGAATAACAAAAAGACCCTAGGGTAAATGAGAATCAGACTGGGTTTTGTAGATACTTCTTATGCCTCCAGAGTCTGCCCAGGCTGCAGCGGAAAAGTGGAGGATTTGCCTCACTACCTGTTTTATTGTCCCATCTATTCTCAAAATTCATTCTAAGTATTTAGACCATGTTTTTGAGGAAAAGGTCCACCTGGCCCGACCTGCAAAGAATAAAACTTTTCTTCATATGTTACAACAAAACAACTCTCCTGGCATTGGCTAATTTTGCTTTTACAGCCCAAAAGCTTAGAGTAATTTTTCTGACATTGCAGAATGTCAAAATCTGCAACATGTGTTGTATGTAGTTTTATATATGTCTTTGTATGTCTTTCTATGCTTGTTGTAACTATTGGTTGAAACAATAAAAGCTTTATTCATTAAAAAAAAAAGTGTGTTTTGTAGATTAGCTGAGCAGCATTAAAAAGACACTAGCCCCAAATAAAAATAAAACATTAAGGGTGCAATTCTATGCACATTTAAACAGAAAAAGTGCTACAACTTCCAGAATTCCCCAGCCAGTATGGCTAGCTGAGGAATGCTGGGAGTTGTAGGATGTTTGACTATCTAACCTGCATAGGATTGTGCTCTAAGTGTTTGGAGGTTCCTCTAATGCAGACTTTCCCAACCTGGTGCGATCCTCCAGATGTTTTGGGTTACAACTCCTGGTGCTTCTGACCATTGGCCATGTTGGCTGCAGCTGATGGGAGTTGAAGTTCAAAACTTCTGGAAGGCACCAGTTTGGGGAAGGCTGCCCTAATGGTTTGTTTGGCTTAAGTAGGAAATAGGACAGAATAGCATTTAACATCGGCAGCAATGAATGGCCATGCATAGTCTATTAAACACAGGCTGACCTTTTAAGAATATTCCTATTAAACATTTGAATTTTCCAGGCTGCCTGTCCAGGATCAGCACTGTAGACTTTCTGTTACATAAAGTCACTGAGGCTAGGGTGGGGTGGTGGGGCTTACAAAGTTGGGAGCATACAAAGAAGTAAAAGTGGTCTGTGCTTATTACCTCTATTATCAGACTCTTCTACAATATTTTTATAGGCTGTTCCAAGTTAAACAAATGAAAACAACCCACCCTAGTAGTTTCCAAAAAATAAGGAGCACTGAGAAATATAATCAGTGCAGCTGTGGAAACAATTCTATTGTTAGAGGATAGTGAAAATACAACAAGTATAAGAAAACTGAGAAGGAAATAGGTGGAGGAGAAACAGTTGCTAAAACATGAAAGCAGTTCCTTTTCCCACACCTCTGGGGGGAAAAAAAAGCTTATTCTTGCAGAGGGAAGAAGGTCAGGCACTGGGTGGTGTGTGCTGCCCAAGGGTATCACATCAGGAAGTTATCTTTGAGCTACTGGGTTTTTTTTCACTTGGCAAGTGATGAGAGAGGAAAACTAACCAGGGAGTCAATTTTGGCAAAGAGGATGTACATTCAGGTGGCCCATGGAACAGGCCTATGCTAACAGGCAAAGAAAGAGGATAACATATTGGAAAATGGATGTTTAATTTTTTTAAAATGCTTTGAAATAGATGTCTGTGCAATTTAATTACTTGATGGTTCTTCTCCTTTTATCTAGCTATTTAATAATAATAATAATAATAATAATAATAATAATAATAATAGGCATTTATAAAGCAAATTTCAAAAGTGATTTCCATATATTATCTTTGTATTCCTTACAGTAGCCCTGTAGGGAAGACCAGTATTATTATTCCCATGGTGCACATGGGGAGCCAAGGCAGTTTGCCTATGGCAGTGTTCTTCAACCTTGGGTCCCCAGATGTTTTTGGCCTACAACTCCCAGCATGCCCCAGCCAGCTATGCTGGCTGGGGCATGCTGGGAGTTGTAGGCCAAAAACATCTGGGGACCCAAGGTTGGAGAACACTGGCCTATGGCCATCTAGTAAGTCTGTGGTGAAAGTTAGGGACTTTCCAGTTCACCATTAGCCAACTCCCTAGCTTTCATTTTAGAAACAGGAGAACTTTTGCTAACCTTGTGCTGGTTTGACGGGTCATCTGCCATACTGAATAATTTATCTTCATAGACCTGACCATGGACAGACATCGAATCCATACTCCTGTCTTAAGATAAAATCTTCTGAACATTAACCCACAGAGAATATCTTATGTTATAAGCAGGAGCCAGAGTGGACAAGGTGTGCAAGTACACAAGCATGGCAGAACAGTTCCAAACAAAATCAAGACAGTGAGCCGAGCCACAAATTACAAGAGAAAGTGTAGTAAATGAGGCTGTTCTGGGCCTTGAGCCATCCTTGTTCATGTATGGACAATTTGCCCACTGCTAAGGGAATAATGCAAAAGCTGCAGCAGCATGACAGAGTGACAGAGCCTGTGCAAGGCAGGAATGTAATGTCTGGCCACACCACTCTCCTTGTTATGCCCTGTCCCCTGCCAGGCCTTGCACCAATAGCCTGAGGGCAGACCCCTGGCTGGGGCAGACAAGACTGGAGGCTGCTCCTCTTCAGTGCATCATCAGCCTGTAAAAGGAGGGATCGGTATTGGCTAGGCCAGTCTCCTGTGAATATACAGTGATAGTGCTTAAAGATTAGAACAGCACACTGAAGTTTGGGATTATATGGAAAGAGTCTGAGTGGGATGGACAGAAGTGGCCTTGCTTTACACACAACTGTGCTGTCTAAAGTTATCCACCTTTCTGCTCATCATCATCACCTATTCAACTACTTCAACAAACCTCTGAAAACAAAGTTTCCAGACAGAGCAGGTAGCCTACACAGGATTTTCACCTGCATCAGATACATCATAGGCTGGAAATTGTTCAGTGTTCTAAGGAATCCAAGGGCATCATTTAAAACACGATTCATTTTATTGACATGAACTTCACTGGCTAAAGGCCAGGCATAGCATCAGCCCAGCTATTACTAAACCATTAAAAACAAATAAATCAAATATAGTTTATTAGTGTTCTTGATATTTCTCTGAATTAGATTAACGTTAATTTTGGAAGTGAGAATTTAGCAGTACTGTAGGTAAGCCAGCTGACATAACTTTGGGGGGCTTACATAAGGCCTTTGACAAAGACTCTCACAAGAGTTGTTAAGGAAGCTGAAAGTCACAGAGAAAAAATAAAATGTATGTCCTGCCTCACAAGCTGTTGGAGAAACGGTAGTGATAAAATGATTTCCTTAAACACATCTGAGGGCCAAAACAGACATTACTTTAAATATGTATCCAGCAGCTACACTTTCCCCCATTTTTACCCTAGAGTAGGCACAGGGCCCCCAATCCAAATTAGGTCCCTAGTGTGGCAGGTAGGGGTTTAAGATCTGGATCGTGGGCCCTGGGCCTATTCTAGAGTAAAAATGAAAAACAAAAACATAGATGCTAGATATGGATTTAAAGTAATGTCTGTTTTGTCTCTGAAAGTTAGATAGTGGTGTTAGAAAAGTGGACATGGTATATTTGCAAAGTGTAAGAATAAAGTTCCATCGTACACATGTAATCAACAAAGCTGTATATAGCACACATTGTTAGATGTATTAATCTCTCTGCTCTCCTAACCTTGCCCATCTGCCAATTGCTATTTTAGCCAGAGAACTTTGAAGAGTTGTGTCGCTTCTTTGTTTAGTTGTATGTCTGGTGCTGCCATATCTTCTCCTTGGCTAGAGTCTCATCCCTGATGTGTATTCTCAGGTGCCAACTCCAGATGTACAAATGAAAAGGGAGTTTCTTCGATTGATAAGTGGTACAAAGAGTAGCAAATTCATGAGACGCCTGATATCTTGGGCGCCCTAAAGGTCATCATGAGAAGCATCAACCTAGCCAAAGGGAGGAAGAGATAGATAGCCTTCTACGCAACTAAAGACTGATACTTACTATGTTCAAAAAAATGTCTGATTGGTTGTTGCCATGTTCAAATGAATGTACATGATTGGTTAGCATGTTTAAGCTAACGCATTTGATTTGCTAAAAATGGATGAACCAATAAGTGTAAAAAGCATTAAAAGACCTGCATGTTCCCTTTTCCCTTTGTTCAGCCTCTGATCCTGGTGCAAGCCACAGGGCTGAGCCTTTTTGCAAAAATAAAACTTTGAAAACTCACTCCTGGTGTGCTGCTTCCCTTTCCTCAAGTATTGGGTTCTCTGGGAAAGGACTCTGAGCACATTTTTGCAACAGTGGCAGCATTACAGAGTTCTGTTAAATGGAATTTATTTATCTAAAAAGCCTTTATCATTTGGGTTGGAATTTTAATGTAGTAAGATGTACAGGTGGCAGTGGCACAAAATATTGAGATAAATTTGGCGAGGAGGGCTCTACAGGCTGACCCTCCCCGCTGAATGCAAACAAAGTTGGGCCAGAGGTGATCTAGCATATGAACTGGTGCATGACATAAAGTTAGCTTAACCTACCTTCCCCCAAAATGACAAGAAAGAGCAGGATGACATTGATTGGACTCAAGGATTCCCATGGATTTTAATAGGACAGATTTTTCTTTTTAAGGGGCAGGAACCCCTGGGAGTAAAAAAGAGTGAAAAACAGTTCCCATATGTACTATGTGTGCTCGCAGGGCTTTGGATGCCACAGTGGCTCTTGGTGGATCATCCATTGGTGTCCCATTTAGGATTCCTCTGTAAGGTGACTAACTTATCAGGATCCATTGCCATGTTCCCAGTTACACAGGCACAAGAATGCCCAAATAATTAAGGCTTATCTAAGCCAATTAAATCAAGCTACATTCTACCATTATAAAGCCTGAATGTTCTAAATGTTAATAAAATCTAGAAATTTTGTCCAAACATTGAAAAAGTTAGCATGGAATATCTGCAGGTTTGCAATGAATTTTACTTCCAAGTTAGGAACACAGGAAGCTGCCTTATACTGAGTCAGACCATTGGTTCATCTAGCCCAGTACTGTCGACACTGACTGGCAGCAGTGGTTCTCCAGGGTTTCAGGCAGGATTCTTTCCAAGCCCTACCTGCAGGCCGGGGATCGAACCTGGGACTTTCTGCATGCAAAGCAGGTGCTCTATCACACTGAGCTATGGTCCCTCCTCCCTACAGCACCTGGTACTCCAAGGCGGTCACCCATCCAAGTACTAACCAGGCCTGACCCTGCTTAGCTTCTGAGATCAGACGGGCTGTTCAGGGTAAGGTAAGGTAAGGTAAGGATGAGAACCTAGGGGAACAAGTAAAAGCTGATATATACAACTGAAGATCAGTGCTGCTGGCTGTGTGGTGAGTTCATGGAGTGTGCCATAGGCCACATGGTTGCTGGATTGCTTGGCAAAATGGATTTTTCAACCTACGTGGACTTTGAGGGGTAGAAAAAATGTTACTGACTTGGTTTTAGGCTAAAAATGAGTCTGGTCTTGCGAAAGAGTAATTGGATGTCCACATAACTGAGAGCAATATGCTTTGTAGCCAAATGAAGTTGTTCTTTTTAAGTGTGTGGCTACCTAGCTAGGATGTACTAAAACAAAGGACAAGAATGTCCATTGGAGATGAATAGCAGGTATCCGAATGTCCACAGAAAACAGTGGGAGCTGCAAAAGGCAACTGAAACAACAGGGTTCCATTGAAATCAGTGCAAGCTTCATTTAAAACAAGGAATGAATACTGAAAGGAAATGGAATGGGCCATAGAAATAGAAATGAGATTATTTATATTGCTCTTCCTTTTTATTATTTTAAATGATAATTATGATGTTAGCTTTAATATGGTTTTAAAATATTCCAGTCACAGGGATAGAAATGGTTTATCTTGCTCTTTCTTTTTATTATTTTACATGTTAATGGCCGGGTTCACACATAACACTAAGTCTTGGTATGGTTTGTTGAAATCTGGCTTGTCATTAGTCTGGTACACACAATCAAGCAGCCCACCATGGCTTATTTAAGCCACCGTAGGCTGCAGTGGGTGCGGGTGGCCATTTTGAATATTCAAGCTGTTATCGCAGCTTGTTGTGCTCTCTGAACCCAGTGAGGGTGGGTTGTTGATGTGGTTAACAAACCACCCAGAACCCATGAGCTGTAATTAGGGTTGTGGGTGGTTTGTTAACCATGCCAACAACTCACCCTTGCCAGGTTTGGATGCCACGACAAGCCATGGTTGCAGCTGGAATATTCAAAAGTCTCTGCACATGTGCCAGCAGGCGCCACAACCCACCATGGTTTAAATAAGCCACAGTGAGCTGCAGTGATCAAGCAAACCATATGTCTGAACCCAACCCCACAAACAAAGCATGGCTTGTTAACCAGCTTCAAAAAAGAAATAGAAACTATGGTATGTTGTTAGTTTACAAAGTCTGGCTTGTTTAAACCATGGTTCATTGTGAAGTCTGAACCCAGAATCATGGCATATCCCAGGGTGGTTTGCACTGCTGTCCACCCTGGAACAGAGGCATCCAGCAAGAGCAGTCTGAAAATGAAATGTCTTTGAAGACTGGCAAAATGGTTGGGAGCAAAACAAACCAGAAACAGGGAAAATAGTCTGTGGTTAGGTTGCTTATTTGCAAGGCAATTCATAGCTAAAACCACAAACCATGGTTAGCATAAACCATGGCTTAGCATTACCTGTGAATGCAGCCATAGTTAATGTTAAGGGCAGCTTAGGTAATTCTCCATCTTTTTTCCCTTTCATTGTGGTTAATATACTTTATTTATTTAACAGAGTAATCTTATGTCCCCTAGATTGTGGATCTACCTGCCCACAGCCTCTCCCAGATAAGTTGTGTGGTGACTCTCTTTCCTGAGGTTGGGAGAGAAACAAGTGTGTTGTGGGGTGGGCTAGTGGGTGGGGAGGGAGAGGTCATGCATCTGCTAAATCCAAAGGCTTCTTACCCCATCCCTGACAGCAGGAGAGTGAGAAAATTAGGGTCAGAGGCCCACCTGATGAAAAATGCTCAAATGGAGGCAGTGATGGGAACTCAGACTCCAGGACTCGACTCGTGAGTCGGACTGAGTCCCCCCTCTGACTCGAGTCCCACTCGTCCCAATATTTTTAATGGGACTCGAGACTCAACTCGGGACTTGAGACCAAGGACTTGTATTCCAAAATCGTGTCCCTCAAATGCAACATGGATAGGTTTTAGGAAGTACAGCAAGTTTATTTTTTAAAATCATTTCCCTAAAATGCAACCTTTCAGACATTTTGGGTTTGGCTGCCTCTGCCTGCCTGTTTGGTGTTCCCAGCCTCCTCTGCCTGCCTGGTCTCTTCTTAACCAGTTCCACAGTTTGAATTGTCCAAGACAAAGGCCTCTGCCTGCCTGCTTTGGGGTTCCCTGCCTCCTCTGCCTGCCTGGTTATTTTGGGTTTGTCTGCCTGGTCTGTTCTTGTCAAAATCAGTTGCAGAGTTTTGAAATAAAAAGGTACACTTGTGCCTAGAATTTATTTAAGCCACACATCTGAAGTAGCCTTATTTTGTTGGGAAAAAACCCCATTGATCTTAATAGTGACTCCTGGAGTCAGCTTTGGGAGTGACTTGGGACTCGTGAGTCACCATTTTGGACCAAGGACTCGAGTCCAAAGACTCGTGACTCGAGACCAAGGACTCTTCAACATCCCTGAATGGAGAACAGAGAGGCAAAAATAGCCTTTGTTGCTTTTCCCACCCTGCTGGTAAGCAGGGCTTTGGTTGGATGGAGGGCTCCAAGATAGCAACCCGAAGTATCTTAGCTTTATTTATCAAGTAGGACCTATTTAGTAGGACAATTCCTTTCTTCCTTACAAACTATCATTTACGGAGTGGATTTCTTGCATATAGGCATAGCACAGAGAGTACTCACATTTTGGCAATATCAGTTGCCCCTGGTTTTATCATTACTGGGATCCTCTTAGCAGTTTAAATTCAAGACCAGGTGAGACCAAATTTTTGCTGTCTGTCTCAACACAAAATAGAATACCTTTCTGCATTGGCAAGGGTATATTAAGTGTGAAAATGACCATACAGTAATACCTTGGATTGCAAGTAACTTGGTTTGAGAGCATTTTGCAAGACAGGCAAATTTTTAAATATTTATTTAATTTTTTTTTACTTGATATACAAGCGACGTCTTGCAATACAAGTATTGTAGTAGGGCTTAAATTAAAAATCTCTGTACAAATTTTTTTGGGGGGATTTTGTTTTGATATAAGAGTGTTTTGGATTACAAGCACGTTTCCGGAACGAATTATGCTCTCAATCCAAGGCATGACTGTACTTTCACAACTCATTTGTTTAGTTTCTTAAAAATCAAAAGGTTTTGGCCTTAACTCTAAATATTTCTGTGCATAATATCTGTATGCAAATACCAGGCTGAAAAACATTATTAATAGCTGTATTCGAGTTACTCGAAGGAATGTGGCGTTGCTGCATATTCTTTTGGCAGTAATTATCATATCACATATCCTTCAAAACCTGTAATTTGATAACAATGACCTCTTTCATGATGTGAGAAGTTCAGGAAAGAAGACCACACATTATTGTTTAGTGGCTATTTAAAAAGGAAAGAAAAATAAGCTGGTCCCCATTTTTATATTAAAAGATTAAATGCTATATATAGTACCTACTGGGATAGAAAATTAAAGCAAACTTTATAATCTTGTTAGGAAATAATATCCTCAAGATGGGAAGAAAGATATCTAGCCATTTAAAAACATATACAAACATTCTTACATTGATCCGTAGGTTATTGAGCAAATTGCCTTTTTAAAAACAGACCTTCACAAACCTACTTATTTCCTGAATGTGATCATTACTGAGATCCCATTGAAAAACATTATTAATATCACTTTCAAAGTATAAATCCATTAACTTGTGTCTGACAAAAAGAGAAAACACTGGCTATTTCCTGTAGAATCCTAGGGCCTGGCTACATGTTGCACTCAGTCACATGTAGAGCACCCACACGAGCTAGATTCTGGCACAGGACAGATGACCAGCTTACCAAGTGGCAAGGTTTTCTATCATGCTTTGCTTGGTCATCTGTATTAATGAAAACACATTCTAATGTGTGGTAAAACTTGGGGCCTTCTCAAGTGATAATGTGTGATGATTGGGTTGTGTGTGTGTGTGTGTAAGACTCAGCCTTAATGGTGAACCCCCTTTATGTAAAGGTTCCCCTCAACACACACACAAGAATTACTGGTAAGCTGCCACCACTGGCTGATCCTCACCTGAATACTCTAGGCCAGGGGCAGGCAACTTTTGTGGTCCAGGGGTCGGATTACCCTGGCAGATCAAGCTGGTGGGCTGGATGACATGAAGGGGGCAGGGTGCTGCTCCTCTCATATCATCCAGCCCTGCCCGAACCACAATTTTTTTTTCTAAGTGCTTAGAGCCAGGTGCCTCCCAGTTGACTCGAGTCCCAATTGACACATGAGCAAGTAGTGGCCAAGTTGAGTGCAGTGCCTCCCCCAGATAAGAAAGGGATCCTCCTTCCTTCATGCCATTCACCTTCCCATCGGTAAGGCGAGCAGCACACGGGAATTTTCTTGTTATCTCCAATCACATATTGGAGTCAACGTGGGGATTCCTCCCCCCCACCTCCTCCCCAGGCCTCCAGTAGCTTCCAGGGCAGAGGGCAAGGCTTGGGGAGATCAGGGGTGGGGGACATACTAAAAAGGACACTAAATGGCCATTGAAATGCATTAGTTCCTTCGGAATGGCCATAGGAAATCATAGAAAGATTTTAGGGAACATCTCCAAATCAAAATGCCTGCAACAGGCAGGTATTTTCCCCCCATAGAAAACAACTCCAAATCAAAATACATACAAACGAAGTAGTTTTAGGGAACAACTCCTATGACCCCCAACACTGCAGTTTCTAGGGATCATCTCCAAATAGACAAAGAAATCAAAATACAATGAACATAAGGTGACCGCAGTCTAACATACTGATGAATCATAGAATCATATAATAGTAGAGTTGGAAGGGGCCTATAAGGCCACCGAGTCCAGCCCCCTGTTCTCAATGCAGGGAAACAGATGTGGGCAGCCCAAGCAGTCACCCATCCAAGCACTGACCCAGCTTATACCTGCTTAGCTTCAGCATGTGGCCTGCATTATGTGCTCTCGACGTGAGCTTTGGCTAGAATAAGCACCATTTTCAAATGGCCTAGACATGTGGGGGTTCCAAAAACTACCTAGGATTATTTCCATGCTTACCAATCCCCCCACCCCAGCTGCCCTTCAAAATGGGCAGTATTTCTGCAGGGCCATAGAAATACATTGTAATGATACCAGCAGCCCCAGAGGAACCAGTGGAAGGCGCCAAATTGCTCACGGATGCCACTGTGGGTATCCACAAACATGATCCCAAGAGCCATTATTCAATGCGTGCTCTGCAGGAATGTCCCCTCCTTCCACAGGGCCATGATTTTCAGGTGTCCTTTGGAAGGACCATAGGAATACAGTAATACCTTGGCTTGCAAGCATAATTCGTTCCGGAACCGTGCTAGTAATCCAAAACACTTATATCAAAGCGAGTCTCTGGCGGGCGTGAGCGGGGCCGATTTCGGCCCACTATGCCCACTCGAGGCGAGCGGTTACATCCCTGTATTGCAAGACGTTGCTTGTTTATCAAGTCAAAATTTAAAAAGTTTTTTGCTTGTCTTGCAAAACGCTCTCAGACCAAGTTACTTACAATCCAAGGTATTACTGTACATTGGAATGGGACGGACGAGCAGCCTCACATGAAGAAGCAGGAGCCCCCATACTGATCAAAGCTGATAGGGTTAGTACCTACCCTCAAACATCCCAAGAGTCACTAGTTAATATCATGCATGCTCCATAGGAATGGCCCCTTCCTTCTGCATGGCCATAAAATTAAGGTGTCATTCTGAATGGCCATAGGAATACATTGTAATGATACCAGCAGCCACACAGGACAGGACACTGTGGGAGGCCCCAAACTGCTTATGGGTGCCACATGGGAATCCCCACAACAACATCCCTACTTTTCTGATTTGAAGCATGCTCCACAGGAATGGCCCCTCCTTCAGCATGGCCATAAAATGCTGCTGTCTTTCCAAATGGCCACATTGAATGAAACCAGCAGCCCCACAGAAAAGGGCAGGAGGTGATAAAGTTTAAGTAAGTATACCCCAACATCCTAAGAGTCACTATTTGATGCATGGTCCACAGGAAGCCCCTCCTTCTGCATGGCCTCATATTCTTGTGTCCTTCAGAATGGTCATAGGAATGCATTGGACTGAGAAGATGAGCAGCTGCACAGAAAGGAACTGGAGCCCCCAAACTGCTCAAGGGTGAGAAAGAGTACCCCCAAACATCTCAAGGGGCAGTACTTGATGCATACTCCACAGGAATGGCCCCTCCTTCCACATGGCGGTAATATTCAGGTATCATTCCAAATGGCCATAGGATTGCAATGGAGTAATACAATCAATCCCACAGGAAACAGTAGAAGCCGGGAAAATGCTCATGGTTGACAGCCTTACTGCCCCCTGACATCCCAAGCATCACAATTTGCTGCATGCTATTTAGGAATGGCCCCTCCTTTGCATGGTCTTAATATTTTGGAGACATCCGGAATTGCCATAGGAATGCACTGGAATGAGAGAAGCAGTCCCGCAGAAAAGCAGGAGTCCCCAAACTGGACACAGGTTAAGAGGGTGTACCCCAAATGCGCCAAGAGTTCCCATGTGATACATGCTCCATAGTTATGACCCCCCTTGATCATGTCCATAATATTCAGATTTCTTTCTCAGTGGCCATAGAAATGCATTGGATGGATACAAACTGCTTCACAGGAAGCAGAGGAGCCACAATACTACTAATGGAGGGAGTACCCCCACCCAAATCCTGAGAATCTCGATGCCATGCATACTTCATAGCAATGGCTTCTTCTTGCGAATAGCCATAATCTTCAGGCGTCCTTCCGAATGACCATAGAATTCTTCTTCTGAAGGGGTCTAGGTATCAGCTGTCCTTCCAAATGCCCATAAAATGCATTGAACTAATATCCACAGGCCAACAGGATAGGGCAGGAGCCCTAGTACTGTTCCTGCATGGCCCAAGGAAAACCCCATATAACTCCAGTGGTCCAGATGTGATCACCCTCGATAGCACTAGGCTATAGAGGGCTTGAGGATAGCACAGAATAACATAGCAAGAAAACTACTATTTGTTATTTAAGATGTAGTGTGTGCCACAGCTTTTCACACTTGCATTAAGTACAGCAAGTCATTGAGATCCGCTTGCATTTGCAAATTCTTATGTGGCATGTTTTGCACCTTCACATGGTAATCAATTTTGAGGCCATTTCCACCACACATGACAGAGGGAGCTCCTTTCACTGCACCCTGTCCAGCATGGGGAAGTAGGACGTTATTAACATGATGCAGTTTTATTGGCGTAAGGTGCCACCTATGCATTAATTTTAGAGAGCACTCCCTATTAACTGCTGATGGTTTTCAGTGGTTGCTTCTGGTAGATCAGGTCCCATTTTGCTACAAGAATTGGTGTCCCAGTATTAGCCTCCCACAAAAATCCGGGGCACCTACACAATCTGCCATGTTTTCTTGCTATGCTATGCTATGCTACAGTAAAGTTTAACAGTCTCCAGCTATCTTAAAATAAAAATAAATGAACAGCAGCTGTGGCAAGTTAGAGTTGGGATGGGAGGCATGGTGCGGGAGGGGCTGTGTAAGCTTTCCCCTCCAGCCGTTTATCTACTCAAAATTGCTTCTGCTCCAGATTGCCTTTTTACCTGTGGGACTTGCATTTCCCCCCTGCAGTAGAAAAGTAGACTGAGGGGGAAATTTGAGTGGGAAAAGACCTGTATGTGAAAGGATTAAGCAGCCTCCATCTCTGCCTATGGCTGCTCCATTTAAAAAGATCTGTCAGCAGATTATTGTATGAGTGTACCATGAGTTAAAATATAATATAATAAGATGAACAAAATTAAGAATAAATTGATTTAGAATAAAAATGGCATCAGTTTAAAAAATATCAATACAAAACTAAAATCATTTTGGACTCTATAGCAGTGATGGCGAACCTTTTTGAGCCCGAGTGCCCAAACTGCAGCACAAAACCAACTTATTTATTTCAAAGTGCCAACACTGCAATTAAACCTGAATACCGAAGTTTAAGTTTTAGAAAAACAGCTCATACAGTTGTCCGAACTAATTAACATCTTTTGTCTTTAAAGAAAAACACAATAACAGAGCTTTCAATGATATAAACAGTTTTTTGTTGGAAAAAAAATCAACTCAAAAAATTATTATAGTACTACATTGTACACATAGCCTGAAGGGAATTTATACAAACTTTTAAAATAATTAGGCACATGTATTTTTGGATAAGGGATTCTCAACTTGTAATAGGATTATATGCCAGACTGAAATTGTATGGGGCAAGCTTTACTCTGGGTCCTTTCCCTGCTTCTACAAGTGTCGGATTAGTAAAAGTAAAAGTCATCCTGTACTAGGATGAGCAAGATAAACAAGAAAACGAAACGTGCTTAACACATTTTAATCACTTTATGTCTTGGACTGCAAACACTGCATTAGGTAAAAGTTTGCATTGGGCATGCTTTTGCACAATTAATGTGATTTTTGCTATTGCATGCTGATAATTTGTCAAACCTTGGCTCATACTCGGTTAGTTTGAGAGCAACACATGCAGCACTCAGGTCAACTGTTAGGGCTTTACATCCAAGCCATGCTCCGTGCATCATTCTTCAAAATCTTTTAAATGTGATAACAATGTAGAAAAGAATTCTGTAACAGGAATTCTAGAATAAAATCATTCTGTTCCACACTGTGAGAAAGAACAAGATCATTAGTGTTTTGCAGAAGGGGACGGTCTTTTCGCGATCTGGTGACCAATGGCTCGAGTGCCCACAGAGAGGTCCTTGCGTGCCAGCTGTGGCACCCGTGCCATAGGTTCGCCATCACTGCTCTATAGGATGGATGAAACATGGAATGAGAATAATGGAACTCTGCACAGAATGCCTCTTCTGGAAGGAAAACTTTTAGTCATGGGATGTTGTATATTGCTTAATACAGTATTGTAAAATCTTTATGCAGTTTACATACAAAAAACATAAATCAGAGTTAAAAATGCATATATAATACAACTCTAAAGCCCTATTTAGACATTCAGCTGAATGCATGAGGGCTTCAAGTGGGTAAAGCAGTGTTCTCCAACCTTGGGTCCCCGGATGTTTTTGGCCTACAACTCCCAGCATGCCCCAGCCAGCATAGCTGGCTGGGGCATGCTGGGAGTTGTAGGCCAAAAACATCTGGGGACCCAAGGTTGGAGAACACTGGGGTAGAGAGATGGGGCAGTGCACGCTGGTCCCACCCCCTACATCTCTGGGTGTGATGGTCCTGCCCCTTCAGTTCAGACCTTGTCATATTGAATTGGCAAGATCTGAAAAGTGTTCTACTTGTGTTCTCTTGAATGTGAGTAGAACTCCCTGTGAGACCATGATCCCGCGGAGAGTTCTACTCGCATTCAAGCAAACAGGAGTAGAACTCCCTTTCAGACCTTGCCAATTCAACATGGCAAGGTCTTAACGGAGGGGGGCCAGCGTGCTTGAAGACGTGGGGGGAGGGGGGCAGTGTGTATGGCCCCATCCCTCACCCCACTTTAATCCCTCACGCATTCAGGTGAATGACTGAACAGGGGTTAACACATTTCAATTTCAACAACAAATGCTAAATCAAGAAAACTAATAAAAAGACAGTAAAATGAAGTAGCATCATGATAATCAATTATAAGCCTGGGAAAGCTTGTATAAACAAGTATATTTTTGGGAGGTGTTTAAAAGACGTTACATTTTTTGCCTCCAGAACCATATGCACGATGCAATTATTTACCGTAATCTGACGTATAGAATCTGCTAAAGTTACATAGTTTGAACGTTATATTCAGACTAGAAAAGGCACTACAAAATAGAAGGCAACTTTCTGCTAATGAGAATGTGGCTGTTTTCTCTTCTTTTCTTTTTTGAGGTCAGCTTCATTTATCTCGAGCAGCATCTTTTTACATTTGTTTTATAATATGTAGATCATAGTACATATCATTTCAGGTACCTAATCGGTGAGTATTAAAAAAAAAACAAGTAGGCAACCACAACAAAATATTGTAGTATATCCTCAGTCCATAGCCTGGAGAACTGCTATTTGAGACTCCCAACTAGCCTGGAACAAGTGCCTTATTTAGGGCTTGCAGGCACATTTTTTCTTTCCTGCCTGCTGGGGGGCTTAGGATTGGGGTTGATCACCAGATCTATACCTGAGCCCTTAGTGCTATATGGGGTGGGGAAGGGATTTTTAACCTCATGGTGCCTATCCCTTTGACCTTAATGTTTACCTCCAGGGTACTATAAGTTGTTACAGTCTTATTCCTTCTCTCTTCTGCCATTTTTTTAAAATGGATGCCTTCAACATTCCATGGCTCAACTGCCTAATCCATAGGTGTAATTTCTAGACTCACACATTCTGCTTGACTTCTAGTTCCCTTAGGGCCCCCCCTGCTTTTCCTATTCCCCCCAGGGTAGAAGAAAGAGCTGTCTATAGAAAACACTGGAGAAATTCAGGATGTTTGTATCGCTGTGATTGAGCAGGAGTGCCCACCCCTCAAGATATCAGCAACATTCTGAACGTGCTGTAAGTTCACAGGGTTGTTTTTCATAATTAACAAACATATTTCTGCATACTTAGGAAGACTCTCAAGTATGTAGGAACCACTGCCTTATTTTTTGGTGGCCTCATTTCAGCTTCAAATTATGTTTCAAGTGTGATGCTGATTTATCAGACCTGTGGCATGTGCAATGAACAGATTCCAGTCTCCAGGTAAATAGGAAGGCCTCTGGTTCAATTCTACCCATATTCATTTTAATTTGTTGCATAATAGTCTCAGCAATGAGGAAATCCTGCAGGGATGTGGGTGGTCATGTACTATTTGGAAAGGATTTTTGTATCTTTATATTGGTACATATATATTTTATGCCAATCTTCCACCTCTACCTTGTTTGGAGATTATTCCCCCAAATGCAACACCAAATTAGCTTACATGTATGGCCTCAAAAACCGTAAGTTAACTTTTGATGGGTTGTACACTGCCTTATTAGAAATTGCCTAAACTATTGAAACCATTTCAGTATTTATTGCATTTTAGGTGCAAATGTTGGAATATGTGGAAGCTCCTAGGGCCAAGCAGATTTATTTATATATTTCTTTTGTATTCCATCCTTCCTGCAAGGAGCTCAGGGTGGTGTTCAGCAGGAAGCTGACATCCTGTAACTTGAACCCATTATTCTGTGTCCTGCAATCTGGGATGGTCAAGAAGAGATCCTGACCTTCTTCTGTGTGACAACCTTTCAAGTACTTGAAGAGTGCCATCATATCTCCCCTCAGTCTCCTCTTCTGAAGGCTAAACATGCCCAGTTCTTTCAGTCTCTCCTCATAGGGCTTTGTTTCCAGTCCCTTTATCATCCTTGTTGCCCTCCTCTGAACCCTCTCCAGTTTGTCTACATCCTAAGTGTCTAAGTGTGGTGCCCAGAACTGGACACAGTACTCAAGATGAGGCTTAACCAGTGCTGAGTAGAGGGGAATTAGTACTTCCCGTAATTTGGAAGCTATACTTCTATTAATGCAGCTCAAAATAGCATTTTCCTTTTTTGCAGCCACATCACATTGCTGGCTCATATTCAGCTTGTGATCTACATTCTACAACATTTCCAAGATCCTATGCTTGTAGTTTTTATCTTTGTAAAGATCATGTAGTTATCTTTTTTAAGGTGGTAGGAGAGAAATGTTGTCTAGGATCTCTGAAAGGTGAGTCATACCAGGAGATACAGTAAGGTTAAAAAAATCAGGGGCCAACATATTTTATTATGCTTTTGTGCATGAATCCATACTACAATCTCTGGTTCTGCCCTCATAATCACTACCGTGGCATTTCCCTACTCTCTTTGCACGCTTGTTTGTGGGTCAGACAGTGACTCTTAACAATCTGTGTTAATTATTGAAAATATGAAACCAGGAGTATGTAATTCTGGATACGATTTAGCAGAGATGGGGACTCGGACTCCAGGACTCGACTTGTGAGTCGGACTGAGTCCCCCCTCTGACTCAAGTCCCAATATTTTTAATGGGACTCGAGACTCGACTCGGGACTCGAGACCCAGGAATCGACTTGAGACTCCTGTTCCAAAATCGTGTTCCTCAAATGCAACATGGATAGGTTTTAGGAAGTACTGCAAGTTTATTTTTTAAAATCATTTTCCTAAAATGCAACCTTTCAGACATTTTGGGTTTGGCTGCCTCTGCCTGCCTGTTTGGGGTTCCCAGCCTCCTCTGCCTGCCTGGTCTCTTCTTAACCAGTTCCACAGTTTGAATTGTCCAAGACAAAGGCCTCTGCCTGCCTGCTTTGGGGTTCCCTGCCTCCTCTGCCTGTGTGGTTATTTTGGGTTTGTCTGCCTGGTCTGTTCTTGCCAAAATCAGTTGCAGAGTTTTGAAATAAAAAGGCACACTTGTGCCTAGAATTTATTTAAGCCACACATCTGAAATAGCCTTATTTTGTTGGGAAAAAATCCCATTGATTTTAATGGGGACTTGTGGAGTCAGCTTTGGAAGTGACTTGTGACTCACCATTTTGGACCTCGGACTCGTGACTCGGGTCCAAAGACTCGTGACTTGAAACCAAGGACTCTTCAACATCCCTGCGATTTAGTGAACATATGTTTATTAGGGCCAAGTGGCACTGGTGCAAAGAAAGGTTTACATATTGCCCTGATTCAAACATGTAGTCTTCCTTTTTACTTGAACATGTAGTCTGAAGAAGAGTCCTGTGTAACCAGGCACCACAAATTGCTTTTAGTGGCCTTGCTCTTCCTGTCTTTTTAACAGCAGGTTGAGATGCAGAAATTAAGCATTTTAAAGTTTATCTCATCTCTTAATCTCCTTGTCAGGAAAAAGCTTCAGATCTGCTCAATGTTTTGCATGTTAGAGGCTTCTGAAAGGCACAGCAGTAAAGCCAAGAAGTTAGCAACTCTATGTGTACCTGTGGGAAGCAAATACATTGAAACTGTGGTATGTGATATGTTCTGTATACAGTAATACCTTGGATTGCAAGTAACTTGGTTTGAGAGCGTTTTGCAAGACAAGCAAATTTTTAAATATTTAATTTTTTTTTACTTGATATATAAGAAGCAATGTCTTGCAATACAAGTACTGTAGTACGGCTTAAATTAAAAATATCTGTACAAATTTTTTTGGGGGGATTTTGTTTTGATATGAGTGTTTTGTATTACAAGCACGTTTCCGGAACGAATTATGTTCTCAATCCATGACTGTATTTCACTTTTCATGAGGGGCTGGAGCCAGCAACCAGCATCTTCCTTCCTACCCTAATCCCATTTCTATTAGTCCAAAATATGTTTATATGTTTAAATTGTACAAGTTTTAATGTTGTAAAGCCTCCTTGAATCCCAGTACTGGAGAAAAGGTGGGATATTAATATTCATATTATTATTAATAGTAATAACAATAATACATTATTAATTAGAATAATTAATAATAAATAATTAAATAATAATAAATTACGGTATCACCATCATCAGCAATAATACAAAGCGCCCTGCGGAGTGGCAGAATCCCACACAGGAAAAGGGCCAATCATTTCGTCACGCAGGTGGCAAAGAAACCCGGCAATAGTTTGAGCGGCAATAAAATGCCCTCAGAAAAGGATACGGGAGCCTCATACAGTATTTTTAAATTTCCCCTCCCGCCGCCACGTGACTTAGAAGAGGCGGAGGGAGGGGGGGAGAAAGAAGCACGTTCGACTGACAATCCGGAGAGGAAGCATTTTAACCCTCCACGCGCGCGCGCGCGCATGCCGCAGCTCCTCACGGGCCCGGCAGGCTGCGGCGAGCGGGGCGGAGCGGCGGTCCAAGCGCGGAGCATGCGCGCAAAGGGAGGGCGGGGGGAGGCGTGGCGCTGGAACGGGACGCGGCTCAAGGTAACGACGGAACGGGGAGGGGGGTTCGCGCGACTTTGTTTATTCCCTACGGGAGAATCGGGGCTTCCCGAAGGGATGTGCCCCTCGTTTAACGGAGGAGACTGTATGCATTGGCTCGACATTTTAGGGGGTTCCTCTGCGGGCCCCAACCACGTCCGTCTTCCTAATACACTCCAGCTTTCTCTCCCCTCTCCCCCCCCCCCCGCCGAACGCTGACTCGAATTTGCTTCTGGCAACAGTTCGGGCGGGGGTGTGTGATGATCATCGGGGCCATTTCCCGTCTAGGGGAGCGGGCTCAGCAACATATGCCCTGGTGGATCTCCTTCCCGCCACCGGGCCCAATCCTTTCCGCCGTGCAAGCAAACCTGGAAGCTTCTGTTCTTACAGGGTTCAGATGCAGGCTCTCGCTCCGAGCACCCTGGTTGTGGGGATTGCAAGCAGGATTGTAGCCTCCCCCTCTGGACTCCGGACAGTCCTGCCCGGGGCCCGGTCTTCCCTGCTGCACACTGCGCAGAGAGGACTGGTGAGCGTGCAGAGAGGCAGCAGGTGCTCCGGCGAGATGCAGGCTCCTCTTCTTGCCTGCCCTCTTTCTCTGGCCGGGATTGGATCTAGTGGGACTGCCCGCGAGCAAGTGTGCGTGGTGGAGGCATCCGCTGCTGCCCTTTGCAGGAGCATCTGCCACTACTTGGAAACTTTCTCTAGGTTGCCCAGCTGTGCCAAATCCTCCCTGCTGTACCTTCCAGACGCAGGGCTCTTCAACCTTGGGTCCCCAGGTGTTGCTGGACTACAGCTCCCAGAATCCCTTGCCATTAGCCATGCTGGCTGGGTATGCTGGGAGCTGTAGGCCAGCAACATCTGGGGACCCAAGGTTGGAGAGCCCGGTTCCAGAGGAAGATGGTAGGTTCAGAGGCCGAGATGGCTGTTCTTTCCAACTGCAACTTGTTTGCCTGATTATTTTCACAGCCAAGGGAATGGAAGTTGCTCTGTGCGGCCTGCCCTCGAGTCTGGGTGGAAGAGGGAACAGGTGGGAAGAACCAGGTGGTGGTGGTGGTGGTGCTGCTGCTGTGTGATGTAGAGGAAGGGTGCCTGCTGCTGCTCACCTGTAGGAGCCCTTCACTGGTGATGTTAGCTGTGGTGCCTTGGCAGCAGTTCGCAAGGGATTTGTGCCAGTGGGCCCTCCCAAGGTTCAAGGGCCTCTGTAGCTGCTCATTCCTGCTGGCCCGGATGATGATGCTCTTGTCAGGAATTAAGATTGCTAACTCAGTAGCCAATTAGGGAGTTTCATTTGCCCAGACCAACCCTATGCTGCCTCTGTTTCTGAGCAATCAACCCAAAAGGGCCATGTTACATGTGACAATGACGCTTTAAATGCTGTAAAGTGTGGGTGAGATAAACAGGTGCACTTGTCATGGAAATGTGAGTGGTTGTAGCTTCCACTTGTGAACACATTTTGGTGGCAAACTAGGCTTGCTTATTTATAAAACTAATGTGCTGGTTAAGGGTAGGGCTCAGGTGGTTGTGCATGCTTTGGGATGGAGCCCTGAAGCATTATAATCAATAACCCTTATCTCTCCTTCACCTGAGGACTATTGGGATTCTGAGCATTCTGTTTCTGGAGGAGAAATTGGGGTGTGGTGGATAGAATGTTGGACTCTTTTCTTTGGGTGGCTTTGGCCAACTTTCTGTTTCCTCACCCTGACCTCACAAAGTGAGATGAACATGGGATTATTCCTTTTAATCATATTCCTTAAAGGAAAGGTGGCATACAGATGTGGCAGATATAAAGCCTTCTTTTGCCACAGGGTGTGACTTGTAGGCAGAGTTTGAGCCTGGGCAACTCGTCTTTTAGAAATTATGCACTGCTCCTCTTTCCTCTCAGTACATTTAAGGAAGTCAGCATGCAGAAGAATGGAAAGAGGGTTCCCCACAGTGGGGGTGCCTGATTTTGTGTGTGCTTTATGCGGGGTAGGGAATGGTGATGAAGGAAATTGCAGGTGGATTGAAAGTGCACTCTTGTAATAACATAAATTTGGTAAAAGACTGGATCATATGGACAGTGAAAGTCAAAAGTGTACATCACAGAAATTTATTGGATTTTTTTTTTAAAAATGCATAACAAATAGCAACAACCACTCCCCTCCCTTTAAATTATCTAAAAGTTAACATTCCATGCAAATCTATTGAAGATGGTAATAGTGCAGTTGCAGAGTTGTGTGATATGACACAATGTGCTTTGTACTGCATATATCAATCAACTAAGCATCAAAGCATTAATCCAAACACCTTCTCTACTCCCACCCCCATACTATAAGACCAATGCATCAGAGAACACTCACAGTGGAGATACATGTGATTAATAATCTTCAGTCACTGATTTTAAAATGAGTGCATGACCCTCATTTTAAACTCATGCCCTCATATTACATTTGTATGTGTGAACAACCAGGGGCAAAGCAACCTGAACTTAAAGGATGTGTGTATGTGTACAATGCTGAAATGAAGTGACCTTTACAAGGGATGATAGATACTATCATTGCTTTACAACATTTTATATAACCACACTTGGACTACTGGGTACAGTTCTGGTTACCACACCTGAAACAGGATTTTGTAGAGATGGAAAAGGGGCAACTAAATAATTATCTGGGGCTGTTTAACTTAGAGAAAAGGCGAGTGAGGGGAGACATGATAAAAGGGTACAAAGTTATGCTTCGTGTGGAGGAAGTTGATAGGGAGACATTTTTCTCCCTCTCATAATACTAGAACCCGGGGTCATCCCATGAAGCTGATTGGTGCGAGATTCAGGCCAGATAAAAGGAAGCACTTCACACAGTGCATAGTTAAACTATGGAATTCACTTGCACAAGATGTAGTGATGGCCACCAATTTGGATGGCTTTAAAAGGGGGTTAGACAGTTTCATGGGGGAGCAGGCTACCAATGGATACTAGTCCTGATGGCTAAATGTTACCTCCAGTATCAGAGTCTGTCTGCCTATGTACACCAGTTGCTGGGGAAAATGGGAGAGAGGGTGCTGTTGCACTTGTCGGTTTCCCGGGGGCAGCTGGTTGGCCACTGTGTGAACAGAATGCTGGACTAGATGCACCTTGGTCTGATCCAGCATGACCTTTCTTATGTTCCTGTGCCATGATGTAAAAAGATGTAAAATGCATAATGGAAGTTGACCATTTTTGGAGTACCTGTAACTCAGTGGTAGAGCATATACTTTTTCATACATTAGGTCCTGGCATCTCCAGTTAAAAAGGATCTGAGGTTTGAAAAAACCTCTACCTGAGATGTTGAGGAACTGCTGCCAGTCAGAGGAGATAATACTGAACTACATAGACCATTGGTCTGACTTGGTATAAGGAAGCTTCCCCTGTCTGTATGTTAGCAGGTTGGTCTACTCCAGTGTTCTCCAGCCTTGAGTCCCCAGATGTTTTTGGCCTACAACTCCCAGCATGCCCCAGCTACGCTGGCTGGGGCATGCTGGGAGTTGTAGGCCAAAAACATCTGGGGACCCAAGGTTGGAGAACACTGTTCTATGTTCTAACCTTTATAAAATTGAAATGGTTTGACCAATCTTTCTGAAATTAGAATGTTGGGAGGGGGGAAAACCTGCTGTTTGCCACATACTGGCTGAGAAGAAGAAAAAGTGATGCTGTTTGTTGGACTGGGGGGAGGGTTAAACCTGCTGGGAGAGGCAAGCTGGTGCCCCCCCCCCCATTCCGCTGGGAAAACAGCATGTAGGGAGGACTCTGCCTGTGTGCCTGCTTTCTGGCAGATTCAGCCCTACCCCCAGCCTGCCAAACAGCTGGTGCCAGAAATAAGTTATTATCAGGCATATTATCAGAGAGAGCATAACTTCTGGGGGCCCTGTATTGATTTAAAATGGTTTTGAACTCATAAACCTGACTTTGATTTTATATTAGTTGTGGACATGGTGTAAGATCCTGGCTGCCATTGGCTTGGTTGCCATCTCTATAATTCAGTTCATTTCCTCTGTTATACAAACCCATGAAATTCAAGAAACAAAAAATGTATTGATTAGAAAAAAAGTTAAGGCTTATACAGTTTTCAACCAAGCACTAAAAAGCAGTTCCTACTTAAAATGCGCTTAAGCCCATGTCCCTTAATGCGCCCCATTAAATAGATTATCTTAAATGAATTGAGACAACAAATGAATCTTGAACCTAATCAGGGCAGTTCTAAGATAGTCTATTTAAAGTGCTACACTGGTTTTGGAGTTCCTTGGTGGGCCACATATTTCCTGTCCTAAGTCTGAAAAATAGGATGTTCAAGAACTGCCTCCCGCAGCCTGGTGCATACCAATGGTCATAGTGGCTGGGATTGATGGATATTGAGGTCCAAAGCATCTGCTGGGCACCTGGGTTTGGAAGGTTAGATTTGTTTTAATACCTGCAGGTGACAGAAACTGTGTTTGGGAATTGTGTTTTCTTTCCCCTAGGCTGAAATGGTCTATTCATTTGTACACTTAAGTTGCAATCGGAAACTTCAATTGGTGCAAAATATGGCAGCCAGATTGGTCACTGGTACATCTAGAGGTGCCCATATTACACCAGCTTTAAAAGCATTACGCTGGCTACCAATTAGTTTCCGGGCGTATAAAGTGTTGGTTATAACCATGGTTTGGATCTGGGTTACCTGCAGGATCGCCTTCTCCCATACAATCTGTCCCGTGCACTTAGGTCCTCTAGAAGGAATTTACTCCAGTCAGCCAAGACCAGACTGGCGGTACTACCCAGAGGACCTTCTCTTCTGCTGCTCCCAGACTGTGGAATAGCCTGCCGGAGGAGACTCGTCAACTGAATAGTCTTTTGGCATTTAAAAAGGCCATAAAGACTGATCTCTTCCAGCAGGCCTACCCAGTGGAACCTTAGGAATTTTAGGATATTTTTAAAAAGTTTCTTAAGAATGTTTTAATAATATGTCTTAACCTGTTTATGTATTTTATATTGTTGTTCCCCGCCTCAATCCAAGTGGAGAGGCGGGTAAGAAATAATAATAATAATAATAATAATAATAATAATATATATAATTATTATTATTATTATTATTCCTACATCCACCTGGCTGGGAGTAAGGCCAATTGAACTGGATGGGAATTCCTCCTTCATAAAATTCTACTGCTAATGGACTTCTGCATAGTTCTTGGAAAATATATGTCCATTATTTTGTATGAAGCAGCCAATATTCAAGGGGTGCATTAAGGCATATGGGCTGTCTGAGTATGAGCATTTTAAGTAGAATTTTATAAAATTGTATAGTTACAACTTGCATACTAAATAGAAAATGTACATCCTAAAGTGTTTTGGTATATTATTTTCAAGTATGCTGAAGATAGAATGACATCATGGCTTCCTTCCTTGTTGAATAGGGTGACCACTTACATATTGCTAAAAAAGGGGAAACGCATTGCGCCCTTCCCCCGATCAATGCTGTTATCACATGTTATGGGGAAGGAAAAAAGTCATTTCCATAATTAACTTTTAAAGCTTTACACCTGAGAGTGTTAAGTGGTGGCTCTGTCTTTGATCACATAGTGCTGACCACATAAAGAAGAATCCTTCATGTTAGTTCTCCAGAACCATATCACTGACATTCAATAAACAAAAAATCCATGCCATCTATTTAGAATTAATTCTGGAGTCTGCAGAACTGCCTTGACAGGGTTACCACTTTCTGAAAATTCAGGGAAGGTCAGGGAAATGGAAATAAGTCAGGAAAATTGTGATTAAGTTACAGATATTTTGAGAGGACAGTCTGCACTTGAGACACTTGGAGTAGAGAAGCAGCAGAATACAAGTGTGATATAATGATGCACACACATTCCATAATATGGTTATATGATTTTGAAAATGTTTGTTGGCTGATGGTTGTTAACAGTAAAACAGAGTAAAATGAACCTGCATGTGATCACATTATTTTATTATGGAGAAGCTGACTGGCTTCTTGTAACTGGGTAATTCGTGCATTCGAACAAACAACAATTAGTTTCAGTTGATTTGAAGATGTGAATATTTTGATAGGGGTCAGCAAATTGTGGCTGGCTGGACTTAGTAATAAGACATTATTTCTTCTAGCCAGCTAAAAGTCCAATCCTGCCACAGTTTGTCTGCCAGCAAGTGTAAATGCCAAAAATGAACATGGTAGGACTTTGCAAAACCCACTTTGCAAGTGATGGGAAAAAAGGGGATGGGGGTGTAGGAAGGACCCTTAGCAGCAGAATTGTTGGGGTTTTTTTGGGGGGGGTGCTCATGTGCCCATGGGGTGCCCTCACTTTTCCAAGTGTGCATAACCCAGAGGCACATGAGGTCCCACAAAAAACCTGAGGATCCTGCAGAAAAGGGTGTTTTGGGGGCCACCCCTCAGTTGCCTTTCCAGAAGGATCCCCGGGAGGTTTGGGGATGATCACAAGTTCCAGGTGTCCCCTCGGTTTTGCCATTGATCCTGAGTTGCTAGCACCTTGGGGAGTGGCAAAACTTGGGGGGATTCTCAGTGCCAGGGGTACGTGAGTTTAACATTACTTTGACACATGGGTGTGGTCGGTAGACCGTAAATAAAATATCCATTCATTCACTTAGACACATGTCAGACAGAGCTCTCCTTCCTTTCAGTGGTAACCCCCTTCAGTTTTAAAGGTTCCCCCGATACTAGCAGCGAAGGATACTTGGAAAACTGGGGGGTCACTTGGGACACCTGATTTTCCCCAAAGAAACCAGGGGATGGTGCTGCGAAAAATGGGGAAACAGCCCCTTTCTGCAAACAGTGATCTCCCAGGGCTTCGCAAGGAGCTGATAGGCGTGGACCTGTCGGATCTGTCAGCTCCTTGCAAAGGGGGGAAATACCTGAAGCCTGGAGTATGCACTGTACAGGGTCGATGCCTGATGGATTTGGCCTGCAGGCACCAGGCCTCTACCTAGCCCAGTGCCACCCTCATGCTAACCCGCCTTTCCCAATTTGCACAAATTGGACAGGTTGGGTTAAAAACAAACAAAAAATGAGTGCAGTTATTTGTGCACCTTATCGGCACAAATCTTTTTTTAAAAGAAGGCATGGCCACAGGCAGCTCTTGCAAGGTACCACAGCAGGTCCTTGGAGGGGCACCTCGTGAATGCCTCTATGGGGATTGTGAAAACCTGCTTGACAGCCAGCTTTCACAATCTCCCAAAGAAAAGGAAAAAGAAAAAAAAGTAAAACTTTGGTGCAGCAGCAACGGGGAGGTGAGGAAGACTTTGCCAGCCTCCCCGAGTACCACTCGGGCACTTTTGCAGTGGCTGGCAATGGCAGTTGCCCGCTAGCCGCTTGACAAGAGTGGCAAGGGGATTTTACCACTCTTGCCAAGTGGCTTGCTTGTAGTTGGGGTTGACCCACAATCGGTCGTGCAGTCTGGGTTCGGATGACATGACCACCCATCGTGGGTCAAACGGACCCTACTACAAACCATGGCCTTTCAGGGTCACTTATAATCCCAAAATAAGCCACCCTGACAAACCCATCCCGGGTTCGCATGACATAACAACCCACTGTGGCTTATAAGCCACGGTGGGTTGTCGTGTCATTTGAACCCAGTCTCCGTGTTTAAAGAAGTTAATATTGAAGCTCTCTATCTTGAGAGGAAAAAAAAAGGCTTTTCAATACTTGTGTAGATTTCATAGATTTCATAGATCATAGAGTTGGAAGGAGCCTACAAGGCTATTGAGTCCAACCCCCTGCTCAATGCAGGAAACTAGAGGAGGGGTCTCCCATCCAAGTAATAACCAGGCTTGACCCTGCTTAGCTTTCCACGCTCAGACAAGCTGAACCAGCGTAAGCCACAGGCCTGTAGTAGTTTTAAAGCATTTAATAAAACTGTTATTAAATGTAATGTAACCTATGAATTCTTTTAACTTGGGGTTATTTTTGAATGGTGGTCAGGGAAATTGACAAAAGTTGGTCAGGGAAAGTCAGGAAAGCAAGGGTTGGCTGTTATCGTGGTTTGCTTGTTGTGTTGTCTGAACCCGCCCACTGTTTCTTCAGACTGAGATCTGGTATAGTAGGGCAGAAAATATTTTAGAATATATTTTCCAGAAGAATTAAATGTTATGTCTATAGTCATCTATACGCTTTGGTTGAGTTACATTTAGTTTTACAAAGCTTTAAATATTTTTGCTTTCTTTTTCATTTAAAAAACCCAAAAACCTTATTTGCTTTCTCAAAAATGGGGGGGGGGTCGCAAAAGTGGAAGGAAGTTCTATAAGTGAACCATTTTTATAATGAGATCTTTTTCGTGTTACTGCATTCCAGTACTTAGCAAACCTGTTTAGGAAAAAAGTTAATTGCTATCATTAAGTGAAATTTCAGTTGTAGTTTAGTTGTCTTAGAATTAATGGAAGCTTTTATTTTCAGAAGCTTTGGGATATTTTTGAGGTATGTTGACATCAGATCATATGGAAGAACACTCAAATCTATGTTTAGCAAGGCTAAACTGTAAAGGACTATGAAACATCTGGATTTGGTGAAGCTGATGAAGGATAGAATGCAAGTAGTAACTTTATTACAGTAGGGACTACTGTGCAGTCCTTATTAATCCAGCCCGTGTTCCTCCATTAGTTTTAAGTTACAGAACCACATACTTAAAAAAGAGTGGGGGGAAGCAAAAGTGTACAAATTAATTTCATTACCTTTGTCTCCCATTCCCAATCATGATGACAGACAACTAGATTCCCAAATGAGTTAGTCTTATAAAGTGCATGACTCTTCTCTCCCCACCCCTGCTTTTTTAAAGGGCAACTTCTTGAAGTGAAATCAATACACTTAAGGGGGAGGAAGGGAAGATTTCTCCACAAAATATCACAGGATTTTTTTCCTTCTGGTAAAAAGGACAGCATTCACTTATATATTTGAACATATCCCAACTTTCTAAAATAGAATCAAACTCAAGGTGGCTTAAGTATAACCAGAACTCTTAAGAAAAAATAAAAACAAAACTAACAACAAAACAGTAGTAAAACATCCTAAAACATAAAAACCCTATCAACAGCAGCAGACGGAGCAGCTATGTTACCCATAGAGTTAACCCAAGACATCTTGCTGCCTGAGTCAGAACAGAAAATGATGCCCCCCCCCCCCCCAGTTAAGGTGCATTGGGCCAAGGCTGGCACCTGGGGGAAAAGGCTCCTATGCTTTGTAGTAAAAATACAGTAATAAATTAAATAACAAATAATGTGCTATCCTTTCGTGACAGCCAAAATGTGCTGCCTGAGGTGGCTGCCTCACTCTGCCTAATGGTAGGGCTGGCCCTGAATGGCGATCAGCATGATTTCTGTGCAGGTTGTAGGAGCTGGGCACATTGAATCAGTTAATTGACAGCTGAGAGAACGTTTTGGCCAAAGCATTTGAACACATTAATTAAAGTAAGATATACAGTATATATTTTTTGTAGGATAGGTCATACGATATATGATGAAGCCAGTTGAGAAACTTGTCACTTGGCAGTGAAGGAGGGAGAAAGGTGTGTATCTGCAGTGGTGTGGGAAAAACCAAACTCTTAAAGCCAGCAAAACTCTATATTTATTTATTATATTTATACCCCGCCTTTCTTCCTGCAAGGAACCCATGGCGGCTTAAATAATCATCTTCCTCCTCTCCATTTTATTCTCACAACAACCCTGTGAGGTAGGTTAGGCTGAGAGTCAGTGACTGGCCCAAAGTCACCCAGTGAGTTTCATGGCCGAGCGGGGACTAGAACCCGGATCTCCCGAGTCCTAGTCCAACGCTCTCACCACTACGCCACACTGGCTCTCGTGAGAAAGTATTTAATCTAAGCGGGGGGAAGTATTTTGTTCACTTACTTAAAGCATTTTTACCCCATTCTTTAGTCAAGAATGGGCAGCTTACATGAAATGAATAAAAAGACATTCCCTGCAGTCAGGCTTACAATCTAAAAGACATGACACAAAAGGAAGAAGAGATGCGAAGAGAAGAGGAAAACAAGCAAACCAGTACTGGTTCTTAAAGTTCCATAGTAGTTTTTGTAATGATCAGTTGGAAGGGACACCGTTCAGGGAGAGAAGGAGCCAAGTGGAGGTGGTCTTTCAGCAGCACTTATGAATTGGCCTTGCTTCTCATCTCACACTAATGGTTGCTGCCAGTTGAATGAGGGGGGAGTCGAATGGAGCTAGTCTTGGCTGCCGCTGTCTCTCGCAGCTTGTGGCTCTTGGGTGGCCAGTCGATTGAGGTTCTTCAAGCGTTTTGTTGTTGTTGTATGTAGCTTTCTTCTAGTCGGCTGTACTGATTACATGGTCTTGGCATTTTAGAGATTATGCTGTAGAAACCAAGACTTCTTGACTGCTTTTGTTACTAAGTCATTTATCTGCTTTCCTGGAGATATACAATGCCCTTTATTGCTGTGCAGTACACTACATGCTTCTGTCACATCTTAACAACACCCCTGCACTTTTCAAAGTATTATTCAGATGGTTGCTCACCCATACTGTGCTTTCTACAGAGGGAGCCTGCTGTGCTCAGCCTCTGATAAGGGATATCAAACAAGGTGCTCTTGCTTTTTTTCCATCTGGAAAGGGTGGGAGGGGAGCTCCATGGCACAGCTTTGTGTTCAAGAGAGCTGACAGTTTGCATGCCCTTAGTTTCCCCTTTTAACCTTAACAAAAGTAGATTTATAAAATTAGAGCCTTATGGCTTTCTCCTTTTTCCTTCTAATATCGCAACAGGGGCTTTTCTGGTCACCTGGAGGTAATTTTGCTGACCCTTGCCTTGCTGATTGGGGAAATGGCCAAATGAAAGTCTGATTAATTCTCTACTCTTTAGAAGTCTGTAGATCATATGTCAACTAGAATGTGCCTAAATTTACTTATGCTTAAGATCATAATATACCTGTTTCTCAACTTGAATTTTTTAGTTAATATTTATGTGAATGCTTGTGTGTGTGTGTGTGTGTGTGTCTTGTGGAAATACTTTTACCTTGTAGACTGCAAGATTCATCCAGCTCCAATTGCTTGATGATTGATTGTGTCCCACATATATTTCTATTTAAGATATTTCCCTATTGGAAGTTTAAACCTTTTCCTTCTATATATTTTAGGATCATGACTATGGCTAAGACTGGATCACTGATTCACTCACCATTAGGGGTTCAATTCTGAGACATTTGGCTTTAGTTGGAAACTGATTTGAAGTTTTGAGAAGTTTTTCTCCCTGTCCAACTTTTCTGTTTCCAAGTTCTGTAGCAAATACATTGAAGATATTTCTGTTAGATGAAAAAAGATTTTTTTGTGGATGAAGCCCACAGTGTAATAAAAAAAAGAAAAGAAAGAAAGGAGAAAACTATCAAATAATATAACATTTCTTGTCCTAGCATAGTGGCACTAGAAAATAAGAAATTACTTATGTAGTACTGCACCCATTGCTAGTTTGCTAATATTTTAGTCACTTAAACTTTCATACTGAATCTGGACTGGACTGGACTAAAGTTACTGAAGACATAAAGGTTTTCTAGATTCTGTTGTGATCAACATTTGTCATAAAATAAGTGACCAGATGTGTTGCCTAAATGTACCCATTATGCGAGGGGCGGGCAACCTGGTGCCCTTCACGTGGGTTAGACTACAACTCCCATAACCCCTGCCACCATAGAGAATGGTCAGGGATTCTGAAACATCTGGAGGGCACCAGGTTGCCAACCCCTGAATTAGGTTACTGTTGTTGATGCTTCTTCATGAAAGACACTAAAGAAAGATCAGCATCTCAAAAGAACAAAGCTACACAGTCCTGATGGCTGGCAAATGACCACTACTTCAAATAACCATTCTTCAATAAGCATGAAACCCATCGCTTAAAGGAAAGTTGGTGAACCCCTAAGCCCATATTGGGTGAGTAGAAGACTTGCTCATCTGGGTTGAGGGTCCACAATTCTTCAGCATGGTTGCATGAAATGAAAAAACCGCCCTTCACTATGAAAGGAAACATTCTGAATGTCCAGAAAAGAAACATTTTCTTGGTGGTTCCGCCACTTTCTGAAGACAGCGGGAAAGATTCCTTCTTTCCTACTCCATAGGTTCTGCAGACACCAGTCTCCGAGTGAGCTTGTGTGTCCACAAGATGGTGCCCTTGTGCTGGAAAAAGCCCCATTCCAGGATGATTCTGAACTACAAATGGGAAGGTGGAACATCAACTCTATTGTTCTGAAATCTCAGGAGGGTATGCCAGTGCCTGCACAAAATCTCCTTTATTTTTCCTTATTTCCTTTACAGATGTCATTGGCCATACAACTGGAATATGGAGTAGGCATGTTGCATAATTACAATTGTATATGTTGTATCATTATTTGCTTTGCTAGAGCAGATGTACTAAACAGGCCTGTGGCTCACGCTGGCTCAGCTTGTCTGAGCGTGGAAAGCTAAGCAGGGTCAGGCCTGGTTATTACTTGGATGGGAGACCCCTCCTCTAGTTTCCTGCATTGAGCAGGGGGTTGGACTCGTTGGCCTTGTAGGTCCCTTCCAGCTCTATGATCTATGAATCTATCCTGCCTGCTTCTATGCAAGATGTGATTTTCAAATTTCAAGACATGCATTTTATACTGAATTTAGAGGCATCGGTCTCCAATAGGATCTATGACCTGCTTCCTTCATAAAATGGTTGACTGATAGCTGTAGCTTGATCCTTACTAGAAACACAGTTCTACTTTGTTGAGCTTGAGGAGATGTGTGTCCAGCTTTTTCTCAAATTGTTCTGATGTCACTTTTATTCTAGGCAACAAACTTTAACTGCACAGTTTTTGTTCAAGCTATTTGGAGGACTTACTCTACTTCTGAAAAATCTGTTATTGATCATTCAAAATGGTGACGTTCGGGCATCTGATACAAGTGGCTCTTGCAATAACTGTCTTTATCGTCCAACCCAAGAAATGTGATTATGATTATGATTAGCCATGTGTACAAGTCACAAAGCTCTAAGAATGGAACAGTATCACGTAATGTTGAGAAACATTCATTGTTCTCTTTGATTTAGAATTCACATTTTGGTCACTTACGGAAAATTCTTCAGCACCTTTGCGAGTTTTTTTTGTAGCAGAACACACAGAAATAATTGTTTCTAGATCTGTATAGCTGGGAATTGAGCTTTAAACTAAATTTCTTGAAGGATTCCAGATAAGACTGCACTGAATCTTTGTGGGTAAACAATTTCAACAGGAGCAATTATCTTTCTGTGGGCCCAAAATGTTCCCAAACTTACGTACTTTTGTTGTGCTAGCTAGCTCTTATTGGTGTCTTTCTTGGCAGCTTCTTCGTCGTCATTGTAACCAAATAACCAAACCCCCCCTAACTAAATAAACCCCCCCTAACTAACCCCCCCCCCCTTAGTTGCTGACAATATGATCCAGCCAATTCGGGATTATGTAGTCTGTGTGACAATGTCACAGCACAACATTCTCAATCAGATTTGGCTACATGATATCATAGCATGATGATGGTAATGCTTTCTATTATAACTCTGAATGTATGAACATTTTCACTTTGCTTTGCAATTCCCCAAACCATTGCTGAAATGGAGGGGTGGCTTTTTGTAGAGAGGGTGGGGTGACATCTTTTCCCAAATGTACTACTTGTTTTAGCTTGGCCAAACAGCCAAACAGCTGCTGAAATCATCTACTATATAAATGTGAATGTTTGTACGTGTGTATGTACGTACGTATGTCTGCACGGCTCGCGTGAGTCACATTGGATCCTACCCGGTTGGACGGATCCGCCCCAAACTTGGCACGCATAATCCCCATCACCCAAGGACAAAGACTGGCGGGATCAAATCTCTGAAAAACCCTTGCCGTGCCTGTACGGCCCAAAATAGATGAGAGCCAATGGCGTCACTTGGAATGCATGCAGGGGCCATTCAGGAGCGGTTATGCAAATAGCACCAACGGCATTTAGAATGCTGGTATGCACTGCCACCACAGGGGCTCAATCAGGAGTGGATATGCAAATCTCTCCTACAGTCAAAACAAAATGTTCATATGAACTGCAGCCGGGGCCTACACAGGGGTGGGGGTGGGGGAATTTTGAACAAACAGTGCCTATAGGAAAATGACTACCCAGGCAATGCCATTGTGTAGTCCTGGGGCGGGGGCAGGGATTCTGCAGCTGGGGCCTACACGGGGACGGACGGACAGGGATTTGATTGTGTAGTACCGGGGGGGGGGGAAGCAGGGATTTGATTGCATAGTCCTGGGGGGGGAGCAGGGATTTCATTGTATGGTCCGGGGACACACACAGGGAAAACATTGTTGCATAGTCCCGGGGGCGGGGAGGGAAGCAGAGATATCATTGTGTAGTACCGGAGGGGGGGAACAGGGAATTCTTCATTGTACAGTCCCGGGGGAGCTGGGATGTCATTGTGCAGTCCCGGGGGAGCTGGGATGTCATTGTGTAATCCTGGGGGAGCTGGGATTCCCAGGGGAGCTGGGATTCCAAGGGACTCCAAACAGCGGACAGCTACCTTAAGGAATTTGAAAGAAATATAGGAAAATTACGACACGTGCAATGCCCGGTAAAAAAAGCTAGTTCTATATAACAGTGTAGAGCTCCACATGCAACTCCCTAGGCCTTAACTGTGCACCCCATGGGGGTCCTGATGCCCTGCCTATGCCAAATACCCCCAATACATGCACCCTTCCCTTGAGATCCTCACACAGGTTTCAGCAACTTTTCAGCAACTGTTAGCAGTGAGGAAATAGCGATCTGTGTCTGGACCACTGGGGTGCATGTATGTGTACCTCTGTGCAGCCCCCGAGTCAGTATCACATGTGGCCCTCAGGGCCAAAAAATGTTGTACACCCCTGTTACAGAAGAAGAGGAAAGTGTTATTTGACTGTTTAGAATTAAACAACGAAGTTCAAAATATTTCAGAAAAAACTTAAAATTTAGTAATGAGTGTTTCATATCATGTGAAAGTGAATGAAAATCAGAAACTATGGATAATTCAGAGACTGATTAGAAAAAATTAAAAAATTATGCTAGCATCTTCAAACATATATTATGAATGTGATGGAAGAAAAAATAAATATGGATTCAGCACAGCTAATTTTCTCAACAAGTACTGTGACCTGTACAGCTTGCTCGTATAAATGTTTAGTTAGAAGCAAGGCCCATTGAGGTCTGTGGAGCTCATTGCCCATTAAAATGCATAATGGAGATATGCTAATACCAATTTTGTTTGCCACTTTTGGATTACCTTATTGGAATTAGAATTTTTTTGAGCTTTTTCAATTAAAAAGTTGAGTTTCTCCTGTTTTTGCATTAGACTGCTGAGGTATACATACGCCTTCTAAATCCAAATTGTAAACCTTTTTTTACTACAATGTTTTTAATACAATGGTTTCCATTTTCAACTTTTGTTTGGTGGCTTTTTTCCCCCAGCTGGCAAAAATATACTTGGCTCTTTAGAGTGTAGTGTCTTGCACTCCATCTCTAATGCTGGTTATATTTGTAATTGTTATTTGAACTTTATGCTTGGGAGGCTCCTGTGCTTGTTAGTAACCCAGACAAATGGTATTGTAACTAGTATATTGGGAAAAAGGCGGGTTATAAATGATGATGATGATGATCATGATAATAATATTTCTTTTGAACCTTTGAGTTTTGCAGCAGTATAACTTGGCTGTAACTATTATTTTAAAACACTACTTCATAAATTATTTCACTCATCATTCTGAAAGGAAATATTGCTTTAGAGGGTTTTTAAAAACTAAGCAGAATGTCCAGTTATTCCATTGGAAAAATGGGGCAAGTTCTCAGAGGGGAAGAGCCCTTTGTGTTCCCAGTTTTTCTTCTTTGTGGTTTCTGTGCATCACACACATGGGCTCTGCGCCTGCGCTGAGGCCTCCTTTGGGAAACTTCTAATGCTGAGGAGTTTTAGGTGGGAGCCCATCCCGCACCATTCTACTGTGCATGCTCCTAGTGGGTTCCCACCTATTCCCTCAGTTCCTCTTCGAATGCTATTGTGGCTGGGTGTCTTTCAGAGCTTCTCCTATAGACTGCTGAGGAAAACTTTGGTTTTATTCTTTCTTTTTCTCTACTACAGTGTTTCATTCTTTCTAGTTTTCATTTTTATTTGTTTATTTAATCTATCCTCCTGGAGTACCGTGGAGGTGCTCCGAGGCAATGCCTCTCAAGGCGGCCTTTAGAAAATGCATCTGTTGTGGCGCCAAACTCATGGCACTGAATAGGATGGAAAGGAGAGAAAGAACACATCTGTATTGCTAAATCAACCAGGGTGACACTTTCTGCTCTGCTGCACTGAAGCTGTTTCAGAAAACAGGCATCAGTCACCAGGTTGCCTCAACTGTGGTTTGGCTCTGAGACCTTCTTGGTTTCCCTAATGGACAATCTATGCTTCAACAAGGATAGGGAGAGTGTGACCCTGCTAATACTCCTGGACCTCTCAGTAGTTTTCAGTACCAGAGACAATAGTATAATTTTGGACCACCTTACTGCGATAGGAATTGGGAGCAACATGCTCTGGTGTCCCCATTCATGTCTGCCAAACTACTTCCAGAAAGTAGTGCTGGTGAATGCTTGCTCTGTTCTATGGCACTTGTGTTAGAGCAGTGTTCTCCAATCTTGGGTCCCCAGATGTTTTTGGCCTACAACTCCCAGCATGCCCCATCCAGCATCTGGGGACCCAAGGTTGGAGAACACTGATTTAAATAATGGGTGGGCAGCCTCCAGCCTGCAGAAGCTTGGGTTCCCTCTGCATACTCTTCCCATTCCCCTCCCAAAGCCACACCCACTGACCTGGAGGCTATTGAAGCTTTGGGAGGAGGCAGGGAGAGGAATCTCCTTGTTATTTCTGATCTTTGGAGATAACAAATGGATTCTCCTTGGGGAGTGACGGCCACTCACTTGCCCAGCACTTGCAGGAGCTCATGAAAGCACTGGATGAGCGAAGCCAGACTGAGCACCTTTGCCTGCTCTGCATTCTGTGCCCAATGGGGAAGGTGTGGGGCAGGTGCAGTTAAGCTGTCTGGGAACCAAATGATGATCTGTGGCTCATGGTGGCTCAGCTTGTCTGAGTGTGGAAAGCTAAGCAGGGTCAGGCCTGGTTATGACTTGGATGGGAGGGCCCTCCTCTAGTTTCCTGCCTTGAGCAGGGGGTTGGACTCAATGGCCTTGTAAGCCCAGTCCAACTTTGTGATCTATGAATCTATGTCAGGGATGTGGCCCCACATACACAGCATCATTTTTAGAGACTTTTCTATTTAGGAGAGTTCATAAAAATATTTTAGGATCTACAGGAATACTTTCTCCCAAGATGATTATTTGTTTCCAAAATGATCTAGTCTCTTCATACTAGATCATTTATGAAGAGACTGGATCATTTTGGAAATAAATAATCCACTGCCCAGCAGTGTGTGTGTGTGACAGAGGTGGGATCACTTATTTTATCAAGCTTCGAGCACAAATCAAAATGTGTTCAAACTAGAGTGGTCAAATGTCACAGTTTTGATAGTTCTGTCAAAAAAATGACAATTCTGAGGATACTTAAGGAAGAGGCTGATCACATATCTTGTTCCATTTGGACATATATCCCTCTTGCTACAAATCCTATAGAGTAGCACTAAGCATTATTAAAGTCTGGATAAAATGTACTGAGGAAATAGGAAATTTCCAAGGATGTAACGTTTTCCTATATTTGTCTCAGCTATTCTATACTCACTATAAACCTATTTCGTTCTAGGTTTAGGAGGCAACTATAACAGAGCAGTCATTGAAGTTTTACTAAAAACTTGCCCTATCTTAAACTTTCCAGACCTAAAAGTTAAGGTTTATGAGTGGGTAAGAGACTTACAAATGTATATCTTATATTGTTCTCTAGGTATTTCCTGGAAGATGGATGACGATGACTTTGGAGGATTTGAGGTATGGAGCTAGTAATAGTGATATGTTTGTCAGGGTTGTGTTAAACAAATTTATTTTTTACCTTATATAATTAAAATTCTATGTTCAGGCAATTCAAATCATGCACCTGTAAATTCTGCTTCTTGAAGCAGAATTAGGTGTCATTTATAAAATATTCATTGTTATTTAATTTACATATTTCAGAGTCCCCTTAAGGGTCCAGCATAGCAGCCATGGTTAAATTACAAATTTCTGCACCCCTTCCTCTGTTCAATCCACTATTCTACAACGTTAAAAAGATTTTTTTTTAAAGCCCTTAGTCCTAGCGGCAGAACTGCCCTCTTTTTTGCACAGGTCACCTCTTCACTTCTCTTTGTGTCAACTCAGAAGTCAAGTATCCTTGTATAACAGCAATACAACAAGGGGGCGAGAAGAATCATGTCTGACATGATTTTTCTTTCTCCATGCACCCTTGAGGCTTGAACTCATTTCAAGGTAGATACTCACAAACCCGGGTTGACCATAACTACTCCTCTTAAACAGCAGCGCGAGGATGGGGGGCAAGCATATACCAGCCAATTAAGGGTAGCTGCAACTTCCAACCCCTTTTACCAAACACTGAACAAAAAATCTAGCTCTAGGGACGTCACCCCTCATTGCCAGCCTGGGCTCTCCTCCTTTTAGACAGACCCATGGCTTACATTATACCCCTCCTCTTTGAAATGTCAGATCCAGTGTAGGTGGCGATAGATTGGCAAGAGCTGCATATATGAGCATTGCAAGATCCACCACAGCCAGCTCAGAAAAGGTGCTGTTGAGCCCTATTCCTGCCGTAGGTGTGGGGTAGAGACACAGTCTCAGACATGGCTTTGCAAGGGTTGTGTGTGTGGGGGGGGGTCATGAGTAGCTCAACTGCTAATTGATACTGAGAAGCGAGTGTGGAGAGACTTCGTGATTGTGCTTGCTAAACTAAGCGGGGTTCAGCCACCCATTTAAAGATTAATCTGACCTAGGTTATACTCCTCCATCATGTAAACATGGATAACCTGATTGCAGAAATGCCAGAGCCAGTTCTTGCTCTAGAGCAGCAGTTTATTGACCTGAACACCCTGTTCCCTCCTCTTGTGAGGCTTTCCACCGCTGAGCAGTGCGTCAAGATTCTTTGATGCTAAGGACAATTTTGAGATTGATGGTGCCACTGCACTTCTCCATGTGGAGGATTGAGGCAGAAGAACCACTTGACATTGGTGTCCTAAATGTCACTCCTGGTATTGAGGCTAGAGCTGGCCGCATGGCCTTAGATGCGTGGATGACAGATGAGAGAGCGGCACACCTAGGGATGTGTGAAGAATCTGATAGAGGGGTAAAAATCTGACAGATTTTCTTGACTTGGCCCCAGGGATGCCATTCCGTCAACCCTGCTCTGGCACTGACTCGTGCAAGTTGAGCCAGCACGTGGACTTCCATTTTTAAAACAGGCCATGATTTGCATAATTTAAAAAAAAGATGTGAAAATTTGCTCAAAATTTGGGCCTCCGCTCAGCAATTTGTGCAATTTGCAAACATTGCATAAATTTATGTAAATTGCAGAGTGGAGACCCAAATTTTGCACAAATCTGAAATTAAGTGTCAGAAAATTCAAGGTGGAGTATGTGTATATGCAGTGAGAAGAAGATACTTCCATACTTTTCATGTTAAATTCTACATCAACAACTGCCCGAATGTAACTTGTTGGCCCCGAGTTGTGCAAATTTATGCAATTTGCACAAATTGCAGTTCACGCAAATTGCACTAGAGATACGCAGATCTCGGCTCCAAATTTGCGCAAATATTTTGAGCAGTGTCGTGGAAGTTGATCCCCCACCCCTGACTCGGACCGCTTTGGGCTGTCAGGTCATAAATGTGTCGAAAGTTCATTGAGCTCGAACAGAATTAGTTGTCCAGTGTCACACATCCCTAGGCCCAGCTCATTCAAGATCTCTGCAAGAGTGAGTACATCCTCAAAGTCAAGTTCTTGCGAGAATGCGACTAGACAGACTGGGTTGTCGAGGACAAGTTTGACCCCATCAAGACTGCCAGATGAAAAGGACAGGCCAAGGATAAAAGAGAATTTCTATAAATTAATTTGGAGATGGTACCTGACTCCGGTGAGATTAAATAAAATAGATAATAATTGTTCTCCAATGTGTTGGAGAGGCTGTCAGGAGTTGGGTATGTTTGCTCATATGTGGTGGAGTTGTAAAAAATGTATTGGATTTTTGGAAAATGATTTTTGAAGAAATATAGGAAATTATTGGTATTGATTTAGAGGTTTGTCCTAAATTAGCATTGTTATCAGTAACCGAAAAGGTAGCTGGTCCTCAAAATGTTAAAGAATTAATTGTAGATTTGTTAACAGCGGGTAGATAAATGATAGCAAGAAAATAGAAAGTTCATCAAGTTTTCTCTATTACTGACTGGTATAAGGAAGTGTGGGATATGGCTTTAAATAATATGTTGACTTGTAATATCAAATGTAAAAGGGGACAATTAAAGAAAAACAATTTTAAGGATATATGGGGATTATTTTTAGATTTTGTTTTAATTGAGGGAAAGGGGACTACACCATGTCAAGATCTGATGTATTTTTGGAATGTAGGTTTAATGGTATAGATAAGTAGTAGTTGTTTATTGGTCCCAAGGTGATGGGAGCACGGGTTTGATTGTATTTGATTTGTTTATATTATTTTTTAAAAAAAGAAAAGGACAGGCCATAGTGACAGTCAACCAGAACACAAGATCAGGAACCCTCACCGATTATTGAGCACTTCAAGAGCACCCTCCAAGGCCAAGTTTTAACCCCAACCAGGTGTCAGGAGAGTGGGAGGAGAGGGTTCATGAGACTGGCACAACTGTAGGTGATGTAGCTGACCTTGAGAAAATCCTAAAACAGGCGACTGATCTAAGAGACATTGCAGGTGAAAACATTTACAACTTGGGGAAATACCAAGCCAGTCATTGGAAACTGATAGACCTCATCATCCTCAACAGCCGCTCCTGGTCTAAAGATCTCCACTTTCCAGCCTCTAGGCAAGTCCACATTTATGAGGGCAACGTGTGGCAGGCCATGAGTGAGGCAACCCAAGATGAGCCTCTTGGGGGCCTTGCTGCTTGCGTGGCAGGACAAAAATCTTGATGTCGATCACTTCATCCTTCAGGACAGCTGTACCTACAGCAGAAGCATGATGGCTTCACCAAAGCCTGCAGTGACATAGGTGATCTTGACTTGACAGAAAAAGTCTTTGGGGTCAATCATTCAGCCTCAGTGGTGGCCAAAAACATGAACTATTGGCACCCACTCCTCTCCTCCCTCTTTCGAAGATGACATCTAGAAGGCCTGTGTAGACCACGGCTACAGGTGGGCTATGGAATACTAACTACCATACAAATGACATAGTCAGCATTGACATGAAGACCTGCTACCCCGGCCTCCTTCCGGGGCCTGGGAGAAGCCCAGTCATATTCACATGGTTTGGTCACCCAAGGAGCAGAATGACTTGTGTCTGTATCAGTGGCCCTCTCCCCAAAGAAATAGAGGGACAGGTTTTGCCCAAATCAAAAGCTGGAATTTTGACAAGGACTGCCACCCGGTAATCCTGGCCTGGTTTGGAAAGCATTTCGAGGAGCAAGGGTGGACTCCAATACACTGCTTGCCTTCACGGTGGAAAATCAAATCCTCATGTCTGTAGAGATCACCAGAGCAATCATCTTCTATGATGCCCAGAAGGTGGTGTTGCTCCCTGAGGTAGAGACCAGTACAGCAGCATCGGAAAGTTCACCCAGGGTGCACAGACTGATGGCAAGTGGCTAACCCGCCACCTAGTCACAGACCCAGGTGAGCTTGACTACCTCATGATAGACACCTGCCAAAGTGGATTACCGATGGGTGCACCTGAGAGATGCCCCCTGGGCTATGCTATGGCAGCTGTATTATGTACAGGGCTCTTCAGGGATGAACTGTACTACGGCAGCTCTCATCCCCAGTATGCACACCCATGTACCAGCATGTTTGCATATGCCCGCATCAACCTTCTCTCTCTGTTCCATCATTTCTCCCAAGAGGATGCTGTCCGGGTAGCAACTGACAGTATCTGCATGAAAAAGACGACAACCCAGAAGCTCAACAGCGTCAAGTTCTACATCGTCACAAAGACCTGTGACTGCAGCGATGAGTGGTGTGTACAATGACTCACAGGGAAAGAGTACTTGCCTCTAGCTGCCTCCACTCAGTGGTGTGACAAGGGAGAGACCTTCTGCATGCCTCAGGATCACGCAGCCTACTTCCCCAAGCTAAAGTACTGGCAGCAAACGAGATATTCCAGACTCCATCATGCTTTGCTATGATGACTCACTCACAACTCACTAGGTGTCTTAATGGTGGGGGTAATTCAGGCAACACCACAAGAGTGACTGAGCTCTGTAGGAATAGAGCCCCCCTTGTACTCACTGCCACCGACCACCTGGCAAAGGAGATGTGTACCTGAAGAATCAAGGTTCAAATCTTCCATTGGTCTGGGCAAAATGACTGGACACCAGACCACACGGGCTCCGAATCATTATCTAGGACGAGGTGTGCCCTGTGCCCCACCCTATCCTTGAGACCTTTCTTAACTGGTTAGACTAGAGGGTGTCCAGGTACTGTGTTGTGGTGACCAGGGCCAGCCTCCACCCATTGCAGGTGAGATGCTACATGTCTGGCTGAAGCAGTATTGGGGCCATTATGAAGAGGTCCACAAAGACCATCATCATCAGGCGATCACTCGTGACCGAGTAAGATTGTCTTCCGGGATAAAAGGAGGAAATTCTAAAGAAGATTGTGTAGACTCTAGCGATGGGTCCGTAAGTGACTGTGGAGGCCAATTCTAGATCCACACAGCTTCCCACAGTGAGGACACAGGTTACCAGATAGAAGATGGTCCTGTAAAGGATTCATTTGACGTGCTTTTCGCTTAGCACGTTTCTCCCTTTCACCTTGCACTCGGGCTTCTTCAAAGTCCATGGAACCTTCACAAAGCCCAAGGACAAGGTCCTCCAACAGCTCAAGAAAGAAATTTGTCTCCAGCCAGACCCAGTGCCAAAAGATGTGTGAGGCCCTCCTGAGTTGCCATGGGTGGGACTGCTTTGTGGGGCAGTGGAAACCAGATTATCTCATCCTTGTAAGCTGCAAGGCAGTGCAAGACCATGCTCAGACCTACCACAAAGAAAGCTTTCCAGGCGCCTGCATACCCCTTCTATACCACCCAAAAGGCAGCCAAAATCAAAGCATCCTGGTTCAGTCCCTTGTACTGTGTTGCTGGGACAACCATGGCCAGAAGAGCTTTTTCTCAGGGATGTTGTTGAGGTCTTTATTGAAGCGGCCGAGCAAACAATCACAACCTCAAACTGGCGCCTTGGCCGTGGTCCACAGCAGCCAGGGGGTCTCAGTCAAGCTCCGTAGAAAGTCTGGATCCTGGATGATTACTTAGTGGAGCAACCTTGCCTACTTTGCAGTTAGCCAGGTTGAGTACATGGACCAGGTTCAAAGGGTTGTCTGTCCACCAGTGGAGCGGACTGAGGTCAGACAGCTCACAGTGCAAGAAATCTGAAAGGCCATTCAGAAAAAGCTTGTGGCCTATAATTTATTTTATTTATTTATTATATTTATACCCCGCCTTTTTTCCTGCAAGGAACCCAAGGCGGCTTACATAATCTTCCTCCTCCTCTCCATTTTATCCTCACAACAACCCTGTAAGGTAGGTTAGGCTGAGAGGCAGTGACTGGCCCAAAGTCACCTAGTGAGTTTCATGGCCAAGCGGGGATTAGAACTCTGATCTCCCGAGTCCCAGTCCAGCACTCTTACCACTATGCCACATTGGCTCCAAGCACCAAGACTAGACCAAAGGCCTTGGGAAATTTGATGTGAAGGTTGATTATATCCTCAAGCTTAAGGGGAACCAGTGGAACTGCTGATTAATGCCTGTGTACCCAAAGACATGCAGCAGTTCAGCGTGGACCTACTGAACAATAGCCTGGGACACTGCAAAATCAGTGTGCAAAAGACGGTGCTAAACTCGAGGTCTTTGGCGACCACACTGACCTCAGGGTGGCACTCAGAGCTGTTGGCAAAGTGCTTTCTGGCCTCATTGCACTGCTGGTAGGAGCTCGGTCCCTGATCTTACAGCTGGTTGGGGACTCCCTTGATTGTTATCTAGACTCTGTAGAAGGATTGTAGAAGGCCTTGGTATCTCTTGCCCATGGGGCCTTGCACTCACCTTCCACAGTGTCCTCAAACAGCATTAGAATGCCCTTCATGATACATGCCACAACATTTAGGTTGATGTTCCATAGGATATTGTTTTTATTCTTGGTCAGCTTCCAGTGGCAGAGAACCCAGTCATAGAGGGTCACACTGCACCTGGTCTATTGACTGTGAATCATCCATGTGTGCTCAGGCTATGTGACCATGTTGTATTCCCAACGTGATGTTCTCAATAAAGTAGGTGGCTGTTTTGTTGGTGGTCTTGATGACTCAGCTGTAGTAATTGAAAGTGAGCTTGTACTTGAGTCTGTCTCCCAGGGCAGACTGTTAGAAGGGCATGTGGCTCTCCAGCAGTTCATAGTCCAGCAGGATGTAGAAATAGTTGCTGTAGGCATCTGCAATAGCTTTTTCCTCTATCCTTCTCATCTTTAAAGCCAGCCTCAAAACTAATATTGATTGCATTCTGTTTTGTGCTGGTATCCGTATCCTGGTAGTCTGATCCATGGTTTGGTTTGAAATTGTTGCACTTTGAAGGCCAAGTGGGCCGTCCCTGGCACAATCACATCATGGGCCCCAAGGTTGGGAAAGTGCACCAAGAGCTGCTGGTTCTGGTCAATTGTCAAGGGGTTATTCGTGATGACCATGCTCTGCTGAATGCCCTTGACCCCAAGGGGGTCACGGTGCTGTTGGTATGGATTCAGTTTGCATTCTAATTGAGAAGAAGCCATTGTTGTTCTCTGGACAACTAAACCCTCCACAATCTTTCATTCAATACAGACTTTGACCTTGATGATTTCAAACTTGAGACTGACCGCAACGATGCCATGGGAGAAGATGAGACCAGCTTTACAGTCAACCCAACTACAATTGAACCAGTGGGCGTAGGGATGAGCACCAGCAGCAGTGGTGTGCAAATGAGACTTAAATAAGAGCTCCTTCAGGCAGCTGTAGATGACTACTGCAAGACACTGGCAAAATGGGCAAACCCCTGCCCTATGGAGTGATTACTCCAAATTTGATTTGGTCGACAGTCAGCTGCGCTTGTGGGCTATCATAATCTCAAGATCTTTAACAGCCGCGATGGCACAACCCTAGATTCTCAATTATTGCCAGACGGCATAACAGTGGCAGTGCTATCTGTGAGGAACCAGGGTTTGCGGACTGGACCTGGCCTCAGAAACAGAAATTACCCAACAAGACTGTAGCGGCTTTCCAGACAACAAGCAGGGTGGGGTGGCGGCCACTGTGGAAAGCATCGAGCTCAAAGACCTCTCTCATATTTCTGGGTGTTGAGATTGAAAATATCCTTCGGATCCTAGATGTGGGATCCTTGGGTTGGCCCGCAGACTAGCATCAGAGAACTCGGGGGCCTGATAGGACCATGCAGACAATCAGAGGTGAACTAACAAATAACCTTGTAAAGCTCACAGAGCTCGACAGCCACATTGTCCAGGAACAGAGAAAACTGGAACAGGCCTAGGATGAACTTAACCAACAGCAGGTTGTGGAACGGTTCTGTTGACTGGAAGACAAAAGTACAGCCTGTCTGGAGGCCACCTCTGCTACCTGCGAGCCCCCCCCCCCCAGATTAATCAGAACTGGGAGACCATCAACTGGTTCTTGAATGAAGACACCATCCTGGCTGAGTGCCTCCACTCTTTGTTTAGGGAGAAGGGCATTATAATTGCAAGCATTCTGACTGCGCTCAGCTTTATTGTCTTGACAAAGCTTGACGAGCTCACACTCGTAGGCAGAGGCGGGGGGGCGGCTACATCATGACAGTCAGACAAGGACATTCTAAAGTAGTGTGCAAAAAAGTACTTGCAGTCTCTGGGATGGGCCCTTGCAAAGTTTGCTGGGAAGGCTGCAGTTGCACTCCCTGGGATTATAGGGAGCATTGTCTCCTGGCTCCTCAACTTCTTGAGCAAGGCTGCTGGCTGGCTCACAGAACATCTGTGGGCTCTGGACATCGCCATCAGTGGGCTGCTGTATGTCGCTGCCTGGGATAGGCTGACTCTCACGCCCACATAGCAACTATATTTTGTACGGGCATAAAGCCCAGGTCGGCAAATGGGTGAGTCATCCCTGGGGCTAGATTTTTTGTTGAGTGTTTGGGGAAAAGGGGCTAGGAGTCATGGACATCCTTAATTGACTGGTATGCTTGCCCCCCGTTGCTGCTTAAACTAATCTCCATGCAGATAATTTAAAGTATTGGCAATCTTCATTCTTTCATGCTTTAAAACACAAGTCACAGAAAGACAAGAACTGGACATTCCTCTCTCTCCACTGTCCAAATTATCAACACAATAAAATCAAATACAGGGAGACTGAACTTATTAATGCTTGGAGAAGACAGATAAGATGAGACAGAGTTGGAAATGTTTCTGTTTTCTAGGCCCTCAGATAATATTTATAGACCAGGTATCTGTAAGTATAGTAACAAGGTTGCAGCAATCTAGACGTGAGATGGCTAGACTATAGGTGAACTTTCTGCACAGAGTGGAAAGTGTGTTCCTCAGTTGCTCACACAACTGGATTATTTTTATTTAGTGCATTCCTTTCACATTTAGGAAAAACTTTCCACAGAACTTCAAGTGGAGTGACAAAACCAGGTTTTAACTAATTGGGTGTAGTATAAGTCATTGTAAAAGTTAGTGATGTGTACGTGATCAGGACATACTACAGTCATGCCTTGGATTGAGAGTATAATTTGTTCCGGAAACGTGCTTGTAATCCAAAACACTCTTATATCAAAATGAAATCCCCCCCAAAAAAATTGTACAGAGATTTTTAATTTAAGCCGTACTACAGTACTTGTATTGCAAGACGTCGCTTGTATAGCAAGTCAAAAAAAATTACATAAATATTTAAAAATTTGCTTGTCTTGCAAAATGCTCTCAAACCAAGTTACTCTCAAACCAAGGTATTACTGTATTTGAAAGCCCATGCCTTGATATTTAACAATATGCCTTGCATTTTCAGGCAGCAGAAACCTTTAAGGATGGAAATGGTGAACCACAGACTACTTCTCCTGCTATTCCATGGGCAGCATTTCCCACAGGTAGAGAGAATTAGCAAACTTCAGTGGTTCCTGTGAGCTCCAGATATTATTTTACCAGTTCAAGCTGAAGCTCATCCAAAATATGATCAGTTCATCCAAAATATGACCATGAACTACCTACTTTTGTGCTGTCTATGTGCTATCATAGGAATGAGCCTTGAAACCATATTATAGCTAAATTTAAACAGTGTCCTTACTGTGCTTCCCTTTTGAAGTATACTTTTTGAGAAATGTAAATTTGTAACTCATGCCTTCATCATCACCATTCAGTGCTAGTGTGCAGCTCTATTACTGTAAAGCAGGGTCAGGGAATTTTGGGGGTCTGGATTTCCCCCCTGGACTGCTCTAGGGCTGAATGGCATCAGGGGTGGATGCCCACCTCCTGATGTCATCAGGTTGCTGGTAGAAGCACCGTCTGGAAGTCCTCCAGCCAGCGCCTCAGTTGGAGCCTGCTTTGCACCATGCAGCCTTTTCCTACCTGGGGAAAGCCCAGGTGGAATGAAACGATATCCTTGACTGAGGTGCTGGCTTTGCTCCTCCTCCATCTTCCCCATGTGGGATGATGACAGAAGAGTGGCTCAGTTGCTCTCCCGCCCCCTCTCCCTTCTGATCATCCTGCGGGCCAGGTGGTCTGCCCTGGCGAGCCAAATTTGGCCCCTGAGCCAGAGGTTCCCCATCCCTGCTGTAAAGCAACACGTGGGCCTGGAACAACTGTAAAAATCTCCTGCCACAAGTGAAAATCCGCAAAATTCTATAGTTTAGTGCTGTTGAAATTGATGACTTCACCATTTCAGCCCCAACGGATATAACTTTTAGGAAGCTTGCAGGCTCAATTCTTTCATACGCAAAGCATAAATACACCCATTTGACTGTGACCTTTTTAATTGTTAAAAGTAACTCACAAGAAGTGGCAGAGTTAACATTTTGTGAGTCTTCATGTTCACGAGGCATACTTTTCATTAATCATATTTGATGTCTTAAGAATCTTATCAGCATGATGTATGTAAGTGCAAGTGGGCGCAATTGTAATATTTTCACTATATATTTCAAATAAATGGCACCGTGTTTTCTGATCACATCAGGGTTAAAGCATTTAATCTTCTATTGCAGCTTGCACCGCATGCCCATGACATGCACTGTTACCTGGTTTTTTTCGTTTAGATGTTAAATGCCATGGGAAACCAAACAGAGCCTTGTGGTACCCTCTAACACAGTGTTCTCCAACCTTGGGTCCCCAGATGTTTTTGGCCTACAACTCCCAGCATGCCCCAGCCAGCTACACTGGCTGGGGTATGCTGGGAGTTGTAGGCCAAAAACATCTGGGGACCCAAGGTTGGAGAACATTGCTCTAACACAAGTGCCATAGGACAGAGCAAGCATTCACCAGCACTACTTTCCGGAAGTAGTTTGGCAGACATGAATGGGGACACCAGAGCATGTTGCTCCCAATTCCTAGTCGCAGTAAGGTGGTCCAAAAGTATACTATTGTCTCTGGTACTGAAAACTACTGAGAGGTCCAGGAGTATTAGCAGGGTCACACTCTCCCTATCCTTGTTGAAGCATAGATTGTCCATTAGGGAAACCAAGAAAGCCTCTGAGCCAAACCTCAGTTGAGGCAACCTGGTGACTGATGCCTGTTTTCTGAAACAGCTGCAGTGCAGCAGAGCAGAAAGCATCACCCTGGCTGATTTAGCAATACAGATGTGTTCTTTCTCTCCCTTCCATCCCATTCAGTGCTGAAGCAATGAGAGAGCATTTGCCCTCTGTGACATTGCCATGTAGCCAAACCTGGCTTCATGGCACTGTGACATACTCATGGTTACACTGTATTTCCTGATTGGCTCTGGTGAACAGAGAGGTGGAAGAAGACATTTTTGAATGAACATCTGATGCAACTCTGTTACTTCATGCTTCTCCCTAAATTGGGCATGGCAAACATGGGCTGTATAACTCTTGTTCTTTAAAATGTTGCATAGACAGGATTTTGTGTAGGTTCACAAGCAATTTTGTGCAAACTTGCGTGACATTGTAGAATGACTTGAACTATATCCCTTTCTTATATTTAGAGTGCTTATGTTTGTGCACATAATCCTCTCCTTACAAGTAAATCATGATGTCATGCTTGAAGCTCTGCATTTAAGTAGTGACTTATAACTTTTTCCCTGCTTTTTCTCAAGGTGGCCTTGAATGCAAGCTGCCCTGAGTGATGCGTACATTACTGTACTTCCAGCCTGGAGCCAGGCTGGAGGTTTTAAAAGATTACAGGTGCAATCAGTGTTCTAGTTGTGCTCCTGGCATTTACACACACTTCCTGCAGTGTCTGACTAAATCAATCCAGAAGATTCCATATATGTACAATAAACTTTCAGAATCTGCATGTGTTCTGAACATCACACAGTCAATATCTTCATCTAGTTAGGTTGATTGGTTTGTGTATGACATGGGTGGGCAACCCGTGGCCTGCTGTTGGTGCCCTGCCCCCCCCCAATTCCCCCATGCTGCTGCTGCCGCCACCACACATGAGGAATGTCCCCCCTGCATGCTCTGTTTCATGGCAAAAGCGGGTTCCAAAAAAAAAGCCCACCAAACAGCCTGTTTGGTGGGTTGTCAGGAGACCAGTTCTGCATTGAAACAAAGTTTGTATGGATGGCTCTCCCCACACGCCCTGTTTCCCAACAGGTTCATTTGTGGGTGGGAGAGGCTTTAACGCCCGCTCCTAGTGATTTTGATTAGGATCACTGATTTCTTGCTGCTAATAGCCTCCCTCTTCCCCGCAGCAATCCTGTGTGTGTTTGTGGTGTGTGTCATGGGCTCACTCACCAGCCTCACCCACTTGTATGGCCCCTGAAGAGTCCTGTGGTGGCCAGTGTGCCCCCCAACCCCCAAAGGGTGCCCACTCCTAGTGTATAGGATTTGGCTTCTGGTCTGATGGTAGGCTGTCAATGGAGCTCCTCAGCTTTATATTTTTGTAGAATAGTAGAGTTGGAAGGGGCCTATAAGGCCATTCGAGACCAACCCCCTGCTCAATGTAGGAATCCAAGTCAAAGCATCCCTGACAGATGGCTGTCCAGCTGCACCTTGAATGCCTCCAGAGTGGGAGAGCCCACCACCTCCCTAGGTAGTTGGTTCCACTGTCTTATTGCTCTAACAGTCAGGAATTTTTTCCTGATGTTTAGGTGGAATCTGGCTTCCTGTAACTTGAACCCATTATTCCATGTCCTGCAAACTGGGATGATTGAGAAAAGATCCTGGCCCTCCTCTGTGTGACATCCCTTCAAGTACTGGAAGAGTGCTATCATATCTCCCCTGAGTCTCCTTGTATTTTTGTTTTTAGCAGGCCTAACTATTTTAATATTATCTTAGTTAGTTAGTAGTTAGTAACTGTTTTAGTATTAATATCAATTGTTTGTTTTGTTTTTCCTTATGAGGGATTGATACAGCTGAAGGGCTCTTTTTATCTTAATTGTCAAGAGCTCAGAGTTCTCTCTGGCCTTTGGCATTTTACTCGGCTTATCTTTTTGTTGTTATAGCCTTGAGGGACAAACTGCTAGTGCAGAGAGTTGAGGAACAGAAAGGCTCAGAAAGTGGAATCCAGGGGCGCTTCTGAAGAAAGGATTTTATTGTCTAGCTAAGAAGCTACATATGCAGGCCCCACCCAGTCTTTCCCCTTGGCCTAGTGCAGCTGCATACACAGGCCCTGCTCAGCCTCTAACACTCCTGTCATTGGATCCCATCCTGGCTCAGAGACAGCTGTCCATTTTGTGTGGGCATTGATGAACCAAGTGTTGGTGGTGACAACAGTGCAGCCTGAAAGTGTCCTGCCCCAGGGATTTCTTCTTTGTCCTGGGATTTGGTTTCAGGACCTTGGCCACAGTCAGAGCTGAACTTGACTCCGATGGACAAGCGAAGGCCGATAATGCTGTACCTTTACCTCAGTGGATCTCTGTGAAAAGCTTGTAGTGAGAAGAGAGAGAGTGTTCTGATGGACCTGGCTGGGGAGAGGGCAAGGAGACTGCTAAAAAAAGGATGTGACAGGTGGCCTGTCACATAGTCAAGTTTACTTTGTATGGATATTGAATTGACTATGAGTTAGTGCTTTGGGTTTTGTCTCGCAGGTTGAAATTATTAGAAACTTGCGTGAAGATTTTAAAATGTAAGGTTGTTTTTTGTAATTTTAAATTTAATCAATTTTAATAATTTATTAATTTTGAACTTAAATTTATATAATTAAATTATATAATTATAACTGGAATTCTCCCAGTTGCGGAGCGAGTAATCTGAAAATTAAGGGTGGAAACGAATAATTGAATAGCTATTTGAGATTGAGAAACAGGTGAATGACACCCTCAAGGACTTAGGGCTAATTAAATCTTTCCTTGCAGAGTCTCATGGGCTGTTAACCACAGTGGTGGAGATACATAGAAGGGGGAATTCTGGTTTAGTACAAACAGAAATAAAACCTGAAAAGGCAAATGTGGATATTAATCAAGTAAGGGAGAACAAAATATGTTCCCAGTACAAGTTAAAGACAATTTTTTTAAAAAATTGGAAAAAAGCGTAGTAATGTAGGGTTTAAAGAAAACAAAAAAGGAAAGGCAGCTCCAAATATAATATGGACTAGACAATGAAATATGAAAAATTATTTAAATTAATAGATAAGAAACCTAGGAAGTTGCAGGTTAAAAAGTCCTTTAAGAGTGGAAAGTTGATTAAAAAGGAAAAGAATAAAGTAAAGAAGGCTGAGAAGACATTAGTATCTGAGCAGTTAAACAAAACATCGGTTGCACCTTCAGTTAGTATAGATGGAATTGTGAGCCCAGTGAAATGAATGATCCATGGCAATATGTGCTTAAAAATCAGGAGCCAGTGTACAAAATGCTGGTCAATGATGTGGATCAAGAATGAGGACATACTCAATCAGGCAGAGAAAACAGCCGAACAAAATTTGAAGCTCAGGCTTATGCTGTATGAATTAGTGTTTTTTAAATTTTCCAAAACTCAAGGGAATATTAACACAGGTACAACACAAACATCATCTAATACAAATGTTGGATGCAATTGTTCCTGGGGAGTTTGCTATAGCAGATATTATCCATATTGAATATTTATTTTTTAATTACACATATGCACGGGCTGTTGTTACTTTTCAGGAAAGTCAAATGACTAGAAAAATATATAGTAGAAAGTCTGATTTCCAAAAGATAGGATTGCAAGTCTTTAGGATTTTTGAAACTATAGCCCTCCTCTATGCCCCTAGTAAAGGGGAAATTAAGAAAGGAACAATATAGAAATCATCGATTAGAAAGAGAAAATGTATGTGGGGAAGACCTTATACATTTGAATGACTCAGAAATCCCCTATATACCCCTTGATCCCCAGGATAGAAAGAACTTAAATAATTTAGGAGAGAGACAATATAAGCTAAAGCAAGAGGCTCAGTTGGGGATAGGAGACAATGAAAAAGACCCCTCTCTCCAAGTGGAAGTGTTTTGCTGCTCAGGATCAGTTGCTGCTGTTGCAATAGGTAAGAATGTGAAATGAAGACTACTTCCTTTTAAAATCCTTGATTTTTAAATATATATATATTGCGTATCTGGGGCTCATATCTGATACCCACTTACTTGGGAGCAGGGATGGGGACTCGGACTCTAGGACTCGACTCGTGAGTTGGACTGAGTCCCCCCTCTGACTCGAGTCCCAATATTTTTAATGGGACTCGAGACTCGACTCGGGACTCGAGACCAAGGACTCTTCAACATCCCTGGGCTGTGCCAGAAGGAGTGAAGAGGAGCGTGATCGCCGGCAAAGAGTGAGGGTGAAATTGTGATGAGACCTCACCATTCCAGAATGGGGCCAAACATTTAGAAAAAATCATGTTCCTCAAATGGAACATGGATAAGTTTTAGGAAGTACAGCAAGTTTATTTTTTAAAATTATTTTCCTAAAATGCAACCTTTCAGACATTTTGGGTTTGGCTGCCTCTGCCTGCCTGTTTGGTGTTCCCTGCCTCCTCTGCCTGCCTGGTCTCTTCTTAACCAGTTCCACAGTTTGAATTGTCCAAGACAAACGCCTCTGCCTGCCTTCTTTGGGGTTCCCTGCCTCCTCTGCCTGCCTGGTTATTTTGGGTTTGTCTGCCTGGTCCGTTCTTGCCAAAATCAGTTGCAGAGTTTTGAAATAAAAAGGCACACTTGTGCCTAGAATTTATTTAAGCCACACATCGAAGTAGCCTTATTTTGTTGGGAAAAAAACCCATTGATTTTAATAGGGACTCGTGGAGTCAGCTTTGGGAGTGACTCGGGACACGTGAGTCGCCATTTTGGACGAAGGACTCGGACTCGTGACTCGAGACCAAGGACTCTTCAACATCCCTGCTTGGGAGTAAGCTCAACTGAACTCAGTGGGACTTCTGAATAGACATGTTATAGACTTGCACTGTAAGGTGATCATCTTACATGTACTTACTTAAAAACAAGTAGCTCAGTTAAAAAGAATAGCGATGGTACAACCTTCACCATATTTTTCGCTCCATAAGACGCACCAGACCATAAGACGCACTTAGGTATTAGAGGAAGAAAACAAGAAAAAAATATGTTCTGAACCAAATGGTGAAATTACGACAAAACCCTGCCACTGTCACAGAACCGAGCGGGGAGGGCTTTCCTGACCCTGCACTTTCTCCTCTGTTGGTGGTGCTGCTGCTGCAGGCATCTGGGTCTGAGTAGCTGAAAGCTGAAAGCAAACATCAACAGCTCAGGGCACAATCCTAAACACGTTGAGGCAGAAAAAAGCCCCGGGGCTTTTTTCTGCCTCAACGTGTGTAGGATTGCGCATGGTTGGCTGGGGAATGCTGGGAGTTGTAGGACTCCCCCCCCCCTCCAAACACGCGTAGGATTGCATCCTAAAACCATTTAAAACCAAAACACAGAAACAGCATGGTAAATAATTAAAACATTGGAGCCCCAGCTAGCTTAAAATACCTTTCCCTCCCTCCCTGGTTGCTGGAAATAACTGCTTTCAGGGGAAGTTAAGCTGAGGAACCTGAGGCGCGCGAAGGAGGTGTTTGCAGGTGCATCCTTCCCACCACGGAGCCAAGCCCCGGCCCGCCAAACAGCCTCTTCTCGGCTCCCCCACGCCTATCCTGAGCTGCTGCTGAATCAGCTGTTCAGCGGGGAATCAGCTGTTAAGTGGCCACATAGGGGGAATCAGCTGAGAGGCGGGGGCTTGCCCCGCTCTGCCCAGAAGCCCTCCACTGTTCTGCTGGACTGGTCGGAGGCGCGCAGAGGGAGGTATGTAAAAAAAAAATTTTTTTTAACAATATTCGCTCCATAAGACGCACAGACATTTCCCCCTATTTGGGGGGGGGGGGGAGTGCGTCTTATGGAGCAAAAAATAGGGTAATTTTCAAATTACATAGGACTGGACTACATAAAATCTTAGCTCAGGAAAACTGTTGGAAGACTGTAGTGGTTAATTTAACTAGGATAGATTTCCCCAAACAGGTGTCCTCCAGATGAACTGTAATGTCCAACATGCCCACCTGGCATGGTCAGTGCGGAAGGCTGGAGTTAACTGTAGTTTTAAGATCAAAATGCTGATGCTGTAGTCTTAGTTTCCACCATGACTTTTTGTCTCCCTACCTTCCATTACTCAAGTAGCCCAATGTGATTCCCTGTTTCAGTTCCAGCAATGCAAGCAGTGGTTTGCCTTGCAACAGCTAAAAAAAAATATCCTGTCCAGCTCTGCTCTACTTCCTGAAATGACTCCCCCAAATGGCCTTTGTGACGAGAGATGTCCATTGTGCAAAGGTGCTGAGGCACTCAGGCCATTGCAATTAAGCACAAGGAACCATGGATATGCCCTATTCTCTAAGGATCCCCTTCTGCGTCTCAGCAGAACCATGTAGGAATAGTAGTCCTAATGGCTACCTTTGCCTCACTGGGTGACTTTGGGCCAGTCACTGACTCTCAACCTAACCTACCTCACAGGGTTGTTGTGAGGATAAAATGGAGAGGAGGAGGATTATGTAAGCCGCCTTGGGTTCCTTGCAGGAAAAAAGGCGGGGTATAAATATAATAAATAAATAAATAAATTTGACATTCCAGTATGCAATATTAGGGTGCTACATATGGAAATGAAGCTTGGCCATTGGTTTATTCAAGATTTTTTAAAAATATATTTTAATACAAAGTTTTGTGTTATGACTACAATGTATTTTATATTCTAGCACACACGCAATTGTATAATTAGTATCTGCTCATGGTGCTTTGCATACATTACCTCAGTAATCGTTATAACAACTTTGTGAAGTAGGCCAATATCAGAAGAGAGATCAAGAGTGAGAGATGGTTGCTTGTGAGCTGAGTAGAGGTTTGATCTAGGGATTTACTCTAGTGCAATATATATGAGTTTAATAAAGTGCGCATAAAAACTAGACATTCTGCACATTCATCCAATGACATGGAGAATGTGCAAAAACAAACAACACTGGTTTTGCATTGCATAAACCATGTTCCTAGTCAGTGTTCATAGTACTGATGGGAATATGCAGAACTTCCAAAATCAACATTGCCTGAGTACACATATTTAATTTAAAGATTTTTATCTTGTTTGTTAAAAATAAGCAGTGCAGGTATTCTCCACTTGAGCATCTTTGCTGGCCAATATGTGTAATATATAATCTAATACTGGCTTGGAGGTTATATATATTGACCAAGGAGTGTACATAGTTCCCAGTTTATGCTAATATATTCATGTTTTCTTCGTTGTCTCTTGGCTGTGTGTAATGACTGCTTTTTATGTACTGTACATTTTCCATTCAACTCACATTGACTAAATATATGTATATACTATATCATGAAGAATTTTTGTATGATAGCTGTTATTTTAGTAATAAAATACAACATAAGATCACATTTGAAATACAGTTTATAACTTCTACTTGGTATCATCTTCCCCCCCCCTCAATATTTTGTGTACTGCATTTTGGAAAACAGATTTGACACCAGTTTTTAAAAAAATACAAAGCTAAATTGGAAACTTCCTGGTAAATACATGCTGTGTCAAGCAATCTGATCTTAAATTACGTCCACGGCAGTTTTAATAAGTAACACTAGGTCATGTTTCTATATTTTTCTCTTAGTAACTTGTCAAATTTCTTTGTTTTATAAACACAGTTATTGTTTATAACATATGCCCTCACTTGCGTTCCTTTCTGTTTGTTGTTTCTTATACAGTATCTGAAATCCACGTACCTCAACCAGTTTCTGCTGAGGTTCTCCAGGAGCAATCTGACACTTCTTCAAGTGATGATATACTGACAGATGGTCAAACCTCATCCAGCCCTTTAAATTTAGGTTATCTTAAAGAGCAGGTAAAATGTTTATCTTTTATTTAAAAAGCTGATATGTTTAGGGTATAATCCTATATCCACTTTTTTAGCCTACAAAAGGTGATTAGAGTCCCTTTGAAACCAATGAAACAAATTAAGTCATGTTGGTTTTGATAGTACATAGTCACAACTCACAACTAACGTTAGGTGGGTTGGAGCCAACTTTTCCTCCTCCTTTTTTTAGTCTATCTATGTGCCAAGTGTATTTTGAAATGGAAATTGATACCAATTAGCCTGAACAGATTGTAAAGTGTTTAGTGTTATATATATATATTTCTTACATCTCTGTAAGCTGTTAGAGTAATTTTGACATCTCATTTTATATATATAATTGCTAGAATTCATACCCAGTGGGATTTTTGACTTTTTCTCCATTGAACAGTACAGTAATACCTTAGATTGCAAGTAACTTGGTCTGAGAGCATTTTGCAAGACAAGCAATTTTTTTAAATAAATTTTGACTTGATAAACAAGCAACGTCTTGCAATACAAAAGTAGGGATGTAACCGCTCGCCTCGAGCGGGCGTAGCGGGCCGAAATTGGCCCTGCTCACGCCCGTCAGAGACTCGCTTTGATATAAGAGTGTTTTGGATTACAAGCACGGTTCTGGAACGAATTATGCTTGCAATCCAAGGTATTACTGTATACTACTTATGCCATACTGCTTTTGAAACTCTTCTCAGTTTCAAAGAAGTCTTATTCTGCTGCATGATCAGGGATGGGTTGGGGACTGCTGTTTGGGAAACACTGGTCCAAAGTACTGTCCTGTTTCAGGCTGTGGATTCTATTGATGCTCTATGTTGTAGCCTGGGTTGCAGGGTTCTGCTATGTGTCATATTTAGCAGAGGTCAGGATTTCAGGGAAGCAAGACTGGAAGAGATCAGCACCTTGGAAAGCTCTGAGGGGCTGGAGGCCAGACATGGTTGTCTGTATTTTGCTCCAACAAGTAGCAGTTCAACACTAAGCATTAATAAGAGTTTGGTTGCATTTAGGTTGGTTGACTTTGCCTCCACAGTGACTAAGGCTTTGTCTCTTAAAGGGGCCTGGCCTTTTTTAGCAACCTCAAGCCGCAGTGACGTGAAAGTGGCTATGGCATGTGAGTGTCTCCATGGCTAGAGCCCTCAGAGTCTGAAGACAGCAAGGTAACCTCCCCTGGACTCAGGAGAGCCGACTCCCTGGATCTTCTGGGAAACTGTGTCCTGGCGAGGATGAAACCTCCTTATGCCTTTCCATGACTGAATCTTCTTCCTGAACTGTTAACTCTGGAGCCTCTTCTTCGGAGGATTAGGAGCTGGGACGCCCTGAGGATGAGGGTTTGGGGTCCTAGTCCATGACAAGTTCCAATGGGCACGCAGAACTAATTGCATGGCATTTTGGATCATGGTGAATATGCTTTTTCTTTAGACCAGCCTTGAAGTATATTTTGATATACAACTGGAATATAAGATATGTCTCAGAAAGGTATTGCCATGAAAATTATGGAGCATTATAATGTTAAACGCCTGCCATTTCTGTGTCTTTCATAAAATAGGTTCCATTATCAGTTGGTCAATTAGAAGTACCAGTTTCATCTTCAAATCGAACTGAAGATTCAGAAACAGCAATTGATGATGATGATGAAGATGAAGAAGAAGAAGGTGGAGGAGGAGGAGGATTAAATGAATCGAAGAAACATCTTCAACAAACACTTTCAAGTCTAGAAGTTAAACTTAAAGCAACTGATGAAGAAAAATGTAGAATGAAAAAGGTATAGCTACAACTTTGCAGAATCATCTGTTGAAATACATGGGTACTTTCATTATGGTCATAGCTGGCAACATCACCTATAGTTAGGGTTGTCTAACACTTTCCAATCCAAGATCCTGTCTTCAGTTGCTGTTAGCCTTGCCAGACCCTAACCATTTTGGTTTGTTTCCATGCTGGGTGTCTGACTCACTTTGACTTATTTGGAAAGTTTCAGGAAAATAGGCTGAGTGCTTTCAGAGAGCAAGGTGGAAAAAATGTTGTTTCACTGATGTTCTTGGGCAGCCTTCCCCAGCCTTGTACCCTCCAGATGTTTTGAACTACAACTCCCAGGATTCCTGAGGCATTGGATGGGGCTGATGGGAGTTGATGCCCAAAACATCTGAAGGGCACCAGATTGGGGGAAGGCTGTCCTAGGGGCTCCCTCTTTATATCTGGAGTTAATACATTTCTTAGGGACTGTCATATTAATACTCTTAATGCTGTTGAACTTATCCCAAGAGTTGGCTAATACTTTTATCAAACCTAGGATATTTTGTAGAGAACCTAGCCTAGAACTTATACACACACACACACACACACACACAAAATACCTTCTTAATGTTACTTCTACATCTTTTTTAGGAGTTAGAAGATCTGTTGGAAAAATATAGGATTCTGGAAACAGATTTCCTGAAAGACAAGGAAGATAAATTAATTTCATACCAGGATAGATACAACAAGCTTGAGGTAACATATTTATCTTTTTGCTGTGGCTAAATGTGTGGGCCTATATATAGATAAAGATATTTAAAAGACACTCAAGGGTGTTTTTTAAATTAAAAAAATGTTATTGGTAGAAGCACCCTTGCTACTGAAATTGTAATTTAAAAAAAAAACATGGTATGTCCAAAGATCAAAATTTCCTTCATAGCCCCTTACATCTCATCAACTGTTGGGGAGTTTCAGGGGGCGGGGGAACTGTTTCTAGGATCAATACTATCTCCGTAAGCTTTCGAGCCTTGTAAGCTCCTTCCCTACGGGTTTTCAATGCTTTATAGAATTTCTAAACTAGCTGGTTGAGTAAATTGTTGTTCTTCCCAGTGGTCCTAGGGCCAGTCCCATGTGCAACCTGAAACCATCATATCGCCTGGTAGAGCATAATTTTAATGTCTGCAACCTCCTTCTCCCTTATTTCATCTTACAACTGACCATGCAGACTTTATGACTTCAACATCAAGTCAGCCTTCTTTTTTCTCCTATTAACCCCCTCCCCACCTGCTTTTTGTAACAGCTTACCTGATGAACAAATCTGGAGATTTCAAAAGCTTACGCATTTTTGGTGATCTTTTCAGTTGACCTAATAAAGGTATTACCCTATCATATGATTTTTCAAATTAATCTTTTTGTTTCTTTTGCAGTATCATCTGATACTGTCCTTCTTGAAATAGACTTGAATGAAAGTAGAATTTATTTGCAAAAGGCTGCCCTCTATAATTGACTATAACAAATTTAAAGGAAGTCCAGAGTGATATTTTGGACTCTGTGCCTCTAACCCTATGGTGATAGCTATTTTGATGTAAGAAGCTTGTTTATAACCTTTGAATGGATTCAAATTGTATTTTCCAATTTGCACTTTATTAGGCATATCCTGACCAAAAAGATTAGATATATGTTGTTGTGCATAAATTAAAAACCATCTGGTTAATAAGTCTAGGATCTCTTCTCTTGTTCCCCTATATAGAATTTTATATTATTATTATTATTATTATTATTATTATTATTATTATTATTATTTATATACCGCCCAACAGCCGAAGCTCCCTGAGCGGTTTTTAAGCTCTTCAGGGTAGGGACCTATCTTCTTGTACTCTGAAAATGTTGGATACCTTCTGTTAGTACAGCTTTTGGTGCCAATTTGGTTTTGTCTTCCATGTTTGCCTCCTATTGTGCTATGGCCAGCACCTGTGGCCAGCCACACACCAAGTAAACTTGGAAACTGATAAGTACAGCTGTCCAGCTTGCCAGCAGTTTTCTTCCAGCAGAAACAGCTGGCTAATCAGGCTCTTGTTGTGAATAGCTAAAAAAGAAGCAAAATGAATTGGTGACTAAGGAAGTCTTGGGAACTTTGTGGATAAGTCTGTAGGTGGCCAATTCTATCTTCCCAGGAGCTCTCTGTGTTAGTCGCTTCTAATAAAAATTGCAAAAAATCTTTAAGAGACTTCACAAATTTATTGTGATGTAAGCTTTTGTGGGCTAGAGCATTCTTCATGATATGCATGAAATGTTGACCTAAGTGGGTGGGTATATATGCATAGAGAAGCAAGGAAAACAAGCAGTAGGGCCAAAAAGGTGTTAAATGTAGTAGGTTTGCTGCAGTTTCATGAACAATTTCATGTATACAGCAACATTCCCTAAAATGGTGCCTTCCAGATGTTTTGGACTACAACTCGCATCAGCTCGAGCCAGCATGATCAATGACTAGGGAAACTGGGAGTTTTAGTTCAAAATATCTGGAGGGTACCAGGTTGGGGAAGACTGGTATGCAAGATAAAACCAGAGATTGCTGCTGTGGGATTAGTTTTTGTTGAGCCATTTTTCAGATATGAGAATTCTCTATTCCTGACTTGAGGTAAGGCAGCTAATCAGTCCCACAAATGTGGAACTTACACATACAGATTAGAAAGAGAGTTACTTGCTTTAACTTTCCTCTGCAAATGTTTGTTATGGTCTGCCTACCTTCCCCACAATGGATATTGGAAAAATTTAATTATTCAAATGTTCCCAACACTGGCATATTTGTAATGGAAGTAGGATCATGTTCTCACAAAACAATGCAACTTATGTGGTTTGGACTTTGATTTCAAACTAAAAAAAAATTGGCAGCCTTTGTCTATTCTTTTGAATTAAGCGCAAACTCTGGATTTGATTTGGAAACACTTAAAATGCTTCTTTATGTTCCCTCCACCCCTCCTTTCTTGCATATTTTAAAGCTGGATGAATTCTTCTAGCTTCAGTTCACAATATCCCAATTGTGGTTAAAAGACAAGGGCAAAAATGATTCAGCGAAGTATCATCTCTGTTGACATTTAGGATAAAAAATGGCTCTGGTTTTCCTTATTTAGTACAGTCATGTGCATTCAAGTACAGAGTTACTACCTGGTAACTTACAGTAGTGAGAGTCAAAGGTACAACATTTTTAGAGGGCTGTATTTTCAGTGGGGCACTTAAGGAGGTTAGTTACTGAAAGGGGCTCAGGAATAGCAGGGGTGGAACTTGATCATCCAAAATGGAAATCCCAAATACAACAGTGTACACATTTATCATGCTTTTTTGCAAACGTTAAAATTTGGCTCTCCAAAAGTGAGGCGGCTGTTAGGGCAAAGTGTTTTTTCACGTTTGTGAGTTAAGAGCAGTCAACTGATTAAAAACTGTAGTTGATCACCTGTCTTTATCTCAATTAATTAATTGATTAAATTTAAATAAATGTTTGTTAGCAAAACATCATTATGGGTACCTTTAAGAGATATTGAAGGGAGTATGTAATTTAATAAATGAAAGCTACCATTCATTGTTGAAACGGTAATCATTAATGAATTTAACTACCTTTTTGTTACCATATTACAGTAACATATCAGAGTCAAAATAGTCACCCACCCCAAATAAGTATGCCCTTGACTGCCAACATTACTGATTATGTCCTCAGAAGGAAAATTGGTCCCCACTGATGATTTGTCAATTTATTATACTGATTTAAACTGATTATAACTTACAGCTAGTGGTTTTTAGTAAGCAGTTACATCTTCTTAACTTAAGTAATAGCAGTTTACTGCTTGAGGACCAATAAAAAAGGGCATAGGATCATTGAGTTGGAAGGGGCCTACAAGGCCATCGAGTCCAACCCCCTGCTCAATGCAGGAAACTAGAGGAGGGGGGGGTCTCCCATCCAAGTAATAACCAGGCCTGACCATGCTTAGCTTTCCACACCCAGACAAGCTGAGCCAGTGTGAGCCACAGGCCATAACAGGTGTTCCTATGCAGTGGTTCTCTGCCACTTTGTACTGCATTGAAAGCATCCTAAGGGTTTAACTAGATGTGACAGCTTATCCTTTTAAAGGCAAGCCTGTACCAGTCACATATAAAGTGATGAGTGCTGAAAGATGGCATGTTAAGAGCAAAATTGGTGTGCATGTGAGGAATGAGAGAGAGGCTGTTGAGGGGCAGAGGCTGTGTAGAGGTGAGCAGCGCGTATAGGATGGGTTCAGCATTCCTCATTTGTGTTGCCCCTTTTACTCTTAAATCAGGCTCCTTCTTTTCTTTATATATGTGATTGGAGCAGACCTGCATTTAAAGAAATTATGTCTGCTGCCATCACACCTAGTTTGACTCTAGATAAACCTGTATATGCAGCTCTAACCTTAGTTGAAAACCAAGACTTTTTGACATCAAACTTAAAAAATGCAACAAAGTTCTTTCGTTTAGTACACATGTGTGTGAACAGCATGGTTAAGGAAGGTTGGAAGTATATCTTGGAGGTAGGTGCTTTCTGTGGCTAAGAGTAATAGAAAATGTATGTTTTCTTTTTAAAAAAACTAATATGACTGACATCCTGTTAAATAACATCTTCTAACAAAATATTTAGGTTGGTTTTAGGTGCAGACATAGAGGAGACAGAACACTAATAATGAGAAATAAGTGTTAAAAATTTACCTACTATACTTGCCACTAACTTTATAGATGAGATTCCAGGAACTTTTCTAGGTCATAGAAGAGTTTGAAATTATGGTGTACTGAGAAAATGACAGAAGACAACAAAAAACTACTTCCTTAGTCACTGACTTGGCTTTTTGCTGTTTGATTAAACACATTTCTGCTTAGGGCAACAACAGGCTTCTGCCGACTTCTATTCATTGTTTTCTGCCAGGGGCGTTACAATTAATTATTTGCTTTAAACTAATTCATTTTCATGTTTCACCCTGTGACTTCTTTTTCAAACCTCCCAGAGCCAAAAACTCACTTCTGTAGCTTATGCAGCAAGGTATCTATTGGACACAATATATAATGATTAAGAAACATGAAAAATAACTATAGGAAAATATAGCATTGCTTAATACTAGAGATTTGGGGTATTTCTTTAGTTAGGGGTGGGGAATATGTGACCCTCCTGATGTTATTGTACTACAGCTCCCATCTTCCCTGAAAATTAGCCATGCTGGCTGAGGCTGGTGGGAGTTGGAGTCTAACAACACCTGGAGGGCCACAGGTTCCCCACCCTGGTTTAGTTTAGATGGTGGCAAATGAGCTGTGTAGAGCCTCAGGCTCATGTACTTCCCCGATCTCTTCCTCTGCATGTGAGATGAGATTGAAATCGCCTATTTTCACTTTTGGTTAAAGCACATATCCTGTGATATGCTAAACTGAGGCACTGCAGTAACTAGTTAATAAACTAGGATATCAAATCCTAGTTTGATCCTGGCTTGTTTTAATGAGCTAGAGTTAGAATAAGCCACATTTCCTAGAGTTTGGACATAACAGGACGGTGTGCTTTAGTAATAAGTGAAAGTTGAAGCTTTCACACCCTTCCTCTCACATGTGGAAGAAGTGGAGACGAGAGGGAGAACGTGCTAACCTTGGGTTTGTTCGCAGTTACTTAAACCATGGATTTCGATGAGCCAAACTGGGTTGTTGTGCGATTAAACTGGGCCATTGTGATACAGTAGCTATCTATAAACAAACACTGGAGTCGCAACAGAAGCAGCAAAGTCTGGGGAGTGGACATTTACATCATCATACTCCCAGAGACTTCATCAGTCATCACTACCTTAATTTTTAGGAAATATGTTTATTTTGTATTATGTAACCATATGAAGAATTAGTGCCTGAATTTATTTGATTTTCTTTTCTGTCCTCATCCTGGTTTTCTGTTCTGTTGTCCGTATTCGATTGTAGGCCTGTGGGCAGGGACAGTGTTGTTCTTAAAACTAGAAAAATCTAGGTGCAATAAAAAATTTAAAAGACAAAAACAACAACTTCAAGATGTCATAAGAGCAGTCTAATTAATCCAGGAACAAAAGCACCCAGCAATGCTCGCTCTCTCCCCTGTTGTTGCTTCAACCCACTACTGTGCTTTGCGACAGACTGATTAAATTCTCAAGAAGCAGCTGCTTAGTTTTCATAGCCATAATCTCAAGCTGCAACTGCCATTAGTAAGCGAACAGGCTAGCATCCTCATCGGCTGGACCGAAATTCGCATGTGCCTGTAACTCTTGAGCTACCTGCATGACTGGCTACGGCTTTCAAAGTAAAATCATATTTAATATTGGCATTAGAGCATGCCTGGTACAAGGGTAGGAAACCTGGTGCCCTTCAGATGTTGGAGAGCAACTCCCATAATCCCTTACCATTGACCATGCTGACTGGGGCTAATGGAAGTTGTAGTCCAAAATATCCGAAGGACACCAGGTAGTAATTAGGACAGGTGTGTCAGGCCAGACTAGAGTAGAAGAACTATCATTAATTTCTTCTCTTCATTGTCTGTCATTTAAAAATACTTGTCTTGGTTTAATGCTCTAAACTTGTATAAGAATGTAATTCAAAATATCCCATGTGCTTTGATGATTTGTAACATAACTGGTTTGAATGGGGTGGATACTGAGAAGTTGGAATTGCTCAGTTGCAAAAGGAGTGGGCATTATAAACTTGCCCTTTATAGCAGGGGTAGGCAACCTGTGGCCCTCCCAATGTTTTGGCCGACAAGTTGCCCATTCTTGCTTTACAGTGCAGCCTTCTGAGCCAGTCCCCTGGTTTGGTAGTGAAACAATAGGGGGCTGATGGCAGCTGACTCTGTGCAAAAACACAGAGGAAAAATTCTTAAAACATGTCAGAGATGCTCTCTAAAAGGGAGGCGTTCAGGCTTTGTGAGGTGAGTGCTTCATGACACCCATCTATTCAAAACCTCTATGCTATTCTATTGAGACGAAGGCTGGAGATGAGTCTTCCAATGTCTATATCCTGGCTCCAAGAGTTGGTGTCATCCCTTTTACAAAGGAAATGGCCTGGCCAGGACTCCATTTCTTCCAGTCCTTGGTTATTGAATAGTAGCTCAAGGATTAGGTGTCTAGACGCTTAAATGTTCTGTAAAATTCTGAGTCATTCTTCTAACTATAGAAAGTTATTTACACTTCCATAAACATTTGGATATTAACAGTTTCAAGATGGATGCAATTATTCCAAAGGCCTCTTAGAATCAGGATGCATAACATTACATTATAGTTTTAAAAACAAAATAAAGAAAAACTGTTTTTTAAAGTTAAACCAGATTTTAAGTGGATTTTTTTTTTACTATTTCAGCAGAACTTCTTATATATAAAATTTCAGTTATATTGTGTCCTTTAAAAATTGTTATCTGATTGTAATGCAAACAAATATAAAATTCTACTGTGTTAAAATGGAATCCATGCTCTCCTTCAGACATACTGCATTCAATAGCTACTTTTCTATATGAAGCAGGGAAGGTCAACATGCCTCCTTGGCTTTCAGTGTGCCCCTCACCACCACCCCGCTGAGTTGCCCACCCCTGATGAAAAGGAATAAACCAGGGGCAAAAACTTGCTATTTCTGAGGTCAAACATTATCATTATGATGCAGTAGTTCATGTATTGACAATCTTGATTATGATGATGTATCCTGCTTTACCAGAGCGTAACTCAAGGTGACTTACAGAATACAAAGAAAATCACATACAAAGAAAACCCAACAAGAAATACAGAACAGGAAAAAATAACAAAAATCCCTTGCCAAGAAGCAACAGTAGCAATGCACAATGATCAGCAGCACAAACAGCAAATAAATAGTAAAAATATATATCAAACTAAGTCTTAAAGATAAGAGAAACATGAAACAGGATAGGGCTCGCCATTGTCCCAAACAAACTTCATGTGACATTCTGAGTCTTCAGGATGTCAACAGAGAAAGGAAACTGAAAACAAAAAGAAACATTAATTGAAGCCTAAAGACAATACCACCAAGGAAGAGAAGAAAGCAGGAGAAAGGTAAGCCATTGAATTGGAAAGGAAGGATGAACCAGACCCAGAAGGATGATAAATGAACAGCATGGACTCTGAAACTAGCGGGGGAAATGAGAAAAGGATGAGGGTAGGTGTAAAGAGATCAACAGTGCAATCATACGCATTTCTACTGAGAAGTAAGTCCCACTGAGTCCAATGGGGCTTCCAGGTAAGTGTATATTGGATGTCAGCCTAAGGAACCATTAAAAAAAAGCAGCAGTGGTTAGTGGAGTCTATTAGAGAAATCCAGATTTCTGCAAGAGGCAGAAGGGAAAAAAGACTTTGCAAGGAAAATATATAATATGGCTGATTTGTTAAGTTCAGAATAGCAATTAAGACAGAACAAGACAAAAAGTAAAGAATGTGGACTAATTTAGACTATTAGAGGGATGTACAGGAGGGCTGGGATTGTAAACATTGCCTAACAAGAGTAAAATAGATGTAAGAGATGAATGCATTACAGAAAAGTAGCAAAAATTCAAACCCAGCGAGGCAAAGCTGCAGAAGAGGCAGAGACAGTCTTCGTTTTCAAATGACAACAGGAGCAGAGTGAAAAAACCTGGCTTGCATGGTGAGTTGCATCTAGCAAACTTCTCTCTTGTGTTGGTGGTGTCGCTACACGGTGCAATGCTAAATACAAAGTATGGTCTAAAGAGATCTTAATGGAATTAAAAGAATCCAACAGCTGTTAGAATCAAGGGTGTGTGTGTGTGTGTGTGTGTGTATCTGTGTGTGAATGAATGAGGAAAAGCAGTTTTCTGAACCCCACAGGACATTCCAAACCTCAGGATGGTGCCTCTTCTGGGAGCAAGTACGGTAGATAGGGTCATCTAACAAATCTTTCCCAAACAATGGGAGGAGCCATCCTAATCCCCCAGACTGGTCCTGCTTGGTGAGTAGGATGGTTGTTGTTGTTGTTGTTGTTGTTATATTTATTTTTATCTTGCGTTTTCCCCAATACTGGGACTGTTACAGCATTAAAACTTGTACAATTAAAACATATGGATAGAAATATACAAAAGTTAAAAATATAATTAAATTAGCTATAATATTAAAATTATAAAATATCAAAGTTAAAACAACAATATAAACAGTGCAATCCATCGCATTCCCAAAGGCCTGCCGGAACAAAAAAGTTTTTGCCTGCCTCCAGAAGCATACCAAGGAGGGCGCCATTCTAGCCTCCCTGGGAAGGGAATTCCAGAATGTTGGGGTAGCCTCCGAGAAGGCCCTCTGCCGAGTTCCTGACAGGCGTGCCTCAGATGGTGGCGGAACCAAGAGAAGGGCTTCCCCTGAAGACCTCAGGGTACGGGCAGGCTCATAAAGGAGAATACAGTCAGATAACGTGGACCTGAGCTATATAGGGCTTTATAGGTCATAACCAGCAGTTTGAATTGTGCCTGGGGGGGAAATGGGAGCCAGTGAAGCTGTTGTAACAGAGGAGTTGTGTGCTCCGTGTAGCCAGCCCCAGTCAACAGTCTGGCAGCAGCTCTTTGAACCAGCTGAAGTTTCCGAACACTCTTCAGAGGCAGCCCCATATAGAGCGCATTACAGTAATCCAAACTGGATGTAACTAAGGCATGCGTCACTGTGGCCAAATCAGACATCTCCAGGAATGGGCGCAGCTGGCGCACTAGCTTTAATTGGGCAAATGCACTCCTGGCCACCACCAACACCTGAGCATCCAGGCTCATGGCTGAATCCAGAAGTACACCCAAGCTGCGAACCTGTGTCTTTAGGGGGAGTGTAACCCCATCCAACAGAAGCTGACTCCCTGTTCCTTGATATGCCTTCTGACTGACCAGGAGCACCTCTGTCTTGCCTGGATTAAGCTTCAATTTGTTTGCCCTCATCCAGTCTATTACTGCTGACAGACACCGGTTTAGCACAGCAACAGATTCCTTGGAATTAGATAGAAAGGAGAAATAGAGTTGGGCGTCATCACCCAACTGGTTGGGTCAGGTTGAAACTCCTAAGAGCCCAACTTCTAGTGTATTTTTTCTCTCTCTTTAGCTATCTTCTGTTTTTTCTCTGTATCCTTTCTCTCTCTCCCCGTCACCTCTGCTGTCTCTTCTGCATTAATAGAGGGCCAGGGAGTTGCTCCCAAGGGGAGGAAGGAGTTTTTTCTCTTCTGTCTTGGGGCCTTAGCTTCTCTTGCCCTTCCCAGTGGGCAGGCAGCCCGAAAACAGCTGGAGTGTGGCCATGAAAGGAAATCGGCGACAGCTCCAGCCACAGCAAGCACCTTCTGAGCGGCATGGGGCCTTGTGGCCTTTGTGGCCTTGCAACCTCCCAGAGGCCAAAGGGAGCTCAAGAGGTCACCCAGGAGCTTCTTGACTCCTTCCCCCCTACAAGGCAGGGAGGGGGAGTGAGAGTGAGAGCAGCGCAGATCAGCAGAGTAGAGCAATTAAGAGCTCTGAGTCTAACACAGCTGAAGCAACAGGCCAGGGAAGGCCTGTAAATTCTGCAGCAGGTTTGATGCCAAACCAGAGCAAGGCAGGGGTGAGTAGTCCAGCCCTCCCCATCCAAAACCAGCAATTGCCTGGTCAGGACTCACTCCCACAATTCCTGGACTGGGTTAAAGACTTGGTGTCTCAGGAGCTCTGGGTAGAGGGGTGCTTTGGCCAAAGTGTGTGTAGGGGTAATGCATCTCCTAGTAAGGCTAGCTCCCCTTCTCAATGCAAAAAGCATAAGGGGAAACAAAAGAAATCCAAGGCAAGAGGAAGATCCAAACACAAACATAAACAGACTACCAGATCCTCCCTCCACAGGGACTCCTCATCAGACTACCAGACATCTATTCTCTGCTTTTCATCTTCATCTGACTCATCCGCACCCCTAAGTCACCCCGTTGTTCTTCCAAAAACTGTAAATGTCAGGATGAGGGCATACCAGGGGTGAAAGGGAAGCATGGCAGAGAGAACCAACACAAAGCCACACATAACCCTCAGCTCTTGGGGGATTCTATGGACTCTGAAGACCTGGAGTCGGGAATTGTCAGAGGAGGAGATGGAAACCCTGCCCAAACAAGTGCACCTTTTACCACAGGAGGTTTTCCCCTCTCTATTGGCTAAGGCTCGCAGGGTGCTGAATATTAATGACGACCAGGTGACGATCTTTCACGTTCTAACCCAGCTGATAGGGTTTTTCCTTCAGGACCTCCGAAGCCTCTCCCTGTTTCTTTCCCAGATTCCGTTGATCAGGTCTGGAAGGCTGAATGGACCAACCTTGGCAAGATTAAATCCATTCATAAATTGGCAAGAAAGTTTTATTCCCTCCCCCTGGCGGTCATGGATTTGCTCCAGGTGCCCATAGTGGATGCTCCTGTGGCAGCCCTTTCATCCTCTGCAGTCATCCCGACAAAGGGGAAGGGGGAGGCAAAGGAGCCACATGATAAGAGGATAGGAGTGGCCAAGTGCAGGTGGTTTGAAGCTTCAGTGGTGGCTTTCAGAGCCTCGGCATCTAATTCTGCCTTTGCCCATGCCACCTATCTGTGGGCAAAGGAGCTGCCAGGTTTAGATTCTGTTTCCAAACAGGTCAAGGAAATACTCTTTCTGCAGCATTCCTAGCGGACTCTTCCCTGAACCCAATCCAGTTTGGAGCTAGAGCCATGATAGCTAACACAGTTGCTAGAAATTATTTATTTATTTATTTATTTGTTTATTATATTTGTTAATCGCCCATCTGGCCAGTCACCCGTGTAGAATGTGTAGTTATGTAACTGAGACATGGATCTTGGTTGCCAAGCATGGTTGACCATTAAGCCTTTTGCCAGGAACAAGCTCATTTGAGATACCCTGGACACTTACCATGTGGAAACCAAAGATAAGAAAAAGGCACTACCATCAGCAAAGCAAGAAGGAAGGTGCTCCAGACTGGTGCAGTCCTTTGACTACAACAAGCAGATATCTAAGCCTTTTCATTCCAGTGGATCTAGATCCAAATGGAATAGAGGATTCAAGTCCATTGACAGGAGAACTACCAGCAGTCTTCCAGTCGATTCACCAAGGATATGAAGAAGCCCTCCACAGCATGACACCAGGACTCAAGGCCAAATAGGGAGAGATGAATGTTGGACTCCAGGAATGGTTCCAGTGATTACTTCGAATCACTGGGTCAGGGCTATTAGCTGGAGTTTCCCCAGATGTCTTGGGATAAGTTTATCACTGTGCCAAAAGTAAAGAAGCCAGAGAAGCATCTGAAATTCCTCGGAGCTATTCAGCATCTCATTGACATCAGGGCTATAGAATCTGACCCACTATCCCAAGCCAGTTCAGGTGTATACTCACTTTCCTTTTTGGTCCCAAAGAAGAATGGGAACACAAGAGCTATTCTGGACCTCAAATGGTTGACCCGCTTAAGAAACATTTCAAGAAGGAAACACTCAGATCCATTGTGGTACCACTCCAATGCCTGGACTTCTTAGCTTCAATTGACTTGTTGTATGGGCATGTACCCATCAGGGAGACATACCACAAGTATCTTTGATTCTGCTACAACAAATGGCACTTATCGGTACAGAGCACTTCCCTTCAGTCTAACCTTGGCTCTGAGGGTGTACACCAAGGCCTTGGTGGCACACCTCAGGATCCAAGGGATGTTTCTTCGCCCATATCTCAATGACATCCTTATATGGGCAGTGTCTGAGTAGAGATGTCTCGACTGGACTGAGGGCTCACAGCTTCTTTCTGAACTTGAAGAAGAGTCCCTTGGTTCCTACTGAATAGTTGGCACATTTAGGGGTGATTGTCAACACATTGTAGTTCTGGATGTTTCTGACAGAGGGTAGAAAGTCCAAGATCTTGTTCTGTCGGAGCATAGCCGGTGTCGAACCTCATGACCTCACTGGCTAAGTTGATGGGCATTATGGTGTCCTGCCAGGATCTGGTGAATAGGTCTTGTTTTCATTTCAGGGAATACAGGAAGTGCTTCTTCCCTTCCAAACTCAAATAGCCAATTGGGTCTCCTTACCAATTTTACTATCAACATAGGTCAGGAGGGATCTGGATTGGTGGTTGTAACTATGCAGTCAGATTGTTGGGCAGAATGAGTCTAGAGGAACGGGATAGGATTGTGCTCTCTACTGATGCCAGTATATGGATGGGGAGCTGATCTGCATGACAAAAGTGGCAGAAGGCCAACATGAGTATCAACTGGCTGGAACTCCAGTCAGTAAAGCTGGCACTGTGTGAGTTCAGAATGGAAGTGGAGGGGAAGCATGTCCTTGTCCAAATGGACAATGTCTCAGCAAAAGCTTATGTGAACCACCAGGGTGGGCTGAAGTCTGGGTCACTCCACAGGGAGGTGGTGGAACTGTTCAGATGGGCAGAGTACCATCTTCTGTCCACGGCAGAACATCTTGCTGGGAAGGAAAACGTAATGGCAGATTGGCTCATCCAGGCTTCCATTCACAAGTCGGAATGGAGACTTGATCCCCTAGCATTCCGCATTTTGATCTAGCACTTTGGCCAGCCAATTTTGGATCTATTCACAACTCCAAAGAATGTGCAAGTTCCCCTCTTTCTTTTGAGGTTCCCATGTCCAAAGATGCAAGCACAGATGCCCTTCTGGAGGTGTGGCCAAAAGGTCTTCCATATGCCTTTCCACTTATACTTCTGCTACCCCAGTCAATTAGGACGATCAGGTCAGTAGGAGTGGAGATGATTCTAATCATACTATATTCGCCCAGGTGTCCATGGTTTTTGGATTTGTTGGAACTCACAGGGAAGAACCATTGGAGGTTCCGTGCGAGAAGAATCTGCTATCTTAGGGACCAGTGCTTTATCCTTGGCTGGATCTCTCTTGGACAACAGCTTGGAATCTAAAGGGGTTTGGCGGAGACAGATGTGTTACTCAGAGGCAGTCTTGAAGATGCTACTGTTTTTCAGGAAGGAGTCTCCTAACTGGGTATATAATGCCATGTGGAAAACCCTCCTTTCCTGGTGTACAAATAAGGGAATAATCCAGTGCTGGAGAAGCTGAAAGTCATTTTAGAGTTTTACAGGATGGTCTTGCTAAGGGCCTGAGTACTAATACCATCAAGTGGCAAGCAGCAGCATTGAATAGCATCTTCGGGTGTAAAGGGATGGGTCTTTTTCTTCTCATCCACATTTCAGAGTTTTTCTGTGAGGGGTCAGCCTCCTGAATCTTCCTAAGGAATTTGAATTGGGTGTTAACTGCACTCATGGGCCCACCTTTTGAGCCTATGGCTACTTGGTCACTGAAATTACTTACCCTCAAAACATTTTTTTTCCTGGTTGCTATTCTTTATTCCACAGGCTGCAGGATATTGCCCTGCTGTCCTTCTGTCTGAATCCATCTCATCCTCAGGAGTGAAACTGGCAAAAGTTGGATGTGCATCAAGCACTTCAATTTTATTTGGATAGAACTGCAGAATTCTGGAAAAGCAAAGCTCTGTTTGTGGTCTTTCAGAGGAAAGGTCTGACGAATAAAGTCTCCCAATTCTTCCATTTCTAGGTGGATTGGGGAATGCATAGTTCATGGGTATCAGACCCTGGGTAAAAGGCCGCCAAAAGGGATTACAGCCCATTCCCTCCATGGTGCAGCAGCCACAGCTGCCTTTCAGGATAATTTTTCCAGAGAGGGCATTTGTAGGGCCGCCACTTGGGCTTCCCCGCATACGTTCTCAAAATGCTATAATACTAACAAATTTGCTTCTGCCTCCAAATTTGCTTCAGCCGTAAGGTTCTGCAGAGGGTGGTAGTGTAAGCACTGATCCTTGGAAGCCCACACTATGTAACTATTACTCTGCTAAACCCCAGGGTGTGGAATGCCCTCTATGAGGCTCAGGAGAAAACAGAAATCTTCTTACCATTATTTCTGGTCTCTGAGCAAAGCAGAGGGCAGTCTGCTTGCCTCTTTCTCTTCCAGGATCTACATTTTTGTAACTTAGAGGCTTTTTCTAGTATTCTACATGTGGGGGATGGTGAACAGGGCCTCCCAGGCACATCCAGGGTGGCTGGTTTTTGTTTTTGTTTTTTTCATTTTTCTCTGCTATGTTTAGTTTGTTTTCATACAGGTTTGCCATTGTTGACCTTGTAAAATTCAGTTACTGTTCATTTCCCAGCAATGTTGTCTGGCTGATGTCTTCATCGTTTGGATAAGGGGTTGAGGGGTGGTTCTTGCTTTTCCATTCCGGTCTGAGGGATCAGGATGGTTCCACCCCCTGGAGAGGAAAGATTTGTTAGATGACCTGCCTACTTGCTCCAGGAGGAGGCACTATCCCAAAGTGTGGCTCAGAACAGAAATTCATAGTGAGAAAAAAAAAATCATTTTTCCTATACCGGTACTTTCGATACATGGGACACAGATTTTTCTAAATTAAAAGACAGATTGCACATTTCATTCCTATACTCAAAAATATATCTATATATTTTCTTTATCAGTTCCCAGAATTGGCAGGCATCCTCCTTGCGAACACAGTATAGCCCAGTTATAATTGTTTCCCATCACCATGTACTCGCTTTTGCCCATTCACTGCTCAGAGATGGGATTGTGCTATCAGGCTCCTGGGTTCCTGCCACACTTGTTACCTATAGCATGGACTGCATGAAATTCTGGTGTATCCTTACATCTTTGGGATAATATCACTGTCCATATATTGGCACAGAGCAGGGTGGGTGGATCTCAGCACTGTACAGATGCTTCACACTTCAAGGAGTTTAGTGTGATGGATATTTTAAGGCACACTTCAACTTCCCTCCATGGCACAAAAATGTGCTCTGGTACACAGTTTGGGAATAACTGACCTAAATGAAGAATTATGAATATCTGTCTATATATGGAGAATGGAATGAATGAGTTTGGCCTTCTCCTGTGTGCTGTTTTATGAGAAGGGACTGTTTTGTACACTGCCTCCATATCAATTAGTGTTAATATACTTCTAGGTTTTGATTTTAAAATGGTGGGAATTATGGAGACAGAAAAGTTTGTGTTCCTTAAATTATTCTTGAAAACTTTCTAAATATGTAAAAGGAGCTATCAAGCTAGCTTCCACAAGAGCATCTTTGTTGTTTTTAATCCTCCTCCTTTGTGATCCCTGTTCTCTTTGTGTGATCATACTTTATTTTATTTTCTGAGCAGGTAATATATATTTTGAGGATACCTGAAGATGGCCCAAGACATTTTGGTGTTTGAGATAGAAAATCTAAATGGCACTCACCTTGGCAATAAAATATTATAATAAACTAAATCATGGACAATTTGCTGTCCTTTAATGGTACCCCAAAATTTGCAGCCAGAAAGGGCCCACAACAGGATTAATAGCAGGATTAGTCTTGTGTTTAAGTCTGACTGAAGATGGATACATGCGTATTTTCCCTGTTACAATTATTATTATTCTTTCTTTCTTATGTTTTTATCCTCCCTTTTCTCCAAGGAGTACATTATTCTTTCCCTCATTTTATTTTCACAACACTGTGAGGCAATAAATAAATAAATCAAAAATTCACAATTGGGCAACACCTGTATTAGGACCAAACAGAATTTCACAAAAATGTGCAAGCTTTTGAGTTCTCCAGGCTAGAAGGTACAAAAAGCTGGTTGGGTGGGAGAAGAAACAGAAAAGTGCAAAAGTTTGGCCAGATGTGGCCATGACGTCTGCAGTTTAGATAGACCTAGTCTCAGATGGAGATTGCAGATTGAATGAATTAGTCAGTGGAAAGTGTTGGTAGGTATTAGATTACACCCAGCAATGCATTTTGGGATAGAGAAGCAATGGCTGATCTCTATTTCTGAAAACACAAAAGCCCAGCTATAATTTTGCTGTACCTCTTGCCTTGGGTGAAACACACAGGTTCCTTAGTCTGCATAGGGCAGATGTGCAGAGAAATATGGGCAGTCCTTGTGCTAGCAAAGTATAAGGACTGCCCATATTTTAGGGCAGACTGCCCATATTTTATTTTATTTATTTATTTATTTATTATATTTATACCCCACCTTTTTTCCTGCAAGGAACCCAAGGATGTTACATAATCCTCCTCCTCTCCATTTTATCCTCACAACAACCCTGTGAGGTAGGTTAGGCTGAGAGTCAGTGACTGGCCCAAAGTCACCCAGTGAGTTTCATGGCTGAGCGGGGACTAGAACCCGGATCTCCCGAGTCCCAGTCCAACAATCTCACCACTACGCCACACTGGCTCTTTTAGGGCAGACTGCCCATATTTTAGCACAAATTTAGATTAATTTTAGGTGAGGTAAGTTAGGCTGAGAGGTAGTGACTGGCCCAAGATGTCCCAATGAACAACTGTGAGGATTGAATTTTCCCCAGGGCTTCTGTGACATTAACCACTAGACCACACTGGCTTTCAGTGGAGAAAATAGTAGAGTATCCCCTACTAAAAGATGTTCATTCCATACATAATCTTTTCTGTACGCTTTTCGAAGTGAAAAGCCTCTAGGTTTAGATTTGAATGGTGAATGGCAACAGCCCTTTTCATGTAATGCATAAGGTTTGCGAAAATAACACACTTTAGGATGTATAGAACATACTGAGTTGCAGATACTTAAATTACACTTAGTTCTTTTTAAATTTGGGTCATGTATAATTTCTGCCATAGCCTTGAGTTTGCGTTGTCTGTCACATATAATTGATCATAATTCCTTCCAGCAAATTGCTGTGCTAACAATAATTTCCTAAGTTTCTAGCTCAGCAAAATGTGTACTTCTCAGTGCAGTACTGAATAGCCCTGTGAAAATAGTTTCATAATTATATAAATTATCTTCTCTGAAAGCAACCATTGTAATTAGATACTTTATGGCAGTGATGTTTAAATATCAATAGCAAAGTATAAATGATACTACATCTCAGAAAAGTGAAATTCAGGAACTTCCACTGAACAACAATATTGTAGCATTTAAGTACATTCATTTTTTTATTGGATTTGTCACTAACCACCATTTTAAGTTACAGTATTAGTTCTTGGACATGACCTAGTTAGGAAGCTACTTGGGAACAAAAAAATGTGGAGGGAGAGGTGGTTCACACATTCTGTGGAGTCTCACAAAGAGTGTCGTAAATCAGTCCGGTCCACAGATAAGCCGTTGTCGTTAACACAGTCCAAGGTTGAAAGCCAAGAGATATGTCCGAAACCAAAATAAAATGAAGCAGTGTAGGAGCAGGCTGAAGCGGGGTCAGGGGTGTTCCGAAGTCAAGAAAGCACGAGTCTCGGTGTGGGGGCTGGCAGGAGTGTCTGGCTATGGTCGAGTTGCAATGACAATTGCTTCCAGAGTCCGAAGTGTGTTTGGGGCCTGTCTTTTAAACAGGCACTGATTGGCAAGGCAGCACAGCTGGGCCAGGCTGCAGATGACATCATGACACGTGCCTGGCCCCACCCCAAACACACTCTGGCACAGCTGCCCCATGTCTTCCACACGGAGGCACAACAAAGAGATTCTGCAGAGAGCATCTGCAGAACTTCTAAAGCAGGGGTGGGGAACCTCTGGCTCACGGGGCCTCCCCAAATGGCCTGCAGCCTTCTCTACTCATTTCACCCTACCCACGCCACAGTTAGGCATGAAACTAGCTTTCCACTGGAATCAGTGGAACGCGTTTTCCAAGCTTATAGGCTGCGTGTTTCTGTGTGTGTGTATCATTGTGTGTGATATGTAGGTATGTCTAAGAAATCTGCAATGGACTGAAATGTGTTTGAATTTCTAAGAATCCAACCTATGGATCCTGCAGCAGACCAGCTTTTCCCAAGTTGGGTGGATTTCGTGGACTTGTGGACGGGTTTTTTTTAATTTAACATAATTTTACGCAAATTTAGTCATATAAAAATAAATAAACTAACAAAACACTGACCAAATCTGCACATTTCCCCATAGGCTAAAGTGTGAAAATACACATTTTTCAGCTGTTTGCGTATTTTGGGGGGATTTGCACTTTTTTGGGAGTGCAAATTTGTGCAACTCCAAATTTGCTCAAATGTGTACAGACGCATTTGCGCAAAATCCGATTCTGTCAGTGAGCAAACAGCAGAATGAAAGCTGCCTAGCAGTCAGCAAAACATAGTAAGAACAGTTTTACATTATTGGTTCATCTTAGAGATGTTGGAGAAATTCCCACCTTGCACCTCCCGAACCAATATATGAACTGAAATGCAGTTATACATTGATATTAACACTTTTCTGAACTTTGCGGTGCAGGTCTCCAATCAACAAATGCATACATGAATGCATATATTAGGGGGAAGTGTACACAAAAATGTGTAAGTTAATGAAACTAACTTAAAAATGCATTGTATTAGGCAAAATTGCGTACAAAGATGCATATATTAGGAGAAATGTGTACAAGCCTAACCTACCTCACAGGGTTGTTGTGAGGATAAAATGGAGAGGAGGAGGAGGAGGATTATGTAAGCCGCCTTGAGTTCCTTGCAGGAAAAAAGGTGGGGTATAAATGTAATAAATAAATAAATAAAATAAAGATGCACATGAATTTTTGTTGGACTTAAAAAAAATAATATTACGTACTGGTTGGAAATGGAACAGAACAAATTTAACATTAGAATAATATGAAACAAAGACAAAGAAATTGACAGATTTGTCCACCTTTAGTGGGTATTAATGTGTGTTTTGTGTTATATATGTTGAGTAGATGTGTGCACCATGTGTATGGATGTATGTGGGGCTGGGTGTATATATGAGAGAGAGTGTGTACCCACCCACCCACTTTTTGCAGGATGGTACCCATCTCTGACATGTAGCCCTTGGAAGGTTAGCCAGAAACAAGGCCCAAACAAGGTTCCCCAATCCTGTTCTAGAGCTTCAAACAGAAAGCTGGTGCTCCAATCTCTCTGCTTAGGTGAAGAACTTTGGCTTTTTCAAGAGAGAGGGAATCAAGTGCTTTCTTGCTCAGTCCTCTTCTGATCTCCATAACAGATGCATCGCAGACAACTTTCTAAGAGAGGTTTTTCTCTTGAGCTTTGTATCTCTTGTTTTTTTGTAGTTAGGCCCTTCTGTCCTTGCATGGTACCATGATCCGTTCTGTTTTGAACAATGCTCAAACCTCGCCCATTCTCTGTCACCACCCTTTAGTTCATCCTTCAGGATGGAGATTATCAGATAGATCTGACTCTTGAGAAGTGCTTCACAAGATAGCAACTAACTGACAAAGAAAACTATCCTTACAGCCTCATCACAGCGATTTCAGCCATGGTTCAACTTCTCCATCTGTCTCAGGAGTGTTTTATTTGCTTTCCCTCAGTACCAGATCTTCTCTCCCAAGATCACAGGATTATATTGCACCATGATATCCATTCCCTTAGCCTCACAACATGGAGAATACTCCTATATTATCTCTTTCCTCTGAATTGCAGACTGTAGTACTCGATGTACATAAACCTTCTATTAGGTAATCTTATATTGTCAAGTGAGTTCAAGTTTGACATTTGCCATCATCTCTGATCTTGATCCTTATGTTCTCCACTTGAACTCTTGTGTGTCCAGTCCTCAGAGGCTGAGGCCACAGGGAAGTTTGGAGGAAGCAGGTCTGGAGGTGTCTAAACATAGCAATAGCAGGGGACCAAGAGGCAGGCTTACGCTGGCTCAGCTTGTCTGAGCGTGGAAAGCTAAGCAGGGTCAGGCCTGGTTATTACTTGGATGGGAGACCCCTTCTCTAGTTTCCTGCATTGAGCAGGGGGTTGGACTCGATAGCCTTGTAGGCTCCTTCCAACTCTATAATCTATGAAATCTATGTATCAATCCAAAGGTTGAATATCAGAATCAGGAAATGAAGGGTGGTCAGAGCCAGGTCCTTCAGGACCTTGGGCAGGTCCATGGGAGGAGACAGCTTGTTCCAACAAGTGCTTGGTATAAATGGAGACCTTATGTACTCTCAGGCTTCATCCTCTTGCTTAGAATGGGGAGCCTTAAAGGGATGCCCCTTTGGCCTGGAGATTGGTATTCCATTGCTTCTCTGCTAGGGTACACTGCCTCCAATGCTGAGCAGGCTCAGTGGAACATGGGGTCCTTAGAGGTGCGGATGCTTGCCCCTTAGCATCCAGCTTGGGGACTGCAGTCACTGTGGATCCTGGTTCAGAGGGTATTTGGTTTGGAGGTATCTGGCTCAGGAAGTCCCCGATTACTGGACTTAGAATCCAGGACCAAATCCTACAGTGCTTCTGAGACATGTGTTGTTGGCCTTCCTTATTCAGCTAATACAAGGAGAATCACGGTAATTATTACTATATCCACAAAGTGCCAATGCCGCCATGATTAAACTTACTTTTATCGATTTAATTAAACCTTTTACAATTTATATATACATATATATATATATATATATATATAAGAAATTTTTAAATACATACTAACATTTTGAGTATAAAACCTTAATGTTTTCACATTCAAATTTGAGGACTTAACAATGACAATGCTAGAATTTAAAGTTACACTGTATAAATTTACATGCAAGTTTGAGGACTTAACAATAAATATTACAATTACAAGTAACACAATGTATATATCTACTCATATGTGCCTTAGCATACCAAGTCCTAACTTTGTTGTCTTTTTAACAGAGTTAGTAGAGGCCTTTCTCTTGTTTTTTCTTTTTCTTTTTAAAGTGGCATAGGCCTTGCCCTGTTATTTCTTTTGAGGAGGCCACCGCCTGAGAATTCCCTTATTTTTTCTTTTGGTTTTTCTTCCCAGGTGGCTTGAGCCTTTTTCTATTTTTCCTTTGGAGAGGCTTCCAGTGTACTGATTGCTGCACGCCCAACAAGAAACCGGTTTGCCCCTCTTGTTTCATTCATTATCTTCTTCAAGGGTTTCTCACAGACTATATCAGTGTCAATTTACACCAAAACACAAAAATATTTCTACAGTGTTATAAAACAAACATCATACAATCTATCTTCAAGGTCCCCTTGTTTTACTTACGTTCTTACATTGTATTTATACTTGTATTATACTTGCATTAGCTGTTCAGAGATTGGAGCCATGTATAATTGTTAGGACATTTGCTTTCAATGATGAAGAAAAGGATAAGGTATCAGCAGACATTCCTCTAAGACTACAAGAATGTATGTAAATAATAGTGACAGGAATTTACCACAGTTTACTGTGCAAAAATGGGGTCACTTACATCACTATGTATAGAAATAATAAAATAATGAACCTCCCAGGTCATAGGAAGATGAGGAATGGAAATGGGTTGCTACTACAAAGGGAGATAATTAAGTCATCAGAGAGAGAACTAGAAGAAGGGCACACCCATGAAGTCTTCGCCAAGTAAAGAATAGGTGGACCTGTAATGTAACCCCTATAGTATTAATGGGAACATTGTAAGAGCCCTAAGGGAGTGGTAATTGATTCCGCTGGATGTCTTACTTGTATGAATGATGATGAAATGGTTAACAGCTGTTACCACTTACCAGCTGCATATAGAGTATAAATACATGTAGTAAAAAGTATGACCACTAGAGGACTCAGTGAGAGTAAAAGCATGATGCAGATGCAGAAAGCAACAATGTAAGAACGTAAGTAAAACAAAGGGACCTTGAAGATAGATTGTATGATGTTTGTTTTGTAACACTGTAGAAATATTTTTGTGTTTTGGTGTAGAATTGACACTGATATAGTCTGTGACAAACCCTTGAAGATAATGAACGAAACAAGAGGGGCAAACTGGTTTCTTGTTGGGCATGCAGCAATCAGTACACTGGAAGCCTCTCCAAAAGGAAAAATAGAAAAAGGCTCAAGCCACCTGGGAAGAAAAACCAAAAGAAAAAATAAGGGAATTCTCAGGCGGTGGCCTACTCAAAAGAAAAAACAGGGGAAGGCCTATGCCACTTTAAAAAGAAAAAACAAGAGAAGGGCTTCTACTAACTCTGTTAAAAAGACAACAAAGTTAGGACTTGGTATGCTAAGGCACATATTGTGTTACTTGTAATTTTTATTGTTAAGTCCTCAAACTTGCATGTAAATTTATACAGTGTAACTTGAAATTCTAGCATTATCATTGCTAAGTCCTCAAATTTGAATGTGAAAACATTAAGGTTTTATACTCAAAATGTTAGTATGTATTTAAAAATTTCTAAAAAATATATATTAAATTTTTTTTTGGTAAAAGGTTTAATTAAATGGATAAAAGTAAGTTTAATCACGTGGGCCTTCCTTATTCAGCTGCCCTATCTCCCTCTGAGACAGTGTGCAGGCTGCTATTGCTAATGTGGGTTATGCCACTTAGGGACTATCTCTCATATCATCGTCTAGTGGAGAGCCATCACATCTTTAATCACCTCTTCAAGAAACTGTTTTCGGAAAGGATTTGCTAATATGTTTTATTCCTTTGCCAAGTTCATGGCCCCACCTTATAGGCTGCTCTGTGTTCTGACTTAGCTCATAGGTAGACACTTTGAGCCAGCGGCTACCTGTGACTTCCATTGTCTTTCTTTCAAACTATTACCTCTGTACATAGCACAAGAGAGTTATCAGTTGTATGTCCCCTCTTTTTGTGTATGCACAATGATAGATACATGTTTCTTGCCTAAGGTTGTTTGTCTCCTAAATAAATGTTTCCTAAGCCCTTTTCTCCTAAGCCTTCAGATGATAGAGAATGTGTTCTACCTACACTGGATGACCGGAAGGCTCAAGCTTAAGCTTTAGGGCAAATCTGTGGAGTCAAAACGTTTTTGCTGTTCTCACCAGACAATTTCTACAATTTTCTGTGTTATTACATGTTGGCAAAGCAACATCTTCTAATAAATGCTATGGACCATATTTGGAGAGTTGCTTTGTTTTCAGCTTCACACATATATCCCCCACCTTCAATGAAATAGTCCTGACTGAACCCTGCAGAGCTGTGGTCAACTCCATTCACATTTATCAACCATGATTCCATGGAAAGCTTGTGCTGATGCTGCATTTAGAAGAGGTGTTCTTAAGAGCCTCTTTCATGATGATCATAGAATTATAGAATAGTAGAGTTGGAAGGGGCCTACAAGACCATCGAGTCCAACCCCCTGCTCAATGCAGGAATCCAAGTCAAAGCATCCCCGACAGATGGCTGTCCAGCTGCACCTTGAATGCCTCCAGTGTTGTAGAGCCCACGACATCCCTAGGTAGTTGGTTCCATTGTCTTATTGCTCTAACAGTCAGGAAATTTTTCCTGATGTTTAGGTGGAATCTGGCTTCCTGTAACTTGATCCCATTATTCCATGTCCTGCTAACGGGGATGATTGAGAAGAGATCCTGGCCCTCCTCTGTGTGACAACCCTTCAAGTACTGGAAGAGTGCGATCATATCTCCCCTCAGTCTTCTCTTCTGAAGGCTAAACATGCCCAGTTCTTTCAGTCTCTCCTCATAGGGCTTTGTTTCCAGTCCCCTCCCTAATCATCTTTGTTGCCCTCCTCTGAACTCTCTCCAGTTTCTCTACATCCTTCTTAAAGTGTGGTGCCCAGAACTGGACACAGTGCTCAAGAGGAGGCCTAACCAGTGCTGAGTAGAGGGGAACTAGTACTTCCCGAGATTTGAAAGCTATACTTCTATTAATGCAGCCCAAAATAGCATTTGCCTTCTTTGCAGCCACATCGCATTGCTGGCTCATATTCAGCTGTTGATCTACCACAATTCCAAGATCCTTCTCACTTGTAGTGTTGAGCCAAGTATCCCCTATCCTGTAACTCTGCATTTGGTTTCTTTTTCCTGGGTGCAGTACTTGACATTTATCCCTATAAAATTTCATTTTGTTGTTTTCAGCCCAGCACTCCAGCCTATCGAGATCACTTTGAATTTTGTTTCTGTCTTCCAGTTTATTAGCTGTTCCACCCAATTTTGTGTTATCTGCAAATTTGATAAGCATTCCCTGCACCTCCTCATCCAAGTCATTAATAAAAATGTTGAAGAGCACTGGGCCCAGCACTCTCCTCAGGTTTTCAACTTATAAGTCACTCAGCCCTGGGGTTTTGCAGAGGTCATGAAGGAGAAAGAAAGGTTGCTTTACTTATTTATTTAAAATACTTTTAGGCTGCCTTTAAGGGTAAAAAAAACAACCTTTAAAGGAGGCTTCCAAGATAAAAATACAAATGGCAATCAACATCCTAGAAAGGAACACACAGCAATAATAATAAAAACAACAAACATCCAGCCTCCACATTCTATAAATAATTACAGCTAAAAATCATAATTAGCCCAATAAAACATATTTCATGAGTAAGGCAGCAAAATCAAATGTGTCTTAAGGCTTTACTAAAGGCCTGTAATGATGGGATGGGTTTTGATGAACCTCAGCCAGTAATACATGCCATAAACTTGGGGGCACTGTGGAAAAGGCCCTCTGCCTTTGGAGAGGTGTTCTTCATGCAGTCATCTGCAGTCACAAATCTTCCTTCTCCATTATTGGTAACTTCCTGTGTTGTTTGGCACTATCATGGCTGGGCAGAAATAACAATGGTTAAGTGCTTGGTCTCCCCCTCAGGGAGTATGCCAAGAGTCCAATGGGGGAATGCCACCTCAGTTAACTGAAGGCTTAGAAAGTTCCAACAATGCTCTGTGCATGCACAGAACCTTGCACCAACTACACAGGTGGCCACTTGAAGAATACCGGTGACAGGTAGGCAACCTGTCTCTCTTGATTTTAGTATAGGTATTAAGGTCTAAATTTGAAATAAGTTGCATTCCCTTTTAGGCTAGCAAGGAGTAAGGGTGTGTCTGTGAACCATTGGAGACTTCTAAAAATCTGACTCCCATATTCAAACTATCTCTGTTCAGTATACATCACATATTAGATGATGATGATGATGATGATGATGATGATGATGATGATAAATTTATTTCTTACCCGCCTCTCCGTCTAGATCGAGGCGGGGAACAGCAAAAAATATAAAATACATAGACTAAACAAAACACAATACATACTATTAAAACATCTTAATAACATCATTAAAACATCTTAAAGGCATCCTAAAATTCCGCCGGATAGGCCTGCCGGAAGAGATCAGTCTTTATGGCTTTTTTAAATTCCAAGAGACTGGTGAGTTGACGAATCTCCTCCGGCAGGCCATTCCATAATCTGGGAGCAGAAGAAGAAAAGGTCCTCTGGGTAATACCTGCCAGCCTAGTTTTGGCTGACTGAAGTAAATTCTTCCCAGAGGACCCGAGTGTGCATGCTGGATTGTATGGGAGAAGGCGATCCCGTAGGTAGCCTGGAGCCAAACCATGTAGGGCTTTAAAGGTAATAACCAACACTTTATACTTCGCCCGGAAACTGATTGGCAGCCAGAAACTGACTGGCAGCTGGGATGAAGCACAGATCATAGCATGAGCATAGTATGCTATGTTAGCTTGACCAAAGGAAGAATCGCGATGAGAGTTTCTTTTCTTGGTTTTGCTTCTTTGGGCACTCTTTCTTGGGCCAGTTTAGATACTGAGGTCCACATATGGAGGTCACAGGAAAGCCCTACTTCATTGCCTTACCCCAGATATTGCTCATTTGTTTGTGCTTTTAAATGATATACTCCCCCTATGGATTGCCATCATTGGTGAAGGGCTTTTCAGTGGCACCAAGGTAGGTTCTACTAAATTGTAATTTGCATTCCTACCTCAGTACTAAAACAGGGAAGCTGGAAGCTTTGATAATGATGCCTTGTGTGTGACGAGGAGAAAGTTCTGTGATACTTTTCTGTGTTTAGTGGACTGGATAAAGAGTTGACCAGATCTTAACATGAATGTTAATTTTAACATTAATATATGATTATATATTTGCTTACAGGAGAAGCATAAACTGGAGTTGGAAGACTTGAGAAGAGCTGGTCATGACGCCTTGGCTATTATTGTGGAAGAATTCAAGGTAAATGTCTTCACAACCAATTCCAGTGTTGGCTCATAAATCTGATTGCTGGGAGACTTTCCTGAGGATATTATGTAAGAGGGAAACTAGAAACTCTGGGTTACTATTTTTTTTCATTGAAGTATAGCCAATTTCCATAATCCTCATCCTTCAGGAAGATGTAGGAGTATAAATTAGAAAATGTTTTTCAGTGATATCTAGTGTATATCTTTTCCTGCTAGGGATAATGCAGAAAAACCTATGTAAATAATGACTGTGGTAGTGTCTTCCCTGGAGGAGAGAGTCCTGCTGGACCTTTCCAGTTTTCTCTGAAGCACTCTGCCATCTGCTACCTCATCCCCCTTTCACAAGGTAAAGCATTTTTAAGTGTGCAGTTACATTTCAGTTCCAGGGATTTCTGGATCGCCCTGATTATTTGATTCCATTCCAATCAGGCTCCTGGCCTAGGTTTGCAACTAAAGATTCCTTGGTCATCCTCATGGATAACCTGTGGCAGGAGACAGATTGGGGCGGGGGGGTTACTACCTTATAGATTCTTGTGGATCTCTCAGTGGCTTTCAATACCATTGACCAGGGTATCATTCTGGGCTGAATGGCAAGGATAGGTTCAGTCCTGTTGGTTAGGAATTCTAATGATCTGGGAGAGGTTCTACATACTGAGTTGGGTTGCACTCCCACTGAAGGAGCAGGTAAGCAGTCTGCGGGGGATGGGGGGTTCTCTTGCATCCCTGGATGCCCTATGGTGGCTGTTGCCAGGAGTGCCTTTCATCTGCTTTGGCTGATTCACTGGTTGTAGCCTTTTTAAAGAAGATAAGGCCCTATGAGGAGAGACTGAAAGAACTGGGCATGTTTAGCCTTCAGAAGAGGAGACTGAGGGGAGATATGATAGCACTCTTCCAGTACTTGAAGGGTTGTCACACAGAGGAGGGCCAGGATCTCTTCTCGATCATCCCAGTTTGCAGGACACGGAATAATGGGCTCAAGTTACAGGAACCCAGATTCCACCTAAACATCAGGAAAAATTTCTTGACTGTTAGAGCAATAAGACAATGGAACCAATTACCGGTACCTAGGGAGGTGGTGAGCTCTCCCACTCTGGAGGCATTCAAGGTGCAGCTGGACGGCCATCTGTCAGGGATGCTTTGCCTTGGATTCCTGCATTGAGCAGGGGGTTGGTCTCGATGGCCTTATAGGCCCCTTCCAACTCTACTTTTCTATGATTCTAGATGGATCTATTATCTATTATCCGTGCATTAATTACTTCCAGACTTTTGCAGTGCTCTCTCCCTGCCCTTAAAAATAGCTCAGAAGCTTCTGTTGGTCCCAAATGCAGCAGCCAAACCTTTGCCTGGATCCCAATAGTCAGAACTTGTAACCCTGAACTTGTTTCAACTGCATTGATTAGTACTTTATTTCTTCAAATATTTATTTATTTATTTATTTTATTATATTTATACCACACCTTTTTTCCCTGCAAGGAACCCTAGGCGGCTTACATAATCCTCCTCCTCCTCTCCATTTTATCCTCACAACAACCCTGTGAGGAAGTTCACCCCTGTTTCAAATTGCCCCACCATATATTTATAAGATCAGTAATTTCACATTTGAGCTCTTTAAGAATTCTTAGGTAGGTGCCATCTATAGCTGGTGATTTGTTGATTTTTAATTTCAAGAAATAATAGACTGTCATCTCTTGTCATCTATGTTTGACTCATTCTTCTGACATTCTTCTAGAAAAAGTCAGTTTAGGCATAGGTATCTGTCCTACATCTTCTGTTATGAGGAAAGGCACGAAGAATTCATCCAGCTTTTCTGCAGTCTTCCTATCCTTTTAGCACACCTTTCTCTGCTTTATTATCTAATAGCCTAACTACCTCCTTGACCAGTTTCCTGCTTTTGATATATTTACTGAAATGTTTATTGTTGCTCTTAATGTTTCTAGCAATATGTTCCTAAATCCCGCCCCTTTTCCTTATTGTCAACATACTTTTATTTTGCCAGTATCTGTGTTCCCTTTTGTTCTCATTTGGGCAGGACTTCCATTCTCTGAAGGAAAGCTTCTTGCTTTTTATAGCTTCCTTGATTCTCTGTGTTAACCACATCAGCATCCACTTGGACTTGATGGTGCCTTCCATAATTTGTGGTATTCATTCTAGCTGAGTTTCTATTATTGTGGTTTTAAATAACCTTCAACTGTTTTAGAGGGATTGGATCCTCAACTCTCCCTGTTAACTGCCTTTTAACTCATCTTGTTTTTGAGAAGTTTCTGCTTTTGAGGTCAAATATGACTTTGCTGGACTTTATCTGCAATTTCCCCCTTATTTATATGTTGAGTTGGATAGTTCTGTCTTCACTATTCCCAGTTGGCTCAACAAGACATCTTCTCACACCTGGTTCTAAGAGCTACTTAGGATTAAGTCCAGCGTCACCATCACTCTGGTCAGTTCCATGACCACCTGTTCCAAGGCACAGTCACTTAGAAATGTTGTCTCTGTTGTGACAAACATGCATTTATCTTATCTATGTAAAAGTAATAGAAGTATTATAACACATTCTCATTTGGATGTCACCCTGTTTCCTTTTTCCATCTCATCACCCTCAGCTTTTTGGTCAGAATGGCAATCGCATGTCCCCAATACTAAATTATTATTACCAACCATAGGGATTCTTTGGAGAAGTCTTCCCCTCTTAAGTTTTCTAATGTATTGGATGCATCCTCTAAATTTTTCTAATTCACTATATGCCCTCTTTGACATACAGAATTATGCCACTAAGGAAATGCCCCTCCTGACCCTTCTGGAGAGTTTGTATCTGGGGACCCAGCCTGGCTCCAGATTTTGGAGGGTCCTGGCTAGGCTGCCATTGCTGTCCCCTGCCATTTGGACCCCGTGGCAGTAGTAATGACCGTGGTGCTACAACTGCCAGTCTCCCTTTACACTTACTTGTAAGCCTCTTCACCTGGCAGTGGCAGTCTGAAGGGTCATGAGCCAAGCAGTCACTTGACTCCCAACCCACTGCAGTGCTGCCACTGGGTAAGCATACTTGCAAGTGAGGAGGAGGCTGCTACCAGCTTCCCCCCTTGTGTCCACTTTTAAGTAAGCACGCAAGTAGGGGGTTGGTGGCTGTTTCCAGGGGCCCAAGTGGCAGCAGGCAAGCCCAGGCAAGGCATCAGCCCCAGGGGGTTCTGCCAGAGCGTGTGGTGGATCCCAGCAAATGCTCCAGTATGCTGGGTGTTGATGCTGCCATTGATAATCAGATTCCACTGATTATTTTTATGCACAAGGTTTCTGCTTTGGCCAACATGTTTTTGTTCTCATTTAGAGTACTCCACCTTCTCTGTCTTGGCTCAGAGGCTTCTGGCCTTAGCATAAGAACACCAACATATTGTGTTGTGTCCCTCTCCAAATGTCTCTGGTGTGCATATTTTCCCAAAAGTTCTTTTGGCTTCTTTGACCAGCGATTATGTTGTACTGTATGCTCATCCCTAAGTTCTACCCCATGCCCATTTGGAGGGTCTAGGGCATTTATACCCATATCTCCCAGGGATTGCTTGTTCTAAATTAGATGCTCCCCAGCCCGTTTCATTTACCCCCGAGATTGGTTTAAAAGCCACTTTTTGGTATTAACCGCCAGGAGTCTAGTTCCATTTCGGTTGAAGTGGAGCCTGTCCCCTTTGTACAGGCTTTCCTTGTCCTAAAATACTTCCTGGTGGTTAATACATTTAAAATTCTCCTCCTGACACCACCATCTCATCCATGCATTGAAGCCTCTCAACTCTGTTTATCTTGGTGGTTCTGAATGCAGTACAAGACCAAGGTGCAGGGTGCACCCAACCGCTCAGAAAATACAACAAGGAGAAAGTCAGCAATTGAGATTATATTATCAAATCAGTGTGGCACATATAAACATGAATAGAATACATCTGAAATATACTGGTAACCAAACACCCATAGCATACCAGGATAGCAATACAGTTGAGAAATACAACATTAACAGATAAGAATACAGAAAGAAGAAATCTGTTTGAAATAGCTAGCGAGCGTTGTCATGAAGAGAGTTGTTTAGAAATAGAGTCATATTCTCAGTGTGAGAGGATATCAGTTTGATATCCAGATGAGAATGCTCTGCCTTGGGGCTCTAATGCTGCACAGATCCTAAGCTGCTGCTAAATATCTTTCATTCCTGTATTTATTTCAATAAACAAACAGCATATCACAACTCGAGGACAAATCAGAATTAGAAAATAAGAGGCATAAAAACCATTCGACCAGCCAGCAAACAAACAAACCAATCAATTTAAAAAAACAACACACTTTTAAAAATGGATTGATTTCCTTGTTTGTTGGGTGGTTAAATGGTTTTTATGCCTCCCATTTTGTATCATCATCATCATCATCATTTTGAAATTGTCTTTTTATAATGTTATGTACAGTACCCTGGGATCCTTTGTGACTAACAACAGTTTATAAATAAAAATAAATAGCTAAATAAAAGCATGAGACTGCAAATTAAGTGAACTGTATGCTCTGTTGGCCAACCTTTCCCTCTCACATTGACCTAATTTGATTTAATATCTGTTTTTATGCTGTTTTTTCAAACTCGTCCTTGATAATTAACAATAGTAAAGAAAAATAAATATAGTTCTTGGAAATATTTGGATTGGATTCAAAGAGTATTTACTGCAGGCAACACAAAGATTTTGCTTGTTGAGCCAGGGTTTTATTGTCATGATTCTATAAATAGCAATCTAAGACTTCTAAGACTCTTGTTGAGCCTTTTGTATATATGTATACCTAGTATAAATTATCTTCTACTGCAGGTTTTAAAGATGCTATAAGCAGGTTGTTAAGGTTCTCTGCTAGTATTAATCATCTGACAGGCAGTTTGCATCAGTTGCATGGCTAATTTTCCTTCCATAGAAATATGACTTGAAAAAAGAAACAGATGAAAAAGCATATTGCCATTCATAAAGTCTGTGACGTTGAGTGTGTGTGTGTATCTCGCATTTGAGAACTGAGATGGGACACAAAATCCAGTGGTAGTTATGGCAGAGCAGTACTGTGACCATACTTCTATAACAGAGATGACTTAAAATGGACATCACGGGAACCCTGAGGGAAAGTGACCATGTTATACTTGAGTTCTTGATTATAAAGGACACAAAAGCTGAGTGTAGCCAAATGCGTACCCTGGATTTTAGGAAAGCCAATGTTAATAAACTCAGAACAATGATTAGTAAGGTCCCATGGCAAGCGACTCTAATGAGAAAAGGAGTCCAGGATGAGTGGGAGTTTTAAAAAAAGGAAATTCTAAAGGCACAATTCCCACAAGTAAAAAAGTTAGAGGGCAACAGAAAAAGCCAATGTGGCTTCACAAAAAACTCAGAGATGACCTGAAAACAAAAAAGGACACATATAGGAAGTGGAAGGAAGGCCAGGCTACAAGGGAAGAGTACAGGCAGGTAGCACAGAACTGCAGGAATAGTGTCAGGAAGGCTAAAGCTGAGAATGAGCTGAGGCTAGCGAGGGATGCTAAAAACAACAAAAAAGCTTTCTTCAGATACATGCATAGTAAAAGACAGAGGAAAGAAATGGTGGTTCAACTACACGGTGAGTATGGCAAATTGATAACAGAAGACAAAGAAAAGGCGGAAGTGTTCAATTCCTACTTCGGCTCGGTCTTCTCCCGAAAAGGGTCTATGTGTCGTCGTCGTCTCCACAGCAAACCTGAAGTACAAGCTGAAGGGGCAAGATTGCAGCTTGAGATTGATAGGCAAATGGTCCAGGAATACCTGATTACTTTGAATGAGCTCCAATCTCACGAGCCCAACAAACTGCATCCAAAAGTAATAAAGGAACTGGCAGAAGAACTCTCAGAACCACTGTCTATTATCTTTGAAAAATCATGGAGGACAGGTGAACTGCCAGATGACTGGAGGAGGGCAAATGTTCCTATCTTCAAAAAGGGCAAGAAGTAGGAACCTGAGAACTATAGACCAGTCAGTCTGACATCAATCCCTGGAAAATTCTGGAGCAGATTATATAGAAGTCAATCTGCAAGCACCTTGAAAACAATGCAGTGATTACTAGAAGCCAGCATGGATTTGTCAAGAACAAATCCTGCCAGACTAATCTGATCTCATTTTTTGATCGGGTAACCTCCCTTGTGGACTGTGGGAATGCTGTGGACAACATATATCTGGACTTCAGCAAAGCTTTCAACAAAGTGCCTCATGATACCTGATTAGCAAGCTAGCTAACAGTGGGCTAGATGGAACAACTATCCTGTGGATCCACAGTTGGCTACAGAATCGGACTCAAAGAGTGCTTATCAATGGTACCTTCTCAAACTGGGGAGTGGTAACGAGCGGGGTACCGCAGGGCTCGGTCCTAGGCCTGGTACTCTTCAACACACAGCTTCAACTGACAGTTCCCTGGGGTGGCAGACTCTGGCCTCATCCTTCGGTCAGAGAACCGAGGGCCACTGGCAGGATGCACCCCATGCCTCCCAGGATTAACATCACAGCAAGGGAGGAGACCAGTCTGACCTCATACATCAGCTTCATTCTCAAATGACCTTCAGTTCCCTGGGGCGGCAGACTCTGGTGTCATCCACCAGTAAGAGAACGAAGGGCCACTGGGAGGCTGCACCCCATGCCTCCCAGGTTTAACATCACAGCAAGGGGGGAGCAGCCTTGCCCCATGCATCAGCCAGAGAGGTAGCAGCTGCAGGGAACTCGCTTCAACCCTCCCTGCCGGAAGGAACACGCAGCTCCAACTGACAGTTCCCTGGGGCAGCAGACTCTGGCCTCATCCATCGGCCAGAGAACCAAGGGCCACTGGGAGGCATGCACCCCATGCCTCCCAGGAGTAACATCATGGCAAGGGGGAGATCATGTATCAGCCAAAGAAGGAACAGCTACAGGGAGCTTGTTTTGCCCTTCCCTGCCAGAAAAGAAAAGAAAGGGGGGGGGGACACTTCTGTAAGAACCTTGTAACTTAGAACTGGTGCCTGAGTTTTGCTTTCTTCCTCCTCCCTCCCTATCCCTCTTCCTTTTGTGTCATGTATTTTAAATTGTAAGCCTGAGGGCAGGGACTGCCTTATTAATCTATGTAAGCCACTGTAGGAGGCTTTTTTGGCTGAAGAGCGGGGTAAAAATGCAGTAAATAAATAAACATTTTTATGTGAACCAGTGTGCCACATAAAACATTTTTATGTGAGCCAGTGTGGCGTAGTGGTGAGAGTGTTGGACTGGGACTCGGGAGATCCGGGTTCTAGTCCCCGCTCGGCCATGAAACTCACTGGGTGACTTTGGGCCAGTCACTGACTCTCAGCCTAACCTACCTTACAGGGTTGTTGTGAGGATAAAATGGAGAGGAGGATTATGTAAGCCGCCTTGGGTTCCTTGCAGGAAAAAAGGCGGGGTATAAATATAATAAATTAAATTAAATTAATGACTTGGATGAGGAGGTGCAGAGAATGCTTATCAAATTTCAGATGACACAAAAATGGGTGGAATAGCTAATACTCTGGAAGTCAGAAACAAAATTCAAAGTGATCTCAATAGGTTGGAGCGCTGGGCTGAAAACAACAAAATGAAACTTAATAGGGATAAATGCCAAGTGCTGCACCTAGGAAAAAGAAACCAAATGCACAGTTACAGGATGGGGGATACTAGACTCAACAATACTACAAGCAAGAAGGATCTTGGAATTGTTTTAGATCAGCTGAATATGAGCCAGCAATGTGATGTGGCTGCGAAAAAGGCAAATGCTATTTTGGGCTGCATTAATAGAAGTACAGCTTCCAAATTGTGGGAAGTACTAGTTCCCCTCTACTCAGCACTGGTTATGCCTCCTCTTGAGTACTGCGTCTAGTTCTGGGCGCCGCACTTTAAGAAGGATGCAGACAAACTGGAAAGGGTTCAGAGGAGGGCAACAAAGATGATCAGGGGACTGGAAACAAAGCCTTATGAGGAGAGACTGAAAGAACTGGGCATGTTTAGCCTTCAAGAGAGAAGACTGAGGGGAGATATGATAGCACTCTTCAAGTACTTGAAAGATTGTCACACAGAAGAGGGCCAGGATCTCTTCTTGATCATTCCAGATTGCAGGACACAGAGTAATGGGTTCAAGTTACAGGAAGCCAGATTCCGCCTGGACATCAGGAAAAAATTTCTGACTGTTAGAGCAATAAGACAATGGAACCAACTACCTAGGGAGGTAGTGGGCTCTCCCACACTGGAGGCATTCAAGATGTGACTGGACAGCCATCTGTCAGGGATGCTTTAACTTGGATTCCTGCACTGAGCAGGTGATTGGACTCGATGGCCTTATAGGCCCTTTCCAACTCTACTATTCTATGATTCTAATGTGAACAACTCCATTTTGTAAAAAAAGAGCATGGTGTTTTTTTTTTACCATCACCCCTTCAACCGCAGGCCCTTCAAAGTCAGTAGTGGCTCATTGTGTAGGATGGGGAAGAGGCCGATGCTTAATAAACACAGATCCAAAGCTTAGGTGTGTGAAACCAGTTGTGGAGTTCCTTGGATGCTGACTTCTACCATCCTTTGAAGCATCTTGATTCCAAAGTCAGAATACACTTCAATGACAACTACTAGTTGACAACAATGACAACTACTAGTGCTGCAAGGGAAGGGTGTGGCCTGAGAGCTGAAAGGGAAGGGTGTGGCCTGAGAGCTGAAAGGGAAGGGTGTGGTCTGAGAGCTTAAAAGGAAGGGTGTGGTCTGAGAGCTTAAAAGGAAGGGTGTGGCCTGACAGCTCATTCTGTTCCTGACTCCCAGCTGAGCAGGAGCACAACAGGAGAGAGGCTCCAGCTGTTTTCGGGGCTGTGATAAGCAGGCAGGCTCCCAGAGAGCGAGCGAACAGGGAGAGAAAACAGGAGTTTGGCAGCGGAGTTCGGCAGGGGAGGTCAAGGGGGAGGTCCCTTAAAAAAAAATTAAAAAAAATCAAAAATCTAGGAAGACAGAAACAGAACACTATGGAAGGAAAGGACTCAGCAGTGGTGGTGACCTGCAAGGGGTGTGCAATGTTTGTTTTCCTGCCGGAGATCGACATGGCCTACACGTGCAACAAGTGCAAGCTGGTCACGCTGTTGGAAGAAAAGGTCAGAGGACTGGAGCAGCAAGTGTCAACCCTCAGGAGCATAAGAGAAAGCGAGGAGTTCTTAGACAGAACGGTGGATCTACAGCACCAAAGCACAGTACAGGAGCCAGAAGGGCAACGGCAGGATGAGGCGGAGTCGGAGACTGCAGAGGCAAGGGAAAATAACGCAGGGGGAACTCCCTGGAAAAGGGTGACTGTTAGGAGCAGAAGAACTACAAGACACTCTGCGCCTGTGGAAGCAGTGGAGCTATGGAACCGCTTCCATGTACTTGAGGACGAGAGCAGAGGACAGCCTGCAGAGGACAGATTACCGGGCACCCAACGTGACAGCGAGCAAGAGGCTGAGGGTCAGTCAAGTGGAGGCAATCAAACCAAGGCCTACAGCAAGAGGAAGAGAAGAGTACTCGTAGTGGGAGACTCCCTCCTGCGGGGGATCGAAGCCAAAGTATGTCGCGAAGACCCATGGACTCGCCAGGTGTGCTGTCTCCCCGGGGCACGGATTAAGGATGTGTCAGAGCAGCTGCCGAGGCTCATGCAGCCCACCGACACATACCCCTTTCTTCTCTTCCACGTGGGTACAAATGATACTGCCAAGCGGAGTTACAAAGAAATCATGGCAGACTTTGAAGAGCTGGGAATGGAACTCAAGAACTTCGGGGCCCAGATAGTTTTCTCATCCATCCTTCCAGTACTTGGAAGAGGCATAGAAAGGGAAAGAAAAATACTCAGAGTGAATGCTGGCTACGAAGGTGGAGCCGACGTGAGGGATTTGGATTCTGGGACCACGGGCTACACTTCCTGGAAGATGGACTGCTGGCAAAGGATGGGTTGCACCTCACAAGGACTGGGAAGAATGTGTTTGGCCACAGCATGAGGAACTTAATCAGGAGGGCTTTAAACTGAATCCAACAGGGGAGGGAGACATAAACTCGGGGGTACCAATGGAAGAAGGCCTCTATGCCACAATGGAGAGAACAGCTCCAGCGGTGCCCATTGATAGTCTACCACAAAATGTAGGGAAAAAGTCGGACTATAAAGCACATAGTCTTCGATGTCTCTATACTAATGCCCAGAGTATGGGCAGCAAACAAGACGAACTTGATTTTTTGATACATGAGGGCAAGTACGACTTGATAGGGATAACTGAAACCTGGTGGGATGACTCCCATGACTGGAATACAGCAATTGAAGGGTATAACTTGTTCAAAAGGAACAGAAGCAACAGAAAGGGAGGTGGAGTTGCACTGTATGTTAAAAATACGTATCTCTGCACAGAGATACAGGAAGAGGAGCTTGGCAGCCCCATTGAGAGCATCTGGGTTAAAATAAAGGGGGCAAAGAATAAAACGAACATGGCGGTTGGAGTCTACTACCGACCACCCAATCAAGGAGAAGACGAGGATGGAACTTTTGAAAAACAAATTGCCATTGTTTCAAGGAGGCACGATGTGGTAGTAATGGGAGACTTCAATTTCCCTGATATCTGTTGGGAGACTTATTCAGCCAAACATGGCCCCTCCAAGAAATTCCTGAGCTGTGCTGCTGATAACTTCCTCCTACAGAAAGTGGAGGAAGGAACTAGAGGATCGGCTATCCTTGACCTGATTCTAACCAACAGAGACGAGTTAGTGGATAAAGTGGCAGTTTCGGGAACTCTGGGGGAAAGTGACCATGTTATACTTGAGTTCTTGATTCTAACGGAAGCAAAAGCTGAGTGTAGCCAAACACGTACCCTGGATTTTAGGAAAGCCAATTTTAACAAACTCAGAACAATGATTAGTAAGATCCCATGGCAAGTGACTCTCACGAGAAAGGGAGCCCAGGAGGGGTGGGAGTTTTTTAAAAAGGAAATTTTAAAGGCACAATTGCAAACAATTCCCAAAAGGAAAAAAGGCAGAGGGCAACAGAAGAAGCCAATGTGGCTTCACAATAAACTCAAAGATGACCTGAAAACAAAAAAGGACACGTATAGGAAGTGGAAGGAAGGACAGGCTACAAGTGAAGAGTACAGGCAGGTAGCACAGAACTGCAGGAATAGTGTCAGGAAGGCTAAAGCTGAGAATGAGCTAAGGTTAGCGAGGAATGCTAAAAGCAACAAAAAAGCTTTCTTCAGATACATGCACAGTAAAAGACAGAAGAAAGAACTGGTGGTTCAACTACGCAATGAGGATGGCAAATTGATAACAAGACAAAGAAAAGGCAGAAGTGTTCAATTCCTACTTCAGCTCGGTCTTCTCCCAAAAGAGGGTCTATGACCCCCCTGGCAAACCTGAAGTGCAGACTGAAGGGGCAGGATTGCAGCTTGAGATTGATAGGCAAATGGTCAAGGAGCACCTGATTACTCTGAACGAGTTTAAATCTCCAGGGCCTGATGAGCTGCATCCTAGAGTAATAAAGGAACTGGCAGAAGAACTCTCAGAACCACTGTCTATTATCTTTGAGAAATCATGGAGGACAGGTGAAGTGCCAGACGACTGGAGGAGGGCAAATGTTGTTCCCATCTTCAAAAAGGGCAAGAAGGAGGAACCTGGGAACTATAGGCCAGTCAGTCTGACATCAATCCCCAGGAAGATTTTTGAGCAGATTATAAAGAAGTCAGTCTGCAAGCACCTTGAAAACAATGCAGTGATTACTAGAAGCCAGCATGGATTTGTCAAGAACAAATCCTGTCAGACTAATCTGATCTCATTTTTTGATCGGGTAACCTCCCTTGTGGACTGTGGGAATGCTGTGGACATTATATATCTGGACTTCAGCAAAGCTTTCGACAAAGTGCCTCATGATATCCTGATTAGTAAGCTAGCTAAGAGTGGGCTAGATGGAACAACTATCAGGTGGATCCACAATTGGCTACAGAATCGGACTCAAAGAGTGCTTATCAATGGTTCCTTCTCAAACTGGGGAGAGGTAACAAGCGGGGTACCACAGGGCTCGGTCCTGGGCCCGGTGCTCTTCAACATTTTTATTAATGACTTGGATCAGGAGGTACAGGGAATGCTTATCAAATTTGCAGATGACACAAAGTTGGGTGGAACAGCTAATACTCTGGAAGACAGAAACAAAATTCAAAGTGACCTCGATAGGCTGGAGCGCTGGGCCGAAAACAACAGAATGAAATTTAATAGGGATAAATGCCAAGTGCTGCACCTAGGGAGAGGAAACCAAATGCAGAGTTACAGAATGGGGGACACTTGGCTCAACAATACTACAAGTGAGAAGGATCTTGGAATTGTGGTAGATCACAAACTGAATATGAGCCAGCAATGCGATGTGGCTGCAAAGAAGGCAGATGCAATTTTGGGCTGTATTAATAGAAGTATAGCTTCCAAATCGCGGGAAGTGATAATTCCCCTTTACTCGGCACTGGTTAGGCCTCATCTTGAGTATTGCGTCCAGTTCTGGGCACCTCACTTTAAGAAGGACATAGACAAACTGGAGAGGGTTCAGAGGAGGGCAACAAGGATGATAAAGGGACTGGAAACAAGGCCCTATGAGGAGAGACTGAAAGAACTGGGCATGTTTAGCCTTCAGAAGAGGAGACTGAGGGGAGATATGATCGCACTCTTCCAGTATTTGAAGGGATGTCACACAGAGGAGGGCAAAGATCTCTTCTCGGTCATCCCAGTTTGCAGGACACGGAATAATGGGCTCAAGTTACAGGAACCTAGATTCCACCTAAACATCAGGAAAAATTTCCTGACTGTCAGAGCAATAAGACAATGGAATCAACTACCTTGGGAGGTTGTGGGCTCTCCCACTCTGGAGGCATTCAAGGTGCAGCTGGACAGACATCTGTCAGAGATGCTTTGACCTAGATTCCTGCATTGAGCAGGGGGTTGGACTCGATGGCCTTGTAGGCCCCTTCCAACTCTACTTTTCTATGATTCTATGATTCTATGACACATTTTAGACTTATTTTGAATCTGAGTATCAAGATGGTGTTTCCAAAGCTTAATTTCCACATAAGGCTTTCGTTTCCATCATTAATAATTATTGGGAGCAATTTTCCAAAGGAAATACTAGCTGCGCTAATATTTAAAAGTTCAAAGTAGTAATATGTCTAAAAGCTTTAGTAACATGTCTAAATAAGAGTGGAAAATGTTTTTATTTATCCCACTTAAAACCAACTTCACTAAAAATTCCAGGTTAGCTCAATAGTGGAGATGTTCTTTAAAAATAAATAAACCTTTTTAAAATATGCACAATCCTATGTCTGTTTGCACCTCAAGATCATCTCTTTGCCTCCCTCAGAGGTAAGGGTTGTTAGTTCAGTGGCCAAGCACATGCCTTGCATGCAGAAGATTCCTGGTTCAGTCCTCACCATCTGCAGGTAGAGAATGTCTGGTAACAAGGCTGAAAAAGCCTCTCTCCTTCCTGCATGAGACCCTGGAGGCACTGCCAGTCTGAGTGGACAGCACTGGGCTAGGTAGAAGTAGAACACTCTGACTCAGTGCTTACAGGAAGTGTCAGAAATGTTGGTGGCTTGGTCTTGACATTTACAGGCCGGTGCTACCATTAGGCCAACTAGGCAGCCGCCTATGGCGCAGGGCTAAAGAGGGCACCAGAAACGCCTTGGGGGGGGGGGAAATACAGCGCTCTCAAGTGGGAAGGGGGGCGCTAAATATCTGATCTTGCCTAGGGCACCAAACTGCCTTGCACCATTCCTGGGAACAGATGAACGTGAGGGTGACCCTTGAATGCTTACTGAAGGCTTTGAGTTTTACCAGTGAGTATCAGAATGTTTTGACATTTCCCTGTAGAACTCTTAAAATGTTATATATATATATATACCACCTCTATATAGAGAGAGAGCAATAAATGTGAACATTCACTGAACATCTGAAATGTGATATGGCTTTGACCACTATTTTACCTATTTGCAGTGAACAGCTTGCTTAAGTTTAACACTTCGTTGTTGTTGCTCTTCCTTTTAGGAAATCAAAATTGAAAGGCAGTGTAGATTAATCAGTGATATATACTGGATTGGTATATGAATTAATAGATTCCAAACATGACCGCATCTATCCCACTTTTTTAAAAACTGACTGCTTATTTTGCTAGGAACCATTTAGTTGCAAAATGTTTAAACAAAATAAAGGCATTATGCAGGGCCAGCCCTCCCATGAGGCGAGGTGAAAGCCACGCCTCAAATGGTGGATCAGGAAGGGTGGTGGATTCCATGTGTCTGCTGCTGGGAGTCCCAATGCCGCCGCCACCCTATGCCTTTCAGAGTGAGGCATAGGACGGGCGTTCCAGAGAGCCGTTCTGGTCACTCTCCTTGTGACACATTTGTCTTTTTCTTAAGGATTTTCTGAGATGGGATTTCTGTAATTAGGTTACCTGCTGATGCACAATCAATCTATCCCATGCCATTTTCCAGAACAAACGTGCTACCATGGAAATTTAAGTTTACAAAATTTCTGCTATTAACACACAGTTTTAAGTGGTCTCCAGGGCCACCTTCCCAGCAGTACCTCAGTTTAAAAAGGACCCCTCAGAACAAGGTATTGAAGGCAGGTGGCAGTGACAGCAGCTGGGTGGGTGGCTCAATCCTCCTCTGGCAGTGGCGTGCAGCCACTTTTAGGGATGTGCAAGGAATCTGTTTGGGGGAGGGTGACAATCTGACAGATTTTCCTGACTCGGCCCTCCGGATTCCGTTCTGTTTTCCCCACATTGGCGCTAACTTGATCTGACACGAGTCGAGCCAGCACGTGGATTTCTATTTTTAAAATGGGCTGTGATTTGCACGACTTTGTAAAAAAAAACACAAACAAACTTCAGGAAATTTGCGCAAATAGCAGAGCCTGACATTTGCGCAAATAGCAGAGCCTGACATTTGCGCAAATAGCAGAGCCTGACATTTGCGCAAGTAGCAGGGCCTAAAATTTGCACATATCCAATAGTTGCAAAAATTCGCCTCCTCCCATACCAACCTGCCTGGTTGATGAGGTCATCAGATGGCATCCTCCTGCTGGTGGTTCCTCATGGACCCACCAGGAGAAGGGCCTTCAGTGTGGCAACTCCACTTCTGTGGAACTCTCTGCCTCTGGAGGACAGGCAGGCTCCGACATTGTGCTACTTTCTGCACCTGCTGAAGACCTCCTTGTTCCGGGAAGCCTTCTCTGCTCTTCAACCACCAGTGTAATTTTAGTTTGCTTTCAATGTATTGTTTTTGTTTTTTATATCTGTTTTTGTCTTTTTGTTGTTCACCGCTCCGGAATCTGCTTGATGTGGAGCGGTATACAAATACTGTAATAATAATGATGATGATGGTGATGGTGATGATGATGATATTATTGTTGTTGTTGTTGTTGTTGTTGTTATTAAACGACAACAACAATTACAGTGAGAGGATGAAACTGAAGGATATTTACCAAGGGAATATGCTGCGCCTGGGGTTACGCAACAGACTTGCGAATGTGATAAAACATTAAAAACAGCGCGAACCCATTCACACAAATGTAAAGGTTCAAACCCCATTTGTGCAAAAGACCTGATTTGTGCAAATCACCATTTGTGCAAATACGCAGATCTTGGTTCTCAGTGTGTGCAACTATTTCGTGCACATTTGTGGAACCTAGAAAAAAATCCGGCACCATCACTTTTTCTGATCGCCAGGTCAGATATGCTGTGGAAGTCCATTGGGCTCAAACTAAATGGATTTCCCAGTGACACACATCCCTAGGCAGCAGCTTGCGCTCTCCCACTCCTGGCAGCTGCGCGTGCCGGTAGCTCACTCTACCCCCCAACAGTGGCATGGTTTCTTTCTTTCTTTCTTTTTTATTTATTTAGTGACATGGTTTCATTTAATCTAATGGAGGCTGTAAGCACATGCTGAATTCTTCCTCTGTAATAAAGTGCTTAGCTCTGGTTCGATTCATTCGGGACATGCGAGTGTTTCACATGAACACTTCATTTTCCTTCCTGAAAACATTCTAATTAGGTCAAAATTAATTGGACTACTTTCTTAGTGTTTAGAATTGGTCTTAGAATATTACCTTGAAAATAAGTAGTTAAGGACAAACATTTTCTTAATCTTCACATTTTTCTCTTGTCTGTAAACTAATGTATTCTTTTTAAAAATAAAATGTGAGCGTGGAAATTTGCAATAGTGCTAAGTTTTTTCTTGAATGGGGATTGTTTTAATTCCAGCATTTTGAACATATGGATAAACTCTTCATTCAGCAAAGGGTAGTTGCTTCTAGCCCCAACAAATTATTGTTTGTTCACTGCTGGCTGGACTGGTTTGACCTTGGTTCATGGCATTTGGTTTTGGTTTTGGCAAAGTCTCATACATTGTGTTCTGCCTTTTAAAATAATAATACTAAACTCAGATAAATATGAAGGAAATGCTTACAGCCCACAGAAGTAAGATTTCATCATGTAGCTCTTTCCTACAATGAAATTAACTGTGTGTGGGGTGGAAGGTGAGGTTGCTTTGTAGGAATAAGCAAATGAGTGCCCCAGTATTTTTAAAATACGTGCTATTAGTAGACTTATACTACTGTGAAACTATTTCACATTTGACTGCATTGCTTGTTGGATTATACTAAGGATCCATGTAGTTCAGCATTCTGTTTCCAGCAGTAGCCAGCCTCTGGAAGCTCACAACCAAAGTGTGATTGTGAATATGATGACTAACCTCTCTTGTTTGTATTCAGCTCTGAAGATAGAAGTTCATTTTAGCTATTATGGCTAATACCATTGATTAGACTAATCCTTAATCCTTTTTGTTAATTAACTTGATGTTAATTAAGCATTATGTAAAGAAACCCTTTCTTTTGTAAGTCCCAAACCAATTTCATCATTCCCAAATCTATGAATGTACATCCTGTCCCAGCTAATGTTGTTACTTAGGGCAGAACCTAAATTCTTGTATTGTACTGTACTATGTTCTCTGAATTGCATCTGTTTCACAGTATTTAACATCCAAGCTGAAGTTGATTTCCCCCATTTGGTTACCATTTAATTTCTAACTGGTTATCTGCTTGTCTATGCTGAAGTAAAAGTCCCTCATTCTGTACTATGTAGCATGATGCAGTCTTCACTATGATTTTGTCCGAGTTGTGAGGGCAACTGGGATTGGGATGCAGGTGAAGATATCTCTATTGCAGTGTTCTCCAACCTCGGGTCCCCAGATGTTTTGGCCTACAAATCCCAGCATGCACTGGGGCATGCTGGGAGTTGTAGGCCAAAAACATCTGGGGACCCAAGGTTGGAGAACACTGCTCTGTTGGATAGATGATTGCCACCACCATCACCACCCCGGCAAACAAAGTTTGACATGTTCTCTTTAGCAGCTAGGTTCAAGCATATCAGAAGTTTCAAACTCTCAGCACTTTCATGTTCTTTCATCTTCTGAAATTAAGATTGTTATTTTTATTGTGATCAGTTAAGCCTTATGTTGTTTTAAGTGCCATGGATAGTTTGATGCTGTTGCTGCTCAAAGTCTTGATTGGCTTCAAATGATTGTTGTAGTTTATCATTTATCTTAAGCATTTTATCTGCTAATGGACTCTAGTTTGAAAGGATATTTATGTTGGGGTGACTCATTTTGACCTACTTTTTTGATAGTTTATCTTATTTTAAAGTGTCTGGGCTATCAGTCCTCACATGGCATCGTTGAAACAATCTCTCTGTGTGTGCGTGTGTGGTGTCAATGTGTAATTCTCCCCTTCTCCTCCCCCCCCCATTTATTTATTTGAGCTATACCCTGGCTGTATATTTATTTATTTGAGCTATACCAAAAAATTGCACCCAATGCAGCTTACAAAAACAATTTAAAATAGGTTAAAACAATAAAACACATTCATATACAATAAAAACATAACCATTAAAGAATAAAAACAGCACCCAACCCACAAACCCACACTTACAGGCCAAAGGCCTCCTTGAATAAAGCGGTCTTTCTCTGCCTTTGGAAGGATAGCACAGAGGGAGCGAACCTAGTCTCCCTTAGGAGGGAGTTCCGCAGCCTGGAAGCGGCCACCGAAAAGGCCCTCTCTCTTGCCACCAAACACACCTCTGATGGTGGCCATCTCAAAGGAAGGGCCTTTCTAGAAGACCTTAAGGGCCAGGCAGGCTCATATGGGAGAAGGTAGTCTTTCAGGTAGACTGGTCCCACGCCATATAGGGCTTTATAGGTCATAGCCATTACTTTGAATTCTGCCCAGAAACGGACTGGTAGCCCGTGAGGCTGCTGTAACAAGGGAGTCGCGTGCTCCCTGTAACCAGCCCAGGTCAGCAGTCTGTCTGCAGCATTCTGGACCAGCTGAAGTTTCTGAACAGTTTTCAAAGGCAGCCCCACATAGTGTACTTTACAGTAGTCCAAACAGGATGTAACTAAGGTGGCCAGTTCAGATGTCTCTAGGAACAGGTGCAGTTGGCTCACTAGTCTGAGCTATGCAAACGCACTCCTGGTCACCACCGAGACCTGGGCATCCCGGTTCAGGGCTGAATCCAAGAGTACACCCAAACTGTGAGCCTGAATCTTCAGTGGGAGTGTAACCCCATCCAGCACAGGTTGAATCAGTATTCCCTGATTTGCCTTTGACTGACCAGGAGCACCTCTGTCTTGTTTGGATTAAGCTTCAGTTTCTTTGCTCTCATCCTGTGCATTACTGACTTGAGTTTGAGATATTTACATTTCAGAACTGCAATTGCATGTATATGTGTGTATGCATAGTGTATGCATATGTATGTGTGCATATATTTATATATCAGGCATTGGGTATGCTTGGCTTGGTTTAAAGCTGTATGTTGTAGTGGGAGTGATGGTGGGGGCCTGTGCGGCTGGGATAATGTTGTTGTTGTTGTTGTTGTTATTATTATTTTCATTTCTATACTGTCCAATAGCTGAAGCTCTCTGGATGGTTCACAAAAAATACACATCACAATAAAAGATAATAAAACATAATATAAAATCTCTAAAATAACGAAATTTAAAACAATTTAAATAGCTAAAACAGCTACAATAAGGTACTGGACCTAATAGAAACAACTGCCATAAATGGCCGATCATATGCCATCAAATGCCATCAAATGCCATCAAGTGCCTGGGAGCAGAGGACAGTCTTAACCTGGCTCCTGAAGGATGACAGTGTTGGCTCTAGGCAGACCTCAGTGGGGAGAGTATTCCATAATTTGCGGGGCCAGCACTGAGAAGGCCCTCTCCCTTGTTGCCACCTTCCAAGCCTTCCCTGGAGGAGGCAGTCAGAGGAAGGCCTCTGATGCTGATCATAGTGTTTCAGGTAGGGAGAGGCACTCCATCAGGTATTGTGGTCCTGAGCTGTATAAGGCTTTATAGGTTAAAGCCTGCACTTTGAATCGGGCTTGGAAACATTCAGGCAGTCAGTGCAAGTGGGCCAGAATTGGTGTTAGACCTTCTGGTCCCTGTTATTAATCTGGCTACTGTTTTTTGCACAAGCTGCAACTTTTGAACAGCCCATCCAGGGCATGATGAACACCCTCCATCTGGTTAGAAGAACCACCCACTAACAGCATCTCAGTCTTGTCATCCAGTCCATTGGTGCAGCCAGGCACCAATCTAGCACATCCATAGGCCACACCTGATGAAGATTGAAAACAGAAGTAGAGTTGCATGTCATCAGCATACTGATTCCAGCGCACTCCAAAACACCTGATGACTCCACTCAGTAGTTTCATGTAGATGTTAAATAGCAGGGGGGGACAAAACCGATCTCTGAGGAACTTCATGCTGGAGAATCCACGGGGCTGAACAAAATTCCCTAAGCACCACCTTCTGTAGCCGGCCATCCAGATAGGAGCTGAATCGCTGCAATACAGTACCCCACACTCCTAGCTCAGACAGTCGCCCCAGAAGGATACCATGTTCGATGGTATTGAAAGCTGCTGAGAGATCAAGGAGAATCAACAGGGTCACACTCCCCCTGTCTCTCTCCAGGCATAGGTCATCATACAGGGCAACCAGAGCTGTTTCCATGCCAAAACCAGGCCTGAACCCCCAACTGAAATAGATACAGATAATAGGCCTTACCTAAGAGTGCCAGGAGCTGGTTGGCCACCACCTTCTGAAGGACCTTGGGCAGGAAAAGGTTGCCAGCTGGTCTGGAAGCACTTTTCCTTTTTTTTCCTTTTTCTTTATTGGTGTTTTTTGGATGATGATGATGATGATGATGATGATGATGATGATGATTGGGTAGGACCTGGCTAGATGGCTGTTTTCTGGATTTCTTTTTCTTTTTCATTTTTACGTTCTTCTTTTAACATAAGGTTTATTAGTCAATTGATTTGTCTTTGGTGGTGTTCTAAGCATCTTAAGTACAGTCCTGGATATTTTGAATATGCAATGGCAATATTGTTTGTACATGGGTTGTTTTGTGGAGAGAGCCAGTGTGGCATAGTGGTGAAAATGCTGGACTGGGACTCGGGAGATCAGGGTTCTAGTCCCTGCTTAGCCATGAAACTCACTGGGTGACTTTGGGCCAGTCATTGACTCTTAGCCTAACCTACCTCACAGGGTTGTTGTGAGGATAAAACAGAGGAGGAAGATTATGTAAGCCACCTTGGGTTCCTTGCAGGAAAAAAGGCGGGGTATAAATATAATAAATTAAAAAAATGGAATGCCTTAGAAATATAAGAGAATGAGCAGTGCATTGCCTTCAGATTTATATAGTCTATGGACTCTAGATGTGTGAGTCTTTTGTAAGGCTCTGCATATGCTGTAAATGGCATGGCAAGGATGCGGTAGTGGATATAAATAAGTGTTTTAGGTATATAATTATTTTTGTTGTATTCTTCTCTTTGTTGTTTCTAATCATGTATTATTACGTTCTTTAACTATAACTTGGAATGTTAGGGGCCTGGATACTCCCAACGAACCAAACAAGTGCTTTCCAGACTTAAGAAGCTTTAAATGGATGTTGCTTTGTTACAGCAATTTCATCTTTTGGTGGAAGACAAGGACAGACTTTGCAAAGATTGGGTAGAAGTTTATGCTTGTGGCAACTCTAAGAAAGCTAAAGGAGTTGTTATACATTAAAAAAAAAAAATCTGTTACAAGCAATATCTGATCCAGAGGGATACTTTCTTATTTTGGTGGTTAAATGTACAAATATGGTAATCGCCATGGTGAATTTATATAGTCCTAATTGGATTCAACTATTACGGTATGTTTCATGAGTGCATTAGTTACCTTCATACTATTACTTATGATCATTTTAAAATTGATGGGGATTTTAACAAGATTCTGGACCCAATTTTGGATAGGGGTAATCCCCCTCGCAAATTTCAGTCTGTTCATATTGAAGGCTTATATGTCTGAGTTAGGTTTGATTGATGCATGGCATATGTTGCAGCCTTCAGGGCAGGATTATACCCTTTTTTTCCAGCTGGGAATCAAAATTCTTTTAGATTAAATTATTTTTTAGTTTCTTCTCCGCTATTTCAATGTGTGACAGCATGTGATATTGAAAGAATTGCTATCAAAGACCATGCTCCAGTTCATTTAGGAATCAAATTGCCTAATTATGTTAAATCTTTCAGCACTTAGCACATGAATGTTTCACTGCTTAATGATGATAATTTTAGAACACAGATGGCTTTTGAACAGAATATTTTGAGATTAACAAGGGCTCAACCACGCCTTGTCCTATTGAATGGGAGGCTTCTAAGGCTTATATTATTGCATATGCTTCTCAGAAGGAAAAGATTAAGGTTTTACAGGAAGAGAACTTGGATAAAACAGTGACGTCCTGATTAAGTCAATTTGCAGCTTGTCCCTCCCCAGGCCTCTATCAAAGTCTACAATGTGTTAAATGCATTCATGTAAAGCAGACATTGTTCTGACTTGTCTGCATCAGAAGTATTGGGAAAGTGGAGAAAGGCCTGACAAGATTCTGGCATTTCAGTTAGTTATCCTATGTATCTGAGAACAGTGGTACTGTTTTCTACTGCAGTCATGACCTGACTGTTCTCCTTAGAACAGATATCAGTTCAGTTTTGTTTATTACAGTCAATGACCAGCATAGAACAGATATCACATTTGCCGGCCCTGTCTTCTGCCAGCAAAGAAGTTAACCCTTTGCCGTCTGGTCTCTGCTGCTGACCAGAAGGAAACCTCACATTAAGTCCAACTTCCCATTCAGCCAGCTCATCATATATAGTGAATTTTTAGTTCCATGTAACATATAACTCTGGATGTGGTGCTGTTTATCATGGCTCCACAAGCTGTTGTGACTCAAACTGTAATATTTGTAGGCATATTGGCTTCATGTAACTAGTTTTGAGAAAGCCGGAGCATGGGAAAATGAATAAAATACATTTCGGATAGTTGGGTTTTAAATTTAATATTTTTTCCTTGACAGTACTAAACATAACTAAATTTTCCACCTCACTCATAATATTGGCACACTGATCAGAGGAGGCCTTTTTTATTTAACTCGCGCAACAAATCAAACTATCAGTTTCTTTTCCTGATCTGTAAGCCAACATGTAGCTATAGATTGAAGGATGAGATTTAAAACTTGGCAAAATTGTATCTTTGATTAGCCAGCAAAGCTATTGAAGGCTATGCCAAGCTGGAAATATAAGAGCTGCCTCAGAGCCAAGTTTAGTCAACCACCATCAGTTTGAATATTAAATCTTCATTTTTTTCAGACCCTTTCTCATCCTGCTTATTATGATAAAATGGAGACTAAGTGCATTGGATGAAGGAAGCATTGGATGACAAAAAGGATATAATTCAAACCATTGCTTTGGATTATCTATTCTGAATTGCAATATTATAATTTTCAAAATACTTTATTTAATACTGAGTAGTCAAATACTAGAATGTCTGCTCTAGATAATTGTAGTGTTGTGTGTTGAATCAGTAGGAATGAATTAAGATGTTTTCCATGATTAGCTGCTTTATTTCTGGATGCAGAATTGAAATTGCCATGAAATTAGTATTACATGTGAGAACGGGGTAACCTTGCACACTAGAAATTAAGCCACATTCCTTAAAAGGAGGCACCAATTGTCAGATGCCCGTTACAAAAAGAAGTAGGGGACTTGGCATTATTGCTAAGTAAAACGTGTATCCCTTAGATGAACAGAATCTTTCTTGATGGACAAGCAGCTGTTGCTTGGCTTAAAACATATGTATGAAAAATACAGTTGAAGTCCCATGGTCATTTGCTTCAACATCTAAGAATTCTTTCCTTTCCCATACCAGGTTTTGTGCTCCTCTGGTTTTATTTTACAGCACTCCTGAGCCACAGTAGAAGCCAATGCAAAAATTCTAAGAAGGAGAAGTTTAAAATATCCAGGAATACTAGTTTATAGCAAGTTCCTAAAACGGTAGGACAACAGTAATCACAAAGATATGACTAAACAAACAGTTTTCAAACAAATTGTCAAGTTTTGTTTTAATAAGAGAGTGGCTATAAACTATATTAACCTTCAATGAAAGGAGTAGCAGGTAAGACAGGATTAGTTATTGTGAAGTGGATGGAATTGTGGAATGAAGAAAAGAACTGAACTGAATTTCTGGGGTACTCATAGTGAGTAGGGATTGGAACCCAAGGAGAGGTTTGTGTCAGTTTTGATCTTCGAAAGGTTTTCCAGTCCTCTGCTAGGGCCAAATCTTAAGGTACTGTTTTAAGCTTTTAAAACTCTTGCACACAACCGGGATAGCTTGCCAAAGAGAAATGAAAGCTGGATTCGAAGGGATCTGATTGATGCTCCAAATCTCCAGTTTGGTTTGTAACTAGGTGATGCAGAAAAGCAGTAAGTGCCCATTAATATTTTTAGGTGTATAGTGGGGGTGAAATGAGGCAATAGGCAGGTCAACTTGTTTGTGTAGCTTGATTCAAAATACTTTTAGTTACATATTCTCTTTATAAATGATTATAAGAATAGTTTAAGAGGGGAAAAACACACACACAAGTGAGAGGAGCTTGATGGGAAGAGAGGATTGGAAATGCTTAGGTTCTGATTGGTGGTTTCCTTCCAGTAGAAGACATGTGAAGATTATTGGTTGAAAAGGAATTTCTCAGTCTTTTGGTAGGGAACAAGTTTTTCTTTCACTTTAAAACTAGTGGGACAGTAGACAGTGAGAAGGAGTAGGCTGTGGTGAAAGAAGGGGACAGTAGAGCACCTGAGTGGAAGAGAGCTTTCTTTGTGGGAGTGTAAAATAACATCTCTAAGTAGTAAGGTTAGGAATAATTAGTTAGAAATAGGATAAATGGTGGATTGCATTTATAATAGTTTGTATATGTAAGGGTTGCTGCCAGAAAGGACAAGCTGAAAGTCCTTCATTCAGCACTTTGGATCCTGACCTTAGTTTGGGAACATGTTATATCCTGCAGCTATACTTACTGGAGAGCTAGAATTGGCTGTAGCCCCCTGAAGTGTACACTCGGAATCGGCCTGGATTTGCTGCTTTATAATGTGTGGAAAGGCTTGTTTTTGAAAATTGTGAACTATAACTGAAAGAGTACTGGCAGTCACAATAGCAGCTGATCACCCACATCTTTAATGTGATATACACCATTACTTGTTTCTACTACCTATGGCATTTGCAAAGAATTTGAGGATAGGAAAGAGGGGGTGGTTTGGTTTTTTTTGTGATTTTCATGAGCCTTAGGTTTATGAATGCTGCAGTTATTGTGTATGAGAATAGGAAAGATACTATTAAAAGGTTCTCTGTTAACATTGGTCCCAGGCCATGGTCTGAAGGCACATGATGGAGCAACCTTGCTGAAGCTGTGTCTGGCCCATGCCTGGATTGGAGAATACCAAGGCACCCTTGACATTTTTTTCTTGAAGTGGAATTCAAATATTTTAATAATTTATAATGCAAATAAGAATAAGATTGGTGAATCAGTTGAGCTGCTAAATGTCACAACAGTTTCCATCTTTCAGTTATTAATTTTTATTGGTGTATGTTTTAGAATTTCAATAAAAGTCCTACTGACTTACAGTAGCCACATCTTCCCTAAGAATGTTAAAATTCGTAAAACCAAGTTAAGTTGTAACCTAAAAATTATGTGCGACAAGTTCCATTATACGGATAAGAGAAGCAAGTACGCTCAAGGCTTAGATGCTCAGCTAAATCGATAATTGAACTGCAAAACTGCTAATACGTTGCAGTCATAGTACAACATTTACAAAGGCAAGTACATAGAAAATTATGATGACTAGTTTAAAAAAAACTGTTCCAGGCTTTTTGCATATATGCTGCATCTTGCTTAATGCTTCCCACCAACAACATTAGCTATTTCCAAAATAAAAATCTATTTTAAGAGATTTGGAATACTTTGCTTGCTTGCCCATGCATGCCAAGGTTCTGTTTTGAATAAAGTAGGACTCTTTTAGCATAATTGTAATTGCAAACAGTTCAGTCCACAAATTTATTTAAACATTGGTTTTTGTGCATAGTGTTATGTCTGTCATGTGAGTAGAAAAAAATATTTAAGAAAGATATAATATAAATAGCATACGGTATTAGAAGTAATTAGGATTAGATGTTGCCACCATTGGAAGGATAAGAGAAACTGGTGAAATTATCAATTAGCTGAAGGAAATGGGTGGATGTAATATAAATTTGCCTTCTCTTGTAATTTTTTTCATTGGCTGGATCCCCCCCCCCCCATATCAAATATGGATGTCTTAAGTTTTGCTCACCTGAGCCATGAATGGTTCTGGTTTGGTATTGCTTTGGTGTGATCATTTTTTGCTTTTAAGCTTTCTCAGTTCTGATCTCTTCAAGTTGGAGTGTGAACTATTTTGGGGGCATTGCTTTTCAAAGAACTCATAATTTCCATCTGTTTTTACTTGACTTGTGGTTGTGAAGATCATGCTTGGCCCATGGGATCTAACAGTGTGTGCTGAGAGGATGTGGAGTTTTGTCAGCCAGTGAAATATGTCTGGCTCTCTCCCCCCACCCTCCCGCCCATGGCTCTCCTATGCCTTTCATCTTGTGTGGTCCCTCTGAACTGGATACGTTTAACAGCACTGCTCACCTTCCCTATCTGTTACTCGTCTTTTAAATATAAGCTTCTCATAAGGAACATGTGAACCAAACCAGTAATTCTGGTTGCCGAAATATAAAACTGAAATTAGACTATTATTAACATTTGTCTAAAAATTGTATATATCTAGTCTGTGGGATATCAAATTCCATTTGCATGCACATGTTGCTTAATATGAAATGTATCCAAAAAAAACACCTCACTTGTAGTCGCATGTAGACTGTCTTCTCCATTGATGCCTTCTCCATTGATGCCAGTCTGCTGTATTCTTTGTTTCAGGCTTTACTGCAGTGTGTAGTTCAGCAACGTGAAGAAGCCATTGAAAAACAGTATGTATCTGCAGTTGAAAAGCAGGCACATAAGTGTGAAGAAATTCTTGTTGCTCAGGTAATTGCTGTGTTTCTTCACAGAAGTTCATATAAATACATGTTTATGTGTTGTTATGAAATGTAAAACTAATTGCAACCTCAGTTGAAGGTGGCATTAATGAAGAACATCTTCAAAGCTCGCCTCAACAGATCTTTGACGGAAGGGGCTGATCTTAACATGGGCACTCAAGAAGGACCCCTGTGGCAGATTTTAACATACAGGTGAGACTGTATGGGCAAAAGTCCTTCAAATAACATGGTACCAAGTCATTTAGGATGTTAAAAGTTAATGCCAGCACTTTGAACTGGACCAAAAGCTTATTAGCTTATTAGTGCTTATTAGCTTATTAGTGCAGCAGGCACAACATTGGAATTATGTCTTCAGCCTTCCTGACGTCCAGCAGCATACAGGTAGCCTCATCTTGTGCCAGCTGCAGCTTCCAGACTATCTTCAAAGACAGTCCCAGGTAAAGCACGTTGCAGTAGTCAAGTCTGGAGGTAACCAGTAGCAGTAGGTAACTAAAGTGAGTTCCAACTGCTACAGATAGGACTACAGCTGGTGTACAAGCCAGAATTTGTAAATAGCACTCCTGGCCGCAGATACTAACTGTGACTCACCAGGCAATGGGTCCAGGAGCACACCCAAACTCCGCACCTGCTGGTCCTTTAAAGGGGTGGCAACCCCATCCAAAATCGGGTTCACACCACTATGATCTGCTGGCTTCCCAAAGCACTGAACCTGCAATTTTCCTGCATTAGGTTTCAGCTTATTCTCCCTCATCCATTCCAGTTCCACATCCAGACACTTGTTCAAGAGTTCCACCTCCCCATCCAGGATTCTAAATATATTCTAAATAATATTTTAAATATAACTGTTCCCAGTAATCTAGGTAGTTCATTATTTTAAAATAGTTATGTACCATTATTTCGATTGAATACACTAAAACAAACAAGAAATAAAGATGTGAATTAAAATGACAGCTACAATACTCAATTCTAACATCAGGGTGATAAAGATTTTACTCATTCATAATATATTATATTATATTATATTTTTATTCATTTATATTGGTTCATAGAACTACAGGCAGTCCCCAGGTTACGAACGAGATCCATTCGTAAGTCTATCTTTAAGTTGAATGTGTACGTAAGTCGGAACAGAAGCCACACAATGTTTTCAAAGTGTTGCAAAGTATAGTGCGTGCGTTTGTAAGTACGAACCATTGTTTTTAACTCAGATTTTTACATATATGGCGGTCCGTCCTTAAGTATGAGTTGTCCATAAGTCGGGACGTTCGTAATCCGGGGACTGCCTGTATTTAAACTTTTACATTATAAAAGGGGGTGGGGGGGAGAACAGATACTGTTCTGCCTCCTGATGGTGTTCTACTAGGGAGGGAGGAAGAGCGGCAAGCTCCCAACAACCTTTCTTCCTTTCTGGCCAGTGACTGGGCCCCCAGCATTCCAACTATAATTTTCCAAATTAACTTTTGTTTAGGGCACAGACTGAGAATTGAGCAACATAGTCATGTCTACAGAGTAAAATAATATCTGGCTTTACTTAAAACTTCAAATTGGTTGTCACTGTGCCGTAAGGGGAACTGAGCTAGGAAACATACGGTCCTTTGCACACAAAAAGCAACATACAAACGATAGACACTCTTTTGGGCAGGGGGATGGGCTAGACTGCTGTTCAGTGCTGCTCAACTGTAACATCTTTGCTTCTGATCTGCCATTCCATCTAGCATATTAGGAAATGCCACAGGCCTCCGCTTATTAGCTGGCTAAAAGTTAATAGGAGAGGCTCACCAGGCGCCTTACATTGTGCTCTTACTAAAGCCTCTGGTATTGCTCATCATGTAGGCATCTGCATTTAATATCAGCTTGCCATATATTATTTATACATTCTAAAGCTGTCTTTGAAGATGGTCTGAAAGCTGCAACTGGTACAAAATGAGGCTACCTGTATGCTGCTGGACATTAGGAAGGCTGAAAACATAATTCTAATTTTGCGCCTCCTGCACTGGCTGCCAATAAGCTTTTGGTCCAGTTCAAAGTGCTGGCATTAACTTTTAACGTCCGAAATGACCTGGTACCATGTTATTTGAAGGTCCTTCGCCCATATACAGTAATACCTTGGATTGCAAGTAACTTGGTCTGAGAGCGTTTTGCAAGACAAGCAAAAATTTTAAAAAATTTTTTACTTGTCTTGCAAGACCTTGCTTGTTTATCAAGTAGTCGTAAGGATGTAACCGCTCGCCTCGAGTGGGCGTAGCGGGCCGAAATCGGCCCCGCTCACGCCCGCCACAGACTCGCTTTGATAGAAGAGTGTTTTGGATTACAAGCACGGTTCCAGAACGAATTATGCTTGCAATCCAAGGTATTACTGTAGTCTCACCTGTATGTTAAAATATGCCACAGAGGTCCTCCTTGAGTGCCCATGTTAAGATCAGCTCCTTCCATCCATCTGTTGAGGTGAGCTTTGAAGATGTTCTTCATTAATGCCACCTTCAACTGAGGTTGCAATTAGTTTTGTATTTCATAACAGCTTCTCAATGTACTCTGTATGTTTGGTAATGCTGCTCTGGTTTTTATACATTGTTTTGTGAGGGCATAGTCCTAAAAAGCAACTAAAATACTTTAAATCAGGATTGAACAACCTGCAGGTCGCATGTGGCCCTTGGCTGCTCCTGGTGTGGCCCACAAAACCAGTTGCATCCTCTTGCTTTTTCCCTGCAGTCCAGCTGATCTTCCTACTTCCAGGCCGTGCCCTCTCTCTGGCAGGGAAAAGTTCTTATCTCTGATCAGCATATTTGGCATATGGACACAAGAGTGTCTTTGAAAAGTCATCATTTGCAACCTTGCAGTGATGAGCACAATCAGTTGGAGGGACCTGTCTGTCCTAAAGTTCAATGTAAATGGTCTCTAGGCACTCCGATACAGAGGGCCAGGTTTCTAGGTATACGAAAACAACATAACCCAGATGTAGTGTTTCTTCAAGAAATGCAGCAGAGGTTGGTCAAAGATAACCTCTTGAAAAGGGGGTGGATTGTAGCACAGTTTTGTGCTCCAGGCACCTCTAAATCAGGAGGTGTCTCGATCTTAATTCACAAAAAAATGCTCCTTTATTCAAACATCAATACTCAAAGATCCAAAGGGAGGTTCATCTTTGCAGTGGGGCGGTTAGCGGCAGAAAGGATCACGTTGGTATCTATCTGTAGCCCCAACAAAGGCAGCAAATGTTTTTGGAAGACACTTCCATGGAACTTCAACAATTTCAGCTGAGGGAAGACATTTGGGGCGGGGGATTTGAATGCGGTGGTAAATGAAGCCCATTTGCAAAAGTAAATGCAAAACCCATTTTGGTGAAATAATGTGATAGAGACAAGACTGGAAAAACTACTACTGCAGTGTTCTCCAACCTTGGGGTCCCCAGATGTTTTTGGCCTACAATTCCCAGCATGTCCCAGCCAGCGTAGCTGGGAGTTGTAGGCCAAAAACATCTGGGGACCCAAGGTTGGAGAACACTGCTCTACTGCAATCGAGGCGTTTTACTTTGGTGACACTCCCTTGGTTTTTCTTCATGGTTAGCTAACCCAGGACAATCCCTGACTACTAATCTCTCCCAAATTGTTATCACCTGAGCGAGGGACTGGCATCACAAATATAGGATAGTTAATCTGCTGCCTTCAGCAATAATTTTACCTGCCATTTATTGAGTTGAAGAGACAGATCTTCCAGAGTTCTGAAAGATATGTAGCTAGTAAATATACATAGGCAATTATGCAGTTTGTATTAATTTTACTTGTTGTTTCTTACTGTCTATTCTAAGAAATTTAATTATATGTGGTGCCCATTTTAGAGCCCCTGAAGAAGGCCCCTAAAAATATCAGGGCTGAAACGTGTTGGGCTTTCTTAAGAACGAAGCAGTATTTCCCACCATCATGAGATGTATTCTCTCTCTGTGACTCTGTGGGGGGGTGCTTTTCAGTTTGTCTACACTCATTGCTGCTTCCCCACAGCCACACAGAAATCTTCATAACCAGGGGAAAGGGTGTTGACAGGCATGACATGATAAGGCCTATGTGAACAGGGAATACATACAACTGTATCTCCACATAGTTACAGCTACTGTTAGTAATCTAAGATTATAGATGGAATTCATCAGGCAGAGAGAAAATAGTCAGTGGCAACTATTGTCCTTTGTTGTCAGGAGCTGCCAGGACTCAAACTGGGAACATTTGGGTCTGTGTGTGGCAGTGGCAGCCTTGTGTGGTGACTTGCTTTTCAGTCCTGACTTCTGGTTCACTCCTCGATCCTGCCTCCTTGTTTGCTGTTGGGTCCTGACTGTTGGCTTTTCCCCATGCCTTCTGGTTCTTGGTTGTCTGCTCACATTGCCCTCTTCACATATGTACTACATCAGGAGTCCCCAACCTTTCTGGGCCCATGGCTACATTTGGAATTTTGAAAAAATGCCCTGGGCATCAGCACAAATTGGCTGCTATGCGTGACCAGGGAATGTATTTCTGTGTGTGCTTTCTCTTAGGCTCTTGCTTTCTTGCGTCTGCGTGCGCCCTCTTGCTCACATGCGCACATGTACCTTCTTGCTCACCTGCTTACTCTCTGGTGCTTGCCTGCTCTGGGTCTTTCTGACTCTCAGTTAAGTAAGCCTAAGGTGCCCTATTTTTTTCAGTCTTAAAAAATAAAAGCTCAGTATCAGTAATGCTTTCCCCCTTTTCTCAACTGAAGGCAATTAAAGTTGTCTATATTTCACAGACCAGCAATTTGAAATGCCTTACTTTCCCTGAAAAGATCCAGAGAGAGAAGGTTAAAAGAAATGGTGTTATCAATAATAGAGCATTTTGATACTTAATCAGCGGGAACAAGAAACTGGAATCAGTTTACTTAATGTCCTGTTAGATTTTTTTCCCAGAGTTTTAGCAAAATAAAATATGTATTTAATTTCCTTAATTTCTCATTGAGGACCTTTAATGCTAGGAGAAAATAACATGGACTGTGAGGAAGTCTCATATTTCAGATCATTAGAGAAAGATGCAGCTGTTATGAAAATGAAGTACCTTGCCACAAATCCTTCTTCTGGTATAACATTGTTGCCCTGATCTAGCTAAAGTTCATTGTGACTAATTTCCTATTTGTTCTCATGGATTTCACTGGGACATACTTATAACTACTTAAGCTATATTAGGACCGATGAAATTCAGCACACTACCTTCATATCCAAGAATATCAACAGAGTACTACTTAAACCAATTTACGTTTGCTTGCTAATACTGAGTTTAATAAACAACCACTTTTCTTTCCCCTGCCCCCAATCCATTTTGGCAGATTTTTGGTGAAGCAATAAAAAGGCCGGTGTCTGAGTAATTACATTGCATGGAATTTAGCTAATCTAAAATTCACCTTGCACTATAATTCAGTAGTTGTTCCTTCTACCCAGGGATGTATGAGAATTTGTTTGTGCTTGCAAAACAAGCCCTGTTCACAACCCAGAATGCGGACACGAGCAGGAGAATGTGTTCGCTGAAACTGTCGAACATGGAGTTGCGTTCAAAAACATGTGCATTTTTTTAAATCAAAGAAGCAGTTCGCAACTTCACAATTTTAAAATTGCGCAATTTCACACTTTAGTCTATGGGGAAGTTGTGCGACATTGGAAAATGCACAAATTTTGCACAATTGTCCCTTTCAGTTGTGTTCGATTTACGCAATTTTCCTGTTTGCACAACTGAGATCGCAAATGACCACAGTAAATGAGACGAGAGGAATATCAAGCTGATGTTCAGAGAATGTTGGCAAATGCAAACATCCCTACGCTCTGCCTAAATAAGCCACTGTTCCTTCACATTGGGCAAAGTAATACTTAGTAGAGTGGATCACTGTACACTAGGAATGGCTTTTGATGCAATTCCTTCTGCGTTTTTCATCCTCTAGTCACCCAGTACAGACGTTGAGGTAGTACTGTCTCCTAGTCATGGTTGGATAATTAAAAGTGCTCCATGAGCTTGGGCACCCCTAGCCTTCTGTCTTCCTCTTTCATACTGGCATTCCCCCTTTCCTGTTAGTTTCAGTGTCAACTATTGTTAGTGTGTGGCTACACAGGCATTTTGGCTAACAATAGTCAGGATTTGCAAACATACTTCTTACCATGTTTGCAAATTATGATTTGTCACTTACGGTTTGTCAACACTGAAAGGAGGGGAGAAGCTGGAGGAGGAAACAGGGAAAACTCAGGAATCCATGGGATGCCCCCAATCACCTGCTGAGGTTATTTAACCATAGTAGGAGATTGGACAGCATTACATATACACAGGACAAGTGAGGATGAGCCATGGTATGTGACGTATTAATAAATATGGTTAGAGGGAAGCACTACTTTAACATTTATCCATTTAAAATCTCTGCTCTGACAGGGAGAAGTTGACTTTCTGTATGAAGCTTTTCAGTGCATTAGGAATAACTTATTCAGCTACAGTTTCTGAATTAGATACAGCTGTAATATATGTTGTGCTTGTTTGGAGCTTCATGGTTATAAACATGGATTGTAGAAGCTCATGTACTGTATTTCAGTAGCATGTTCACTGATTTACAGTCATGCCTTGTATTGAGAGCATAATTCATTCCGGAAACATGCTTGTAATCCAAAACGCTCTTATATCAAAACGAAATCCCCCAAAAAAAATTTGTACAGAGATTTTTAATTTAAGCCGTACTACAGTATTTGTATTGCAAGACGTCGCTTGTATATCAAGTAAAAAAAAATTAAATAAATATTTAAAAATTTGCTTGTCTTGCAAAACGCTCTCAAACCAAGTTACTTGCAATCCAAGGTATTACTGTATTTAATTAAACTATTCTTTGGTAGATAGGTTCTGTGAAATAGTTGTGACTGTACAACTGTGTACCTGGGGAGTGCATTATTATGATTCCTCAGTCACAAACTTAATATAAAAAATTCTAACTGGTTGTGAACATGATTCAGTCTGTTTACATTATTGTCTTTGACTCACATTCCAGGAAAGAGATTTTCTTTTACTTGCGTTTTCATTTTTTTATTTTTTTGCAGGAATCAGAAAAAAAACCCCACAGGGCTGTATTTATATTTGACTCTACATCAGACATTTTCATCTGAAGCTGTTGCTCAAAAAACTACTTGCAGGAGAAATGTAGCCTAATTCTGAACTTTTGTTCTGGGTTTCTTTTTACAAAGTTGCCCTTTCATACTGTTTTTTTCCATACACAAAAGTTGTTCCATCTAAATACAATTTTTTCTTCCATTAACACCTAGGATCCTTCCAGACTGAAGCCTTTTCTGTTGTAAGCTACAAGTGGAATTGCAATCGCCTTTCCACACATTGAAGGGTGTAGTGCTTGTTTGAGTATACACCCTGTTATGTTTTGCCCACACCAGTGGGATGGGTCATAGCCATGTTGGCAGGGAAAGGACAATTCCTCCTCCTCTGTTTCCTAACGTAATTGCAGGCTCTTAATCAGACTAGCTCTACTGTTCCAATTTTTTAAAAAACCAAAACAAAACATTGTCTATAAAGCGAGGATGGAGGGGTTGATTACAAAGTGAACCATGCAAGTATAAAACTAGTTCAAAGCAGTGATTTCTTTGTTCTTACGATACACAGGGGCTTCTGCTGCAGTCAGTCCAAAAGTTGTGACAAACAGTGTGAAGAGTCTCAGAACTGAGTGTTTCTTCCATTAACTTTTCCAAAATCTTTGTGGACCTTGAATCATAGAATCATAGAAAAGTAGAGTTGGAAGGGGCCTACAAGGCCATCGAGTCCAACCCCCTGCTTAATGCAGGAATCCAGGTCAAAGCATCCCTGACAGATGGCCGTCCAGCTGCACCTTGAATGCCTCCAGATTGGGAGAGCCCACCACCTCCCTAGGTAGTTGAAAGTGTGAACAGTTGGGCTGCTTTTCAAAGAGGGAGATTATCTCCTTTCTGCAGCACAATCTTTTGCTGCTTTCTATCCTCAATGGTGAATCAGGAGGCATTTGCACTCTTGCTGTTGGAAAGCCTCAGTGCCATCTCACTGCCGTCCCCCCCCCCCCCACTTGGAGCACTAAGCACTAGGAGCTCCAAACTTTAAAAAGAAAAAGGAAAAAAAAGTACTGCATTGCAGTAGTTCTGCTCCTACTTGGATGCCCAGCTCCAGAAGGTGGTGCTTGAGGAATATTCTGAATATTGTTCAGAAGCTGCAGCTTGTGCAAAATGTGGCAGCCAGACTAATCACTGGGACCAGAAGGTCTGAACATATAACACCAGTTCTGACCCACTTGCACTGGCTGCTGGTATGCTTCCGAGCCCTATTCAAGGTGCTGTTTTTCACCCATAAAGCACTACACGGCTTGGGGGCCACAATACTTGACGGAACCCTTCTCCCAACCGCAATCTACCCAGACACTATGCTCAACATCTGGAGCCTTCCTCCGACTGCCACCTCTGAGGGAGGCTCAGAGGGAAGCAACAAGGGGGAGGACCTTTTCTGTGGTAGCCCCCCAACTGTGGAACAAGCTCCCCCCTGAGGCCCACCTGGTGCCAGCTCTACTATCTTTTTGGTGCCAGGTTGAGACTGCCCTCTATAGTGAGGCATTTAACAACTCTAAATAGTACATGGTGGGGTGGTTATTTCAACTCTTTTGCAGGGCGCGTTGTATTAACTTGTTGAGTTATTTGAGCTGTTTTTAAACTTGGTTTTAAAATTTTTATCATGTTTTTATTGCGTATATTTTATATTGTATTTCATTGTATTTTTTATTGATTGTTGTAAACCTGCCCAGAGAACTTCGGCTATTGGGTGGTATAGAAATAAAATTAACAATAATAATAATAGTAGAAGTAGTAGTAGTAGTTATTATTATTATTATTTCCCCCATTTTAACTAATTTTTGCTTTAAAAGCTGGGAATACTCATTCTTACTTGAAAGGTTATACAGTAATACCTTGGATTACAAGCATAATTCGTTCCGGAACCGTGCTTGTAATCCACAACACTCTTATATCAAAGCGAGTCTCTGGCGGGCGTGAGCGGGGCCGATTTCGGCCCGCTCGAGGCGAGCGGTTACATCCCTACACTACTTGTCTTGCAAGACCTTGCTCGTTTATCTTACAAACACATAATATCAAACATATAACAATTAACAAAACAAAATAGACCTCCGATTTTCTTCTACAGCAAATATAGGTAACAATAATTTTTCTTACTTGATAATCAGAATGAGAAATCTCTTTCTTCCCATTGTCCCAAATTCACTTATTATTCCATAAATCCACAAACAAACAAATCATTATTTTCCAGTCTCTGCAAAAAGTCAATTAGAGGTTTCCACTCAATAGTAAACGTGGATGTTGTCCTTTCTCTGATTAATGATGTGAGATCTCTGCCAGCTCCAGCATCTTGACCAACCATTCTTCTGTCGTAGGCACTGCTGGACCTTTCCATTTCTGTGCATATAGTAGTCTCGCTGCCGTTAAAAATAAAGTTCCATACCTTCCTTCTAGCTGACTGTCCATTATTCCCAATAGAAAAGCCTCTGGTTTCAATTGAAAAGTAATCTTTAAAATCTTTTGCACTAATAAATGAATTTCAACCCAATTTTTTTTAGCTTGTCCACCACATATGATAAAAGGTTCCTTCCTGTTGTTCACATTTCCAACATATATCTGATGCACCATTATACATTCTAGCCAATTTCTCCGGAGACGAATACCAACAATACATCATCTTATAAAAATTCTCTTTAAGACTAGAACATAATGTAAATTTCAAACCTTTTAACCACATATTTTCCCATTGTGTCATTAATATATTATAGCCAAAATTTTGAGCCCATTTTATCATACATTCCTTCACTTGCTCTTCCTCAGTTTCAAATTTCAACAAAAGCTTATACATTCTTGAAATAAGATGTTCATCATTTAGACATAATTCCCTTTCAAAGTCAGATACACTCTGTTCAAAATCATACAGCCTTTTATCAACTTTAAACCTTTCTACAATCTGTAAATAGGAAAACCATTGACATGTATGGCCTTCTTTTATCAGTTCTTCTCTTGATTTTATTTTACATTCATCTTGTGAAAACTTCAGCAAATCACGATATGTCAACCAATTGTATTTACTTAACATTTCTCTTCTATGATGGGCTTCTTGTGCTGATAACCACAATGGTACTCTCTGGCAAAACCTAGGTTTATATTTATTCCAAATTTTCAAAATGGCACTTCTAACACAGTGGTTATTAGATTCTGCATTCACTTTAACTTTATCATACCACATGTACCCATGCCATCCAAATCTCAAATCATATCCCTCTAAATCTAATAATCGACAGATGCTACTTGTATTGCAAGACCTTGCTTGTTTATCAAGTCAAAAAAAAATTATTTTTTTTGCTTGTCTTGCAAAACGCTCTCAGACTAAGTTACTTGCAATCCAGGGTATTACTGTATCTCTTTTCAAATTCTATAGTACTTTCAGTTTATCAAGCAGGTGTAAGTAGGCATCAATATTGTTGATGGTTTTTCCTTCTAATTAGACATCTTAAGGGCACAATCCTATGGACTGCACTCTCACCACTCAGAAGCCCCCAGACTTGGGGCCTTCTGAGATTCCTCTGCCCTCCTGGGCTGAAGCCAGCAGGTTGGGAGGAGCAACAGAGGCGATCTTTGCCTCCCCATCCTCCAGTCTCCTGTATTTTCACTAGATGGGGTTTTCAGCAGGCACTTCAGAGGGGGAGGGAAGGAGGCTGGAGGAGGCTCAGAATAATTCGTATCCTGGCCTCTCCAGTCTCCTCCCTCCCCAGCCACCAGAATGCCCCCTTTCCTCCTCCTCTGAGGTCACTTTTCTGACCTTGGAGAAGCAGCCAGTGTGGTTCTTTTGCTGCCAGCTGCAAGGGGGATTGGATCTCCGGCTCCCCTTTCTGAGGTCTGAGCACTGTCTCTGACCTGGGAGGGGTTTCCCGATCCATCCTGTGGTCCCTGGGACACTCACCCAGGGACCATAGGATTGCTCTCTAAGTCACTTTCATTCATACCCTAAAAAGTATTTTTCATAGAATCATAGAAAAGTAGAGTTGGAAGGGGCCATCAAGTCCAACCCCCTGCTCAATGCAGGAATCCAAGTCAAAGCATCCCTGACAGATGGCCGTCCAGCTGCACCTTGAATGCCTCCAGAGTGGGAGAGCCCACCACCTCCCTAGGTAATTGGTTCCATTGTCTTATTGCTCTAACAGTCAGGAAATTTTTCCTAATGTTCAGGTGGAAGCTGGGTTCCTGTAACTTGAGCCCATTATTCCGTGTCCTGCAAACTGGGATGATTGATAGATCCTGACCCTCCTCTGTGTGACAACCCTTCAAGTACTGGAAGAGTGCTATCATATCTCCCCTCAGTCTCCTCTTCTGAAGGCTAAACATGCCCAGTTCTTTCAGTCTCTCCTCATAGGGCTTTGCTTCCAGTCCCTTTATCATCTTTGTTGCCCTCCTCTGAACCCTTTCCAGTTTGTCTACATCCTTCTTAAAGTGTGGTGCCCAGAACTGGACGCAGTACTCAAGATGAGGCCTAACCAGTGCTGAGTAAAGGGGAATTATCACCACGCGATTTGGAAGCTATACTTCTATTAATGCAGCCCAAAATAGCATTTGCCTTCTTTGCAGCCACATCGCATTGCTGGCTCATACTCAGTTTGTGATCTACAACAATTCCAAGATCCTTCTCACTTGTAGTATTGTTGAGCTAAGTGTCCCCCATTCTGTAACTCTGCATTTGGTTTCCTCTCCCTAGGTGCAGCACTTGGCATTTATCCCTATTAAATTTCATTCTGTTGTTTTCGGCCCAGCGCTCCAGCCTATCGAGATCGCTTTGAATTTTGTTTCTGTCTTCCAGAGTATTAACTGTTCCACCCAACTTTGTGTTATCTGCAAATTTGATAAGCATTCCCTGCACCTCCTCATCCAAGTCATTAATAAAAATGTTGAATAGCACTGCGCCCAGGACCGAGCCCTTTTAAATCTAGAAAGTACTTGGCAGTTACATCTTTACCTGAAATCAGTTGCTAGCCCAGGGAGCCTGAAGTGGTAGCAGCATGATGTATTGCTGAGGATACAACAATCTTATATCATAGAAAAATTCAATTTATTCTTCAGGCAGCTTTTTCCATAGGGGTTTTTTAATCAGTCCTGAGGGCCATTTCATGCAATATGGTTTTTCTCCATGCAGGCATTTCCATCCTTTATTGATCATGTATTCATGCAATCAAACAAGAAATGTGAATAGATACAGAATTTTTTTTTTCTTATTTCATCCACTATAATGAGAGGTAATGCTGCCAGCTATATCCGTGATCAGCTGGCTCACATATTACTTGTCCACAGTGGCATGTTGGATAGAAGGTTGAAACTGCTCATATGGAGAAAAAAGTGTATGTACCAACCCTGAATGCAATTTATTACTTACCGTACTCTTTAGTAGATTGTAATAGTGCTTTCAACATGGATATTTTTTAAATTTGGCAGTCTGTGTACAGCCTTTCTTTATGCTGTTATTCCAACAATGTAAATGGTATCTTATAGAATAACTTAACAAAGAGATAGGAGGAGCTTACAAATAACAAGGGATGAATATGAAGTACAGTTATATTTATAGCACAATCCTATATATTTCTCCTCAGACATAACTCCCATTTGGGTTCAGTAGGGCTTACTCCCAGGTAAGTGGGTATAGAATTGCAGCCCTACTTGTATTTGCTTTCAGTTGGGGGCGGGGCTAGCGGGGTCAAGACTTAAAAAACCCCAATACAGCTTATGATGCAGTAAGCAAGATGTGAACACTGAAAACCTTGTAAACCTTGCATGCATCCAGTATTTATTTAAATTTCCTTACTCTAACAAAAACAGCAAAACAGTGATATTCTCATCCTGTGTTGAGACTTTCTCATATTAAAGCCACTTAGCTTATATAGCCGTGAAGAGTATGAGGAATGAGCTAGGGCGGAGGTGAGCAACTTGTGCCCCTCCAGATGATGGACTGTAACTCCCATCATCCCTCACTATTAGCTGTGCTGTCTAGGACTGATAGGAATTGCAGTCAAACAACGTCTGGAGGGCCACGTGTTGCTCTCTCCTCCGCTTGAGTCTCAGTTTAACCAGGATCTTGCTGGGTGGCCTTACACAAACTACACCGTAGTTCCCTATTTGAATTTGGTAGCAAAATATTGGCCCACATTATAAGGATATTTAAGGATTACTGAGATAATATATGTGAAAGGCTTCGATTGTTCAGAATACCATTATATAAAGCAGGGCTCTCCAACCTTGGGCCCCCAGATGTTGCTGGCCTACAGCTCCCAGCATACCGAGCCAGCATAGCTAATGGCAAGAGGGGTTCTGGGAGCTGTAGTCCAGCAACATTTGGGGACCCAAGATTGGAGAGCCCTGATAGAAAGTATTATTGTATTAATATACAGTCATGCCTTGGATTGAGAGCATAATTCGTTCCGGAAACGTGCTTGTAATCCAAAACATTCTTATATCAAAATGAAATTCCCCCAAAAAAATCTGTACAGGGATTTTTAATTTAAGCCGTACTACAGTACTTGTATTGCAAGATGTCGCTTGTATATCAAGTCAAAAAATTTTAATAAATATTTTAAAATTTGCTTGTCTTGCAAAACGCTCTCAAACCAAGTTACTTGCAATCCAAGGTATTACTGTATTTGTTTCTAGCAATTTATGCACTCTGTTATAACTATTAGGGTGAAACATAAGCCAAGTGACCTTAAGACCAGTTTCTGAGAAAGAGGCTGTACTCCTATTTTACTCAGCACAACCCACTATCAATTCCTTATTTTTCTTCATACAGTTTGTAATCTAACACTTGGATGTTCTTTCTGCCTTGAAAGAGAAAGCTGCCTAGCTAAGTATAGACAAGCCATATAAACAGTTCACAAAGTAGCTTTCTCACTACAAGAGAAAATGGTTTCCTAGTTTGTATGGATAGTTGTTGCAAAACTGATGATCTGTAATAATGGGGATATTGAGATATGAAGGTACCAACACTTCCATAATGGAAGATTTTTTCCATTTTGGTTAGAAGGAAAGGCATGCTAGAATTACAAGGATCTTCATACTTGGATAACATTACGGAAATAATTTTACAGTCTTAAACTTATCAGAAAGAAAACTAAAATGTTCTAGATATATTTTAATTAGTTTGCCCTATTAGAAATAATATATTTCTAATTCTGCTTATTCTGACTCATTAGGTGATGGTAGCATACAAATACTGGCTCCTCACACATCCTCTTTCCCTATAGCACTGGGCCTCTCAGTCCGATTTTCCAGGGTCGCACTTTCAGCAGTGGCAGGGGGCAACATGGGGGACCATATCATATGTGGCCCATGGGCTGCATGTTGCCCACTCCTGCTTTACCATGTTCCACTTTGTAGGCAGGGGGTAGTGTCTGAGACCTTGATGGAGCAAGCTGTTCAGTAGCTCTCCTAGGTCCTGCAACATCTGGCCTGCATGCTGCACTGAGCCCCATGGCCTGGAATTGGTAGGGTCACACTTCTTCTGTCCTTCTCCTGGTGCAGGGCATCAATCACCATGACCAAAACTATTTTTCTGTCAAATGCAGGCGTGAAGCTAGTTTAAATAAATAAATAGTGTTCTCCAAGAGTGCCTAGAGCTGCCTGGCCACCATGTGCTCAAGAACCTTTCCCAAGAAAGGGTATTAGTAACTGCCTAGTAGTTAATTTATTTATTTATTTATTTATTATATTTTTGAATTGCCCATCTGGCCAGTCATCCGGCCACTCTGAGTGATATATAGTTCAATAAAATACAAGAAAAAACAGAGTGTAAAACACAATTAAAAACAGTACAAAACTTAAAAATCCTAACCCACCTCATATTCCCGCCTGAAAAGCCACGTTTTTAATGCATGGCGGAAGCTAATCAAGGGTTAGCAATATTTTTATAAGGAACACAAGAACATAGGATGAGCTAGATCTGAAGAAAGCACCGTCTAGTCCAGCATCATGTTTCCAGTAGTGGCCAACCAGATGTGACTGGGAAGCCCGCAAACAGGGCATGAAGGTAATAGCCATCTCTCACTGTTGCTCCCCAGGTACTGGCATTCAATGGTATACTACCTCTAACCTTTGAGGTTTCATGAGTAGTAGCCATTGACAGACTGTGTCTCTATATAGTTGTCTAATCCCCTTTTAAAGCAATCGAAGCTAGTGACCATCACCACATTTTGTGGCAGTGAGTTCTATTAATTAATTAAATTAATTAATTGTGTGTTGTATGAAGAAGTCTTTTCTTTACTCTGTCCTGAAACTCCTGCCAGTCAAGCTCATTGGATGACCCCGAGTTCTAGTATAATGAGAAAAAACTTTCTCTAGCAATTCCCTCCACATCATATATAATTGTATAAACCTCTACAAAGTCCCCCTTGCTTGCCTTTGTTCTGAACTAAACAGCCCTAGACACAATCACCTTTTCTTGTGCCAGACGCTGATCAGTTTGGTTGAGCTCCTTTGTGTGCACTTTCTGAGGTCTACATCACCCTTCCCAGAGTGCAGCTGGGCGCCCCCCGTGTCTTTCTGCTGTGCCTGCAGGGGCTCTTCACTCACACACTCCCTCAGGAGCTGTGCACTGCGGAGCAGGGTTCTTGATTTTTAGGGGGAGCATGGCAGAAGCTGTGCCATCAAGGCTGGAAAGAGATTGGGAGGAAGAGGAGGAGTGAGAGTACGGCTTGCAGAGATGTACTTCAGTTCAGTGTCCTGTGCTGGACAGAGAGGTGAAGACACAGAAGAGCAGAAGTCAACTTGCTATAGTTACTCCCGCGGTCCATTTGTGTCATCTGGGATGAGAGTTTGAAACAAACACAAACACCTATAGTTGTAAACAACTTTATGTAATGAATAGTTCCCAATCAAAATATGATACTCCTCCTTATTCCTTCCTATGCAATGTGCTGACGCTTCAGTTCGCTTGGTTGACTAAGTCGTATTCAGTGCTGCGGTGTTCTCCGGGTGCCACAATGAGGTGAGGCTCCCATGCTGATCCTGTGCATTGCAGGCTTCTGGATCCCCTGCTCCGCACAAGTCACAACCACGTGCTGCTCAGGCTGTGCAAGTCAGCCTCTCAACTCCATTCCCACTTTCAGTATCCAGTCACACTTCCTACCTTAAAAGATTCACTCCACTGGATCCCAGTGAAACATTTTCCATTTCCTCATCTACTGTACTTAACACACCTCAGCAATCTTTCTCTCCCACCCAACTGTCCAGTCTTTGTAAAGTTTAACTGCCACTGGCTCTCCCTCATTCCTTTCTCCTTGGCAACAGTCACCGGTCCGGCAGCTATCCATGCTTTCCTGACCCTGCTGATTTTCCAGGCAAATAGACTCTACAACACGCTGGCTGGGGCATGCTGGGAGTTGTAGGCCAAAGACATCTGGGGACCCAAGGTTGGAGAACGCCGCTCTACAAAGTAGCTTACAAGATAACCAACTAATAATACTTTTTAAACAATATCGTACAGAGATTTCAACATAATAGAACACTCATGAAATACCTTAAACGTAAGGCAACGGCATTACGAAACATCCCACTTCAGACCAGCAAAGATAAAGCACAAAGCATTTGCCACACTAGCCAGTAGGAACTGAGAAAGACCAAACTACCACCTGGCCATGTGATGCACATCAGTTCAGCTGCTTCATCCGTGATCGGACTGTGGGTGATAGATGTCCTTTTAAGGGCTGACCAGGTGGTAAAAAGAAGCAAACATAGATTTGATGGGTGATGGATCATCTGACTGATCATCTGGAGAGAGAGCTTGTGTGTCTGGGACCCCTTCCCTGGGCCAGTCATTCTCCCCCTTTTAGAGATCATGCCCAGATAAGACATTTTGGGAAAGCTGTAATGGATCTGGCAAAGCAATTTTATAAACTGTTTTGGTAGCTTATTCAGGTCCTTCTTCAAATTGTTTGCAGTGGCTACTTTCATGATTAGAAAATGTTTATTTTTCTAAATAGGGATTGTGCAAATTTTCTTATCACAGAAGTTGATGCTGCAAATCTTCCATGTGTCCCCACACTATACATTGCGATGCTCACAAGAATATGTTAGCGGTGGTAATGTTGGCTCTGGCTCTCTGGGAGCCAAACTACAGGAGCAGTCATATTTTTTTATCCTTTTATTTATTTATTATATTTATACCCCGCCTTTTTTCCTGCAAGGAACCCAAGGCGGCTTACATAATCCTCCTGCTCTCCACTTTATCCTCACAACAACCCTGTGAGGTAGGTTAGGCTGAGAGTCAGTGACTGGCCCAAAGTCACCCAGTGAGTTTCATGGCCGAGCGGGGACTAGAACCCGGATCTCCCGAGTCCCAGTCCAACACTCTCACCACTACGCCACACTGGCCATATGACTGTGCTGTTCACACACACACATACATGAGAGGAGTGGGCACGTGTACAACAAACATGGATTCCTTGGTCAACTATTGTTTGACTTTGATAGATAGAAATGTTGGTAAGAGGAGAAGTAGGGAGTGAAAGAGAAATTTAGTTGCCTTCAGATACTGTTGAAACTTGAGGACCACAGAACTGATTGTTAATTCGTACACACACACACACACACACACACCCTGCTGCGTGATAATTACTGTACTGTGTTCTATGGACTGCCTATGAAGACAGTTCGGAAACTTGAGTTGATTCAGAATACAGTTGACAAGGTTTTGATTGGGGCCTGGAGATTACAACACATAATTCCAATCCTTTACCAATTTCTCTAATTACCAATTTGTTTCAAGCCTTAATTCAAGGTGTTTGCTTTGACCTTTAAAAGCCTAAATGAGCTTGAGACCAAAGTATCTCTACAGCTGTTCTCATTCAAATCTGCCTGAGACGTCTGGTCCACTTTGCAGGCCCTCCTCCATATCCCTTGCTGTCTGAGGTTGGCACAAAAGAGAGGGCACCCAGATTGTGGAATAGCTTCTTCAGGGAGGTATTGTTACAGAGGTGTTCAGACATGCTGGCTCCCTATACACATGTAGTTGGGCTTTGTATTTTCATTGACATTATCCTGACACCTTGACTAAATCTATTTTGTTCCAGAAAAGGCAGCAGAGCCATAGGCTTTGGAAACCGCTGGGAACAGGAGGAGACGTGCCTGGCTGCCAGAGGGGTCACAGTAATTCCGTATACACTTCCTTCACTGATTAAATTAAAGGGAGTTGCTCGCATAAAATTACTGAAACATGCAAATGCCCACCCCACAACCAAGTCACTGCCCAGCCAGCTAACCCACAAGGTTACCTATAAATTGGACAATCCAGAGCCTAGGTGGGACTATGGCCCCATCCTGAAGCATTCCCAGCCACCACACAGATCAATAAGTTTAGATACCACCGGGATGCAATTTTTGATACCTTTTGTTTTGCATACCAATATCTGAAGCTGTTTTAGCATACAGCTAGCTAGTCTTAACGCAGTCAAGTAGCTAGGAATCTCCTTGAGGTTTTCTTTCATTCCCCAAACTAAAACGACTCTCTTTATTCTGCCCCATCCTCAGGGCAGCCTCAGAGCCATTGAATCCAGTGAACTCTTTGTTCTGAAACCCATAACTTTCTTGCGACTGGGCACCAGTTCTTTTTTTTTTACTTGAACAGACATCACGTTTGTTGGTTTTAGCTGAGCTCTAAAACCCAGAGGGCCTTCTCAGTGGCCACTCCCAGACTCTGGAACTCCCTGCAGAGGAAGGCTATAGCGGCTCCCTCTCTGTTACCTTCTACCAGCAGGCAAATACGTTTTTATTCAGGTCGGCTTTTGGCATGTAGGCTGGTTTCTGGCCGAAGGGACCTGTTTAATTGGCTGCTGCTGCTTATTTCTTTGGTAGTTGTATTTTTAACTTTTTTGCTTTTATGTTATATTTTAGATAAAATTTTGTTTTAATTTGGTTTTTATTGTTAGCTGCCTTGAGTGCCATTCTTTGGTAGAGAGGCAGGATATAAATAAATCAATCTAACCTGGGGTTCACTTGGTATCAAAGATAATTTCTCATGATCCTTTCCTAACACTATTCCCTGTTCCACTCTGGCATCAAGATCACTTCTTTGTGATCTCTGTGCATCACACACATATGGGTGCTGCACCTGCACAGTGCCTTCGTTGGAACATTCTAGAGCTGAAGAGCATTTTGACAGGAGCCCCGCCTCCACCTATCATGCGCAGCTCCCACCTTCCCCTGTTCCTCTTCGACTGCCAAGGCATTGTGAGAAACATTCTCTGTCTTCTGTGAAGATTAGGAGACTGAGCCATTCAGTTTTCTTTGTTTTTATTCCATCTTCTTCTTATTTATTTTTTTAATTTCTATTTTATTTCTATTTCTTTATTTCTTCATTTCTTCTTGTATCTTCCTCTAGTTTTGGTGATTATTTTCTTTGTTTTGGATTTCGTTTCCCCTGAGTCTTACGAACCCTTCAAAAAAATACACTCGCTGTGGGAGTAAGCAACCCCCCACCCCCACTGGTCTCTCCCTCTACTGTGCCTTGGAGAGGATCATCACACAGACTCTTACCAGCCTTTACCAAGCAGGCATGCCACAACTGGACTTCCCGCCTAAAAGTCTTTTGTGGGAACAGGCATTGTTGGCTGTGGCCCCTAATGTCGCCGCAAGTACTGCCTCTGAGCTTTCACTCTGCTCCTTCCCAGCTCTGGCTTTTGTCACCTTTCTCTCCATTCAAAGAGAAGTAATCATTTCGCCTTCAGCTGGAAGAATGCATTACTCATAGAGACAACTATTGAGAGAGTAAGCGCAATGGCAATATAATTTCTCTATTGATATACACCAATAATATATGATAATCTGCACTTGTCACTATGTTCTTGAGGTATTGTTATCTAATACCATCATTCATTTGCCATAGATGATGAAAGGGACAGGTGGCTAAAAAGCTTGGCTCACAGGCCTTGGGCTAGAGTACCAAGAGTGATCGAAAGGTTACCAAGATTCATGAGAGTCTTGTGGCAGTAGGTATGGCAAGATCATGAGACTCAGCACTGGTGAGGCATTACAGGCAGGGCCGGCGCTACCGCTAGGCCAACTAGGCGGTTGCCTAGGGCGCGCGGCTGAAGAGGGCGCGGAAACGCTGCGCTCCTCTTCGCTGCCGCTGCGCCGCCCCCGCCAGGCCTCCGCCTCCCCCGCCAGGCCTCCGCCTCCCCACCAACCTGCCTGCCGCCGCCGCCGCGCCTCCCCCGCTCGCTCGCTGCCGCTGCGCCTCCCACCGCCATCGCCACCCCCCAACCCCCCCATCACCCCCCCAACCCCCCCGTCACCTACCTTCGTCGCGTCGCTTCCGGAGCCCCGCCCGCGTTGTTTTGGCGGGAGGAACCAGGGCAGCAGGGCTTAAACAGCCCTGTTGCCATGGTTTCCCCGGGCAAAAAACAGCGCGGGGGTCCCGTCGCGTCACTTCAGGAGCAGCAGCCGCAGCCGCCGCAGCCAGGGCGGGGGGGGGGGAAGGTAGGTTGGTGGTGGCGGCGCAGGGTGTGTGTTTTTTTGCTTTGGAGAGGGGGGGGCGCTAAATATTTTTTCGCCTGGGGCGCCAAACTGCCCTGCACCGGTCCTGATTACAGGAGCAACTCCAAATCCTTCAGAGAACAAGACAGTCCTTTCCAGTCCTTGTGAGGTGCAACCCATCTGTTGCCAGCAGTCCATCTTCCAGGAAGTGTAGCCCGTGGTCCCAGAATCCAAATCTCACGTCAGCACCACCTTCAGCCAGTCATTCACCCGGAGTATTTTTCTTTCTTTCCTTTTTCCAGTACTCTTCCAAGTACTGGAAGTATGGATGAGAAAACTGTGGGATATTTTAAACTGCAGTCAAAACACAGGATTCTGTGAGGTAACTTTCCTCATGTGACCTGACAGGAAGTGGGCATCGCTCAATGCTTCTCTTCCTGTCTGGGTACAGATCTTCTGTAACTCTCTTCTCTTCCTACGTGGTAGCAATGTAAAAACAGCTGCTGGTCTTTGTCCCGAGCTCAGACCCCATGTAAAGCCAGATGTAAGATTGTTTTTACTGCTGAGTAACCGTTTAAGTCTGCCTGAATGAAACTGCAAGTCTGAGTGAGTAAATCTTACTTTTTTTAACTTTTACAAGACTGTGTCTCTGATCATTGTTTTGTGGGAGAGAAAAAGGGGCAAAACCAGGAAAATCCAGTCTGCCTTAAAGCATCCTGGATTACTAAATGCTAACAGGCTAATACTAGCCTAATCTAAGCTTTTCAAGCTGAGAAGGGACCTACTCTGCTAATCTCATTAACGTGAGATAGGAAGGATAATATTCCACAATATATCCTCTCCTAGCATCTTATTCAAGTCCCAACAAAAACTATCTGGGTCCCAAAGTTCTTGAGTTTCCTTCCCAAATCTTAAAAGTCTTACTTGATTTCTCTGTATCCCATGTGGATGAGAAGAAAGGGATATTTTTTAGATTGTAAGCCTGCGGGCAGGGACTGTCTTGTTAATTGCTGTAAACCGCCCAGAGAGCTTCGGCTATTGGGCGGTATAAAAATGAATTTTTTAAAAAAATGTGTCAGTGGGCTGTACGAGCCTTGGCAACCTTTTAGTCACGTCTTTAATCTGTCCCCCAGAGAGAAAGCACACCTGGCGAGTCCATGGGTCTTCACAACATACTTCGGTTTCAATCCCCTGCAGGAGGGAGTCTCCCACAACTAGTACTCTTCTCTTCCGCTTGTTGTAGGCCTTGGTTTCATTGCCTCCGCTTGACTAACCTTCAGCCTCTTGCTCACTGTCACATGGGGTGCCCTGTAATTCTTCCTCTGCAGGCTGTCCTCCGGTCTCATCCTCAAGTACCTGAAAGAGGTTCCATAGTTCCACGGCTTCCACTGATGCAGAATGTCTTCTAGATCTTCTGCTCCTAACTGTCACCCTTTTCTGGGGAGTTTCCTTTACTTCATTTTTCCTCGCCTCAGCATTCTCTGATTCTGCCTCAGCTTGCTGTTGCTCTTCTGGCTCCTGTACTTCACTTTGCTGTTGTAGTTCCACCGTTCTGTCTAGGAACTCTTTGTGTTGTCTTATTCCCTTGAGGGTTGACACTAGTTGTTCCAGTCCTATCATTTTTTTCTTCCAACAACGCAACCAGCTTGTTGTATGTGGAGGCCATACTGATCTCAGGCAAGAAAACAAACATTGCACACACCTTGCAGGTCACCACCACTGGAGAGTCCTTTCCATTCATATACTCTATTCCCATTTTGTTTCCACCTTTCTGATTGTATTGGAATGGCCTGTGCTTTGTCCTGTCTTCCCTGAAGGTTAACAAAGAGTCCCACTGGTGTATAAGTGTGTGTTACCAGAAAAGAAGAAGAAAAAAAGAAAGAAAATTCTTAGGGCAACAAGGATGATAAAGGGACTGGAAACAAGGCCCTATGAGGAGAGACTGAAAGAACTGGGCATATTTAGCCTTCAGAAGAGGAGACTGAGGGGAGATATGATCGCAGTCTTCCACAGACTGGCCTGTGGCTTACGCTGGCTCAGCTTGTCTGAGTGTGGAAAGCTAAGCAGGATCAGGCCTGGTTATTACTTGGATGGGGGACCCCTCCTCTAGTTTCCTGCATTGAGCAGGGGGTTGGACTCGATGGCCTTGTAGGCCCCTTCCAACTCTATGATCTATGAAATCTACTTGAAGGGTTGTCACACAGAGGAGGGCCAGGATCTCTTCTCGATCATCCCAGTTTGCAGGACACGGAATAATGGGCTCAAGTTACAGGAACCTAGATTCCACCTAAACATCAGGAAAAATTTCCTGACTGTCAGAGCAATAAGACAATGGAATCAACTACCTAGGGAGGTGGTGAGCTCTCCCACTTTGGAGGCATTCAAGGTGTGGCTGGATAGCCATCTGTCAGGGATGCTTTGACCTGGATTCCTGCATTGAGCAGGGGGTTGGACTCGATGGCCTTGTAGGCCCTCCCAACTCTACTTTTCTATGATTCTATGAGGGCCCTCCCCTGCCGAACTTCGCTGCCAAGCTCCTGTTTGCTCTCCCTGTTCGCCCGCTCTGATCACTTGCTCTCTGGGAGCCTGCTTTCTTATACAGCCCCCAAAACAGCTGGAGCCCCTCCTGTGCTTCTGCTCAGCTGGGAGTCAGGAAACAGAATGAGCTCTCAGGCCACGCCTCCTTCAGTCCCTGCTCCCACACGGCAACTTAGAATGGGCAGTCCCTGGGCCCTTTCTCCAGTCCACTCACCAGGATCCAGGCAATAGGGGTACATAAGATGCATTCCCCAGATCAGATTGAAGTGGAAGCAACTGAAGGAAGATGTTTTCAAGGCAAGGATCACTGCTGAAGAGGGTCAGTTGGGGTTAGTGCTTGGGGTGGTGCTACATTTTCAATTTTGTGCCTGCTTGTTGGCAGCTGGGAGACCTCCTTTTAAGGAGTGCAGACTTCCAAGAAAATACAGATTAATTTCCATTAGAATCATTTGGAGTGAATAGCTGTAGCACATGGGGAGATACAGTATGTTGTGCAATGCACTTTCCCTCACTGCTTGTAGCATCACCACCGTTAGGCACCAGGTCTCTTAAACAGGCATTGCATATAACCAAATGGCTATAGCAGAAGCATCTGGCTCAGATATACTGGCTGGATTCTGTTAACCAAAGCAGTGCTTACACTGATCTCAGTATGACAAGGGCAACTTTTATGTTGTGGGCAGGAGGTTACAAAGCACAGCATGCTATCCTGGAGGAGGAGGACCTGGGTATCAGCCCCAGGCTGGGTATCAGCCCCAGCAAAAACCAAGTGGCCATTTCCCCCATGTTCCCACAAAGGAGGGACTTGCACAGCATGCAGGACAGAGTACTAGTGATGCCTTGGATAGATCTCCAATGTCCTACTATCATCATGGATGTTGAACATAACACCAATGAGATAATGATCTCATGATGTGGAAATCAGCTTTTTCTGTACACTGCAGTAATGCTAATTAAGGCCAGCATTGCTTGACAGCAATGAAAATCATACTCTTTTATGTCAAGCTTCTTTACTGTGCTTCAGTATTCATAATATGAAGGAGTGTGGTTCCGAGAATCTAATATTTCCTATCTTTCCTTTTCCACACACTGAACGAGGTGTTTGCAGTACACATGGGCTTATACAAGAAGGTCACCCACCTTGGCCCACAGGTATCTTGTCTGAATGCCAAGCTGGTAAAACTGGAGATAATGTTCCTGGAGTTGGGAGAGGGGAAGCACAAAGCATGAATAAATTCCCCTCCATTTTTATTTCATTTTTTAAATTAGAAACAAATTAAGATATTCAAAATTTTTGTGTTAATAAGTTTGACTTCTGTGTTATATCAGTACATATATGTGTTGCTGTATTGAAACCAAAAATAAGACCTGTACATATGTTCATACACCACTGTTCTATTGTTTAGGAGTGGTGTGTGTGCGTAATGGGAGGGTGGGGAGGGACACTCATTCGTACAAGTATTGCTGTGTGTGTGTGTGTGTAGCTATGGGAGTTGCACTACTAGCTGCTTGTGCAATTAAGTCCACTGGCACATGAACAAAAGGCAAGATTACACTAGAACAACTACATTTTATGCTAATATTCTTTTGGTTTTCTCCCAAAACTTGGGGCATACAAAAGATTGCAATTTATCAGTATATAATATAATCAGCAATAACCATTCACTGCTGTTTTCACTGAAGGGAGAGACCAGTTGTCCAACTTTTTCTAGTTAGAGGCACAAGAATAAAAAAGCTAGTTTTACCAGCTCTCATTTCACTGATGCCATTGTACAGTCATAGCAACAATATCATCTTCTTTTACAGCATCAAAGACTGCTTGATATGTTGGATAAGGAGCGCAAAGTGTTAGAAGAAAAAACAGAAGAATCCTTGTTGCAGCAATCTCAAGAATATAAGGTACCTTGTGTATATGAGCTTTGTTCTCTTAGGCCATTGATAGTTGAGTGTCATTGAGTTATGGTGAGTTACTCTATTTGCTAAGAAGTAAGAACAAAGAACATTTATTTAGTGGTTTTCGAGGTGGAACACTCTTTTCTCAGCAGCAGGCAAAACCAGCAAACAAATTGCCCAAGATTTTTCGGTGAGCCCCCAGACCAGTCCGGTCTGAGAAAGAAGCTGGGTTTTAACTATTCTCCTGTCAGAGCTTGCATTTTATACTTTATTTCTACTTCATTCTATATTCATTTTAAGTCTCCCCCCCCCCCTTTCCTTTCCTTTCTTTAGTTCTTCCCTTCACTCCCTTCTTGGGAACTAGTCAGGGAGAGAGAGACTCACATTAGGCCCGGTTTTGCCCTCAGGCCTTCCCCGCTTGCCCACATTAACTGTGTTCCCCACCCTCCTTTGCGACTGGGAATTATGCTCTGCAGCAGCAACAGAGCTCTGATGTCCAGAACAGCCATTCATGTCCTGCATCCCTCCTTAAAACTGAGGTCCATTATGGCATCCTGTAGTACAGAATTCAATAACAGGATCCATGTTTACTGAGGCTGGAGTATTTCCTCTAAGGTGGCCTTTCCTGGTGCTGACTTGTCATGGGATTTTGCTGAACCTGATTTCATTGTGTAGGCTCACCACCTGATTGCAAAGGGGCTCCCAGAGTTGGCCTAGTGCAGGTGTGAGCATCCTATATATTTTTTTATGTATTTATTACACTTTTAAACCACCTAATAACCCACATTCTTTGGGGGCTGTACAATACATGAAAAACATAAAATATAAAGAATAAAACAATGAATAAAAGCAGCACATAATAAAACCAAGATAAAACCCAGCAGCAAAGAATAAAAACAGTACAGCACATAAAAACAAAATACAACCAGCAGCAAAATAAAAGTGCAATGATCTAAAAGCACTAAAACAGTTCTTAAAATGCCTGGGATAATTTTTTATTATTAGTTTTTATTTATTTATTTATTTATTACATTTATGCCCCGCCTTTTTTTTTCTTGCAAGGAACCCAAGGCGGCTTACATAATCCTCTTCTTCCTCTCCATTTTATCCTCACAACAACCCTGTGAGGTAGGTTAGGCTGAGAGTCAGTGACTGGCCCAAAGTCACCCAGTGAGTTTCATGGCCGAGCGGGGACTAGAACCAGGATCTCCCGAGTCCCAGTCCAACACTCTCACCACTACGCCACACTGGCTTTTTAAAGAAGTCTTTACCTGGCATTGAAAAGAGTACAGCATAAGTGCCAGATGAGGCTTTCTGAGGAGGACATTCCACAGGCATGGTGCCATCACTGTAAGCTCCAGCATTTTTTAAAAGATACAAAAAGGAAGCATAAGACCAGGTCCAGAAACTGCTCTAGTGGCATCATAGGCAAATGTGACAAACACAAAGCAGAAAGCATAGAACAGTGTCAAAAGTAAAAGTTTCCCTCTGGTTGCTGCTTAGAATTTCCAAGGAGGATTTACTTCAATTAGTTATGGCTCTTCATAATTTAGTGATATGTAATTGTTATTTTTTTTTAAAATCAGACTTTAAAAAGAAGGGTCCTGATATTTTAGAGTAAGGGATTTAAGAATAACAAAGTAAGTGCTTTGGAATATATTTAACATGCTTTAATATGTTTTGCTCTATATTGTATTTGCAGGAAATGCTGGAAAAATGTATGGAGCATGAAAAAGAAAGCAATAAGGGGGCTTTGGCAGCTGCTGCAAAGGTACTTTAGCATGCAGAAAGAGTTGCTGAACTAGCTTTTAAAACTGCTTCTTACAGAAGTATTGAATATTATTACCGAACAAAATTTGGGTGCTATATTACGGTTCTTTTTTACTAAAGGCGGGAATTTCATTCCAGCTGCTACCCGTGTTTTTCAAGCCAAAATAGTATCTCAGATTCTTGTCGGAGCCCCTATTTGGTTTCCTGGCCTTAAAACCTCTCTTGAAGGTGTTCAATCCTACTTTCTAAGAGCTATATCTGGCGTGCCCAAGTGTGTGGCTAGTGCTGTTCTCTATCTGGAAGCTGGCCTTAATTCTCTCGGCTGTATGGCTTGGATACATTCTATTCACTTTTGGCTTCACTGCTGTTCTCTGCTTAAGCTTAACTCTTTTGCATTCCAGGTGATGTTAGATTCCCATGTGTCTGCTTGGAACAAAGCATGGTGAAAAAGGTTGTCTCAGCCAGGCTGTCACCCTCCTACTTGTTATCCATGCCTTGGGAGAAAGCTAAATTTCTTGTTAAGCAAAGATTAATTGACATCGACTTCCAAGAGCTCCACGGAGTGGCTCAGGGCTCATGCTCACCCTTGGGTCTGTCAGACCTTTACTCTACAAATGGGATGCTATGCTTAGATTGGTTATCTATTCCAAAATATAGGAGAGCGTTTTCCTTGGCTCGATTTAATGTTCTACCCTCCAAACTTTTGGATGATAGATTCAGTAAAATCCCAATGGAAAACAGGTGTTGCCCCTGCAATAATGAGGAGGTGGAAACTGTTGCACATGTCCTTTTTAACTGCAGCTTTTATCGAGGGGCTAGAGAAAACATAATACATCCAATTACCCAGACTTTCCCTGGACGATGCTCAGAGTTTCTTTTGTCCACTCTGCTTGACGGCTCAAATAGCTCAATTACCAAGAAAGTTGCAAAATTTTTGAATATTGCTACTGTGACTAGACCTTCTATGCTTGTCTGATTCTGTTTTTATTTTCTAAGTTTTTATTTGAGTGTATAATTAAGAGCGGGTGTATCTTGTTTGTATTGTTTTATGTATTGGTGTGGTCAGTAGACCGTAAATAAAATATTCTTCTTCTTCTGCTTTTCATTTTGGGGATGAGAAAAAGGTGGTCCAAAGGAAACATTTTTAAAACAGTGCAATCCTATACGTGTCTATTAAGAAGTAAGTCCTGTTGAATTCAATGGAGATTACTCTCAGGTAAGTATGTATAGGATTGCAGGCTAAGTATATCTGGAAAAGTACTAGAATGTGGAATTGTGAATGAAAGATTTATTTAGGGCACAATCCAACGGGGATGCCTGTAACCCTCTGAACGTGAAGGATTACGGGCATCCTATGCAGGGTGGGAGGAGCTTGAAAGCGATCTCCACCTCCACACTCCTCCCACCCTGCAGATCAACTAGACAGCTATCTAGCTGAGGCACTTCAGACATGGAAGGAAGAAGGCTGAAGCACCACCAGGATACATCCTAGAACAAATATTAGAAGTTCACTTTACATTTAAAAGAAAAAGAGAGAACAAAAATAGTCAACAGAAGAAAAGACTTTCTCAAACCAGTTTTCCAAGATGTTCAAGAAAGCAATATAACTTTCAATTACTTCAGTATCCCATCTAAGCGTGTTTCTTGTAGGCCACCTTAGGGTCTTAGCCTGAAGCTGATGGAAGTCTTTTATGTCCATGCATAATGGACTTCAGACTTTGCACTGAAGTATCAGTGGTCTAAGTCTCTACCCTTAACAGCGGGCACAAACTCAACAGTAAAATGTATGTTTTTACAATGGTGCTAGATGAAAGGAACAGGCAAAAATAGGACTATTGGATAGTGGTGGAGCCAAGCTGGAGTCGGCTGGAGGCTCGCTCCGGGCTCAGGGTCCCCGCAAGCGGCAGCGGCCCGATCCCGCTCTTCAGAGCGGTGCTCGCGCCACCGCCAGAGAAACCCCCCCTGCCCCCCGCCGCTGCCGTCAGGACCCCCCCCCCCGCCTACCTGGTCCTGCGTGCCGCTTCGGCGCGCTGGACCCCCACCAGACAGACCCCCCGCTCTGTTTTGGCGGGAGGAACCAGGGCAACAGGGCTTAAACAGCCCTGTTGCCCTGGTTTCCCGAGCCAAAAACAGAGCGCGGGGGGTCCAGCGCGACGGAGCAGGGTCCCATCGCTTCACTTCCTCCGCGCTGGAAGTGACTCGTCGGGACCCATCAGACAGGGAGGAAGGCTCTCCGCTCAGCAGAGAGCCCAGGTGAAGCCCGCGCACGGGGCTGAGCAGCCCGTCGGACGCGAGCAGGCCCAGTTCGGGCCTTGCTCCTGTCTGACAGCCTGCTCGGCTACATCCCTACTTGGAAGTTATTTGGGATCCCAAAGAAATAGATTCAGGATGGCACTCCAAGTCCATCTGTCTCAGTCTGGGACTGACTGAGAGCACCCACTGACTGCAGCACAAGACATTTGCCCAATTGCAGGTAACCTGCAAATTATCCACTGGAACGGAACATTCCTGCTAGTACTGCACTTCCCTTACAGACAAGATTTAAAGCAAAGTATAAAGTAACTGAAAACTCAGCACTGCCCCCGCTCCCCAAATATACAGACAGCACATAGCTCCATGTGCTGAGGCCATGCTTGTGAACGGAATGATGGAGATGGAGGCTTTGCTTCCTGCCACCGCCAGAGCAGAGTTAAATGAAAAGCTTGCGAATGGGGTTTTGCTGCTTTTGGATTTCAGAGAATAAGCACTTTCTACCCTACACCATCACTGTTTTTGATAAGGTCAAGAAGTATGTGGAAGAAGCAAAACTCCCAAACAGTAAACCTGCAAGTTGTGTAAAAGCTGCAGTGCAATTTCCACTCACAAAATGCAAAATGGCTTTCATGAAAACGATTGCTGGATATTTTGAACCATTTCTACAAAGGTTTCAAAGCCAAAAATTATTGACACCTTTTTTGTATGAAGAGCTTCATGAGCTAATCAGGAAGTTAATTAGTTGTTGCATAAAATCAGAAAAGCTGAAAAAATTGTCATCTGGATCCCAATTGTTAACAATTGACATGAAACTATCTGAGCACTTGTTTGACAGAAGGAAGGTCAAAATTGACTTTGCAGCAAAGAAGCTCTTAAAAGAAACTAAGCTGAACGTCAAGTGGCCACGTTTTCTCTAGAATGTCAAAATATGGTAGTAGCAGTTGTTGTAAAGTTGGTTGAGAGCAATCCTTTGAAGTTCAAGATGGTTCGTGGCTTATCAGCATTGGATCCTACTATCATTAAACACAAACCAAATATTGGAATCACCAGAATAGGGACCGTACTGGAACTTCTACATGCAGGAAATTGAATCGATGACACAACAGCTGAAATATCAAAGCAACAATACAGTGTTTTAACCACAGCTGCCCACAATGAATTCAAGACTCCGTTTCAAGCGTACATGGCAAAGCAAAATAATAAAGTTGGACTGGATACATTTTACAGTGGTATTTTGATGGCCAACAAGAAATGCTCAGACCTATGGAATGTTGTCAAAATGTGCTTTATCCTGTCTCCAGGGATGGGGACTCGGACTCCAGGACTCGACTCATGAGTTGGACTGAGTCCCCCCTCTGACTCGAGTCCCAATATTATTAATGGGACTCGAGACTCGACTCGAGTCCAAGGACTCGTGTTCCAAAATTGTGTTCCTCAAATGCAACATGGATAGGTTTTAGGAAGTACAGCAAGTTTATTTTTTTAAAATCATTTTCCTAAAATGCAACCTTTCAGACATTTTGGGTTTGGCTGCCTCTGCCTGCCTGTTTGGAGTTCCCAACCTCCTCTGCCTGCCTGGTCTCTTCTTAACTAGTTCCACAGTTTGAATTGTCCAAGACAAAGGCCTCTGCCTGCCTGTTTTGGGGTTCCCTGCCTCCTCTGCCTGTCTGGCTATTTTGGGTTTGTCTGCCTGGTCTGCTCTTGCCAAAATCAGTTGCAGAGTTTTGAAATAAAAAGGCACACTTGTGCCTAGAATTTATTTAAGCCACACATCTGAAATAGCCTTATTTTGTTGGGAAAAAACCCCATTGCTTTTAATAGGGACTCGTGGAGTCAGCTTTGGGAGTGACTCGTGAGTCACCATTTTGGACCAAGGACTTGCACTCGAGACTCGGGTCCAAAGACTCGTGACTCGACTCGTGACTCGAGACCAAGGACTCTTCAACATCCCTGCCTGTCTCACGGTAATGCTTCAGTTGAAAATGGATTTTCAATTAATGTCAATGCTGTTAGAGAATTTACATGAAGAAACTGTTGTCCGTCAATGTCAGGTTTACGATGCTGTCCTGAGTTCTGGAGGACTCGAATCTGTTGTAATTAATAAGAGTATGTTGCAGTTGGTCAGACTGTGCTCACACACAATACACAGAGTGCTTAGAGCTTAAATGCCATAAGCAACAACAAGAAGCCCAGAAGAAAGAAGAAAAAAAGAAACTTGAGGGAGAAATTCAACACCTTGAAAAAGCTAAAAAAAAAAGACTGAGAAAACAAGCTAATATGGAAGAAGAAACAATCAGAAATTAAGGGAGTTACCGAAGAAAAAGAGAAAATTGTAGAAATGATAACTGTGTATCTTTATTTAATAATTCTTTAAAGAATACTTGTACTCTAGTTTCTAACTTGATTTTTTTATTGCAATTTCAAAACTTAAGTTTCATAATGTGGCTTCAGTTAAGCCATGTTAAAAGGAATATTCAATGGAATTTCAGTTTTTATATATTTTTATTGTAGTTTTAAAACAAGAACAAAAATGTTCTAACATTTGTCATTGTTTAGAGATTACTTTCATTGAAGTTTCCATGTTGGTGTAATTTTAGTGCAATTTCAAAACAGATGTGTTTCTTCAGTTAACAGTCAGCGTTTAAAGAAACTCAGATTGAAGCTCCTATCTTAACCACACACACACAAAATGCCTTTCAGTACTTGTGTAGTTTTAAACCATTTAATAAAACTGTTATTTAATGTAATGCAACCTATGAATTATTTTAACTTGGAGTTATTTTTGAATGATGGTCAGGGCAATCGACAAATGTTAGTCAGGGAAATGGAAAAGGAAATTTTAGTGGCAACCCTGTAATGTTTGCCTGAAATCTACTTCCCTGCGGTTTCCACCCCTTCGTTCTAGTCCTGCCCTCTGGAGCAACAGAGAACAATTTGCTCGCCCTTCTGCATGACAGCCTTTCAGATGTGTAAGGACCGCTGACATGTCTCCCCTTAATCGTCTCTTCTCCGGGCTAAACATACCTAGCTCTTTCAACTGCTCCTCACAGGACTTGGTTTTCAGACCCCTCACCATTCTATTTGCTCTTCTTCGGACACACCCTGGTTTCTCAATGTCCTTCTTAAATGTGGTACCCAGAATTGGACACAGTATTTCAAATACAATCTGACTAATGCAGAATAGAGCAGAACTATTCCTTCCCGTGACCTGGACACTATATTTCTCTTAATGCAACTAAAGATTGCATTCGCTTTTTTAGCAGCCACATCACACTGCTGGCTCATATTCACTTTGTGATCCACCAAGACACCTAGGTCCTTTTCAAATGCACTCCTACCAAGCCAGGTTTTCCCCATCCTGTACTTGGCCCCTGATTGTTTTATACCTAAATGCAAGGCTTTACACTTATCTCTGTTGAGTTTCATCTTGTTAATTTCAGCCCAATGTTCGAAACCCTTTTGAATCTTGACTCTGTCTTCTGCAGTGCGGGATATCCCTCCTAGCTTTGTGTCATCTGCAAATTTGATAACCAATTCCTCTACAGCCTCATCCAGGTCATTCATAAAAATGTTGAACAGCACAGGACTTAGGACACAGTTCTGTGGCATTCCGCCTAGCCGTTAATAAACCATTAAACCATTAATAATTCATGCTAATAATTTCTGCCTTGTCTTTTTACACCCAAGTATACTTAATGCAGCTGTTTCTGAAGGACCGCTGGGGGGGGAATGCTGAAAAGGGGGGGGGCTTGTTTGCAGCTTGCAAACAAGGTGGCAAAGTGGGGAAGGATGCTTTCAGATTGGCCCTAAAATAACCTAGAAGCAGCTCAAAATAAAACTAAAAGCCGGGGAAAAAACTTCTTGAAACTTTTTTTTTGTTTTGTTTTTTTGATGGCTTGGAAACACAAAGTTGAATCCAGCATGTATTGACATGTTCACATGATGGGCTTGACTCAAGCAGAAGCAACTCTGGCATATGCCAGACTTTCTTGACACGACCCTGCACTGAAATGATTATGAGGAGGAGCCCTGATTTAATGAACAAGAATCTGTAATAGGAAATTAGCAGCTATTGCAAAATGTAATGACTAATTATCTTTTTAATAGCATCAGTATTGTGTCACATTGAGATTTATTCAATCAAAAGTTTTTTAAATTGTACTGCCACTCTTAATTTTTACCCCTTCAAGTTATAATTAAAATGGCATAGATTATTAATAGGTAGCTTAGATAGGTTTGGCAAAATCTGTCAAGCTTGATTTTGTTCAGTTTCTCTTTTTTTTCTTCAATGCTACATTCGTTGTATTTCGCTTCAGTTTGCAATTTTTCAAAAGTCCGCATGAAAATTTGTACATATTTTCATGTGCATTTTTCAAAATATACAATTTTTGTACACTTCACAAAGTATACACACTTTTGTATGCACTTTTCCAAATTTATCCATTTTTGCAATCAATTACCACTAAAATAATGTGCTTTCCATAATATACACATTTTTGTGCACATTGTTTTGTAATATGTGCATTTTTGTGTGCACTTCTCTGTAAGATACATGGATTTTGTATTTGTGCATCACAAAATTCTGAAGAGTGCAAATACTGCCATATACCGTATATACTCAAATATAAGTCGAGTTTTTCAGCACATTTTTTGTGCTGAAAAATGCCCCCTCGACTTATACTTGGGTCAGCGCCCCCCCCAGGACCCCCGCCGCCACCGCAAGGCACCGCCAGGCACCCCCCTCCACCCCCAGGACCCCTGCCGCCACCCCCAGACACCCCACCCCCACCCCCGTACCTGCACCCGCCGCCGCTGAAGCTTTGGCAGTGGCGGGGCTTCGGCGGCGGCGGGTGCAGGTACGGTGGCGGGGGGTGTCTGGGGGTGGCGGCGGGAGTCTCCCCTCGTACATTTCCCACCCTAGACTTATACTGGAGGCAATAAGTTTTCCCAGTTTTGGGGGGTGAAATTAGGGGCCTCGACTTATATTAGGGTCGACTTATACTTGAGTATATACGGGTAACTGTTCTGGTTCATGTGTAGGTTTGGGAAGTACAAATTTAGTAAGTTTGCATTATAATGTGAACCAAATGGATTTTTCACCCGTCAAAGTGAGGCATTGAGGGGGAGGCAGACAAGAGTGGCCATGGATGGGGGGGGAGAGGAAGAGGATGGAGTGAGAGTATGCCTCTTGAGTGGTGGAGACAAGAGAGGGTGGTGATACGCCTTCCTGCCTCACTTGGTGGGAGGTTTTATGCTGGCCTCTGTCCATGGTTAGTTGGCAGGTAGGTGAGTTTTCTTAGTGTGGAGGAGACATTACAATCTCCCATCTGTATTCAAAATTAGCTGCCAGTGAAGAAGATTCGCATTTCTCCTCCTCACTTGGAGGAAGGGCAGGGATTTCTCTCCCACTGATCCCCAGACTCAGGGATCCTCTACAACAGGTGTTGCTGGACTATAGCTCCCAGAATCCCTTGCCATTAGCCATGCTGGCTGGGTATGCTGGGAGCTGTAGATCAGCAACATCTGGGGACCAAAGGTTGGACAGCCCTGCTCTAAACAGTTAGCAGGTTTCAGTTGTATACATATGTAAATAAATAGTTTGATTAGTAATATCTATTTCCAGTTTAACTTTGCTATTTGATTTACAGATTGAAAAACAAGACATGCAAGCTGCTGTTATGACAGCAATAAAAACAGAAAGGGAAAATATGAAAAAGCTTCATGAAGAAGAAAAGGAATTATGGCAAGCAGAGCGAAATAAAGAGCGTGAAAAGATTGCTCAAGCAATTGAAGATGCAATGCAAGAGCAAAGACAAAGCAGTCAGGTTAGTTAAACTTATATACATGTTTATCACACTCAGTTTGTATTGTGTATGCTACCTCAGCTGTGTTACAATTGAGTGTTTGGGCATCAGATCTGGACAGAGATAGCCTAACTACAGTTATCCATGCTCTGGTAACCTCTCATTTGGATTACTGCAATGCGTTATACGTGGGCTGCCTTTGAAACCGGTCCGGAAACTTCAGCTGGTCCAAAATAGGGCAGCAAGATTATTAACGGGGACTGGCCGATGTGAACATATTATGCCAGTGCTTTCTCATCTGCACTGCCTGCCAGTCTGTTTCTGGGCCCAATTCAAAGTGCTGGTACTAACATTCAAGCCCTAAACGGATTGGGGCCAGGGTATCTGAAGGATTGTCTCCTCCCATATGTACCTGCCTGGACACTAATAACTTCATCAGCAGTCCTTCTCCGAGAACCCCTGCCAAAGAAAGTGAGGCAGGTGGCTACCAGGAGGAGGGTCTTTTCTGCTGTGGCACCCCGTTTGTGGAATGAGCTCCCCAAAGAGGCTCGCCTGGCGCCCACATTGTACTCTTTTCGGCGCCTAGGTGAAGCCCTTTTTTTCTCCCAGGCAATTTAATCATCTTAATAATTTTTATTTGGTAGTTTTTAACTCTGTTGCTGTAATTTGAACTGCTGCTAGCTTTGCTGTTTGTTTTAATACAGTAATACCTTGGATTGCAAGTAACTTGGTTTGAGAGCGTTTTGCAAGACAAGCAAACTTTTAAATATTTATTTATATTTTTTTTACTTGATATACAAGCGACGTCTTGCAATACAAGTAGTGTAGTACGGCTTAAATTAAAAATCTCTGTACAATTTTTTTTGGGGGATTTCGTTTTGATATAAGAGTGTTTTGGATTACAAGCACGTTTCCGGAAAGAATTATGCTCTCAATCCAAGGTATGACTGTATATGGTTTTAAATTTTATAGTTATATTGTATTTTATGGTTTTAACTGTTGTAAACCGCCCAGAGAGCTTTGGCTATTGGGCGGTATGAAAATGTATTAAATAAATAAATAGATAAAAATAAACAGAGGCATAGTGTTTAAAAAAGTGGTCTATTTAAAAGCAGGTGTAATTTTAGAATAATCTGTGTTTAACTTTTTACAAGAAAAGTGAAACATCTGTGTACATTTTATTCAGTTATTCCTATTTTGCGGTAAGCTCGTTCGTCTGTCAGGTGCACCGCTGGTTGTTCTGTGTAGCTTATTTGCAGAGTGGGTTGCTGTGTTGTGCGAACTCACCCAATGACATAATGTGAAAATAAAAAGCTGTCTAAAAAAATAATTTACATATAACTGTAATAGTTCTCCCTGGTTTACTCTGAGAAAAATTAAAGCTAGGATTATGTTACACACCAAAATGCTCATAAAATGGAGAGGAGGAGGAGGATTCTGTAAGCCGCCTTGGGTTCCTGGAAGGAAAAAAGGCGGGGTATGAATATAATAAATAAATAAATAGGAATGAACTCTAAAAGCCTGGTTTGGATTTAATGCTCAACCATTGTTTGTTGTTGCATGTACAAGCCTCAGGCTTGTGCATTCTCCACTCCCCCTGTCCTTGTCCATCATGGCTGTGAGATCAGATGCTTTTGCTTCGTTTTAATTAGCCACAGTTTAGCATTGGTAAGCTGCGGTTAACCTTAACTATGGTTACTATGAAACAAACAAGCTTCATAAGCCATAGTTTGAAGAAGGCTTGTTTCAACTAACCATAATTAAAACTAATCATACTATGTCCAGGTTTAGACATAATGCTTAACTGTGGTTAGTTTAAAATGGAAACAAAAGCTTCTGAACTCCTTCTGACCAGGCTAGAGGAAGAAAGGGGAAGGGAGGAGTACAAGTCTGAGGCTGCTGCAACTTGTTTTCCATAATCATAAACCATGGTTTATTGTTATGTCTGAATGAAGCTAGTGCGTGTAAAACCAGTCCATAAAAGCATATCAACTCTTAAGACGTTGAATTTTGTAACTTTTTTTCCTATAAAAACAACTTATTTTCTCTACAGATACCTTGAATGTTATATAAATTCAAGTTTGCCAAGTTACTTAATAAACTGGAAATACTGTTCCTTGAGGAGACATAAATATGACAAAGATAAATGATATTAGTTCATCGAGGGAATGTTTTCTAGAGCAGTATCTGCAGCAGATGTATGGTATAAGTAAATCCAAAAGATCGTTTGTTTCCTTTGAGCAGGGTATGCTGGGATTTCCATTTCAGACATATGTTGTCCAGGTGGATAAGCGCAAATTATAAAGGAGACCTATTTTATTCAAGGGAAGGCCTTTCCATACCCTTCTTCAGTTTTTGGAATGTAGTATGGGTGAAAGACACACAACTTCCTAAAATAAGTAGGGTACTGATTACAGCAATATGCTTGCGTTTCCTCTGCAGCTTCGTGATCTTTATACCACATACTGAAATGTCAGTGGTATGGATTTTGCATGCTGTGCGAGGAGGACAGTGTGCTGGCAATGTTCCACTGTTTTTGTTCTATCTTTAGCATCTTGCTTATATTTGACATGGACCTTTAAATGCAAAGGCCAATTCTTATATAGTAGCTGTCAGAATAAATCCTTTGAGGATTCTTCCTTCAACTTGATTTTTTTTAATTCAAACCATTTGTGAGCCGCCAACAGAAAAGGACAAAATCTATATTCAACAACTATAGTCCACAGTATTTGTTTGTTTAGAAAATGTTTATCCCACCTATTTTGTATAAAATACAGACAACATTTAACATAGAAGGGGGAAAGACATAATTCTTTCATAATTATGTATGACATAATTCAGGGATATTGGAGATAAGAGAAAATTTGCTTTCAAACAAAGGAAAGTAAGTGAATTTATAGCTGTTTTATATTCAGTGGAACTTAAACTTCTTAGTAAGTATACCTGGGACTGAAGTGTTACTCATATATTTACTAAAATATTTATATCCCACCTTTTGAAGAAGAAGAAAGAAAGATCTCCAAGGCAGCTTGCTAATATAAAATCCAAATTAGAACGCTGGATAAAAACTTAATAAATGAATAAAGCAAAATAGAAACCAATAATTAATTCGTTAAACAATAGGAAGAGCACAAGCATTCTACTTGGAGGATGTCAAAGCCCCTCTGCCAAATCACAGCCTTTGCTTTCTGCTAAACACAAACTGAGAGGAGGTGGAGCAACTTCTCCGGGGAGCGAGCTCTACAACATTAGTGCCATTGTCAAAAAGGCCCTGTTCCATGTAACCTTAAATTTGTACTGCAGAGATCAGAGGGACCTACAGTAAGGCCTACAGTAAGACCTACAGTAAGTTCTCAAGATATGGGTAAGTCCATATAGGAGCAGGCAGTAAGGTATTCTGAGTCCAGACCATTTAGGGCAGGGGTGGGCAACTTGTAGGCCAAAACATCTGGAGGGCCAAAACTCCCATCTGGCCTGTGGCTCACGCTGACTCAGCTTGTCTGAGCGTGGAAAGCTAAGCAGGGTCAGGCCTGGTTATTACTTGGATGGGAGACCCCTCCTCTAGTTTCCTGCATTGTGCAGGGGGTTGGACTTGATGGCCTTGTAGGCTCCTTCCAACTCTATGATCTATGAAATCTAGCCAGCATGAAGGATCACAGGTGTTGTAGGTCAAACAATATGGTGGGCCACAAGCTGCCTACCCCTGATTTAGGACTTTAAAGATCAATACCACCACTTTGAATTGGGCATGGAAACCAAGTGGGAGCCAATGGAGCCATTTAAATATGACTCCACTGCTCAAGTCATTGTCTTTGCCATCAGCCTGCAGAAGGGGACCATCTTAATTGGTTCCCTGACTCCTGCAGAATTTCCCCACTCCTGCAGAATTTCAGAACCCACGTGAGTTGAAATCCCACCTTTGTCAATTAAAAGGAAATATGCAAATCACCTCCGCCCCTACATCCCCTCACCTATCCAGAGCCGAAAACCAAATAAAGCGTGTAGCTTGCCACATGTGTAGAGCCAGGTATAATTTGAAATACATACATGATGTTGTCAGTTATGATGTCCTGAGCTGCCCTGGACTGAAGGGGCAGCTTCTGCATGTATGTTGCATGTATGTTGCAAGGCTGCTCAGGACAGTCTTGAGAGTTTTCAACATCACCTCTGAGACCACCTACATCAGCTCAGACAAGAAGACTGTTGGGCAGTGATATTTTCCTGTATCACCGGCTTGCATGGATTTCTCTTTTTGTACTAAGAAAGAGGAGCCCCTTTCTCAATGCCAGAGAGAAAATGTAGTGGGAGAAGGGAGGGAGAGAAAGAGAACCAAGGAGGGGAAAGAGGAGATGGAGAGTGAGAGAAGGAGAAGAAAAAGGAGAGAAAGAAACTGGTGAGAGAGAGCAAGAAGGGAGATAGATGATACTGCTTTGGCGCCACCCACATTTGGCTTTGGCTTTGGCCATGCCCACCTCTGGTATGTCCTGTCCCTCCCAGAGGGTTATGCAGTAAAAAAAAGGGGCCCCACAGACTTGAAAGGGATTCCCCACTCTTCCCTTAGGCAAATCAACATAAATGGATAGTTGGTAAATTTAATCCTATAGTGAGTTAGACTTTAAAATCAATTGAAAAAGAAATTTATTTATTTATTTATATTTATTTATTAATTATTTATTTATTTATTTATCGCCCATCTGGCCGGCAACCGGCCACCCTGGGCGATGTACATAGGCTAAAAACAAGATAAAATACATTTAAAACATTACAAATGTTTAAAAAATCTTAATCCACTCCATATTCCCGCCTGAACAGCCAGGTTTTTAATGAGCGGCGGAAGCTCAGCAGAGAGGGGGCATGGCGGAGGTCACTCGGGAGAGAGTTCCACAGTACGGGGGCCGCCACAGAAAAGGCCCTCTTCCTCGTCCCCACCAGCCTAGCTGCTCTGGCTGAAGGGACAAGGAGAAGGCCGTCCGTGGCAGATCTTGTTGAGCGGCCTACTTGGTGTTGCTGGAGATGCTCCTTGAGATAGACTGGACCGGAGCCGTATAGGGTTTTAAAGGTCAAAACCAACACCTTGAATTCGGCTCGGCAAGCAACTGATAGCCAGTGTAGCTCCTTGAGCACTGGTGTGATGTGATCACGCCGGCGCTGCCTTTAATCAGGCGAGCCACCGCGTTCTGTACCAGCTGTAGCTTCCGAACCATCTTCAAGGGTAACCCCACGTAGAGCGCATTACAGTAGTCTAAGCGAGAGGAGACAAGGCATGAACCACTGATGGGAGCAGATGATTAGGAAGGTAGGGGTGCAGCTGCCGTATCAGATAGAGTTGATACAGCGCCGCCCGGCTCACAGCTGACACCTGAGCCTCCATGGACAGTGGGAGTCTAGAATGACTCCCAAGCTGCGGACCACCAGAATTGTCACCAGAAACATCTTTGTGGAGTTCCTTTTATTCTAAAGGGGTGGGCAACGTGTGGCCCTCCAGACATTTTGGCCTACAACTCCCATCATCTCTCACCATTGGCTATACTGCTAGGGCTGATGGAAGTTGTAGGCCAAAACATCTGGAGGGCCAGATGTTGCCCATCCCTGTCCAAATTAATGGGATCTACAGTTGGCTCCATCTGGGAAGTTCATCAACTAGCAAAACTAAAATATCTCATTATAGGGAACAGGATATATTCTCATAATCAAAGAACAATGTCCCATCTTTTATTGTGCTCAGTTAAGACTTGGAATGGAAAACGTGAAGGGGGGCCTTTAAGAAAAGAGACAGAATTTGAAGAACTTACTATGGTCCTGAATAACAGGATGCTATCTACTTTTTATAATACCTTGTTAGAAATTAATAGCAATAAGTATACATAGCCGGAATAGCATACATGGCCAGAAATGAAATAAGTACCTGGCCAGAAATGAAATAAGTACCTGAATCAAAATATAATAGGTAGGAACTTCTTGTGGGGAAATGGTATGAGTTTGTCTCCTACTGTCAGTCTCATTGAAAATTATTATAGGATGCTGATATGTATGAATGTATTTATTACTCATATATTTAAGAAATGTATACCCCACTTTTCCTTCCAAAAGAAGTATTCGCTCAAAGCACCTTGCAAAATATAAAAAAATAACCAATCACTAAAATGCATTTACAAGCAGTTCAAAGCAGCAGCAAAGACAAACACAAAGATCCAAAACAGTTAATAAATAAAATAAAACAACTGCAAAGTCAAATATGTGCTTAAAGAGAAATATCTTCCAGTTGCTGGCAGAATGCAGAGAAAGAAGAAGATGAAACTTGACACCTTGGAGACTGAAACATATATGAGCTTTCTATTATTTGTATATGCTGCCCTTTTTTGGTTTTATTATGATGTCACTTTATTGTTTTTATTATATAGTGCATTACAACTTTGTTCATATTCTTATACAACACCTTGGCGTCTGCAAGGATGAGGCATGGTTTAAGATGATGATGATCATGATCATGATGTCCTCAAGGATCTGGCAATGTGCAGAAAGTATCAAAGACTTGTAACATTCCTGGTGGGCATGCCCAAGATATAGGCCTGTGGCTTATACTGCTTTTCTGAGTGTGGAAAGCTAAGCAGGGTCAAGCCTGGTTATTACTTGGATGGGAGCCCCCTCCTCTAGTTTCCTGCATTGAGCAGGGGGTTGGACTCAATAGCCTTGTAGGCTCCTTCCAACTCTATGATCTAGGAAATCTATGATACAAGGGCTTTTTTTTAATACGGATATTGACAGTCAGTGGCAGATCTACATTTTGGGGGCCCCTTCGCAACCATCAACCAACAAGGACTTGTGCGGGAGAACTTCCCCCGGTGACTCCTGCTCCAGAGTAAGCATGCATGTGATTGGTTTTCAACTTTAGAGTGTCACTAAAGCCACTGGGAGTTACTTCTGAGGAAACATGAACAGGATCTGACTGGAAGGCTGCAGGCCTATGTATGTTTCATTGGGAGGAAGTCGCACTCAACTTGGTGGGAATTACTTCTGAGTATGCATCTGACTGGGATGTAAATGTGCCGAGTAGTGGTGGAAGATGCAAAAGAGGACAGAGCTAAAAACTGTGTGGTAGGAAAGGGAATTTCAGCAGCTGTAGCATGTCATGCAAGCTGAGCTGCACCTGCTTAAATTCCCTCCTCTATGAAACTGTTAAAGGGGCAAGACAAGAGCCTTGTCCTCTTGTTCATTTGGCCATCCTAGTACTATGTTCCTTTCTGCTGACTCTTGTGTAAGACTTGAATATAATTAGTCTTCTCCATCAAATTCCTGGCTTTGAGGATTTTCTTCCAGCTAACATAGACTTCTAAAGGCACAATCCTATGCAAGTTTACACAGAAAAAAAGGCCTACAACTCTCAGCATGTCCCAGCCTTTTTTCTTTCTAAACTTGTATAGGATTGCACCTTAAGTCCAGCCAGGATTTAAAATGCCTAGCTGTGCCTCTGAGGACCATTAACTAGTTAGCTTCAAACAGGAGCAGTCAACACATGGCCGAGACCAGCCTGTGAGTTAGTAAACATATTTTGTAAATACCAAAAATCCTGGCTTTGAGGATTTTCTTCCACCCAACATAGACTTATAAAGGCACAATCCTAGGCAAGTTTAGACAGAAAAAAGGCCTACAACTCCCATCATGCTCCAGCCAGCTATGCTGGCTGGGGCATGCCAGGAGTTGTAGACCTTTTTTTCTGTCTAAACTTGCATAGGATTGCACCCTAAATCTCATGGATGAGACTGTGAGCAACAGTGCATGCACTCACACACAAGAAAAATGCACAGTTGTGTTGTAGCCCTATTCACTACGTGCACAAATTAGAACCACATACCACTGTGCAATTTAAAATTTTCCTATAAAAAGCCCTGCCAATTTGGCACAGGCAGCTCTGTCCTCCAACATCTCACTGCCACTCCCCATCATCCATGCCTGCAGCTCTGGGGCCTCTCCCACCCGCGGCTTCGCCAGGAGAACATCCCCCAGCACCGGCGACTCCTGCTGGGGCTCTATGCCAAGCCCCGCGGCCCCCGTGCGTGTCCGGAGATGGGGCAGCATCTGGCCTGGTGCCGCAGTTTTGCCTGTGGGCGCTTCGTGGGGACAACGAGACGTCCGCCGTGCACAGGAGCCCCCTGCACGGCTGCCACCCGCTGCTGGCGTGGCTTGCCCGGCCCACCTCATGGCCCCTGCACCAACCAAGAGCACGGCGCTGCCTGGCCCCTTCCTCACTCGATAGGTGCGGGCCCTTCCTGCCTTCAGCATGGGGGAGTCGGTGGGGCAGATACCCAGGAGGGCCAGCCCCCTCCGGAGCAGGTAGACCACCTGAGCAGCTGCCGCCGCCTTGGCCACCCACAGCTAAAGTTGCTTCTGACTGGGGCCCCTCCGGGATTAGGGCCCCCGAAGCTTAAGTTTCAGTAGTTTCACAGTAGATCCGCCCCTGTTGACAGTGCAATCTTATACATGTCTGCTCATGTATAGGATTGCAGTCTGAGAAGAACAGATGACTACAATTGCCTGGAATGCTATGATTTACATGAACTATAGTTTAGTCTTGTATCCTGGTAACATTTGGAATCTGATTATAATTGGAGATTCCTGGTGCAGTTTGCAAATTAGGCATTCCTAGTGACTTTAGTTTAATTTAGGACAAAGATTCAAAAGGTTATTTGAAGAATTTTTCTTTGCTCCTAACATCAGGGAGAAAAGGGTATCAGAAAACAAAATTAAATATCACTTTGCTCTAATATTGCAATACTCAACATGCAGGGCTTCTGCCAGGTTTATAGCCCAGCAAAACTACACAAATGAGCTGTTGGTGAGAACCTGCAGCTCCATATGGGGGGCTGTTCATGTGAGCACTGCAAATTGTGTCATCACAGAAGCTCAAAAATGGGTGCTACAATCGTGCAAATCATTGTGGTCATGTTGACACAGCTGTGTACTTTCCCCCTGTACCTAAACATTCAGATAGTCTCTGGGAACTAATATGACAAAGTGATAATTTGGAATGATTGAACATATATTTTGATGTGTCTTTTGATGTGTAACAGTACTTACTGTTACAGTTCATTGTGGATCCTACAAGTACAGAAAAGCTCTGCTTTCTAATGTGACTGTAAAGGAATATACAACTCTTAAGCCAGTAATGATGTAATAGCTGTGTGTTGCAAAAGAAAGGTATTTGTTTATTTTTCAGAAGAGCTTGAGCAGAATTGTGGCCTATATAACCCGCAGGTGACTTGGCTTAAGGCGTTCTGCTTCTTATAAACAGTTTAGCAAGAGCACATTTACTGTACATTGTACAAAACAGGAATGTTGGCATAACTGAGACTATTTGGATTTCTGCTTCTTTATGAAAAGGCAATTAGTTTGATCCCCCCCCCCCTTCATCATCTTTCCTGTAAGAGAAAAATAAACTTTCTAAACTTCCCTAGGGATGCAGTCCTTTACAGTTTGGGAATAAGAGAGGAAGGGTGCAATCCTGTACATACTTACCTAGGAAGAAGCCACATTGAACTCGGTGAGGCTTCTGAGAAGCGATTCATTAGATTGTACTGTAGGTGTATGAAAAGGTGTATAATATATATATATATATATATATATATTCATACACCTACAGTATACACACACACACAAATCATGTGTTATGTGGGTGAGTGAATGAATGCTACCCATTTCCCATGCCCACCATGGCTAATAATTTTACTAGGGTCATAGAATGTCAAAAAAAGGTTACCTCATATATTCATTCCAGATGGTAATGATCATAGAATCATAGAATAGTAGAGTTGGAAGGGACCTATAAGGCCATCAAGTCCAACCCCCTGCTCAACACAGGAGTCCAAGTCAAAGCATCCCTGACAGATTTCATCAAAAAGCTACGGATTCATCTGTCTGATCTTCGATGAGAGTTCTTTAATTCGAGATCTCATTCTGTGTATATGAGTTTTTGCACATGTGCAATAGCAAACTGCATCTTGGGAGTTGTAGTCTGGAATTGCGTAATGGATCATGACATCATGTGTCACCACGTTATGTACCCCTTTCTGATTGGTTGTTTCTATGTGGCCTTTTTATATATTATTTATTCAACATTGCCAATTGCTGTATGGAGGAGAGAGAGATGGATCAGTATATGGAGGTGTATACAACCTATGTGGCTGGGTTTTTTTTTTTAACCTGTTTTAATATGTTTGGTTTGTGGAAAGAGTTCAAATGCCAACCTTTCCCTAAACGGTTAAAAGTATCATCATCATAGTTCCTTCTGAAAGAAAAGAGTTAAATCAACCAAGTTGGCACATGTGCAGAAATGCCATAGCCTGAAATTAATGACGAATTCGTAAGACAGCAATCCAAGCTCGCTACAAAGGTGAGCATTATGAACGTACAAGTTTCAACCAACAAGCCAACTAATTACTACGGTAAGTAATTTCGCAGCATCACTAGTTGTAACCCTATTTTTATTTTCTTATACTAGGTCATTGTAAAAGCAGCAATCAAAGAAGAACAACAGAAAAGTGAGAAAGCTATAGAAGAAGCTGTAAAGCAAACAAGAGAAGAATTACTGGAATATATCAAGGAACAAAAAAGAGTAAGTGCCACTCTTACACAGCAGTTACTCCAAAAAGTCGAAGTTAGTGCTAGAGAGAGTAATTATTATTTCCAGGTCTTAACCAGTTTGGAAGATGTATACTAAATGTTTAACTTTACTGAATAACCTAATTGGATAGCTATTCTAGCATCATAGAGCATGCTGTGAGACTTCTTGTGGAAATGTGAAATATTATACTAGCATAATTGTCAAGTTTCAGGAAAGACAACTAGATAGTTCATGCTGGACCGGACAGTTCCAGCATGAACAAAACTTGTATACTTCCAAGTATCTTTGTAATCAGTTCCCTAGTTATGTAACTGCTTATTCTCTTCTCAACATGTTGTTAAAGGGCAGTTCATTAATTTCTAACTTACCATTCATCATCCTAGAGCAGGGGTGAGCAACTTGTGGCCATTCAGATGTTTTGGCCTACAACTCCCATCAGCCCTAGCCAGCATAGCCAATGGTGAGGGATGATGGTAATTGTTGGACAGAACATCTGGAGGGCCACAAGTTGCCCACCCCTGACCTAGAGTATTTTATTTATTTATTATATTTATACCCCGCCTTTTTCCCTGCAAGGAACCCAATGCGGCTTACATAATCCTCTTCCTCCTCCTCTCCATGTTATCCTCACAACAACCCTGTGAGGTAGGTTAGGCTAAGAGTCAGTGACTGGCCCAAAGTCACCCAGTGAGTTTCAAGGCCGAGCAGGGACTAGAACCCGGATCTCCCGAGTCCCAGTCCAACACTCTCACCACTACGCTACACTACACTACATATGCACTAAACATGCTTAGAAAGTTCATGTCCCAACAAAAATACTTAGGTTTGTGTGGAGGTAAGTTTGTAATTAATTTGTATCAAACTTATGTCTTGTACTGTACCTGGTAGTCAAAAAATGAAAAGACTGTTCTAAAACTGTAATGGACAGTGTACTTAAAAAAAAAAGTATTGTTATTTTTATTGTCCAACCAGTGAACAATTTTAGATGGGTTCTTTATTCATAGAAAACCTGGAAGTTTACCTTCACAATATGGGGCTAGTGCACTTGTGATGTTGGCTTTCTATTAATTGCAGGAACTGTCCTCAGGAACATGTTCTCCCTCCCCGCAGGGGTTTCAGGTCTTTGTTTAAGGAAACCACAGTTGGCCTCACATATAATTCGGTCAGGTGCTGACAACCTGCTTAATCACAGCTAAGGGAAGATTGGGGAATTTTATCCAAGGAGACAAGTTGCTATAAGAAAGAAGTATGTTCCTAAGGCAGGCTCCCAGTTTGTCAACAGCCGTTAGCAGAGAGCCAGTGTTGTATCTACAGCCCTGTAAAGAAACAAACAGAGCATCTGTCATTAAGGCTTTCAAATCAGAATGGTGTGAGTTATTTGGTTAGTCAAATGGATGTGCTGATGCAAGATAAATGTTTACAAACATTCTCTGAAAGAAATTCATTTTCTGATCAACCTACCATGATCTACATCTGGTACCAAACAATAGTTGCCATCTTTGACTTTGAATATTAGCAGCTGTTTAATTTAAGATTGGAATAACATTCTAAATCCATTAGATCGGGTGGGGAACCACAGGCCTAGGGGCCAAATTTGGCCCTCCGGGGTTCCCAAGATGGCCAGGCCCTCTTCCCCTGACGGCCAATTGTTGCTGGGTTCCCAGTTTTTGTGCAGCTCCCCCCCCCATTCCATAAGGTTGAAATGCCTCTCTTATAGCTTAGTTGAAAGAAGTCCCCTCTCGCCCACCTTGCATTAGACACAGTTCAACAGGAACTTCTCATTGAAACGAATGAGTTGATCCTATGTTTCTATAATCCCCACTCCACCTCACTTTACTCCCAGCACCCATGATGAATTTTGATGATGCATATAACCTGAATGATATGGCAGTAGTTTGATTTTCAGATGGTTACATCAGCGTCCGTGATACTGTGTTTCCAGTGAGAGCCAGTGTGCCTGCTAGGGTGATATTAGTTTCATTAGAACACATGTAAATCACTTGGAGAAAGCACTGTCATTGGGGAAGTTTCAGGTCTACTATCAGAAGAGGATGATGCTCCCTTGCTTTAAGTTAAATTAAAGAGAGAGAGACAGACAGACAGACAGACAGTACTTCAAAGCACTGGAAGTATATTCTGTAGCAATAACAATTAAAACCTAAATTGTTGAATTTATGGTGTAGCTTAATAAAATACATTGGCTTGGATCCTAAGATAAGTTAACCTGAGGTAGTTCATGGAAGGAAAGTTTCCCAGCCCCTCCTACCCTCTGCAGCCACCTACGACCCATGAAAAGCCTCTCCAGACTGGGGTGGTGGTGCTCCTAAACATTGTAGTATGGGGCACAGAGGGTTGCTGGGAGGAGGAAGGGGCAGGAAACTTCCCTTCTGTGAACTTGCTTAAGTTAACTTATTTTAGGATTCAAGCCATTGTTTTGCTTGCAAAATGTTTAAAGCAACAAGATTATTTTATTAATATTTTTGTGTTGTCATATTAACGGAACCAATTACATCTTTTGTGGGCATATGGCAAGCAGCTAAAAATATTTCTAAAGTATCCAAGCATGAGAATTTTTGGAAATGCCTGGATTGGTTTACAAAGAGGATATTATTTTCAACAGCTGGAATGAGCTGTAGAGCTTTGAACATATACAGTATAAAAAATTGTGCTATTTGACACGGACAAAATATCCATAAACTCTGGTGGTTTTGCAATTCACATGAAGGTATGGAGAATGGGCTCAAATGGATAGTAGGAGCAGAAAATTCCATGTTTCTCAGTCAATATGTATGAGTCAAGCTCATAGACATACCTGAGCTGTGGATCCTCTATGCCAGTGTTCTCTAACCTTGGGTCCCCAGATGTTTTTGGCCTACAACTCCCAGCATGCCCCAGCCAGCTACACTGGCTGGGGCATGCTGGGAGTTGTAGGCCAAAAACATCTGGGGACCCAAGGTTGGAGAACACTGCTCTATGCACAAATTTCTCACTTTACCTTTCACATATGGCAGCATTTGATACTCGAACAGTATTCATAACTAAAAGATCCATTCCGTCACATTGATTTACAAGGCAGTGCATATTCAGTGCCTTATAGAAGTATTCACCCCCCCTTTGGCTTTTCCACATTTTGCTGTGTTACAACCTGGAATTGAAATGGATTTAATTGGCATTGTTACCACTTGAGGTACACAGGATACTCAACACTCTGAAAATATTTCTGTTGTGGCACAAAAGTAAACAAAAACAAACTGGCACTTATTGGTTTCATAAGTATTTATCCCCCTGAGTCAATACTTGGTAGAAGCAGCTTTGGCAGCAATTTCCCCTGCGAGTCTTCTTGGGTGAGTCTCTATCAGCTTTGCGCATCTGGATCCGGCCATGTTTGCCTGTTCTTCCTGGCAAAATTGCTCCAGCTCTGTCAGGTTGGATGGGAACCATTGGGGAACAGCAACTTTCAAGTCTTGCCACAGACTGTCAATCGGATTGAGGTCTGGGCTTTGACTGGGCCATTCCAAGACTTTCAGGTTCATGTTTTTAAACCACTCCAGTGTTACTTTGGCTGTGTGTTTATGGTCATTGTCTTGCAAGAAGGTGAACCTCCGCCCCAGTCCCAGGTCCCTTGCAGACTGAAACAGGTTTTCCTCTAGAATTGCCCTGTATTTGGCTCCATCCATCTTGCCCTCAATCCTGACCAGTTTTCCAGTCCCTGCCAAGGAAAAGCATCCCCACAACATGGTGCTGCCACCACCATGCTTCACTGTGGGGATGGTGTTCTCAGAGCAATGGGCACTGTTGGCATTGGGCCACACATAGCGTTTTGTGGCAAGGCCAAAAAGTTCAATTTCAGTCTCATCAGACCAAAGAACCTTTTTCCACATGTTTGTTGTGTCCTGCACATGCCTTTTTGTAAACTCCAAATGGGCTTTGATATGGGTTTATTTCAGCAATGGCTTTCTTCTTGGCGCTCTTGCATAAAGCCCAGCTTTGTGGAGCATCCGGGTGATACTTGTTCCATGGATGGTTTCTTCCATCTCAGCTGCAAATCTCTCCAGCTCTTTCAGAGTTACCATTGGCCTCTTGGTTGCTTCTCTGACTAATGGCCTCCTTACCCGATCACTATGTTTGGTGGACAGCCTTCACTAGGCAGAGTCATGGTTGAGCCATATTCTTTCCATTTTGTAATAATGGATTCAACAGTGCTCCAGGAGATGTTCATAGTTTGGGATATTTTTTTTATAACCCAACCCTGATTGCTGCTTCTGCACAACTTTATCCTAGAGTTGTTTTGATAGCTCCTTTGTCTTAATGATGCTGTTTGTTTAGATATGCTCTCTGACAAACTCTGGGGCCTTCCAGAAACAGGTGTATTTAATCTGAGATCTTGCACTCAGGTGTACTCCATTCAACTACTTACAGTACATATGTGACTTCTGGAGGCAGTGGGTTGTACCAGAGCTTATTTAAGCATGTCACAGCAAAGGGGGTGAATACTTATGAAACCAACAAGTTCCAGTTTGTTTTTGTTTATTTAACTTTTGTGCCATAGTAGAAATATTTTGCACCATCACAGTGTTGAGTATCTTGTGTACATCAAGTGGTAACAATGCCAATTAAATCCATTTCAATTCCAGGTTGTAACACAACAAAATGCTGAAAAGTCAAAGGGGGGTGAATACTTCTGCAAGGCTGTGTGTGTGTATGTGTGTATATAAAATTAAAAGTAGCTAAAAGTACAACTGGATACAATTCGTGCTCCAGAGCAGTGAACAGGTAAGACCCCAGAAACCAGCATGATTATAACCCACCAAAGGCTTTAATACATAAAACTGTTTTCATCTTACCTGAAGAATATGGAAGTCATTGCATGGTTAATACTGTATGTCTGGAGAGGGCATTCCATAGATGGCGTGCCAAAATAGAAAAGGCCCTATTCCTGTTAACTACCCACCTAATTTCTGAAGGTGGGGGCACCCAGAGAAGGGCCTTTCCCAATAATTCCAGCAGACAAGCAGGTTCATACCAGGAAGGCTATCCTTCACATACTCTGGTCCCAGGCTGCATAGGTCAAAACCAGGACTTTAAATTGAGTCCAGAAATGAACTAGGAGCCAAGAAAGTTCTTTCAATACTGTTGAAATGTGATCAGCATGGCTGGCACTGGTTAGTAACTTAAGGCACAATCTTATGCATGTTTAGACAGAAAAAAGGCCTACAACGTCCAGCATGCCCCAGCCACAACAGCTGGCTGGGGCATGCCGGGCGTTGTAGGCCTTTTTTCTGTCTAAACATGCTGATGGAGTTGCACTCTTAGTCAATATGTTCTTTAGTTGCAGTTTCAGAATGCTAATAGGCAGCCACCTAAGCTGGTTGCTGCCAAAGCATGGAGGACTATGGCAAGTTCATTTTTTTCCATGAGAGGCTGCAGCTGGTGCACAGTGATGTGGGGCAGAAATTTTTCCAGTGTTTTATTTTTCCATAGAAATGTTTTCCATTTCATAAGTTCATTAGTTAACAATGAATGGATGCCAACTGCAAATACAATATTAGGCAAGCTTGGCAATTTTAAAGTTTTAACTAATGTTTTTCAGATGATTATCCCTAGCAAAGAACACATATATTTCATTGATTTGTAAGCAGGGGGAATAAAAACAACAAACAGTTCATCAGAAATTATCATGTATTGTCCTTGTTTTTCATGATTGCACAAGTTGTAAAAGTTGAAAGAGATAAATGGTTGTCAGTAAATCATTGTCATGTCCCTGCTGGAGAACTCCTCTGAGGAGGAACTAGAGCTCCCAGAGATGGATGCCATTGCACCATCCATGTCAGAAGACCAGTCCAGGAGGAGCCTGGGCCATCAGGGGAGATGTCCATCTCTGCCAGGGGCAGAGGACTCTGCCTCAGAGGCTGAGCCGCCCCCAGGAGCATTGTTGCCTCATGCGGCAGGCAAATAGGGTTCCTGTGAGAAGGAGTGCTTGCCTTCAGAGAAGGACTCCTCAGGAGAAAGTGACTCCTCACAAGTAGGGCTCTGGCCAGAGAGCTCTAATGTACTGCAGCTGAGCCATGGGTGGGGCTCAGCAGAATCTGGTGAAATAAGTGCCTGCCAGGCTAGCACTGAAAACAATGCTGTTCTTCAGCTCTAGTGCCTTCTGCTTTGTTTCCTCAACCTTGCTGTGATGACTGATGCTCTGTGCTACTGACCCTTGGACTCCTGCTTGACTCTGCTCCTGGACTGTGTAATGTATCAGGCTGTTTAACCATGCTTTGACCTTTGCTTGTACTTTGATGAGGCCTGCCTGCCTGCTCCTTCACTATACTGAAACCTTGGTGCTTGTCCATTTGCCTGTTTTGTGACCTTGCTTTTTGGATTGCTGCATAACTTGGATTCTGCTTCAGCCAAAGCTGAACAATCATGCACACTTCTTTTGGTTGCTAAAGTTTATTAATGTGTCAACAGTTTTCAATATTTGGGGGGGGGGAGTATTCTTAAATTTAAACAATGTTATTGTTTTTTAAAAAATTACAATTACAATTTCTATATAATAACACATTCAAATCACGTTAGGCAGTTTCCAAGTCAACACAAGTGCTAATGTAAATATGTTGCACTAGCATAAGGGAACTTTAGTGCTATTCATTCATTCATTCATTCCATTACGTTTATATCCTGCCTTTCCTCCAAGGAGGCTAAGGTAGTGTACATGATCCTCCTCCGCTCCATTTTATGCTCACAACAAGCCTGTGAGGCAGGTTAGGTTAAGAGTCGGTGACTGCCCCAAACTCACCCAGTGAGCTTCATGGCAGAGTTGGCTCTAGAACCTCAGTCTACCCAGTCCTAGTCTAACACTCTAACCACTATGCCACACTGGCTCTCAGTAATGTTGGCTGGTGTGATGGTATGCCCCGGAAACCCATTGCTCCAGGTAATGTTATTGGCATTGTGCTAGAGGGCCCTTACGCTAGCACAACGTAATTTACATTAGCGCTTGTGTAGACTTGGATACTGCCCATGAAGTGTACTCTCATTTTTTTCTTCAAATATTTCATATCAAATACTTGTGATGTATTGGGACAAAAAAATAAGAGGGGTACTTTTTAAGCTTTTTTAAAAATGTACGAAATGCTAGTAAAATAAGCATGTTAAATTAGATCATTCTCTAGTGCAGTGTTCTCCAACCTGTGGGTTGCGACAAGTGAAGTACTGTGTGTTGCGGGAGATTCATCCCCACCCCACTCCACTCCACCCCCTCCTCTGTGCCTGGAATCTCTTCCTTGATCACTTCAGGGGGAAGGGAGCTCCCTCCCTCCACCAATATGATGCTTGACACCAGTTTCCTTTCCCAAGTTATCAACTTTTACTGGAACCTCTGTATCAAACAAACAACACTCTTTCTTCTCCCTCTCCCAGCTGAAAAATCCTTCAGATTAAAATAATGCTTTTTGGCAAGATGCTTTCTGACATGACATGACATGACATTTTCATGTTGACTCGTGCTAAACTTTAAAATAAAGCATTTCTAAATGTCCCTTATCTCTTTAGCAGTAGTTATTAATGCCTTCAGGTTAAGAACGGTTCCCAATTTTTTGCTTTTAATCAAAGCCCATGTTATTCACTTCTAATTCTAAAAGCTTAGGTTCAGATATTTTATGTCAGCATACATTTTCTTGTTGGCTGAGAACTCTCCTTCAAGTCAACAAGTCTGTCATTAACACATTATAGTAGCAGACTAACAATGTTGTGTTTTAGCCTGGTTTCACCTACTTATTTGTCATTCTAACTAGCTGATAAATAGCCAGGAGGCAGAAATTAAACATCGCCTTTATTTACCTGTGGTAAATAAAGGCATGCAGTAAAAATAATACTTGAAATAGTCTTCATACTTGATAGTATAATAGCCATAGTAATCTACATTCTAATGTTCTGTGTACACACACTGGCACACCAAAAATTAGAATACAAGCAACAACCAGAGCTGCAATATCTTCTACTGAACAGGCTAGTTAAGCCAACTCTAAAAATGGGGAAATGTTCAAAAGGAACCTACAGCTCCAACTGACAGTTCCCTGGGGCGGCAGACTCTGGCCTCATCCATCAGCCAGAGAACCAAGGGCCACTGGGAGGCTGCACCCCCTGCCTCCCAGGAGTAACATCACAGCAAGGGGGAGACCAGCCTGGCCCCATACATCAGCCAAAGAAGGAACAGCTGCAGGGAGCTTGTTTTGCCCTTCCCTGCGAGAAAAAAATATATATAAAAAGAAAGAAAAACCTATAAGAACCTTTTTAACTAAGAACTGGTGCCTGAGTTTTGCATTCTTCCTCCTCCCTCCCAATCCCTTTTCCTTTTGTGTCATGTCTTTTAGATTGTGAGCCTGAGGGCAGGGACTTTCTTATTATTAATCTTTGTAAGCCACTCTGAGAGCCTTTTCTGGCTGAAGAGTGGGGTATAAATGCAATAAATAAATAATGGTTGCTTTTATGACTTCATGGTTCAGGACCCACCACAACCAGTCACAATTAAGTTATCCCTATTGACTGTGACACCCAGCTTTCTTCTAATAAAATATTGTCTGTTTCCTGACAGATGAATTGGAATAAACACTGAATCTTCCTTGATATAGATGAACAGCTCCTACCATCTTCAGATAACTATGTTTGGCCCTCATATTAAATAAAATACAAACTTTCTAAGTAATCCTCAGCTTATTTTGTTTACATGTGCACCCTGTCATTTAGTCATCCCTCTATATGTTCATGATGACAACTTGGCAGGAAGATGTATCAATTATAAACAACATTAATTTCTACTACATTATGAATTCTGCAGTTGTGTATTATAAGCTTTACAGGAGACTGTGACTGTACACTCTGGGTGGGTTCAGGCGACACAATAAGCCACACTGCAGAGCAAGCTACACAGCCTGGCTTATAAGCCACCCTACCCAAAATGTGCGTGACAGACGGTAAGGCACCTCGTGGGCAGGGTGCCCCCTGCCTCCCCCCTCGGTCGTCCTGCGATGATATCTTGGGACACCACAGGAGCACCAGAGTTCCCACCCACCCACCCCCGCTGCAGCCATGATCCATTTTCAGCTCGCAGCGGCTTGACTTTTGTCCTTTAAACTTTTTTTTTAATTGTGAGTGCCAGCTGTCAAGCTGGCTTTTGCAATCCTCATGTAAAAAATATTTGGTTTATCGTCACTACCAATTTTCCTTCTTAAAATTGACGCTCTAAAAGCAAAACAGGCCACCTTTTCAGAGATAGAAGGAGAACTATCCCCTAATAAAAAATTAATCAAATACCCAACAGGTCTATTAGATGAAAGATCTAGGTCTATAAACAGGGCTGCTCTTAAGGTCTCATAAATTGGGCAATCAAGTAGATAGTGAGGCAGGTCTTCAAGCACATTAGATCCACATGGGCAGACTCTCTCTTCTAGAGGGATCCGACGATAACGTCCTTCAAGTATGGCAGAGTTCATTGCCTGACATCTTAAGGCTATAAATGCCCTCCTCCATTTAAAGTTTGTAATATTAGATACATAATATGGAAGAGAAGTTTGAATAGGCAATTTAGCATACCAAGGGGCACATTTCGACAGGCAGACAGAAGCACGGTTATCTCGAAAATCATGTTTTAAAATATGAGATTTCAGGTAACGTGCTGCCATTTCAAAACTTAAGGAGTTCAAGAGATCCAAAGAAAGTCCATACATATCAATCCTTTGTAGGATTTCTTGATTCCAAGATGGAGCCATTCTGTTATTAAAGTTCAACATTTCTCTAAAAGCAGATAATACTAAGGAAGATCCCCTCCCTTTTTGCAATTTCACCCAATATCTGATGGCAGAAATATGTACCCTGGACTTCACTGTACAAAGACCGGTTTCCAAGCGGAGAATGGAAGTCTCAGTTGACTTAGGGAGGTCGAGAATAGCTCGCAAAAATTTATTCTGGGGTGTTTCCAAGATCATTTTCTGAGTGCATTCCCATATTTGCGCACCATAGAAAATTTGTGCTATTGCTTTAGCCTCATAGATTTTAATAGCTGGAAAAGTCTGTCTACCTCCTCTACCCCAGTAAAACCTTAGTAAGGAATTCACAGTATTAGTAGCCAGGTTTTTAACATTTTCGAGATGGTTATTCCAATTTCCGGTTGAGGAGAAACATAAACCTAAATATTTAAAGGATTTCACCTGCTCTATAGGATGTCCATCAATTTGCCATCTGTGTTTTTTAAATCTATTAGCAAAAACCAATACTTTTGTCTTTTCGTAGTTAATTTTCAATTTTTCTTGCACTGCTAATTGATTAAAGGTTTTCAATAATCTCCTCAACCCTTGCTGTGTTTGAGACAACAAGATGGTATCATCAGCGTACATAAGTACTGTAACCTTCCTATTTTCCAATTTTGGTGGCACATAATTATCCTTATTACTTAAATCAGTTATTAGAGAGTTAACATAAAAATTAAACAATAATGGAGCTAATAGACATCCTTGACGGACACCTTGTGTAGTTTGGATCAGGTCTGTGAGTGAACCTGAGCGGTCCATCCTAACTTGGATCTTAGTATTTGAATGGAGCTGCCGCATCAGCATCAATAATCTTTTATCGATAGAGGTTTTGTTTAGTTTATCCCAAAGACGATCACGATTAATTGAATCAAAAGCTGCTGCAAAATCAATAAATGCTACAAATAAACGTCTACGTTTCACCTTTACATACTTGTGAATCAAATGAGATAAAACAAAACAGTGATCTGTTGTTGAACGATCACGCTGAAAACCTGCCTGTTGTTCTGCGATTATCTCACTGGAATCAAGCCAATAAATAAGTTTCTTTGACAAGTATTTGGTGTATATTTTTGATGAAATGTCCAGCAAACTAATGGGGCGATAGTTGGCTGGTTTACCTGGGTCACCTTTTTTAAATATAGGAACCACAATGCTGATATTCCATTGGGGAGGGAAATGGCCACTATTATTAATTTCTGTAAATAAAGCTGCAAGTATAGAGGCCCACCAGTTTGGGGCTGCTTTATAGACTTCCCCAACAACTCCGTCTTTCCCTGGTGCCTTCCCGTTCTTTAGGGTAGCAATTATTTCACATATTTCATCAGGAGACACAGGGTCCCACACTGGTAAATCTTCTCCAGCCACAATAGTATGTATATTATCCTTGTAAGGTTTCAGAAAGTGATCTTTGGAGGTTGATTCATTAAACAAGTCTCGAAAATGGGACTCCCATATGCATGAGGCGATATTTAGTTCAATCAATGAGTGGCCATTAAAGCTCAACTTATTGATGATTTTCCAAAATCTTTGTGAATCTGTACTTTGGGCTGCGATCAATAGCTCATTCCATTGTGTCTTAATATATAAGGACTTCTTGTGTCTTAGTAGCTTCTTATAGTTACTTCGTAGCTGACAATATTGAAAAATTGACCTAGGTGCTTGGGTTTTGCGAGCTATTCTTGCGGACGCTTGTAACTTTGATTTGGCCAATTTGCATTCCCTATCATACCATCCAAAGGAAGAGGGTCTCGATAGGTGTGGGGGGTCTTTCTTAGAGAACAAAGGTTCTAATAACAGTAGAATATCGGAAAACTGCATAATTAAATCTTTACAATCTGAATTATGGATAAAATTACTGCGTATTCGAAGTGATTTCTCATTATAAAGTATCCCTAACATTTGGAGTTCCATCTGAGCTGTCCATCTAATTGTTTTAACGAAATTACAGTTCAAGTTGTTCTTGTTGATATCCTCCTGTAGTAGAGACAACTTGGGTGCCACAATAAGTGATAAACAGAGTGGATAATGATCACTCTCTGGATAATAGTATACTTCAAAACTATTGATATATGATATCAGATCACTGGATACTACCATGTAATCAATAACACTTCCTGCCCAGCCAGAAAAAAAAAGTTATATTACCAGGCTTATCATTAGGGTGGTTACCATTAAGGATATAGAAATTGTATTTCATAATTATATTATAAAAAGCTTTACCATAGGCATTAATCACACTATCCCTCGATTCCCTACCTGCATTCAAAGGGGAGGATTGGGATTGTACATTATGCATGTTGAGCTTGCCCAAAAGGTACTCCTCATTTGGTCCAATACGCGCATTTAAATCTACCATCAAAACAATGGATGCCCCCTGATTTATGAGCTCAAGTTGTTCTATAAGTTCATCCAGTTCCTTCCAAGCATTACCATAGTTATACTTAGAGTTCCTGGGTGGGATATAAATATTTATCAAATAGATGTTAATATGAATATCTAGATTACATATGTTCACACATTGAATATTAGGGCTAGTCACATTAATCTCAACACATTTTATATTGTATTTGGTTGATACATAAATAAGCAAGCCACCGCTTGGCCGGCCATATTTTGCCAGCTTACAAGCAGGCTTCAGCCAGTGATTATAACCCTCAAGGCTAATGCTAAGGTGCTCAGAGCAGATCCAAGTTTCTTGAAGGCTAATGATAGAATAGTTCTTCAAAAATGTGGTTATCTCCTTATCAACTATTTTATTGGACAGTCCTGCTACATTCCATGAGAGTAACTTGTAGTGGAAGTCTGAGATGGTGTCCAAGTTTGATAAAGGGAGAAGCTGATAATTCCCATCTAATAGTGTCCTCTCATGATGTCCCAATCGATTAAGAGAAACAGGAGGATTAGCTCCATTTTCCTTACTCTGTCATATGGGGTTATCGCCAGTTCTTAAGCTCTCAGATGTTAGGCTATTTTCTTCCAATTCCACTATATCATTCATATCTAAACAGCATCTGGTGTTTAAATTCTGGATTGGCTGCAGGATGTTAACAGATTGCAGCTGATTTGAGGAACATATGTCCATAGGCGCAATTTCATCAACATCTAGGTATCTCATCGCCGTCCATGAGGGGGTGGCACACTGTTGTTGGCCCGATGGATGTACAGCCAAAGGTCGGGCCATATCCAATTGCCGGGAGCCCTGCTTCTTAGCCCTCCCAGATAGATCAATTTCCACAGGGCCCTGTAAATGCGAAGATGAAGAGCTGGCCATATCGGTTTGTCGGGAACCTTGCTCATTAGACCTCCCTAATGAATTTATTTCTACTGGGACCACTATCTGGTGGCCACTTCTTGCAGGCTGCGTGAAGGGTAGAGAATTGTGACTTAGTCCTCCCCTAACATAGTTAGGAGTGCTTGTTGTGCCGAACCCATTCTCACCCTTATCCATATTCTCCACTCGTCTTTGTTCTATCCTCCCTACCTCACTTTCTTTCTGGTTCTGCAATGAGAAGGGCTTATTTGTTGATTCTTGATCCCTTCTTTGGGTTACATTAGGCTCAGTCAAGGCTATATTCCAGTTTTCTTCACCGGGAAAAGATGGAGTAGGTTCATATGCTTTCTCCAGGTTTATAAGATCTTCATTGGCTATTTCACCAACCAAAACTGGATTACTTCCATCTACCCCTCCTAGATATGAGGATAGCAGAGGTAGGGGATGTGCCATATTTTGAAAATATCTGAGTACTGTAATATCCAACCCCAGTAATTCCTCTCTCTTACGATATATCCTATTGGTAATAATACTGTCCTTAAATGTCACTACTGCACGTGCATGGGTATAATTGTAAAACAAATATTCCACCTTCTGGATTTTATCCAGAACAGATGGAACAATACATATGGATTGCAGTATGCTAATTAAATGTAATTTGCGTTCACTTTGGGACAACATACCTCTTTGTTTCGGATAACCGCAAAAAACCAAAACATGGCTAATTAGTTGTAAATTCCAGTTAAAATTAGATTTGGAGGCTAGTAACTGTTGTGGAGATTGGTTGGAAATCCTAGTATTATTGCCTTTAAGAATGTCAGACCATGGATCTTGCCCCATCATTTCTTTATATGTCCCTTTAAGGGAGGGGGTAGAGGTATGTCGTATCTCTATGGAGGCCTTTTTCCTTCTTGAGTTTTGAGGCTTCCTTTCAGGTTTAGGAGCCTTTATAATTCTATTAGGATTTCCCTCTAATTGTTTAAATAGATTATGATAATTCATCCTCCTGAATGTTGATTTTTTGGCCTTACTTGAATTCTTAATATTTTTACTTTTCTTTATCTTTGTTGACTCATTCTTGCTTTTTAAGTGGGTTCCTCTTTTTTTGTCTCCAGAGTTGTATGAATTTTTCTTTATAGAAGTGGTTTTGGTTTTCTTATTAGAAGAAGTTTTATCATCAGGGAGAACATCTTGGGAATTTGTACTTCCTATCACTGCTTGTTCGTTAGTATTCTTAGATAGCTTAACTAACTTGATTAATGTGGTTAGCAGTTCATGAGATTCATAGAGGAATAATTTTATCAGCTTCATTTCCTCTAAGATATCTTTAACCCATTGAAACAATGAGTTAGTATCTTTTCCCCCACCCAGCTCTGTTTTATTCAGAGAAGCCTCATTCTCTGACTGAGAGGGGCACAATGCCAACTCTTTCACCTGCCTTAACATAAGAACATCCAGTTCTTTCCCTCGCTCTACCAGTTCCAACCTACTGGTGGCAAGTGCATTTTCTGCTGATGCCATCTCCATGGCCAAATTAACAACATATTCCTCCGAATTGGTCTCTTGTAATACACATCTATGATCTATAGACCAATCTAAATTAGGGGCATGAGGAGATATGTGTTTGTGTTCGTTATCAACTGCCTTATCCTTAATGGAGAAGAAATTGGTAATTTTCTTTTGTCTCCTCTTTTATGTTGAGTATTTCCAGGTAGGGGAGAGATTCCTTGGATCTTATAGCCCTGCCTAGTAAGGACCATAGTAACAAACCAGGGAAAACCCTGGTCTAATCAAATAGATGTAATACAGGGGCAAACAATAATAGAACGTCCCTACTGTAAGAGGAATACAATTAAACAACTGAGCACAACTAAGTGCAAAAGCTTCAATTCCATAACCCAACAGAACAGTTACTCCAAAGTAAGTTACTAAATTAATCTCTTTAAACTAGTGTGTGTGTGTGTGAAAATAAAAATCAACAAATTATGGAGGGATTCAGCAATTCAGCTGTTAGTCCTGCTACCAGACTAAGATTAGAAGAGTCAGGCCAAATTGTGATAGGAACTAGTGGGAGAGGTTAACAGTCTTCAAACAAACATCTAATAGGTCTTTCTCCTTTCTTCCATTAAACATTCAAGCAACAGCTGAATCATCCCCTTAAATACAGACCTGGATTCAATGGATAAGACCCTCCTGAGGTCTAAATCAGGTTTTCCTTATAAGTTCAAGAAGAAAAAAAGTTTGGTTGTTGAATCTGAACTCCCAGTCCCAGCCACTAGATACAGTAGAGTCTCCAAGTTAAAGCGAAAGATTCCTTTCTCTCTGCTTTCTCTGTAAGTTTTTTTTCCAGATTTCTCTCTTTCAAGCTGCTGCTTCTTTCAGGGCTGAAAGTCTCTTTCTCCAACTGGGTTGTTGTTGCCCCTCTGTCCTCTCCCATTCACATATAGGGGTCCAACCCAGGCTTCTCAAAAGGCACCCACAAATAGACCAAGGAGTGCTGGCCCCTCCAGCTCACCAAATCTTCCCAGATGGTTGATTTTTCAGACTTTCCAAAAGCATGTCAGATAACTTGCAGGCAATAATCAAAACGCTGAGAGATAGCAGGCAACACCCACACCAAAACACTGTTCAAATGTCCAGATAATTAAAGTCTGGCACACGGAGATTCGGAGGTTAAAACAAACTAAAATATAAACTCATTAAAATTAAACTCATTAAAAAGATAAAAGTTAAAACAACGCTAAAAACAAATTGTAAGACAGGAGCAGCAGCGGCCGTGACCACCACCCCCGCTGCCCAAAACAATCCTCATGTGGGCATCCACTAGCTGCCCCTCCAAGGAGATCCCGTGGGACCTTGACGGGGCTGCCCATGGTCACGCCCCACCTTTTAAAAAAAAAATGTAGTCAGATAATGTGTGCAAATAATTGCACTCATTTTCTTGAACCTGCCCTGCCGGATTTGCGCAAATCCAGTAGGGCGGGTTAGTTCAGGGGTTCCCTGGGGTAGGTACTGGCTGGGGGGCGGGGGTGCTTGCTGGCCAAATCCAGCAGGTACCCACCCTGTACAGTGCCTACTCCAGGCTGCAGGTAAGTATTTTACCCCTTTGCAAGCCTCTGAGAAGTCTGGCAGATCCTGACCTGTCAGATCCTTGCAAAGCCCCAGGAGATAGTGATTTGCAAAAAGTGGTTCATCCCCCCCCCCTTTTTTTGCAGCACGATCCTCAGGCTTCTTTGGGGGAGATCAGGTGTCCCTAGTGGGACCTCAGTTTTGAAAGTGTCCCCTCCAAGGGAACATTCAAAAACTAGAGTGGATTCCCCATTGACGGGAGTGCTGAGTTTGACATGTGTCAAACTCATAGCTCCATTTTTGAAGTGGGCTGTGGAAGGGTGTAACAATTTCTTTTTTGCCAGGACAGTGTTTAGGTATATAGACTCTATATACCTGTACACTTTCCTGCCAAAACAACATCTTTTAACCCCTTCCAGATTTCACTTTAAAATCAGAGCTCTGAGCTTGACAGTTCAGGTAAGTTGTCAAGCCTCGCTTATGTCTGTCAATGGGAATCCCCCCAAGTTTTGCAGCTCCCCAGGGTGCTATCATTTTGGTGACAGTTGCAAAAGTGTGGGGACCCTTGGGGACATGTGATCACCCACAAATAATTCTGGGGAGCCTGCTGAAAAGTGGGTAAATTGAGAGGGTGGCCCCTAAAACATCTCTTATCACATGATCCTCGGGTTTGGGGGGAGCTTGTGTCCCTGGGTTACCCACAGTTGGAAAAGTGAGGACAGCCCATGAATACATGAGCACCCCAAAAAAGCCCAAAGATTCTGCCACTAAGGGTCTTTTTGAACCCCCACATTTTTGAAATGCTTGAAAAGTGGGTTCTGCAAAGTGCTACAATGCTGATTTTAGGCATGTACACAGTGTACATGCCAAAAATCAGCTCGTTGGAGGGGGAGCTCATGGATGCCCACACAGATCGCGAAAGCTGGCTTGACAACCAGCTTTTGCGGTCTCAAAAAAAAGGGGGGGGCAAACTTCAAGCCTGAGGAAGCCAAAATTGGCTCACAGCAGGGAGTGGGGGAAGCCTTTGCCAGCCACCCCCAAGTGCCGCTTGGGCAATTTTGGGGTGGTGGGCAGTGGCAGCCGCCCACTTAACGCTTGGCAAGAGGGGCAAAGGGGTTTTGCCACTCTTGCCATGCTGCTCACTTGTGGTTGGGCTTGACCCATGATGGGTCATGCTGCCTGGGTTCGGACAGTACGAAAACCCATTGTGGGTCAAACAACCCAAATTACAAGCCATGGGTTGTCAGGGTGGCTTATAATGCAAACTTAAGCCACCCTGACAAAACCATCCCAGGTTCGCACAACACGACAGCCCACCGTGGCTTAAGCCACGGTGGGCTGTTGTGTTGTGCAAATCCAGTCACTGACTAATGTTTACAAAATAACAGTGCACACCTCAAAAGTTCAGCAACTTTTTGTTTTGTGTCTCCCTTTCCACTAATTCTTTCCTTCCCACTAGCCTGAGCAATAATAAATTCAGCATTCCCTTTGCATGGCGAGTTTTCTTTCTAAGAGGCAGCACTGGAGGATTATGGTCCATTTTTTAAAAAAAGATAGGATTATATATTTATAAACTATTATTATTCTTACCTTATAAGATAGGCTGAGGAAAAACTGGTCAGAATCTGCAGTCCTGAACAAGTGATGCAAGTCCTAAAACAAAAGGATTAATACAATTTGTTCTGTTGTATTAATCCCTGTTCTGTTCTGTGTTTCCTTGAGGCTTGCAGGGGAAGCTGGTAGCACTCTGTCAAGAAAACCCCTCAGGTTATCCTGTGTGGTAACCCCAAATGTGGAGGAACAATCTGGGTTATCTAACCTATGTCCCCAAATGTGGACAAACGAACATGCAGGTTTTCTGCCGCTGTTCCCTTTTTAACACTTTTGGGACTTTGCTCTATGCAACTTCCTATCTCAACTATAAACCCCTTAACCATAAAACAGCTGCCACCAAAATAAACCCTTTGCTGAGCTCCTACTTGGGCTGTTTTACTGTCCCTCCACCCTTGCAGCTGGCGCAGAAAGAACCGCTCTGGCTGCAGCTTCGAGGTCATAAGAACAACTTTGGAGCTGGCATTTGGGGGGCGAGAAGGGGAGGAGACAAGCTCCACCAGGATATGTTGTATCCTGATGGCATCTCAGCCTCTCCGCCTTCCAAGCAGGGGCAAAAGACTTAGACAGCCAAAATCCGCTGTCTACGGTAAGTCTTTTGTGGGCAGGAGAAACGCAGTGGTGACCTTCACCTCAGTGCTCCTCCCGCCCTCGATAAGATGCCCATAATGCTCCGAGTTTGGATCCATTGGATCTTGCTGTTTGTGATCTTGTTTGTGATATTATGCGTGTTCTTATTTTTCTTAACTTTTTTTTTTGCCCTTATTTTTCTTAACTTTATTTTGAAATAAAATTTCATGGGGCAGGGGGAGAAATAACTTCTAACACTTTATTAGTTTGGAACAGGGTAATAGTTGAAAATTATGCCTAGGAAGAAATATTCTCAGGTATAATATTCCATTTGTGCATCCTGTAATACGAATTCCATTGGATTGTTGAAATTACCTTGGGAACTAGCCTGACAAAGATAGATAGATAGATAGATAGCCTTACATCACTGTATTACATTTCAGTGTAAATAAACAGGAGATGTGATTAGAATTCTTTTTTTTATTATCAATGAAAACATTTTAAAGAGATGTCACATTATTTGAATACCTGCTTTTGAAAGAAAGATATACATTCTTAGCATGATGAGCTTTCACTATAACAATTATAAGAACTTTCTAGGCTATAATCTCTCTCCAGTTTTGAATTTTATCAAGATTACAGAGAAGAACAAGTGCAGATGGGAAAATGTGACCTGTCATATGGAGCTAGTGCCAGATTTGAAATGCAAAGATTAAAAAAACCAAAAAAGAATGATTGAATAATCCAGTTTTGTGTTCTGAAACCTTTCCATTTCCTGGTCAGTATTTTTGGGGCCATCAACTCTCACTACACAAATGAGGGGGTGGGGAGAATCTTCATCTCTGATGCAGTTTGCCACTAACCATTGGTTCACTTGACCAGCAAAGTCTATTGTATACCTTGGCAGGATGCAAATTTGAATTGGCCTGTGTTCCATTTACCAGTCCTTGTAATCAGATGAAGATCCTATAGTCATAATTTTGTACCTTTATTTTTTATTATTTTAATTATTTTTCTATATACAAGCCCCCCCCCCGAAGAAAATGGACATCAAATTTAAATCTAATCATTGACAGAGGATGGTACACTTAACAATATTTCCCTTAACTTTACAGACAAAAATAATAAGGGTTTTCTTTATGCTCCTTCATAATAACAAATTATATGTAGTCTCTTTCCATAGCCTGAGCAAAGGCTTTGACAAATACTGCTGCATATGGCCCTGATTTGTATATAAAATAAAATCATGACATATTTTATAAAAATCATATATTTTTATCAGATTTCAATATTAGAAGTTCTACAGTTTTCCAATTTTTAGCTATTATGCTGCAGGTAGTCATCACCATGAACAGAGTTCCTTAGATGTCACTGTCTCATTTTGTTCTTCGCATATTGTTAATAGAGCCAGTGTTGATGTAACATACATAGTTTGATGTGCAAAGTTTGCCATTTCTGAGAATATCTTGTTCCAAAGCTGGAACACAACAGGACCCTTCCACCACATATCAATATATAAACCTTGCTGATTACAATTTCTCCAACATTTTGTATTGTTTATATTCACTATCCTTGTCAGACACACTGGTATAATATGCCATTGGTTTAATAATTTTAACTAACTCTCCCTAAGGATTGTTGTTAGAATTTTCTTTGAGCCATATATAATGTATCCCATACATTTTGTTCTATTGCTATCCCAACGTCATCTCCCCATATTTTTAATCCATCTGACATAGTCATGTCCATTTCAATAAGATGTGAATAAAGTTTAGAGACTAATCCTTTTGTATTTACCGTATGTTCCAATAAAATACCTTCAAATTTCATCATCTTTCTAGTAATGCTTTTCTTATTCCAGTTTATAAGAAAAGCCCTAAAGATGATCCAAATATCTACCACCTATAAGCCAGTTATCTATAGTTGGGAAGGTTTATGCCACCTTTTTGTGCCATAAATTGAAAATGTTGATTAATTATTATGAGATTTTAGGGGTGGAGCAAATCGAGTTTAAGTCTGGTTGGCCTATACTAGATCACTGGTTGGTTCTGGCTCACTTAACAGACAACTACTCTAAACCAAAAAGAGGTATGTACTGACTATTGATTTAAAATCTGCTTTTGACTCCATATCTTGTGACTGTCTCTGGAGTAAACCAAAGCAGTATTCCCTGCATAAGAGGTTACTGTTTCTGATTTGTGCACTACACCATAGTACATCTGCTCAGGTATGTTGTAGCAGTTATGGCCACTTTTCTGAGGAGATTTTCTCCTCCCGAAGTTAGACAAAGATGCCCCCACTTTGTTTAATCTGTACTTGGCTGATCTCCCCTCCTTCTTCAAATAATATCAGTATCGTCTCATCCCCCTAAGATCAGCTCTACAAAGATATCAATTCTTTATGCAGACGATGCAGTTCTAATTCCCTAATGATGCAGCTCTAATTTCCCAAACACAATTGGGTGTCAAGTAATTATTGATTGGGTTTGCTGATTATTGTAAAAAAATAAAATTTCTAACTATTAATTATTCAAAATGTAAAGTTGTGGTATTCTCTAAGAAGAAGGTCAGATATTCCTGGGCCCTAGATAATCATAGACGTGATCAAGTTGATCTTTATAAATATTTGGGTATTTGGTTCCATGAGGTTGCTAACTGGAGAATCTTGGAGAGATCTGCAAAGACAGAAGATCTTGTGGAGATCTGCTGATCAAAATATGAATGCTATAATTTGCTTTTTTTCCCCACAAAGGGTGGCCCGTTGGTTCTTGCAGCTACCCATGTCTTTAAAGCCAAAATTGTATCCCAGATCCTTTTTGGATCATCTATCTGGTTTCCGTGCTCAAAAAATACCTTTGAAGGAGTTCAATCCCTCTTTCTCAGATTTATATTTGCTGGTGCCACTCTTAATCTGGAAACCAGCCTTAACTCCTTAATGGTGCAATCCTATGTCCCTCTGATCTTGTCTGGGGGGGACATAGGAATTGCCATAGAAGGTGCTGCAACCTTTCTGAAGTCACAATTTAGTGGTGGGCGATCCACCAACCACCTGACTTGCTGGATGCTTGGCGAGAGCTGCCACCACACCCGCCAAGCTAGGCCAAAAGCGGACACCAGCCGAGCCGCTCTGCGAACTTCTGGGTTCCCAACCAAGCACATTTTACGTAGAAAATGACGTAAGATACATTAAAAGTGGCCGTTCGGGAGAACGCAAGTCGAGCCAGGGAAGCAGGTAGATGGGACGGAGTTCGGGGCAGGTCGAGCCCAATGAGTTCTCCGGACTTCCACCCCCAAACGAAATCCTAACGCATCCCTAGTCATAGGGATGTACAAAAATTTAATTCCTGTTCACAATCTTGAGTAGGAGCATAATTCTTATGAAATGTTTGCAATTTCCCAATCTTGCGTTCACATTTGAAAATGTGCAGTTTTGCAACTGTGCACTTCTGAAAATGCACTTCTCCCTCCAAAACCACATTTTCACACTTTCGCCTGTGGGGGGAAGGTGCTCATTTGGGGTGCATGCTTGGAAAAGTGCACATTTTTCATGCACGCTTTTCCTGTTTGGGGGAGGGGGAAGAAAGAGTTGCGATCAGGAATGAGAGTGAGGCTAGATGAGCATCGATGTGGAAAATGAAGAACCTTGACAAGCTCAAAACATCACTCATTCCCCCGTCCCAATTATCTGCTTCATCCTATCCTCTTGCACAGTTCAAGATGCTGATCTTGATCTATAAAGTTCCCAATGGCTTGGGTGCCCAGAATACCTGATATTCACGTTGCAGACTCAAGACTTCATTGAGGGCAGTAACAGTTTATTCAGAAAATATATTCATGTGCCAGATTTGGACAACAGGGGTAGCCTGGTAGGGATTTTCAGCAGATACTTCACAGTTGTGGAACACCAACTTTATGGAAACTCACCAAAGACCAAGAGTGAGCATATTAAGCACTTTATTTTGATTGGCTTTCAGTCGCTGCAATAAAATGGGTTATACACACACAGTCACCTTGAAGTGGTGAGTGGGCTTGCGTGTTCCGATGAATCCTGTGAGCAATGCCGTCGGGAGCTATGTACTCCCAGTAGGGTCACCCATGGCGGTAAGGTCCGGGGAGAGGAACCAGACAAAGAACGATCCAAAACATAAAGTCCTCAACGGCAGAACAGGCGGAAGATAATTAAACCTAAATTACAACGGCTGTGAAGGCGGATGAAGGCTGCAGCAGAGAATGGTTTTCCAATCGTCAGGGTAACCGTGCCATTGGATCTCTGCCGTACTCTGTCAAGTTTGTGTGGTGATTCGTTGTGCACCGATCTCCCCACATAAAACAGTTTCACGCACAGGCGTCTTCCAACCCAACCCACCCAACCCAACCCAACCCAACCAACCAAAAAAAATAAAATAAATAAAAAGTCCCATGGCGACTGGCGAATGGCAACGGGGGCAGGACTGTGAATCTGGAAGCCCCTAGTCATGGACCAGCACATGGGCGGTGGATGCAGACTCAGTCGCCCTGTTCAAGGAACGAGGTAGTCGAGCAGCTCGGCAGCTGTATCCATGACTGAGCAGCCCTATTTAGGATCCACTCTGCTCACCCCGTATGGGGAGGGGGCTAGAAAAGGTGCCCTAAACATAGTCTACCTCTTTCTCCCCTGACTGGATTACCGCGTCCAGTGGGGTCACCATTTTAGCGGTCGAAAAAGACATTTGAATTTTGGAACATGGAATATACGGACATTGCTGGATAACATAGATAGTGAACGCCCTGAGCGTAGGACTGCTATTATTGCAAGGGAGCTGAGACGGTTTAAAATTGACATAGCAGCACTTCAAGAAACTCGAAGGGCAGGAGAGGGACAGCTGAAAGAAGAAAAAGGAGGTTATACCTTCTTCTGGAAAGGACTACCTGAGCAGGACCGACGAATACATGGTGTAGGCTTTGCCATCAAAAATGAACTAGTGAACTCTTTGTCAGAAGTTCCTACTGGCATTAACGAACGCCTGATAACTCTTCGATTAAAGCTCGCCAATAACCAGCAGGTAACTATTTTGAGCGCTTATGCACCAACATTAGATGCTGATGATGACATCAAGGAAAGTTTTTACAGCCAGTTGGACACTCTCCTGTCAGAGATACCTAAGGAGGATAAAATTATCCTCCTAGGCGATTTTAACGCAAGAGTCGGGCGTGACTTTGATTTATGGCCAGAAACTATTGGAAAAGACGGAGTTGGTAATAGCAACCCGAACGGACTCTTACTTTTGTCTATATGTGCAGAGCATAATCTCACTATCACAAACACGCTCTTTCGACAAAAGAATAAGTTTAAAACATCATGGCAGCACCCACGGTCAAAGCACTGGCATCTTCTGGATTATGTAATTGTCCGTGCTAGAGATCGCCGCGATGTACTTCTTACTAGGGCCATGGTGAGTGCCGACGACTGCTGGACAGACCACCGACTAATCCGGTCCACTATGGTTATCAACATTGCTCCCCAACGTAGGCTTCAAGGAAGGAAACCAAGGCGTAAAATGAACATCCAAGTCCTTCAAGATCCTATTAAGCAAACTCATCTTCAATCACTTCTTAAGGAACATCTACCTACGGAACCTCCTGACAACATTGAGGACCATTGGTCTAAGCTGAAAACCTCCATTACTGCAGCTTGTGAACAAACTATTGGATATGAAACTAAGAAACATCAGGATTGGTTTGATGAAAATGACAATGAGATTAAATATATAATTGACCAAAAAAGGAAAGCCTTCCAAATATGGCAAAATGATATTAACTGCGCTGCCAAGAAAAAAACCTATGCTAGCGCAAAGGCTGAGGTCCAAAGAAGAACAAGAGAACTTAAGAACGCTTGGTGGAAAAAGAAAGCTGAAGAAATTCAACAACTTGCAGAATCTCATGATGCACGGGGCTTTTTTAAGGCCACAAGGGCCATTTATGGACCAAAAACCTATGGTACAAACCCTTTACAATCAAAAGATGGCACCAAACTCTTAAAGACAAAGAGTCTATTGCACTGCGTTGGAAAGAGCATTATTATGACCTTTTAAATCGTAAGTCTAAGGTGGATAATGATATTTTTTCGCAAATCCCGCAAAAACAAATTAAAGAGGAACTTGCAATACTCCCCACTTTGGATGAAGTAAAAAAAGCCATTAATCAAATGAAGAACAACAAAGCTAGTGGACCAGATGGGATTCCTGCTGAAATCTTTAAAGAAGGGGGGCCCGAACTTGTACAACATCTTCATAAACTCATCGAAAAAATCTGGATAAGAGAAGAGATCCCAGAAGACTTCAGGGATGCCATAATTATCACCCTCTTTAAGAAGGGTGATAGAACAGACTGTGGAAACTATCGGGGCATTTCTCTCTTAGCAACCGCAGGTAAAATATTTGCTAGGATTCTCGCAAACCGTCTTCTATCTATTTCAGAAGAGATCCTCCCTGAAACTCAATATGGTTTCCGCCCCTCTAGAGGGACAGTAGACATGATTTTTACTGCACGTCAGCTCCAAGAAAAATGCCGGGAGCAAAATCAACCCCTTTATATGGCATTTATCGATTTGGCTAAGGCCTTTGATACTGTAGACCGTACAGCTCTCTGGACTATCCTTATGAAAATTGGATGCCCCAATAAATTTGTGAATATCTTGCGACTTCTCCATGACAACATGACGGCAACGGTTTTGGACAACAACGGCTCTCATGGTGCTCCATTTAAAGTGGGATCAGGTGTTAAACAGGGATGTGTTATCGCCCCAACATTATTTGCCATTTTCATCGCCATGGTTTTACATCTTGTCGAGGGGAAACTTCCCACCGGTGTGGGAATTATATATCGAACAGATGGAAAGCTTTTTAATCTCAGCAGGCTGAAAGCAAAAAGTAAGGTAATTACAACCTCCGTTGTGGAACTTCAGTATGCTGATGATAATGTGGTCTCCGCACATTCAGAGGATGATCTCCAAACTATCCTAAATGCTTTTGCAGAAGCATACGAAAAACTTGGTCTCTCACTTAACATCAAAAAAACCAAAGTGCTTCATCAGCAAGTGCAAGCCAATCCTTTGGTGATGCCATCTATCCAGCTTGGCGGGACAATACTGGAAAATGTCGATCATTTTCTCTATCTTGGCAGCTATCTTTCTGTTACAGCTAACATCGACAGTGAAATCCAGCATCGTCTGAGCTCCGCAAGTGCCGCATTTTCTCGAATGAAACATAGAGTGTTCGAGGATCGGGATATTTGTAAGAAGACCAAAACACTGGTTTATGAAGCCATTGTATTACCAACTTTATTGTATGCCTGCGAAACATGGACTATCTATAAACGTCACTTCCACCTCCTTGAAAGGTTTCATCAACGTTGCCTCCGGAAAATCCTGCAAATTACTTGGGAAGATAGGCGAACAAATGTCAGTGTACTGGAAGAAGCAAAGACTACTAGCATTGAAAAAATGATCCTTCAACGCCAACTTCAGTGGACCGGTCATGTTGTTCGAATGCCTGACTGCCGTCTCCCAAAGCAGTTACTTTACTCCCAACTCAAGGATGGAAAGCGGAATATCGGTGGTCAATATAAGAGGTTTAAGGATGTTCATAAGGCTAATCTAAAAAAATGCAATATAAACATCGAAAACTGGGAAGCTCTGGCCCATGAACGATCTAAATGGAGGTTGGCCTTTCACAAAGGTTCCATGGACTTTGAAGAAGCCCGAGTGCAAGGTGAAAGGGAGAAACGTGCTAAGCGAAAAGCACGTCAAATGAATCCTTTACAGGACCATCTTCTATCTGGTAACCTGTGTCCTCACTGTGGGAAGCTGTGTGGATCTAGAATTGGCCTCCACAGTCACTTACGGACCCATCGCTAGAGTCTACACAATCTTCTTTAGAATCTCCTCCTTTTATCCCGGAAGACAATCTTACTCGGTCACGAGTGATCGCCTGATGATGATGACACACACAGTTGTGCCTGGAGGGAAGTTCTGGACAGATTTAAATCTTGGGTTTCCAGATCTCAGTAAAGATAATTTTCCTTTTTCTCATGTTCTGTCCCCTCATGCTGACGAAGACTGGTATGTTAACTGCCACTCAGCAGAAGCAGAAAAGTGAGGATATACTTCTGCACATTTTATCTCTTCATATGAGACTAGAAAGTCCTCAGTGTTTCTGATTTACTGTAGTTAGTCACCTTGAGTATGAAAATAAGAATAAACATTGTTACTAAAAATTAATAACTAGGTTAATAAATGTTCCTGGGTTATTCCTTTGATTTTCTTCCCTCAGTTTTACTGTGTGCGAAAGAGCCAGTACTTGGGAGTTCTGCTGAGATAAAGAAAAATGCAACAAGAAGGATTTCCTTTCCCCCTTCCTTATTTAAGGTTTTTTAAATTGTTTTTAAAGTTTTCAGACTGTTTTTAAAGTTTTCACATTGTTGCAAGTTTTAACTAAGTTGCCTTGGGGACCATATTTGGGTGAATAGTTAACTCATACATTTACATTTTTTTTAAAAAGTCCTTTTATTAGCACAGCACAGAGGCTAGTTAGGTTGCAGAGATCAAAAACACCCCACACAGCAAAAAATAGTTCTGTGTGCTTTACTTAAGTCTTAAATTTGGGGATCTCTATATCTTTTCCCATTTTCACTGCTTTAATATGAATGACTGCACAACAAAAAAGAGTGTCCTTGCTCTTCTTGTTCATTAGTGTTTGGTTTGGCACTGGATGCAAGGCCTCAGCCACAGGCTGACGTGCCAGCAACTGACTGCGGTGGGCAAACTCAAAGATTTAATTTCAGAAAGTGTGTTTATATTTTCCCAGAGGCCACGTTAATGATAGTCCTCCAAGTCCTACATTTTACCACCAACACATGTTCACAGACCTGCTTCTTGGTGTTTTTTAAGAGTGTGGTGACACCTCAAGTGATTTTAAATAACCTCTTTTCTCATCTTCTTTCAACTCTCCCCATTGTTCTACCTCTTCCCCACCCACCCAAATACTTTAAAAGCAAAAGCAGTGAATAAATAACATGTTGGACTGTTGGCACATACAAATCTGGGAACAGAAATTCTTGCAAAGAGTTGTGTAATCTATCTGTAGTCCTAGAGATTTGTATCGAACCTGAATGATCAAAGCACTGTAAATATTAAATGCCTCAGAACACAGATTGGTCCAACTGATACATAGAAACAAGGTCCTACAAGTTAGATTTTGTCACTTAACCCATTCTCAGTGTGACCTCATGACCACCATGCCAGTGCCAAGAGTGACAGTGCAGACAAGGTCATGGAGAGTTCCTGAGCTCAGTTTCCTGCTCATTCAGCTAGGCCTATTTTGTGGCTTTCATAGGATTAAAGAAACATTTGCATTGAGGTTCTAGGAGCATTTTCATGCTGCCACTTGCCCTTGCTCAAAAAGCAATGTAAACTCAGAAGATTAAGAAAGGGATTTGTGAGATGTTATAGTGTAAGATGAGTTGGTGCACCTGGCTCTCCTTGAGCAAAGCCAAGTGAAGCAGTGCATCATATATATGTAGCTGTAGAGAAATGAGCTTTGGGTATTTCATACCTAGGAAAGTTGAATAAATGTTTGGAAGTGTAGCGTAAGTGATGTAATAATAGTGGCATTGTACCCTACACTATGCCCTGTACTGAATTTTACTGGATGTCTGGTTCCTTCAGTGGAATTATAAAACTGAAGGCCAGTTCACATGTTACCCTCTTGATGAGGGATCATGCATAATCATCCATCACCCACCCACCCACCCCGACTGCTGGATTCACTGGCTCCCTACCAGATTATCAAGACGTGAACAATACATTTTTTAAATGTTTTTTTTTATTTATTTATTTGTTGCGTTTATATCGCACCGTTCTTCCAGCGAGCCCAAGGCAGTATACATGAGCCTCTTCCTTCTCTCCATTTTATCCTCACAATGACCCTGTGAGGTAGGTTAGGCTGACAATCTGTGACTGGCCCAAAGTCACCCAGTGAGCTTCATGGCCAAGTGGGGACTAGAACCCATGTCTTCTGAGTCCTAGTCCAACTCTCACAGCCCCACCTCATGCTATATCAAAACTCCCTTTAAAACTCCATTCATGTTTAAAAGCATTTTGCCACTACTGCTTTACTTATTTAAGGTTTCTGTACCTATTTATGATTCATTTAAATTATTTTTAGACCACCCTTCACCCTCATGGACAGGGCTGACATCAAAGGTAGGCCTAGTCAGTCACCTGCTGAAGGCCATACCCAGCAAAGGCCCACTGACAAGAGTCCCCTGGAGTTGCTGCTGCTCTTCTCCATTGCAACCTGCTTGTTCACCTGCCCAAACAATGGTGGTGGTGGTGGTAAAGAGAGCAGTAGATGCCACTGCCTACTTGATCCCTGGCTCTCTGCCTGGCTAGCTAGCAAGCAGTGGTAGCAATAATGAGAAAGAGAATGAGGAGCAATAGCAGCTAGTCAGAATGGTGGTGAGAAGGTAGACTTCTCTGAGGGAGGGTGGCCATTGAGGCCCTCAAAAACGTAGAGTCAGCACTGCTCGTGGATACCAAGGTGGTATACAATGGGAATGACTAAAACTAATCATGCAAAATACATTAAGAACAAAAATACAATACTGTAGCAAAATACATGCAATAATAGAAATAAAAAGAAGGCCCTAGTCATCATCTGCTGTATCTGTGAAGATGTTTAACGTGTGGTTTCAGAAAATTGGGGACCTGCTCATATTGGAGAATATGTCAAATGTAAGCCTAGGAGATAGATTAATTCTGCGTGGAGACAACAATGTCAGAGTAAATGTGGTGGAATAGATTAGACATTTACAGTTAATGGGTGGTATATTGCTTCCCCATTTAGCTGCATACTTAAGTTTGCCATTATTTTTTCTTAATGGAAAAGCATGTTAGCACTCCATCAACACATGTTAATAATAGGTGTAAACAGAAATTTATTGACTATCCAAACATGCTTTGAGCTTAAGGAAATGTGGTTCAGAGAAATAAAGTTCATAAAAGTTTATATTCAGAGAAATAAAGAAAGTTCTATGTGCTGTCTTACTGCCCAAGTGCTATAATAAAGGGTTGTGTCAAATAAATCAAGAACTTTTTACAGTATCGTACTTGTCAGGGAACATTTGGCAGGTGCTATACAATGAAGCCATTGTAAAGGTTTTTTTTTTTTTAATTCTCTTTATTACTATAATTGGGCAGTAAGATAGCATAGAAAATATTCTTTACTTTCTTGAAGTTTTCTCTGAAGAATAATTTCTTAGGGCACAGTCCAGTTGTGATGCCCGTAAGCCCTTGAACTCTGAGGATTATGGGCATCCAATGCAGAGCAGGAGGAGTGGCAGAGATGGTCTGCGTCTGCGCCTCCCTGCTCTTCCCACTCTGCATTTTTCCTTGGCAGCCGTTTTCGGCCATCTAGCTGGGGCGGTTCAGAGGGGGAGGGACGGAAGCTGATGTGGCTTCAGGATACCTTTTATCCTGGCCACTCCAGTCTCCTCCCCTCCCTGCTCCCCAAACTGCCCCTTTTAACCCCTCTCGATGGTCAATTTTCTGATGTCGGAGAGCAAGCATGGTTCTTCCCATGCTGGCTGTGAGGGCACAGGGTAGGGGAAGCGGAGCTCCAATCCTCAGCTCCATGGTCAGAATGCTATCTCCGACCTCGAGGCTGAGAATCCAAATGATCCTATAGACCCCCTCCGACAATGTCTAGGGCCATAGGATCATTTCCTTAAGCTCTAATTGTGTTGGGCTATTCAGTCAATTCCTGTTTGCGCTTGTTACTAGAATTTCTATTCTTAATCTCCATAGAGTTTGCTTCTCAACTGAACCTCTACCAGATACACTCACACAGCCAGGGAACCTTCCTTGGTTTAAGGAACAGTCATTATATGAATGTATAGTAGTTATCTGTTAAGGCAAACTGAAAATTAAACTTTATTCTACTGCATGCTTGCTTATCTTGCTAATTTAAATGTATTAAATGTCTAGGCTGCCTTTTCAATCAAACTGACCCTCAAGCTCAGTAATATAATTCCTCAAGCACCCACAGTTTAGTTTCAACAACTGAAAGTAAATTTCCTTCTCTGCTTTATAAGAAGAGGAAAGCTAATGCTTGTGTACATTCCGGTGTCCAGCTGAGTGATTCTTAGAGGAATTTTCCTCACCAACTTCCCAGTCTAGACAAATCTCCTTTAAAGACATGTCCAGCATATGGAATCATTATATTGGTACATCCCTCACTGCAGTGCAAAACAGGTATTAAACTAGACACAGCCTAAATCACTTATTAAACTAGACATAGCCTAAATAACTTGCATATGGTGATTTAATTTATTAACTTTGTAATGATAGTTTCTTAACATAAAGTTTTGAGACAACGTAACAGTACCTTTCTGAATAGGCTGTCACAGGTGGGAGCAAGGTATATTGGTGGTTCTACTTAGAAGGCCCAGAAGGTGGTGCTGGGGGGGGGACATCAGTTTGACCTTTGGCATTTATACTATTGGGTACCTGGGGGATCTGTTTTGTCCCCCCATATTATTTAACATCTACATGAAACTGCTAAGCGATGTCATCAGAGAATTTGGACTGAGATGTCATCCATATGCTAATGATACCCAAATCTGTCTATCTTACATTTGAGTAAGGTGAGGCAGAGGAGGTGATGAACAAATATCTGAGAATAGTAATGGCCTAGATGAGGTCAGGATTGCACTGCAACTTAATGGACAAGTTGTAGTAGGTGCCGTTGGAAAGTGGTTTGTCAATTTGAGGAAGTTCGGTTCAACTGGTTCTGGAAGAGAATAAAACAATGCATACAAAAATGCTTTTATTAGGGAAAAGAACATTAACAATCCATTATATTAGGAAAATTGTTTGCCAAAATGTGTATATTAGCAAAAATGCATACCAAAATACATGTATTAAGAGAAATGTGCACAAAAAAGATAATTAGTTTTTATGCAGAGGATCTTTTAAAAAATTCTCAAAGTTCAAGATGGTTTGATTGGAAAAATGAGAAATGGAGAGAAACCCCAAACTGACAAATTCATCCATCCCTGCTTGGAACTGCTAGTAGCAACCAAAGATAAGAAGGGTCTTCAAATCTAAGAAAGATGATAAGGAAGCCATGCCTAAACAATCCTTTTGGACCCCCAAACAACCCCAGGACTCCCACCACCTACAAGCCCCTTAAATAGTATCCAATTTTATTGTAGCTATTTTATTCCCCCAAATAAACATAATAAAAAAAACTTTCCTGGCCTGAAACTCCTCTGTAATCTACAAATAATAGTAAAGTTGTAAAAAAAATAATTAAAATGCTGTATTATTAGTGCTGTGCCAAAAATTTCTCCCACATTTTTTTTTTTTACCATTATCACTGAATTTGATAGAAAAGAAATTACTTTCAAAAAGAAATTCAAAGGTAAATGTTTGGAGAAATTTTCATGGGTTGTGTTCAGGGTTCTGGAGCTCACCTTCCTGATCAGGTGGCCAAGGAATGTGTGTGTGAGTCCCGTCTTTCATTGCACAGTCATCTCTCCAGCAGCCTGTAGCTTGCTCAGCTTCCTGCACTTCAATTAAAACCCAGGTGAAGACATCATGAGGTAACTCCTCCCATTGAGCCAGTGTGGCGTAGTGGTGAGAGTGTTGGACTGGGACTCAGGAGATCCGGGTTCTAGTCCCCGCTCGGCCACGAAACTCACTGGGTGACTTTGGACCAGTCACTGCCTCTCAGCCTAACCTACCTCACAGGGTTGTTGTGAGGATAAAATGGAGAGGAGGAGGATTATGTAAGCCGCCTTGAGTTCCTTGTAGGAAAAAAGGCGGGGTATAAATGTAATAAATAAATAAATAAATAAATTTCAGATCAGGAAGCACAGGCGGCCTTGGGAGGCTGCAGAGCAATGGAGAGACGTGTAATAGAAAGAAAACACACACCCAGCAGCCTTGGCTGTCTTGCAGCAGTTAGGTAAGCTGAAAAACACCAGAAAAATAAATTATAAAATACCCTGAAAATGAGGTAGAACAATGGAAGCCATTGTCATGGGGGAAGAAAACTTTCAGGAAATTGGAAGACAGATTTTGGCACAGCACTAGCTCCACCTCATTCCTAGAGTTAGACCCAGTACTGCCCCTCTACACCTGCATTGTGGTGGATGCAGAATTGGGGCCAGACTGCCAGCACAGTTGATGCCGTTGCCCAGGGGAGGCGGGTGACTCCTGCGTCAGTGGGGCTCCTCATCCATTGCAGCTTTTATCCTTAGCTTTATAGGAGCTGTCCATGGTGTTGTTCTCCATCCCCGAAATAGGTTCACCACCATGGAGCACCATGGATAGGTCCTATAAAGCTCAGAATAAATGGATAGAGCCCCACTGGCGTAGGAGTCACCAGCCTCCCCTGCTGTTGCCACTTGCACTGGCAGCACAAAAATCCCTTAGGAAAAAAGAAAGAAGCTGTGCTACAACCCCTGCCAATGATGAGCCATACCTGTGGGAAACTGTTGGGGATTTCTCCTCCCCCTGGAGAAATATTATGAAATCTCTCCCTCCCTCCCCCCCCCCATTTCTCTGCCCAAAAATAGGGTGGGGAATTTCAAGAGGCTATTTGCGCATTGCTCTGTGTATTATTTGTTTTCTAAAATTTTAGCCACCAAAGGTAGCTTTAATTTAGACCAGTGTTCTCCAACCTTGGGTCCCCAGATGTTTTTGGTCTACAACTCCCAGCATGCCCCAGCCAGCTACGCTGGCTGGGGCATGCTGGGTGTTGTAGGCCAAAAACATCTGGGGACCCAAGGTTGGAGAACACTGATTTAGACCAATTCTCCAATGCTTTTTTTTAACCTCATCAACTAGTTTTTGATCGTTTAACTTCCCCAGTTGGCTCAAATGAGCAGACAGTCCATTCGCCAGATATCTAACAGCTGAACTAACCTTTTAAAAAAAGATCTCATGCCTAATATTGGAGTTTGATCTTCTCTTGAAATACTAATACATTCAGCGATCAAAAGACCTGTTGGTTTAAGAATTCGAAGCTAGGAAATTGGAAGCTAAAGCTGATACCGCCACTGACATGACCTGTGTTCGATGATGATATGTGCAGTGTCACAAATTGTGCTTGCTTACAACTCACCCTCCAGGCACCCACATTTTACCTTGGTCTTTCAGGCCCAGATCCTGAATGGAGGATGGAGTCCCTGGGACCAGCAAAGATGTCTCATGTTGTCCTGGTCCTGTATTGTCTTATGAAGTATACAAGTCTTCCTGTTTTGCTAGAGCAGGGGTGGGGAGCACACAGGCCACATACGACCCTTGCCGCCCCAAAAACTTAACTAATGATCATGATTTCATTTGAAGGTGCACAGGGTTTTCTTTAGGCATACATCTCAAACAAACAATAAATGCAGGTAACCACGTTTGCTAATTAGAACAAATCAAAAGCATAATAGTAGGATAATACTTTTATTAGGAATAACCAAAAGTTACAATCTAGGGAGCCAGCTTTTGAGATAACTGGAAGGCTTCTTTGTGCTGAATTATAATTAAAAGGGCTACTAGTTCAGCAGCTGGTGCAGATTTTTCATTTGGCAAGGAAAAGGCTTTTAGGATTCCGTGCGGTGTAACAACAATGTGTCTTTGTGTGGTTTTTTTTTTTTTTATCCAGTTGCATTGGGGGATAAAGACACAACACTTCCCCCCACCCCACCCCAATAATTAATGTGCACAGACGACTCCTTTTGCAGCTAAGAGGTAGTCAGGGATGGGGCATTTTGCGTGGCGGCGTGTTTCGAAGGCCTTGTTGTGCGGAGGCTATGACTGCCAGGGCTGCCATAGTCTAGAGCTGTTTATTGGAACCCGCTCCTGCAATTTATAAGGAAAGGTGCGCTTTCCAAATGGTGGCTGCAATTCTATTCTATTACTTACTATTTATTTAAATAGTGGACTTACTATTTAAAACAGTGGAGGCCTGGAGCCTCTTGATTACAATCAGCCATCTTAACAGTAACAGCCAACAGCAACAGAGGGTTCTTATTCCCACACTGCCTTTAAGAGGCAGATGGCCTCTCCTACAAATACTAAGTCTTCATTCACCAGAGTATGTTTCATGTACTTTACCACAGATCCTTACAAGTATGAGCACTGGCACCAAACTGATACAATAGCTGTGCAGTATTTCCAGCTTATAGAATGATTCTCTCTCTCTCTCTCTCTCTCTCTCACTCACACACACACACACACACACACACACACATGCATGCCACTACCTTGGTACATGTGTGAAAATGGATAGATATGTCTCTTTATGTTCAGAAAGGCATACTTCTGAGTAAGTCTGCACAGCATTCCATCATACCATTTTCCTTTCCCTCCCTATATCCCTCTTCATCAGTGATCTATAAATCAGTGACAGTGATTCCTTCAGCCTTCAAAATTTTATCTCAGTTGACAGTTTCCTGCTGCCCCTCCCTCACTGGCAGAATGCTGACAGGAACACGAATTCCTCTCAAAAAAAACTGGAGTACTAGCAACAATCTAGCTTCAAAGTGAAACTGAGCATGCCCAACATAACTCTGCCCGCGGTGGCTGCCATAGGCTTTAATGAGGGAGAAAAACCTTTATAACTTCTGAACTGCTGCTCAGAACTTCATCAAACCAACAAAAGCCACACCTCCCCAACAAGCCTGAATAAAGCAAGCCTTTAGCTTTCACCAAAATTTGAAAGAAATATATGATATGCCGAGGCACAGCTTGGAGTAAAAGGAGAAAAGCACTTTTTAACTTGCTGTACCTGTGGCGATTTTTACCAGACGGCTTTGAAATGTTGCACAACTGTAGAACTCTTAGGATAGATCATGGGTGCCAAGTTTCACATTACTAGCTAGACAGGTGTCATTTTTATAAGCAGTAGAATTTGAGTCTTATAATGGCAGAACTTCTTTTTGACTCACCTTCAATAAACTCCCATGCCCCCTTAATATTACTTCTAACTTTTCCCTGTTTATTTTATATCCTGCAATCTTTAATTGCTCCAGCATGATGCCTCAACTTTGATTGGGTGCCTATACCAGGGACAAAGGTATTTCTCCATTGCACCTTTCATTGCCCTCCCACCTTTGCCCATTGAGCTGCTGTAACAGTGCAGTAATGTACTCCCAGCCTTGAAAAAAATATGGGGGCCATATGCATGAGTGGCCAGGCCGTAGTTGGCAGTGCCTGCCTGCCTCCCATCTTCTACCCACTGTGTCACTCTAACAGTGCAGTAATTCAGCTCTCAACCTTAACTGATAAGAGAGTAATCCTCCATGTGCTCATCTAATCAAGGGGTCCCCATCTTTTTTAGCTCAGATGGCACATTTGGAATTTTGAGCATGTATCATGGGCACTCTCACAAAATAGGGCCCACCCATTCATAAAATGGCTTCCATGGTGGACATGGCCAGTCACAAAACACATGTACTTCTGCCCTGTTCCCTCTCTCTTTTGGGTACACTACTTCAAATTCATATTCCATGTGGTGCTGTATACCATGTTGGTAGATGGGCATGTTGAGGCTAGGAGGGTGGCTGGCTATTACCTTGTAACAGTAACTGAACCACTTCCTTCAGCAGGAAACTGTCAACTGAGATAAAATTTTGAAGGCTGAAGGAATCACTGTCACTGATTTATAGATCACTGATGAAGAGGGATATAGGGAAGGAAAGGAAAATGGTATGATGGAACGCTGTCTGCTTCAATGGCAGTCTGCTTCTAAGTTGTTAGCCAGAAGCTATGGAATTGATAGCTCTCACTGATCTGGCAATTTCCAACATGTCATGGTAGACATCATCACAAGACCCAGAAACCGGCTGCTCCAGCCCAGTAAGGATTCTCTCTCTATCCTGGGATCCTGCCCTAATGGGTCCTGCCTTTTTATATCCTGAAGGATCAAGAATGCCTTCCTGCCTCTGAAGGAAAAATAAGTATTTCTTGTTGTAAATTCCTGTTCTCTGGAGAGGTAGAAGGGCATTATACCCACCACTTCGGGCTGCCTGGTATATTTTTCCTCTACTGACCTCATTTAAAAACTCTTTCAGTTTTTGTTTTTTTTGTTTTTTTACAATTGCCTGTGATTCAGTCATGTTGGCATTCTTTTTTTTATAATGATATGTTGAAGGTAAGATTCCTGCTCTGTCTGGTCTGGGTAGAAGGGAGTTCCTTCTGTGAAGAGGTCAACCAGCAATCTGGTCTTGTCTCCTTTGATATTGGGGGTGAGGGTGGGGATAATCTCAAAGGATTGAGAATGCTGTCTTGTCTCTCCAGCGAATGAGAAATTACAGCAAGAAATTCACTGTTTTCCTCAAGTTTTCAGACATTGTTGCAAAGACAAAGGAGTACAGGCTTTATCAAAAGACTGTTATTAAGATAAGTAGCTTATTATTCAATATAAGAATGAAGTTGCATGTTGCATTTGTATAGATCTGTATATTTTTGTTACAGTAGTCTTCGCCTTAAGTCAATTGCCTAGTGTCAGAATAGATGCAAACCACAGACCTTCCAGGAGCCAGGCTATAACTTTGCTCCTTGAAACACTGCATCTCTTGGAGCCTCATAATTTTACTGGCTTTTGCTGTGCTTCACCTCACGCAACTGTGACACTGACCTTTCCTGCCTCTATTTAAACCACTTCCTGTTAGCAAATTGGAGGCAGACTAAAGATTGCCTTGCCCTGACTTGACATGTTCTGTTTTTTGCTTCATGGGCCTTCCTCTAGTTCCATGTTCCTGCATGTTCCTTTCAGTCCTGCTATCTCTGCTTTGACTCGCTTTCTGGAACTGACTTCTTTCCAACCAATATTTTTATATTGCCCCTCAGTCATATACCTTGGTCAACTACCTTGCTGGATAAAGTCTGGCCCTGCAATGTTCTAGCTCCTTTTTCTCTTCTACTAAAGGTACTGACCTTATGGGGAGAGAGTGAGGATATGGAATCCCCACCAATGTGTGACACCTAGTTAACATTTGAAAGTTCTTAAAACTTCCTGTTTGTTCAACTTTTGCTCCACTTTGTACTGTTCTTTTTTTGTGAATACATGTTGAAGATTGGGCTAGAGAATCATTTTTCTTGGATCAAGATAACTTGCAGAACGGAAAAGACACTTGACAGAATTGTAAAGTTCCTTTCATATTATACCAAGCTATTTGGCCAGATTTCTGAAATCCGTGATAGTTACTTTTGTGTTATATGTAAAGACCCCAGTGCTTTATGCATTAATATTTGTGTCATAAACAATAAGTAAAACAAGGTAATACAGCTTAAGAAAGTAGTTATTATTTGAAAAGGACAAATAGAGCCTCAACAAACAGTTACATGTGATGAACCTGGTAGAAAAATGTTGGAATGTACTGATATGGAGCACCTTGGCATTATACATAGTTGAGTTTAGTAGTAGTAGTTCGAAACAGTTTTCAAAATATCCAAAGCAAGCTGGGCTTATTAAAGCATTTTCATTCACTTCAGCATATTGAGTTTCCTTGGGTTTTTTGATATAATTCATGCCTTTCTCTAAGTTGTTTCCCCACACACACACTTTTAACAGCCATCTATTTGTAATAATTAAATCGAACTTAACTTTTTTTCCTTTTTTTTTTTTCTTTTGTGTGTGGGGAAGTTTTAGGGAGAACAGGAAAAGAAAGCAAGAGCCTCAATCAAACAGATGTAGTGAGGCTTTTCTCTGATGTTACTTGAGGATTGGGAGCTGCCAGTGACCCTTGGGACTTGCAGTGAAGGACAGTGTGCTAGATCAATGTGCAGAAGCAGCTCGAGATGATCAAAGGCAGTGATCAAGAACCTGTGGCCCTCCAGATGTTGTTGGATCCCAACTCCCATCAGCCCCTGCCAGCACGGCCAATAGTCAAGGAGGGTGGGAATTGTAGTTCAGCAACATCTGGAGGGCTGCTGGTTATCCAGCCCTGATCTAAATCCACTCCTTGTCTTGTAATGACTAAGGATATGTTCACATGAATAAAATCAGCCCCAAGCTCTCTTTTACCCTTTCATATTTGAAACTGGAAGGAAATTAGCCACATGTAATACTACCCAATATGTATCAATTGCTACATATTCACACACTGTGTACTTTAAGAAGGTAAAGTGTTCACTTATTACATGGTTGCATTTTTCCTTAATGCTTTTTCTAAGTATATTTTTCTTCTGTTCTGACAGCTTGATCGAGTTATCCGCCAACGTAGCCTATCCAGTTTGGAACTTTTCCTCTCTTGCGCACAGAAACAACTGAACTCTTTATTACATGAAGAACCTACAACAACAGATGCAGAACAAAAGCAACTGCCCATTTAAGCAGGCAGTATTTATGAAGCTATTATTCTAAATGGTGATCTATCTTAAGACACTGGGAATTGGGTTATTGATTCAGGATCAATCAGCTGGCCTCATTTGTTTTAGTTACTGATTTTTAATATCTTGCTGTTGTCACCTGTACAACTAATTGCCATGTGACATCTAGTCGAATGATGTATTCAAAGATAATGAAGTTTACAATGACAACCTGTTTCCACTTGAACAATATGTATCAAATTCCTTGAGAGGAAGCTCCTATTCTTGTACATTTATAACCCTAAACAAATTTATTAAAACATTGTATGGATGTAGATACTTACTTTCTATACCAAACCAATTTGGCTTCTACCTTTACTGCAATTAGATCTTAAGGTCACTAAATTGTAAGAGCTGATCTTAGATGTCTGGTTCTTCAATTATAGTGGTTAGGATCCAAAGAGCTTATTATTTATTATCTATACCCGAAGGCTTTGTCACACCCAGCGGGATTTTTTTACTTAGAAGAAAGTCTCACCCGTTTCAGAAGCAACTTGTCATAAGATACAAAGCTCTGTTGTTTGAGGAAACCCAAGCCCCAAAGCTTCCCTGGGTGTATGGCACTAGTGCTGCAGTTCTTTGGATCCCAACTGCTATCATTGAGAAACATTAACAGCATAGTCCTATGCATCTTTACTTGGATGTAAGTCCTATTGTGTTCAATGTGGTCTACTCCTTAGTAAGTGTATTTAGGACTGCAGCCTTAGTTTAGGCTCTGAAAGTTACCTGAAAGTGGAAGCTCTGACTAAGCACTTTGACAATGGAGAACACTTATCAAAGGGTCCCAAGTCCTCAAAACAATTGTGTCAGCAAAAAACACAGGATTGGTCTCTTAGTTGTAAATTAAAATCAAATACATGAGAAAGTCTTTGAGGTTTTCATAGCTTTTTCTCACATGTGTAATTGTTATGACTTTCTGACAAATCATTACAGAGCTAATGGTATCAGAGGCAGTATGCCTAAGTACTCCAGTTGCTGGGGAACATGGGTGGGAAGATGCTGTTGCACTGTTGCACCTGCTGATCTATGACCGTAATAAACTGACTTTGACTTTGCACTCGTGTCCTGATTGTGGGGTTTCCCTGAGCAGCTGGTTGGCCACTGTGTGAACAGAATGCTGGACTAGATGGACCCTTGCTCTAATCCAGCATAGCTCTTTTTATGTTCTTATGGTAATGTAATTATAAATAGACGTTTGATATTCACTTGCATTTAGCAATAAATACAGTCTCCAACAATAAAATGTTAATGATTTCCATTATGAAATCATGGAACCCCCTAGTTTTTCTATGCTTGTTACATTAGAAGTTATTCTTTTGCAAATAATGATATGCTTAGTATCATTACTTCTCTCTCTCTCTCTCTCTCTATATATATATATATATATATTATATAGTTTTCTTCAGAAACATGCAGCTCTCCCTAGTAGCATGGAGGTCATACATTAGCCTTTGGGTTGATCTCCTTTCTGGCTAGGAGACAGTAGATTGCCTTCTCCATGATGAGAAGGGGGCTTCTCCATTCCCCAGATCAGCTCTGCCTAGTAAGCAGGAAACAGAGTTCCAGATGAGCTCTAGAAAGTTCATCCTTTGTTGCCTGATTGTTATGGCGTGCTTTCAATTTTCCTTTTCCTTTTTGTTCTTTTTCACTCTTCCTCACCTTCCCATGTCCTACGTAGGATGTGTGACTGTACAGCTGGAGAGAGTGGAAATGGAAACAAAGGGCTTCCAGCCCACACAGTGCTACCACCAGTTAGAATCACTTCCTTCTCCCCACTTCAGCCTGTCCTCATGCAGGATTAGGAAGAGGTACCAGGCAGGAAAGAAGTGTCACCAGTTGCCAATACAGCTACTCAGATGCCATGGGACAGGCAGAAACAGTAGCAGTGGAAATGACCATCATTATGGAATAGACCACACAGCATACAGGCCTTGAGCAGAGGCCCCTGACAAAGATAGCACCAGTGGAGGTCAGGTGCCCCCGAAACCCTGATGAGGCACCAGATTTATCTGGAAACCAAACGCATACCCACTTCTTGCACAAATGCATTTTGCTTATTAATACTGGGTCATTTTGTGACACTGGAGAAAAGACAAGTGGCCAGCTTTATGCCCAGATATCAGTTTCTAGGGTCTGCAGGAGTAGTCACTCTGGTTGATGAATGTCAAGAGGTCTGCTGTATGCCTTCCATCCATCTGTCTAGTACTAACTAAGGACTCTTTAGCAGATAAAGGAGCAGAAGGAATGAGCTATGCTGATAGCTCCTCACTGGCCAAGAGTACTATTGTTTCTGGATCAGCTAGTGATAACCTCTCATTGAAACTGTCACGATGAGGGGACCTGTTAGCTCACAGCACTGGATGGTTCAGGATGTTGGGACTAGGTGGAACTCCACATACCTGATGCTGGAGTGCCTGGTAGAGCAAGGTGCTGGGGCTTGGGGATTTTGTTGCGGAAGCCCAGCCATCAGTGGAATACCGCATCGATGCTGGTGGTGGTCCTGAAACCCTTCCTGGAGGCCACTGAAATCTTGGGCCCCAGCTATGTCCTCAGTCAGGTGATCCCCTGTGATCAAGCATCTTGGGAGACCAATGGGTGCATTCCTATTAACATTTATATACCGCCTTATCTGCTAAAAATCCATCAAAGCTGTGTACAACAACTTAAAACAATATCGTTTGGGGGCAACACAGAAGAAATAGATGCTGGGGATCCCATAAAGGTGGCACTTTACATTAGAGGTGCATAACTGAAACCAGTGACTCGGAAGGCATATTGAGCCAGTTGGAGCAATTGTTCCAAGGAGGGGCATACATGTTGGTCACCCTAGGAGCAAGGGAAGCCTTTGCAGCCCCAACCAAAATATGAGGTGGCAGATCCTGTAAGTGGAGAAAGTGAAGGAGGTCCAGGCAAAGGGGCAAGTGCCAGGAAGTTGCTCTGATCTTGGCTTACCCACCCTGAACGCCTGTGAGTAAGCGCCACCGTCACTCTGCTGCTGTGTGCTGCCCTTCCACCTTCCGCTTTTATTCTATTAAGTTTGTTAGCTTGAAATCTGCATTTCGCCAGTGCAGTTCTGGTGCTTTTAGTGCAACAACTGAGCTCTGAACTGCAAGATAAGTCTTTGCTTATTCCTGCCTCCTCACTGTGCCTGCCGCCGGCACAACCACCTGCCTCTGCTGCCTGCTACCCACTTAACTGCTCCCTCAGTGCAGCAACTCCACCTTGGGCTTAAAGAACGCACTTTGCTGTCCATGCATGGTGCCCTGTGCTAATGCAGGATCTGCGTCCATCTAGCAAGGGTGTTTCTTGTCTCAGTAAGCTGCCTGCCTATGTTGTGCCAGGATGCACTAACAGGGCTTGGTGGGTGTCCTGTTAAGTGTGTGCCACCTTGCAGGTCTACGGAACACATGCTTCTGGCACTCATTGATGCTCCTCAATGCTACTTCCACATTCCACCCCCAGCTGCTTCTGCCTGCTGCCCACTTGGCTGCCCTCTTTGTGCAGTAGCTCATGTCTGAACTTGGTGCACACTTTTTGCCACTCCAGCATGGTGCTCCCACACGTGAATAGGGGAACTGTGCCTGCATTGCATGGGTGTACATGTACAGTTATTTCAGCTAGCTGCACGCCTCTCGGTCTGCTCACCCAGTGTCACAGTAAAGTAGCAGGGCTTGGTGGGTGCCGTGTTTGGTATGAGGCCTATGGTAGCCTTGCATCTGGCACTCCTTGCTACCTTCACAAAGTTTTTGCCTTCACAAACCCCACCACTGCCACCTGCCTGGTACCACGAGGAAGCAGCAGGGTGCACAAGGTGCTGAGGCTTGGGGGTTTTGTTGTGGAAGCCCAGGGTCCAGTCATCGGGGGGAATGCTGATGTGTGCCGATTCACAGGTCTGTGGCATCCTTGCATCTGGCTGGCACTCATCACTGTGTGCCTCAAACCGCCTGCCTCTACCCCCACCTGCCTGATTCTAGCTCCTGCCCACCTTGCTGCTCCCTCAGTGCAGTAACTCAGGTCTGAACTTATAGCATACCTTTTGCTGCATTTGCATGGTGCTCTTGCACATTAATAAAAAGGGACTGTGCCCACCTGGCTAGCATTTGCTGTTTCTTATTTCAGTTAGCTGCTTCCCTCCCTCCCTCTCTCCCTGCCTACCTATGCCAGGATGAAGTTGTCTCACATTGGACATGCCAGCTCATGGGCCTAAGGCATATTTGCATCTGGCACTCATTGCATCCACCACCACCATCACCTGCCTGTCCCTCCCTCTTGGCTGGCCCTCCTGACTGGTGTCACAATGAAATAGCAGGGCTTGGTGGGTGTCCTCCAAGGAATGACCCTCTGCTTACTCTGCCTTCCACCACTGTCGCCTGTTCAATCTCAGTATTCAACTGAGAGCTTTTTATCTGCAGCAAGTGTAACCTCGGGTTTCTTTTTCCTGTGTGGGGGGGACACACGCAACTTAAATCAGGCCTCTTCCATTCTCTGCAACCAGCACCTGAACCAACCACCCCCGCCCCTCCCCTGTTACTACCAACCCCTCTGACAGTTCAATAATGCACACACAGATTGTCAGTGAAAAGTTTTACTGTAAAAAGTAGCCATAACTAAAGGGAGAGCAGGTAACCTAGACTGGGGGAAAGTGGGGAAAGTATGAGGATTCAAAAAGGGACAAAACACAAAACAGAAAGAGCACTGTTGCTGTACAATACCCTTGTAATCCTGTGGAAGAAAACTAGTGTGATTGGAAGACATGAAAGGATTCAGAGACCTGAACAGTCTATCAGATCTCTCAACTCACTAATTTGTGTACTGACGTCTGTCCAAACTCACAACTCCCTTAAGCGGGAAAACTGGCTGATTCAAGCCTAGTCTGACTTTCTCCTCAGGAGACAAATCCTTTCGCTGGAGTCTTCACCAGAAGACTAAAAGGTCCAAGGGAATCAACACTCCCCCTATCTTACTTCCAGGGTGACCAAAGCAGTCTCTTTACCAAAGCCCTGGTGAAAAATGGATTCAGGTAATCAGCCTTATCTAACAGAAACCTTGAAAAGGCAACACTGAAAGAAGAAAAAGTTGAGGTTCTGGTAAACAAACCATCTATCTACACACACACAGAGAGAGAGAGAGAGAGAGAGAGAGAGAGAGAGAGAGATTCCTATTGATGCAAAAAGCCACATTAAGCTACATATTCATAGCAGTAGTAGTAGGCGATCACTCGTGACCGAGTAAGATTGTCTTCCAGGATAAAATTACAATAAGAAAACTATAAAAAGAGGAAATTCTTTTTTTAAAAAAGTGTAGACTCTAGCGATGGGTCCATAACTGACTGTGGAGGTCAATTCTAGATCCACACAGCTTCCCACAGTGAGGACACAGGTTTCCAGATAGAAGATGGTCCTGTAAAGGATTCGTTTGACGTGCTTTTCGCTTAGCACATTTCTCCCTTTCACCTTGCACTCGGGCTTCTTCAAAGTCCATAGAACCTTTGTGAAAGGCCAACCTCCAGTTAGATCGTTCATGGGCCAGAGCTTCCCAGTTCTCGATGTTTATATTGCATTTTTTTTAGATTAGCCTTAAGAACATCTTTAAACCTCTTATACTGACCACAGATATTCCGCTTTCCATCCTTGAGTTGGGAATAAAGTAACTGCTTTGGGAGACGGCAGTCAGACATTCGAACAACATGACCGGTCCATTGAAGTTGGCCTGTAGCGGGAAAAGTTGTTGGTCGTGGGCAGCAAGCTGCGCGGAGGTCCAGGGCTTCGGTCCAACCTCAGGATCCAGCCCTGGGAAGCTCCCTGTGAAATTAGCTGAAATCTCCTGGCCGCCGGCAGATGCAGCTTCCCGAGGAATTGGGGTCATTCCAAGTAACCCTTCTGTGTATTGCTGCTACTGCTCGCTCTATACCGATGTAAATTGACACGTGCCTTGCATGCTGCTTTTGTGTATGTTAATTCATTCAGAAATGAGCAGAGCTTGGAGATAGTCAGGAGTTAGTAATGAAGAGCAAAATAATTTTTTTTAACCTTCCAGGTTACACACCTGGGAGGAGGGAAATGGATCCAAATGGAAAGAGAGGGGGGAAAACAACTGAGGGAGAAGACAAGAAGTTTAGAAAGATCAAGATTAAGCCAAGAAGAAACATGTGTAGACATGAAGAAGAAAAATGAGATGATGGAAGCAGACAATCTAGAGGACAAAAGTAAAGCTACAAATCAGCATAAATTTGTAAACTGATGTTAAATAAATAGATAATAGTTGCAAGGGACAGAAGATACATTGTGAAAATGATCCCACACCTTAAAAAGTGGGGGAGATCAACTCAAAGGGGAACAAGGGGAAAGAACATTTTACCAAAATAGAAAAAGCCCTGTTAAATAAGCACAAGACTAGGGAAGCACATCAGACAAATGTATCACAGAGAAATCTAGGACATCCTGGAGTAAAATGTGTTGCCCAGAAAGAATGTCCTTACGGCTATACCAAAATAGCAATCCTGTTTCACTGATTGACTCCATGTTTTTCTGGCAGTACAAAACATCCCACAAATCAAGTATAATTTAAGAACCTCTCTAGTTTATGCTCTGTTAACATCAGCCCTTTAGAGGCCATTTCTCCACTCAGGATGGCCATAACATCCACACCCACTTCCTCCACCACCATGGAAGGCACACCAAATTTGCAAGGGAAAAGAGAGTACAGATTTACTGTAATATTTCAGTGATAGAAATATAGTTACTATGAAGGATTTTGCGTCAAATATTGCATGAGGGAAAGGCCATAACCAATATTGCTATCAATTTTTTTGCTAATCCTCATGATGGAAATAAAACCTAACTAGATGCAGGTGAGAATCTACAAAAGTGGAATTTGCCATGCAGGAGTGAAAATGACTTAATTCAATGTTTTACTGCAAGTAGGCTACTCTGACAGACTAGGCCATTTTTATTTGCTTACAAAGAAAACTGATAATTTAGGAATATTAATATTCTGTCAGTTTTATAAGCATACGGGACTGACATCATCACTCCAGGCAGGGCCGGTGCTACCATTAGGCGAACTAGGCAGCTGCCTAGAGCGCATGGCTAAATTGGGCGCAGAAACCACACCAAATCAGAAGCCTCCCTGGTTTTTCCCCCTTCGCTTCGCTTCTTTCTCTCTCCGTGTGCCGGTCTCTTCTTCTGTTTTTGTTGTCCCCAGGCTTGCTTTCTCTTTCTGTCTTTCTTTCTTTCTTTTCCTCTTCTCTCTCTCTCTCTCTCTCTCTCCCTCCCCCTCCTCCTTTTCTTTCCCCGCTGCGGCTACTTCGGCTCTCTCCTTTTTTTCGCCGTCCTCCTGCTGCTGCTGCTGCTGCTGCCGCCGCCGCTTGCCCACTTATGCCGCTCCTGTTTCTTTCGCAAGTGGGTCTCTTTAGCAAAGCTGCTTTCTCGTACAGCACATGGGGCGATAAGGGGAGGAGAAGAGGGGGAGTGGTTAGGGAGGGAGGTGGCGGCGCTGGAGGAGGTGGGTGGGTGGATAGATGGGTGGGGGGAGGGAGGGAGGGAGGCAGAAAGAGAGAGGGGGGCAACCAGAGCGAACTCTCCCCAAGCTGAGGAGCCCCCAACCCTAGCCAGGGAGAATGATAAAAGGAGTGGGGGTGGGGGAGGGGGAGGAAGGGGGGCTGGGGGAGCAAAAAAAAATTAATAATAAATTTTTATTTAATAATATCAGAAGCAAAAAATAAACCAGAATTTTGCATGCACGCGAAAGTAGAAATTGGAGAGGGTGGGGGGAAGAGGAGCTTGCAGGAGAGGAGATGGGGTGTGGGAGGGGGAGGAGGAGAGATAAATTTTGCACATACACACAAAAAAGAAGGTAAAGGGGGAGGGGAACAAAAAGAAGAGAGAGAGAGAGAATGAAAGAGAGAGAAGGGGTAAGAAAAGAAAAGGAGGGGGGAGAAAGAGAGGGAAGACAGACCAGAGAATCCCAGTGATCAAATATGCTAAGGAGGAGGATAATAATTTATTATGATAATAATTTTTTTAGGTTTTGCCAATTGACTTTTATTTCATAATGGGCATAGGGCTGGAGGGAGGGAGGGCTCAAGTGGGAGGGGGGGCGCTAAATATCTGATCTTGCCTAGGGCACCAAACTGCCTTGCACCGGCCCTGACTCCAGGTTGGCAAATTTGTGTGTGTTCCTCGTGCACCTTCAGAGTGAGTAGTCAGCAAGCAGAATCATTCTGTGTATTTATGTTAAACTAAATAAGCATTATGTAGACTTCAATTCTAAACACACTTGCTAGGGAATAAGCCCCACTGAACTCAATGGGATATAACTTCCAAGTGAATATGCATAGAATTGCGCTGCTTATTATGAAAAGACCAAATCTTTAAGTTTGTACAAATATATGATAAGCTAGAACAAAACTTAAATCTAATGTCAATTTTCTGATTTGTCATTGTCACACAAATCTGAAGTGCTAAGAATGTTGAAAGTGGTTATTTAAAAGCTGGGGTGCTTGCTGAATTTCATCAAAATTCCATTGGTGCAATGGACTTCAAGGAATGATTATATATATATATATATATATATATAGATAGAGAGAGAGAGAGAGAGAGAGAGAGAGAGAGCATTCTCTTTGGACAAATCTTAAACTGAATTGGGCTGCTTCAGAGATTTGGGACTTGTCTGCAGCAAAGCAGATATCCTCTGAAACTGTCCAAATCAATCTGGCTCCTCCTGAAGCTGAAGGACCAATTCAGAGATGCAAAGAGACACAAATCCATAATATTATACTGGAAAAAATTAACATCATTGCCAGAAAACCATTTAGCAAAACTATGCTTTTTGGAGTTGCAGAATAGAGAAGGCTGGGCAAACTCTTGCAGATGCTTGATGCTGAGTTACTCGATTCCCTTAGCAACGACAATGCAGGATATGTCTGATTATAAGATCCGAGATATTGTGTTTGGCGAAGATGCCAAAAGAGATCTTGAATATACAAAAAACTGCAAATCTGCCACTTGGTACGCCAAAATTAAAACAGATCACAAAAGGGCAAGCTATCTGCAAGAGCTAACCTTCTTCCCTGTTAGGCATGCTTTTACCCAGCTCAGATTTGAAACAATGCCCACTGAGTGTTTGGCTGGAAGGTTTTCTAACAGACCTGCACAAGAGTGTTTTTGCATACGTGAAACAGGGCACATTGAAGATCTGGTACATTATATTCTATATTGTCCACTATATAATTCACCCAGGGCCAGATTTATTCTTCCTTTTCAGACTACTTTAGAAGGTCAATCAGACGATTTTAAAATTAGATGTGGACTGATGTGGACAAATTTATTAGCTACAGGATAGCTTTATTTGCGTTAGCTGCAAGGAAAATAAGGGCAGCCTTTATAAACCAAACTACTGCCAAACCATAAGGGGGCCATACAGAAAGAATGTTTCTAAACCTTGATTATTTTATAGCATTTTGTTTCATTATATTTAATGTTCAACCTGTTTTTATTTTATTTTATACTTCATGTATATATGTATTGTGATGTATTGTGATGGCCATTGGCTATAAACAATAAAATTCTGAGAGAGATGCAAAGAGACACAGACAATACATCTGCAAAAAAATATACATTTTCTCCAAGCTCTCCATATAAGGAAAATGCTTGGGTGGGGAGAGGAGGGGGGGTGTAGTTTTGTGACTGACAGCTCTACCTTCCAACCAGGGAGTAACTTTACCAGGGCTCTCTTTTTTACTTCCAATCAGGGATGTTGACGAGTCCTTGGTTTCGAGTCACGAGTCGAGTCACGAGTCTTTGGACCCGAGTCTCGAGTCCGACTCCTTGGTCCAAAATGGTGACTCACGAGTCATGAGTCACTCCCAAAGCTGACTCCACGAGTCCCTATTAAAATCAATGGGGTTTTTTCCCAACAAAATAAGGCTATTTCAGATGTGTGGCTTAAATAAATTCTAGGCACAAGTGTGCCTTTTTATTTCAAAACTCTGCAACTGATTTTGGCAAGAACAGACAAGGCAGACAAACCCAAAATAACCAGACAGGCAGAGGAGGCAGGGAACCCCGAAGCAGGCAGGCAGAGGCCTTTGTCTTGGACAATTCAAACTGTGGAACTAGTTAAGAAGAGACCAGGCAGGCAGAGGAGGCTGGGAACCCCAAAGCAGGCAGGCAGAGGCAGCCAAACCCAAAATGTCTGAAAGGTTGCATTTTAGGGAAATGATTTTAAAAAATAAACTTGCTGTACTTCCTAAAACCTATCCATGCTGCATTTGAGGAACACAATTTTGGAATACGAATCCTTGGTCTCGAATCCCAAGTCAAGTCTCGAGTCCCATTAAAAATATTGGGACTCGAGTCTGACTCGAGTCAGAGGGGGGACTCAGTCCGACTCACGAGTCAAGTCCTGGAGTCCGAGTCCCCATCCCTGCTTCCAATCATAGTGCTTTGGGGAGGAATCTTATTAGGGGCTGCTCCTGTCTTTTCACCGTATTTTGTGACTATGGTTATGTCATAGGGATGTGCAAAGCAGTGAAACTCAAGGTTGTCAAGTTTCTCCAACTTCTACCTCAGATCTCGTTCCAACTCATGTCCATATCAGATTTCGAGCTTTTTTTCCTTTCTTTTCTCACATCAATTGTGCTCCGTTTTAAAATGTGCACATTTTTCTCCCACTGATTAAAGTGTTTTTGTGTGCATTTTTCAAACACATTTTTTTGTGGCACTAAGTGCATCAGAAGCTTAGAAATGTATGGACTTCAGCTGCAGATTGTACTTAGGTCCGCTAATTACTCATATACACCACTACTAGTCTGTGGCAGCAGCAGAGGCAGCAGTAGCATTCAGGGCTTCCAAGAATGGCTTGAGTGCCGGCACTAACTGGGAGAGTTGAACTACCTACCCATTGCTGCTTCAACTCTTCCACCAGGTATGTGGAGGTCTACAAGCAGAGTCATGTTGCCACAGCACTTTCTCCCTGGCTGGCAGTTACACTGGACGGTAGGCAGCTCTTCCTTCTAAAGTGGGGCCTGCCAGTAACTTACAATGGAGAGCTATCACCTCCAGGAAGGCAGCCAGGGAGTGTAGCTTGTGGGGGTGAGCTGGTCTTGGCAGCCCTGCTGTCTCCTCTCCCACTGCTTAATGTAAAGCCCAGGCATGAGCTCGGTTTCTCACTCTGAAACTAAGAGTGAGAGGGACACACACTCCCTCCGACAGAATGTGCGGGAGGAATGTTCTGAGGGCTTTACAAGCAACTTTGGTTTTATAGTTGCACCAAGCACTACTCTAAGTGCGTACGTGAGTGCGTGTGTGTGTCACAACCAAGAACACAACAAACTGTCCACAAAAGGGTGGAAGGGAATCTGTTGTTTTTTTAAAAGAAATCCAAGTACAGTAATACCTTGGATTGAGAGCATAATTCGTTCCGGAAACATGCTTGTAATCCAAAACACTCTTCTATCAAAGCGAGTCTCTGGCGGGCGTGAGCGGGGCTGATTTCGGCCCACTACGCCCGCTCGAGGTGAGCGGTTACATCCCTACTGCAAGACCTTGCTCGTTTATCAAGTCAAAAATTTTTAAAAATTTTTGCTTGTCTTGCAAAACGCTCTCAGACCAAGTTACTTGCAATCCAAGGTATAAGTGTATTAAACATTCTTCTTGCACTACACAGTGTGCACAAACTCTCTAGTATACACTTTCATAAATTCTCTCAGTAAAGTGTCATCCATCCATCAAGGACGAAGCACTTAGAGTTTCGTTGGCTTTGGTGTCAATTGAGCAGAAATGATTAATTACAAAACAAAACCAACAAACCCCTAAAGCCTTTTCATTCATCATAACTCCCCAACCTCTGAACTTATGCTTCTGCAACTTTGTGGATTTCTTATCTAGGGGCACCTCTATAATGTATGTGATCTTCATATGAATCATCACCTGTAAAAAAAACAACAGGGAGGTAACCCCCCCTTTTTTTAATTGTCAGACTTTATAGACTCCCCTCACACAAACACTGTGCACCTTTCTGAAATTATTTATTTATTTAAAATATTTCTCTACCAACCTTCACAAAAATTGTTCCTAGAGTGGGTTACACAATTAATGTTTCTGATACTATAAAAGCAATAACTAAAACTAGGGAAGTGTTCTTGTAGCCTGAAAGTCTGGCCCTGACATTTAAGAAACACTAGCTGGGCCACAGAAAGGGACTTGTTTTACTTGTTCTATGCTCCTTCTGTGGGACCAAGACAGCCAAGACTGAGCCTCCAGAGCAGTGTTCTCCGACCTTGGGTCCCCAGAGGTTTTTGGCCTACAACTCCCAGCATGCCCCAGCAAGCGTACTGGCTGGGGCATGCTGGGAGTTATAGGCCAAAAACCTCTGGGAACCCAAGGTCGGAGAACAACTGGCTAGCCAAAGGTAAGCCCTATTGATTTCAGTGGGTGAGTCAAAGCATCTACTTCTTTCTACTGAAATTAGGATCTAAAGCCATTTAATTTGATTGGATCATACCCAAGATCTGTTTTGTTAACCAGTTTAGAACAACACAATACTAAAAGAAAAGAAGTGGGGGTGAGTCCTTTTGCATGTGTCCATTTCAATAGGCGATACAAGTAGTATGTGCTGTACTGTACAAATAATGGCTATAGCCCTATATATGAGCAGAAGCCGTTTCCATGGTGGATTAGTGATTTCCCTTCCCCCGTTGCACACCACTGCACAGATTGCTAAGGGGCTACGGGAGGGGCTGGGGGGGGGGAGAAACTATATGCATATGGCTTTGAGGGATCCTGGCCATTGAGGACTTGGGAGACCATTAAGATACTCATATATACAGGCAACCTGTTCTGTTTCATAGAAGGCTTCAGAGCTGCATCCACCTGCAGCTGAGGATTTCCGACTTGAGTGTTCATGATGCTTTATTTATTTAATAAAATGTGGTAATCAACTGTGATGAAAGCATTCAAGGCAATGTACAATAAATTAAAGTGAAAATACTTCATAAAATTAAACAGGAATATCAATAAAAACACAAGACAACAACATGGACTGCAGCCATTGTAAAACCACAGGGCAATACAAAACTTTTCTCTCCCCCATGTCCGGGAAGTAATCTCAGTATCCAGGATGATACCTTCTTCTGGTTGGAAGGCAGAGCTCAGCTGCTGACTTTGCCAGGGTGGTGGCTTCCCCAGACTCCCAGATAACCTTGGTGAAGGAAGCAGGTTTTGTAAGAAGCCCCTGCAAGTTCCTGTATTGGTTGTTTGGACAAACTCTTCCCCCCAGACCTTCAAAGACACCCTGTTCCATTTCTCTGTTTTCCTAGATAGGAATCATACAGTGAAGGACTTATTCTGTACCAGTGCTGGGTGCAAAATAGATCTTCAGATGTTTTGGACATCAGTTCCCAGGCAGCATTCTTGATCATTGACCATGCTGGCAGGGGCTTCTAGGAGTTGAAGTCAAAAACATCTGGAGACTTACTTTTTTGCCCACCTTTGGTGCAGAATGATCACCTTCTGCCCACCTTGTTCTACACAGGCAGAGCTAGCTCCTTGGCTATTAACTGAATTAGCTGCTTTCCCCCTTCAGCCAAGGTGCTTCAAGCTCATTTACGGTTTCTGGAGCCAACCATGGAGAATGTTTCTCTTGTTTTTCCCCTTCTCCTAAGTGGGAGTGCAGAATGCCACAGAATATGCTTCAGACCCAGCAGCCATCTGCAGGAGTGCCTTCGCCTCCGCCAAAGCCAGCTGAGAGTGTGAAACATACATGACACACACACACACATCACATTGGGCCCTCTCCAAATTACAGCATCTTTGCGTAGGGATCCTGGTTTTTAGCCCCTTCCCTCATTGGCTGAAAGCCAGAATTTAAATAGATACAAAAGGCCTCATTCACCTTCCCACCTAGCTCTTTGCTAGGTTTAGAAGACAGATGCATTGGCCAGATGGGAATGGCTGCCACCAACAGGACTCCACATTACTAGGGTCAGTCAGGTGTTATGCTCTTGGATCAAAGTCTGTATTCCGTACCAACACCAGGGATATGTGAGTAACTCTCAAGGTGCCACGAGTTTCCCCCCAAATTTCTAGGGAAGAGGCTAAGCCAGAATTCTTGGGATGGGCCCAGCAGTTAATTGCTCCATGCTATAGAAGAGGCAAGGCTTATAGCCTGGGGGTGCTTCTGGATCCGTTGCTCCAAATGACAGCTCAGATAGATGCGACGGCTAGGAGTGCCTACTATCAGCTTCGACTGATTCGCCAGCTGCGCCCCTTCCTAGAGCTGGAAGACCGAAGGTAGTTCATGTGCTGGTAACTTCGAGGCTTGACTTCTGCAATGCGCTGTACATAGGGCCATCTTTGTATCTAGTTCGGAAACTTCAATTGGTGCAAAATATGGCAGCCAGATTGGTCACCAGTACATCTGGTGATGTACTGGCGGGAATATGGGGTGGGTTAGGATTTTAAAAGAATTTTTTATACTGTTTTAATTATCATATTTTATTGTATTTTATTGTATTGTTTTAATTGTACATCGCCCAGGGTGGCCGGGTGATCGGCCAGATGGGCGATTAATAAATATAATAAATAAATAAATAAATAAATAAAATCTAGAGGTGCCCATATTACAGCGGCTTTATAAGCATTACACTGGCTACCAATTAGTTTCCGGGCAAAGTATAAAGTGTTGGTTATGACCTTTAAAGCCCTACATAGTTTGGGTCCGGGTTACCTGCAGGATCGCCTTCTCCCATACAATCCGTCCTGTGCACTTAGGTCTTCTGGAAGGAATTTACTCCAGTCAGCCAAGACCAGACTGGCGGTACTACCCAGAGGACCTTCTCTTCTGCTGCTCCCAGACTGTGGAATAGCCTGCTGGAGGAGACTTGTCAACTGAATAGTCTTTTGGCATTTAAAAAGGCCATAAAGACTGATCTCTTCCAGCAGGCCTACCCAGTGGAATCTTAGGAATTTTAGGATATTTTTAAAAGTTTTATATAATGTTTTAATAATATTTACTATGTTTTAACCAGTTTATGTATTTTATATTTATTGCTGTTCCCCGCCTCGATCCAAGTGGAGAGGCGGGTAAGAAATAATAATAATAATAATAATAATAATAATAATAATAATTATTATTATTATTATTATTATTATTATTATTATTATTATTATTATTACAGAGTGACTTCAACAGAAATTCCCCTTGAGGAAATAAGATTCAAGAAACAAAATCCTACAAGATTTTATTGGTGATTCAACTGAAAGACCAGATCAGATTTCCACCACAATTTTCATGCCCTCCTTAGAAGAGAAGAGTCTTGGATTATGTAGGCATTGCCCAGTGGCCTCAGTCATCTGTAATGAGGCAGTATTTCAAATGTCCTGGTGATGTCACTCATATAAGGAATGAAGTGTCAGCATTTGCTACTTGCCTTATTTGCACAGGATTGTAATGGAGAAAACAGTATTATGGGTAGTTTCTAAAGTCTTACTTTATAAGGAGTTACAACACCTGAAAATGCTGATCCATATTGAAACAGTCGGTGACATCGTGTTTAGAAAACTAAAGTACATAGTTTTACCCCACTTGCAATAGTATATGTTTTATACAGAACATTTTATATCCATGACATCATTTTAAGATGAATAATTTTCTGCAATGAATGAGGCATCCATATTTTTCCTGTCTTACAAACTGTCTCTGAAGAAATAGACTTCTTAATATGTGCCAGTTTCAGATTTGTTTACTTCATCTGTAATTCTTCAAGTTTCCGACTCCGTAAAACCTGCATTTTTTCCATTGTTCATGACTAATGTGGGACAAGAATAAAGAAGAATAAACACTTATGCTAATCCATTTTTTCCCCCTTCAGTGGTATTTTAAACAGTTTGACAGTTGGCACTAGCAAAGGCAAGAACTGGTTTCTAAAGGCAGTTCCGAGAAAAGAATTATCAATGAATGGCTACACGTCTGTTGCATTTGTCCTATAATCTCAGTATGCAAGACAGGTGACTCGAGTGTGATCCACTTCCTTTAAGATTTATAGGTAATCCTTTTATGTTGTACTGTTTTATGTTTAAGGCTGCAATCCTACACACACACAACTAAAATAAGTCTCACTGAACTCAATGGGACTTACTCCTAAGTAGATATGCATATGATTGCAGATGACACAAAATTGGGTGGAACAGCTAATACTCTGGAAGACGGAAACAAAATTCAAAGTGATCTCGATAGGCTTGAGTGCTGAGCTGAAAACAACAGAATGAAATTTAACAGGGATAAATGCCAAGTGCTGCACCTAGGGAAAAAAATCAAATGCACAATTACAGGATGGGGGATACTAGGCTCAACAATACTACAAGTGAGAAGGGTCTTGGAATTGTTGTAGATCACAAACTGAATATGAGCCAGCAATGTGATGTGGCTGCAAAGAAGGCAAATGCTCTTTTGGGCTGCATTAATAGAAGTATAGCTTCCAAATCACGGGAAGTACTAGTTCCCCTCTATTCAGCACTGGTTAGGCCTCATCTTGAGTACTGTGTCCAGTTCTGGGCACCACACTTTAAGAAGGATGTAGACAAACTGGAGAGGGTTCAGAGGAGGGCAACAAAGATGATTAGGGAGGGGACTGGAAACAAAGCCCTATGAGGAGAGACTGAAAGAACTGGGCATGTTTAGCCTTCAGAAGAGAAGACTGAGGGGAGGTATGATCACACTCTTCAAGTACTTGAAAGGTTGTCATACAGAGGAGGGCCAGGATCTCTTCTCGACCATCCCAGATTGCAGGACACGGAATAATGGGTTCAAGTTACAGGAAGCCAGATTCCGCCTGGACATCAAGAAAAATTTCCTGACTGTTAGAGCAATGCCACAATGGAATCAACTACCTAGGCAGATGGTGGGCTCTCCCACTCTGGAGGCATTCAAAGTGCAGCTGGACGGCCATCTGCCAGGGATACTTTGACTTTGATTCCTGCGTTGTGCAGGGGGTTGGACTCGATGGCCCCTTCCAACTCTACTATGCTATGATTCTATGATTATATTAGAATATTGTAAATTGTTCCATTTCATCAAAACACTTCGGTATTATTCATTTGCCTACTTAACAGTAGCAAGCAATAGAACTGTTGAATTGATTTGTCTTGTAGCCACATTTGATTGCTGGCACACACAGATCGTCAGGGCGCAATCCTATGTCCCCTACAACCTTGTCGGGGGGGGCAGCATAGGATTGGTCATAGAAGCCCCTGTGACCTGGGAAATCTCTTCCGAGGTTGCAGCACCACAGTGCGCCCGCTGCCCTGCCTCATGGCCGGCATGGTTCTTTCTGCACCGGCAGGGAACTGAGCACGGAAGACCACATTCAGTTCTCGGGGGGGGGGGAGGGCATTCCACAGGAAGGGGAGGAACGAGGCACCACCAGATTCTGAGGAACCCATGCAGTGTCTCAGCCTCTTCTCCTCTCAAGGAGAGGAAAAACATCTAGACAGCAGAAATCAGCCGTCTAGATGTTTTTGAGGGCAAGAGGAGTGCGGCGGCAATCCCATCTGCCACACTCCTCCCACCCTCAGCAGGATGCCCGTGATCTTCCACATTCAGAGGGTTACGGGCAGCCTCATAGGAACATGCTGCCCGTGTCTCCTGAGTTAAAATGTGGGCTTTATACTGTCAAAATATACTGACTGCTGATCTTTGTAGAAATGCAGGCCATCAGCAGCTGAATATAATTTAGTGTATCTGCATAATGAGAGCTGATGAAGCAGATATGCAAGGTATAGAGCTCGACACTTCCTTGGTGATGCAAAGAGATGCCAGAATGCCCAGTCTATTTGCAGCTGCAAGCAAGGCTCAACCCAGCCTGAAATACTGATGTCAGAGCAGTATCATATTTGTTCAGGATCCATATTTATGCATTTCTTTGCTACTTCATTGTCAGTTTGTTTAATGATGTTGAGACCTTTCTTAGATCATCCAAAAATGGAAATTTATTTATTTATTTATTATATTTCTAGCCCACCTTTTTTCCTGCAAGGAACCCAAGGCGGCTTACATAATCCTCCTCCTCCTCTCCATTTTATCCTCACAACAACCCTGTGAGGTAGGTTAGGCTGAGAGTCAGTGACTGGCCCAAAGTCACCCAGTGAGTTTCATGGCCAAGCAGGGACTAGAACCCGGATCTCCTGAGTCCCAGTCCAGCACTCAAACCACTATGCCACACTGGCTCTCAAGTAATGAAATCACATAAGCAGAGTGGAACAGTCTACCCGGAGTCACCGGATCGAGTCACCCTCCTTCTCTGGCTGAAAACACCCTTGCAGCTAGGTCTGAGTATAAAGTGAAAAGGGAGTTCCTGCCTGGGAATGGCTGAGTTGATACGGGTAGCACAGCTGTGGGAGAGTGAAGCCTCAGCAGCAACAGCTGGGCCTCATCAAGATGCGGCTATAAAGCTCTGAGAGGGGGCAGGGGCAGGGGCAGGAGGGTGTTGGGGAGAGCAAAATAAGGGAAGGCACACTCTCACTCCCTCTCCCCCGCCAAGGCACATGCTGGAGGAGGGCCTCACCTGCAAACCACCCCCCCCCCGGGCTTCCAGAGACCTGGAACTTCCCAGTTGGCTGCTACCAAAAGACCTAGAATCATAGACACATAGAAAAGTAGAGTTGGAAGGGGCCTACAAGGCCATCGAGTCCAACCCCCTGCTCAATGCAGGAATCCAGGTCAAAGCATCCCTGACAGATGACTGTCCAGCCGCCCCTTGAATGCCTCCAGAGTGGGAGAGCTCACCACCTCCCTAGGTAGTAGGTTCCATTGTCTTATTGCTCTGACCGTCAGGAAATTTTTCCTGATATTTAGGTGGAATCTGGACCTCAGGCATATCCGAGCCTGGGCTTAGCATCTTTCTCGGAGGCACCTGGAAAGCCTCACCTGCAGCTCGGTCTGGAGAGCCACTTCCTGAGAGGGCAACCTCTATTGAAGAAAAGCCGTGAAGGAGTGCCACCTGAAAGGCCAATACTTCCAAAGGGACATTTTTGTGATTTAAAGCCAGGAAGAGGGGGGAGGAAGGCATAATTCCTTACCTTGAGTGGTAAGTCTATAATTAGCTGTCTTGGTCTCTGTGCTGTAACTGGAGGCAAAGACTTACAAATAAGAGCTGCCTGCACTTCCTGGTGAAGTCTTGTAGTTATGGAGGCTATGGATGAAGGAGGGTTTAGAGTACCCCTCCCGGAGGACCCGCACACACAGAGTTAAAATGCATAAATGTTATTGGAAGCCCAAACAATTGTTATTTTGTATCCATATATTAAGGTAACATATTGGAGGCAGAATTGTATTAATTTCCACCACTTTATTGAGTTATGGTAGACATCAATATGGCTGTTCTAATGTGACTGACTTTATAAGTGGTTGTATTAAGCCTGTGATCTACTTTTGAGTAAATGCTTGGAGAACATTGTTCTTATACATATTTAAATATTTGCAGGAATATTCAATGGAACGCAGGGTGGGATTGCATTTGTGGGTTGTTGTGTGTATGAACTCTTATAACAACAGTTCATATTATTCACACTGAGAGCCAGTGTGGCGTAGTGGTGAGAGTGTTGGACTGGGACTTGGGAGATCCGGGTTCTAGTCCCCGCTCGGCCATGAAACTCACTGGGTGACTTTGGGCCAGTCACTGACTCTCAGCCTAACCTACCTCACAGGATTGTTGTGAGGATAAAATGGAGAGGAGGAGGATTATGTAAGCCGCCTTGGGTTCCTTGCAGGAAAAAAGTCAGGGTATAAATATAATAAAGAAATAAATATTATTATTAATTTTATTTATATACCGCCCAACAGCCGAAGCTCTCTGGGCGGTTATATATCCAACTACACAGCTCTACCCCAACACTAGCACAGCAAGACGTAGGATCAATCTATCAATCCCATATATAGTGCTAGACATATGCAGAATTAGGTTCACCTAGTGTTTAGGCATGTCTAATTCTGCATACTATCAGACTAATAGTTTTAAATGCAAGGGAAGAAAAACTCTTTCCAGTTTGCTTGTTTAAAAAGACAAAGAAAAAATTAAAGCAACTTGTATAAATGTTACTTCAGTCAATGATTGGCCATTATTACATCCTGTTGGAATTTGGTTTACAGTCTTTCGTTTGGCTCCTAAACTATGTGTGTCATAAATGACTTCATTACAGCTGCTTCCAGCATTAGGCTCAGAATTGTTAATTAAAAGAACTTTAAAATAGATTTCTTACGTTATTTGTGGTAAAAAAAAAAAAAAAAGTGAATTCCAACTAGTAAAGAATTGTTCAGTCCCAGGCTGCAGAAAATGGGAAAGTTAAAAAATAGAATGTGTAATTGATTAGATGGTTTTAAAAATGGCCATTGAAATCTACTACAGCCTATGATAAAATAAAATCAGTTTGCTTCTCATACACCCCAGCTGTCCTTATATACCCAAGATAGTTCCTATTTTCCATAACCTTTCCCTGGTAAATCACCATCCTGATTTTTACCTTTTGGAGTGTGCTTTCTTTAAAATGTTGTTAGTATAAATTACTAGAGTTGCCATCAGAGTTCAACTACTTCCCTAGGATCACCAGAAGTTAAATTTCTGAGCAGAAGGGAGGGAGAGCATTTTGCCTCTGGTATGTATCCATGTAAATATATGCACATGAACACTAAAGCACCAGACAGGGTGCAACCTGCCATTTCATGCACTAGTGAAAAGTGATACTCATTTTGAATGGTTGCTAACAGATTTTAGGACTGTATTTTACATACAGTATGTACAATAACCTTCAGTTTTTAAATGTGCCTCTTTGGACTGTCCCAGGTAAGGGCTTTTGAGCATAAACTACACTGCTTGCTTAAATGCTCAGATGCTCATGTGTAATTTTTTGTTTTTAACCAAGAGTAACCTTGCTGAAATGTTCATACCGACATCAGTCTTAATACTGTGGAGTTCAGTAATCTTACACAGACACTGGTCTAGTCTCAGGGAATCCAGAGGCCTGAGTTATTTGCAAATGAATATCTGAATAAGGCAACCAACATACAGAGCTAAAAGCAGCAACCTCTGTTACTGCTACAGTACTTCACAAGTAACTGAGGTCTCATTGATGTTTAGAGAACACACAGGTAGCATTTCTAGGCTTGCTTCTGCAGGAGTAAACAAAATGGTTTTGGAATTTGCCACCTATTTCAGTAGTGAACCCAGAACACACTTTCTGCCAAAATAGGATCTTTCTGTTCTTTGTCCATATGTTGATGATGGATATGTAACACCAATTACAAGCAGAAGAAAATAGATACCGGTAAGATAATAAGCAAGAACAATGGTAGTAAGTGCAATCACCTGCAGGGAAAATCTTGTCCTAACAATCTGATCTGTTGACTTCAGAGCCACGGCACAAAGAGAATTTCTTTAGATCTAAAATGATTTAAGTGTATACCTAAAAATACATGTGAATGTGACCAATATCTACTTGCAAATATGAATTATACAGCTACATTCACTGGGAAGCAGTGGCACAGCTAGGGCCAGACCTTGGGGTGCAAATCTGGGACACCAGGGTTCTGAGGGGCCCCCAAACAACCCTCTGAACTTATGGTGATGGCTCCTCCTCCTTTACTCTCAACCTGACCCTGGCTACAGTATTGTCTGGCTGGCTGCAAAAGGAATTGCCATGGCAGCTGGCCAGGCGAGCCTGCAGTATGCCACATAATATAACTTTTTCTTTTTCATACTGATGTTTTGAGTAGCAGTGATCTGAACCTATCAGATACTGCCTTTGGGGGACACAACCAATGAAGGCAAAGGAGTGATGTAAAGACTGCTCCACCGTAGTGCAGTGTTCTCCAACCTTGAGTCCCCAGATGTTTTTGGCCTACAACTCCCAGCATGCCCCAGCCAACTATGCTGGCTGGGGCATGCTGGGAGTTGTAGGCCAAAAACATCTGGGGACCCAAGGTTGGAGAACACTGCGCGTAGTGCCATTGCCCTGCCTCATTCACAGAATTTTTTTGAGGGGTGGGGGTGGAGTTGTCTTCCACTAGTAGCCCTCCCTATTTTCCAACCATTTATTCTGTGTTTTTTCTTATGGCAGAAAATCCATTAGAGAAAAAAAGACAGAGTTGCTGCACAATGCCTTCTGATTGGTAGTGCTAGGCGCCCTCCGTCTGACAGCACTCCTAGCCACCCCTAGCTCTGCATGTTATTGGGATGCTGTTATATTTATCTTGTATATCTTTTTCTGGCTGCTCTCCCCTTGCATTTGGTGATAGCCATATCACCAGCTGCTGCACTATGCACATGGTGCAGTTGTAGTCAAGACCCAGGTTAGAACAACAGCTGGAATACAATCGCCGAACCTCTCTGTGCACGACCAGCAAATGCTCCCACTTTGCACGTGGGGGGCAGAGGTGTTTCCCTCTGCTGGCAACCTTTCAGTTCTTATGGGGTGCCAGCTCTGACCTTGGGGTGCGGCTTTGCAGGGGGCTGCCACAGAGCAGAGCAGCCTGCATGCATGAGCAGAACACTGCCCAGAAATACCTTGGATTACGCTTAGTAAGTAAGAACTAAATGGTAAACAGGACCACATTTAAAATGATATTCTATTGATTCCAAATAGCTTTTGAATTTCCAAAACCAGACAGAAGGTAAAAGGAGCATTAAAGTCTACCCTAATCTCTGGGGAAACTATCTGAAATGTCTGGTTGACTCTGTAAAACTATTTGTGCTCATGATAGAAGAATGTACAGGTAACTTTAAAAAAAAGAAGAAGAAGGCACAATTGTATTCTCATTCCCTACAGTGGCCCAAATCCAGAGGAGCACCATAGGCCTGTATTAGGTTTGCAGTTGTTTTAAGCAGACATAGATGCAAAGCCTGCTATGGAAAATCAAGCCCTCAGAATATCCACTGAACATTTCTTGACTGAAATTATTTATACACACAACACATATATAAAATGGCTTGTATTTGATAGTAGGAAAAGGGGCTGTAAAAATATCCTTGAACTTAGTGATGTCAGCTGATATGTTACATCAAAGGCTTAAGAGGAAGGGAGCAAAGAGATTCATTTGCTCCCATTATATAGTCTCTGTGCATCATTCATCAGGTGCTGTGTCACACACACCATTTTCCATCCCTTTTGTATACGGGATCTGGTATTGCTCAACAGCATTAGGTTGTTGATTCTGGACCATGGACTACTACTGGCTGGCATATCCAGTTTCAGGATGACTTAACTGTGTCAGATAGATGAAATTGTTTCCAATGTACACCTAAGGAGGCCCTCAGCAAAGCAAACATTGATTTTGGAGGAGTCTTTTTTAATTTCTCTGTACATGCCCAATGCCAGAAAGCTGTAAATAGGATACCTATATGCTCTAATATCAACCCATTTTGGAGCTTGGAGGTAAGCTGCAAACTGATGGAACTTGCTAGATATCTGCCCGCATTTGTAATGCCAGGACAGGCCTAAACTGCTGGTGGTTGTGTTACCACTTAGAGTGAGGTAAGGCATCGGAGGCAGAGCAGACCTCTTTGGGTGGCCTATGACAGCTGATTCACTGGGTTCATTCTACGCTCAGCAGACCGACTCACTATCATAAATCATAGAGCTGTGATTTTCTTCCTGAAGTAACTTGTTTGCTTTATTTATTTGGAAAAATTCAGTAACTGCGCTCTCCACAGCTTGCCCTAATGGAGACTTACTCAAAGAATGTTTAGTCTTAACAGCATGTGGTTTCCTCCAGTGACTTATGAACCACACTCTGAAGAGAGCCGTGCTGGTACTGAAGTGTGGTAAATATACACTTTGAGATAAGCCACCTCTACCTCAAAAAATAAGCCTCTTCATTGAGAAAAGCAAGGCCACAGGGGGTGAGGTCCATCTTCCTCCTGTTCCCCACTCCTCCTTTCTCAGCCCAAATGTTAAATATCTGCGTGGCAGCAAGCTTAGAACAGAAAACAAGCTATTTTTAGCATACCATACAACTTATTGACAACTTCAGCCTGTTAAGTCAAGCGGTCTCCATATGAAGAAACATCTGTTTATGCAGTTTTTGGAGAAGAGGGGGAATCCATTTGGAGACTAAACTAACAAATTTGTTTGTTTGAAGCGGATGTTAAAAAGTACATGGAAAACAATAGAGATTCTTCCTATTGAAATAGTGAGGACAAATTTAATGCAGGTATGATATAAAAAGGAGCACCAAGGAGACATCAACTTTGGCTTTGAAAAAAATAACAATCTGCCAGAGGAATGTTGAAATACCCTGACAATTGTGATTGTTTACCATGAGACAAATGGGAACTATACATTGATGCACTCATCTGTAACCTAAAGCCAACTAAAAAAAAATAATCACCCAATTCATTGCTAAATACCTCAATATCCTTCAACCCAAGTTCAAGTGATGAACCAGATTTTTTTTTTTAATGCTGGCAGAGTAATTCCATACTGGAAATGTGCTGCCATTCATTTGTATGACAGCAAAGCCCAATGCTATTTCACCAAGAGGCAAGTCCCCTACTCAACCCCTTTTCTGCACTTAAAGTTTCAAAAGGAATAATTTCCCCCTAAAGGAACCCATCACAGCTACTACTGGGTTTGGCATAACCAGAAGAAACTGCCAGCAGCAAGCAGAATACATCCCTCCCTGAGGAGCTGAGGAGCTACACGTTACGTCAAATATGTAACGTGCGGCTGATCCTTACCATTTTGTTTAACTTAGTTTAAGCGAATGAGGCCTGATCTAGATTGGGACCACTACACATGGGTAAGGAGGTTTAAGCCTTCCCACCCAGCCAGTTTCCCCTCCTCACACAAAAATTAATCCCTCCCACCACCATGGGAACTTAAAAAAAAGGAAAGGAAAGAAAAGAAAAGAAAAGAAATACCCCATTGGCACCAATGGAACAGGTCCTGCATGCTTACACTAAGGTAAACAAAATGGTGAGGATCAGCTGCATGTGATATATTTAACACAGCATGTAGTTTAGCCCTCAGCACTCTGTTGAGCAGGGCATGCTGAACACTGGCTCGCCCCAGTAACGAAGGGAAGAGAAACGAGTGCTCAGTCTGTTTTGACACTTCCAGAGAGGAGAGTCCAAATATGGCAGCTGAATAATGGTTCGCATTTGGGGGATGAATTCTATACATTTTGGGGGAGGGCAAGGGACTTGCCATTATCGTACAAGGTGAGCAAGGATTTTTGCAAAAAATAAAATAAAAATAAAACCATTTAACACATGTAAAAGTTCGCTGTTGCTTCAAGTGGTGGTGGAGCTGCAACGAGTCGCCTGCTTGCGTTCTATCCTCCACAGTGCCTGAATGGGAATAATACTATGGCATTATGTAGTGTCATTCACAGAGGCATCATTTCTTTTAAAAGGCATCCTCCACCACACCAGAGGGGAGCAAACTATTTCAGGGGCTGCAGGATAGCCCATATAGCGCACACAGTTCTAATCTCAAACACCTTGCAGTCACTTGCTCACTCAGGGAAAACAGCTGGTGATTTCTGCCACTGCCTCCTGCATCCCAGCACTTGCTGCCTGAGGTGGCCACTTCACTCTACTTAATGGTAGGGCCAACCTGCCTAGGGAAGGTCTGTTGCTTATACTTGATTGGAACAAGATCTGCATGTGTCTAAACACTACATCCAGAAACCTCTGATTGAAACTGTAAGAGGCAATCAATGGGGTGAAAGGGAAGTGGGAAGGGTGGAATGGAGGCAGAGACAATGGAGGAAGAAGAACAATTTGAAGAAGAGGAGATGGGCGAAGAGGTCGATACGTTCCTGAAATTTTCAGTCACCGGCAACATTATGGGCCCATAACATTCATGCAACCATTAATGCAGACTCAAATAGGTTAGAATGTGTACAGTGCAAAAAGTTCTCAACTTGCACCAAGGCATGATGGGACAAAAAAGCAATAGCCACTCTCATGCCTTCCAAATAATTTCCAATGTTTCATGACAGCAAGAATTAATGCAGAATGGTAACATTACAATCTATGATATTTAGGCCAACAAACCCTTTTAAAAGCATTGAACTGCAAGCAGCCAAGAAAGGAAACAAACACAGTCTGTTTAAAAATACCCGATTTTTCACTTTGAAAGAATCTAGAACTTTTGACAAGTTTACATCCTTTAATGAAATTATTAAATGGGAAGTGAAGTCATTGTTTTCAGCTACTATTTTTTGTTTACATACTCAAATGAGATTTAGCATTTCTCCACACATCTCACTCTTTCCAAAACCATTTTTCCCCTCACCTTTAATATGGTTACATTCCATTTTAACATTAACTAACAAAATGTCTAGGACAATGACTTTATTATCCCTTTTGTCTAGGGGTTTAGAGACTATGTATTTTACAGATCTGTTAAACAGCTTCTGAAGCTTCCAAAAATATAAATGAAACAGCTGTTTTTCCCATGCAGTGTCTCAGAAAACACTGAAAATTCTTTGCTGAGGGGCTGCATCTCCCAGGTGCTATCCTTGACTAAGGCCTCAACTCCAGTTTTCTTTGCAGGAAATTAGTATGCAGTTAAAGGGGTAGTAACTTTTTCAAAAAGTCCCCAATCCTGCAGTGAATATGGACTTAAGTTCTTCATCCAGTGCACTGCTGTTCTTTGTCCGGTGAACATGTACTCTAGAAAAGTTGTGGCAATCTGCTGTTTGTGGTAGCTTGGTGTTACCATGCCTCTTCTCAAGTGTACTGGCTTTAGAATAGGCACTGCAATGGGCCATTAGAACAGAAACCACTCTGAGGAGCCACTGCCTGTCAGTGTAGCAATACTGAACTTGATGGACCGATAATGTGTCTTGGTATAAAACAGCTTCTTATATACCTCCCACCAATTGACAGTATCGTATAGCAATCAGTACTGGACAGCTGGTATGCAGTATGTAACAATATTTGACAGTATCTGATAGATGGATTGCAATAGGCTACAGTAAATTGTATATTAACATAACTTTTTTATTGAATCAAAATGGCCAGGATTTAATTCAGTTTTTTAAATGCTGCAAAATTTAATTTTATCTCTAGTAGAAGCAGTTTGGGTTTCTTTGCCATCATTGCTGCACTGCTGTTTGCAGAGGCAATTAGGAATAATAAATCAAAAGAATATGGATTGGATCCAGACTCAGTCATGCTTAAAGTAGAATAATAGAATAGTAGAGTTGGAAGGGGCCTATAAGGCCATCTAGTCCAACCCCCTGCTCAAAGCAGGAATCCAAGTCAAAGCATCCCTGGCAGATGGCCGTCCAGTCCAGCTGCACCTTGAATGCCTCCAGAGTGGGAGAGCCCACCACCTCATTAGGTAGTTGATTCCATTGTCATATTGCTCTAACAGTCAGGAAATTTTTCCTGAGGTCTGTCTTTCTCCATGACTACATCTCCATTTAAGGTTCATGCTTTATTATTTTTTAAATTCCTAATATGTCCTAAGAATTTGTTCCATTGACTTGATCTAGGTTGGAAGATCCATGTGCACAATTAATGTGAATATGCATCCACATGGTGATGCTCATCGGGGTCCCACAGAACTTCTGATGGACACATCTGTTAATGGAGATAAGGATGACAGTCCAAAACAGGGTCATTAATTGAGTGCAAGAATAAGATTAGAGCTATAGATTTTATACAATTCCATCACCACAACCTTACCCAGCCTACTTAGTTAAAGTAAATTATGGCCCTAAGAGAAGTATAACATTTTTAAAAGCCAGGTAGTTTGCTTAGTGAAGGGATAATTCAATGCAAAGTTATCCCAATGAAAGAAAGGAACAGGAGCCTCATTCATTTCATAGGGGCTTGTTCAAGAGAACTTCCTGGTGGCTTGTGTCCTACTTTTTAAATCAAGTGCTGTGTTGCTGGGTTTTTTTAAAGCATTTTACTGAATGTTTGGTAAATGTTGGTGATATACACCATAGGTGCCAGAATATTACATAAATTCCAGATCCTAGCTTAAGGATCCTATTTTGCAAAAATAATAAATGTATTATTTTTGTGTATCCATAAGATTTCCCAAATGTACTGTCCTTTATTTACTGCACCATTATATCTTGCACTGCTGCATAACTGTTGTATATCTCTCCACCTACCCCAAGTTTTATGCTTGTCATGGATGCATCAATTAACTTCATTATATCCGGCCCCTTCAAATGATGGTGAGTGCTCCTTTGTACAGAATGTTCCATGCTTGCATTCAGGGAAGGAAACCAGCCAAAGGAATTGGTTGTTTATTTTTGAGCTAATGTAAAAGTAGACCATGAGCAGACACCACCTGCTGCAGGCTAGACCTGACAAAGAGGTCATCTTTGTTGCACATGGCTGAAGAGTTGTCTCCTGCTGCTGATTGGCACTATTTTTAGCAATAGACTTGAAAACCTCTTATTCTCTAAAAAAAAAAAAAAAAAAAGTCATGTTCATTTCCATCTGAAGAGTAACGCTGCCTGGTTAAGGAAGAGAGACATGAAGAAGGCAGCAAGGCTAATACAGGCAGTGCATCTATGTCAAGAATTGTGATGACATTCCTGAATCAGGTGCTGACTGCTGACAACTTCATTCTGGCACCAACAATGTGCTAATAGTTATAGAGTGAAAAGGGGCTGTGGCCCACAAGCAGCCCATAATGATGATGTAAATGTTACTTAAGTATACATGATTACAGTAAATTGCACAGAAATTCCAATGGATTCTTTGCTGCAATGTTTATAAATTCCTAGCTCCATAGGGAGGGGGGAGGTAGTGTGGTAAATGGAACCTTGGCACAAACAGAGAAAAGTTTAGCTCCACAGGTGCATAAATGCTCATCTTGGGATCATGTTCAGAACTAGTTAATTTTGTTCAGCTCTTCACATATAGTGAATGTTCAGTGGAGCACTGAATGCTTTACGTATTTGGTCACTCCTCAAATCATGTGTAGTAGGCGATCACTCGTGATCGAGTAAGATTGCCTTCCAGGATAAAATTACAAAACAAAAATTACATAAAGAGGAAATTGTATAAAATTGTGTAGACTCTAGCGATGGGTCCGTAACTGACTGTGGAGACCAATTCTAGATCCACACAGCTTCCCACAGTGAGGACACAGGTTACCAGATGGAAGATGGTCCTGTAAAGGATTCGTTTGACGTGCTTTTCACTTAGCACGTTTCTCCCTTTCACCTTGCACTCGGGGTTCTTCAAAGTCCATAGAACCTTTGTGAAAGGCCAAGCTCCAGTTAGATCGTTCATTGGCTAGAGCTTCCCAGTTCTCGATGTTTATATTGCATTTTTTTAGATTAGTCTTAAGAACATCTTTAAACCTCTTATACTGACCACCAATATTCCACTTTCCATCCTTGAGCTGGGAATAAAGTAACTGCTTTGGGAGATGGCAGTCAGACATTCGAACAACATGACCAGTCCATTGAAGTTGGCGTTGAAGGATAATTTTTTCAACGCTAGTAGTCTTTGCTTCTTCCAGTACACTGACATTTGTTCGCCTATCTTCCCAAGTAATTTGCAGGATTTTCCAGAGGCAATGTTGATGAAATCTTTCAAGGAGGTGGAAATGACGTTTATAGATAGTTCATGTTTCGCAGGCATACAGCGTTTTGGTCTCCCTACAGATATCCCGATCCTCGAACACTCAACGTTTCATTTGAGAAAATGTGGCACTTGTGGAGCTCAAACGATGCTGGATTTCAGTGTCAATGTTAGCTGTAAGCCTGTAACAGAAAGATAGCTGCCAAGATAGAGAAAATGATTGACATTTTCCAGTATTGCCCCGCCAAGCTGAATAGATGGCATCACCAGAGGGTTAACTTGCACTTGCTGATGAAGCACTTGCTGATAAAGCACTTTCGTTTGTTTTTTTATATATTAAGTGAGAGACCATGTTTTTCATATGCTTCTGTAAAAGCATTTAGGATAGTTTGGAGGTCATCCTTTGAGTGTGCAAAGACTACATTATCATCGGCATACTGAAGTTCCACAATGGAAGTTGTGATTACCTTACTTTTTGCTTTCAGCCTACTGAGATTAAAAAGCTTTCCATCTGTTTGATATATAATACCCACACCAGTGGGAAGTTTCCCCTCGACAAGATGTAGAATCATAGCAATGAAAATAGCAAATAATGTTGGAGCGATAACACATCCCTGTTTAACACCTGATCCCACTTTAAATGGAGCACCATGAGAGCCGTTGTTGTCCAAAACCGTTGCCATCATGTTGTCATGGAGAAGTCGCAAGACATTCACAAATTTATTGGGGCATCCAATTTTCATAAGGATGATCCAGAGAGCCGTTCGGTCTACAGAATCAAAGGCCTTAGCCAAATCAATAAATGCCATATAAAGGGGTTGATTTTGCTCCCGGCGTTTTTCTTGGAGCTGACATGCAGTAAAAATCATGTCCACTGTCCCTCTAGAGAATGACTCCTGAGATGCTCTCTCTGCCGCTATTGAATCCACCATATGCCACCCAGTGGGATTTTTCAGGGTTGTCCAGGGCTTATTACATGCTGGCCCTACGGAGGCTGTGGAGCCATCTGTAGCACACGGGACCCCTCCTCCAAACCGCACACCCTCAATGTGTACTTCGCTCTCACCAAGTGCCACCTTGTATTGGTCACTTCAGAGTTTAAGCTGTCTTCTTAAGTTGCGTTAGCCGATTATATGTCTTAGGTCTTATATGTAGCTGTTCACCCACGTTTGTTTGTCTTTATTAAGAGCAGTTTGTTTTATTTGATTACTTGGAATAAGGTGCCCCTCCGTTAATTCCCTTCTTACTTTACTGTCCACCAGTCAGACTCTGGACACTTAGAACTTTGAATACAAAGATTGATTTATTGTTCTAACAAAGTCTCTAAACTGATATTCAACTCAGGAACAGATAACTTGGATTTTCAACAGTTAATTCAAACTTGTTCTTTGCTTAGATTCAGGTTAAAGGCAGGCAGATGTTATACAGTGCTCTTTGTATCAACTCGGCTTGGTTACTTGAAGTTACAATATCAGACCAGTGAACTTAACTGTCCCTGTCACTAGTTCAGAGCTTCACCTTCTTCCTCAGACAGAAGGTCCTTCACTCCCTAAGTGGAGACTCCTGTGAACTGTTCTATACTAACACCTTCACGTTTGCTTTCTCACAACTTAGTTACTAGATTTCCTGTCTGAACTCTTCAGTACCACCTTTCCCTACCTACTCTATTAACCTTCCATTTCCTCTCTCACTCCAACCCACTCTCTCCCCAACTGACAACTGACTCCCCTTTAACTGCCAGCTCCCTGGGGTTCTATGTTCTCTGCTTCAACCAATCAGAGCCTCTGGAATGTTCAGGTTGGCCCCTCCCCAGGCTTCTGCCTGTCACTCCACCACACCATCAGAGGTCCACTGTGTTATGTTTGCAAGGTACTTTCAAGACAAAATCTCTTGCATTCACCTGGATTTAGACTCCAGTGTTATAGCAGATGAATCAGATGAGGTATCCTGAGCACAGTCTTGTCTAGATCCAAGCAACTACTTCCATATTGGATCTTTGCCACTCTTGGTTTATGAAAACTGGCAGGGAGGGAACAGCCAGCTGGGTCAGGGAGGTGATTAATGCCTCCTTGCGAAAGGGAGTGGTCTCATGCCATCTGAAAGAGACACTGGTGAAACCACCCATGAAAAATCCTCCCTGGACCCTGAAGATCTTAACAACTTTAGATTGGTGGTAAATGTTCCTTTCCTGAGCAAGGCCCTTGAGTGACTAGTTGCCAATCAACTACAGATGCTCTTGGATGAAACTGATTATCTGGATTAATTTCAGTCAGTGTTCTGGCACAGAAACAGCCTTGGTCTCCCTGTATGATGATCAGTGACCCTGTTGATTCTCCTTGATCTCTTGGTGTCTTTTGATACCGTCAACCATGGTAACCTTCTGGGGCAATTGTCTGAGTTGGGAGTGAGAGGTCCTGCATTGCAGTGGTTTCACTCCTACTTGGATGGTCAGCTCTGGAAGGTGGTGCTTGGATGATGTTGCTCGGCTCCATGGATTCTCCAGTATGGGGTTCTGTGGGGGTCAGTTTTGTCCCCCACTGTATTTAACATCTACTTTAAACTATTGAGTGAGGTTATCAGGAGTTTTGGAATATATCATCATCAGTATGCTGATGACATTCAGCTCTATTTCTCCTTTTCATCTTCATCAGGTAGTGGATGTTAGGGATATTACCGCGAGTCTCGGGGGGGGGGCTGAAAGCAGGCTGAAACCGGCCCGCTCACACACACACACACGAGATGCTTGCGCCTTACCTGGCTGCCGCTTGATCCATGGCTCCATGTCACGCTGGCAGCACGGGGTCCCGTCGTGTCACTTCCGGCTGTGACACAACAGGACCCCGTGCTGCGTTTTTAGCATAAAAACCAGGGCAACCCGGCTTTAAATGGGTTTTAAGCCAGGTTGCTCTGGTTTTTACGCTAAAAACACAGCATGGGGCCCCGTCGCATCACTTCCTGGCAACCGGAAGTGATGTGACAGGACCCCGCACTGCCAGCGAGGCGGATCGAGCGGCGGGGGGGATTCATGCCTTGTGGGGGGTGCTCGCCGAGAAAAAGGTGAGCACACACCCCCCCGAGGTAGGTTTTTCACATCCCTAGTGGATGTGCTAAATCAGTGCCTGACTGCAACAATGGACTGGATGAGGACTAATACTGAAGCTTAATCTAGACAAGATGCTATTAGTGGGTGGTTCTTCTGACAGGATTGAGGGTGTTCAAGCTGTTCTGGATGGGGTTGCACTTGCCCTGAAGGAGCAGGTTCATTGCTTGGGGGTTCTCCTGGGGTCATCATTCTCACTTCAGGCTCAGGTTGCCTCAGTGGCATGGAGTACCTTCTACCAGCTTTGGTGACTGGCCCAGCTATGCCCCTGTCTGGTCAGGAATAACCTAGCTTCAGTAGTTTATGCTCTAGTAACCTCCAAGTTAGATTACTTCAAAGCGTTCAATGTGGGGCTGCCCTTGAAGATGGTTCAGAAGCTGCAGCTTGTGCAAAATGCAGCAGCCAGATTGATAGCAGGGAACAGAAGGTCTGAACACATAACACCAGTTCTGGCCCACTTGCACTGCCTACCTGTATGTTTCTGAGCCCAATTCAAGGTGCTGGTTTTGACCTAGAAAGCATGGCTCAGGACAACAATACCTGCTGGAGTGCCTCTCCCAGTATGAACCTACCATATACAATACTCATCATCTGATGCCCTCCTCCAAGTGGGAGGGAGGCTCAGAGGATGGCAAGAAGGGAGAGGACCTTCTCAGTGCTGGCTCCGGATTATGGAACAATCTCCCCAGTGAGGCCCGCCAGGTGCCAACATTGTCATCTTTTCAGCACCAGGTTAAGACTTTCCTCTACACCCAGGCATTTGATAAGGTTTTTTAATGGATTCTTGGATTTCCTGTTGATTGTTCTAAAATTGTTATAATTTTCTTTGTTGGTTTTATATTGTGTATTTCAAGGGTTTTAATTTTGTAAGCCACCTGGAGAGCTTTGCCTATTGGGCAGTATAGAAATGTAATAAATGAAATTAAATGGGAGAAAGTTTTCCTTTGAAATACATTAGGAATAATATATATTATTTAACCCATTTTTTTCCTTTGAGCAGTCTCGTTCTTCTTTCTATTTGTTGGCAGTAGCTGTGTGTGTGTTTCTTTCTTTTGCTGAGGCCTTTTTTGAGCTCTGACCATCAGTCAATCAGGCAGGGTGGGATTACATTGCTATAGGATTTTGTTCTGTTCCCAGTAGATGAATCCCCAAATCATAAACTCCAGAACTGGAAATGACAAAATGGGGGTGTGACCTTATAGGACAGAAGCTAAAGATGGAATGAATGGCAAAGTAGATAAAGTCAGGCTGAGAGCAAATGCTATGTGAGAGGATGAAAGTACTATGCTATTGATTCTGTACAAAAAGCCTCAGGCTTCTAAAACCATAGATCCAGTACCTTTCGTCATCAGTACCCAATGGAGGGCATGAATATACTTATTGATGGATAGAGGTTTCAAATATTAGATTCCCAATTTTCTAGCAATTAGATCTGATTGCTATCTTGTGGTTATATTGGAGTTTGTTTTGTACACCATCCTCAAATGGTGACAAATTTATTCCTTCACATTAGTCTGCTGGACTCTGTCCTTAAACGCCAGAACACACAAGGGAAGCATGGATTCCTTGAAAGCCTTGGCCTCTCACGGCACTTGGCACAAGGGATAAATTTTGTTCCAATTATTGGAGCAAGATCAACTTTAGAAACCTGCAACTCTATTTGAGCAACATGAATCTAAGATTTGCAAAGGATAGCAGTTGGATTTAAATAATTGAAAGGCCTTGGGCTTCAGCTCACCTGGATAAAGTACAATTCTGTGTAAATACTGGGGAGACTTTAGGTGCAAGAAGAACCAGGGCCAATCTACACTAGCATTTTATTCCAGTACTGTAACATCTGGCCCACATGTGGGGCACACAATACATTCCTCAGCCCATTGTCCTGTCACTATTTCTCCCTCTGTTTCTCCCCAAGCTATATTTATTATGTTTTTTTCCCCCAGTGCTTGCAGTTCCTGTGCACTACAAGGGCATATGTGTTCCAATCTAGTGGTATTATTACTCCAAGATGGGCAAGTCAGCAACCCCAGGAGAGCTCAGTGGGTTCTAGCATTAGTAGGCAGAGGAGTGAGTTTCAAAAAGGAAGCTGGTGATCCAGCTAACCCCTACGGGCTAGTAATTGAAGGGGAAGAACATGCATGCCCCTCACCTGAGCAAACAGTCAATCTCTGGCAGGTAGCATGGGCCAAGGCTCATGAGACAGCCTTGCAAGAAGGGTTTTTAGTCTGGTACACAGATGGGTCCTCATATTACATGATGCAGGGAACCCGCAGAACAGGGTATGGTGCTGTGAGGGTTAACAATGAGTGGGTCCTCAGTGGTCCGGTTCTCTCTCACTCGGCACAAGCCGCAGAGGTAGAAGCAGTCCTGAAGGTGCTGCAAGCAGAGCCTAGAGACGCTGGTCACCATTTACACTGACTTGGATTGGGTAGCGAGAGCAGTAGCTGTATGGTTGCTGGTCTGGGAAGGGAAAGGCATGGTTACCACAGACAGGAAGCCGGTAGCCCACGTTTCCAAGTGGAAGCAAGTCCTAGAGATCCTTAGGCAAAGGACGGCAGAGACATGGATTGCTCACACAGCAGGGCACCGCAGGAAACCAGGAGAGCCAGCCAAATGGAACGGAGTAGTCGACACGATAGCCAAAGCCGCGGCTGCGCCAAGCACAGGTTTCAAAGAGGCAGAGCCCAATCATCAAGTGGCTGCAATAACAACCAGGGGGCAAGCATTATTAACAGGTGTAACCACTTTAGACCTAGCAGAGTTTCAGAAGGGAGATAAAGAGAGAGAAGCACTAGCAGCAGCAGGTCGAAGTTCAAAGGGAAAATACCAGATCCGCCAGGAAGATGGATTGTGGTGGGCCATTAGCTCGGACCAAATTCACCATTGGATAGTCCCACGGTGTGTATGGGGGGACTTAATTCAGTTCATCCATGAGCAAGGTCACAAGGGAAAACTAGACACACTCACCAGAGGAATAGAGACAGGATGGTGGCCAAAAATGAGAGAAGAGGTGGATCAATGGTGCAATGACAAACTCAGACAATTCAGCTGGCAAAGTTCCACCAACACCAGAGGATCTCAGGTCCCTGGGTAAGGCTCCAGTGTGACCTCATCGGGCCTTTACAAAAGACCGTGAGGGGGAACAAGTACTGTGTAGATGCCTTTATCCAGAATGTGGAAGCAATTCCATGCAGAGACGCTACAGCAGCTGCCACTGGTAGGGCGGCCTAGGGTATTAGATTGTGACAGAGGCAGCCACTTTGTAGGAGAAGTGATGCAGGAACTGTGTAAAGCTTTGGGAATCGAGCAACAGTTTCACATTGCTTACCACCCAGAGTCCTCAGGACTAGTAGAGAGAACCAACGGGGAGATCAAAAAGGCGTTATGCAAACAGATCGGGCTGACAGGGAGGAACTGGGACAAGAAGTTGCCTCTAATCCTAATGGTCATGAAGACTTCCAAGGCAGTACACGGGTACTTACTTTTTCAGGTCATGACAGGCAGACAGATGAGGATGCCCAAATCGTGGCTAGGAGTGCCACGTGGCTAGGAACTGCCGAGTGAATGGGATGCAAAGGTAGTCTCAGACACTTGGGTGCAGTCACTGCTAGAAGAAATAGCCAAGATCCACAAGAATGCAGCCATTAAGCTTGGGCAAGCACAGCAAGCTATGGACAAGAGACTGGGTGCACAACCCATGCCAATGGAAGTAGGAGAGGCAGTCATGTACAGAAAGTTTTCGGTGAAAGAACATGCCTTAGTACACAAATGGGAAGGGCCAGCCTTAATTGTAAACCAAGCCAGTCCCACAGTCTACCAGGTTGAGCTCTCAGCAGGCAAGAAGGGCAAGGCATGGAAGAAATACTTCCATTGCTCACAGTTAAAAGACTGGAAAGGGAAACCTCCAGATGCAGGCACAGTAGATCTGAACGCAGCAACTGAGCAGTAAACGGGCATTCTCTCCACCTGTGTTCACAGAATGACCCAAGCATCAGACTGCAGTGCAGATGCAGAAAGGGAAAAGATTACTAGAAGATCTGAAGGAAGTCTATGTGTGTTTGTCTTGTTTGTTGTGTGTGATTTGACATAATTGGGCATGCCAAAACTCACTCTATTGTTTACCAGCATTGGTGGATTTCAGTAGAGGGATCCTGGGAAGGGGGCGTTTTTTGACAAGCACTCCTGGGGACAGTACAGAAGGTGGAGCTGCACTGTCCTTAAAGGGAAGGTAATGGGGTTTCAGCACTGATGGCACTTATAGGCTGAGCAAGGCATGGGAGGGAAGACATGGAGGGCAAAGAGATCATGAAGCAAATAGCTGGTTACTCATAATCTTGACCAAGCATGTGCAACCCAATTGGAGAGTTTGCCTCAGCCCAGCACCTAGTTGTGCAGTCCTTCTGTGACAGGAAGCCAGGTGCTTTGAACAATGCTACAAGTGCAGTGAGCATAGGTCCCCCATTAGGACCAGGGCACACAAGGCACCCAAAATTAGAAAGCCAGCATCCAAGCGGGAACCCATGCACTGCAAGATCATTGTTGGTAACAGAGAGCAACCCCAAAGAAAGCAAAAATTGGCTGAGACCAAAAGAGACTCTACTGCAATTGGCACTGAACCAAAATTCCAAAGAAAGCAACCCAGAGAAGTCCAATTTAAAGAAGGATCATGCTTGATCCCAGAAAGGCGTTGCAAATTCTGGTTTGCATAGGAAAATAGAGGGGGGGAAGGGAATTGGAGAAAAACCAAGTCCTCAAGCCTTTTGTCCTGCCTTTGGAACCACTGACCTAAAAAGAACAAGGTGTTCCAGAAGCAAAGGCAAGGGGGGGGGGGTTAACCATGGGAACTCAGCACCAAATGAGCAGGCTTATGCAAATCGGGAGCCAATTGGGGATCCCCAGGCCAAGCAGGCGGGGGAGGGTTGGAACTTCACGGTAACTTCACAGTCTCTCTTCACCCCGTGCAGCCAACATGTGGAAGACCCTAGTTCTGTGGGGAATCATGCAAGGAGTCATGGGTGATTGGGAAGTCACCAACAGGTGGAGGTGCCATGAGGTGGCGCACCCAGAAATTGAGATGGCGTGTACACTGACCGACCTAATCCAGGAGCAAGTCCCAAGAAAGGCCTTAAAATCCTCCTTCCGGGTGGATGTACGTCACCATGCAGCTTGTGAGGCAGAACATGGGATCCACTGTATATGCGGTGGGGCGGAGTTCCAGAACACCTTCTTCTTCACCAGCAGGGCACAGTTGCAGTGTGCACCCCTCTTCAATGCCAGCCAAGGAGTGGATGTTTCCAGAGAGCTTGTCTGCCACATCGTCCTAGTCACTGCGGCAACTTGGGCAGTCAGTTCGCCAGTCCACTTCCAAATCGTGGTGCTCAGTGAAAAGGAGAGGTGGAAGGGCAAAGAGATCCTGCTCACCCTCACCGCCTCCATGAGGCAAGTTTACTGAAGGCCTTTACAGGACTGGAAGCATTTTAATGGCCACGTTTCCATGAAGAAGCTGAGAGGGCAAGGCATTTTGGACTGGGGTTTGATGGTAGATGAGGTACGTTGTGGAACCAGTAGGGAACACACTCCATTTAGCTCCGTGAGTTATGACACTGTTATTGACTTCCAAAGTGCACCAGGCCCTTACATCTTCAGGGTCGGGCAGAGGGTTCTAGCAATAGATCCCCTAATAAAAAGTGTAACCCTGTTGTCCAAATTGGAGTACCCGATTATTGGGTCAGACATGCTAAAAATGAATCAATTCCAGGAGGTAATTTGGCAACCAAAGAAGATCCATAAAACAGGTCATTATACCACTCCATAAATTGAATATCTCCCAAGAGTTTCCACAATGTGCACCATACCTGACCACAAGTCAGTAGGGATAGGGAAAATGGGAAGACTTATGGCAAGGGAGGTTTGGGAAGGCCAGGAATACCAGAAGTGTCAGAGAAGCCTGAAGCTTGGGTGTAGGGTCCTTAGATGCAGGGGACATTGAGATTGTGGGCAATAAGCTAAAATACACCACTGAACAGATTGAAGAACTGGCAGAGCCCATCATCAGGGCACTGACCCACACAGTGGAAGTGCCCTGGGTCATTTCTGCAATCCTCCCATTGTGGGAAAGGGTAATAGTAAAGGACAATTTCAAGATTGTAAATACTGTCATGTCTTTGCAATGAAATGTCTCCACAGCAATGTCGTGCATGCAGGTGCAGGGCCTAGCCCAACAGGTAACAATGTCATTAATTCACATGGTTACTAACCAGATGATCCCCCAAGAGGTCACGAGGGTAATTGCACCCTACATGTCTGAAGGGAAACAATGGTTTGAGAAATGGTGGGAGCTCAGGAATCCCAACAACAACAGCAAGGGCCAGGAACTAACACTGTTCCTAGCCACTGTGGAAGTCAAGGAAACAATGAATGTTTTTCCAGTTGTTCCCTTGGGCATCCCAATCAGCAAGGGCATGGTCATGTATGCAGGACCGGTGCAAGGCAGTTTGGTGCCCTAGGCAAGATCAGATATTTAGCGCCCCCCCTCCCACTTGAGCCCTCCCTCCCTCCAGCCCTATGCTCCTGGCGCCCCCTTTAGCCCGGCGCCCTAGGCAGCCGCCTAGTTGGCCTAATGGTAGCACCGGTCCTGCATGTATGCACAAGAAGAACAACACTGGGCACACTTCAGGGCAGAGGTTTGGGAGACTATAAATGTCAGAGGGTGTCAGCATCACCCAGGGTTAGGCTTTGTGTGTGAAGACCAAACCTTTGAGACGCCACACAACTGCTTTTCCAATGGGTCGAGGAATACATCCTACTGTTCATTTATTCTCAAAAAGGTGTCCAGTCCAGCCGCCATGTACGCTGGGCAGGGTGCAGGTGTGTGTAAGGACAAGTTGTGCATATTTTAGTGTTTGTTTTTAATTATTGTTGTACACCACCCAGAGAGCTTCAGCTATTGGGTGGTATACAAAATGAATGAATGAATAAATGAATGAATGAATAAAATGAATAAATAAATAAATATGTGATCATCAATAACCAGTTCATTCAACCAATGATTAGATATGTAAATAGTTGTTTTTGTAACATAGCTAAGATAATAGGTTATGATTTTGAATTTAGTGTGCCAGCATGGACTGTGCAAATGATCCAAGAGCACATAGGGCTTTACCCTACCCTCACACCCATTTCCTTAGGGTATGGCTTGCAAGACCTACAGGGATTGCTAGCCCACCCACACTGCAAAAAGAATTAGACATGGTTAGAGAATTAGGAGAAGTTCACCTCACCATGAAAACCAGGACATAAAAAGAATTGCCGCCTCAATAAGGTAGGCAGGGGGAAAGAGCAGGTGGAGTTCACTAGAGGGGCGGAGTCCAAATCTTGCAGGAGTATAGGCAATTTTTCAATCCAATTGTGGTAATGGCAATAGTTCAAGGTTGTCTTTTCATTGCAACACTTGGGATGATTGTATGGATAAAAAAAGCTGGCACAGAGTTCCATAGCCTCGAGCAGCAACTGAGCATCCAGTACCAATTAAGGAGGTGGTAACTTCATATTCTCCGAATACCAAGCTACCAATGGGGCGACTGTTATGAGTGGATATAGTTATAATCATTTGGTTATGACTATAGCTCATCATGAGGAAGACCACAACAGGCCCCAACAGGAGCTGGGTAAGCTTGGGTTCATGTGAAATGAACAGCTGCCCGACTGGCCCACAGGATGCAAGTGAAGGTTTGAATGGAGAGTTATTGAGAGCCTGATGAATAGGCAGTGGCCAAGAGTCTTGCACTGATTAGATTAACACGCATGGCCTAAAGGCACAAGAGAGAAACTCTCCTGAAAAGAAACTAAAAATAGCCCTGCAAGGATGGCTCCCCACCCCCAATAGAGGAACTCAACCAGAAACTTAAGCTCATCATGTAAGGCAAACCCACAAAAGGTTTTCCTTATGACACTCATCAAGGGCCATCAGCTCACAAAAGATAGGGCAATTTGCAGGGATTAAGAACAGCAGTGGGACAGAAACTGCCCCTGCTGCTCTCGTGTCGCCAGGAATGCAGGAGAAAAGTATACGAACAGAGGGTTTGGGTAATGGAGTATGTGTCGGAAGAGGGTCGAGAGAGTCATCCATAAGTCGCCCGAGCAATTTAGGGATGTATCTGAGAGTAATCGCGAGTCTCGGGGGGCTGAAGTGAGGCTGAAATCGTCCCACCGCGCCATGCCAGCAGCGCGGGGTCCCGTCGCGTCATTTCTGGCTGCCAGGAAGTGACGGGACGGGACCCCGTGCTACGTTTTTAGCACAAAAAACAGGGCAACCTAGCTTAAAACTTAAAATTTGCTATTTGCAGCCGTTTTAAATTGGGTTGCCCTGGTTTTTACGCGACGGGACCCCACGCTGCTGGCAAGGTGGATTGAGTGCTGCGGGTATTTGGGCCTTTGGGGGGGGTGCTCGCCGAGAAAAGGCAAGCACCCCCCAAAGGTTGGATGAACACCCCTACCTGAGCTTGCTTGGGATGCAGACCTCTTGATCGCCCTGCCCCCACAAGACTACAGCTGAGAGTCCACTGCAGGGAGCCATCAGCAGACAAGGAAGTAACTGGGACTTCTTTATTCTAGTATCCTTCTAGACAGAAGCCTTTCTTCCACCCCCCTTTCTATCTAGGCTACTAGGGCAAACAGGGACTCTTTCCTCTCCAGAATATAGAGTATATTTGGACAATAGTGTAAGGATATTTTGCTGCCTGAAACCACTGGGTTTGCTGCACCAACAAGTAAGATGCTGTACCTACTTTATATTTCATCTTTAATAAAATAACTCTTTTGTTTCTGACGTCAGTGTGTGTGTGTGTGTGTGTGTGTGTGTTTAGTGTTGAAGGGCAAGGCACATACTCCACCCAGCAGTGTGCGTCTTTACCCCAGCCAAAGATCCCAAACCTCATGAGAGTGTGGGGTTAGTCTCTCTTCTATAAGGGAATCTAATGCCCCAAATTATCTGTCGTAACAAGGCCTCTCTCAATATAAGCATAGGTCCTTAAATTAATGATATTATGTGCATAGAAAGCAAACTGCATGAAACTCTGTTAACTTAGGCCTCCCTCCTTTCACCTCTTTCCAACCAAATACATCTTAGACAGCATTCAAGAGCTTGCAATCCCACCAACCAGTGTGATAGATTCTTTCCCAAAGGAAACTGGGGTCTTTGTCACCTAATATCATCAAGTGCCTGTGCTCTATTAGCTCATCAGCTGGAGTACAGGAGCTGAGATGGAACCTAATGTAGACTGAGGAGCTTTGTAAATGGAGGCATGCATTCTAATCTGAATTCCCTCTGTGAATTTAGAAGAAGAAAAAATCCAGTGCTCCACTGAAATTAATACTCTTGGTAGGGTTTAGTATTTCTATATAATAGTTAGATGTGGGGGAGAGAGAGCTTTTCTCCTCTGGGTTGTCAGGTCTGTTTTGAGAAGGTGTTAAGAAGGTATCGTTCTAAATTACTTGGCAGCTGTCGAAAGTATTCTTGAATAATTTGGACTGGCGTCTAAAAGGGAGTGTTTCATTCTGTGTAGGTAAGCATGGAAAAATAAATGAAAAACTTAACAGTGATACCACAGAGTATATCTCTGAACCCACATCAGAGTGGTGAGAGAACTGCTAAGGTGGGGGAAAAATCCACTATGGATGTTGCTGACTGTGATTTTTTTATTATTATTATTATTTTATTTTTTTTCTGTAATGTGTTTGAATGGCTTAGGGGATATAGAACAAGGCTGCAGTTGTCAGAGTATGAGGTCCTGCTGTTTCAAAGGTGTCAAATTATTACTCCTCAGCTGGATGAAGCAGGGTTCCAGTGCCAGGAGCCTGTAGACTTTGGCACATGTCTTATCCATTCTTGGCACACAGGGCCTGCCCAGTTAGGGGGAGTCTTGTTGTTCTTCTTAAACTTTAAAAAGAGGCAGCATGGTTTTGATTTCAGTAAGAACATCTTCTCAGTGTTCTTATCAAAATGGAGGACAGTCAAGGTACTTTGGGGTTTAATGGACAGGCATATCACCCAATCACAAAGTAACATAAGAGTGTGGCACCAATAGACCAAGCAAGACAGAAGCAAAAATCCAAAATGGTGTGAGTCAACGTTTATTTGAAAGTCCCACCTTGTTTTGAACCAAAGGTCGTCTTCAGGAGTATAAATAAAATACATATTTCAAGATGTCAAGTTCACACTTACAAACATTAAAAGAATCATTTAAATTTGTCACAAACTCTAATATAGTATGGCAGTGTCTAATATATAAGTCATTGTCTCATTCATAATTATACTATAAACCACGGATGGGGAACATCCAGCCTGCAGGCCAATTTGGCCTGCCAGGCTGGCCCAACTGGCCCGCAGGGCCTCAACTGAGGCCTCTTCCCAAGCCTTGCCCCTTCAGAGTTAGGGGAAAGCAAATAGTGAACTAACTGCTTTGCCCACTCCACATCCTCCCCAATGGGGCAGGCAATGCCACTGATGTCAGTTGCTGTGGCTATGTCCACTAACTTCATCAGGTGAGGGTCATCCAGGTCCCTACCCAATTTCAGTTCCCCATCCCTGCTAAAAACCTTTACCACACTTTGAACTGTGTCCTTCTCAACCAATTTACTCCACATTTACTTCATTAAATATGAGCCTAATTCTATTTGTTTAAATCTACATTGTGTTGTGGAACAAATATAATAGGTGTTTTTTAAAAAAATGTATATCATATACGGATGGGTGACAATATAACTTGGTTTGTTGTTTTTTTATATAAGAACTGGGGAAAATTCACACATTTCTCCATAAACAGAATGGAAAGAACTTGAGATATTTTTAAAATGTTGGAGAACGCAAAACTGACAGATTTGTCCATCCAGGCAGATGGCTTTGAGTGCTTAGCTCTTAAAAGTATGGATTTGAATCCCTGTGTATTCAGATAAAAGAACATAAGAAGAGCCCTGCTGGATCAGACTAAAGGTTCATCTGGTCCAGCATTCTGTTCACACAGTGGCCAACCAGCTGCCCACAGTATCCCACAAGCAGGACAGGAGTGCAACAGCACCCTCCCACCCATATTTCCCAGCAAATGGGGTACATGGGCATACTGCCTCTGACATTGGAGGTAGCATATAGCCATCAGGACAAGTAGCATTGCTAGCCTTATCTTCCACAAATTTGCCTAATCCTCTTTTAAAGTCATCCAAACTGGTGGCGATTACTACATCATCTGGTAGCAAATTCCATGGTTTAACTATGCAGCTGTGTGAAGAAGTACTTCCTTTTATCTGTCCTGAATCTCCCACCAATCAACTTCATGGGATGATGCCAAGTTCTAGTATTATGAGAGAGAGAGAGAGAGAGAGAGAGAGAGAGAGATGTTTCCCTAGCCACTTTCTCCATACCATGCATAATTTTGTAGATCTCTATCATGTCTCTCCTCACTCACCTTTCTCTAAGCTAAACAGTCTCAGATGTTGTAAATGTTCTTCATAGGGGAGTTACTCCAGCTGCTTGACCATTTTCATTGTCCTTTTTGGCACTGTTCCCAAGTTTACATCTACAATATCCTTTTTTAGGTGTGGTGACCAGAACTGTACGCATTATTCCAAATGTGGTAGCACCATAGATTTGGATAAGGGGAGTATGATCTTGGCAGTTTTATTTTCAATTCCTTTCCTAACTATGCTTAACATGCAATTTGCCTTTTTCACAGCAGCTGCACACTGGGTCGACATTTTTCCCAGATGTCCAACTCCACCACAACCCCAAGATCTCATTGTTGTTCAGTCACCACTAGCTCAGATCCCATTAGCGTATATGTGAAATTGGATTTTTTTTTTGCCCCAACACACATCACTTTACACTTGTTTACACTGAACCCCATTTGTCATTTTGATGCCCATTCACCCAGTTTGGAGAGATCCTTTTGGGGCTCTTCTCAATCCCTTTTTGTTTTAACCACCCTAAATATTTTGGTGTCTTCAGCAATCTTTGTCACCTCACTGCTTACTCCTAATTCCAGATCATTTATGATAAGTTGAAAAGCACTGGTCCCAATACAGAACCCTGTGGGACCCCATCCTTTACATTCCTCCATTGTGAGAATTTACCATTTATTCTTGCTCTCTGCTTTCTGTTCTTTAAACAGTTGCCAATCCATCAGAGGATATGTCCTCTTATTCCATGAGTGCTAAGTTTGCTCAGAAGTCTTTGATGAGATACTTTTTCAAAAGCCTTTTGCAAATCCAAATAAACAATCTTTAATGGATCACTCCTATCCACATGCTTTATAGATCTGGAATATGTCATAGTATGATTTCATAAGCAACATTACAAATTGAGTTTTACAAATGCATTCTGATATTACCTATGTCAGGAGTCTTTGGTAAGGGACACTGTAAAAGGCCTTTTGGAAGTCTAAGTAAACAACATCAACTGGATCACCCTTGTCTACATATTTACTGATACTCTCAAAGAACTCTAAAAGTTTAGTGAGAGAGGATTTACCTTTACTGAAGCCATGTTGATTTTTTTTCAGCAGGGCTTGTCCTTCTATATGTTTACTAATCTTATCTTTAATAATGCTTTCAACCAATTTATCTGGACCAGATGTTAAGCTAAGGGGCCTGTAATGTCCCCGATCTTGTCTGGATACCCATTTAAAAATTGGTGTGACATTGGCCATTCTCCAGTCCTCTGGTACAGGCTGATCTTAGGGATGTGTTACATATTTTTGTTAGAAGAGCAGCAGTTTCACACTTGAGTTCTTTAAGAACTGTAGGGTGGATACCATCTGGGCCTGGTGATTTGTTAGCTTTCAGTTTCTTCATAAGTTTCAGAACTTCATCTTTTGCCACCACTATTTGCCTCAGTTCCTCAGACTCCCTTGCTGAAAACATCAGCTCAGGCATAGGTATATATCCTACATCTTCTGCAGTGAAGACAGATGAAAAGAATTCATTCAGTTTCTCTGTGATCTTATTATCCCCCTTTAGTACTCCTTTAACTCTGTTGCAATCCAACAGTGCAACTACCTCCCTGGCTTGTTTCCTGCTTCTGATATATATATATTTAAAGGATTCTTTATAGTTGGCCTTGATATTGTTAACAATGTGTTCCTCAAAATGCTTTTTTGCATCTCTTATTGTCTACTTGCATCACCTTAGTGCATGTTTGTGCTCCTTTTTGTTCTCATTTGGGCAAGACTTCCATTTTCTAAGGGAACCCTTCTTTTCTCTAATAGCTTCCTTGATGCCACTCATTTCCCATGCTGGTGACCTCTTGGACTTGGTGCTACCTTTCCTAAGAAGTGGTATACATTCTAGCTGAGCTTCTATTATTGTGGTTTTGAGTAACCTCCAAGCATTTTGGAGAGATTTAACCCTCTTGATTCCCCCTTTCAACTTCCTTTTTACTAGTTCCCTCATTTTTAGAGAAATTTCCTCTTTTGAAGTCAAATGTGACTGTGTTGGACTTCCTTGTCAATTTTCCACTTAAATATAAATTAAGTGCTACGCTGCTACACTGGCTGGGGTATGCTGGGAGTTGTAGGCCAAAAACATCTGGGGACCCAAGGTTGGAGAACACTGCTCTAACCCTACCATCTTTAGGACAGCCTTCGATAAGTTAATCCATGGATTGCCTTTTTGTATTATTTTCTCAATAAAACTCCTTTTCTGGAAGAACTCTGATCCTGTCTCACTTGCTCCCTCCCAAATACCTGAATGAGTACACACATACTGTTACACGCACTGTGCGTTTGTGCATTTCAGAAAATGCTATTTTCAGGTCCAGCTCTCCCAGGCAAACAGCAGCCTGTTCCGTGATCAATGGTTGGAGATAACAGCTGGTTTCACCACTCATAGCTAGAGAAAGGCAGCATTTTTCCTAGTGCTGAGGGGGAAATCGGAGAGGAGAGTGGGGTTTCCCCCTCCACGCTAGAGAAATGCTGCCATTCTCTAGCACTGGGAGAGGGGCCCGAGAGAGTGGGTGGGATCTGAGAGGGGACCTCCATGGGCCAGATGGAGAACCTCTGCAGGCCAGATGCTTCCCATGGGTGAGAGGTTCCTCATCATGACATTTGATCTTATTGAGATTGTAAAGATCTATAGCTTTGGAATTACATGGATTTCGTAATGAGCTGTTCTCCCATTCCAATGGGCACTGTGTGTTCAGAATTTCTGAAATGTCTGGCATTAAGATAGGGGAGAAGATAGGGACACCTGCCCTAGCTGCAGTCTGGACAGTAGCATAAAATGGGACTCAAAGGCCAAGTGACATATTAACAACCTGAGTTCAGTGATCCTGTATGTTATGTTTGTCTTATCCCTCTTAAAAAAAAAAAAAGAACAGTGCCCCTTTTTGAATATGAAAGGTGCTGGAATTAAGAGGAGAATTGTTGACTTCAGATCTTAAATATTGGACATGGCCAGGGGAGTGGAAGAAGAACAGACAGAGCCAGGCCAGTTCCTGGTGGCTTGGGGCAAAACCTGGAGGAGTCTGGAGGGTCAGAACCTAAGAATATAAGAAGACTCCTGCTGGATCAGACCAAAGGCCCATATAGTCCAGCATTCTGTTCAAACAGTGGCCAACCAGATGCCTATGGGAAGCCCGCAAGCAGGACATGAGCACAACAGCATCCTCTTGCACATGTTCCCTGGTGTTCAGAGGTATACTGCCTCAGATACTGAAGGTGATAGTTAACCATCATGATTCATGACTAGCAGCCATTGATAGTCTTATCCTCCCTGAACCTGGCATGTAGGGATGGGCCGATCAGTTTATTTCTGGTTTGTGTCAGCTTTGCATGTGTTCTTTCATAAGTCTGTTCTGTCCCATTTCCACATTAATCTTTGATTTTAAAAAATCTGCATGAACACACACACATAAATATGTATTTAAATACATATTTGAATTATTTTCTCACAAAGTACACATTTCTGAATGCATTTTTTTCTGATGCAAACATTTCTGAACATATTTTATCCTAAAATATCCATTTTAAAATACATTTTGGTATATTTTTTGAGCCAAGAACCGCACTGCAAAATTTGGAGAAGAGTGAAATCTCAAGGATAATTACATTCCGATCCACACATTCAGGAGGTGAATATCAAGTCAATTTGCATTGGAATTCACGAAGACAGAATTCCTCAAGTATTCCTAATGGCAGGTTATACAGGTAATGAATCTGGAGTTGACTGGCTTTTCAGAATCCAGTACCAGTTGGAAACTCAAACTCATTATGGTGATGAAGAATGGGTGGCTTCCTAATTATGGTGCTGCAGTCCAAATTACCAATTCTCTTGTGTGCAATACCTTTCCCCTGTGAAAATGAACCAGTCACACAGTGGATCTCAAACTTTCTTCTAACAATTTTACATCCTGCCCTGTCATAGTCTCCAATTGCCCCGAAAATGCTGGGACCATCACGAAAACCCTAAAGCCATCATGGCTTCTCACTTTGTCATGCAGAGTCCCGAATTCCCCTGCCTCCTGCAACTGCAAGCTTAGCTGCGATTTTGCCCAAGGCCTCTAAGATAGCTCTGCTTAGACTTGAACAGCCGCAGTAAGCAGGTAGGTAGGGAACAGACGCTGTTAGCTGGGAGGGCCAGGGGAAGATGTGTGTGCGCGCGTGCATGCATGTGCATACTCTACCTGCTGCCTCTGCTGCATGTTGCTGTGGGGAAAGGATTAGCTGGGTGAAAGCCTGGTCTGATGGAGAGGTGAATGAGGGAATTTATCACATGATTCCTATCTTTATATTGCCAAAGATTTTATTTCCTAACAGAGCTGACTCTTTGCCTCTAACAGGTGAATTTACATTGTCAGAAGGAAATGCAAGAAACTTCCCCTGCTCTCTGAAGCTCCATGTTTGGGGCTGTGGGGTGGGTGGGTAAGTGTCACCTATTGAATTTGTGCCAATCCTGACCATTTTAAAACAAAAAGAAAGAGATTGCCCTGCAAGCACAGACCCCCTCCTTATGAAAAACACCAGATATCAACAATTAAGGGTTTAAGTAAGGTAAAAAGATATTACAAAAGCCACTTATAAAATATTATAAAATAATATATAATATAATAATGTAATAATTATAATATATAAGATTTTGTGTGTTTCCTCTAATAACTGTTGTACTTGACCATGCATTTTGGTTGCCTGGCCATACCCTCAGGTTGCCTGGCCACGCCCTCTTGATCACACCTTCATGTTGCTTAACCATACTTCTTACAAATTCACATGTGTGTCCCTATCTTCATCTGTGAAATGTTGGAGAGTGTGCCGTGTGTGTGCGTTTCTGTGATAGAATTGTTATGTGAAAAAACAACTTCCTGGAAGGACATTTACTTCCTGGAATATACAATTTCTCGGTAAGTATCTCTCATTACAGTTCTTAGAAATGCACTTTAAAAAATAAAATAAAAAATCAGGAAAGTACAAAATCCAGAGATAGTGGAGGCAAGGTTTCATTCTTGATGTTGCCTCTAAACAGCACAAGGTGATAGAGACTTAAGGCAGCCAAAGTGACAGTAATAAAACATAGACAGGGAGAAGCTTATTAAACTCATGTTTAGACAGCTTGGTTCAGCCCTTGGCCATGAAGGTGGTCTATAAAGCAAAAGATATAAATAATTAACATGTCCCTTTAGGTTGCAAAAATAAGGCCTGCTTTGTGTCATGGCTGTGGGTTTGTGGCCAAGGAGAGAGGCCCGCGCACGGCATGCCAGTAACAAGAGCATCGAGGAATGTGACTTCGTCTGCTTCTGCAAGGCTGGCTCCTTTGTTCCCCCTGCCCATCTAGAATAGATGAGTAGTTTAGGGGGAGAAATCCCCACCCTAAAGTTCTATGAAGAGAATTTTACAACTCATAAACTTTAGCTAGTGAATCCTATGCACAAAAATATTTAATGTTTTCCATGCTTCTCAGTAATTCATTTTTGGACTTTTAAAGTTTTAACTTTAAATATTTATCCCTTTGCCAACCTGAACTGGATAGGCATATTCAGAGGAATCATTCTATTATTTAAACAGTTGTTTCTCAAGCACAATAAAACTTGGAATGATAACATGGAAGAGGGTTTGAAAGGAATGTATTACTGTCACAATTATTGTTGTCAGTATTTAATTTATACAGCGTCATCAATGTACATGAAGCGCTACAGAAGTCTTCCCCAACTTTTGCAGGCAGAAGGTCCCAGGCTGAATCCCCGGCGGCATCTCCAGGTAGGGCTGCAAATATTCCTGCCTGCAACCCCGGAGAGCTGCTGCCAGTCAGTGTCGGCAATACTGAGCCAGATGGACCAATGGTCTGACTCAGTATAAGGCAGCTTCCTGTGGTCCTATGAGCTAGGCCAGTGTTCTCCAACCTTGGGCCCCCAGATGTTTTTGGCCTACAACTTGTATAGGCCCAAAACATCTGGGGGCCCAAGGTTGGAGAACACTGAGCTAGGGCTTTTTCTCTGAAAGATCCTTATGTGGCATAACCTGTAACTGCTCATTTACAGAAGCAACTAATAAACAAGCATGTGAGAACTGTCTTTAAATCAAACTTCCTTTGAGTGCAATTAATAAAACGCACCACTATGCATGACTACTTTTGCTCTCATCCTATCCCTTGTCTCTCCCACCCTTCTGTCTTGTCCCTGTTGTCAGAGCAATTTGGGACAGGGACTTGTCTTCCTTGCTCATACTAGAGTCAAGTCTTCTCCAATCTGGTGTCCTCCAGATGTCTTGGACCAGAACTCCCTTCAGCGTCTGCCAGTATAGCCAATAGGTAGGGATGATGAGAATTACTCTGCCATTCCTGTTGGCACCGGAGCAATGACAAATTAAGTTCAGGATTGCAGGTGTTGGATGCCCCTGGGGTGAAATATTGAGGGAGGCAGTGGACCTTGTTGCACCCCAAGTGACATACGGGGAGTGCAACGGGATCCCAAACAGGCTCAGAATTAGCTATTTTTCAATTTTGGGGTAACAGTTTGTTTGTTTTTAGAGCCTAGTTCTGAGCCTGGATAGGGGGAGTTCACACATCTCTACTTTAAAAATACTTTAGGGGGTATGAAGGGGGATGGCAGAACAATCCAGCACCCCTGGGAAGCTGCAGGGACCCCAAGCCCCAGCAGGGCCTGCTGATGCTGACACATGTGTCCATGTCCCCAGGTTTAGGCTTACTCAGCAGCAGTGGCTGGCCATCTGGAAGTGGCCATTTTCAAGTTCCCAAAATACCTCAGACTCAGAGCAACACAACATGGATGCGATTTGGGAATGTCAGAATGGCAGGCAGCCCACAGGCCCTTGCCTCAGATCGCAGTGGCACTGCTGCAGCTCACGGCCACCGGTAAGCCCTCCGGGTTTGGCAGCACTGGTGTCAGGAAGAGCCCGCTGGACGGCACTTTGCCCTGCAGCCCTCTACACCTGGCACGAGCCTTGGGCATGAAAGTGTCATTCACAGGGTTTACATTAGAAGAAGAAGCAGACCGCGAGGAGCTGCTATCTCAGCTCACTGCTGCTTTTACCAGCTTTAACTGCAGTGGTGGGGATGACAAGAAGCCAGCAGGTCCCAGCAAGGCCCCCCACAAGTTTTGTCTGGATTATAGCCATTTTGACAAAGGTCACAGGTCACCAGGCTACAGTAATTTACTAACCAAATTCCTACTCTATGTATTATTTCTCCAGGGGGGAAAGCATATTTATTTGTGCGTTAGTTTCAATGTTACCCTGCTTTTCTCAAAAATTACTTCTTCCAGCTTCCTCTTGAAACTTAAGGCATTATTACCATTTGTCCAGGCACACAATTTTGTCTTTACGGGAAATATGGGTAAACTCCACCCATAACAGGTTTTCTACTTATTATGAATAAATCTCTCAAAATATGAGTAAAAAAAAATATATGAACGGCTGGCAACCCTTGGATAGTATAATGACTGGAGGGAGGGATTTTTACATCTTCAACGTTTTAAAAGTATTTGAAATGACCAGAGAAATGATATGGTCAAAAGACAACAAGCAAAATAAGTGGGAAAAGAACAGAGAGAAGGATGGTATAAGAATAATTAAAACAACAACCAATGGGTCTGTAAATACAAAACAGGGTGGAAAGGATTTTTAATATTGTTCGACTTGGATATTTCAAATATTTGAGGTATGTTGGTATGTTGTGATCTTTATGTATGCGTGTTTGCATATTTGTGTTATTGTAATAGTATTTTTTATGGTCTCAGAAAAAGTTATAATTTGCAATGACAACCCCTACCAACTACAAATATCCCAAAATCATCCTTTCATCACCTCCAAAAGTTTCTCTTTTGGTACCCTCTCAAACCCAGGGTACTTAAATATTTTTAGTATTGCGTGCCTCTTCAGTAGTAGACATCTTGACTGGCCAGACGTGGTGATGTCCTAAGCACTTTTGCCATACACAGGTTTGCCTCAAGACTTGATTCTTCACACACATGGGAAGACTCATAGGCGGCTTTCTCGAGTTTTTATACCTTATTCATAGATTTCATAGATCATAGGGTTGGAAGGAGCCTACAAGGCTCAATGCAGGAAATTAGAGGGGTCTCCCATCCAAGTAATAACCAGGCTTGACCCTGCTTAGCTTTCCACGCTCAGACAAGCTGAGCCAGCGTGAGTCTTAGTTCTCATTGAAATGGTAAATATAAGCCTTGGCTGTACCACTTCAGAACACAGGCAGAATTCAGATGATTGAATGCTCCTCCATAGAAAAACATCCCTCCACATCTGGCAGGGAGAAGAGTTCTACCCTAGCCTCCTCTCTGACATGATAGTGTTTTATGTGTAGGGAGTTTCTGAAATGCTACAACTCTGGCAGCTATTTTGGGCTGCATTAATAGAAGTATAGCTTCCAAATTGTGTGAAGTACTAATTCCCCTCTACTCAGCACTGGTCTTCAGTACTGTGTCTAGCTCTGGGCACCACACTTTAAGAAGAATGTAGACAAACTGGGAAGGGTTCAGAAGAGGGCAACAAAGATGATCAGGGGACTGGAAACAAAGCCCTATGAGGAGAGACTGAAAGAACTGGGCACTTTTAGCCTTCAGGAGAGAAGACTGAGGGGAGATATGATAGCACTCTTCAAGTACTTGAAGGGTTGTCACACAGAGGAGGGCCAGGATCTCTTCTCGATCATCCCAGATTGCAGGACACGGAATAATGGGCTCAAGTTACAGGAAGCCAGATTCCGCCTAAACATGAGGGAAAATATCCTGACTGTTAGAGCAATAAGACAACCAACTACCTAGGGAGGTGATGGGCTCTCCCACTCCGGAGGCATTAAAGGTGCAGCTGGACGGCCATCTGTCAGGGATGCTTTGACTTGGGTCCCTGCGTTGAGTGGGGGGTTGGACTCGATGGCCTGGTAGGCCCCTTCCAACTCTACTTTTCTATGATTCTATGAAGTACTTTTTTTCTTTTTTTAAGTTTGGAGTTCCTAGTGCTTAGTGCTCCAAGTGGGGAGGGGCACTAAGATGGCACTGAGGCTTTCCAACAGCAAGAGTGCAAATGCCTCCTGATTCACCATTGAGGATAGAAAGCAGCAAAAGATTCTATGGCACCGGTTTACCACCTACGAGGAGTAAACTCAGCTCAGGTCAGATCCACACCTAAGGTTCATTGCAGTATTGTCACTGCCATGACTTGCGGGGCAAACGATGCACACAGCTTTCAATGCCGGTCGCACTAGTCCTGGGTAATCATTCCTTGTTTCTTCCAGAATTTCCTGGACTAGGTTAATCATGGTTTTTTCAGCTACTGCGGTTCACTACCACAGTATGTGGCTAGTGTGTGCTAAAGTTGCACTGTTGTTGCCCGCCCAAGGTGTGAAAAAAACGAAAGAGAAAGGAATCCCAGGTGCCGACTAAAGTATTTATTGCCCAACGCATTTTGGTTATGCCTTCATCAGGGGTGAAACTGTTTTCAAATGCTGCTCGGAGGAACAAATCGTTTCAGCTATCTTGTGAGATAGCTTTTCACTGTGCAGTTTTGACTTGTTATTATAATTATGAGTCTGAGAGTCCTCCAAACTCTTACCAACGCAATTGTCCTTTGGTTCAGGTCTTAGATCTTTATAAACTAGGACTGTACAAATGGTGCTCTCTTACCTATTTCAGCCAGATTGGTCAACAGCCCATATAACACCCCAACAAAAATTGCTTTATTAATTCCAATTCCTTCAGTATTAAACAGGTATGTTTTTCCAAAATAAACCCCCTTCTTTTAAATCCAAAAGTACCAACACAGAAATCTTATTTTGTCTATCCAAAGTAGGGTGATAAGGAAGATTTTTGTTGTCCAAAGGGTCATCCCCTCTTGGGCCCCGGGATCAGGCCATATATTTTGATTTACCCCAGAAGCTATTCCTTCAGTATTTCCAAGATAGGATATTTCCGGTTCCAGCCCAAGCACCTCTTCTCTAGTTCAGTGTTCTCCAACCTTGGGTCCCTGGATGTTTTTGGCCTACAACTTGCAGCATGCCCCAGCCAGCATAGCTACAAATTAGGTTGCTGGGGCATGCTGGGAGTTGTAGGCCAAAAACATCCAGGGACCCAAGGTTGGAGAACACTGAACTAGAGAAGAACACTGAGTGAGCTTGATTTTCTCCAGGCCCCAGAAAGGGAGTCTTCTAGATTTTCAACTTGGGCAATTTCAGTCGCTAGATTCAGTCGCTAGATTCCCCTTCTTTAGATAACATCTCAAATTTATTCCATGAGTAATCCACCATCCAATCTAATATATTAGTATGGGTACTAAATACTTCTTTTTTCCCCCTTCCTTTTTTGAGGGGAGGAATTATGACATTTCAGTTTGCCCTTTTCTTTGTGGTAGATCAAACACTGGAGGGGGAGAAATCCCCAAAGACTTACAACCCTGTCTTCTAGGGACCATAATCCCAATTTTCAGATTTGTAGGTTGAACAGGGAGTTAAGTTAGAGTAAAATGAGCTTGGTGACTAAGCACTTTTTAGATTTTCCTTCAGGACACCTTGATGGCAAGCACAGGACTATATCTATAAGCAGTTAGATTTCTTAGCAATTAGATTTCTTGAGCGTTCTACTTATCTTTACTCCTATGGCCTATGACCTTTTCCTGCCACAGGAATCTTCTGCAAACATAAGGCAACACACTAGCCAGGCGACTAGTTGCTTATCACCAGGGCTGCAAGCACTTTACAATAAAGTTGTAAGTCTTCCTTGTCCTGTGGTAGACTCCCTCTGTAGACTCTCCTCAAAGTGTTCAAGAGGACTGCAGAGTGCAGACAGCAAGAGAGATTGAACTGTATGCATGGTAGCAAACATTTGACAACTCCAATGACTCCCACACAGCTGTCCAGCTGGAGCAGCAAAAGGAGGTAAGCCAGACAAACCTTGGCAAACTTTCAAACTGCTAAGGATAAAGCTTCTCCACTCCCTCAGTAAAACAACCAGTTAAAATTTAGCACCATGGAAGGAACAATTAAAATAGGGTAAGAATAAAAGAATAAAAACAAGCCTTCAGGGTTAAAAGTTAAAAAGATAAAAAGTTCAAAGGTGAGAGAGCTCAGGGAGATACAATACAACCTCCCTCACCACCATCTTGGCCCTCCCATGTTGCTTTATCAAGCTGTCTTTTTCTATATGTTTGATAATGTTCTCTTTAATTATTTAATTTAATTATGTCCACCAAAAAACGTTTAGCTAACCAGCCTGTAATTTCCTGGATCCTTCTTAAAAATTGGCATATTGGCCACTTCCCAGTCCTCCAGCGCAGAGGAATATCTTAGGGGCATGTTGTTGCTGATGTTGTTGTTGTTTTGTTGTTATTTGTTGTTGTTGTTGTTGTTGTTAAAAATGCCTTGGCCCTTGCTCCTCAGCCAAAAAGGCTCCTGGAGCAGCTTACATATAATCAGTAAAACAAGACACTCCCTGCCCAAAGGCATAGAATCTAAGAAGACGGGACACACCATTAAAAAGGATGGGAAGGAAAGAGGAGAAATGTGCACAGTCTTTCAGCAGGGTTGGTGAAATGGCCCTGCTTCCCCTCTCATCTCCCTCTGTACAGCTTGCTAGAATGGCTGCTGGTGGTGACAGCTGAGAGAAGAGGAGCCTTTATGGAGTTGGTCTTTCAGCAAATATGTTACATGTCTTTGTTAGAAGATCAGCAATGTTACATTTGAATTCTTTAAAAACTCTTAGATACCATCTGGACCTGATGGTGTGTGTGTGTGTGTGTGTGTGTGTGTCCTGCCGCCCACTCCCCGTTTGCAATAAGGTCTAGAACTTCATCTTTTGTCACCACTATTTGTCTCAGTTCCTGAAACTCCCTTCCTGAAAATATCATTCATCCATGGGTATTTGCCCTGCATCTTCTGCAGTGAGGACAGATGCAAAAAAATTTATTCAGCTTCTCTGCAATTTCCCCATCCTTCTGTAATATTCCTTTAATTCCTTTGTCCTTCAAAGGACAAAGGTTTCCTGCTTCTGGTATATTTAAATATTTTTTATTGTTGGTCTTAACATTATTAGTGATATGCTCTTCAAAATCCTTTTGTTGTTGCATCCTTTATTGTTTGCTTGCATTTCTTTTATTTATTTATTTATTATTTATTTATTTATTTATTTACAATAGTTATCCTTTCTAGCTAGTGCCACCTCCAGGTTTTGGTGGGCCCTTGGGCAAGACACCCTGAATAGGCCCCTCTCCTTTAATGAGTCTACCTCCTCACCAGCATTGTCACTGCTGAATCTCACCCTTTTCCTCATCATTGCTACCACCTGCTTGCTTTCCAGGAGGAAAGCCAATCAGCATGCAGGCCGTGGAATCCACTGCTCCTCCTCCATACCAACACTGTTGCCTGAGCCAGAGAAAGAGGTGGATGAACAAACAGATTTTAATGGTAAAGAGGAGGAGCAGGTCCAGAAGGGTCTTGCCAGTATGCCCTCTGCTGGGCTGTAGGCCCTGGCAGATGTCCAACCATGCCAGTCCTTGATGCCAGCCATGTATCTAGCAACCTAATTTGTAGGACCTCACAACTATATTTCCCTATGTCATTCGCTATGTCATGGATGCCGACATGCACCGTGACTTCTGATTCCACCCCAGCACTATCTACCAAGCTATGTAGACATTGTTTGATATCTGCAACCTTCGCACCAGGCAGGCAACTTACCATGTGGTCTACAAGCCTGTCACAAACCCAGCTGTCTATGTGTCTAATGATCGAATCATCCAGTACTAAGAGCACACACCATCATCATCATCAGGCGATCACTCGTGACCGAGTAAGATTGTATTCCAGGATAAAAATTTACAAAAAGGAAATTTTAAAAGGAGGAAATTCTAAAGAAAATTGTGTAGACTCTAGCGATGGGTCCATAAGTGACTGTGGAGGCCAATTCTAGATCCACACAGCTTCCCACAGTGAGGGCACAGGTTACCAGATGGAAGATGGTCCTGTAAAGGATTCATTTGATGTGCTTTTCGTTAGCACGTTTCTCCCTTTCACCTTGCACTCGGGCTTCTTCAAAGTCCATAGAACCTTTGTGAAAGGCCAAACTCCAGTTAGATCGTTCATGGGCCAGAGCTTCCCAGTTTTCGATGTTTATATTGCATTTTTTTTTAGATTAGCCTTAAGAACATCTTTAAACCTCTTATATTGACCACCGATATTCCGCTTTCCATCCTTGAGTTGGGAATAAAGTCACTGCTTTGGGAGACGGCAGTCAGACATTCGAACAACATGACCGGTCCACTGAAGTTGGCACACACACACACACACACCGATGGCACATCAGTGCCAATATCTGTTTGTCCTCCAAGGAATGAATTCCTTCTAAAGGATAATTTCCCTCTTCCTTGGAGTGATGCCTTCTTCCCTGAGACCCTCATTCTCCATGATAGCCCTGAGAGTGAGACACCACCATCATGTCCCTGAAAGTCACATCCGTAAAGATCTCATTCACGAAGAAACTCTCTGCCTCTGTCCATCAGGCAGACAGTCATGATGTATGTGATACTCAATATAGTAGCCATGATAGACCCCACTCCCTTGCTGGCTTTCTTTCTCCATAGCTGTTTGATAAATTATTATTACTGAGTTGATTTACATAAAAAATTAAGTTCTTTACTAGCAGAAGGTGAGAAAGGATTGACTGTCCTTGCCTCATCGCCTTGTTGCTAAACTCGCATGGGTGCTTAACTCACATGTCGTACAACTTTCTCCTCCTTCATATATCTGAACCATAGTGTTCAAGTGTAGAAGGAACACTTTCCTTCCAATTACCCTTCCAATCTCTTTGAGAAACTTCTGCTCCACTGAAAATAAGTTTGTCAAATTTTTGTGTAAACACAATATGGCCTAATTCCAGATCCAGCACACTTTGCTTGAAAGGAAATATAAACATCAATGTAAAGCTTAAATAAAAAAATCTTCCTAAAGTACAAGGACCTCATTTTCTAGTTTGGCAAATTTACCTAAAGCCGTTTTCATCCTTAATTGAAAAATTGAACATCTAACAGCCAAAATATACACTGAAATGCTGAAGACATTCTGGCCACTGGCATCTTTGGGGCCTGGCATTGGTGACTAAAGCAAGGAACCTTTTCTCTGTGAAAGTAAACATTAGATTTCATTCTATAATGGCACAAATTTGTTTACAATCCTGATGGCCCAATGTAGAGACCTGGCCTTGTAAATTGTCATAACAGAACTTGCTGGAAAAATGAAGGCAATATTTTTTCTGATCTTGCATTCAGGTTTTGTGAACAAGGGAAAGTTAGCCTTTTACACAAAACAGAAGCATGTTGGCATAACCCTGTTTGTTTCTTTTTTGTCTTTAAATACACAAGTTTTTCCTGTCAGTAATGGGAGAAAAATCCCTACTGGGCTGAACTGTACAAGAAGGGTGGCTGCTAGTGGCAAACTGGATTGCTCTTCCAAGAATTAAAAGGAAAACCTGGAAAGTTTTCCTTAACACATGGGCAGCCCCATTGTATGTGGGTGCCTGTAACCCACCTAACTCAGAGGATTACGGGCATCCTATTGAAGGCGATCTGTGGCAGGCAGGCACTAGATTTCCCCAAATGCAATGCTCCACTTGGACTGACTCCCATGCAAAAGCACCACTGCCACTAAGTAAACAAGTCCAGGCGGAGGGGGCAAGTGATTGGCAGATAGGATTGCCGCCATGCCCCCTTGCCCTCAAAAACATTTAGATGGCCGATTTCAGCCATCTAAATGTTTTACCCCTCCTCATGAGGAGGAGAGGCTGAGGCACCGCCTGGATTTCTCAGAAGACAGCAGTGCCTCGCTTCTCCCTTCCCCCCTGGGAACCCCCCCCATGCCAGAACCAAAGACGGTCTTCCGTCTTTGGTTCCCAGCTGGTGTGGAAAGAACCATGGTGGCTGTGAAGTGGGGGGGGCGCTTCTCTGGCAAACTCCCCACTGTGACCTCAGAAGGGATTTCCGAGGTCGCAGGGGGAATACAAACTATCCTATGGCCCCCCCAGGCAAGGTCGGAGGACCATAGGATTGTGTCCTAAAGGTACAGAATTCACCATGGGGAGATTTCTACAGTTTAGGTACCAAATGTTGATAGCTAAACTACCTAGGCACCCCAGGTGGGGTCAGTATGGACTACAGATGGCCTGGGGTGGAGCACTTTCATTTTGCAAGAGCAATAATGTCACCATGATTGTATCCTCAATAGAACAAGGATAAATATTAGGAAATTGGTCATTCTGGGCTCATTGGGTTGGATCCAACTGTGCCTTAGCAGCAGCGCTAATGGTGTTTTGCTAGTGTAAACCACGGCTTGTGCGATGCAACTAGAACTTACTAGGGCAATGGGACACATTTCCACTTTTCCTCATTGCCCTAACAAGCGCTAGTTACATTGTTACAAGCATTGGTTTGTCTTAGTGCAACATCATTAGCAATAGCACTGGGGCAAAATTGGATACTACCCACTGAAATAAATGGGACTTTAAGTGGTGACCATGGAGTTTTTTCAACTTGGATATGGACATCTCACATTTTACCAGCTTTACTAAATATTTCAGTACAGAATATATTCTATTCTTTTCCTCACAAGGTGGTGTCTCTTCTTGTGTTCCTACCATAGCAGTGGGTTATCTCTTATCAGTGTTGTGGTGGTCAGGTAGGCAGCCAGGCAGAATGTCTCAGATTATGAGCAGGGTCTGGCAGATATATGGGTGGACTCAATAGCAAAAACATCTTGGTTTGTCTGGCTATGAATTTAATTTTTCAGACCATAATACACAAGTTTCCTGCCAAAATGCAATTTTACAGACAGACCAGTAGAACAGAATGAACTGTTGCATAACCTTAACTTCTGATGGTGGTAAATTTAAACGAATAGAAGCTACATTTAGGGCTAGACGATGATCTGTGCTGGCTGAACGTTTTAAAAATCTGTATGTTTAGTTTATCTCTGTAAAAATGCCACATGAGACTAGCTATGTGTGTGAATGCAATTCAATTTCCCCTGCTTCACATGGCTATACGAGCTAGTTGGGGGAACCCAAAATTCTCCAGATGTGTTGCTAGCTCAGCTGCTGTTTTGTGAATCTCAATTGCTATAAGATATAACTTGACAACTTTGTGACGGGTTTAAAACAAAGCTTTGATGTCTGCGATATTGTCAGTGGTGATGTGTGTGTTACCAATGCAGCTCAAAGTGGAGTTAATGTGATTTAAATGTGGGTATAGACATAGATTAGCCATTGTGGTTCTTGAAATATTTTTAGGTCTAGTCTTAAACTATGTGTCACAATTTAACAATGGATCCACAACAGGTATGTTTCCTCCTGGCATACATGAGCTTTTTCAGCAGTAACAGCAACTGTATACTATTTACATCCAAGACACTGACATCATGTAGTCAACAATAGTGTATTAATACTGCGGCTTTGAGCACTGCTTTGGGGTTTTTCAGATTCAACATAATCTTTTCAAACTCAGCAGAATCTTTGTAAGAAGGTTGCTGAAAGCATGAAAGGCATTGCTTAGACCAGTATTCTCCAACCTTGGGTCCCCAGATGTTTTTGACCTACAACTCCCAGTATGCCCCAGCCAGAACATCTGGGGACCCAAGGTTGGAGAACACTGGCTTAGACAGTCTAAGACTTGGCTGATCCTTGTTCTCACTAAGATTACAGTCCAGATTAAGTCTGGCATTGTTGCTCTGAAAGTTCTAATCGATGACGATTTTAGGCATGGAAAAGAGTGAGTATTGCTCTCACCAACCCAGCAAGAGAGATGGCAAAAATGAACATACGTAAAACTCACACTTCAAATGCAACCAAGCAAGGGATGTTTATTCAATATTCATTGGGATGCAATTCACCACACTCACCCACATGGCAAAACATGGTGGTTTAAGCACTGGCATAGTGGTTTCTCGTTTCTTTCCCCCATTTTTTTTCTTTAGTACATTGGTATAAAATCAGAGTCTTACGCGTGGAACCTCATTGAGGTTTTCTTGCTAGACATGTTTGCATATGAGCAAAGCCAAACTTGCTGTACTAGGTGTATAGTCATCCAGTTTATGCACTCGGTGGTGCTGGATTTAGTTGTACCTGGGTGTGGCAGGGGTTTCCTGTTCTGTTCTTGTTGGAGAGAGAACAATAAAGTTCTTATTGCAAAACAGTCAAAAGGTCACAAAATCGTGTGCAAGATTTCAAGTTCTCCAGAACTCTTCATAAAGCTGGATGGTACAAAAAGCTGGGGGTGGGGGGAAAGAGGAAAAACAAAAAAAGTACAAAAATTAGGCCAGATGTTGTAGCCATAAAGTCTGCATTTAGACCCAGTCTCAGGATAGGTATTGCAGACTGAGTGAATTAGTCTCTGATAGATGCTGTAGGCCAGTGTTCTCCAACCTTGGGTTCCCAGATGTTTTTGGCCTACGCTGGCTGGGGCATGCTGGGAGCTGTAGGCCAAAAACATCTGGGGACCAAGGTTGGAGAACACTGCTGTAGGTGTTAGGTTAAACCTAGGATTCTGAGATGAAGAATCAATGACTGTCCCGCATTTTTGAAAACAAAGTCTGGCTATTAGTCAGATCTGCCTCTAGGTTAAGCAGAGAGCTGTAGTAAAGAGAAACGTGACAGTCTTTACCTTAACAAAGCCGGAGGTTAATTTTGGGTGGTGAACTAGGTAAAAAGTCAGTTGAAGCCAAATTGTAGTGGATGGAAGGAATAGAATCCTTAAAATGCAAAGTACCTTCAAATCATCTTCCTCTGGCTGTAGATTTTGCCCCAAATGGCTAAATACAAAGGTAGCTATGTTGGTCCATAAGGGAAAATGACAAAATGCACAGTTGGGTAGTACCTTTATTAGGACCAAGCAAAATGTCACAATAGTATGCAAGCTTTTGAGTTCTCCAGGAATATTCATCAGGCGGGATGGCAAGCCTTCCATGATAAGAAGCTCAGAGCTGCAGTTGGCTGCCCACACAAATTGAGAGCTCCAGCCTGGCCAAGCTCTGAGAGGTGCAGAGATGGTAGCTGTAGATTTCTCCTGGTGGTTGCCTTCTGACTCTGGGCCACCAAAAAATCATATTGCCAGCTTTGCTTTTCTGTTGCCCTTAACAAGGCAAGTTCAATCAGCAAAATTTTCACCGAGTGGTGAAGTTAATGAGTAGCTGTAGATTTCTCCTGGTGGTTGCCTTCTGACTCTGGGCCACCAAAAAATCATATTGCCAGCTTTGCTTTTCTGTTGCCCTTAACAAGGCAAGTTCAATCAGCAAATTTTCACCGAGTGGTGAAGTTAATGAGTAGCTCTTGATGGGGATAGTATCCTACTGAACATTCTTACAAAGTTTTTTTATCTCAGTAGGTGAGATGGAAAAACAAACTCAGTAGGTGAGATAAAAAATGACACCCAAAGAACATTGTAGAACATAGAGAGCCAGTGTGGCGTAGTGGTTAGAGTGTTGGACTGGGACTCGGGAGATCCGGGTTCTAGTCCCCACTCGGCCATGAAACTCACTGGGTGACTTTGGGGCAGTCACTGATTCTCAGCCTAACCTACCTCACAGGGTTGTTGTGAGGATAAAATGGAGAGGCGGAAGAGGAGGAGGAGGAGGATTATGTAAGCCGCCTTGGGTTCCTTGCAGGAAAAAAGGTGGGGTATAAATATAATGAATGAATGAATGAATAAATAAATAAATAAATAGACCATCTGCCCCTCAGAGAGCATAATATTTTATTTATTTACAGCAGAATCCTATGGCTGCTAGACAGCACCTAGACAGCCATAAGAGTATTCGGATTCCCAGCTACAAGGCTGGAAAATCGCTCCAATGTTGGGATCCCAAACTGCACGCGTCATTACCCCAGCCAAAGATCCCAAACCTTTTGCAATAGGGAGGGGTTAGGCTCCCTTCTTGAAGGGAATCTAATATCCAGATTATCTGTCATAACAAAAGGTGTGAAATTTCTCAGGTCACCTGTTTTGCTTTGCCCAGCCAGTGTGTCCTTGTTGGCTATTCCATATCATGCCTATTCAGGGGGCATGATGATGGGAGGATGCATCATGGGGGGATGCTCCCAACATTCTCATGGACACCACTTTGTGGTGGGCATTACACACCCGCTGCTCTGCTGGAGCCAATCTTCATCCATGTCTTTGCTTTATATATATATCTTTAAGAAGGGTGATAGAACAGACTGTGGAAACTATCGGGGCATTTCTCTCTTAGCAACCGCAGGTAAAATATTTGCTAGGATTCTCGCAAACCGTCTTCTATCTATTTCAGAAGAGATCCTCCCTGAAACTCAATATGGTTTCCGCCCCTCTAGAGGGACAGTAGACATGATTTTTACTGCACGTCAGCTCCAAGAAAAATGCCGGGAGCAAAATCAACCCCTTTATATGGCATTTATCGATTTGGCTAAGGCCTTTGATACTGTAGACCGTACAGCTCTCTGGACTATCCTTATGAAAATTGGATGCCCCAATAAATTTGTGAATATCTTGCGACTTCTCCATGACAACATGACGGCAACGGTTTTGGACAACAACGGCTCTCATGGTGCTCCATTTAAAGTGGGATCAGGTGTTAAACAGGGATGTGTTATCGCCCCAACATTATTTGCCATTTTCATCGCCATGGTTTTACATCTTGTCGAGGGGAAACTTCCCACCGGTGTGGGAATTATATATCGAACAGATGGAAAGCTTTTTAATCTCAGCAGGCTGAAAGCAAAAAGTAAGGTAATTACAACCTCCGTTGTGGAACTTCAGTATGCTGATGATAATGTGGTCTCCGCACATTCAGAGGATGATCTCCAAACTATCCTAAATGCTTTTGCAGAAGCATACGAAAAACTTGGTCTCTCACTTAACATCAAAAAAACCAAAGTGCTTCATCAGCAAGTGCAAGCCAATCCTTTGGTGATGCCATCTATCCAGCTTGGCGGGACAATACTGGAAAATGTCGATCATTTTCTCTATCTTGGCAGCTATCTTTCTGTTACAGCTAACATCGACAGTGAAATCCAGCATCGTCTGAGCTCCGCAAGTGCCGCATTTTCTCGAATGAAACATAGAGTGTTCGAGGATCGGGATATTTGTAAGAAGACCAAAACACTGGTTTATGAAGCCATTGTATTACCAACTTTATTGTATGCCTGCGAAACATGGACTATCTATAAACGTCACTTCCACCTCCTTGAAAGGTTTCATCAACGTTGCCTCCGGAAAATCCTGCAAATTACTTGGGAAGATAGGCGAACAAATGTCAGTGTACTGGAAGAAGCAAAGACTACTAGCATTGAAAAAATGATCCTTCAACGCCAACTTCAGTGGACCGGTCATGTTGTTCGAATGCCTGACTGCCGTCTCCCAAAGCAGTTACTTTACTCCCAACTCAAGGATGGAAAGCGGAATATCGGTGGTCAATATAAGAGGTTTAAAGATGTTCATAAGGCTAATCTAAAAAAATGCAATATAAACATCGAAAACTGGGAAGCTCTGGCCCATGAACGATCTAACTGGAGGTTGGCCTTTCACAAAGGTTCCATGGACTTTGAAGAAGCCCGAGTGCAAGGTGAAAGGGAGAAACGTGCTAAGCGAAAAGCACGTCAAATGAATCCTTTACAGGACCATCTTCTATCTGGTAACCTGTGTCCTCACTGTGGGAAGCTGTGTGGATCTAGAATTGGCCTCCACAGTCACTTACGGACCCATCGCTAGAGTCTACACAATCTTCTTTAGAATCTCCTCCTTTTATCCCGGAAGACAATCTTACTCGGTCACGAGTGATCGCCTGATGATGATGATATATATATAAAGTTTTTTCAATCAAAACAAAATAATAACAAATAATGACAATAATAGTAAAATAATATTAACAATACAACATTTATATTGTGCACCCCCCACCCTCTAGGGACCATGCTTATATTTCCCAAAGGATGTCAATATTATTCTCTGTTCCAAAAATATAACAAATCTTGGCAAGGTTCGTTCCCCTTCCCCCTCACCAACACGTAATCCAAAAATTTACCCCAAATGCTCACAAAAGTGTTTTTCTCCAATTGTCCTTTTTGACATTTGATACTGCAAGTTAATTTTTCATTTAACGCTATATCCCATACCTCTTTATACCACTCAGTAATTAAAAAGATGTGTTGCTCTTTCCATTTCCTCGCTATCATTAATTTAGCCGCTGTTAATAAATTCACAATCAGTTCCTTAGTATTTTTTAAACAAACTACATTTTCTGTTATTGATAACAATGCCAATTTTGGGCAGACCTCTAATTCCATTCCAGTTATTTCCGATATTTCTGCAAAGACTTTCTGCCAAAATTCCAAAACATTCTTACAACTCCACCACATGTGAGCATCAGGGATGGGGACTCGGACTCGAGGACTCGACTCGTGAGTCGGACTGAGTCCCCCCTCTGACTCGACTCGGACTCGAGTCCCAATATTTTTAATGGGACTCGAGACTCGACTCTGGACTCAAGACCAAGGACTCTTCAACATCCCTGGGCTGTGCCAGAAGAAGTGGAGAGAAGTGCGATCGCCAGCGAAGATTTTATTTTTTTAAATCATTTTCGTAAAATGCAACCTTTCAGACATTTTGGGTTTGGCTGCCTCTGCCTGCCTGCTTTGGAGTTCCCTGCCTCCTCTGCCTCCCTGGTTATTATGGGTTTGTCTGCCTGGTCTGTTCTTGTCAAAATCAGTGGCAGAGTTTTGAAATAAAAAGGCACACTTGTGCCTAGAATTTATTTAAGCCACACATCTGAAGTAGCCTTATTTTGTTGGGGAAAAACCCCATTGATTTTAATAGGGACTCGTGGAGTCAGTTTTGGGAGTGACTCGGGACTTGGGACTCGGGAGTCACCATTTTGGACCAAGGACTCGGACTCGGACTCGAGACTCGGGTCCAAAGACTCGTGACTCGACTCGTGACTCGAGACCAAGGACTCTTCAACATCCCTGGTGAGCATATGTGCCTTTTTCTTTACTCATCCATGTCTTTGCATCCCCTACCCAGGCCTTGACCAACCCATGCTACCCCAGGTGAATGGATCTCAGGGTTCAGGGAGACACTGGAAGTGTACCTGCCCAGCAGCCTTAGCCCCAGCTTAACTGGCAGGCAGAGGAGAAGGTCTTGCTTTATGAGCTGGCGGTGAGGGATAATGAGGCCTTTGCAACTGTGGCTGTGCAGCTGCTGAGTAATGCAAAATGCAGTTGTTCAAAATTATGACCAATAAAATCCATTTGCACAGACAGCACTGGCACCACTGGCTTTGTTCTTTGCACAAAGCCATGGAATGGTAAGTATGAAGGGATAAGGAGGAGAGTCCAGGAATATGTCTATACTGACTTGAGCTTAGAGGCTGCATTGGACAAGGCCCTGCTTGTGAGGAGGAGATTCTAGGCCTGACCATGTGCAATATGGAGCACAGGTGAGCCTGAGTTTTCCTTCTGTTGCTTTCTAGACCATTCTGAACCCTTCTCGTATTGCTACTTACTGAGTGTGGGTGTGGCTGCTGCCACCTCTGATGGCTTCAGCTGAATCTCCCAGAAGAGAGTTGGTAAGCCATGGGTGGCTCCATGCACTGGGACTCATGCTGGAACAGGCCCTTTGGATCATCCCACTCTCGCCCTCAGCACACCAGTGGCCACCTTGGCCATCCTGATACTGTCACCCAAGGAGCTGGCTGCTGGGTGGGAGGAGTTCAGATGGATGATGGTCTCATTGAGGGGGAGCTTCTGGGGGAGGTCAGTTACTTCACAGGTGGGGAAACAGAGACTAGCTTTGAGGGTGGAGTGGAGTAAAGGTGAAGGTGAAGTTGGTGCTGGGGAAGAAGAGGGCGCCGTTATGGAGCATAATGAAGCCGCTGGTGATCCATAGTCCTTGGAGCAGGTAGTTGAGTATGGGGATATGAAGGGGGTGGGTGATCCACACCCCTGCACCCTTGGATTCAGGGGGCCCTGCCCACCCAGCTGCTTCCAAATACCATGTTTGCTCTCTGGAGCCCTCTGGAATATATAACAGTCAAGATAGGATGCTTGTCTGAAGACATCAGATATCCATGCTCAGTGTTCATGTGAAGCTCCTACACATGAACAGCTACTCATGTATAGGAGTAGACTTCCATGGTCAACATATGGACATCATGGGCAGGGCTAGTATGGCTATGCAACATTTGGGGTGGAGCCAGCAACACAGGCCCATTTCTTGTACACATGAGTGCCTTCCACACAAGTAACTCATGAAAAAGGCTGTCGTTCCCCAGCATTGTTGAAATTATCGGGGTTCCAAATGCTAGGAAGTGGAGGAAAGAAACTCTGTGCAAGTTTTGCACAGAGTAAAACAATGATGTGGTTGCTTTACCATATGCATAATTCTTCATGGACCACCCAATATGCCAATGTGGCTGTACTGGTTCTTGGACTATAAACAAACATAATGCAGTAATACCTTGGATTGCAAGCATAATTTGTTCCGGAACCGTGCTTGTAATCCAAAACACTCTTATATCAAAGCGAGTCTCTGGTGGGCGTGAGCAGAGCCGATTTCGGCCTGCTACGCCCACTCGAGCCGAGCGGTTACATCCCTACGATCGTTGCTTGTTTATCAAGTCAAAATATATTTTTAAAAATTTGCTTGTCTTGCAAAATGCTCTCAGACCAAGTTACTTGCAATCCAAGGTATTACTGTAATAGTAGTAATTGTTATTGGTATAGCCAATGGTTATAACAATTCTATTTCAGCTATAGTACTAAACAGGTACTAAAAAGAAGACACATGATGATGATGATGATGATGATGATGATGATGATGATGATGATGGCCTAACAGCAAGATCATAATTCATCACTAATACAGCATACAGCACTTCTATTCAGAAAACAACTCTATGAATTTTTCCTATTGCTGTCACTTACAAATGTATTAGTTCCTGCCAACAAGAATTTTCTGCCAACAATGTACGGTGTGGAGAAGACAAGTACATATTTGGAAATGTGTATCATATAGATACACTTGGCAGAGAGCTGAGGTTGGCTGCAGGTTCTCTGTCAAATGCATACATGGCTATAAACACAGGTTTCTTACCACACGTCGATGTGTAGAGGCCCTGATATCAAGGTTCAGCTGCTCTTTCAAAATAGACTCATACAGACCATACTCCAAGAGGTAACAAGAGAGTGGCTTTCCATGCTCTCTGGCAGAAGCTGTTACCAGCCCTCAGCCCTGGGACCTGGCATCCTTGGCTTTGTCATTTCTTGTTGTTCCACTCCTGATGTGTGGGGTGACTGCCTGGTTCATACTGAGCAGAGCAGAGCTCTGGTATTTAGACTGTCGATGTCAGTATTCTGGACTTTGGGGGGGGGGGGGAACTCTGCCAGGAGAGGGATTGGGTTGATGAGTCCTTATGTATCCTGGCAACATATCTCCAGAATATTAAACGAAATGTAACCGCTTCTCCAGCCTCCTTTAGCTTATGCATACGTAGCCACACTATGCAGTTTAAGGGATATTGGGAGGTGAACTGCTAGGTTTAGCCCACTCTTGCTTGAAGTGGAATTATGCTACAATCAAGTTTGTATCAACACTGCTCAAGTGACATATTTTGCTATCAAACCACACAACCCAACACAAGCACGTTTGTTAGTCTAGTGCTGCAAGCGTCATTGGCAACCATATATATATATATATATATATATATCTTGGTATTGGTACGTCAGGGCAATTAAGGTAAATTACCCACAACTACAGATCTCTGCTTATTGGCTAAATGATTTGATGACTTGAAAAGTTTTTCTGATCTTCTGGTGTTTAGCAAGCATGGCTAATTTAGCTTTTTCTTATGTGTAGATCCAGTGGAGCAAAGATTTTATGAGTTTTGGTGTGTGTGTGTGTGTGTGTGTGTGTGTGTGTAGTGGCCTTTGGAAACCTTGTGTAAACCACTGCTGTTCCAAAACTTCCGCAGATGGTAAATTTCATCTTCATCATTGTAAGAAATCTTGTGGGTTTCCTGTTATTCTGCAGAATGAGTAATTAGCTTTTCTCCACTCAAGGAAGGAATAATACTAGGTCTTTAGGACTTAGGCCAAACATTCAGAGGGAGGCTGGTATCTGACCAGGTGCAGAAGCCGGCAGTGTGATGGAAGAGCACAGTTTCAGGAGTCAAGCTTGGCTTGAAATATAATTACGCTTTAAGACAAGGCAAGACTAGCTCCCCCTAGCAAGAAAAAAGTGGGAAAGCCATGAAATATACTTAATGAAGGGAGAAGGTGTTCAGTACACCCCACACAGAGGCTAAAGTATATTAGGGTGCAATCCTATGCATGTTTAGAGAGAGGAAAGTCCTACAGCTCCCATGCTAGCTGGGTAATGCTGGGAGTTGTAGGACTTTTTTCTGTCTAAACATGCATAGGATTGCACTTTAACGTTTCCTGTGAGCCCAAAGTGCTCCCCTACATCCAATCAATTGCTGGTACTGAGTAGTGGGATAGGATTTTATACACACGCACGCACACACCCTGCCTCTGCACTGAGTAAACATTCAATCAATCACTATTGATACAAAGAGGCAGCAGAGTTATCTGCCATCAGTGGGTGTTGCATGTTGTATCTATGTAAATTACTGCTCTGAGCTTGTTCCTTCCAATCAGGAGGCAAATCCAGGGTGGTGGTTTATGCAGAAACACAGGAGATACACACTCATGAGGGAAGGTAATTGTTACTCCTAGGGTGCAATCCAATCGGGATGCTCCTAAGCTTCCCAACTCAGAGGATTTTGGGCATCTTATGCAGGGCAGGGGAAGTGGCGGAGGTGATCTCCACCTCCCTGTTCCTCCTCCCACCCTGCAAGTCAGCTAGATGACCAGTTACTAAGCACACTAAGTCCTTAGTCAGAAACTTGAAAGAGCAGTCTTACTTAAGTTGGGAGTCAGTTAACTGCCTGTAGCTTTCAATGCAGAGTAAGGAGTGGGGAACTTTTTCAGTCCGTGAACCAAATTCCAATCTGGAAAAGGTCTCAGGAGCCACATTCCATATGTGGGTAAGTCCAAAGGCAAAGTGGGCACAGTCAAACTGTGATTCTTACCCAATTTAAGACTACTCAGAAGTAACAGGATAAGTCTCTGTATGTCTACTCCAGTGTTCTCCAACCTTGGGTCCCCAGATGTTTTTGGCCTACAACTCCCAGCATGTCGCAGCCTGGCTGCGGCATGCTGGGAGTTGTAGGCCAAAAACATCTGGGGACCCAAGGTTGGAGAACACTGGTCTACTCCAAAGCAAGCAGGACTGAATCACTCAGCAGCACCTTCAAATAACATCCCGAATACCAAGCCTCTGCATGTCTACTCAGAAGCAAGGGTGTGGTGGAGCCAGAGGCTCACGGGTGATGCAGTTCTGGCAGTTGTTTTTTGTTTTTGCCTCGATTTTCTGAGCGGCGTGGAGCAGTTCTCCCCGCCACTTGAGCCCGCCGCGCCGGGTGTGCTGGTCCCATCGCATCACTTCCAGCTGGCCAGAAGTGACGCGACAGGACCCTGTGCCGGCGCGCTGGACCTCCGCACTGCGTATTTTGCGGAGAAACCAGGGCACACCCCTAGTCATGGGTCAGAGGTCCCCATGCCACTTAGACTAGGGGTGGGGAATGGGTGGTCCTCCCAATGTTGTTGGACTACAACTCTCTTCAGCAGGGCCGGCGCTACCGCTAGGCAAACTAGGCAGTTGCCTAGGGCGCGTGGCTGAAGAGGGCGCAGAAACGTTGCGCTCCTCTTCGCTGCCGCTGCCACGCCGCCCCTGCTGGACCTCCTCCCCCGCCGCCGAAGTGCCTCCCCCGCCCGCCGAAGCCGCCGAAGCCGCCGCCGCACCTCCCCCGCCCGCCGAAGCGGCCGAAGCGCCTCCCCCACCCGCCGAAGCCGCCGAAGCCGCCGCCGCACCTCCCCCGCCCGCCGAAGCCGCCACTGCGCCTCCCCCGCCCGCCGAAGCCGCCGCCGCGCCTCCCCCGCCCGCCGAAGTGCCTCCCCCACCGGCCGAAGCCGCCGACACACCTCCCCCGCCCGCAGAAGCCGCAGCCGCGCCTCCCCCGCCCGCCAAAGCTGCAGCCGCACCTCCCCCGCCCGCCGAAGCCGCCCCCCTTCCCCCCCGCCTCTCCCCGCTACCTACCTTCTCAGCATCGCTTCCGGAGCCCCGCCCGCGTTGTGTTGGCGGGAGGAACCAGGGCAACAGGGCTTAAACAGCCCTGTTGCCCTGGTTTCCCCAGCAAAAAACAGAGTGCGGGGGTCCCGTCGCATCACTTCCTCTTCGGAGGCGGCGGCAGCAGCCAGGGTGGGGGAAGGTAGGTAGGTAGGTAGGTAGGTAGGTAGGTGGTGGTGGTGGTGGCAGAGGCGGCAGCGGCGCGGGGGGGGTGTTTGCAGAGCAGGGCTGCTTTGCTCCAGAGGGGCCCCCCCACGGCATGAGGGGGGGCGCAAATTTTATTTCGCCTAGGGCGCCAAACTGCCCTGCACCGGTCCTGCTCTTCAGCCCTGGCCAGCTTAGCCAATGGAGAAGGATGATGGGAGTTGCAGGCACTGGAGGGCCACACATTCCCCTTCCTTGGCTAATGGCAAGGGTTTCTGGGAGCTGTAGTCCAGCAACATCTGGGGACCCAAGGTTGGAGAGCCCTGGCCTAGACCATCTGGCCCCTAATTCATTCAAAAATAGCAAAAGGCTTCTTCAGAGAAAAAAGTCAGATGGATTATGAGGTTTAGCAGCCTAGTACCCAGTGGATTAAATGCAGAATTAGATCTGTTACCTCTGCTAAACAGGCATTATTCCACTTACTGTAGATGGTTCTGTAAGTCATATTAGTAGGATATCATAAGTGATGAGAGAGGGAAAGTTTTACTTGAGCTAGCCAAATGACATGTTCAAGGATCTCTCTTGCCCCAAATAGGTGAGTTATGTTTTCTTTTTGAAAGTTATTTTTTAAAGAAAATATAACTTTATCTTGAGTATAAATAGGAAGTTCTTTTTTTAAGGAGTACCTGTGTGTGACTCAGCTGATTTGATCCAAGGATGTTTTTTAAAACTTTTTTTTACTATGTTTGTTATAAAAGCAGAGTGTTATTCTGTTCTTTTTATGACTTTGCATATTTTTGCATATTTATATAGTTTGTTAACACTTACCATATTTTTACAAATTTAACTATGGGACAGTATAAACATCTAATAAGTGGTTCAAGGTTTGCAGTGCAAAGTGGTTTTAAAGACTTCTTTTGGGCAGTTTAGAATGTACTTACCATATATAAATGTTTGTTTTCTGCATACACTTTCCCCCTGTGGAAGAACTATTTTGTAATCAAAGTATGATGGGGAACTTGGACTGAATAAAGCTTGTGTACATGGATGTGTTTTGTGATTCTATAGATTAAGGTTGTTGGCTCCAGCTACCGACCACTACTTGTATGGGCCAGGTCAGGGCTGTGAGTCCAGGGCACCTGGACACAGATCTGCAGGAAGTTCCTTTCCTCCCTCTCTTGACAAGCAGCCAAGAAAATGATCCATTCTGCCACTCCTAAGGTACTGGTGGGACTTATCACTGCTGCCAAGGCTGCTGTACCTGAAGTAGGAGGATGAGATGTTGTTCTTCTTCTTCCATCCTCCTTTTATGGCCCTAAACGGAACAAGAAAGCGTTTAACAATGAATGGGGAGAGGGCTGTGTATTTGTATCGAGGGAGAAAATTGTTCATTTATCTGGGTGCACAAATGTCAACAGAGGAATGGGGGAACTTCTAAGATTAGGAGTTAAATAGATGGATTTCCATTTTATTTTTTAATTCGTCATGCTGATATGGTTGAAAAACTAAATGCTTCTTCATTTTCTGCACTATGAGCACAATCCAGCAAAAATGAGTTATAACTAACATCTAACCAAAGCAATGCAATGGGCCTTAGTCATTGCTAACTTTTGCTGGATTGAGTAACATGAGTAGACTCAGACAAATACTTACCACAAGCAAACCATGCTCTTTCTATATACTTGTGGTTATTATTTTAATTTTTTATCTTTTTTTTTTTTTGCAGTAGTCTTTCAAAGGTTCTCCCTAATGGGGTATTAAGAAGCAATTGATGATTATGATGATGATGATGATGATGAAGATGATGATGATGTGCAATCATCTTCTGGTGAGATTTTCATGGAGGTTGGTCTTTTGAATAGGTACCAAAAGAAGAAAGCCTCATACAAAATGTATGAGTGGAATACAACCACCATATGAGATAGCTTTTCTCGCTATTTCAGCCCTTATTCCCAGAACAGTGTTCTCCAACCTTGGGTCCCTAGATGTTGGCTGGGGCATGCTGGGAGTTGTAGGCCAAAAACATCTGGGGACCCAAGGTTGGGGAACACTGTCCCAGAATTTCTGCAACTGTTTTTGTAACACTTTTTGGACATCTGCAGTTTACTTGTGGACTCTGTGCTGTGTGTGTGCTATTGTCACAGTTTCGTTCCCTGTCCTGGCAGGAGTGGCTTCACTTGCAGAACTGGTGATAGGCAATCCCATGGTGGGGGCGGGGCAGGAAGCGTGTGGCTCTGCAAAGGAGGAAGTGGGTCTGCCTGCCATCTGCTGCTACCTTTGGCAGTGGATCAAATCCGCCAATCAATTGGGTGGGGGGGAAGTCTGTGTTCTTCCTGCACACTTCCACATCTGCAAGGAATGGGATTCGTGTGCAGGAACAACCCCCCATGTCCTCTTCCTTTGTCACTTGGTCTCACATGGCTGGCTAGCAAAATGCCCCCCCCTCGCCACTACCATCACCCAGGAAAAAGCAGGGAATGGAAGGAAGCGAAGGAGAAAGTCACGGGGGAGGTGTGGCAGTGGCAAGGGGCCATTTTGCTGGGTGCTGCCTTTTCCTCCTCCTTTGTAATTTGTTGGGCGGGATTTTTGGTGTGTGTGTGTGGCTACTTTTGACTGTGCACATGCAGTGGAGCAGAGCTCTGAGTTCTTATTTTTAAACCTCCATTACTTTGCATCATCGTAGGTGCCCATTCTGTCAGCTGAGTAAAAAAAAAAAAAGCAGAGGCAGCAGCAGCTGCTGCCTCCCACTTCTTCTATGCTCATGTGACAATTAATCTCCTCCTACCTCTCCTGTAATTAGAACTGTGAAGGACCGTCGCCGGTCCTTTTGCGTGAGTTCTGGAGTTAACGGGCTAACCGGCACAGTAAAAACTCCCTTATGCGGTTCCTAGGTTATCTGAGCTCAATCGCACCAAGATAGCACTGAATCAGAGCCCGCAACAGGCAAACGTCTGTTGGTTATAACAAGTTTAATTGAGCGAATTGAGATAAGGAATTCACAGTTGATACAAGTTGTTTATAAACATTCAAGGCGTGAAGCCGCAATACACTGTAAAGGCAATTAGGCTTACAAAGCATAGACAGAATACTATTTTACATCAGAGAACCTGAACTAACTAACTAACTAACACTGTAGGCTCTTCCTAAACTACTCTCAGCAATTCATTCAGACTTACAGCAGGCTACCAAGTGCTCGGCTTGGGGTTGAGTTTCCTGGGCTTGGCCGTAGCCAGCGACTCGTTCCGTGCAGTCCTGCACCTTGTTCCCAACAACCTCAACGGAGCTGGGGCTGTCCTTTTTACCCACTCCCTCGACCCCTCCTCTCACCCCCGCCCTCCCCTCTGAGGACAGGAGGAACTGGTTCTGCTCATCAGGGGCTTTGGTGCCTCTCAGGTGCTTGAGGGTATTCTGCAGCTCTTTGAGACAGCTTGGGAGGACCATTGAGGTGAATGCAAATGTGTCCCAGGCTTAACGATCTCGATCTCGATGTAATTGTCGGCCTGGAACTGGTCCTCTCTGCCCTAGGCAGAGATTATGCATGTGCAGGTGACGGGGTGAGGTATGTGCTCAGTCAGGCTCTCCACAAGAACACTAGGCAATTTTGGGTGGCACTTGATTGCATGATGAACATGGTGGATACTGCGCCATATTCATTAGCACGTGCCTCAGTGGAAACTAGTGCATTTTGAAGAAATACTGCCACAGTGCTGCCTCGCACAATGATGAGGCTCTAGGGTAGGCCTTCCCCAAGTTAGCTGTTCCTACAGTATGTTGGAGCCCATCACAAGATCAGCCTCTGCATGGATCTCACAGTCATCATGTAGAAGTCATCTTGTCGGGGAGAAAAAAAACCCAGCTATTTTTTTCTTTTACCCTAAGCATTATGCTCCGCTTTCTGATGGATCAATCAGTGAAGAACAGGCAGGCTCCTCATTTGAAAAAAATAATAGTATTCCTTTTTGTGTGTGATGGCAGTAGAGACTATAAAATGGTCCAGCCCTGGCATGTGTTTCACAGGGCTTTGAACAGGGATAGCAGCCCTTCACCCAGAAACCAACCCCCCTCTCCTTCAGCATGGGAACAGCATACAATAGCTACAAAATGAATTGAGAACAAGTCTTGTATTATTTTTATTTGCTAAAGATAATTCCTGTTTTTATTAAAACTTTAAATAGGGTATCTAGTTATTCTGTATTTCCCCCCCCTGAGAAACACAAAAGTCTAGCGGTTTGGCTGGAAAATCAATTATATAAGGACTCAAACTACTTTCTGTTTCCACACCCCTGGACTTCAGGGCTAAAACAAATAACTGATTCACACATTACCTTTTCCCACTTATTTCTTCTTTTCCTATCTCAAGCAAATGATCTGTTCATATGAGCTATGTAGCATAAGAGCCAAGAATAGACAGACTACAGTAGCAATAACTTTCATGGTCAGAATAATAACGTTGAAGACTCCCTGCTTGTGAAAATTGCTGCCACAGTATTTTGATAGTTCTTGGCTCACATATTATGCTCCCAATGTGAACTGTGAGAGCTGGAAAATGGAGGAAAATCAAGACAATTTGTAACAAGTGAACTAAACCAAAGGGGTTGCCCAAGCCAGGAAAGACTTGGGTTTGCTTTCTAGAGTTATGATTTTGTGGCTTCTTGTTGTATCCTAGAAACAAGCAAGGGTGCCATGTGGGATTTCAGACCACATATGATTATGCCTTAGATCCAGCTGTGAGCAACCTTTTTGCCCCAAGGGCTGCATGTGTTGATAAGTGGTAGGTCGGGGGCTGTGCACATGCTCATACACAGCCTTCCGCTTTGCCCCACTTGCTCCACTCTCTCAAATGAACACACACACACACTCCATTCCCCATGTGCAGCCAGAGAGAGAGAGAGAGAGACTCACTCCCCCCCCCCACCTTCTCAGTGTGCAAAGATAGGGAGGTTGAGATCCCTTTGCAAACAGGGATCATGCAGTGATCATACCAGTAACAATCAGTGCGCAATCCTACTGCGGAAGGACAGGACGCTCCCCCACCCAGAAGGGAGAGATCTTTTGGCAGGTTGGAAGCTGTTTGGCAGGCTAGGAGGAGCATGATCTATATGGGGAGGAAGGCATATTCATTTATTTTACCTACTTAAGAAATGTCTTACCCACTTTTCATATGGGGATGACTATTCCTATGTACCTTCTTCCCCATCAGCCACAGGGAATTCAGTGGTGGCAAGCAACTCGGGCACCCACACAGGCCATGTAAACAATTAAATGGACCTCTTTAATAGATATACACTAGATACAGGGGTCTGAACATCAGCAGGAGCAGCTTTCCTTACTCCTACACGACAGAGGCTGCCAACATTTCCTCTTTCTGTATAACTATTAAACCTTAATAGTTCTACAGCAGGGCTCTCCAACCTTGGGTCCCCAGATGTTGCTGGCCTACAGCTCCCAGCATACCCAGCCAGCATGGCTAATGGCAAGGGATTCTGGGAGCTGTAGTCCAGCAACATCTGGGGACCCAAGGTTGGAGAGCCCTGTTCTACAGAAAGAGAAATTTAGGGCGCAATCTAATCGGGACGCCTGTAGTCCTCTGAACTTGGAAGATTATGGGCATCCTATGCAGAGTGGGAGGAGCAAAGAGGGAAAGGTCGCCTCCGCGCTCCTCCTGCTCAGCAAAGCAGCTAGATGGCTGATTTTTGGCTATCTAACTGCGGCACTTCAGAGGGGGAGGGAAGGAGGCTGAGCTGTTCTCCTCCCCTCCCCACCCCCTAAAGCCCTTCTCCAAGGTCACTCTTCCCACCTTGGAGAAGCAGCTGGCATGGTTCTTTCCATGCTGGCATTGAAGGAGGGCAAGGGGGATCCGAGAGTGAATCCCCAGATCCAAGGTCAGAGCTCTTCTCCAACTTCAGATCTGGGAATCTGAAAAATCCTATGGCCCCTCCAGATGCTGTCTAGGGGCCATAGGATTGCTCTGTCAATAATTAAAGATATAAGGCCAAGACCACTACACCCTTTAGAAATGGTCAGTATGCTATTTGTGTTTCACCTTCTCAGAAACATAGAGACGTACTGTGAATCTTATCACCGTGTGCATGGACTAACACGCTAGGCTGCTCCTTAAATAAGAGTCAAGCACCTCAGGATTCTTTTTCAAGAGAGTAGTGGAAGATAGCCAAGACTGAGCATATGTATGAAATTAATATTAATTTCCAGTTGTCCTAAGGAAAATGTGATCCAGTGGGTGTAGGGATGGACTGTGGAGACCTGGGTTCAAATCCCTGCCCAGACATAGAATCATAGAATCATAGAAAAGTAGAGTTGGAAGGGGCCTATAATGTCATCGAGTCCAACCCCCTGCTCAATGCAGGAATCCAAGTCAAAGCATCCCTGACAGATGGGGTTCACTTGGGTACCTTAGACTGCAATCCTATACACCCTTAGCTAGGAATGATGCCATTTAAAACTCAATAAGACTTATTTCTGAGTAGATATCCATTGGATTGCACTATTGGGTCAGTCATATCTCTCTCTCTCTCTCTCTCTCTCTCTCAGACTAGCCTATCTCACAGAGCAGAATAAGGATGGATGAATCTGTCAGTTTTGGTTTCTTGCAGTTTCTCAATTTTCCAAACTTAAGTTTGTTCCATCACATTTCCGCATTAGTTTGCAAGTTTTTAAGTCCACAAGAAAATTCATATGCATTTCTCCTAATATATGCATTTTGTATGCAATTTTACCCAGTACACATATGTTTGGCAAACAGTTTGCCGTTTCTCCTAATATAATGCATTTTTGTACTTTATTTTCACCAATATACACATTTTGTGTGTGTGCTTTCCCCTAATATACCCATCTTTTAAAGCATTTTTTATCATCCAACTGCACTGCAAATTTCAGAGAGGTACAAATATAAAAGGATAACTGTTTTGGTTTACATACTGGTTTGGAAAGTGCAAATTAGGTAGGTTCACATTCAAATGCAAACTGACTGAATTTCTCCCCCAACCCTAAAATTTATTGAGGACACTCTATAATGCCACCCTTGGTGAAAGATAAACCAGTCCTCAGTGATACCTCCCTAAATTTATTCCTAAATCTTTCTTATTATCATTAAGCCAGAGCCACAATCAGCACTGCATCTAAACTTGGGGTTCTTTTTCAGTTTCCACACCAAGTTAATCCAGAAAAGTACTCAATTGTCAAGAAATGATTCCCCAGCCCCCGCCCCCCAGCACAAATATGAGCCGCCAGCACTCTTTTGTAAGCCTGCGTCACAATTCTGTTGCTGGAAGAGCTGCTGGCCAGCTGAGCTGGTAGAGTTGGCAGGCAACCGGCAGGCACTGCACACCTGTGCTTCAAAGCATTTACCCTAACAAGCCTGTGACATGTTAACAGCTCGCCCTCCCTGCCTGAGTTTCCAGAGACCCCACACACACGCAGGGCTGCTGGATCAAGGACATGTACTAACTAGCTTACCTCACACAGCGTCGAATCCTCAGGCGAGTAGTGCTGCTTAGCCAAGAGGAGAAGGAAGGAGAGAGAGAACCCAGAACATTACTAAACTGGAGGCCACATTTAGGGAGGGCAGAGGGGGTATCGTCATCCCTGCCCCAACAACTTTCAGACCACTTCCGTTTATTCTTCAGGAGCTCCTATATTTCTGGCCAATTCAGTGGTTCCTTCACAGACTGTTCATATAACCAAATACTTGAGTACTAGATATGCATGCCAAAGGCACAAATCCCTTTGCTTGAAAATAAATAAGAACGTGTTCATGTTTGGTCTGCACTTCACAGTGTTGCTGTAGTTTCATATATGAGGTATAAAAAGTAACTCTGACAAATGTCCTTAAACAACATTGCTTTTTTGTTCATTTTTTGGGGGGTGATTTAATCCTGAATGTGTCCCAAAATGGGCCTTTAAACCTTGCTAAGAATCTCGCACCTCCTTCACTGCAAACTGTAATGGCACCTCTTCTCTACACTTTCCCTACTTTTTTTAACATCTGTGTGTGTCTCTGTGTGTGTCTGTCTGTGTCTGTGTTCTATCCAGGAATGAACAGAACATTCTTAATACAGTTGGAGTCCCTTTTGTGTGTTTTCACCAGTAGGTCCATTCTGTTCCATTTCTATCTGTATTTTAAAGGAAAAACCCTTTAAATTTAGTGATTTTTAAAAAATAATGTCTAAGAAGGTGGTCTGAGAGCTGACTTTTCTTTTTCTACATGTACAAGCCAACTGTCACATATGGCTCCTATGAACATAACAGAAGCTGTGCCTATCTATGCCTACCAAAGGCCTATCTAGCCCAACAGATGAACCGGATGTCCCTGGGAAGCTACAAACCAGGACATGAGTGCACTAGTACCTTCTTGCTCATGTTCCCCAGCAACTGGTGTACACAGGCATACTGCCTGTGATACTGGAGGTAGCATATAGCCATAAGGACTAATAGCCATTGATAGCCTATTGTCCATGAATTTGTCTGACCTCCTTTTAAAACCATCTAAGTTGGTGGCCATCATTACACCTTGAGGAAGCACATTCTATATTCTAACTATGCAATATGTGAAGAAGTACTTTCTTTTGTCTCTCCTGAATCTCCCACCATTCAGCTTCATTGGGTGATCCTAGTTTCTGGTATGATGAGAGAGGAAGAAAAATGTCTCCCTATCCACTTTCCCCACACCATGCACAGTTTTATAAGCCTCTATCATGTCCTCCCTTACTCACCTTTTTCCTAAGCTTCACAGCCCCAGACACTGTTACCTTTTCCTCTTGGGGGAGTTGCTCCAGCCCCTAGATCAATTGCTGGGAAGCAACAATGGGAGACGGTCAATGATTTCATGCCCTATTTGTGGGCTTCCTGAAGCAGCTGATTGGCTACTGTGGGAAACAGGATGCTGGACTAGGCTCCAGGGAGGGGCCATAGTTCAGTGGTAGGCACATGCTTTGAATGTAGAAGGTCGCAGGTTCAATCCCTGAAATCTTCAGTTAAAAAGAACTGAGTAGCAGATGGTGTGAAAGACTTTTGCTGCAAACCCAGGAGAGTCCCTGCTTGTATGAGTCCCTGCTTGTATGAGTAGACGATACCAGACTAACTGAACAAGTAGCTTGACCTGGTATAAGGTATCTTATCTTTCATTGGACAGAGCAGAGCTTTCCTTATATTCGTCTTAGAAGAAGCTTTGGGGTTTTATTTTTATTTTTTATCTGTGTGATTTTAGGATTGTGATTGGGTTGCCCCTACATTTCTTCTGAAGTGAAATGCTGAGGTGGATTTGGAAGTTTCTGCCTGGGAGAAACAAGGGTTAACATGGGCAGCTTGGTGATTCAGGCATGTGTTCACTTTTTCCCTTTCATGGCCCGCTCTGAAGTCACACCTGATAACAGAAGAATTTTTGTTATTAATCATTGGCTTCAAGAAATGGAACAACACTACTCTTATTGTGTTCTCCAAAAAGTCTTCAGGCCGGAACAACCCATGTTGTTAGGAAATCATAATGAAGGGAAGAAGGGTGGAGCTGTTCCTAATAGAAGGCTCTTTATATACGATGGGACAACATCTCCTCACCTCCCATCATCAGTTCCAGACTGGATCATCATCCATGGCCTTTAGCATTGTAAATGGAATGGAGGGCATGTTTGGAAACATGTAAGAACCAGCTCTGTACAGCTGCCATTGTCACTCATTCTTTCATCTCCTAATAGGTTTTGGCTCCTGTCTAACTCATTATATTACTTGATATGAAGTCATATGCCAGGAAAAGAAAACTTGCTGTAAGCAATCTAGATGAAAGATTAGCTGCTTCTTTCAGAGACATGCATTACATAGTCTAGGAAATTGATCTAGTAATTAGCTAGTTTAATTATTTTCTTCTATCTGCAATAGATTAGACCAAATGTAAATATTTTAATAGCCATATAATTGAACATCTATTGAAATAAAAACTTATATTCTGTCCTATTAATGCAATAATTATTTTTTTTTACAGAATGGATTAACAATGGATCATCATTGATGGAGCGTATTTTTAATTGGAGTAATGTCCAGATTGTCATTGATGCCATTTCCTCAAAATGTCAATATCATCTAACATAATATGATTATCAGACTATTTTGGAGTGGAAGAAAGGTGAATGATGTGGTGCTCTACACATGGGAATAACCAGAAATGTACCATATGTTTAAGGCTGCAACCTTTTAACCTGGCAATAATAATTATAATTATAATTATAATTATAATAATACAGTTTGTACACAACTAAGTCCCATTTAGTAAAGGTTTCCAGCAACATTTATTAAACATTTCCTCCTTTTAGTTTCCACCTGTTTTATTGCTTCCTGAAGGAGTTAGTGACAAATAGCCTTTTAATTGCCCCTTGAATGGCCTCTCTTAATTGTCCCAAGGTAAGTTTCAGTTTCTGTTCCTGTGGGGAGGTGTGTGTGGGCTTCCTCTCATTGTTATTTTTCTTTTCATTTTTTATAGTGAGATAGTGCTATTGTACCATGCCAAAAACTAAAAAGAATAAAGAATAAGGAACCAGTAACTGAAGCCTCTTCCCACAGGAACAGACACTGTGGCAATTACGAGAAGGTATTCAAGGGCAATTAATAGGCTGTTCATTAGTATAGTAATACCTTGGATTGCAAGTAACTTGGTTTGAGAGCGTTTTGCAAGACAAGCACATTTTAAAATATTTATTTATTTATTTGATATACAAGCGACGTCTTGCAATACAAGTACTGTAGTATGGCTTAAATTAAAAATCTCTGTACAAATTTTTTTGGGGGAATTTCGTTTTGATATAAGAGTGTTTTGGATTACAAGCACGTTTCCAGAACGAATTATGCTCTCAGTCCAAGGCATGACTGTAATCCCCTACTGCTGCTCATCAGGAAACAGTAAAATTGTCAGAACCTACAATGTTTTGTTAAAGGCACAGGAGCCTTTAAGAGCCTCAATACTTGAGGAAGAATGACATCCACCTTTCCATTTCATGACAATCTCCATGCCACACAAAAGTAGGGGGGCTTTTCAACTACTTTTGTGGGGAGTGATATTCTAAGAAATTTTCTGGGTAAGGGGTTGGGGGGTTGGTTTACCTTAGGGTTATGCAAGGCTGATCCTTGCTGCATTCATCCCAGCCATGTTTCTTGGGGGCTTGGCCAGAAGAATCATGCCCATGTAGTGTCATTCCCATAGGTATCTTCTGGCCCAGAGCTTTTCTACATGAGGCATTTATTCTGCACTTGTGATTCTTTACTCACAGTTGTTTATGGGTTCTTTAGGTGATGTCATAACCCTCCAGTTTCACTTCTGTTTTTTAAGAGCATTTTCCCAGGGTTTTTTTTTTTTAAGTGGAGAAAATTGAGTATTTCTGAAAGTGAAAGAAATGGTGTTTTCCTACTTGTGTAATTGTGATATTCCACTATAGCACAGCACCACCTAGATGTTATGTAGTGGAAAAGCAGGAAATATAAAGCTCTTTTTGTGGAGCTCTGATCTCAATTCTGCGAGGAAACCAAAAGTAGATACAGTCTCATGTAGAAAAGCTCCCAGCCCCCAAGAAACATGGCTGGGATGAATGCTGTGTGGAGAACCTGGCTGGCTGTCCGCCCTGAGTGGCTGTGATGAAGCTTTTTTAAAACTGGAAAAAAATGGGGGAAAGTAAAGGAACCCTCACATAACATCAATGTACCTCCCACCCAAATGTCTTAGAACTTTGTCATCCACCAATCTTCAGGGGCTTTTCTCTCCCGTCACCACCACATTTGTCAAAAGGTTCAGCCCAGCTCCACTCAATAGTGCTTTGCCTGTCTACACTAAACAGGCTGATGCTGTAACTGCATTTTATTACGAAAAAATAATGCCAGATCAGAACACGGGAGGAAAACCTTGGAAGTTGGAATACAATGGATTGATAATGTAAAAGTGTGTTAATAATGTAGGATGGGAATTCCATATATTTATTTATTTGCAGCATTTTTACCCCGCCCTTCAGCCAGAAAAGGCTCACAGAGTGGCTTACAAAGATTAATAATAAGACAGCCCCTGCCCTCAGGCTCACAATCTAAAAGACATGACACAAAAGGAAAGGGATTGGGAGGGAAGAGGAAGAATGCAAAACTCAGGCATCAGTTCTTAGTTAAAAAGGTTCTTATAGGTTATTCTTTCTTTTTTTTTTCTTTTTCTTTTTCTGGCAGGGAAGGGCAAACCAAGCTCCCTGCAGCTGTTCCTTCTTTGGTTGATGTATGTATCCCCTCACCCCCATTAATTTTTTTGCCCCTTTTCATATCCTGCCCTGAAAAATGCTGAAAGGGGACAGGGCTTTTCACAACCTGTGTACAGGGTAGTTTAATGGGGGGGGGGGGAGGATGGTTTTGGCTCCAGTCTAATCTCACTTTAGGGAAAGATCTGCTGGATGCACAGCCGCCGCCACTCAACTCCAGCTCTCCCTTTGTAATGGGAATATTAATGCTGATCTACCTAAAAGATCATTGAGCAGATTACTGAGATAATGTACATGAAGTACTCTGGGCACTTAAGAAAAGCACCACATAAATGTTATAAATTATTATTATGAGCTGTAGCGCTTTACATAGTAATTTCAGCTTTCAGATCAGAACAGGCCTGGCAATCCACACAACTCTTCCTTCACATTTGACATCTTCACAGCACAGAAGCATCATCTGTCTTTCTAAATAAATCTTTTACTAATTGTGGTACTTATAGGATGAATATCTTCACCAAAACAACATTTGAAATAACCATAGAGTGATTAATATTCATTTGTTCTGTAACATTTGAAAAATAAATGCCTACATATGGGATACTCCATTGAAGAGAAGAGCGGTACGTATTTTCTCTGCTAGCTGACATTTAATCTTTGTTCCTTCTAGTGAACCATGGTGGGCAAATGCATATACTGCTTTGCTGGTTTGCTAGTGAGAAAACCAACAGAAAAGAGGACGTAGAGGGGAAGATCAATTCTGTTGTTCCTTCTGCTCAGCCGGGCATCTGCTGGTGGAGCATTAGATATTTGGAGCACTCTGACACTGGAGTGTTCCCATGGAAAGCACAGGGTTGCTCTGCCCAAGCTTTAAATGCTGAGTGTTCACCCAATATCAGGGCCAAACTAAACAAGACACTGAAGACCAATAATCAGATTTCCCTTCTTCTTCTTCTTCTTCTTCTTCTTCTTCTTCTTCTTCTTCTTCTTCTTCTTCTTCTTCTTCTTCTTCTGGAAACAGCTGTATGTGTGTATATGTGTGTGTTGGGGGGGGGTCAAATTTGATTAGGATCACAGCACTAGGGTAGAGAAAATGTTATCCTCTCCCCCCAGTCCATTTTCCTTATATAAATTGCCACCCCCACCCACCTCACCAGAAGTTCTTATTTGGCCTGTTAAGGGAAACTTACAGATACTCTTATTTTGATTGTTTTTGACATTTTAAAAATATGTGATTGTGATTAACAGGTGATTTCAAATTTTATATTTGATGTCTGCCAAGCTGAAGACAATCAATAGATGCCAAGGAGAGACTAAAATAGTAATTTAACCAAACTTTGTAATTACCGTTGCTTGAAGAATTCCGGGGGGGGGGATCAAATTCTGGGGTGAAGTCACGTGATTCACAGCTTCTGAATTAATGTGCAGAACATTGGAACATGCCTGGTTTAGTCTGGAATCTGTACTCCTACCGAATTCTATAAAGTAGCTATATATTATATATATATATATATATATATATATATATAAGGTCCTAGGAAGTAGTTTATGATGGGGGAAGCCATCTTTTTCCATACGATGTCCCTGAGAAGGACAATATGTCATCATGTACCATGGCTCCCGGGACATTTTGTGTGTTGCATTTTAAACATGTGTGGCATGAGCCACACTTTGTATCCACTCCAAGTGGCTATTCCTGTCAGAGAAAGGGGAGGTACTATTTTTTTCTAAATAATTTTGTGTGGCTGTTTAAAAAAATCAGCACATGAACATAAAAACATGATCAAATGAACTTTCTATCAGTCATGTGCAAAATCAATACAGATTGAATTAAGACTAATCTGCCCATCTCTATTCATAATACCTGGTTTAAAATTTGAATCTGTCCAGAGTGTAATGTTCAGTTGTACAAACTGAGTGTCATTTCCCCAAGACACTCTCTTCCAATTCCAAATGTAAAATAAGATTCTTCACATGCAGGATCAGCCTTCAGGCTGACGAAGCTGCTCTGTAGCACATGCACAGAAGTTTCTTATTTAATGTTAACCCCTTAGTCTCACTGAAACACTTGTGATTGCTGTGATCTATGTGATCAGGCCACACAACCATGTAGCCTTTTGTCTAGGTCTTCTCTATCTGGGCCAGTGGATGCGTTGTTGTGGAGAATGTCAGTTGAATCCCAGAGTTCTCAGGAAGCAATGTCATAGTACACAAAAAGGCACCAACATTATGAGCTGGATGTCTCTTAGACCAGTGTTCTCCAACCTTGGGTCCCCAGAAGTTTTTGGCCTACAACTCCCAGCATGCCCCAGCCAGCTTAGACAAAGGTGAGTTTTTCTGCAAAGGTTCTCCAACAAACTTCTGGCTTAGAAAGCCCGGGTGCACACACCCTATTCTCAACATAGTTCTTTGGATCATAGAATAGAATCATAGAATCATAGAAAAGTAGAGTTGGAAGGGGCCTACAACTACAAGGCCATCGAGTCCAACCCCCTGCTCAATGCAGGAATCCAGGTCAAAGCATCCCTGACAGATGGCTGTCCAGCTGCACCTTGAATGCCTCCAGATTGGGAGAGCCCACCACCTCCCTAGGTAGTTGATTCCATTGTCTTATTGCTCTGACAGTCAGGAAATTTTTCCTGATGTTTAGGTGGAATCTAGGTTCCTGTAACTTGAGCCCATTATTCCATGTCCTGCAAACTGGGATGATCGAGAAGAGATCCTGGCCCTCCTCTGTGTGACATCCCTTCAAGTACTGGAAGAGTGCGATCATATCTCCCCTCAGTCTCCTCTTCTGAAGGCTAAACATGCCCAGTTCTTTCAGTCTCTCCTCATAGGACCTTGTTTCCAGTCCCTTTATCATCCTTGTTGCCCTCCTCTGAACTCTCTACAGTTTGTCTACATCCTTCTTAAAGTGTGGTGCCCAGAACTGGACGCAGTACTCAAGATGGGGCCTAACCAGTGCTGAGTAAAGGGGAATTATCACTTCACGCAATTTGGAAGCTATACTTCTATTAATGTAGCCCAAAATAGCATTTGCCTTCTTTGCAGCCACATCGCATTGCTGGCTCATATTCAGTTTGTGATCTACCACAATTCCAAGATCCTTCTCACTCGTAGTATTGTTGAGCCAAGTGTCCCCCATTCTGTAACTGTGCATTTGGTTTCCTTTCCCTAGGTGCAGCACTTGGCATTTATCCCTATTAAATTTCATTCTGTTGTTTTCGGCCCAGCGCTCCAGTCTATCGAGGTCGCTTTGAATTTTGTTACTGTCTTCCAGAGTATTAGCTGTTCCACCCAACTTTGTGTCATCTGCAAATTTGATCAGCATTCCCTGCACCTCCTCATCCAAGTCATTAATAAAAATGTTGAAGAGCACTGGGCCCAGGACTGAGCCCTGTGGTACCCCGCTCGTTACCTCTCCCCAGTGTGAGAAGGAACCATTGATAAGCACTCTTTGAGTCCGATTTTGTAGCCAATTGTGGACCCACCTGATAGTTGTTCCATCTAGCCCACTTTTAGCTAGCTTGCTAATCAGGATATCATGAGGCACTTTGTCGAAAGCTTTGCTGAAGTCCAGATATATTATGTCCACAGCATTCCCACAGTCCACAAGGGAGGTTACCCGATCAAAAAATGAGATCAGATTAGTCTGGCAGGATTTGTGCTTGACAAATCCATGCTGGCTTCTAGTAATCACTGCATTGTTTTCAAGGTGCTTGCAAACGGACTTTTTTATAATCTGCTCCAAAATTTTCCCAGAGATCGATGTCAGACTGACTGGCCTATAGTTCCCAGGTTCCTCCTTCTTGCCCTTTTTGAAGATGGGAACAACATTTGCCCTCCTCCAGTCATCTGGCACTTCACCTGTCCTCCAGGATCATTGCCCACATCATTTTTTATCTAAAAAAATGTGACATTTTCCCTCATCCTCCCATTCTGGTAACATATTTATCCTTATTGTGATTGCTGTGTTGAGTGTAGTTGTATGTGAGTATCATAGGAACCATTTACTTCTTTATACATACATACATACATACATACAGCCATGAAGCCACTGTAAGAAGACCAAAACACTGGTTTATGAAGCCATTGTATTACCATTGTATTACCAACTTTATTGTATGCCTGCGAAACATGGACTATCTATAAACGTCACTTCCACCTCCTTGAAAGATTTCATCAACGTTGCCTCCGGAAAATCCTGCGAATTACTTGGGAAGATAGGCGAACAAATGTCAGTGTACTGGAAGAAGCAAAGACTACTAGCGTTGAAAAAATGATCCTTCAATGCCAACTTCAATGGACCGGTCATGTTGTTCAAATGTCTGACTGCCGTCTCCCAAAGTAGTTACTTTATTCCCAACTCAAGGATGGAAAGCGGAATATCGGTGGTCAGCATAAGAGGTTTAAAGATGTTCTTAAGGCTAATCTAAAAAAATGCAATATAAACATCGAAAACTGGGAAGCTCTGGCCCAGGAACGATCTAACTGGAGGTTGGCCTTTCACAAAGGTTCCATGGACTTTGAAGAAGCCCGAGCACAAGGTGAAAGGGAGAAATGTGCTAAGCGAAAAGCACGTCAAACGAATCCTTTACAGGACCATCTTCCATCTGGTAACCTGTGTCCTCACTGTGGGAAGCTGTGTGGATCTAGAATTGGCCTCCACAGTCACTTACGGACCCATCGCTAGAGTCTACACAATTTTTTTTAGAATTTCCTCCTTTTAAAAATTTTCTTTTTGTAATTTTTATCCTGGAAGACAATCTTACTCGGTCACGAGTGATCGCCTACTACATACATACATACAGCCATGAAGTTATATGGAGTTTCAAAAACAAGAAGATGGGTCCCTGCATCAAAGAGCTTCCAATCTAAAATTCATGCAGAAAGACAAGCAAGAGAAGGATAACAAACGGTGAAGTGAGAGGGGAAGGAAAACCAAGGGATGAAGGTTAGAAAATGTTGGGCGTCATGTTACAAACGGTGAAGTGAGAGGGGGAGGAAAACCAAGGGATGAAGGTTAGAAAATGTTGGGCGTCATGTTAGCTGTAGATGAAAGCGAAGGGGCTAAATGTCCAGGGTGGAGGCAAAGATGCTGCCTGCCTGCATCATTTTGTGAAAACTTCATCTGAATTTTCTAACTTTTAAATTTCTTGGCCACCTACGTACCCCCATATGTTACAGTCCTAGTGCAAACGTTGCTCATGTTGCAAGATTTCATGTTTTAAAGTGGCAAACAGCAGTAAAGTTATCCTTCTGCAGGAATGGCCCATCATTTTGTGAAGCTGGAACAGTATGCATGTCTGTCTAGCTTTTAAAAACAAAGAGAATGGCATGATGGTGATGGGCAAACAGTAGCATCACGGTTTGGCAAGGCCCTGACCTTGAACTGTTTCGCATGCCACAGCCACCCATGAATTGTGCTCCCCGCCGCCTGCCTGCCCACTCCCCTGAGCTAAACAACCCTGGGACACTCCCTCCTTGCGTTGTTTAGCATGATGGCTGGCTGAACGCGGAATTGTCATTTGTTAGGGGAGGAATAATCCAGACTTGTAACCAGACTTGGTTTGTTCTTGGGTTACACGGCTCCCTCAGCAACCCATAATTCCGTGTTCAGATGTCATGCTAAACAACCCAGGGATGGAGTGTCCCTGGGTTGTTTAGCTCAGGGGAGTGGGCCACACGCACTTGTTCCCACTCATTCATAAACACTTTAATCAATGGGAGAAAAATGTGTACATTTCAAAAAATGCACATAATTGATGTGTACATTTGGAAAACTACAGATGAAAATAAACATGAATTTTCATGTGAAAAGGGGGGGGAAGTGAAGCTCATATGGATACAAGTTGGGATGAGCTTCAAGCTGGAATTTGGAGTACCTCAGCAAGCTCAGGTTTTGCTGATTCCCTCATCCCTACACAACTCACCTGGTGGGGGCACCCAAAGAAGGACCTCAGAAGAAGATCATAACATTCAGGTAGGTACGTACATGTGGAGATAATGGACCTTCCGGTTGCTTGGTCTCAAGCCATGAATGGCTTAAAAGTCCAAGCCAGTGTGTTGAATGGGTGCCAGAAATGGGCTGGGGGTCAGCGAAGTGGGCCAAGCTCCAGTGTGATGCGTTCATATTGCCCAGTCCCAATTAGCATTCTTGCCACTGCACCCTGAACTAACTGAATTTCCAGGACTATCTTCAAAGGCAGCCCTACACAGAACTCATTGCAGTAGTCTGAATGGGAGGTCATGAATAACTGAAGCCAGGCAATCCCTGTCCAGGTAGCTGATGCACCAGAAGCATCCTCAGACTATGTGTCTGATCCTTTTATGGGGAGGCAACCCCCTCTAGAACAAGCTGAACACCATTCACCTGATGCAATTGATGGGATCACAACAGTCCTTTTCTTGCCTGCATCTTTGCTCTCCCAGTTGCACTGGGAGTTCTCACTCACACACCATTAGCCCTGCACACTTCTGGAAACCATTGTACTGGGGCCACTGGCTATATAAACTGACACTAATGGGCATTGGATGCAAGCAAATACTGAATAGAAGTCAAGCCCCTAATGCAGTGTTCTCCAACCTTGGGTCCCCAGATGTTTTTGGCCTACAACTCCCAGCATGCCCCAGCCAGCTACGCTGCCCTAAAGTATTATTTTTAAGTATTTTACCACCAAATTGCCCCTTTAAAGGGCCCTTTCTTTAGTTAAGGTGCTCTCTGATGATTCAGAGGGGAGGGGAAGAAATCTTTATTTGTGTGGGGGTAGACTTTTGCTTTTATTTGTAGATGTGAGATGCCAGAGGTGCTTGTGTGTGTGTGGGGCGGCAAGTTAGCAAACATCAGCTGCTTCCTCAGATGCATACTCATGAATCAGAGACCTGTTGTGCCCACGCATGACTAAAAGCCAATCTAAGTTAAGCCCTTGGAATTGAATGTGTGCTAAGAAAGCTTCTCTGAGTCAATGGCAATTTTATAGACTTAGTGTTGTGTGGTCCAAGCTCAGAGAACATTCGGCAGCACAGAGTTGTCTTACTGGAATGGGTGTACTTGCTAGGTGTGATTTACGGGGCTTAAAGTTTTGTGAGAATGAAGTCATATGGCGCATCGGGGTTGCCCTGCAAATGAAGCCAATTAAACATTGCCATCTTTATCCTAAAGAAAGAGAGAGAGGGAGGGAGAACTGAGCTAGGGGAGAGAAACCAGGTGCAGAGGCAAGTAAAGTAAGACAAGAGGGAATTCGTACAATGCATGATGAAGGCTCCCAATGCTTCCCCCCCCCCACCTCTGTGTAATTGCATTTCATTCGGTAAAGCTCAGCACCATGTCTGGAGGCAAAGAACATACCTGTTCTGCTTACCAATTCTATTTATATGTCTGAAGCACATCATTGTAAGGGATACAGATGGGCAATAAGTACAAAGTTATTGTATAATTTTTTAAAATTTTATGATTACCTTCCTTATTTCCTCTGAACATAATGGCCCCTCTGTGCCGCTTGCAGGCCATTCATTATGTCGTTCATATATATATGAAGTGGATATATATATCCACTTCAGCAGATTCTAATTTATTGGAGACGATCTAAAAAGTAGTAGGTAAACAATCCTACAGAACGAAACCAATTTATAAGACCGTGGAAGACTTTTGGAGATGACTCGGTGAATGCAAACATGCGGGAAATTTTCTACTTTCTCTCTCTGCACACACTTGGCAAGAAGAAAGATTGCTGTGAGGGTGGGATTGGATGGAAGTACAGTAGAACCTCTATTATCCAGACGCCTTGGAATCCATGACATGTGTTTGCCCTAGCAAGGCTTCTGAGATATAGTTGGGACATAAAGCATGTCCAGTACATAGAAGGGTTCAGGTTTGGGAGGTCTGGATAAATGAGTTTTTCTTGTAAAACTGAAAGCCACCCACCAATCTTTGGAATATAGAGTTTATGTACGATGGGATGTCAAGAGAAGGAAATGAGATTTGTGCTGTTTCCATGGATAAAACCTGGCTTAGAAAAAAGGCCAGAGCTCTTGTAGGTAATGCTTTGTTACGGAATAGACCGTTGTGTTTTATGGTGTCACCAAGGAACTCCTTTTAAAAAACCAGGGAATTTCAATGATGGAAAAAAAAAACCCTGCTGGTTTAAGACTAGAGTAAAAGCTCAAGTTCCACAAAGCCAGGGAATGGGAAGCTAAGGCTGATGCAGTTGTGCCCTGTGATCAGTCATGATATTGTGCAATGTCGCAAATTGTGCTTGCTTAAAAGCAACAAATAGGCATGGTTTAAATCACAGGAGGATTCCCCTAGCAATACTGTAGGGCTCAAATGTTTCATAAGGCGATACAAGACCATCTTTACTGGTCCCAGGCACTCCATCATCCCCATCTGGCTTTAAGCCTGAATGACCAAGGAAAAGTATGGGTGCAAGCAGGGCATGTTGTTGTAAGGAAGCACAATTTGTTGAGGCACATCTGTTAGTTTCTAGTTTCCTGGCTTTGTGGAGTTTGAGCCAACATAAGATAGCCTTAACTCTGGTCTTAAACCAGTAGGTTTTTAAAATACCGTAATTGAATAGGCACATATATTCGAAGCATTCTCTGTTCCATTTCCTGCCACTGAGGTGGCGGGAGACAGCACCTACCTACAGCCTGTTCAGGGAAATGTACGAGCAGAAAAATAGAAGAAGGGCGAGTGAGCATCTGCTGGCAATCTGGTCCACTCAAACCATAGCCAAGAGCCAGGGCCGGTGCTACCATTAGGCCAACTAGGCAGCTGCCTAGGGCGCGGGGCTAAAGGGAGCACCAGAAACGCCTTGAAAAAAAAAATACAGCGCTCTCAAGTGGGAAGGGGGGGCGCTAAATATCTGATCTTGCCTAGGGCACCAAATTGCCTTGCACCGGTCCTGCCAAGAGCAATCGTGCATCAGGCGAGTCAGTGCAGGAGGGCATGTGTGAAGGGACGGCAGCCACACACAGACTTCACCTTCAAGAGGGCAATGAATGTTCGCACGGCCACCCTTGACAGGCGCTCCAAAACTTGACAGCGGCCCTGCAAACAGCAGTGCAAAGCCACCGTGGGCAGGCTCCATATATGCCATACCCATATGGGCCAGCGCAGCAGCTACTCGCCCTCCCTACCCCCGCCCCTCCTCCTTCCCCTTCTCCTCTGTCCCCCCTCGCCCAGTGGTGCATTCAGCAGGGCCTGCAAGGAACCCATTGGTGCGCCCTCACCTTGGCCTACAGCCGGCAGTCAACCCACTGCAAGAGGGCAAGGGAGGTCCTCCGGGGCCTCAGTGGAGGGTGAGGCTGAGGAGCGGTCGCCACCAAGTACGCACCGGCTGCACTGCTGCAGCCCCCCCCCCGATCTGGGAGATCAGCATGGGAAAGGTGCCAGCACCCATTAGTTCCCTTACTTGCTGAACCTCCACCCCCTTCGCTCTGCAACCACTTCACACGCTTCACTTTGAAACTTTGCTATTCTGTCCTCATTAATAAAAAGTAAGCCAGAGATGCTTTGCCAGGTGCGCTTTCAAGGATGCTTGCAGACAGTGGTCTGCAACCATGTTGCAACCTAGGGATGCCAGTGGTGTGAGGGGCACGTAAGAGGGGGTGGCTGGCAGGGCTCACTTTCGTTTCTGGGAAGCTGGAGCAAGGGACTAGCATGTAAGGCAGTGTTCTCCAACCTTGGTAGCTGGCTGGCTGGGAGTTGTAGGCCAAAAACATCTGGGGACCCAAGGTTGGAGAACACTGATGTAAGTTGTCGTAGCACAATTACAGTTTAGCGTCACCTGCCCTCGCCGGGGCATTTGATGCCTCAAGAGGAAAGGTGTGTGTACACCTGTGATGCTGCATTGTATGTGTGGGGCGGAGAAGGGGGGTTGAGGCAGCTCACATGCTCCTAAACATTTCTTTCTGTTTCCTCTTTCTCTGCCTATGCCTCCCCCTTTGCTTCATGCCCCCACCCTGCTGAATCCTTTCTTTTTTCTACGCCATGGCAGTTTGCCTTTTTTGAGAGGAGGTACCTCCTGCTGCTATGCAGATACCTGCACTTAAACAAGTGGCGAGCAAGGTCCATGACAACAAGACCTTCCACAAGCAGCCTGTAGTGTGCTCAGGCAGAAGAGTGTGGTTTTCAGGCCACGGCTGCCAGGGATGTTGAAGAGTCTTTGGTCTCGAGTCACAAGTCGAGTCACGAGTCTTTGGACCCGAGTCTCGAGTCCGAGTCCGAGTCCTTGGTCCAAAATGGTGACTCACGAGTCACGAGTCCTGAGTCACTCCCAAAACTGACTCCACGAGTCCCTATTAAAATCAATGGGGTTTCCCCCCAACAAAATAAGGCTACTTCAGATGTGTGGCTTAAATAAATTCTAGGCACAAGAAGTGTGCCTTTTTATTTCAAAACTCTGCAACTGATTTTGGCAAGAACAGACCAGGCAGACAAACCCAAAATAACCAGGCAGGCAGAGGAGGCAGGGAACCCCAAAGCAGGCAGGCAGAGGCCTTTGTCTTGGACAATTCAACTGTTGAACAGGTCAAGAAGAGACCAGGCAGGCAGAGGAGGCTGGGAACCCCAAACAGGCAGGCAGAGGCAGCCAAACCCAAAATGTCTGACCCTAACCCAAACCCCCCACAACAACACATCAATCAAAATAAATCTCAACACATCGTTGGGGCTGCGCTCCTGGTAGCTGTCCATAGTGGCCGAGCAGCGGCGCGCCTCACTTCCATGCGCTCTTCACCGGTGATCGCGCTCCTTCTGGCACAGCCAGAAGACTCGTCAACAGCCCAGGGATGTTGACGAGTCCTTGGTCTCGAGTCCCGAGTCGAGTCTCGAGTCCCATTAAAAATATTGGGACTCGAGTCCGAGTCGAGTCAGAGGGGGGACTCAGTCCGACTCACGAGTCGAGTCCTCGAGTCCGAGTCCCCATCCCTGACGGCTGCTCAAAACAGGGTCCCACCCACACTCTTCCCTCTCTCCAGCCAGCACCCTTTCTGCAGTCAACCCCCCTTTCTCCTGCACCCTAACTTTGCTTAGCAATGGTACCACCTTTCCTGCAAGCGCCAAGCCCACCCCCAGAGGTGCAACTTCTTTGGAACTGCCATATTCCCATGCCTCTGCCTCTGCCCCTCTCACCTCCGCCTCACCCCCTGCTTGCTCTGCTCCTCCCTCCCTGGCAACTGAATCTTCATGAGGTGAGGCTTCTTCCACCACCGTCCTGCACGTAGAACACAACAGCGATGGCACATCACCCCCTAATTTTGGCTGTGATTGACACCACCCTAAAAGCCCTTACTGACCAAAGCGATGACCTGGAAGAGCCTTTGCATGACACCATGCAACAAGTGGCAAGTGAAGGAGCAGGGGCAGAGCAAGGCTTCATAAGCACCCTGTTTTGCGCAGCCACAGGGGGGCGGTCTGCTCAAGGAATGTCTCCAAGGAACATGCCCGTGAAGCTGTGTTCACTGGTACCGCAGTGGAGCAGCTCACAGGAGACAGATGTATCATGCGTCAGTGGGCCCTCCCACGCATAGAAGCCGTCTGGGTGTCAATGTCCGGGCTACTTTTGAAATCATAGCAGTGGCAATTGGCCCAATAATCCACCACTCAGACACATAAATGTGCAGATGTATTTCAGAAAAACAAAGGTTGGGACCAATATTATACAAATTTGCTTTCAACATTGGCTACCTCCCCTGTCAGCAACACCTTTGGCGTTGGCAAGTCTACTGCATCCAAAATCTTTAGGGAGATGGTGCATGTTCTGAATAAGCCGTACCAGGTTTTGCTATTGATCCAAGATGGCGACGGACGCAGACATGCAAACCGTGAGCTCTGGCGTTTATCACAGTTTATCACAGTTTATTGTGAAAACTTTTCTGCAGCCTTGAAATATTAGCCTGGCATAGGCAGTCAGCAAAGACTAAAGAAAAGGAGAAAGAAGTAGTAGTGGGAGGAAGATAACTAAGAAAGAAAGAAAAACCCTGTTGCTATTTACAAACGGTGGCGGCCTGAAAGTTTAATAAAACCCCTTCTGACTAACTCCTGCCAAATATTCAGCACAAACATACAGTTTGTTTTGAAAAAACTTTCTGCTGCTTTGAAAATACTACTCTGGTACAGGCAGCTAGTAAAAACTAAAGGAAAGGAGAAAGGAAGAGGAGGGGAGGAAGATAACTAAGGAAAAGAAAATCTAGCCGCGGCTACTTACAAACGGAGGTGACCTGAAGTTTGATAAAACCACCTTTGACTAGTCTCTTGCTAATTCTCTATTAAATATACAGTATATAGAAAAGAGATGGTATTGACTAGGAGTGGTTACAAATCACTTGGATTCCCTCCCACCCTCTCTATTACGGGTGGACATAAGAAACGTAAAGTCCAGACAAAGATCACTCAGTTTTTTGTAGAAGAGAGGAATGAGTCGAAGACTGGGGAGATTGAAGAGATGGTGGAGTCTCCCCCTAACTCTGTTCTGGATTGGACATTGGACCTAAAAAATAATTTAATGGCTATGGACTCTCAGGAGAACATCTCTGATTACATGGACTCTAATACTCTCGCCTCAGAGCTATTACTAGCAGAAAGAAGGGCTTCTCAGGTGCTAACCTTGTCTCCCCCTAAACACTCCCTTTTGGATGAAATGATGTTAAGACAAATTACAGAGCTGGCTGAGAGTAATGGGAATGTAAATCAGATAGATCAACCCAGCCTAACATTTTCATCTGCTTGCGAAGGCACAATCTTGGAAGGGTGGCTGGTTGCTTTGTCTAAAGATATCGGACACATTAAGCGTTTCCTAGCGGAAAGTAATAAGCTTTTAAACACTCTGGCAGACATCTGCAAAACTTATCAAATTAACCCCAACAACCCTGGAAACAAGGAAGGACAAGATATCATAAGCAACCCTCCACCCATAATTAAGATTAACAAGGGGAGAAAGGAGCTAAGTAAGAAGCTTAGTAGTAAAAATAAGAGAAAAAATGTTAGTATTGCAAAGAAGAGCAAAAATATAAAAAATGTAAAGACAGATAAATATAAAAAATGGATTATAAAAAATTATTTAATCTACTAGACAATAGGCTCATATCTAAATCTAAACTTAGCCGAACTAATCTAACAATTAAGCCCACTCTCAAACAGAAAGAGGAGAATTCTTTTCCATGCAAGATCTTAGATCAGAAGAACTACATACTTCACCCTAGTACTGGAGCAGAGATTATAAAGCCAACACCTCTACAGCCCCAGGATCAAAGCTCTATCTGTTCTCAGGATCTAGAGGGACAAGATCCTTGGACATATGTCTTGCACAAGAGTAAGCTATTGCAGAAGCCAGCTCCAAAGATAGCACTGATTGCACCTCCTTGGAATTTAGTTTTGAACAGATATAAACTGGTTTTTATCAATTACCCTAAACCAAGGGGAATTTTAACTCAAAATGCGTGTAAATCACATTTTTTTAAAGTTTATAGAAGTTGCTCTCCTGGGGGCCCTTACAATTGCTAATGTGAATCATGTAGAATATCTTTATTATAATGGTCTACGAGCCTGAGCAATTGTCATCTTCTCTGAATGGACCACTGCCAGGCGAGTTTACGACTGCAGAGAGATTTTTTCTGAGAGAGGAGTTCAAGTCACTTTGGAGCTGGCTTCTGCAATAGCTTACTCTTGTGCAAGACATATGTCCAAGGATCTTGTCCCTCTAGATTCTGAGAACAGATAGAGCTTTGATCCTGGGGCTGTAGAGGTGTTGGCTTTATAATCTCTGCTCCGGTACTAGGGTGAAGTATGTAGTTCTTCTGATCTAAGATCTTACATGGAAAAGAATTCTCCTCTTTCTGTTTGAGAGTGGGCTTAATTGTTAGATTAGTTCGGCTAAGTTTAGATTTAGATATGAGCCTATCAGGCCCAACTCCAGTCGGTGCTCCCCTGTCATGTAATTTGGCCACAAAAATCTGAAACAGATATGTTACACAGTAATAATGATCTGATCAATCTGGATATTGATGGACAGGTAACAATCACTTATAAAGATTTGGAACCTCACAAAGCAATGGACCATCAACAATCAGATGTCTTCCATGATATGGAGGAGCAACGTTTGTTAGAGTTTTTCAAGACTCCACCACATATTATACAGAGTGAGACCCTGGGAAGATATGACTTTCCTAACTCGCATCCAGTGAACATGACAAACGGACAAAAAGGAATAAACGGCCCCAATGAGGCCCAAGCCAATGCTGAGAACCTAAGCATGATTCAACCAGCCAGTAAAGATCAAGGGGAAGATGCTGAACAGGTACCCTCGGAAGGGACCCTACGTAAATATCATCTTCAAGTACCAGCGGAAATAAATCTACTGCCGACAGTATCGCCTTTTGGGCTCATAATAAGAGAGCCAACACTAAATACGGTGGGACCACCTGAAAGGACTAACTCAGCAGAAGACCACATTGCTGAAATTGCAAAAAACAGCAGACCATTATTAACGAAGGAGGAATGGTTAGCCAGCAGATTTCTGGAGAAACATGAATTGGGTAGTCCGCCCAAAAAGAATTGGCAACCATTAGCAGATAAGGATTATGGGCCGAGGAGTCCTGCACAAATAGGTAATAGTTGTGCTTTTTTAGGGCCACTAAGCCCTTTGGCCCCTTTAGGATAACACACAGACAAACGGAACAACAACTACGCATCCTGTCATGGAATATGGCAGGATGGGGAAATAAGTTTGTTGACTTGGACTGTATCCCCTATTTACAATCATTCGATCTGTTGTGTCTGCAAGAAACTTGGTTTAGGGACCCTAAGGATATGCAACTACAAGGTTTTAAAATTTTAGCCCTGCCTGCTATTAAGATAGGCAGGTATGGTCGTGGAAGTGGTGGTATCGCAATTATTTTACTTTCAACAGACACACGTCTGCACATAACAGATCTGGAATTGTCAGATAGCGGCTATATCCAGTCAGTTTTAGTTAAATCTTTTATGCACAACCCAGTTGTTTGCTTGAATATATATGTTCCCCCTAAATCCACTAGGCATAATGTTAACCAACTTTGGCAGGATCTGGACCAAGTACTTTATCTGGTTGAAGAAACCCTACCTAAAGCAGAGATATTGTTATGTGGAGACTTTAACGCACGAATAGGTGGCAGCAATGAACAGATATGTAAGGATTTGTTGCTAGATGATGCTGATACCATTCCAGACAAGCTCCTCTGTCAACAAATCTGGGAAAATTTTGTTCTCCCTCATATATAAGCATCACCTATACTGCTTGAATGGTGGGCCCCTAAAGACAGGGGGCCATCTTACCTATTTGTCTGAGAGGGGGGGTAGTGTGGTAGATTATATTTTTATGTCAGCTGGCCTCTACGCAAAAACCCACTCCTTCCACGTAGATGACCGTGCAGACAGTGACCACTTAGCATTCAAGCACATTTTTAAATATTTATTTTTAAAAAATTGACTTGATATACAAGCGACGTCTTGCAATACAAGTACTGTAGTACGGCTTAAATTAAAAATCTCTTTACAAATTTTTTTGGGGGAATTTTGTTTTGATATAAGAGTGTTTTGGATTACAAGCACGTTTCCGGAACGAATTATGCTCTCAATCCAAGGCATGACTGTATTTGCTTGCTGGAGGAAGGACAACAGAGAGGGAGCCAAGCCTCTCCCATGCGTGAGTTCTAGAGCCTAGAAGCGGCCACCGAGAAGGCCCTCTCTTGCATCTCCACCAAATGTGAACCCGATGGCAGTGGTTCGAGAGAAGGGCCTCCTACAAAGAACTTAAAACCCAAGCAGTCTCCTATGGGAGAATGCACTCTTTCGTGGCACTCACACTGGCTCAGCTTGTCTGAGCGTGGAAAGCTAAGCAGGGTCAGGCCTGGTTATTACTTGGATGGGAGACCCCTCCCTCCTCTAGTTTCCTGCATTGAGCAGGGGGTTGGACTCGATGGCCTTGTAGGCCCCTTCCAACTCTATGATCTATGAATCTATGTAGGTTGGTCACAAGTCACATAGGGCCATATAGGCCACATAACCAGCACTTTGAATTCTTCCTGGAAACAGAGTGGTAGCTAGTGAAACTATTGTAACAAGGGAATCGTGTGCTCTCTGTAACTGTCCCCAGTCAACTGTCTGGATACAGCATTCAGGATAAGCGGAGGTTTCTGAATACTTTTCAAAGGCAGTCCTATATAACGTGTGTTACAGTAGTCCAAATGGGATGTAACTAAAGCATATGTCACCATGACCAGATCAGACATCTCAAGGAATGGGAGCAGCTGGTGCACTAGCCTTAGCTGCCTCAGCAAACACATTCCTGATCACTGCTGAAACCTGGGTTTCAGGGCAAAATTTTTCTCTTCAAATCCTTCCTAAAAGTTCAACTTTTCCATGAAATTTTAACTTTCTGGTCCCCATCTGCAAACAAAACAAAACAAAGTCCAAAGTTAATATGAATTCATTTGCTTTTATTTTATTTATTTATTTATTTATTTATAATAAAATAAATAAATAAATATTATATTTATACCCCACCTTTTTTCCTGCAAGGAACCCAATCCAGCACTCTCACCACTATGTCACATTGGCTCCATGGAACTTCCATGTACACATGAAACAGCAACACAGTGAACCAAGGGCCAGAGAACCAAGGGCCACTGGGAGGCTGCACCCCATGCCTCCCAGGAGTAACATCACAGCAAGGGGGAGACCAGCCTGGCCCTATACATCAGCCAGAGAGGGAGCAGCTGCAGGGAGCTAGTTTTGCCCTTCCCTGCCCCCCCCAAAAGAAGAAAAAAGAAAGAAACCCTATAAGAACCTTTTTAACTAAGAACTGGTGCCTGAGTTTTGCATTCTTCTGCCTCCCTCCCAATCCCTTTTCCTTTTGTGTCATGTCACTCTGGGAGCCTTTTCTGGCTGAAGTGAAGAGCAGGGTATAAATGCAATAAATAAATAAATAAATAGTGCTAAGGAAGCCTTTAAGCAGAGGTGTGATGTGCACACAATGGTTTTATGCACTATATTATTACTAAACTGGGGAATGTAACAAAAATCAACTTTATTTTTACAGATTTTGTTCTCAAAAACACATGCTTGCATATTTTTTTATAGAAGAGAAAAATGTGGCTTGGTTAGTATACCCACCCCTAGCACATAGACCAGTATACCAGTTCTAATAACTGTAAGTGACAGAAAAAGACAAAGATCATAGAAATTAGTGTTTACTAAATAAGGAGAAGGTGGTGCTAGACAAATGCTAGGCAGGCATTTGCATGTGTTCCCCAGTCGAAGGGAACAACCTTCTTTAATCTAATCAACTATATTCTGTCATTCCTGGGCCTCTGTGGTGGTTCCAGAGCCTTAAGAATGCTCCTGGGAGCTTTTCAGGCTGTGCCTTCCAGAACTAAAATAGATTCTTGATCCAAGGTGTCAGGGTAATGCCAATTAAATCCAATTAGATCCATACACGGGTCAGAGAGCCAGCATGTCTGAAGCTCCTCTGTTAGATCCCGTACCCTTCCTTTTCTATTGCTCTTCTATCTCTCATGCTTCCCCGCTATATATGCTCTGTTGTTGTCCTTGCCACTTCCTTGCCCCTCTCCACTGTTGAAATTCAACCGTAAATTTCTTGGGCACAGAGACCTGTTTTCGCTTCCGTTACTCTGCAAAGAGCCATGTACACTGATGGCACTTTATAATGATAAATAGTAGTAGTCATCATAAAATAAGAGCACACTAATAAAACCTCCTTTCAAACATCTGAAGTCTCATTTTCCTCAATCTGAACTCAACCTGAACCCATTTAAAATAGGAAGTGTGGGGTGAGCAGGAAAAATGAGCTCCATTAGATCTGCCACCTTGCATCTCCCAAATAGTGACCTCTTTATTCATATTTCACAAATCAGACTTTCCTTTTAGTACTCAGATGATAGATGCCTTCATATTAGATCGGCTCACCCCTACTTCATCATCTTAGATTCTCAGTCTTTTGACAAACTGTACTTTGGCAGACTAAGCTCGTTTACCATATGGAACCACTTCCACCTTCTTATCCCTTGTGCCCACTTTCCCCCCTCAAAATGATGATGACATGTGACCGCTCAACTCATAAATAGGAGTTAGGGAAACAGAGGTTAAACCACGGCCACTGAAAGCTGGGTTTTGAGGGCACAGAATGTGGAAAAGCGGGCTAATCCACAAGCATGTGGTTTGTTACTATCGCCTTGAGCTCTGAATGGATAAGTACGTTCACCTAAAACTTGTAGCTCCAGAGGGATAGGAGATATTTTCTTCTGGTAGAACTGCTGTGCATCTTGGCTAGGGAAACAAGCCACTTCCCTTCCCTGTGGTGAGATTGCAGGTACAGCACACTGTTATTATGGTTGCCCTGTCCTTTAAAAGATGGTAGATCCCACACAGGCCAGGCTACCAAATAAATATATTTCATTATGGTAAATGGGACAAATGAATCCAGCATCTTCCACCATCTAGTGATGGTGGGGACACATTAGCACATTTGACCCTTCCCATCTGTAAATAGGCATCTAGACTCTTCTATAGATAATCAAAGGTTAAAACATCTGGGATTGTTTAGCTTAGAAAAAAGGTAAGTAAAGGGAGACATGACAGAGGTGTACTGAATTATGCATGGTGTGGAGAAAGTGGATAGGGAGACATTTTTCTCCCTCTCTCATAATACTAGAACCCGGAGTGATCCTATGAAGCTGATTGGCGGGAGATTCAGGACAGATAAAAGGAAGTACTTCTTCACACAGCACATAGTTAAACTATGGAATTAACTCCCACAAGATGTAGTGATGGCCACCAATTTGGATGGCTTTAAAAAGGGATTGGACAAATCCATAGAGAAGGTTATCAATGGCTACTAGTCCTGATGGCTATATGCTACCTCCAGCATCAGAGACTGTCTGCCTATGTACACCAGCTGCTGGGGAACATGGGCAGGAGGGTGCTGTTGCACTCGTGTCCTGATTGTGGGGTTTCCCTGAGCAGCTGGTTGGCCACTGTGTGAACAGAATGCGGGACTAGTTGGACCCTAGGTCTGATCCAGCATGGCTCTTCTTAGAGTTGGCTCCAGGGTGAGCCCATAGGAAAAATGACACGACGAGTGGCTGACCCCTCAACAATCACCTCCTTTCACCCTTTCTTGAAATGGGCACTGTTCAGCTGGCAAACACATACCAAGGACAAAGGAAGTGAATAAAGTTGTTTAACTTTTAAGATAGCCTTCAATGTTAAACATTCATTTCTACTAGCACTCCTTCAGCTGCAGGCTGAAAGGCCATCTGTGAACAGCAGCCATGCAAGATGTGTCCTTAATATCAGAAGAGAACACATCTTCCTCCTGGCCTTTTCAGTGGTAGCACCCAAATTGTGGAATTCACTCTCCAGAGAGGTTCACTATATGACATCATTATACAATTTTAGCTGCTTGTGTGAGTTCTATGGGACATTTTGAGGCCAGAACTAGATATGACAGTAATGGTGGCATTGCCACCCAAAGGAGTACCCTGTCTTGAATTCAATTCCTCTTTCCATAACAGGTAAAATGACATCATTACATAAAGTAACTTCACCCCAGCCTAGCAACAGCCAGTAATATGGAATGGGAGCAGAGATGCACACAACATGACGATCTCACAGCACACATTTCCTCAGCTATGGGTTACAGGGAGCAGAGAGGAATCTCAACACACAGTTCCTGTTCTCTGCAGCAACTCTGACATCACTGTCAGATCTAGTTCCAATCACTTTTTATTTTGTATTTATTTATTATATTTATACCCCACCTTTTTTCCTGCAAGGAACCCAAGGCGGCTTACATCCTCCTCCTCCTCTCCATTTTACCCTCACAACAACCCTGTGAGGTAGGTTAGGCTGAGAGTTAGTGACTGGCCCAAAGTCACCCAGTGAGTTTCATGGCCAAGCGGGGACTAGAACCCGGATCTCCCGAGTCCCAGTCCAACACTCTCACCACTACGCCACCCTGGCTCTACTATTTACCAATAGCATACCTGAAAATTCAATAAAGGAACATTTAGCCAAAGTTCTACAAACTTCTCCCCACTCTCAAATTCTGTATGGGTAATAGATTTCTTTTTTAAAAACTTTATGGAGATGAATTCTTTAATCTTCTCATCAACAGTTGCCTGAAAGTAGGCTGGGTTGTGCAAATAAATCAAGGGCAGCCAAACCCCTGAAGCTGGTGCTGATTGCTTGTTCCCACCATGAAACACGTAGGTTTGGGGGCTGTTGTTTTAACAGCTTCAGGCATCATGAATTTAGTTTCATAGTGCAAGCCGGCTCCTTAAAAACAATGCTTTCTTTATTAGATAACCATCTTAATTGATGCAATACTTGTGGTGTAGTCAATAAAAGGCGAGGCTCTTCCGTCTTGGACAAGTCTGAAACCAACATAAACATCGACTAAATCACCTTTTACAACAGGATTGCGTGACTTCCTCAGAATATTCAGGTTAGAAATTTAGTGTGGAGATTGGAATGAATAAGGAGCAAACCAATCCAGGGAGTTTGTGGTTATCCAGAAGTTAATACCTCACAGAGGAGACAGATGCCCATCGTGGAAAGCTAAGCAGGGTCAGGCCTGGTTATTACTTGGATGGGAGACCCCTCCTCTAGTTTCCTGCATTGAGCAGGGGGTTTCATTTCATTCATTTATTTCATTTATATACCGCCCCACAGCCGAAGCTCTCTGGGCGGTTCACAACACTCTATACATAAAAACAACAATAAAAAACATACAAAATAGTTTAAAAAATTAAAAGCCAAATTTAAAAACACAGTTTAAAATAACAATACAAAAGCCAATAAAACTGAGCCTACAGGTGACAATCCCCTCCGTGCTATTCCAAGCTCCTAACTAAATGCCTTGGCATAGAGGGAAGTCTTAACCTGGCGCTGAAAAGATAGTAAGGTTGGCGCCAGGCGGGTCTCAGTGGGGAGCTGATTCCATAACTGGGGGGCTACCACCAAGAAGGCCCTCCTCCTCGTTGCCACCAATCGAGCCTCTCTTGGAGGTGGCAGTCGGAGGAGGGCCCCAGATGTTGAGCGTAGTGTCCGAGTAGATAGCGGTTGGGAGAGACGTTCCGTCAGGTATTGTGGTCCTAAGCCGTGTAGGGCTTTATAGGTTAAAACCAGCACCTTGAATTCAGCTCGGAAGCATATTGGCAGCCAGTGCAAGCAGGCCAGAACTGGTGTAATATGCTCGGACCTTCCGGTCCCTGCAATAAGCCTGGCTGCCGCATTTTGCACAAGCTGCAGTTTCCGAACAGTCTTCAAAGGCAGCCCCATGTAGAGTGCATTGCAGTAGTCTAGTTTAGAGATCACCAGAGCGTAGATTACTGAGACCAGGCTATTCCTGTCCAGATAGGGGCATAGCTGGGCCACTCCTTGCCACTGAGGCCACTTGAGCCTCAAGTGACAAAGATGGCTCCAGGAGCACCCCCAAGCTACAAACCTTCTCCTTCAAGGGGCGTGCAACCCCATCCAGAACAGGTCGAACACCCTCCATCCGGTCAAAGGAACCACCCACTAACAGCATCTCAGTCTTGTCTGGATTGAGCCTCAGTTTGTTAGCCCTCATCCAGTCCATTGTCGCAGCCAGGCACTGGTTCAACACATCCACAGCCTCACCTGCTGAAGATGAAAAGGAGAAATAGAGCTGCGTGTCATCAGCGTACTGATGGCAACGCACTCTAAAACTCCGGATGACCCCACTCAGCGGTTTCATGTAGATATTAAATAGCATGGGGGATAAGACCGACCCCTGAGGAACCCCGTACTGGAGAGTCCATGGGGCCGAGCAACATTCCCCAAGCACCACCCTCTGGAGCAGGCCATCCAAGTAGGCCCTTGTAGGCCCCTTCCAACTCTATGATCTATGAATCTATTAATCTCCCACCCCCCCAACACCCCCACCCTGGCTGTGCTCCAGTGCCAGCTAACATGGGGGAATTTAGCAGTAATCTAAAAAGCCATGAGGAATTTTTCACCCATTTAATTCATGTGCGTCAAGTCAGGCCTGTAATGTTTAGTTAATTCAGTGGCTAGATTACACAATTAATGTGGAGAAAGCCAACCTAAAACCCCTTTCTGACACACACACACTCACCAAGGAGGGGGGAAGGAGACCCAGGGGAGAGAGACAGCCAGTCTCCACAGAGACCAACGGGGACAAACAACATCTGCATAGAATCACCCCAGGGGGGAAGGCAGGAAGCATCCCCAGGTTCGTCAATGCTCTCGTATATCAGCCCCATATACATAAGACTTGAATACCTTGCCAGAGCAGACATTTCGGCACCCATAAGAAAGGGCCATTCAACACCACAGGATGGGACCATTAAGCAGGTGGCTTCAAAGGGACCCCACCCACCTGAGGAGGGTGGCAACCCACCTGATTGGCCGCCCACCTGAGGAGGGTGGCAACCCACCTGATTGGTCACCCACCTGAGGAGGGTGGCAACCCACCTGATTGGCCGCCCACCTGAGGAGGGTGGCAACCCACCTGATTGGCCACCCACCTGATTGCAGAGGGAGGGGCTACCTGAAACCCAAGGTATAAAACACCCTGCGCAAGGGAACTGAGTTGTTGGACCTGATCAGCAATCTTGCCCCATGCCTGGGGTAAGGGAACGAAGGGATCGGCAACCCCGGGTAGCAGCACCCGGCGTGCTCCAGCTAGCTGAAATCACTGGCCGCTTGGGTTGACCGGACCCCCGGGCAACCAAGCTGAAATCACTGGCCGCTTGGGTTGACCGGACCCCCGGGCAACCAAGCTGAAATCACTCGCAAGCCGCTGGGTAGACCGGACCTCTGCCGGGAACCCAGCTAGCAGCATGCGGTTGACCGGGCCTCTGCTGGAGCCCGAGCTGAACTAACTAGCTGAGAGCCCTGAAATCACGGTGTCCTTGAGACTTCTTGCTTGCTACTTTGTGCTGTACTGATAAGCTGTATTGCTGGCGTATGTCTGGGTTTGTGAAGGTCATTTTGTAAATAAACTTGTTTTATAAAAGATACTTTTGTGGCTATAAGTTATCCCTTTGTTCTGGGCTAAGGGTGATAGTCGCTGGGGGACCTCGGAGAAGGCCCGCCCCCAGGACTCGCTACCCCCTTAGTATTGAACCCGCGCAGAAGACCAGGTTGGCGGTCTTCCACTATTAAATTAGACCAGTCAAGCTACATTAATGGGCAGCAGATGTTTTTTTTAAAATGTACATTATTTTTAATAGTACTTAGAAATACTGGAAGTGTCTCTTCTAAGATAGTTCCTGCTGCAGCACCTCCACACATCAACTCAAAGCAAAGAAAGCATGTTTTTGTCTTCATAACTGGTTTTTTTTAATGCAGGTATATGTAAATTTACTTGACTATTGAATCAATTAAAACTTATACAACCAATCAACTAAGATATCTTTAACTGGTGACTCTTGGAATCTGGCTGCCATGAAAGGCACCTGTGCGGTCTTGGCAGAATTGCCAAGGAGGAATCTTCTCTTCCTGTGTTCATGAGCATGGCAAAGCCTTAACTGCCATATCTTTTGTCAGACAAATTGCTCAGTAGTGACCCAAGTTGGTCCTTCATTGTTAATGGCCAAGCATCTCAGCCATATCTTTTGTTGGGGAAATTACAGGTGAATGGCCCAGAATGACTGGAAGCTGAGAGCCATTTTGGAGAAGGTAACCTGTTCTTCTTCCTTGTCTACCCCCACCCCCAGCATAGGTGGGTCTTCAGGAATTGGTGTGCATGAATAGGACAATAGAAGCATTTTTAGAATGAGAAAAGGGGCGGGGAGTGAGCTGAAGGAAAAGGGGCTCCTTTGGGGGTGACAGACTGCCTCTCTGGGGATTTGATGTGGGATAGTGAATCTGCTGTTTGTAGGAGAGCAAAGCTGTCTGTATACACCTATGCTGAACTTCTATATTTGTAAATAAAACCAAATATTACAAAAATACCAAAATGCTCCACGTAATCATTCTTTCTAAAGGAAACCAAACTTGAGTAAGCCCTGCCCCGAGAACCTCTCACCGCTCAGGGAAATGGGGAACATGGAATATTCATTCATTCGCACTAGAAATGTGTGCTCATGAATTGGGTAGAGAGAAAATTCCTCCTTGGCAATTTCACCTTAAAGGTGCAAAGCCTCACTTTAAAGGCTCATCATCATATGCACAATCTCAAATTTAGATCTCTAAAATAAATCCACTTATTTATTTCATAGAATTATGGCTCACACAGTCACGAGGCTGCTAATTCCTGGTTCTGGGCTGGTCAATGTGTGATTGCAAAAACAAAGACAAGTCCCTCCATTTCTAATAGTTGCGACTGCCTAATAGATTCCTACATCCATTCTCAAAAGTTTCCAGCAGGGAGGGAAGGGGGAAAATAGAGAGTTGCCACCAGTTTTGCTTGTAGTCAAATCTGAGGTGAATGTACAGATTCCTGGACATCCCAGAATTTCCAAGGGGAAAAATAATTTCAGTAAGATTAGTTACATTTCTCAAGGGCCCCCTGAACATTCCTACTACTGCTGGACTCACAAAAAACATTAAAGAAGGTTGTTGGTCAAGGTGGGTACCATCCTCTGCCTGGTTGTTGGTCTGAGGTGGGTACCATCCTCTGCCTGGTTGTTCTCTTGAGAGTCTGAAGCTGGTGAAGAAACAAGGAGTGTAAATCTGCCTTTTGGCTTTCACTCTTCAGACAGTTCAGTTACAGAGCTAATAGCATGTAGATAGATCATAGAGTTGGAAGGGGCCTACAAGGCCATGGAGTCCAACCCCCTGCTCAATGCAGGAAACTAGAGGAGGGGTCTCCCATCCAAATAATAACCAGGCCTGACCCTGCTTAGCTTTCCCCACTCAGACAAGCTGAGCCAGCATGAGTCACAGGCCTGTATTTAATATTATCTGTACATCAAACCTGAGGCAATATTATACTAAGGCAGGGTATGTATAAAAGCCTTTTCCATCATCATCATCATCATCATCATCATCATCATCATCATCATCATCATCATCATCATCATCATCATCGTAAAGTACACTTTCTTAAACTGATTACCTGTACCTCTGTTGCAAAAATATGCTCAGAGTCCTCTCCCAGAGGGCCAATACTCAAGAAAAGGGAAGCAGCACACCAGAAATGAGTTTTCAAAGTTTTATTTTGTGTGTGTGTGAAAAAAGGCTCAGCCACAAGTGCAGACGGAGTGTGGTGGTTGTTAGTGTGGTGGTCGTTAGTGGCAGTTGGTCGGTTGCATGTGAAGTACTGAAGAACTGGAAGGAGCGAGGAGGAGCAGAGGACACTGTGCAGAGAGCCTTGCAGAAGCCCAACGTGGAAACCCAATACCCAGGCGGAGAGCTGCTGGACTTAGCATTCGGGTTGGTTGAACAGTGACTGTGCAACTAAGGGGGTGGGATTTCCACCAGGGAACGGGGAGGATAGCATTGTTGTACTTGAGGCTCAACTTTACAATGAACATGTTTGGCTTTGACTTCCTGGAGGAGTATTTATTATTGTCAGAAAATCCCTCAAAGAACCTTTGCCAATCCCTTTTGGGGATCCTGTGGCAAAACACCAATCAGAGACATTTCTTTGAACACAGTAACAACCAATCAGAGACATTTCTTTGAACATAGTAAGTATCAGTCTTCAGTTACGTAGAAGGCCATCTATCTCTTCCTCCCTTGGCTAGGTTGATGCTTCCCATGACCCCTAGGGCATCCGAGATATCAGGCGTCCCATGAATCTGCTACTCTTGGCACCCCTTATCAATCAAAGAAACTTCCCTTTCGTTAGTACATCTGGAGTTGGCACCTGAGAATACACATCAGGGATGAGATATCAGCCAAGGAGAAGATATGACGGCGCCAGGCATACAATTAAACCAAGAAGCGACACAACTCTTCAAGGTTCCCTGGCTAAAATAGCAAAGGCAGATGGGCAAGTTCAGTTAGTTAGGCCAGGAGGGGGGAGAGCAGAGAGATTAGTCCATCTAACAATGTGTGCTATATACAGCCTTGTTGACTGCATGTGTATAATGGAACTGTATTCTTACATTTTGTTAATACACTGTTTACTTTTCTAACACCTCCAAAATTGTGGAGAACTAGATGGGGGCTGTAGTGGAATCATAGAAGGGTGGGTGGCATAAACTATAGGGAAACTCCTAGCTCTGTCCCCGTCCCCGTCCCCGTCCCCCTCCCCCCCCAATCCTCTCTCTTCTTTCTCCAGCTATTTCAATAGGTCTAACTCCCAAACCTTCTCAGTTCCATCCTACCAGCTTCTCCCTGGAACAGGACACAACCCCCCTCTTCTCCAATGAGGGATGTTGTGGAATAAATGACTCACTGCGTTGTGTTTGGAGAGGTTCTCAGAGAGGAATGTTTATTAGCGAATTTGCTGGTAGCATCTGAACTCAGTCAGGAAATGCTACCCCAAATGAAACAAACATGTCCATTTATACTGAATAGCATCACGTGGGCATCAGGTGACAATGAGTCAGAACAACTAAACAAAAGACAATTCCAAAAGACATACAGTGGTCAGTCATTGCTCATCTTTGCTATCATCACCTTACAGTACATAAGGTGATTAGTATACTTCCTTTCTAGCAGTCCTGAGCATGGCAGAGAGATATGACTCATAGGAGTCACGAGCATAACAGATAAGAGAGGAAGGCAACTCCTTGTGGTACTGCTCAGCTCTCAGGGCATGTCCTGGAAAGTCAAGACAAGGTTCTGGTTTGCCTTTCAGGCCTTTCTGCTAAACTGAAGCTTGGACAAAATTTACTTTTACAGAGAATCTCCTCTCCTTTCACTTTATCCCCCTCCTTCTTGTTCCCTTTTTTATATACTCCTCGCCATAGCACCAACTCACTTGCCTACCATCCCACCTGTTCTTTGGTCCTCCCTTCATCTTTCCTTCCAGTGCATGCTAACTAACCCTTCTTTTATATATATTTATAAATTTTTATTAAGTTTTTTCAATCCAAACAAAATAATAACAAATAATGACAATAATAATAAAATATTTATTTATTTATGTATTTATTTAATATATTTGTTCACCGCCCATCAGCCAAAGGGCTCCCTGGGCGGTTTACAAAGAGAAGCAAGATAAAAACAGTCATCTTATAAATATAAATAAATATATCTTAAAAAACAAAAGAACATAAAATAAAATGCATAACAATACAACATTAATATTGTGCACACACACACCCAACCCTCTAGGGACCGTGCTTATATTTCCCAAAGGATGTCAATATTATTCTCTGTTCCAAAAATATAACAAATCTTGGTAAGGTTCGTTCCCCTTCCCCCTCACCAACACGTAATCCAAAAATTTACCCCAAATGCTCACAAAAGTGTTTTTCTCCAATTGTCCTTTTTGACATTTGATACTGCAAGCTAATGTATCATTTAACGCGATATCCCATACCTCTTTATACCACTCAGTAATTAAAAAGTCGTGTTGCTCTTTCCATTTCCTCGCTATCATTAATTTAGCCGCTGTTAATACATTCACAATCAGTTCCTTAGTATTTTTTAAACAAACTACATTTTCTGTTATTGATAACAATGCCAATTTTGGGCAGACCTCTAATTCCATTCCAATTATTCCCGATATTTCTGCAAAGACTTTCTGCCAAAATTCCAAAACATTCTTACAGCTCCACCACATGTGGTCATATGTGCCTTTTTCTTTACACCCTCTCCAGCACAATGCGGAGCAGTTATTATCTATACGATTTAGTCTTACTGGAGTTAGATACCAGCTAACTAACCCTTCTGTCTTCTCTGCCTGCTACTCACCACTTTTCCTAGTCCTGTATTTCATATCATTGGAAATCTGCCTTGGGTTTGAGAGCCAGGGAGGAGGGACTTATGAAGAAAAAAAACCCTCCACAGGCCTTTGTTTGCTGTTTGCCTGCTGATGCTGGACACTCAGAGGAGAAGATTCTCTTAAGCTGCAACTCTGTGGTGCTCCTCTCTGTGCCTCCAGTGCTTGCTCCACCCCATCACCCAGTAAGTCCACCAGCAGCAGGATGGGCTACCAGAGGGCCCCCTCAAACCGGAAGCCATCCCTGCAAGCTGCTGCACCCTAAGGTACCAAACAGATCTTGGTTTTGGCCAGTTCGGAAAATTTGGAGAAAAACAGTTTGAAACAGAAACCATCAACACTATAGTGAAATTTTTATCATTTGGGCTGAGAAGAAGTCTCACAGCCAGCATTATCCAGAATAGGAGAAACAATATGAAAACACCCGTAACTCCATGAAGCAACCATTGGATGCCTGTACACACTAAGCAACTGTCCCTCTTTTAAACTGTTTCCAGGCAAGAAGTCATGTTTGTCTATAGCTTATAAGATTCCCCCATCCCCACCACCGCATTTCCCCAAATTTCCAACGTTTCCATTGGAAAAATGGGTGGGGGAACTTAGAAAAAGACCCTGAGTTTCCTTCTAGGGTTCCCCCCCCCCCTTTCCATCTCTACACCTTGCTCCAAATGTCAACATCCAGCAGCACTATAACACAATTGCCCTATAGCACTGGTTGCTGTTCAGGGCTGAGTAAGCAAGACGTTAGCTGGGCTATAAAGTGTGGAGAAGGAATTATATGCTCCCCATCCCTATCTCCGTTGGAGAGCTTAGAGCAGTGTTCTCCAACCTTGTGTCCCCAGATGTTTTTGGCCTACAACTCCCAGCATGCCCCAGCCAGTGTAGTTGTAGGTCAAAAACCTCTGGGGACCCAAGGTTGGAGAACACTGGCTTATACAGGAAGGAAATTAGGGTCAAGGGATGCACACCTCATGACACACACACCCTGACCCTATTTTTACTCTCCATTGCAGAAAACTGTTTAAACTGTTTTTAAAAAACTCTTTTTTGCAGCTGCAAGAGTCCCTGTGAGATTAATTAGGATGGAGGAAGTGCTTTCCCTCCAATCCTAATAAATCCACACCCCTAGACTTCTAGCTTCAAAGGGTCAAAATACTTTTCTTTCTTTCTTTCTTTCTTTCTTTCTTTCTTTTGCAGGGGGAGCATTCTGGCAATTCCCAGATGGGCCAATGGGAATATACTCAGTGAGAGTGATTATTCTACCTAAACAATTATCACTGAAATGAAAATGGATTTTGTTCTGTTTACATATGGACACATTTAATTGATAGATTAATTGGCAGATTAATCAACTAAAGTTTTAATTGATTAATAAGTGAAGGTCATGAGGGTTAATTTTAATTGGTGGACGTGGTTGCTTAAATTCCTCCTTCCTTCCCCCAGTCTATTTTTATTTGGATATTACTGTACTAGGGAATTAAACAAAGAATATATATTGAAATTAACATTCTTTCTAACTTTGAGTTATAACTTACGTTTATTAGATTTGGAGCTCAAAATCTCAAAATGGCACTGTATTGAGGTTTGGGTAATATGCAAATCTGATGGCTTTCACAGTTAGGTTGATCAACGGAGGGAGCAATCCTATGGCCCCTAGATAACATGGCCGTCGGATAGTTCAGATTCCACAATCTGAGGCTGGAGACAGCGCTTTGACCTTGGAGTGGGGAATCAGAGAACTGACCCCGCCCCCTCACAGCCAACCTGGAAAGAGCCAGCTGCCCTTTGGGTCAGGAAATAGACCTTGGAGAGGGAGAAACGGGGCTGTTTCTGTGGGCAGGGAGGGGAGGAGACTGGAGAGGCCAGGATATGAGCTATCCCGAAGCCTCTCCGGGCTCCTTCCCTCCCCCTCTGAAGCACCCCAGAGCAGGGCATGAGGACGGGGAGGTGAAGATCGCCGCCTCCACCGCTCCTCCCGCTCTGCACTGGCTGACCATATGCCTCTGAGTTTGGGGGCTTATGATCATCACGGGATTGCACCCTAAAAGTTCTTTAAGTGGTATACAGCCAAAACTCCAATTACTAACTGCTTAACTCTGCCTTTATTTATTTATTTATTGTATTTATACCCCGCCTTTTTTCCTGCAAGGAACCCAAGGCGTCTTACATAATCCTCCTCCTCCTCCTCTCCATTTTATCCTCACAACAACCCTGTGAGGTAGGTTAGGCTGAGAGTCAGTGACTGGCCCAAAGTCACCCAGTGAGCTTCATGGCCAAGCGGGGACTAGAACCCGGATCTCCCGAGTCCCAGTCCAGCACTCTCACCACTATGCCAGCACCTGTACTTAATACCTTAGTCCTCATCCCCAACTGAAAGAAAGCCTAAATGCACACACCCGCATATGCTCACATTCTTCTTGCCTCTCCCTATCCCACCCTGCCCCTTCTTCTGTTGTCCCCACATAGCAGTCGAAATTTAGATGGTAAGTTCCATGGGGCGGGAACCTGTCCTTGGTTTACTGGAAGACTGTAAAGCACCATGTGCAGTGATGCACATACTTTTAATTAAGAGTACCAACAATAATAAGTGATGGGCCATAGGCACCTTACCTCTAATAGGGAACCATCAACTATCCTAAAAGCCAAGTGTGGAATTTGTAACATGACATGAACATTTCCGTATCAGCTGTGTGCCTGATCATGTTAAAATGCCAGCAGATTGCTGTGGGGATAGTTGAAGGTTGCCATACATGGGATGTGTGAACCAGAATGTTTCCAAAACTCTAGTGATTTGCATGGCTTATCAACAGACTTCCTCTTCCTATATCTGTGAGTTAAACATGTTACAACAAAGAAGCTCTCTAAAACATTGCTCAGCAGGAGAAAAGTGTGCAGGCTTGAAGCAAAGACTGATCATTGCAGGTGTATTTTTCTTGGGAAAGGAGATTGCAAGAGAAACAAAAGTTTTTTGGTTAAGTTTTCTTTGGCAAGTAGAAATGCAGTCCTAGGGGAAGACTTTATTTAGAAATGTTATTTTTCCTCTGTTAGCTCAGAAACTTCATGGAAAAAAGATGTTTTCAGGTTAAAAGTTCACAATGGTGTGTGTGTGTGTGTGTGAGAGAGAGAGAGAGACAGACAGAGAGAGAGAGAGAGAGAGAGATTAAAACAACAGTAATTCCTCAATTACTCAGGTCACTCTGTAGATTAATCTGATAAACTGACATGAAAATAAAGGTTATATTTGGGAATGGGTCAGCTTGTGATACAGTTTGCTTGAAATACTTTTCTGCTCTCCTTCCTTTTTGTGGTTACAAAGCTCTTTTAGCTTTAGTCAAAATAAATATTTTTAGTTATAAAAAAGGTTTTGCTTTCTGTTTCTTTACAGGAACCTAACCTCAATATATATTGATGATTTCTTATACTAGTAACACACCTTGCTGTTGTGGACAGAGCAGGCAAATACTTCAAAGACAAGGCAGGGACGTATGAGCTTCCAGTTGGATTATCATAAGGTGGAAAGCAGCTGCTACAATATGAAGAGGTCTGATTTCCCCCCCCCCCTAATGTTGGTTGACCTACTTATTCCCCTTTATAATAATTAGAGATGCACAAGCATCCCAAAATTTGACCCCTAAAAGGGTTGTGCTTTTGTGAGTGGCCAAGTCAAGCACTCGCACGCTCAAGCCTTTTGTGAGTTCACCAGTTCAGTGCTTGCAAAAACCGCGCGGGCACTCCTCGACCACCCCTGCCAGCTCCACTACCCAGGAACGGTGCAGGGCTGTTTGGCGCCCTAGGCCAAATTATATTTAGCGCCCCCCCTCTCGTGCCGTGGGGGGGGCTACGGAGCAAAGCAGCCCTGCTCTGCAACACCCCCCCGCGCCGCCGCCGCCCCACCACCACCTACCTTCCCCCCGCCCCTGCTGCTGGCTGCTGCTGCTGCTGGTGCTGCCGCCGCCGCCGCCTCCGACGCGACGGGACCCCCTCGCTTTTTTTTTTTTGCCGGGGAAACCAGGGCAACAGGGCTGTTTAAGCCCTGTTGCCCTGGTTCCTCCTCCCACCAAAACAACGCCGGCGGGGCTCCAGAAACGACGGGAAGGTAGGTAGGTGGCGGGCGGGCGCGCGCGCGGGGGGGGAGGTGCGGCGGCGGCAGCGGCTGGCAGGTGGGCGGGGAGGCGCGGCGGAGGTGGCAGGCGGGGCAGGAGCGCGCCGGAGGCGAGGAAAGGGCGCAGAAACGTTGCGCCCTCTTCCGCCACGCGTCCTAGGCAGCCGCCTGGGTCTGCCTAGCGGTAGCGCCGGCCCTGCCACTACCCCTCCTGCTCCTTCCCTGCCAAGGACCCCGCAACTTACCTGTGGCAGTGGGGAAGGCAGCTGAGGTGGATGCTCCACTTCCCCAGTGGAGCATTTATTCCCACTGGAGATGGGGCTGGGACTTCAAGTCCCAGCGCATACCTGGTGAGAAAATTGCACTGTCCATATACATTTCTGCGGGGAGGCCCTCTGAAACACATGAGTGAGTCGCTTCCAGGCGGGTGCCGTCTCAGGTAGTTCTGCTGACCGTAGCCTCATGTGGCTGCTTCAGAACCTACTGGCTCAAGTGGTGCCCTACAGACAGAGGTATGATCCTTGCAGGCTGAAGGCCATGGGGCACCACCAACATCTAAAGCCCCAGGCTGGGAAACTCATTCCCATCCCAGCCTCATGGGGGTGGGGCGTTCCAGCTGGGACCAACAAAGGCTCTACATTCTTGTGGCTGTCTGCCCTAAAAGACATCAAGTGCTATGTCCAGTCCTGTGATATGTGCACCAAGACCAAGAAACCTCATCACAAAACCCTCCAGTCATTGCCTACCTCCAAGAGTCCATGGGCTAACATCTCCTTGGACTTCATTATCAAACTCCCATCTTCACAAGGCAATTCGGTGATTTTTAGTTGTGGTGGACACACTGACCAAGATGGCTCTTGGCGTTCCAATGCAGAGCTTGCAATCTACTCCTTATATCACCACCCTGCTGTTAATCAATCAGGTGTCAGGTCTCCATGGGCTTCCAGACAATATAATCTCAAACTGTGGGTCACAGTTCACCTCTCATTTCTGTAAGGCATTCCTGGAGCTTCTGGAAATACAGATATACCTGTCCTCGGCACACCACCTGCAAACCAATGTCCAGGCAGAGACTGGATTCACACAGCATGCTAGACTGCCTGGTGGCTTAGCATGTTGTCTGAACCCAGGCACACTTCCCGTGGGGAGACTTGAAGCAACGGCTCCTCCCCCATTCCCTTGTCAGCAGCAGGGAGGGGGGGAATTTCAGTGCTCCCACAGGGTTCCCTAGGACCCCCCCAGGAGGAGCAAGGGGGGGAGGAGGCACCCTACCCCCAGTGTGTTTGATCATCTGTTCGGCACATCAGGGATAGAGTGCCTTATAAGCTTATTGGCTTATAAACCCAAGTGGCTTAGCATGTTGTCTGAACCCAGCACACATCCTGTGGGGTGGCTTATAAGCCCAGCTTATAAGCCACCCCCGAAAAGCTAAGACTTGTAGAGGGGGTTATAAGCCACCCGTAGGCTTGTCGTCCGAACCTGGACAACACAACAAGCCCGGGGGGGGGGCAAGCACACTCCAGAGCTGCTTATTCTGGCCAAGCAATTCTGCATAAGCGCTGATGACAGCTGCCCCAAAGTGTCCAATTGGCACTTGGGGATGTCTGTCAGAGGCTCCCTGTGCCACTGTGGCCACCATCCGAAAGGGCTGGCAGCTGCACTGGCACAGGGTGAGCCATGCTCTGCTCGGCCTACTCTGGAGTAGGCTGAGCAGAATGCAGCTCAGCTCCCCCCACCCACCCAGCACTGCCAATCTGGGCAGAGAGGGGTTGCTCATGAGAAATCCCTCTCTGCCAGGATCGGCAGCGGCGCAGGGCAGCCACTGCCGATCCCGGCAAAGCGGGCTTGCTCATGAGCAAGCCCACTTTGCAGGAATCGGCAGCAGCTGGCTGCATGCATCCCCACTGCTGCTGCAGCCAGCCCTATTCGTGAGTAGGCTGAAGCAATGGCCGCTTCCCTGTTCCCTCATTCCTGACAAGTGGCAGTGGGGGAAACCTCATTGCTCTTGTGGGCCCACCCGGGATGCCTACGGGATGACCGAGGGAGGAGGAGGAGGAGGAGGAGGAGGAGGAGGAGGAGGAGGCGGCGGAGGCGGCGAAGGCGAAGGCACCCTACCCCTGATGTGTCCATAGCTTTCTACATAGTGTGCCTTATCATATCATGCAAACCCTCCTGGATCAAGCAAACCTGATCCCGGGACAGTAACTCTGCAGCTTTCTCAGTTATCACAAGGGTAACTAGGTCTTGCTCTTGCTCATAGGATTCACATATAACAGTACCTCACACACATCAATACTCCAGATCCCATTCTACAGTAATTATGGGTACCACCACCCCAAGAATCATGCAGCCATGCTTGCCCCATGCTGAGTCTATGTTGCTGCAGGAAGTCATGCTGTTTCAGTATTATGGTATTGCTTATGGCATCACACAAACTCTGCTTTCTAAACCAACTTAAGTTTTACTTAAATTTAAGTAAAGGTTTTATCTACCTCTCTCTGTTTGTGGCCTCCCTCCCCTCAGGCCGGAAGAAGGGGTTTTGCTCTGAACTAGTTCCTGATTCTTTCCAGGAAGCAGAACATATTTGAGTTCTATCTAGTGGCTCTCTCAGTTTGCAACATGGACTGAGCTGATCCAGCAACTGGACCGTGCCAAGGAAGCCTACAAATACCAGACAGACCAGCGTCATTAGAAGACACCCCACAGTGCTCTCCACAGAACACCTCCAGTCCAAGCATCCCTCTTTCAAGATCGATCATCAATACAGGGGCCCTTCCCTATCCTTCAAACAGATAAATCTAGTCACAGATAAACTGGACCTTCCCAATGTCATGAAGCTCCACCTGGTTCATTTTTTTTTAATGTGTCCCAGTTAAAATCCTACCATACAAGTTCACCTCCTGTATACTATACAGGCCTGTGGCTCACGCTGGCTCAGCTTATCTGAGCGTGGAAACCTAAGCAGGGTCAGGCCTGGTTATTACTTGGATGGGAGACCCCTCCTCTAGATTCCTGCATTGAGCAGGGGGTTGGACTCGATGGCCTTGTAGGCCCCTTCCAGCTCTATGATCTATGAAATCTATGAAATCACCTCCCGTATAGGTTCAGAATCACAAGAAATACTATGTGCATCTTAACTTTGACTCTAAAAATAAAATTTAAAAATTGACCAAGAGGGCTAGGGCCTGAGTATTGCTCCTGGGAATCAGCAGAACATGTCCATATGCCAGCAACGGTGTGCACTTGCCATTACTCTAGCAAACCTGAGAGCCAGTGTGGCGTAGTGGTGAGAGTGTTGGACTGGGACTCAGGAGATCCGGGTTCTAGTCCCCGCTCTGCCATGAAACTCACTGGGTGACTTTGGGCCAGTCACTGACTCTCAGCCTAACCTACCTCACAGGGTTGTTGTGACTTGTGAGGATAAAACGGAGAGGAGGAGGATTATGTAAGCCGCCTTGGGTTCCTTGCAGGAAAAAAAGGCGGGGTATAAATATAATAAATAAATAATAAATAAACCTGGTCCTTAAGGGTCTTGGGGAGCTGCCAGGACTCAAACTGATAGTCTTTAGATCTGTGTGCAGCTGCCCTGTGTGGTGAGCCAACAAACTACAGGTTGTAGTAGCATCTACCTAGGCAGTGAAGTACCTTCAGGCCCCGGGCTAATTCCACCTACCTGTGCTGTCCATTACACCCTTTTGTACAGGAAGCAGGATCCGAGGGCTTCCCATTCCAGTTGAGCCTTCCCCAGACAACACAGTCTTCCTGAGCTCTGGTGCATTCCTATATCCTTTGGCTGTTTTTCAGTCCTGGCATCCAGCTTGTCCTGCCTCCTGGTTTGTCCTTTAAACCATGCTCTCTAGCCCAGACTTCTTAACTCCAATCCCTTGGTACAACTCCCAGCTCATCTCAGGCCACTGTCTACAGCTCAATCCAGACACATCTCGGTTATGGTCTATGAATGAATGACCAACAAATTGGCAACACATTTTTAAAAATTCCTATTTTGAATTGATCAAGGGCTGAAGAGCTAGAATCATTGGCTCTACCTCCTGACTTTTGTGTGAGCCATGACACAAGGAAGGAGTTCTTTTAACCCTTTCTTATCCCAGTTTGACCAAAAACAGACTCTGGCAGAAGTCTATCCTTATGGGTCTTAGCTGCTTGCTTCCATGTTTAACCCGAGATGCAGACATACAAGATTAAACTGTGAACTACGTAACAGAAAAAGATTGCCAAAACCAGGGTCTTGACTTGCAAGGGTGAAAGAGCCTACAATGTGTTATAAGGGGGTTCTTGGAATTCAAGGCTACTTTGGGGAGGAGGCATCCGATTTTATTTTATTTTGTAATAATCTGTATGGATTGCCTTCTGCTCAGACACCCTGAGGGTATATCCAGCAGTTAGACATTAATACAACTCTACATGAAACAATAGAAAAATCAAAAATCCATAATCCATAAACAAACAACATAATCTGCAAATAGCAGCAGCAGTAGCACCACCCCGCCATGCGGTAATAACAGGCAGCATAAAAACACACATGGGAAGCAACTAGGGCGAAACTGAGCCCCGGCTGCCAATCCCTAAGAATGGTCAAACCTTGACATCTATCAAATCTAATGGCAAGTCGATTTTATCTATATATTTTTCTTGGCAAGAAAACTGTGTAGTATTGACACATGCACCATTTCATGCATTTATCTTAGGGATTATTTGGACTTTACATTTGTCTGCTGAACTGCAAAACATAAGAATTGCTTTCCTGGATCCAGTATAGGTCCATCTAGCCCAGAATTTTGTTTCTATCAGTGGCCATTCAGATGCCTGTGGGAAGCTCACTAGCAGGGGTGGGAGGTGATGGCCACTCCCTGTTGTTTGTCCATGGTATCTGGTGTTAAGAGATATTTTCTTTATTGAACCATGGCTAGTATCTGCTGGTTCATCTATCCTCCATTAAACTGTCTAATCCTTTATCAAAACCATCTAAGTCAGTGGCGATCATCACATACTGTAGTAGTGAATCAATTCCTTGCCATTTAATTCACAAAAGGTATTAGCCCACAAAAAGCATCACCAGTCTGCCAGCCCACAGATACCGCTCTAAGATACAATAGCATGTAAGAGGAAAAACAATCTCAGTTTACAAAAGCTTCCTTGCCTGGTTGCCCAGAAGAAGTTATTTACCATGATTACGGTAACTAGGCTACTGGCTATTTTACAAGCTCATCATAAGCTTCATAATGTGTGTGGTGTGAAGAAACATTTTATTGAGTATACATTGAACCTATGGTAGGAATGACCCATGGATCTGCATATCCATAAACCAAAAATCCGACATGCCAATCATTAGCACATGAACTGCAGCTGATGTAAGTTTCATATGATCTGGAAGTCATAGAAATTTCTAAGGTGGGAAAAATGTTCCATTATGCCCTACAGAATACAGCCTGGTGTTTTAAAAGGAAATCTGATAGATAACAGATAAAACAAAAATGGAAACTTGGCAATTTACAGCTGCTTTGTTTTGAAAAAGCTTGCACTGTGTGTGTGTGTGTGTGTGTGTGTACTACTACAGTTCTCTTTGCAAAGACAAATTGAGCAATCTGCTCAGAATACATTTATTTATTTATTTAATTTCTATACCACCCAATAGCCGAAGCTCTCTGAGCAGTTTACAACCATTATACAATTCTACAATATAATACAATTTTACAATAAAATACAATATATTATATAAAAATACAAACAATAAAAACATCGGGGGAAATTCACTAGACATTTTAAAAACAATTAGAATTCATCTGAATAATTTAATGTTTCCCTTCTGTAAAGAGTTATCAATCATCCTGTATTCCTACAAGCAACAGGGAAACAGACGTGTAATGGTTTTTGCTTCCTCTTGACAGTCGGCAAGCCAAACAGACTGGTTGGAACATGAGTATGAAGCACATAGGCTGTGATCCAAAGAATGATATGACTAGCTCCACATGCTCAAAGGGGCTTTGAGCTTGAGTTTCATGAACAGCAGGTCCCTATGTTACATAGCGAGCTAATTTAGAAACTGAGAGCACTTCCAAAATCCTTTTCCAATGCGCCATGGGGGGGGGGGTGTCTGCTGTTCAAATAAAATAACCTTCTTTGGACACCTTTGCAGAAAGAAAATATAGCACAGTGTTCTCCAACCTTGGGTCCCCAGATGTTTTTGGCCTACAACTCCCAGCATGCCCCAGCCAGAGTAGCTGGCTGGGGCATGCTGGGAGTTGTAGGCCAAAAACATCCGGGGACCCAAGGTTGGAGAACACTGAATAGCAGAAGAGAATACAGATGGTTTCCCACTCTGGAATGTTCTTTTTCCATGCATTTTATTGGCCTTGAAATCTTTGGCATGGCAGTCTGAGATAAGCTAGAACATCTCCATTGTCATATTTCCGGTTCTACTTGATGTGTTGCAGATTCACTGATACACTCATGGGCTGATCCTACTTGACTTAACTAGAAAAGTTACCCAGGCTCTTCAAGCTTTGGATGTGTCAAAGAATAACCACCACCCCTGATATCTAGATCATGGTTCAAGTTTCTGAACTGGGGAATATTGGCAGCTTATGGTCTAAGCATGCCATCAGTCAAATGCGCACACACACACACACACACACACACACAGAATTTGTGACATAGACCCAATGGATGCAAAGAGATTTCTTGAAAGAGAATTCCATAAGCACATATTGGTGAAGAAAAATGAGATGAGAGGAAAGAGTTAATATTCCAGGGAGCCTTGGGAGGAAATAATTTATTCTGAAAGACAGTTTAAAAATTCTAATGATATTGACAAAGTGGGATGATGATGATGATGATGATGATGATGATGATGATCATCATCATCATCATCATCATCATCATCATCATCATCTCATGTCATTTCATTTCTATACTGCTGAATAGCCGAAGCTCTCTGAGTGGTTTACAACAATTATAAAATACAATATAAAGTACAAACAATAAAAACATCTTAAAAATTTTACTACTACAAATGTAAAAACTGAATTTAAAAACAACTTAAATAGCTAAGAACAGTTGGGCTGAAAACAACAGAATGAAATTTAATAGGGATACATGCCAAGTGCAGCACCTAGGGAAAAGAAACCAAATGCATGGATGGGGATTGGGGAATACTAGGCTCAACAATACTACAAGCAAGAAGGATCTTGGAATTGTTGTAGATCACAAACTGAATATGAGCCAGCAATGTGATGTGGCTGCAAAAATGGCAAATGCTATTTTGGGCTGCATTAATAGAAGTATAGCTTCCAAATCACATGAAGCACTAGTTCCCCTCTATTCAGCTCTGGTTAAGCCTCATCTTGAGTACTGTGCCCAGTTCTGGATGTACACAAACTGGAAAGGGTTCAGAGGAGGGCAACAAAGATGATCAGGGGACTGGAAACAAAGCCTTATGAGGAGAGACTGAAAGAACTGGGCACGTTTAGCCTTCAAAAGAGAAGACTGAGGGGAAGATATGATAGCACTCTTCAAGTACTCAAAAGGTTGCCACACAGAGGAGGGCCAGGATCTCTTCTCGGTCATCCCAGAGTGCAGGGCACGGAATAATGGGCTCAAGTTACAGGAAGCCAGATTCCAGCTGAACATCAGGAAAAAATTCCTGACTGTTAGAGCAATAGGAGAATGGAACCCACTACCTAGGGAGGTGGTGGGCTCTCCCACTCTGGAGGCATTCAAGGTGCAGCTGGACAGACGTCTGTCAGGGATGCTTTGACTTGGATTCCTGCTTTGAGCAGGGGGTTGGACTCGACAGCCTTATAGGCCCATTCCAAATCTACTATTCTATGATTCTATGAAAAGGATAATTTTTCCTCTTTACAGCCATACACGTGGGCCACTACTTGATGGAACACTTCTTTCAATGTTGCTTCTGATGAAATGGACAGGACCCACAAATCAGTTTGTTAGTCTTTAAGGTGCCACAGGACTCTTCCTTGTTTCTCCTTCCAATGTATTTCCCTGCCTTTTTGTGATATGCTGAAAAGACTCTGTTTGAAATTTCTTTGTATCAATACATGAAATCTTTTGAGCACATTCAGCAGGGTCTTTTGGGTGGCAGCCCTCCATCCTATAAAACTCCCAAGGAAAGCCATCTGATTCAGTTTGATCTGTAGTTGGATGCTATACCTTTGCTGCAGAAATTTAATAGCTTTGGGAAATGCATATATATTTATTACAAGAGGAGCTGCAACAAAAGGTTGCAGCATTGGGTGGTCCTGTTCATTGTTTCAGTTAGTCAGCCATGCTCTCCTCCACAATTTATTTATTTATTTAAGCATTTTATCCTGCAAGATTAACACTGAATATATAAACCAGTGCTACTGGGTGTTTTTTGTGCTCTAATTCACACTCAGGCAAGAACAGCCAAGAACAACATAATGTTCCCGGTGTGAGGCCTTTTAATGTCCTCTTTTGGACTATGGCAGATAGTCACAAAACCAACTGTCCAAATTTGCCCAGGAAAGCTACCGTTTTCAAAACAATCTCTCTGGGAAAAGCTTGCTTTGAATGATTTTTAAACTGTTTTTGAAGCTCTTTTAAAAATGTCAACTTTGTATTGTACATGACTATGCTTGTTAACTATTCTGGCTTGCGCACTAAGCCCATAGTACAGTGTTCTCCAACCTTGGGTTCCAAGATGTTTTTGGCCTACAATTCCCAGCATGCCCCAGCCATGGGAGTAGGCCAAACCCCCCCCCCCCCAAGGTTGGAGAACATTGCCATAGTAGGAGCAGTTGTGCCGGTTGGACTGTGTATGTGTGCTGTAGTGCACGGGTGGCCAGAAGGTGGTGGTGATGATGATGATGATGATGATGATGATGATGATGATGATGATGATTTCTTACCGCCTCTCCGGCCTCTCCGTTTGGATCGAGGCTGGGAACAACAATAAACATAAAATATATAAACTAATTAAAAACTAATCACCAGGTAGGTCTGGTAATATTGGTACATCTCTGGGTGATTCGAAAGAGATAGACAAGGATATCTGACCTCCAACGGTTTAATAATCGGAGCAAGAAAATGGGTACCCTCACCCAAGTTATGCCACTGAAATGAAGAACGTGAGGGGGTATCCAGAAGTGGATTTCTGTATGGGAAGGCTCTGGGTTCCAGTCACTTCTGGTACTCAAAACAAATTTGTGGGCTCAGAATCCTTTAATTCTTCCAGGAGAGCAATCCTGTGGTCCCTGGGAGAGGCAGCACTCCGACCTCGGAAGGGGGAGTCAGAGATCCAATCCCAGTCTCCTCCCCCTCATAGGTGGTATGGAGAGAACTATGTCGGCTGCCTCTCCGTGGCTGGAAAAGTGACCTCAGAGCCTCAGGAAAGGGGTGTTCTGGTGGGCAGGGAGAGGAGGAGACCAGAGAGGCCAGGATATGAGTTATCCTGAGCCTCTTCTAGCCTCCTTCCCTGCCCCCTCCGAAATGCCCTCACTAGACAGGCTGAAAAGCCCATCTAGTGAAAATACAGGAGATCAGAGAATGGGATGGCACAGATTGCCTCCGCCGTTCCTCCTGCCCTGCTGGCTACAGCCTGGCAGGGCATAGGAAACTCGGAAGCCTCTGAGTTCAGGGGCTTCTCTGAGCAGCAAGGGGGCAGTCCACTGGATGCACCCTAAATGTATGATTTTTTATTCTTGTTTAGTTGGTGGATCTCAGGCTTCTAGTAAAAAACAAAGTAGATCTCAGAAGCCTGAAATCTGGCCATGGAAAGCTAATCCAATCCATGTGCAGTGACTTAGCTACCGACTTTCCACTAAGCTCCTTTCCCATAGCCTGGCTTCTGACCCCTCCCCAGCTAGAGAGACATAGGTTTGGGGAAGGGGAAGTACCCCACCATACATAGGCTTATATGTTGTGGTTTTGCCCCCTCTCAGACCAAAGACCAGACCTATTTCGACAGACACACTTCAGTACAGAGCCTTGATTTCTCATTAATAAGCTTTCATTGTTAGCGACCCTGCCATGCAATGCCAAAGCTAAGGGGAGGCTCTGAATAATAGGACAGCATGGCTCATGGTAATAGAATTTGTTGGACTGCTAGAAGTTCATTTTCTTAAGCCAAAAGTATAAAAATGAGAGTGGAACTAAACAAAACATTTCATTTAAACACAGGGAGGAAATGGAATTGAGTGGAATTCTTCTTTTGTTTTCTGTGGTGCTCTGGTCATGGTTTTCCCTTAAACACATTTGCTTGAAGTCAGATATTCCCAGAAGGCTGACAGTAAAACATGCCAGTAGCTAAAACTCATCTTGCAACCCCCCCCCACCTCTTGATTCCTTACTTTTCTTACCTTAACTTAGCAGTAAGTTCCAGTTTAAGAGTTAGTGTTTTCAGTTCTTCTGACCACAACTGTGTCTGAACAATTCTTTAAATATGTTGATAGGATTTCATCAGCCATAATCAGAAGATGCATTTCCAGGAAACAAGAGCAAAATCATTTTCCTGAAAATTGTGGTGGTAAAAACAATTTAAAAAGTAACAATTAGACCACCTTAGCTGACAGGCAATGATCCCATGAGCTCTCTCTCTCTCTCTCTCTCTCTCTGATAACACCAAGTTGCAGGTGGGAAGGTCATTCATCAGATATTTCCCAATTGTTTTTTTGTGGGTTTTTTGGATGTGAAGAATAATATCACTCTACATCAGTGGTTTTCAAACTATGGTCCAGGGAGCTCTAAGTTTTTGGAAGCTTACCAGGGTCTCCTCGAGGTGTCATAGAAGGCATAGAAGACACACCAGTTGGGAAGCTAAACAAGAACTTTATTATCGCTCTCCAACAAGAACAGAACAGGCATAGAAACTCTTGCCTAACTGACTCCAATGCCATCTAGTGACTAGATTATATATTGACAATACCATACACACAAGGAAAAGTTGTGTATGCCCTGTAATGCATACCCTCCAACATTTCACAGATGAAAATAGGGACACACATGTGAATTTGTAAGAGATATGGTTAAGCAACCTGAAGGTGTGATCAAGAGGGCGTGGCCAGGCAACATGAGGGTGTGGCCAAGGGTGTGGCCACCCGTCCCAGGATGCTCTAACCATTTAAGGGCTCTGACCACTCTGAAGCCACTTTGATCTCCATACCCATGATGGTGATGGTGATTGCTGTTGTTGTCAGTATTATTATTGTATCATCAACGTGCATGGTGCTTTACTGAGTATAAGAGAACACTTCCCTGCCCCAAAGAGCTTACAATCTAAAATGTAATATAGAGGCAAAAACAAATGGTAGGAAGGGGTAAACCAGGGAGGAATATGCCATTATTTCAGTCAAACATTACTTTCAGCCTACTTTCTCCACATTGTGCAGGAAACCCCTTGTTTTAAAGATCTCCCTCCCACTTTAAAAATGGATCCCTCCGTGGTGGCTTTGTTCTCATTAGTAGTTTGCCAAAGAAATAATAATATTTAACATTTAGATATCTCTGAGTGTGCAAAGTGGTTCACAGACCCACCCTGCAAGCTCCTATTTTCTCCACTCAGAAAAAAAAAAACATGTGGGCTCTATTGTACTTTATTAAAAAAAACAACACAAGAACAACACTGTGATTGAACAATAATGCCAAAATGGAATGATGATGTTTGTTGCTGCTATTTGAGGTAGTTGGGATTTTTTCATTCTTTCTCTTGAGGAAGGTGTGTTTTCTGCTAAAAAATTAAATTTTAAAAATTTCTAATGCATTAAAAAAAAAAAAAAAAAATCCAAAATCCCTGCAGAATAATCCTAATCATTACTGTAGAGAGCTTTCTCTCTTCATGGCACTTCAGCATGTGCTAGAAAAAGTATTTCACGTGGGGTACACAGGTAGAGCCAAGTGAAATTTACCACTGCTCTGAAAACAGAGTAACAGTACAATCCGATGCATGTGTACTCAGAAGTAAGTCCTATTACATTCAATGGGACTTACTCACAGGAAAGTGTGTATACATGGGGGGGGGGTCAGTGCTTGCAGGCAGGGCAATCCCTTTCTTTTTGTTTTAAAATTGTCAGGATTGGCACAAATTCAACAGGTGAGGCTTAACCAACCACCCCACACCCCCAAACACGGAGCTTCAGAGAGAAGGGAAACTTTCTTGCATTTCCTTCTGACACTGTAAACAAAGCTGTTAAAGGGAAAAGGAGGTGGAGGTGCTGCCTCCACCTCCTTTTCTTTTTGGGTGTGGGTGCAGCGCGCACACACACACACACACACACACACACACATCCTAGCGTCTGTTCCCTCCCTGCTTACTGTTTCTTAATGGGGCCATCACAGCTAAGCTAAAAGTTTAAAGCAGTTTGCGGGAGGCACCGGAGAATTCGGGACTTTACATAACAAAGGGAGAAGCCGTGATGGCTTAAGGGTATTCATGAAGGTCCCGGGGATATTCTGGACAGTTGGATGGTAGGAGATAGGCAATGCCTGCTGAAGTCTCAGAAGCCAGAGGGGTTTACCTGGGATGAAGTCCCATTGAACTCTGGGACTTACTTCTGAGTAGACCATGGGTGGGCAGTGTGTGGCCCCTTGCTGTCCCCATTGCAGCCCCCCCAAATTGTAAAAAAACAAAACAAAATGGCACCCAGAGTGGCCATTCCGAAGCTTTTTTTAGCCCTTTGACTGCTTTTTTTTAGCCCTTCGAGCTTTTTTTTAGCCCTTTGAGTGCTAAAAAAAAAAAGCTGGTACTGCAGAGTACCAAAAGGGTAAAAAAATAGCTTAAAGACAAACTAATTGTGACCGTTTTGGTGCTCCGTAGTTGCTCTGTTCACCATTTTTCAATTTTTAAGATTTTTTTTAAAAAAAAATAGTGTGGGTGAATGAGGAGAGGTGCAGCCCATGGGGGGGGGATCTGGGGCAAAAATTCCCCCCAGACCTCCTGCTTCCCCACCCCTGGGGTAAACTTACATAGGATTGATCTGCATATCCCATCAGCTGGGTTCAGTGTTAGGGATTAGGTTTCTTCCTTTATATTCAGTTTTGGCTCCAGCCCCCAACCAGAAACAAATGGGACTCCAATCTGGATGTCTGGGGAGCTGTACCCCCTCCCCCCCACACCTGATACATATTTATATATTCATTTATTTATTGCTGGTCCTGCCAAACATTTATTTGTTGCCTTTGTTGACTTAGCAGCAGCCGTTGACTCGACCGACAGAAACCTGTTGTGGTATAAATTGGCCAACACCAATATAGATAACCGCCTACTGTTTCTAATCAAGGAACTCTATTCAAATACAACTGCTAGAATAAGAGTCGGCATATCTGGTTCATTGACTGATCCTATCCCCACAAATACAGGGGTAAAACAAGGATGTTGTGTTTGTTGGCACCATTACTTTTCAATTTATACCTAAACGATATAATTCCAGCATTGTCTGGGCCAGAATTTTTTCCACCTTCAGTTGGGTCAAAGAAGGTTTCTATTCTTTTATATGCTGATGATATGGTGTTAGTTTCACTGACCCGTATAGGTTTGAGAAGGCTGCTTTCTAAGCTCAATGAATTTTGTTCTAAAGAAAAACTAAATATTAACTATACTAAAACAAAGGTGATGGTGTTTGGGAAAAGACGAGCTCATTTTCAATGGTCTATCAATGGTCACCAAATTGAGCAATACCTGGAATTTAAATACCTTGGTGTTTACTTTGCAGAAAATCTCTCCTGGAAGCCCCACATAGAAGCCGCTAGAGCAGTGGCTCTGAGATCTATTGGAGCAATCCTTAGATTTTATAACACTGCAGGGGGACACTTGGTTATTCCAGCCCTGAAAATCTTCCAAAGTAAAGTCATTGCCCAGATTCTATATGGTGCTGCTGTCTGGGGATGGGATGACTCTCAGATGGCTAAATTGGAGGCCCTTCAGAATACATTTTTCAAAAAATTACTAAGGCTTCCACCTGGCACTCCTGCAGCTCTGGTTCGGCTAGAGATAGACCTTCCTTCCATTAGATCCTGCATTCATTTTACTTTATTCAATTATTGGAAGAGGGTAAAAGATTCTTCAGTCAGGGTATTCCCCAAGCTATGTTTTGAACAGTTATCAAATTGCAAAAGCTGGAGTTTAAGATATTATAAATTGAAGCATTTACAGCCCTTCACTTTCCAACCATGCCTACAGCTTTGATTGACGGCAGATACTCTCATACTCCTTTGGCCCTCCGGTTGTGTATTTGCGGGGCCTCTGAAATTGAGGATCTGCCTCATTATTTGTTCTATTGTTCTTTGTATTCTGAACCAAGAACCAAATTTCTGGAACCTATTTTGTCCCATTTACATTCCAATACCATTTTAGAATCTCCTGTCTGACACCGACTCTAAGATCACCCACAAAGTTTCTCTTTTTGCCCTTGCAGCAATTAAAATTTGGGCAAGATTCATTTCTGAGATTGCAGTTGACTGTTCTGGAGATAGTCTTATTTAATTATAGTATTTTTAAAATAATAGCAACAATTAATGCTTTTAAACTGTCTTGTATTTTATCCTAACATGTAAGATTCATATGTGATTTTATGTAAGGTTTTTTCTTCCCCAATAATAATAGTAATAATTGCTTTTAAACTGTCTTGTATTTTATCCTGTTAAAATATAAGAATCATGTGTGATTTTATGTAAGGTTTTGTTTTTTTAACCGCCATACTGTCGTAGTTTTTATTATTATCATTATTATTGTTGTACTGTTGTATTTTTTAATATTGTTTTTATTTATTCTGTATGCGAATGGCCTATGGCCTAAGCATTAATAATAAATACTGATGATGATGATGATGATGATGATGATGATGATGATGATGATGATATATTCATTTATTTATTCAAATAAATATATCTGAATCTATTAATTTTAATTGGGGCCAAATATATTTATTTATTCAAATTAATAATAGAGAATCTCTGCTTCAAGTGTTCAGCATAACAGTAGTTCGACTATTATAGTCCTTGCAGTGGGAAGGTCATCTCGGACAGCTGCAACAAACACTGCTTCGTCCAAGTTCTCCGATGCAAAAAAGCTTGGAGCACCAAAATGGGAAGACTCATCATGTCTCATGGCTGTAGTGTTGTAATGAACTGCGTTTGAGGGTTGTTTTTGGAGAGGAGTGAGGAAAGATTGCTTGGTGTATGAAATGTACATGGGAGGGAGGAGTTTGAGGGAGCCTGGAATGACAGTTGGTGGTTGTGGTGGTTGTGGTGGTGGTTAGAAATTCAGTTAGGACATTTAGGAGAAGAAGAGAAAGAGAAAGAGGGTGGAGGGCAGAGGGAATTTGCTTGATGGGAATGGGTTCTAAGCAAATTCATCCCAGACTTCAGTTTTTAATTGTTCCCCAAAAAACCCTGACTCTGTCTGTCATTAACTCTGGGTAATTTTTAGTGAAACCTATGCTTAAAGGGTTTGAACACCTACCCCGACAGCTACACCTACAAGGTGCTGTTAGCACGGTAAGACTGTGACAGTGGTTGGACTATCTGCACTGCAGTCTCCGTGATACTTAAGATATGCAGCTGTGCATATTTCAATATCAACATCTGGCATCATCTCACATGATAATGAAGAAATAACTCCTGCAATGAAGATACAACCGGTATAACAAAAATTAAAACACAATTTACTAGCTGATGAAGTAATGAAACAAGATCTGTAAGCGGTACACTTGTCTGTCTTTTGGTTCTCATGGTATACTTTGTGAGTAATGTGCTATGTGTCATTTGTTATTTATGGTTTGATCTTGATTAATTATGTGATATAACGTGTATTATTGTTTGGTCTGTATCTTTGTATATTCTTGTTCAGCATTATATTTATAAATATACAAGTTCCAGGGATGGGGACTCGGACTCGGGGACTCGACTCGTGAGTCGGACTGAGTCCCCTCTCTGACTCGACTTGGACTTGAGTCCCAATGTTTTTAATGGGACTCAAGACTCGACTCGGGACTCGAGACCAAGGACTCTTCAACATCCCTGGGCTGTGCCAGAAGGAGTGGAGAGGAGTGCGATCGCCGGTGAAGAGTGAGGGTGAAATTGTGATGAGACCTCACCGTTCCAGAATGGAGGGCAAACATTTAGAAAAAATCATGTTCCTCAAATGTAACATGGATAGGTTTTAGGAAGTACAGCAAGCTTATTTTTTAAAATCATTTTTCTAAAATGCAACCTTTCAGGCATTTTGGGTTTGGCTGCCTCTGCCTGCCTGTCTGGGGTTCCCAGCCTCCTCTGTCTGCCTGGTCTCTTCTTGACCAGTTCAACAGTGGAATTGTCCAAGACAAAGGCCTCTGCCTGCCTGCTTTGGGGTTCCCTGCCTCCTCTGCCTGCCTGGTTATTTTGGGTTTGTCTGCCTGGTCTGTTCTTGCCAAAATCAGTTGCAGAGTTTTGAAATAAAAAGGCACACTTCTTGTGCCTAGAATTTATTTAAGCCACACATCTGAAGTAGCCTTATTTTGTTGGGGGGAAAACCCCATTGATTTTAATAGGGACTCATGGAGTCAGCTTTGGGAGTGACTCGTGACTCGTGAGTCACCATTTTGGACCAAGGACTCGGACTCGAGACTCGGGTCCAAAGACTCGTGACTCGACTCGTGACTCGAGACCAAGGACTCTTCAACATCCCTGACAAGTTCCTGTGCTATTTGTGAAGTATAATTTATATATAATTTCCTCTTGTGTGTGACCGCTTATTTCCTGGGCTCCTGTGCCATGAGCATCATCCTGTTAGCTTGTTCCGGAGCTCCCCTCCCTTTATTTCATCATCTCACATGATCCACTGAACCATGTAACTGAGCTTATTGGCCCCAAATTCCACCAATGGCCACAATTATTATTTGGTCCCCCACCTTTGATTTGACTTGTTCTAAGTTTAAGCTGTCTTGTCTCCAACTGCTCTTGCTACACAGACAGGACGAAGAGGGGGAGTGCTTCATACCAGACATAATTATGAAGTGATTAACTTGCCATTCTTATATTCTTGATCAGACTTGACAGACAGAAAGACAGACAAGCACATAAATTAAGCTCTCTCTCTCTCTCTCTCTTTTGACAACCTTAAGATGTGCTAAGAAAAAGATGATAGATTTGAGTAGCAGGTCAGAAGGAAAAACACAGAAAGATTTCACTTACTGGAAAAGTTTAGAAGAAATTTGTTATGGTTTACTTTAAGAAGGAAGTTTAAAAATTAATAAAATGATTTCCTTCTAACCATGAGTTAGATGAAATTAGAATATGTGCACTCCTACTTAAAAGTATGTCCTACTCAAGGCTTTTTTTCTGGTGGAACTCACCAGAACTGAGTTCCAGCACCTTTTCTTCTATTAATTGCATTACAATTTAATCGCCATCTACTCCCGAGGAAATGTAATCCAAGAGTTCCGGTACCCTTTTCTCCAGAAAAAAAGCACTGGTCCTACTGCATCCAGTAATCCCAAGCAGTGTGCATAGGAGTGCAGCCTAAAAGGCTGATGATTAATCAGTTAACATCCTGATTCTATGCATGTTTCCTCAGAAGGAAGTCCCATTGAGTTAAACCCACTCCCTAAGTGTATATACTGTAGGACTGTAGGCTGAGAATTCTTTAATCATTTGACAGCGCACTGAACATAAAATAAATTGTGTGTGTGGTGTGTAGCAGAAGTATAGAATCTAGATCAGTGTTCTCCAACCTTGGGTCCCCAGATGTTTTTGGCCTACAACTCCCAGCATGCCCCAGCCAGCTATGCTGGCTGGGGCATGCTGGGAGTTGTAGGCCAAAAAACATCTGGGGACCTAAGGTTGGAGAACACTGATCTAGAACAGTGAATACAAAATGGTATGCCGTGAGAGAATTGCTAATGTCCCATCATGATAAATAAATTAAATATTAAAAAGATTCCGTGAGGGTCACATTGAAGAGGCTGCCTACTCTGTGTCTGTCTGTATGATTCACTGCTCCGGCTTTGATCTCCTTTTCATCAAGCTCTACTGGAGGCAGGTAATTCTGCCACATCTTTGCCTAAGGTGTGTAGACAGGGCCGGTGCTACCATTAGGCCAACTAGGCAGCCGTCTAGGGCTCAGGGCTAAAGGGGGTGCCAGAAACACCTTGAAAAAAAAGTACAGCGCTCTCAAGTGGGAAGGGGGGCGCTAAATATCTGATCTTGCCTAGGGCACCAAACTGCCTTGCACCAGTCCTGTGTGTAGATTATCCAGTCATATGCTCTGAGAGGATGCTGCCTGCAGTGTCTCTGCACAAGTCACTGTTCTGGGCTTATATGGTAGTAGCTTGAATATTGATCTTCTGTTCTGCTGGAGACATAGTAGGCTGCTAAGGGTGTTGTTCATTATTAAAAGTGTGTTCCTACCAGAAAGCTGTGTTTGATTTGTACTTAGATACTTCCTTGTAAACTAGGCCCCATTTACAAGTACTTTCTGCCTTCCAATCTGGAGGCGTGCCCAGATTAGTAGCCCTATTTGGGTGATCAAAAAAGTTCTTAATGTGATCAGGGAACAGGGCTCTGCCTTGTAGCCCCAGCTATTTCCCAACAGTGCACGCATTACATACCACCCCCCAAGCCATCTGTAGAAGGAAGGCCTGCTACACAGCTGTACTCACATAGGCATCCGTTCTACGTATGTTTGTGCCATACGCATGAACTGTTGTGATATGAATCACATTCACCAGCTGTGGCACATTGTTTACACATGGAAGGAACAGAATGGCTGGTAAACAAGTTGTGTTTTGTCTTTCTTTTTTCCCGTGTTCTTTCTCATGGGAAGCTAGGCCTGGGAGCATTACGAGCTAGTCACATGGTTTGTATGTCCTGGTGACGTACTTGTTTATTCTGTTGGAAGCCATTTTAGAGAAGTGCTGGACTGCTTTCTCTATTCTTTTTCCTTTCCTCTTCTGGCTATTGTTTGCAGGACTTTGCAACAATGTAACGTCTTTGCTTAGGTGGAGTAAAGCTCAACCTACTCCACTGGAACTAATGCTTGCTATGCATTGTACTCTGCACATGGGCTGTAACTAGGAATGTATACTCTGTAGAATATTACTTGCTAAAGTAAATAAACAGGTAGAGAAATAGACCTGTGGAGTTACAGAGTGTTTCCTTGCTACATGGATTAATCTGCAACCGGGGGGGGGGGGGAAGCTGAGCTGGTGTCGGATTACAGGCAAGCTGGCTGGCAGCTGCAAACCGACACGCTGGAACGCTGCGCAGAGGGGGGTGAGATCTGGAAGATCTGCGTGTAGAAAAATGGGCTTCTGACACACAGACAGGATTTTAATTCTCCCATCCAGCACACGCGCGACTCTGCTGTCACTCACGCGCCTTCATGAACATCATGGAAGGGGGGGTGCTACATAAATGAGCGCGATGTTGGGGGCAGTGACTGACTCATGCAGAAATACAGGTGGTAGGCTCCCTTAAGGATCCATAATTATTACTCAAAGTAAATCTTTTACAGTGTAAGACTGATGTGTGATTCCTATTTTTATTTAGGGGGGGGAGTATGCCTCAGCTATCAGAAGTTTGGGACACCCTGGTAAGAGCAAGAATTATCCATGGGATCGGGGGCAAAGAAAAAAACACACACAGAGAGAAGAAGAAGTGTTGGGAAAAACACAGGAGCATTACAAGTTGAAGACAGCATCATCTGGAACCCCTGTAAAATCCTATGAATGAGAAGTGTGATTGCACAATAAAAGCCTCATCTCGAAGTACTCAGAGTGCAAAAGGTAGTGTTATAGCACCATCCCTTCACTCTGCAGGCACATTAATTAGAAGGTAGTAAAACTTCAACCACCCTACACATGTAAAAAGAAAAACTAGATATATTGTTCAGTTATTATGATTTCATGAACAGGCCTGTGGCTTATGCTGGCTCAGCTTGTCTGAGTGTGAAAAGCTAAGCAGGGTCAGGCCTGGTTATTACTTGGATGGGAGACCCCTCCTCTAGTTTCCTGCATTGAGCAGGGGGTTGGACTCGATAGCCTTGTAGGCTCCTTCCAACTCTATGATCTATGAAATCTATGTAGAACATTGTGAAGTTGTGTTTAGGGCTAAGGTTTATAACCCAGGAGTAGAAACATACAAGAGACACAAACATACAAGAACTCAAATATGAAATTGCTGATCTTCTGACAAAAATATGTAATATGTCCCTAAGATCAGTCTTTGGTACAGTTACTGGAGAATGGCCAATGCAACACCATTTTTTAAAAAAAAGGATCCAGGAAATTACAGGCCAGTTAGCTTAACTTCTGTTCCAGGTAAATTGGTTGAAAGAATTATTAAAGATAAAATTAGTAAGCATATAGGACAAACCCTGCTGAGAAATAATCAGTATGGGTCCCACAAAGGTAAGTCCTGTCTCACTAACCTTTTAGAGTTCTTTGAGTGTGTCAATAAACATGTGGACAGGGGTGATCCGGTAGACATTGTTTACCTGGACTTCCAAAAGGCTTTTGACAAAATCCCTCACCAAAGACTCCTGAGCAAGCTTAGCAGTCATGGAATAAGAGGAGAGGTCCTCTTATGGAGGTCCTCTTATGGATCAGTAATAGAAAGAGGAGAGTAGGAATAAATAGTAAATTCTCCCAATGGAGGAATGTAAACAGTGGGGTCCCACAGGGATCTGTATTGGAACCAATGCTTTTCAACTTGTTCATATATAGAGATGGACTGGGGATAGTGCTGGTGTACCACCCACCCTGCTGCTGCCCAACAACCTCCCTGACCGAGCTGGCAGAGGTGGTCTCAAGTGTGGTGTTGGAGGAACTCAGGATGGTGCTTCTGGGTGACTTTAATTTCCATGCTGAGGCTGCCTCTGGAGACTTGGCTCAGGACTTCATGGCCTTCATGACAACCATGGGGCTGTGTCAGTTTGTCATCGGCCCAACACATGAAGTGGGACATACCCTTGATTTGGTCTTTGCTCCAAGCTGTGAGATGAGTAATCTGAAAATTGCAGGAGGGGTCCACATAACCTCATTATCATGGTCAGACCATTTCCTGGTGAGATTTGAACTCACAGCATTACTTTCCTCCTGCAGGGATGGAGGACCCATTCAGATGGTCCACCCCAGGAGACTGATGGAATCCAATGGATTTCTGAATGCTCTTGGGGATTTTCCAGTGGAAAGAGCTGATGATCCAGCTGAGGCCCTGGTCGCACTGTGGAACAATGAGATGCAGAGGGCCATCGACTGCACCCGAGTGCCCTCTCCAGTGCTGTAGAACTCACACTGCTCATTATTATTATTATTATTATTATTATTATTATTATTATTATTATTATTTTCATTTATATACTGGCCAATAGCCAAAGCTCTCTGGGTGGTTAACAAAAATTTATAAAAACAGTAAAATACAATACCAATACAATAAAACAGTATAACATTCAATACAAAATTTAAAAACAGAAATTAAAACCATTTGAACAATTAAAAACATACATTCAATAAACTAGACCACTTCAGACATAACCCCCCCTATGCCATTAAAGACCATTAAATACGGTAACATTAAATGCCTTTTAGTGGTGGGCCCGAGCCTTGAGTTGGCTCGTGGCTCGCTCCTGGCTCTGCCCTCCGCAGCGGCGGCGGCCCAATCTCGCTCTTCAGAGCGGCGCGGAGCGTTCTCTGCGCCACTCGAGCCGCCGCCGGCGCTGCTGCCATCGGAGGCCCCCCCGCCGCCTGAGCCCCCCCGCCCCCCTTAAACAGCCCTGTTGCCCTGGTTGCCCGCGCCAAAACCAGAGCGCGGGCGGGGGTCCAGCGCGACGGAGCAGGGTCCCGTCGCGTCACTTCCTCCGCGCTGGAAGTGACGCGACGGGACCAGTGGACGGGGAGGCAGGCTCTCCGCAGAGCCAGAGAGCCTGCAGGTAAGCCCGTGTGGGTGGCCGAGTAGCCCGGCGGACACGAGCAGGCCCAGTTCAGGCCTTGCTCCTGTCTGCCGGGCTACTCGGGTACATCCCTACTGGCATAGAGGGCAGTCTTGCCCTGGCGCCGAAAGGATAGTAGAGTTGCCGCCAGGTGGGCCTCAGTGGGGAGCTTGATCCATAACCAGGGGGCTACCATAGAAAAGGCCCTCCCCCTTGTTGCCGCTCTCTGAGCTTTCCTTGGAGGACGCCCTTGGAGGAAGGTCCCAGATGTTGAGCGTAGTGTCCGGGTAGGTTGTGATTTAGATAGGCATTCCATCAAGTACTGTGGTCCCAAACCATGTGTGGCTTTATAGGTTAAGACCAGCACCTTGAATCGGGCTTGGAGGAAGCCGATGCAAGCGAGTCAGAACTGGTGTTATGTGTTTCGACCTTCTGATCCCAGTTATTAGTCTGGCTGCCACATTTTGCACAAGCTGCAGCTTCTGAACAGTCTTCAAGGGCAGCCCCACGTAGAATGCATTGCAATTTTCTAGTTTAGAGATTACCAGAGCATAGATTACTGAAACCAGGCTATCCCTGTCCAGATAGAGGCATAGCTGGGCCACCAGCCAGAGCTGGTAGAAGGCACTCCATGCCACTGAGGCCACTTGAGCCTCAAGTGACAAAGATGCCTCAAGAAGGACCTCCAAGCTACAAACCTGCTCCTTCAAGGGGAGTGAAACCCCATCCATATGGTCAGAGGAACCACCCACTAACAGCACCCCAGTCTTGTCTGGATTGAGCTTCAGTTTGTTAGCCCTCATCCAGTCCATTGTCACAGTCAGACAGCAGTTTCACAGCCTCACCTGCTGGAGATGAAAAGGAGAAATAGAGCAGTCTGTCATCAGCATACTGATGGCAATGCACTCCAAAACTCTGGATGACCCCACTCAGTGGTTTCATGTAGATGTTGAATAGCATGGGGGGAAAGACCCCTGAAGAACCCTGAAGAGTCCATGGGGCCGAGCAGTATTCCCCAAGCACCACCTTCTGGAGCCAGCCATCCAAGTAGGAGTGGAACCACTGCAATGCAGCACCTCCCCCAATTCAGACAGCCACCCCAGAAGGATACCATGGTCAATGATATTGAAAGCCACCGAGAGAATCAGGAGTATCAACAGGGTCACTCTCCCCGTCTCTCTCCCAACACAGGCTATCATACAGGGCAACCAAAGCTATTTCCATGGCAAAACCTGGCCTGAGCCCTGACTGAAATAGATGATCCAGATAATCAGTCTCATCCAAGAGCACCTGGAGATGGTTGGCCACCACCCGCTCAAGGACCTTGCCCAGGAAAGGAACATTCACCACCGGCCTAAAGTTGTTAAGATCTTCCGGGTCCAGAGAGGGTTTCTTCAGGAGTGGCCTCACCACCACTTCTTCGAGAGCTGTGGTCAGTGAAAAAGGCTGGATGTCACCTAGAACACAAATGGTGTAAAACTAGAAGTGAACATGACCAAGCATGCTCTAGAGCACATAATCCCAACTATAAGCTGATGGGATCCGAGTTACCAGTGACTGACCAAGAAAGAGATATTGGGGTTGCGGTGGCTGTGAAAAAGGCATAGAATCATAGAATCATAGAAAAGTAGAGTTGGAAGGGGCCTACAAGGCCATCGAGTCCAACCCCCTGCTCAATGCAGGAATCCAGGTCAAAGCATCCCTGACAGATGACTGTCCAGCCGCACCTTGAATGCCTCCAGAGTGGGAGAGCCCACCACCTCCCTAGGTAGTTGATTCCATTGTCTTATTGCTCTGACAGTCAGGAAATTTTTCCTGATGTTTAGGTGGAATCTAGGTTCCTGTAACTTGAGCCCATTATTCCGTGTCCTGCAAACTGGGATGAACGAGAAGAGATCTTTGCCCTCCTCTGTGTGACATCCCTTCAAATACTGGAAGAGTGCGATCATATCTCCCCTCAGTCTCCTCTTCTGAAGGCTAAACATGCCCAGTTCTTTCAGTCTCTCCTCATAGGGCCTTGTTTCCAGTCCCTTTATCATCCTTGTTGCCCTCCTCTGAACCCTCTCCAGTTTGTCTATGTCCTTCTTAAAGTGAGGTGCCCAGAACTGGACGCAGTACTCAAGATGAGGCCTAACCAGTGCCGAGTAAAGGGGAATTATCACTTCCCGCGATTTGGAAGCTATACTTCTATTAATACATCCCAAAATTGCATTTGCCTTCTTTGCAGCCACATCGCATTGCTGGCTCATATTCAGTTTGTGATCTACCACAATTCCAAGATCCTTCTCACTTGTAGTATTGTTGAGCCAAGTGTCCCCCATTCTGTAACTCTGCATTTGGTTTCCTCTCCCTAGGTGCAGCACTTGGCATTTATCCCTGTTAAATTTCATTCTGTTGTTTTCGGCCCAGCGCTCCAGCCTATCGAGGTCACTTTGAATTTTGTTTCTGTCTTCCAGAGTATTAGCTGTTCCACCCAACTTTGTGTCATCTGCAAATTTGATAAGCATTCCCTGTACCTCCTCATCCAAGTCATTAATAAAAATGTTGAAGAGCACCGGGCCCAGGACCGAGCCCTGTGGTACCCCGCTCGTTACCTCTCCCCAGTTTGAGAAGGAACCATTGATAAGCACTCTTTAAGTCCGATTCTGTAGCCAATTGTGGATCCACCTGATAGTTGTTCCATCTAGCCCACTCTTAGCTAGCTTACTAATCAGGATATCATGAGGCACTTTGTCGAAAGCTTTGCTGAAGTCCAGGTATATAATGTCCACAGCATTCCCACAGTCCACAAGGGAGGTTACCCGATCAAAAAATGAGATCAGATTAGTCTGACAGGATTTGTTCTTGACAAATCCATGCTGGCTTCTAGTAATCACTGCATTGTTTTCAAGGTGCTTGCAGACTGACTTCTTTATAATCTGCTCAAAAATCTTCCCGGGGATTGATGTCAGACTGACTGGCCTATAGTTCCCAGGTTCCTCCTTCTTGCCCTTTTTGAAGATGGGAACAACATTTGCCCTCCTCCAGTCGTCTGGCACTTCACCTGTCCTCCATGATTTCTCAAAGATAATAGACAGTGGTTCTGAGAGTTCTTCTGCCAGTTCCTTTATTACTCTAGGATGCAGCTCATCAGGCCCTGGAGATTTAAACTCGTTCGGAGTAATCAGGTGCTCCTTGACCATTTGCCTATCAATCTCAAGCTGCAATTCTGCCCCTTCAGTCTGCACTTCAGGTTTGCCAGGGGGTCATAGACCCTCTTTTGGGAGAAGACCGAGCCGAAGTAGGAATTGAACACTTCTGCCTTTTCTTTGTCTTCTGTTATCAATTTGCCATCCTCATTGCGTAGTTGAACCACCAGTTGTTTCTTCTGTCTTTTACTGTGCATGTATCTGAAGAAAGCTTTTTTGTTGCTTTTAGCATTCCTCACTAACCTTAGCTCATTCTCAGCTTTAGCCTTCCTGACACTATTCCTGCAGTTCTGTGCTACCTGCCTGTACTCTTCCCCTGTAGCCTGTCCTTCCTTCCACTTCCTATACGTGTCCTTTTTTGTTTTCAGGTCATCTTTGAGTTTATTGTGAAGCCACATTGGCTTCTTCTGTTGCCCTCTGCCTTTTTTCCTTGTGGGAATTGTTTGCAATTGTGCCTTTAAAATTTCCTTTTTTAAAAACTCCCACCCCTCCTGGGCTCCCTTTCTCGTGAGAGTCACTTGCCATGGGATCTTACTAATCATTGTTCTGAGTTTGTTAAAATTGGCTTTCCTAAAATCCAGGGTACGTGTTTGGCTACACTCAGCTTTTGCTTCCGTTAGAATCAAGAACTCAAGTATAACATGGTCACTTTCCCCCAGAGTTCCCGAAACTGCCACTTTATCCACTAACTCGTCTCTGTTGGTTAGAATCAGGTCAAGGATAGCCGATCCTCTAGTTCCTTCCTCCACTTTCTGTAGGAGGAAGTTATCAGCAGCACAGCTCAGGAATTTCTTGGAGGGGCCATGTTTGGCTGAATAAGTCTCCCAACAGATATCAGGGAAATTGAAGTCTCCCATTACTACCACATCGTGTCTCCTTGAAACACTGGCAATTTGCTTTTCAAAAGTCCCATCCTCGTCTTCTCCTTGATTGGGTGGTCGGTAGTAGACTCCAACCGCCATGTTCGCTTTATTCTTTGCCCCCTTTATTTTAACCCAGATGCTCTTCGGGATGGCATATGGGGTCTATACTTTTTTATTTATTTAGATGCATTTATATCCCACTTTTCTTTGACATATGAACTGAAAGCAGCATATAGGCATTTCTTTGCAGTTTCCCATCATGGCAAACTATGTTAGGCATAATTAAGAAAGGAATTGAAAATAAAACTGCCAATATCATACTCCACTTATACAAATCTATTTTGCAACCACATTTAGAATATTGTTCTGGTCACCGCACCTAAAAAAAAGTATATTGCAGAGTAGGAAAAAGTGCAGAAAAGGGCAACTAAAATGATCAAGGGGCTAGAGCAGGGCTAATGGCTATGGATGTTTCACGTACCTTGGGTGGGCTCGCTGCTCTCCGCGGCTCGGTTCTCCGCGCTGGCGGCGGCCCGATCCCGCTCTTCTGAGCGGTGCGGAGCATTCTCCGCGCCGCTCAAGCCGACTGGCGTTGCTCAAGCCGCGGTCCTCCAGAGCGTCATTTCTGGCTGCTCTGGCGCACTGGACCCCCGCGCTATGTTTTTGGCAGGGGGGAACCAGGGCAACAGGGCTTAAACAGTCCTGTTGCCCTGGTTTCCCCCACCAAAAACATAGCGCGGGGGTCCAGTGCGCCGGAGCAGGTTCACTTCACTTCCGCCGCACCAGAAGTGACGCAATGGGACCAGCGCGGGCGGCGCGGGCGGCTCTCCGTGGAGGGCTGAGCCGAGGAGCCGCCCGCCCGCCCGAAGGTAGGTCCACGCAATCCTCGCGCAGGCACAAGCAACCGGTTACATCCCTACTAATGGCAAGGGATTCTGGGAGCTGTAGTCCAGCAACATCTGGGGACCCAAGGTTGGAGAACCCTGGGCTAGAGAAACTCCCCTATGAGGGAAGGTTACAACATCTGGGATTGTTTAGCTTAGAAAAAAGGCAAGTAAAGGGAGACATGATAGAGGTGTAGAAAATTATGTATGGTGTGTGGAGAAAGTGGAGAGGGAGACATTTCTCTCTCTTTTTTTTCTTCCTCTCTCATAATACTAGAACCCGGGGTCATCCCATGAAGCTGATTGGTGGGAAGGTCAGGACGGATAAAAGGAAGTACTTCTTCACACAGTGCATAGTTAAACTATGGAGTTCACTTCCACAAGATGTAGTGATGGCCACCAGTTTGGACAGCTTTAAAAGGGGATTGGACAAATTCATGGAGGAGAAGGCTATCAGTGGCTACTAGTCCTGATGGCTATAAGCTACTTCCAGTACCAGAGGCTGTCTGCCTATGTACACCAGTTGCTGGGGAACATGGGTGGGAGGGTGTTGTTGCACTCATATCCTGCTTGTGGTTTTCCCATGGGCAGCTGGTTGGCTACTGTATGATCAGAATGCAGGACTAGATGGACCCTTGGTCTGATCCAGCCTGGCTCCTCTTCTGTTCTTCGGGATGGCATATGGGGTCTATACTTTTTTATTTATTTAGATGCATTTATATCCCACTTTTCTTTGACATATGAACTGAAAGCAGCATATAGGCATTTCTTTGCAGTTTCCCATCATGGCACTGAACAGAACCAGACTTCCTTAGCAGTGTTGCTGCATTATGTGCCCAGTGCCCCCTGACAATGCACTAGGACCAATGTTGAATGGTGACACCCTGTTATCTTAATTCAGTGTTCTCCAACCTTGGGTCCCCATATGTTTTTGGCCTACAACTCCCAGCATGCCCTAGCCTAGCCAGTGTAGCTAGCTGGGGCATGTTGGGAGTTGTAGGCCAAAAACATCTGGGGACCCAAGGTTGGAGAACACTGTCTTAACTGCTGTGTCAGCATAAAGTGGCCATTGTATTGTTACATGAGGATGTTATTTATTATACAGGCAGTCCCCGAGTTAAGAACATCTGACTTACAGACAACCCATACTTAGGAACGGACTTCTGGGCTCCCCGGTGCTACGTCGTTACGTAGAGTATATAGCATAGTATACTACGCAATTTGCGTAAATGCCAATTTTAACGTATAGAACGCTATGCTGTTCCGACTTACATACAAATTCGACTTAAAGACATTCTTAAGAATGGAACTCGTTCGTAACCTGGGGACTGCCGGTACATGAAAAGAAGACCATTTTTACCACCCCACCTTTCTATATTTAAGAAATTCCCAAGGTGGCTTACTTACAAGACAACTAGAATACAATGAAAATAAAACAAAAGCAAATACAGAAGTAAAAATCACAAAACACATTCTGGCTACAATGCCAGGATGGGGGGGGGCGGGAGGGTCAACAATCTAGCAAAGCAAATGCTTGGTGAAAATGTTTTCACAATGCATGTGGTGTGTGTGTGTGAGAGAGAGAGAGAGAGAGAGAAAGAGAGAGAGAGAGAGATGGGTTGGTTCACATGTCACGACAAGCCACTGTGGATTAATTAACCTGCAGGACTCCAAGATGTGTGCCAGCTACTGTTTTGAATATGCAAGCTAGGGGTGGGGGGGCACACCACAGCTTGTCATGTTGTGTGAACCTGGATGTCATGGATTATTTGAGGGTTAAACAACTCTCATTCTAGGGTTACCCAAGGGCTCCTTAACCCTCAACTAACCCACAGCAGCTGAGTTTATATGGCAGCAGCAGCAGCAGCAGCAACAACAAAACAACAACAACAACAACAACGACTATTAGTATTAGTATTAGTATTAGTATTAGTATTAGTATTAGTATTAGTATTTGTATACCACTCCACATCAAGCAGATTCCAGAGTGGTGAACAATAAAAAGACAAAAACAGATAAAAGAAACAAAAATAATACATTGAAAACAAATGAAAATTACACTGGTGGTTGAAGAGCAGAGAAGGCTTCCTGGAACAAGGAGGTCTTCAGCAGGCACCAGAAGCAGGGAGTTCCACAGAAATGGAGCCACCACACTGAAGGTCCTGCTCCTGGTGGACTCCAATCAGGCCAAAGGTCAATGAGGAACCACCAGGAGCATGCCATCTGATGACCTCAGCAACCGGGCAGGTTGGTATGGGAGGAGGTGCTCTCTCTTGACATAACAAGCCATGGCACACCCCCACCACAGCTTGCATGTTCAAAATGACAGCCAGCATGCATCTCAGAGCCCTTTGGGTTAATTAACCCATGGTGTTTTATTGTGGTGTGCTAACTGAGTCAGAGACAGACAGACCACAGGAAAATCAGCCCCATCCATGTATTCCCATGTATCCATGAGAACACATGGAATATGAAGTGGCACAGGTTAGGGGGGGATTAAATATCTTAATACCCTTTTGGACTCATTTATGTCCCAAAATATGTGGGTGGGTGAAAGTATGGGATAGATTTCCCCCCACAAAGGGTAAGAAGGCCTTAGCTGGACCTTGTAGGTTTGCATTTGCAAAGATTCTTTGCAAAGTACTGCCACCTTAAATGTTTTTCAAGGAGAAGCAAATATTTAACATTGCACTTAAATATCCTAAGTAATTACCCATGTAAGTCCTCCCCCACCCACAAAAGAACCCCTCAGAGACATCTTGAGACTGTTTCTTTCTGACAGATAGAGGAGCCGCAGAGAGGCACCTTCAGCTGCCGACATTCTGCTTTTTGGAACCTGCCAGAAAAGCATGAACTGGAGCAGGATTGCCACAGCAACAGCATGTCCAGCTGGAGCTGAGCGTGCTGCTTTAGGTTTAACCAGGGGACGCAGAGGTAGACAAAAATACCTGTGGTGGGTGGCAAATTACACATGGGGGAGAAAGGGAAAGCAATCTCCTTCCTGCGGATGTTGAAGCTGGTGAATCTATTCCTTTTCCATTTCTGAGATTTTTAGGTTTCTTAGTTTGATAAATAAAATAGAGGAAGCTGAACACACACACACTTCAGTTTGATGGTACATATATAATTCATACATGATGTAATATATTGTTCATAGGGTGCTTCCAAACAGAGGGCTTCTAGAGCTTCCAATCAGAAGGCATTGTACAGCTATTCTGTTTTCTCCTCCTTACCCTATTTTTTTACAGAAGGAAAAAAAGATGGAAGAAGTGGTGGGAAAACATAGGAGGATTACACATTGAAGATGATGTCATCTGAACCCTCCCTAAATTCTGTGAATGAGGCAAGCCAATTGTATGATAAAAGCCTTATCTGGAAGCACCCCTAGTGTCTAAAGTTGCTAGACCTCAGGTTTTTACCTGACCTTTTAGCATTTTAGCTTTATCAGGGACACCAAGGGATGGAGTTAAATCTCAGCATCAGGGCCGGTGCTACCATTAGGCGAACTAGGCAGCTACCTAGGGCGCTGGGCTAAAGGGGGCGCCAGAAACGCCTTGGGGAAAAAAATACAGCGCTAAAATGCGTATTTTCCCAAGTTTGTTTTACCAATCATATCTTGACTTGTAGTAGACGCAATTTGCTTCGATCCCCTCCAACTCCCTCCCGAAAACACTTTACATATATCTACGGAAAAAAAGCTTTTTCTTTTTTTTTTAAAGAGTCTTTCTGGGTTGTTTGAACTGCACGTTGCTGGCTGCTCTCCTCCTCTTCCTCTCCCCCCTGCGCGTCTCTCTCTCTTTCTCTCGCTCTGCCTTCGCTTCCAAGGAACACACAAACCGACTCTCCCAAAGATTTCTTTTGTGATCACTTGAACTGAGGAGCAGCGAAGGCGGCAGCAGCAGCAGGGAGAGATGGAGCGGGGAGGGGTCGGTGGGTTTGTCGTTGGTTTGCTAGTTACAAAGACGAAGAAATAAGAGGGGAGGGTGGAGGGGAGTTTCTTTTTTTTTTTAACCGAGCAGCAGAAATAAAAGAAAACGGAGTACTGTGTGGATGACAGAGCATGTGCGTTTTCACATGACATCTCTCTGTGCCGGTTTTAGCAGATCCCCACTGCAATTTTTTTTCTTTTTCCTTTTCACTGTTCAGTTTTACAGGGAGACGCAGCAAAACAAGAGAGGGAGAGAGGTTGAGAGGGAAAGCTGCAAAGAGGCTTATAGAGGAGGGTGGGCTGCACCGGTTACTCCAAGCTCCTCCTGCTGTCAGCGCCTCAGCCAATCAAAAGGCTCCAGAGTTGGGAGATGCTGGAAGAAGTGGCAGCGGAGGAGGAGGAGGAGGAGGAGATGCTTTGTAAAGACAGGCTGGGGGCTGGGCAAAGGAGGCAACGCACACGCGCACGCACACGCCTGCCTAGACGAGGCTCCAGTTTCCTCAGGGGCTCGGAGCTGGGCTTTCCTTCGTTCCTGCGCTCTAAAGACTTCCAGTATAAAAGTGTTTTCTCCACACTCGTTTCAAGCCAGCCTTCCCCCCACACCCCATTTTCAAAATCCTGCCAAAAGACACATACTTATATTAAAGTGATTCCTTTCGTGGACAATTCACTCCCGCAGCCCCTGATAATGCCTACTGTTTGGGGAAGTTCCCCCCCCCTTCTAGTCCCCTTTGGTACCTTCATATGAAAGCGAAAATCTGTATAATGGATCTTCGCTTTATCCAACGGGATAACAGGATATATTGATAGAAGATTTCGAGAAATGTAGCAAATTGGTACTACATCAACATGTATTTTATGTATGTTTGTCAATGTTTATGATAATAATTTTTTTAGGTTTTGCCAATTGACTTTTAATGGGCATAGGGCTGGAGGGAAGGAGGGCTCAAGTGGGAAGGGGGGGCGCTAAATATCTGATCTTGCCTAAGGCACAAAACTGCCTTGCACCGGCCCTGCTCAGCATGAGGAGTTGGAAGCCAGGATGAGTGAATGCTATTTTCCACAGGGCTGATCCCCAGGCTTCTTATAATCTAAATTGTAAGACTGCAATCCAATATGCACTTGCTGGAAGTATCATAGTCTCCAATTGCCCTGAAAATGCCGGGACCCTCACAAAAACTTTTAAGCCATCATCACGGCTTCTCACTTTGTCATGCAGAGTCCCGAATTCCCCTGCCTCCTGCAACTGCAAGCTACTTAAAGGGGCCATGGGCAAAATTGCAGCTAAGCTTGCAGTTTTAGCTTAGCTGCAATTTTGTCCATGGCCCCTTTAAGATAGCTCTGCTTAGGCTCGAACAGCTGCAGTAAGGAGAGAGGGAACAGACGCTGCTAAGCTGGGAGGGCCAGGCAAGGATGTGTGTGCACACATGCTCTACCTGCTGCATGTTGCTGTGGGAAAGAGATTAGCTGGGTGAAAGCCTGGACCAAGGGAGAGGTGAATGAGGGAATTTATCACATGATTCGTATCTTTATATTGCCAAAGATTTTATTTCCTAACAGAGCTGACTCTTTGCCTCTAACAGGTAGTGGTGGGGCCGAGCTGGAGTTGGCTGAGGCTCGCTCCGGGCTCCCCCCCCCCCGCGCGAGTGGCAGCGGCCTGATCCCGCTCTTCAGAGCGGCGCGGAGCATTGTCCTCACCGCTCGCGCTGCTTGAGCCACCACCGGAGAAACCCCCCGCTGCCGCTGCCGGACCCCCCCGCCCCCCGCCGTTGCCGCCAGGACCCCCTGCCGCCACTCCACCGCCTCCGCCTCCACCGGAGCCACTGCTCCTTCGCGCTGGACCCCCCACCCGCACTCTGTTTTGGCGGGAAGAACCAGGGCAACAGGACTTAAACAGCCCTGTTGCCCTGGTTTCCCCAGCCAAAAACAGAGTGCAGGGGGTCCAGCGCAACGGAGCAGGGTCCCGTCGCGTCACTTCCTCCTTGCCAGAAGTGACTCGACGGGACCCATCGGACAGGGAGGAAGGCTCTCCGCTCACCGGAGAGCCCAGGTAAAGCCCGCGCGCATGGCTAAGCAGCCCGTCGGACGCGAGCAGGCCCAGTTCGGGCCTTGCTCCTGTCTGACGGGCTGCTCGGCTACATCCCTACGGTGAGTTTACAGTGTCAGAAGGAAATGCAAGAAACTTCCTCTTCTCTCTGAAGCTCCATGTTTGGGGGTGTGGGATGTGTGGGTAAGCTTCACCTGTTGAACTTGTGCCAATGCTGACCATTTTAAAACAAAAAGAGATTGCCCTGCAAGTACTGACACGCACCCCCATGAAAAACACCAGATACCAACAATTAAGGGTTCAACTAAGGTTTAAAAAAATTACAAAAGCCACTTATAAAATAATATATAATATAATAATGTAATAATTATAATATACAATTTTGTGTGTTTCCTCTAATAACTTTTGTACTTGATCATGCCCTTTGGTTGCCTGGCCATACCCTTGGCCATGCCCTCATGTTGCCTGGCCACGCCCTCTTGATCACACCTTCATGTTGCTTAACCATACCTCTTACAAATTCACATGTGTCCCTATTTTCATCTGTGAAATTTTGGAAGGTATGAAGTATGCCCCATTGAACTCACTGGAATTTACTTCACAGTGGACTTGGATAGTAGACAGGTTTTCAATGGTGAGCTCTACCTGTGTGAAACTGTTGGAGAATTTCTCCTCCCGTGGAGAAATTCAGTGAACTTTTTTTATCTATCTAGGGCTAAAATCATTAAGCCCTTATTCAGCTCACCTAGGATTGGGAGTTGCTGGTTAATAGACTGAATGAGTGCAGGGAGATGCTGATTAGTATTTAGTCTGGAATTGAGATAATTTTCAGAATTACAAAAAGTGCTAACCAATGACTATTTATGGGAAATTTGAAGCACCAGTGCCATTGTTAATGCTTCTTACAGCCCTATTGTATATGTTTACTTGGAAGTAAGTCTCAGAGTTTAATGGAACTTACTCCAAAGTATCCATAGGATTGCAGCTTTAATAGGAATGCATAGTATTTTTCTTAAGACAAGAAGACTGTGTGTGAGAGCCGTGATACAGCTTTACAGATGACAAGTGCTTTTCAAACACATTAATGATCTAGCAGCAATTAAAAATTCTTTCTTGAAGAGAAAGGGGGAGAGAGAGATGCAAGTTCTGTTGTTAATGGTGTGGTGAAGAGTTTTGTAAACTGAAACATAAATCAGTCAACATTTTTAATTAACTCAGCCAAGAATGTTTCTATAAGAATAACAAAAAGTAGTCTCAGACCTTAAAATAAATTATAAAACACTAGCCAAATCTCATGTTTTTTAGTACCAGTGAGGAAATACCTATCACAGGAATGTCTGCCATACTGGTATGGATATTGGCAAAGGGAAGAACTCTTTCCTCTCCTCTCTTTTCCTAGTAAGATCTTGGGGGATTTTTCTTTTAATTCAAGGGAGGCATTTCAAACCTGAACTATAAATCTACACCACATCTCTGTGTCCCGTTGCTCAATGTAATGCATTATATTCATGTCCTCAGGAAAGAACCTCTGCATCCCTAATGAAGCATAAGGAGTAGAAACAGCTAATTGAATAAATCCTTCTGAGAACTTTAATTAAGGCCATATTTCTTGCTGGAATACATGAAGCTGTGCCAGATTTCATGGAATTGTCCAACCACCCAAGTGGTCATGAGATATTCTTTTCCCCATCCCCACATTAATTTTCAGAACTTCATAGAAGAAAGTAGTATTTGCATTAATGAGAAAATGAATGGACATTAGGGCTCAATCCAGCTTAGTGGTTCACAGATTGTTTTATGTGCAACAGCTGTTGACCTTGGATGGCCATGGACATCAAAAGTCTCATCCAGCCAGTTCAGTTGGGACTTGATAAGCAGAGCAACACAGATAATAAATAATGCACTACAGCCCCAAACTAGAAAAGGTGGGGCAGGAGGGACTCCTACATGCAGGCACAGCTGAGCCAAGCAGGAGAAATATTGCATGAGTCAAGTAGCCTTTTTGGTCCACCCCTCCCCCAGAAATCCATGTGACACCCCCACATACACTAGTATTTTGCTGCCCCTCCCTCATCTTTTCTGCCCCCTGCAACTGATTGCTTCTTACACCATGGTAGTAGCACCCCACCCCTCTTGCACCCCCTGTCCTCTCGCAGTACAGGGGACATGACTGTGTGGAGTATGGAAGCCCTGGTAGCATCAAGCTCCCTGCTCACCCCACCCCTTACAGCCCCATCCTGAGGCCAGCTGAAGCCAAATCATACTAAGGTGAGGGAAAGGGATCTCTCTCTCCCAATCCCTAGCAATAAAGAAACAACATGTGTGGCAAAGTCAGTGTGGCGTAGCGGTGAGAGTGCTGGACTGGGAGTCGGGAGATCCGGGTTCTAGTCCCCGCTCTGCCATGAAACTCACTGGGTGACTTTGGGCCAGTCACTGACTCTCAGCCTAACCTACCTCACAGGGTTGTTGTGAGGATAACATGGAGTGGAAGAGGAGGAGGATTATGTAAGCTGCCTTGGGTTCCTTGCAAGAAAAAAGGCGGGGTATAAATATAATAAATAAATAAATAAAATAAATAAAAGTCATCACCTTTGAACAGCTTTTGGGATGGAGTATATCCTGAACAGAACAGACATGTATATGGGGTGGCCAACCAGTCACTCTAGCAGGGCTTCTGTGCCTTTGAGAGTTGCTCAAAAGACAGCAGGGTAGCAGCTGTGTGTCCCACAGGACTCCAGCTCCATGTTAGAAACACTATCACCACCTGTTGCATAATTGTCTCTCATGGAGCTTGCAAAAGGCCCTGCCTGGGGCCAGTAGGTTAACGACACCATAGAGGAACAACTGGGAGCATCTTGATCACTGCTGCTGGTCACGGGTTGGGCCTCCCTCAGGGCCTGCATCATGGAACATGGTGTGGGGAAATGTCCTGTACCTGTGAAAAAGCAAATGAATAATGTGTCAGAAGAGTTCCTGAAACTCGCTGCACTGTAGATGTTTGTGAGGAAGTGAGAGGAAAGTGAGTAGTGCCACATGAATGCTCTGCCAGTGCTCATGCCTCACACACACCCCCATGGGAAAAAGGAGAGACTGCCATGATTGATGCCATACATACCTCCTACACCTTGGGAGTTGCAATGGAACTCTGCGTGTTGCAGGAACTGTTTGTTCTTCTCCATGCACCTAGGCTATTGTCCTGCAAGGCAGTAGTAATTGGTACTACTGCCTTGGTCAAGAGTAATTGGTCAGTAGTGGCAATGATTGTAGTGAAGTGCTTGGCTCTCATCAACTTAGAGTGTGTGTGTGTGTGTGTGTGTGTGTGTGTGTTGGGGGAATGAGTGCTTCCCCTGTGTAAGAGTCACTGCTACCTGCTGTTAGTGGGGGGAAGAGGGTCACACCAATAGACGTTTGGTAAAACACAGTAATAAAAGGGGGGGCAGAGTCGTGGGAGACAGTTGCAGCAGTTATATTTTGTAGCATGCTTGTCCCCTTCCGCTGCTTACCTCTGTGGGGTGCTTTCTCCACAGGCATCTCCAGCTGCGGGAATGAAGAGAGTTGCTGCTTGTGTTTGGAGACCCAACATGAAGTACTACTTGTCAGGGTAGAATCGTGAAAAAAATTAATACATTTTTCTTGTATGGAAGCAGGACCATATTAACTTATGTATGTACCGGTATGTATTTGTGTGTTTATTTTTTATTAAGAGTGCACCAGTACTATTAAGTCTTCCACTTCCCCCACCAAAAAATCATGTTTATTCCATAAAGCAAGATTTTTAAAAAAAATCATCTGAAGTGAGGTCTTTTTATTTTTATTTAAGTCCCCACTACTCCAGAATTTGGATTGTCCTTTTGGATGTGTGCACACACATGCATGTATTGTCCTTCCGAAACTGCACATGTTCCAGAAATTTAAAAAAACACACACAAAAAAACACAAGATATTCTGTTCTGCTCTAGTAAAAAGTTCCAGTAATTAAGAAACCCCAAATCCAGAGAGAAATCCACCCAGGAAAGAATTTCATAAACATTCCTACTTTGTTCCTGATTTGAGCAAATCCTGCTTTAAAGAAATGCATCTGATTTTGTTACATGTGAAAAGGGAATCCTTTTTCCCCAATCAGAAAGTTTGAAAGGCTGGCCTCTTGCCACAATTTATTTTTTAGACCACTACTGCTTATTTAGTCCATTTTGTTGCTTTTTAGATTCTTTAATCACTATGGCTAGCATAGTATCCATTTCTCTTTACATATTACGTAAGTACAAATTACCTTTTACCAAACAGTAACTTACCAAGGTATACTGCCTGCAGCTGGTCAGCTGGTTGTCTGTACCATCCTGCCTAGTGGTGCTTCCCCTAAGTTTAATTATGTGTGGAAAAAAATAATTTAAATTATTCTCATCTCCCGGCAGGATTGAACAGATGGCTAGCTTAGGAACCGAACTGGTTCCATCCACTTACTAAGTTACCACCTCCTGGTTGACTATATTTGACAAATGGTGGCCTCTCTTATGTACAATATTTGTAGAGCTTTTCATAAGAAACCTCAAAAGGTGGGAAGAATCACTGGGTCGTGTCCAGCGGGGTCCTTCTGTTCATGGAAGGCTCTTTGATCCAGCCAAGGCTTCTGTGAATGAAATGGACGGGGAGGTTATTTTTGCTGATTCCCTCTTCTAACTGCAGTCCCCCCAAACTGATCCAGTGGGTTGGTGGAACTTCCAGCACAGCATGGGAGATGGTGTGGAAGACTGCAGCAAAAAGGGGGAATTTGTGAAAATCCCCTCCCCATTTTGGATCAAAGAGCCTTCTCTGAACAGAAGGACATCATTGGATACAACCCACTGATTTTTCTCTTCTCCAGCAATCAGTTGCAAGTTTAATACCAGTATCTTGGGATATAATAAGCTCCCTTGACTGAGTTGATTATACACAATTTCTTTAAAGTTAGATGCGCTAACTACCTTTTCATCGTTATGCTCTGGTTTCAAAAGGAATCTGATGCTAGTGGAAGCTAGCAGACTATGATAACACGGGAGACTGAAATATCTTGTATCAACTCTCCATGTAACTATTCCTTTTAGTATTTTTAGAATGTTGATTTGATATAATCCCTTCCACTCAAAAAGAAAGCTAAAGATCTTAATGCAGCCCTCCCCTACAGCTGGAATTAGGAGGATTATTTCATCAAGTGTTAACACAGAAAATATTCAAAGATCTTGCTTATAATTGCAGATTATCTTGCACGTGAGGCATGGGTTGTGCTGATGCTGTGTGATACCTCACTTCTTCAAGCAAGACGAGATGATCACTCTCTTCCTGCTAAGTTTACAGTTTGGCAATCCACGGTGGAAAATTATAACATGCCACAGGCGCAGTAATGGTGACCTAAACCAGCATGCATCAAAACTGGGATTAACTGTTGGGTTCTTTCATCCAAGTGCTTGCTATACCCAGCTGTGCATAATATTATGAAATAAATACAACGGTATTCTTTATATACAAAGGATTTCCTGCAAGTGTTGTTTTCTTAGTATGTGAAAAACAACTGGATGGTAACTTATTCTGGGCCCATATTTCCACCATTTGTTTTATGGTAAACCAAAGAAAATGAAATATATTTGAGTATGTGTCTGCTTTTTTGGAATATGAGTGGGCGGGCAGAACTTCCCAGCTAACAACTGCAGCGCAGGCCGAAAGAGGAGATAGCAAAGGAGGAAGCCGTGTGTGTGCTCACAAGGAAGGGGAGAGCAGCAGCAGGAAGGGGAGAGGTGGCAGGTTTGCAGCTGCCTGGTGGGGATGCTAGGCCTGCAGGACAGCATCATGTTGTGGCTTCTTCACCCCTGCCAGCAGCAGCCAATGTTGCGCAATGTGTGGACATAATTTATTTATTTATTTATTTATTTATTAGATTTATACCCCGCCTTTTTTCCTGCAAGGAACCCAAGGCGGCTTACATAGTCCTCCTCCTCTCCATTTTATCCTCACAACAACCCTGTGAAGTAGCTTAGGCTGAGAGTCAGTGACTGGTCCAAAGTCACCCAGTGAGCTTCATGGCTGAGCGGTCATGCATCATCACTAAGACAGTGATGCATGACACAGAGCAAGTAACACTATATGTTACAGGGGAGAGAGGGAGAATTCAGTGTGCAGATGTCCTTCTTGGTGGCAACTCCATGTCCCACAAAATTAGTTTTGTCTCAGCAGGCATATTGTTTTTATTTGTACATAAATGATTAAATGTTTATTTTAGCCACCTAAGGAGTAACTATTTCTATAGTGTTTCAGCAAATAGCTCCTCTTACCCCATACAGCCTTTGGATTTGACCTCTTATTCCTCACCCTGAACTGAAACTAAGTTTAAGCATGAGTAAGTGCATTTACACATGTCTATCTGTGCCACTCCCTTTTCTTCCTCCCCTTCCTCTGTTGTATCTCCTCCATTAATATTCAGATTACAAGATTCTCAGGCCTGTCTCTTATGCTTCTCACTCTTTAAAATACCATGGATATGCATGGAAACGTTTGTACAGTATTTTAATCCATCTACTATTCAGAAGAGCTTTCTCCATCTGATTATATCTCAATTTTGTCATAGCTTTCCTTTGGATATATTAATTTATCCACATAATATAGTTCTAGACCAGAATGTTTTCCGTATCTCAGAAAATGTGATATAAGATGATTATGCAACAGTTATGATGTCATTGTGGACAGTAATATTGCGAAACCTCTGGTTTACTTCAAACATAATGCATGCTGGAAGAATTCTATTATTAGTGGTGTAGCAGAGCCTGGGTTTGCATGGACTGAGCACCAGTGTTTGTTTTCAAATTCCCTGTTGCCTCTAAACTTAGCTACAATCCTTAGAGTAGCTGGGGGGGGGGGTGAATTTTCCCAACAATAATATACAGTTCCCTGTAATACAAAGTGTTTTGGGTTGGGTTGGTCTTAAATGGGCAATTAAGACCTATTAGCTTTATAAAGAACTCCTGGTGGAGATGAAAACTGCGAGAATTGGTTTGTTGACATGGAATAGAAAAACGCAGATGGAACACTACTTAATTTCATTGCCTGCAGCACCCGAGAAAACCTGGGGGCTTGTTGGGTTCAACTCTGTGGGAGAGGACACTCATGAGGATAAGGCTATCAATGGCTACTAGTCATGATAGCTATATGTTACCTCCAGTATTGGAGACAGTATGCCTGTGTTTACCAGCTGCTGTGGAACAAAGCAGGAGGGTGCTATTGCACTCATGTCCTACTTGTGGGTTTCCCCATGGCATCCATTTGGCCACTGTGGAACAGATCCAGCATGGCTCTTCTTATGTTCTAGGTTGCCCACTATGGATTGTGCAATGAGGATGGTGGTGGCAGTAACAGGAGGGGATAAAAAGTACACAAAAATGGCCGTACTTGTTAATGTTCATTCCCTTTACTCGCTTCATTACCTCTCGGCAGAAATTTAGCCTTTTTTTTCCCACTCCCAAGATCCAGAGACCACCCAGGTTAGGGTGGCTACCTCAGCCATGGTGGCTGAGTCCAAGTTACCTGCTGCTGCTGCTGCTGCTAATTGCATTTGTACTCATTAAGAGGTCCCATGACACCTGACTTGAACACCCAAGATGGGGAAAGGCAAAGGCAAGGTCCATTTCTTCCTAGACATATGCTGTGAATCAGTTTGTATACTAAGGCTCCTGCTTACATGTACTTCTGGTTATAAGTAAAGAGATGTGTTGGCTACTTCTCTATGTGGTTTTTCTTTGGGGGTGGGGTACTAAAAAGTATTGGTCTCCCTTGAAGGTCCCTCTAATTGATTCTCTAATCCTGCCAAATGAATCCCTATAATCCTATGATCTGCCTGCTAAGAAACCCATGGTGTATCTGAGAATCACAGGTTTTTCCAAGTCTGTGTGGTCAACCAGTTCATTACTCATGAAGCAGACAGTGAGACCTGAATCTCTCAGTGGACACTTGCTGTCTCAACTTTACTCTGTTTGTTTACTTTTCTGTAGCCCATCACAGGCCAGAACCTTTCACAGGAGACACACTGGGTCCTAGGGGTTCTGTAGAGAAGAGCAATTAAACTGTAGGGGCTGCCTTTTAAACATTCAGATGTTTTCCTCCCCTTTGTTTGGCACAAAGGCCTGAGGGAAGCAAAGTTAAAAATCTTCTCTGTTTATTTGTCTTAATACATAAAATTAACAATCATACTGAATATAAATAAAAGAGGAAAGGTACTTCCTGCAAATTCATGAAAGCTTCTGAAAATAGTTTCAAGTCTTCAGCCAAAGTTAATAACAGACATATAGCCAGAATTTCCATGAAAGCATGTGTATGTACCAGTAAAACTACATAAATAAATACAGCACCTTTTCCAGCCAAAGATTTGCTGTCTCATAGCTGGGAGATGGCCATCTTTTCCACCCCCACCCCTTTTCTTCACTGGAAGAGGTAGGAGAACTCTTTCATTAGTGAAACATTTGCAGATCAGATTTCATACGAAGAACTTTGCATTTTCTTCTTGGAATTTTACATGAAATATTGGTGTGAGGTCAATTTGGAATGATTGTCAAATGTCTGCATTTGTCTAAGTATGCTGTATTCTATCCTGGTGGAAACAAAGATGAAATGATAATATGCTTGCCATGCCATGCATGCCATAACAGTCTGGATAGCGATATCAAATAGGGTGACTCAGATTTTCCCAGCAATTGATTCCAATACTTCACCTCAAAGGCTGAATCCAGAGAAAAGACAGCAGCCAGTACATCTGGATTCAGCTTCATTGCAGTAGTTGCCAGAAAGTGTATGGACTGTCTGGCTACCACTTTATGAAACCCCACTCATTCTTTGTTGGGATGAAACCCCTCATCCATTTCTCCCAAGATTCAACCACAAGTCAGCAGTCGTCGTTATGGCAGCCTTCGCTTGCCATGTCACAGTGCCACTGTATGGCTATATGTAGTTATTTCATTGAGATAAAATGGAGAGATCTAATGCCAGCCTTTGCCTTTCCTCCACTGAAGCAGAAAACTAGCTGATGCTTCCTCACACTCCCTATGCATCTGGTCTTCTCATTGGTGGTGGCAGGAGGCATCACATATGTATTGTCTGCATTTACCACTTCAGGATGCTGCCATATTGTCACCCAATTGTGTGCATGCACAGAAACACATACTTGAGAGCCAGTGTGGCGTAGTGGTTAGAGTACTGGACTGGGACTCAGGAGATCCGGGTTCTAGTCCCCACTCAGCCATGAAGCTCACTGGGTGACTTTGGGCCAGTCACTGACTCTCAGCCTGACCTACCTCACTTGTTGTGAGGATAAGATGGAGGGGAGGCTTGTGTAAGCTTCCTTGGGTTCCTTGGAAAAAAGGCGGGATATAAATATAATAAATTGATTAAAAAACAAACAAAGATTGTTTGAAGACAAATTGAAGGGAACAAATGCCTCAACCTCCAAGATGCCATCATGTCTCCCCAATGCAAAATGTATCTGTCCTTTAGTTGCGGCAGTGTCTGCCCCTGAAAATACAACCTTCAAGCCACTTACTCCCTGAGCTAGGGTGAGGGGGCATAGTTCAGTGGCAGAGTGCATACTATGTACGTATGTGAAAGATCCTACATTCCCAGCACCTCCAGATAAAGGCTCTTGAGGTAGAAGAAATGGGATGACTCCTGTGGGTGAGACTTTGGACAGTTGCTTCCAGTCAGAGTAGAGAGCACTAGGGAGGGCTAGCTGGACAAGTGACGTAACTCAGTAGAAGGTAGCTTCAGGTAGTCATTGGCTAGCCTGGTGGAATAAAAGCTGGTTCTTGGGAGCTAGAGCTACACTTGTATGAAAGAATGTGATAAGGCCCAATCGCCTTCTTGCTAAGCTTTGTAACATGGCTTCATATAAATCTGCATGAAATGTTTTGTGGGATTTGTTCAGCTACCGGGAAAGCAGTTGCAGAAGCTAAAGGAAGAATGGGAATCTGGCCAACAGGGTAAGCAGAAGATGAAGTGGATCCTGTTTGTCAAGTCCACAAGGAGAGCCAAAAAGCCATTGCTACAGTAGTGTGGTAAATATGAGATGGGAATTAGCTTCAGCATTTGTGAATGTGGATTTCTCCCCACTCCCCTTATTATTGTTCAGTTATTGACCGCACCTTCCATCTACACACCCGCCCTGTTCAGCCAAATGTAACATAGCAACGATGAGGGAGGAGAAGGGGGTGAAAGAATGAGAAGAGCTCAAATCATAAATCCACTGGGCTTGATACTTGGCTTCATAAACCTCACACACCTACAGTGTCAGACGAGGGCTTCAGTAACAAAACCCAAAAAACAAAACTCTAAACAAACCCGTCTCTTTTTACCAGAGGGAACATCAAGTGATTCCGCTCCAACATGTTAGATTGGGAGGATTAATGAGAACGGGAGACGCGAGCCAGCATCTGTTACACACCCACCTATTCCCTCCCTCTGTGAGTGATGAGTATCCTCCAGTTTCCATTCTCTTCTAGGACAGGAAGGGTGCAAACTATTAAGATCACAACAGAGTGATTCAATACTTTGATGATTTCCTATTGAGACACATTATGAGTTCATGTTTGTTCCTAATATTTCTAGTTAGCACAGCTGCGATACTCTTCCAACTAGACATATTTTGTTGTTTTAGAGATGGGACAGGGAAGAACTGTAGAATCTTTAAATTGCTGGAAGGTTTTGCATTTGCCTGAGTCCCATAGTGCCCCATGTTCTGGAAGGCTCTTGGTAACATAGATTTTTGCTAGAGAAGTTCTGCTGTGTCCTCATCTGGGCCGCAGGGGGTATATTTTAAAAGCACTCCACCAGTTGATATGCACAAGTGTTGTGGTTTCATTCTCACTCTAACATGAATCTAGTGCACACCTAAAATGTAGAATCATAGAATCATAGAAAAGTAGAGTTGGAAGGGGCCTACAACTACAAGGCCACCGAGTCCAACCCCCTGCTCAATGCAGGAATCCAGGTCAAAGCATCCCTGACAGATGGCTGTCCAGCTGCACCTTGAATGCCTCCAGATTGGGAGAGCCCACCACCTCCCTAGGTAGTTGATTCCATTGTCTTTTCCTGATGTTTAGGTGGAATCTGGGTTCCTGTAACTTGAGCCCATTATTCCATGTCCTGCAAACTGTAACATATGAATGTGACCAACCTGCATTTGCAAATACATGTATTACGGAGGGGTGCATTTATCAAGCAGCTAGGGCTGGATGCAGGGCCGGTACAAGGCAGTTTGGTGCCCTAGGCAAGATCAGATATTTAGCGCTCCCCTTCCCACTTGAGAGTGCTGTATTTTTTTCCCAAGGCATTTCTGGCGCCCCCTTTAGCCCTGCGCCCTAGGCAGCTGCCTAGTTGGCCTAATGGTAGCACCGGCCCTGGCTGGATGCAGCAATAAGGGCTGATTCAAGCATGCATGTTCATGACTGCAGAACTGTGGCCATCAAGTGGCATGTTTGAATAAGCCATGACAGTTCAAACACCCATACAGAATACTTGCATCACCCCAGACAAAAGGCTTTTCAACACAGGCAGTTCACGCAATCAGCTTCACATAACCAAGTGATGTGTGAAATGGCCCTAAAGGCTCTTTCAAATGTACATTTGCAACACCAAGCCTAAGTAGATGTGGCAAAGGTAGAAGTCATGTTTGTGTATTCACTTGACTATCTCATTCATTTATTAAAAGGGGTGAGGCATGGGATCTGATTTTATTATCAAAAGGAGTGTCCAGATGAGGGGAGATGAAGTCACCTGAACTCCTGCCAGTGGGCTCCAATGCATGAAATTGAGATGGAAGTAAAGTGCCCAGGCCAATGGATCACAGGGCGATAAAGTAGGAGAGGGAAAGGAGTCAGCTCCCACATCTGCAGGCCCCTTTCAGTGTTACCATCCACACACTTAATATGTGAATGGGGTAGAGCAGTGTTCTCCAACCTTGGGTCCCCAGATGTTTTTGGCCTACAACTCCCAGCATGCCCCAGCCAGTTGTAGGCCAAAAACATCTGGGGACCCAAGGTTGGAGTAGAAGCTTAACTAACATGGCTACTACTATGACATGTATTTTGACCTGCAGAGTCCAAATTTTTTTGATATCTGGTGCACTGCACAGTACCATACATAGCAATGCATGTGTAAAATGCAGGTGGCATGTGTTGGAATAAGAAGATGCCAACTCTGATGGGAGGTTTTTTTTTAAGTCAACTGCCCCTTAAGGGTTAAGGCAGACTTGAATAGTCTGGTTGAAGGGCGGGGTTCAGTGGAGTGAACCACTTGATTGAATCAGGGGAGGGAATGCTGGACATTGCTTAGCAACAGGTTTGAATTCCACTCTAACACTCCTCTGACAGACTAGTCTAGAGTTAACAGACTTAACTGATGCTTGCTAGGGTTTAGCAATGAAGGAGGATTGATCTGTGTGTATTTTCCTTATCTCAGTTGAATGAGTAAGGTTTAAGAAAATGCACTTCTGTAACCATCAAGCTTTAGTACCTGAGTAATCTCGTTACACTTATTTACCTTTTTAAAAGCATCTACTTTAAAACAAGTCCTGTGTGCATGTGTGTTTGCCTGAGAGAACTCCACTGCTGCTATTGTACTCTGCCATCAGCATGTGTCAGGGATTAGGGGCCTTGAGCCAGAAGTTTCATAGTCTGAGGTTGGTCCCTAGCCTGGTAAACTATGCAGGCAGTGCTTGGAATGGATTACAGTGGGGCCTACTTGTTGGTCTTATCTTTGAGCAGAGTGTGTGCGAGTTGGGAGATTTATAATCCTGTCTCTGTGTGCTAGCAGAGGCCTGAAATTCCACACACAGATCTTCCAGATCTCACCTCCCCCCACGCAGCGTGCAGCGTGTTGTGCCAGTTTCTCCAGCCCAGTCAGCCTTGTTGTCAGACTGCTTCCAGCTTCCCTGTTGCAGATTAATCCATGGAGTCAGGAAACACTCTGGAACACCACAGGTCTAATTCTACCTGTTTATTCACTTAGCAAGTAAAGTTCTACAGAGTATACATTTCCTAGTTACAGTCCATGTGCAAAGTATAAATGCATAGCAAGCATTACATCCAGTGGAGTAAGTTGAGCTTCACTCCACCTCAGCAAAGACGTTACATTGTTGCAGTAACAAAGTCCAGCAAGAAGAACAAAGGAGAAGAGAGAAAGCAGTCCTGCTTCTCTCGAAGATGGCTTCAGACAGAAAACAAGTTAGCACGTCATCAGAACATACAAACCATGTGACTAGCTCATATTGCTCTCACGGTCTAGCTTCCCATGCGAAAAACACGGGAATCCAGAAAGACATAACAAACCTGTTTACTAGCCATTCTGTCCCTTCTATGTGTAAACAGTGTGCTGCAGCTGGTGAAGTGATACATATCACAACACTACTTGCCTTTAGTGATGCACACTTTAGCTACTGTTTTTAGAAGGGTGGGGATGGGGAGGAAATTATTTGGCTAAAGTTGGGGGAATCATGGAGTGGGTTTTGTGGATTTCATTAAGGGCCCTCTTAACTCTTCTCTCAAAAATCAAGCACTATAGAAATATGTGTGCTCAGGGCAGGCACAGGAGAAGTATGTGATATCAATCCCTATGATTAGCAGACCATATTAGATTTTCAGTTTAGGCAGGCCAGGTATATGGCCTAGGAACCTTGTGATGTATGTATATGTGCGTATAGCTTTAAGTGAGCCTGCAGAAGCTAATTTTTATTTTCTCCTTGAAGTGCCTCTCAGTGAGAGCTGAGGCTGTGTGCTCCCTCTCTCAGTGTGCGGCGTAGCTCTTTAGGAGCTGGTGATTCTTATGTTTGGAAATAATATACTGGTAGAAACCTGTTACTGACATTTTTGTTGTTATGTACTGCCTTGAGAACAGAGAAAGGGATGGCCTGCAAGCTGGCAGGTAAACTCATGCCTCATACCAATCACGCCCAAAGGTTATCGGTCAAGGGATCTGGGGTTTGAACCAGGCCCGGATGCTGGTGGCCTATCCTTAATGAGCTGCCTGGGACTGTGTGCACTCAGGTCCCAAAATCCTCCTCAGGAATGGAAGGAAATAGGGGCATGCAGCACGGACCACTGTGACTGGTAGGCAGCATGAAGCCTCTGGCTTGTCCAGGCCTGGTATTAAATATTAGGAGCTTGGCCTTCTGCCCTTGCTTGGTCAACCAAGCAGAGCCTCCTACATAATACACTATATTCTTAGCTCAGCACTTGGCCCAACTCCACCTCCTCCAGCTCTAGCAGCTGACTGTAGGGACCCTGGGTTAGGGAGCACACATTCCACATCTGGTTCCTGATTCTAGTATAGACACCTATAGCCTAAACTTGGCAGCATATTAAGTGTAAACATATTACCAACCATCACTCATATGACTTGCTTTGGGCCTGTATTTGAATGTGTGGTGCTGTGGAACATGTATTAAAAAGGGGGTGAGATGGGACTCTGTTTTAGTAAATGCACATCAGAAGATGTCCTAAGTAGCATATCAAGGTTAGTCTACATAATTTGTACAGAACTTTCCCAATGCAAAGTGCATTGTGATCCATATTTCATTCATCTTCAGAACAATCCTGTGAAGATGGGCTATTGTTTTACAGATATGGAACTGATGTTGAGGATGAGGTGGGAATTGAACCCAGGTATCCCAAACATGAGAAAAGTCTAAAAGCTTGAGTCATCATCACCCTGACACTGACTACAGATAAGTTTGGCAGAGCAATGAGCCTCTTTCTTCAGCTTCTTAGCATAGTTGTTTATCCTGTGACCCCTCTTTCAACTGGCAGTTTTATGTAGGTTATTAAGTCATGTACAGGGGTCAGTTTCACAACTCCAGAAAACAAAAGGAGTCAGCATTTAGACATGGGATCACTACTGATAGTTGCCTAAGGGCCTTTGCATACCATGTGTTGTCAGTGTTGTTGGAAGCCTCTCCGGTGGTGGTGATGATGATGATGATGATGATGATGATGATGATGATGATGATGATAAATATCTTTAAGAGGAACAGAATCTTAAAAAGAAAGAATTGACCTGTCATTTGAGAACTTTGCAGGGAAAACAGCGTGTTTGGAATTGGGATTTTCACAGTCACAGACAATTTCTAAATTTAAAAAAAGTAATTAAAACAACACCCGTGTTAAAATATGAATGTAATGGACCAATTAAAATAACATCAGGTGCATGAAATCATGGATTGGGTGAAGAACTAATGCAAAAAAAGTGGGGGATGTTGGAGGGCAGTTGTATATGCTTCAAGGGCAATGACAAAAACAGAATGTCAATATGCACAAACAGGCATTGGCTTTGGTTTATGATGGTAAAAGATGTCCTGTGTATGTGCACGGGCAACAATTTGTGGTGGAAACTGATCACAAGCCTCTGGTTATTATTTAAAAAAGGAGTTTGACAGAGATGCCCTTATGTTTACAGAGGCCAGGCCATTCTTTCCATTGCAGAAATACGGATTTCAACTGCATTATCAACCTGGAAATAATTTGGTAGTGGCGCTCATACACTGACACTGTCATTTAATGGGAATAAAGTAGAAGCAGATGAAGATCTGGAGCGCAAGCAATTCCGTTCTACCAGCATTGGCCGGAGTGCAGAGGGAAGCCCCAGAGGACTGCGGTGGGGGATCCAGGTGCCTGGCCTCCTTTGCTCTCGAGCAAGCGCGGCAGGGAGCCTGGCACACAGCCACTGCCACAGTCCCCCCCCCATGGCAGGCGGGGGATGTGGAGAAGGGAGAGAGGAGCCAGCTTCTGGCCAGCTCCTCTCCCCTTTTACAGTGTCACCGCCTGCCGTTTTGCCCGCCACTGGAGAGGAAGGAGCTTCAGAAGTTCCAGGCGGCAGGTGGGGAAGAGGAGCCGGCTTCTGGCCGGCTCCTCTTCCCCTTCGCCAAGTCCCCACCTGCTAAAGGGCCCACTGTGCTTGCCTTCCTCTCAAGGAAGGTGAGCACAGCGGGTCCTTCTCCTTCCCGCTTGGCAGAGGGGAGAAGAGTGGCTTTCCCCCCATGGTCTCCCTGGGAGAAGGTTGTGGGGAAAGCAGTGTCCCCCTGCCGGGCAGTGCGATCTAGTTGCAATTGCTCTGCCCAGCGGGAGGGAAAGGAGGTGCATTGTCCTGGGTCTGCCCGGGACAATGCACCTCCTTTCCCTCCCACCTGCCACTGCTCCTGCATTGTGTGGGGGCTAATTCTCTCTGCCTCTGGGGTGTGTATGATGGCGGTGGCTGTGACAGGGGTTTGCACTGCGCTGTCTTTCTAAACCTCCATCAAGGCTTGGAAAGGCAGTGCAGGGTAAACCCCCCCCCCATCACAGCCGCCACCGGGTTCTTGTTCTCCCCCCTCTGTTTCCCTTCCCCCAGGCGCCCCTTGACAGCAGTGCCCGGGAGAAGGGAAAAGGAGGGAGGGGAAAACAAGAATCAGCCCCCACCCACTCCAGGACTACCGAACCAGTCTCCTATTCCCTTTGACAGCGCCGCACGTGGCTGCGGTACTGCCCGAGAATTGTTCCCCCTCCTTCCACTCAGTGCTTCCGCACAGTGTCCCCTCACATACTGCGGAAGGACTGAGAGAGGAAGCGGGGAGAGGCGGTGCCTCCTGACCTACACTGTGCCCAGTGATTAGTTGGGCACAGCCAGGGCCTAGGGCAACTTTAAACCCACCCACAGAGGTTTCAGAACCTCTGTGGGTTTAAAGTGGCGTGAGAACCCGCCCAGTGGGTTAGTAGAGAATGGGGTGAAGATTATTAAATAATTGTTATACAAGGCTAAGGAAACAAGTACTGATGTTTGCTTAGCTTTTTAAAATTACAGGTCAACCACTTTAGAACAGGGCTTTCCGCCTGCAGGGCTGTTGTGTGGTAGGAAATATGTACAAGGTTGTTAACGGTTAGTGATATGAGACCTTATAGGCAAATAAATGAACAAGGAAACGGTTAAGACAGCCAGCAAAAAGAAAATGCACTATAATAGAGTCTTACCTTCGTTGCGTATAAATGATAGAGTAAGAACACATAATGGTAATTGCTGAAGCAGTGAAGCAACAGTAACCAGGCAAGTAGCTCCACATTCTTTTGAGATGGAAAGATAATGGAGGTGTATACAGAAGGAATCGAAGGCGATTGCAACTGGTGCCATCGTCTCCATCTTCAAAGAGTCCAGAGCTCTGGGTCTGAGGAATTGTCACCTAGAAGAGAGAAGGAGGTTGAAAAACAACAGGACACAATGGAAAGACAAGAATCAGAGCTAAGAAGGTCCACGTGTATCAGAGCACCACCAAAATGGTTGAAGGACTATGATGAATGAGATATTTGATCCACGGAGTTATAGTTGGATGTAATTGTTATCAATTACACACACACACACACACACACACACCTACTATGTTTGTGTGTTTGTCCATTTGTTTGTTTGTTTTTGTGTTCCGCATAGGCTCCTACACGGTTTGATGGATCCCCACTGAACTTGGCACACATACTCTTCATCACCCAAGGAAGAATACTGGCGGGGTTAGAACTAGGGATGTTACCGCGAATATCAGGGGGCTGGAATGAGGTCGAAATTGGCCCCGCTTGCCCCCCCGACACTCGCGGGCCTACCTTCCCGCCCGCTCGTTCCGCTGCTCGAGCCGCCACACGGGATCCCGTTGCATCATTTCCGGCTGGAAAGTATAGTATAATAGAAGTATAGCTTGGTTAGAGTGTTGGACTGGGACTCGGGAGATCCAGGTTCAAGTCCCCGCTCGGCCATGAAACTCACTGGGTGACTTTGGGCCAGTCACTGCCTCTCAGCCTAGCCTACCTCACAGGGTTGTTGTGAGGATAAAATGGAGAGGAGGAGGAGGATAATGTAATGTAAGCCGCCTTGGGTTCCTTGCAGGGAAAAAGGCGGGGTATAAATATAATAAATAAATAAATAAATAAAGTGATCATTCCCCTTTACTCAGCACTGGTTAGGCCCCATCTGGGCACCACAATTTAAGAAGGACGTAGACAAACTGGAGAAGGTTCAGAGGAGGGCAACAAGGATGATAAAGGGACTGGAAACAAGGCCCTATGAGGAGAGACTGAAAGAACTGGGCATGTTTAGCCTTCAGAAGAGGAGACTGAGGGGAGATATGATCGCACTCTTCCAGTACTTGAAGGGATGTCACACAGAGGAGGGCCAGGATCTCTTCTCGATCATCCCAGTTTGCAGGACACGGAATAATGGGCTCAAGTTACAGGAACCTAGATTCCACCTAAGCATCAGGAAAAATTCCCTGACTGTCAGAGCAATAAGACAATGGAATCAACTACCTAGGGAGGTGGTGGGCTCTCCCACTCTGGAGGCATTCAAGGTGCGGCTGGACAGCCATCTGTCGGGGATGCTTTGACCTGGATTCCTGCATTGAGCAGGGGGTTGGACTCGATGGCCTTGTAGGCCCCTTCCAACTCTGCTTTTCTTTGATTCTATTATTCTATGACGCGACGGGACCCTGCGCCGATGCAGCGGAACCCCGTGCCACCTTTTTGGCGTAAAAACCAGGGCAACAGGGCTTAAAACTCCCACGGGGGAGGAGCTGGGATTTCATTGTGTAGTCCCTGGGGGAGATGGGATTTCATTGTGTAGTCCTGGGGGGGCTGGGATTTCAGAAAAACAAAAAATCGTGTTGAGTTTGCTTTCGAAGAAAACATTTTAAAAACAATAAATGATTGAAAGGTGTTGTGGATTTTTCATTTCACCTTTCCTATGGAGCCTTTCCAAAAAGTGGTCAGCTACCTTACGGAATTTCGAACAAATACTACCTATAAGAAAATGATGACCCAGGCAACGCTGGGTAAATAAGCTAGTATATATATATATATATATATAAAGAGAGATGTGATGATGCTACTGTATCTTTATGGGGAATAGAATCTCAAGAAGAAATGCAGTTAGATGGTCAGTTACTGGAGAGCTGGGAGTGAGAACAGATTGTCATTTAGAGCTATATGTACTTGCTTCTTGTTATAAAATAATAGTTATAAAATGTCACATTGAATTGCTCTGATACATGTGGACCTTCTTAGCTCTGATTCTTTTTCTTTCTATTGTGTCCTGTTGTTTTTCAACCTCTTTCTCTCTTCTAGGTGACAATTCCTGACAGACCCAGAGTTCTGGACTCTTTGAAGATGTAGACGATGGCACCAGTTGCAATCGCCTTTGATTTCTTCAGTATACGCCTCCATTATCTGTATACAGCTCCTTTCCACTCGAAAAGAATGCGAAGTTATGAGTTGTTGGAATTCTCTCCTGACACTTTTGTACTGTACTCACCTCTTTCTGCACTTTTAATTTCTCCTGTTCTTCTAATGGGCGAGTTCGCATGACATGGGAATCCACCCTGCGAACAAGCTACGCAGTGTGGGTTGTTTGTGGAACAACCCACGGTGCGCCCAACTGGCTTACCGTGGGTTGTTCTCCCCCTCCTTCCCCCCATTCCTCCAGCCAGTATTCCAGGGTCTTGTGCAGCAGAACCCATCTTGTCTCCCACTCCCTGCCCAAGTCGCAACCCCATTCATTTTCATTTTTCCGGAGCACACCACTAGTAACAGCCACTCCACAGATGCCCAAGTGGCACTTTGGAGTGACTGTCACTGGCTCGTTACCTTTTGTTGGGGGGGGGGAGTGGCACAAATGTGCACAATTTCATTTGTAATTTCCCCCCGATCCTTCGCAGATGTGAGGTGCGCACCTACAGCGGCCCGAAATGTGGAGCCTTGCCTGGGCAATGTCCTGGTAAGTGTCTGCTGTCTGTCAAAGTGCAGAAGGCAACATCCATGGACATTGTCCAATCGAGGCTGCATATGTTTGCACACACTTGACGGCTGTCAACTGGCAAGCTGTCAATTGAAAAGCAAAGCAGTGAAGGGGGGGGGGTTCCCTGAAAGGGGGTAGTGAGTATATCTCCCCCTTTTGGGTGTGATCCTCTAGTTTTTTATCATTGCCCTGACTGTTCTCAGTCCTCTCCACTTTTTCCACACCACTGAGCCCCTAGGTACTCTGGAAAGGGGAGATCTACATCCCACCCCTTTTTTGTAAGTAATTTCTTTTGACAGCTGTCTTTTCTTTTAACCTTTCTAGCAAATTTGAGCATTTTGGGGGGACAGGGAAATAGAAGCAGATTTCATGACTGTATATTACTGTGTGCAAAAAAATGCTCAATATTGAAAGAAAAGAAGAGCTGTCAAAAGAAAGGGCTCGTGGAAAGGTGGTGGGGTGTAGATCTCCCCTTTCCAGAGTACCTAGAGGCTCAGGGAAGTACGGAAAAGGTGGAGGGGGCTGACTGAGCACAGTCAGGATAATACTAAAAAATTAGATGTATTTGCCACCCCCTCTTGGAGCAACCTCGCTTCGTCAATGTCCATGGATGATGTTGCCTACTGCACTTTGGCAGCAGACACTTATCAGGACATTGGCCAGGCAAGACTCCACATTTCAGGCAGCCGGGGAAAAAATTACGAATGAAATTGCGTACACTTGCGTCACCCAATATTTTTTTTTAAAAAAAGCATAACGAACCAGTGACAGTTGCTCCAAAGTGCCGCCTTGGCATTGGTGGAGCAGCTGTCACTGGTGGTGGCACAGGTGAGATTGCCAAGAACAGCAAGGGTTTTTTGCTGCTCTTGCTGAGCGGCTCACTCATCACTGCCCACAACCCACAATGGGGTCGGTCTCCTGGGTTCGGATGACAGGCTAACCCATTGTAGGTTCAACAACCCCTAGAACAAGCCAAGGGTTGTCAGGGTGGCTTGCTGTCCCAAAACAAGCTACCCTGTGGGAAGCGGTCCGGGTTCAGACGACATGGCAACCCACTGTGGCTAGTTACACACGATGGGTTGCCATGTCATGCAAACCCAGTCTCTGTCTTCTCTGTTTCACCCTCCTCTCTGGATGCTATTGGCTGATCTGCTCTGATGTCATAGTGAACCTATGTAACTCTTGCAAGTTGCTTGGCTCTAGGCTTGTAAAGCCCTCTGTAACATCAGAGGGCTTGTTGCATGTTTCATTCAGTTATTCTGGCTGTCACTGGCTCAGATGCTCTGGTGTCTATAAGCACACACACACATACACATATTAAATCTCCCTTGTACTAAAAAAAAAAAAAAAGTGCTGTGGAACCACACCAGTGCGACATTTCTACATGTTGTTAGATGCCCTCAGGTTTGGCAAACTTTGCAAGACTTTACCTCAATATGGGTATTCCAGTCAGTCTGAGACTTGTGGGTTTCCTGAAAAGGGGAGGGTGCCATTCAGTGTAGGATGAAATAACACATCATCTTTGTAATGGCAGCTGAAGGGCTGCGTGTGATTGACCTCCAAGTTCAGTTGGCGGAGAGAAACCTGATCACTACTTTCTTTTTTATTCTCCAGCTGGAGTGAAACTCACAATCTTCTTGTAAACACAGACTGAGAGATCCTTGTTTTCTGGAGAGCAATGGGGCAAAATCTTGGATAATATCCCTGAGCCAAAGCTGAGGGAGTCCCCGCACCCCTCAAACAAGATGCTTGCCAGTTGCAGTGAGTGTCAGTTGTCTGTGAAATGGCAGTGCCAACCCAGAACTCAGTACTCCCTCTGTTTTGACCTCTGCTGACATATTCGCCTATTTATCCAACCATTTAAGAATAATCCTATCTCCTCCTAGAGTAAGATGCATTAATATGGTTTTTAAAGAGAAGGTCTTGAACATTTTAGAGCAGAAGAGGGGGAAAGGTTGGGTGAGGCTGAACGAAGGTTCCAAACAAATATTTAAATGACATATTAATGTACATATATCATCATTTCCCGAGACAATGGAATGTCAAATCTACCCTTCTCCATTCAGACTGAAAGCACTATGTACAAACAGGTACATTCAAAGTAATATTCTTTATTGGATCACCAATTACATCACTGGATTACCCTATGTCAGGCTCTGGGGTGCTCTGATGGCCACGCCTCCTTTCCTGGCCACACCCTCTTTCCCATGACTGCCAACCATTTGGTGGTTTTCCAGCTTTTGAATGGTTCCCCCACCCCCGCACATGCTAAAAAGTTAAAACACTCTCCTAGGCTTAGTTACTGGCAATAAGAGTTTTAAGCTAAAATATGCTAGTATTTCATCCCCACTCCTTTTTTTCTCACCCACCACTGGAAGAGCCGCCCCGCCCCCAAGAGCCTCTCCAAAATTAAATTCAGCCCTGGGGCTGAAAGAGGTTCCCTACCCCTGCAATATGTCATGAGTCCAAATCTTCTGTATGGTAGGAGTATTGCTGGATCCCCATATGTGAGGTCTGAGGTAATTTCTTGTTCCTGTAAATGGCAGTTAGGTGTTGTACTTTCTCTGTTTATTCCTGCCTGTGCTTTTCCCAGTGTTCTCCAACCTTGGGTCCCCAGATGTTTTTGGCCTACAACTCCCAGCATGCCCCAGCCAGCTAGAACACTGTGCTGGTCTGTGATGTTGTCTCTCCCAGCAGGTCACCACACTTGCACTGCCAAAAAGGTGGGACTAGAGATAATGTCTTGTCACATCTCCGCTGTTGTTGGTTGTGAGGTAAGTGAGGCTTCTGGGGAAAGGCCTTGCAACAGTGTAATAGTAGCAGCTCCTGTATGTATTTCTCTCGGTCATTGCTCTCCCTGCCCTGCCTCACTGGACTCTGGGACCCCCACTCTGGGCTCACTTTGGTCTGGCTTCTGGATATGTAGGAACAGGCCCTTCGTCATCCAAAGTGGGGCGATAAAGCCCTTTCCCAACACTCTCTCCCCCTGCTGCCTCCTCCAGTGTTTCATCTTTCTTGCCTTCGTTTCTTCTCCTCTGACCTGCCTCCTTCTTGGCAGCCTCCTCCATTTACTCTCTGGCTTTCTCCTCTCCTTCCACCCCTTCCCACTGAGAATCCTGAGGTCATTTAAATGGCCTTGTGAAAATAGCCAGCCATACCCCCTCTTCCCCAACCAATCTCAGTTGTGGCTCTAGATAGCTGTTGGGCCAGCCAGCGAGTGAGTGGTGCCCACATATGATGTCACACAGCCATCCCAACATGGCCCCTGCTGTGGCGGCTTGCTACAACACACTGCAGAATATTGCCTAATCATATATACTGAATATATTGATAAACATATCAATTTAACCTCTGTTATGATTGCATAACACATTTATGAACTGCTACTTCCAGAGCAGCATTTAGCCACTGTGCTATTTTTAGATTTTCAGCTATTCCGGGTTAAAAGAGTTCGCCCTGGAACAGTTTAGTCATCTGTTTGGGCTCTCTGTATCATCCTGTAAAGTGGTGAGGAGAATTTTACCACACATCGAGTGCAGGTGTGTGATTAATTGAATGGTTGCCTGTATTCCTCTCTCTCTCTCTCTCTCTTTCTCTCTCTCGCCCTTTTCAAAGTTTCATACAAATATGAGAACCCTTGGAAGACTGTGGGAAGGAGGATCCAACAACTCAGTAATGTGGCAAGGATGCTGCAGAGTAGGTTTTGTTCTAAGTCAAATATAGCCATTCACTGACTCAGGTATGGCCAACTTCATCAGCACTGAAAATCACATTGGAAATATTTCAAAAGCTAGATGAGAACAGCTCACTGAAATGTACCAGTCACATCATGACATTAACACAATGTACAATTACATAATATATTATTTCCCTTTGTTGTGATCTTGTTGTTATTTTAATTAATCAGCAAAAGAGTGATAAGGGATCCAGTTGAATTTTAAACCTCATTACTCTACTGAATAATTGAAGATAGCCAGTATGGTATAGTAGTTAAAGTATTGGACTTAGACTGGGGAAACCTCAGTTTAAATCCCCATTCAGCCACAAAGCTTACTGGGTGACCTTAGGTCAGTCACTGTTTCTTAGACAGGTTCTTGTAATAATTAAAGAGTGTACCACTCTGAGGTTTTTTGAGGAAGGATGGGATATAAATAAAATAAATGCCCCTCCCCTGAACCCGCTTTTTTAACTATCAGGACAGTCCACTGCAGATTATTGGAAATTCCAACCTGTGACTGGGCACTTCCAACATGCTGAACTATAATTCTGTGTATTTTATTTAATTTATTAGGTGTTACATACCATTGTGCCATCAATTTTGAACAATTACCACCTACATTTTTACATAGTGAGAAATAGTGACCTCATTTCCATTACATTTCAGAGTACTGGAGTATTTAAATAGTATGCTTATAGAATCATAGAAAAGTAGAGTTGGAAGGGGCCTACAAGGCCATCGAGTCCAACCCCCTGCTCAATGCAGGAATCCAGGTCAAAGCATCCCCGACAGATGTCTGTCCAGCTGCACCTTGAATGCCTCCAGAGTGGGAGAGCCCACCACCTCCCTAGGTAGTTGGTTCCATTGTCTTATTGCTCTAACAGTCAGGAAATTTTTCCTGATGTTCAGCTGGAATCTGGGTTACTTGAACCCATTATTCCGGGTCCTGCAAACTGGGATGATCGAGCAGAGGCGTAGCGTGGGGGGTGCAGGGGGGCCCGGCCGCACCGGGCGCAACATCTGGGGGGGCGCGCTCGCACTGCAACGCGCACACGGGCGTCGATCAGTTGGCCGGCCGGCGGCCTCGCTCCCACTTCCTTGCGAGTAGGCAGAGCTGGGCGCAAGTCTGGCGCCCCCTCGCGCGCCTCTTTGCGGAAGGCGGACGGGCGCTTTAAAGGGGCGGGGCGGGGTGCCCCACCCTGCGGCTCGCGCTCCCGTGTTGCCCAGCGGCGCTGGAGGCGGGCTGGAGTTTAAATCCTGCCGGCCAATGGGGAGCGCTCCGTAACGCTCCGGCTCCAGGTTTAAAACTGACGCTGCCGCTGCTGTTGCTCCTGCAAGCAGGCAGCGCTAGCAGCGGGGTGCGGGAGGGCGCGGGGGATGAGCGCGACGGTGCCCAACAGAGGGTCCCGGCCGGCTGGCCGCGGCGGCGGGGCTGCAGCGGCGGGTGAGCCTGCCGGTGGCGGCAGCAGCCATGCGGCGTCGAAGGAGAGCAAGGCCATCCCGGAGGTGCTTATGGACCCGCGCAGCCGGCGGCGCTACCGGCTGGGGTGCTTCTTGGGCAAGGGCCAGGTCTAGCAACCCCACCCCACCCCCGCCCAAATCAGGGGTCGGTCTTCTCCATACAGCCTCCGCCTTGCAGGCTGTGGGACCTCCCTTATTAGAAAGTACAGCCACTCCAGAAACTGAGTGGCCCATCAGTTGCAGGAGAAATCACTGGGTTCATGCCTAGATGCCTCTACTACTAGTCTGCATACACAATGAAAACAGAATCTTGGCTAAGTATTATATATTGCCACACCCTTGGCTTCAGTCTAAAAACAATACAATAGGAAAGGGCTCACCCACCATACACAAAATCTCTCCACCCTCTGCACCACGAAAGCATCCCGCAACCAACACCTGGGGGAATAAGTGCATCTTTGCCTGATGCCGAAAAGATGGCCGTGTTGGTGCCAGGCAAGCTTTCCTGGGGAGAGAGTTCCATAAATGCGGGGCTTTCCCAGAAAATGCCCATTCCCGAACTGCCCCCCTCCCACATCCCTCAGGGGGCACAAAGAGAAGGGCCTCTGAAGCTGACCTGGGCAAGTTCCTGTGGGGTGAGGTGGCCCTTGAGTATTGGGATCCCAAGCCACACAGGTTTGTAGATTAAAAGCAGCCCTTTAAATTTGGCTCAGAAACAAATTGGCAAATTGGGTTAGTAAACAGGGTCTTGCCTGTGCTATATCTGTGCATGTGAAAAATGCTTCCTCATAGTGTACTTCAGCTGCCGCCCCACCCAGTGGAGTGATCCTTCAGCAACAGGCTTAAGCCCAGTCTTGGATCATCTCCAGGGTATGGTTCCATTTTGATGTTTAGTTTTTGTTCTTGATATTTTTTGTCGTTTACGATGGTTGTGAGACGACATATAATAGCATGGCCCATGCTAGGTTACTACATTTGTAGATTTGTATTCATAGACCTGCTGAAAATGTGGAGAATGTGTAATGCATGTTCGCACTCAATACAGTGTTTGAAAATAAACTTGTATTTAGATGCATTTTACTTTAATTACATCAGTATTTTCATAACAAACAATACATGTGCTTAGGGGGTAAGGGTTTCTTTAACTAATCTAGTGGAAGAGACTCGAGTGCTAAAATCCACGGGTTAGGGGGCGCAAATTACTTGCCTTTCCCCGGGTGCTGACAACCCACGCTACGCCACTGTGATCGAGAAGAGATTCTGGCCCTCCTCTGTGTGACAACCCATCAAGTACTGGAAGAGTGCAATCATATCTCCCCTCAGTCTCCTCTTCTGAAGGCTAAACATGCCCAGTTCTTTCAGTCTCTCCTCATAGGGCCTTGTTTCCAGTCCCTTTATCATCCTTGTTGCCCTCCTCTGAACCCTCTCCAGTTTGTCTATGTCCTTCTTAAAGTGAGGTGCCCAGAACTGGACGCAGTACTCAAGATGAGGCCTAACCAGTGCCGAGTAAAGGGGAATTATCACTTCCCGTGATTTGGAAGCTATACTTCCATTAATACAGCCCAAAATTGCATTTGCCTTCTTTGCAGCCACATCGCATTGCTGGCTCATATTCAGTTTGTGATCTACCACAATTCCAAGATCCTTCTCACTTGTAGTATTGTTGAGCCAAGTGTCCCCCATTCTGTAACTCTGCATTTGGTTTCTTCTCCCTAGGTGCAGCACTTGGCATTTATCCCTATTAAATTTCATTCTGTTGTTTGTATGGTGGTGGGTGGCATGAAATAAACTATCATGGAAGAGGCCATGAACAGGAGGACTCCACACTGCAACATGTTGTCGCTGATTGCACTTTTTGTTTCATAAGACAAAACATTATTTTCAATTAAATTGCCATCTTTGTTCAAGCCATATTTTTTCAAAGTGCACACTTACTTAGACTGCCTTGCAGGTCATCAAGCTACTGGTGATGTTGTTGAGTTTAATATTAAATTATATCAGCACCAAATTCACACAATATTTGATGGCAAATAATTAGGCTTTACTTCTTTGATGATCTAGATTTCTTGTTCATTGCACTGAGCTAAATTTACAATGTACATATTCTTGTTCAAATATTGAATGCTTTTGATAGGGTCGTAAGCTGCCATGAGGTTCGGGAAGGTATGTGTGCTATGAATAAACATGGATATAAATCTAAATCTAGAGAGGAATGGATGGGGGGGGGGGTTGTTTCCTTTATTTCTGAACAGCGATACCATACATTGTAGAATCAGGAATTTTTGAAACCTCATAGAATCCTGTTTTACTCTTCAGGCCAGTAAAATACTGGCTGGTTGGTCACCCTATCTGAAAGAACTCTGTGAAAGCAGTTTGATTTAGACCTCTCATCAAATTCAGGGCGAGTAAGGCTAGGCAGTTTAAGAGCAGATCCATCTGTGCCTGAAGGACAAGTTGCTCAGCCAAAGTCAGCAGCTTTATTATTAATCATGTTGTTGTTGTTGTTTAACACTTATAAAGCACTTAAAATTTTCTCAGCGCTGTGCATATATTGGAAGCTAAGACAGTTCCTGTCCACAGGCTTGCAGTCTAATATAAGGGAAGAAAGAGAGAAAAGCAAGCATTGAAGCAGCAGCTCATTCTCTGGCTAATGGATGGGACTAGGTTTATCTGCCCTTGCTATGGTGTTCTTCTTCAGAGGCAGGGGCGTGCAGCCTCCCGGTCGCCCTTGGTTTCCTGGCTGATGGATATGGGAGTGTGTGCTGCCATTCAGCTCTCCAGTCAGGACCCGGTGGAACCTATTCACTCCTTTGTGTCACCCGATCCCTTTTGGGTTGACAGGTACAAATGCAATACCACCTTCTGGCCATATGCAGTGGTGGCAGCGCAGGACAACAGAGTGCAGATCGACAACAGTCTCCTCCTCTGACAAGTTGCCAGAGGAGTAAAGCAAATCTAGAGAATCCTTAGAGCAGTGTTCTCCAACCTTGGGTCCCCAGATGTTTTTGGCCTACAACTCCCAGCATGCCCCAGCCAGCTATGCTGGCTGGGGCATGCTGCGAGTTGTAGGCCAAAAACATCTGGGGGCCCAAGGTTGGAGAACACTGCCTTAGAAGGAGGTGGTAGAATTCTCAGACTTCAGCTGGGAGTGGTAGTCATATTTTTAATGCTTCCCTCACACAAAAAATTAGTCTAACTGCCTGTAATAAATTAGCATACCAGAGAGAAAGGTTTGGCATAGCCTCATCTGGAGCTTTTTACATGGGGGGACATTCAACAATGGGGGGGGGGAACCCACCTGCAATCAAGGATTGTATCACTTCATTCTGCATACTATGAAGAATGACTCTGGTATCAGGATGCTGCTGCTGCAGTCCCAGATTTTACAAATAAACTTCTGTTCCTCTCGCACGTGTTATAAAGCAGCACTTATTGGATGTGCCTTTTCTTAATATAAATTAGCATTTCCCTGGAACAGGATCCAGGGCTCAGAGCTCCTTCCTGTTTTCTCATCCATGTGTTAATGTAGCAAAAGCAAAGTGTGTCAGCAGGGCTAAGAATATCTGAACAGATCTTGTGCCAGTTTGGAACAAACTCCAGAACCTTCAAAAGTAGCAGTTAACTGTTTGCTTTTAAAATTATCATAGGGCAGGTACATTAATTCCCCACCTCCAAACTTCAGAAAACAAAAGTGTCCTTCAGATTGTTCAGGGCACCCTTGACAGTGCAAGTGTATACGTATCTGTTCAGAAGTAAGTCCCATTGAGTCCAATCCTATACAAGTCTCCTCAGAAGTAAGTAACATTGAATTCAATGGGGCTTACTCTCAGGTAAATGTGTATAAAATTTAGTTTCATAATTTTAGTGTTCTGGGTTTAACAAGATGGTTATCTGTTGCAGAGAGGCTTAGCTCTCACTGAGGCAACCTATTTGGGATGTTCCACTTCAGACTGTAGGAGGGAGCTCACATGATTGAATGCTTCTCCATGTAAAATAATAATAATAATAATAATAATAGTGGTAGTAGTAGTAGTAATTATTTATTCCTGCATATATGAAACTAACCGGGAGATGGCTAAGCTAGAAACCATGATATGCCAGTTTTCTCTAAGGATTTGTTTTTTGTATGATAAAATGTTCAGACATGTGAAACCCCACCTAAGTATGAAGTGGTACAGTCTGACACTGGTGAGAACCCTAGGAAATATATATATATATATATGATGCCAGGATAGTGTAGTGAGGGGTATGAAAGAAGACAAAAAGCGACTAGTCCCTAGGAGGTATATCAAGTTTTCCACAGGGATCCAGTGTCTCAATAACACCATATTATACCCCCACAAAGGCCTGTGGCTCAAGCCCCCTCGTGGCTGACTCTTCTATAGTCAAGTTGAAATTGGCTCAAGATGCGTCATGATTTTTCTCTGTATGTTCTAGCAGATGTCACTTTGTTTAAATCAAAATACAGTCATGTCTTGGATTGAGAGCATACCAATTCATTCCGGAAACGTGCTTGTAATCCAAAACACTCATATCAAAACGAAATCCCCCCAAAAAAAATTGTCCAGAGATTTTTAATTTAAACCATACTACAGTACTTGTATTGCAAGACGTCGCTTGTATATCAAGTAAAAAAATATATTAAATAAATATTTAAAAATTTGCTTGTCTTGCAAAATGCTCTCAAACCAAGTTACTTGCAATCCAAGGTATTACTGTAGTTAAAAAGTATCCAGATAGTGTGAAAAAGGCACAAGGTTAGTAGTGAAAAAATGAAATAAACCCAGAAAAATGTAGTTATTTCCTATCTGCAAAGAGAAACAAATCAACAATAAAGTTTACCTTCTTTGCTTATTAAAGGAAATCTAAATTATTGCCGTAGAAGCGATAGTTGTCTTTTTGCACCATTCTTTAAAAAAAACCCAAAAAACCTTAAATAGCCTTCTACAGAGAGTTCCATCCATGTTCTGTGTTCTGCTGTGTTTGAAACCTGTCATCAGCTTTGTCACCCAAAATCCTACCCTGTCTCAAAAGGTGATTAATAGAGGCCAGCTAGACACAGCGATGTGCCATCCAGGAAACCAGTCCCAAACCAGTATGTTTAAAGCTTCTTTTTTCAACAACAAAAGTAAAAGCTGACAGGAAGGACTGGGGAGGCATGATTTTCCATACCATCCTTCCTTTTCCATCTCCATGCAGAGGCAGCATACTTGAAGAAGGACAACAATGCAGAATTCACTGCATGCTCAATTTTAGTTTTGCTGCTAAACTCCAACCATGAAAAAGCAGGAGGGAGAGTAAGGCTGGGGGGCTGGGATGGAGTTTCAGCTCCAACTTTCTAGAAATAGAGTTATTTTAAGCAATGTCTCTTGAAACAAAAAACATGTGTTCTCGTTTCTGTAAAAGCACTGGGCATGGCTCAAACATAGGGCTGGGTTGCCCAGGGTTGAAGGCCCCGCCAAAGCAAACACTGCTCTCTGAGGTGGGTCTGAGGCACGCCGGTCACTGGTGAGGGAGCCGTGACGAAGCCAGGCCTGAAGTAGCGCTCTCTGATTGGCAAACAGGGAGTGTAGTGTTTACTATCCCTCAGGAATTTTCCTTTGGGTGTTCTGTTCTTTTCAGGATATGCTGCTGCCAACAATGAATAGGTTAAGGATCAGGACATGTAAGTGAAAAATGGGATTTCGGTGGAATGGATTACATATCTTTTTCTTATTGCTTGCTTTCATTCCTTCATTCTTTCATTTTTAAGAGAAGCGCTCCTGGAATTATCAGGATGATCACTGACAAGCCCAGTCCTGTTTTGCAACTGCCCCACATGCGCCTACGCGCCTATCACATGGCAGAACATTTTTGAAACCAGGGGGAGCGTTCAAAGCAGTTTGTGAAGTGACATGAAGATCTGTTGTTTAAAGAAAGAAAAAAGGCAAAAATCCCACTGGGCATACCCAAGCCTTTGAGCACACCTAAAGTATCTCTTCAGATAATAACAAAGATAAAGAACGTTGCAATTAAAATTACTATAAAAATATTAAATTTCATCCATATAGCATAGCATCTTTGGTGTAGATACTGATTTATGATATTTATGTTATTTGACATTTAGATCATGCTTCTAATTCTTGTTGAGATCTTCCTTTCTCTCCCCATCCTGGTCTGATTTAGTCATGATGCCTCTCATCTGCAGCATTATTGAAAGGCCCTTTCCCGTGTAGGCACTCCATGCAATGTGAGTGAGCAAGGGGTGTGTGTATGTAAGTTGTAGGTTGTATGTGAACGTGCATGAGTGGCCCCCACCATTCCAGCAGTTACTTGGGGCTGAAAAGATTGGGCACCCCTCATGCATATTGTACACAGAGTAAGAAGAACCTTTGAAGCATTATACTGTTGGAGAGTAGCTAAATAGGTATGGGCTTTTTGGATTGCAAGTGGTAAGACACTGCATGTTGACTTCCTGATGCATTTAAAAAACACACACACCTCTCTCTGCATGTAGGTTATTTATTACATTTATTTATTACATTTATTTATTAGGCAGAGAGGTAGGCTAGACTTTTTCACCATGATGTGATAGTTTAATACAGGAGTGGGCAACTTTGGGTGTTCCGTGGTCCATTTTCATCCCCTAGACTCCCACCATCACCACCACCAGGGTGCCAAAACGGTGCAGGGGGGGATAAAATAAAATAATAATAATAATAATAATAATAATAATAATAGAAACAAAATGGCATCCAAAACTCCTACAGAGCACCAAAAGGGTCAAAATTAGTTGACCTTTTGGGGGTCTGTAGCGGCTACAGAGTCCCCAAAGGGTCAAAATTAGCTTGCAAACAAGCTCATTTTAATCCTTGTGCTGCTCCATAGCAGCTCTGGACACCATTTGGTTTGAAAACAATATTGAAAAACTTTTTGGGGGGTCCCCATTGAATTTGGGGTGTGTGGGGGGACTGTACTGAGGGTGGTGGGGGCCACACACAGCCTATGTGCCACATATTACCACCCTTGGTTTAATTTGTGCAATTAAAAATATATGGGAGCATTTGAACATCTGATCTGCAGCCTTCAGTATGAACTGGTAAAGTCCCAGCAGAGGTATACTATAACACGTGATTATTCTGAATGTGCAAGGGGCATAGGAATCTGCCAGGTCGGACAACTTGTCCATCTAGCCCAGTGTTGCCTACTCTGACTGACAACATTTTTTTCAGGGTCTCAAACAGAGGCCTGGTCCTGCTACCTGGTCCTTTTTAAGGTACTAGGGATTGAACCTAGGACCTCCTACATGTAAAGCATGTGCTCTACTACTGAGCTACAATACAACATGAAGGTGTTTGCACAGGAACATAGGTAGCTTCCCTATAATGAGTCAGACCATCAATCCATCTAGCTCAGTATTATCTACATCATGGGAGGGAACCCCAAAGCAGGCAGGCAGAGGCCTTTGTCTTGGGCAATTCAACTGTTGAACTGCTGCTACCGAGTGTCACATCTCTCATTTTCTCTTCCTCCAGTATTCAGTTGTTTAATGTGCTTCGCTGTGCCAGGCTGCAGGCACAGGGCCTATGAAAAGCTGCAACAATGCCATTCTGCCTGGTCTGCTGCCATCACTAAAGTTCTGAACATGCTGACATCTGACTTTTCATGTATCATAATGAAAACAAGTCTAACTATTCTATATTGAAAAGAAAACATATAATATTATATTAATAAACGTCAATATATTACATGATATTTGCAACCCTGTATAGTTTGGGCCTAGGGCAGGTGCTCTTATTGAGTGTGTTCGCACGACACAACAACCATCATGGGTGTCAAGCCACAGTGGGTTGTTGTATCATGCGAACCCGGACCATTTCCCACAGGGTGGCTTGTTTGCAGGCAACAATCCATGACTTGTTGTAGGGGTTGTTGTACATATGATGGGTTGTCGTGGAGACACTTACCTGGCAGGGGAGACACCATGATCATGAAGTGGGTTTTCCCAGGGTGAGGCTCATCCATTGCACATATGATGGGTTGTCGTGTTGTCTGAACCCGGGTAACCGACCACGTTATGGATACTGGGAAGTGGCTAGCAAGCCTCTTGGCAAGAGTGGCAAAAACCCCTTGCCACTCTTGCCAAGGTCACCCAACAAGCAAGGTGGAGCGACTGGCACTGAATCTGTGCCCCCTACCACGATCGTGAGACCTTTTGCACTCGCCGCAACTTTTTTGCCCCATTTACCCCCTTTTTCCCCCCAGAGATCATGAGAAGCAATCTCTGATTTGACTGCTGGTGACAACCCCTTCAAAGTGTCCAAGCAGTACATTGGAGGGGCTGTCACTGGTTCATCACCCCTCTTTTTAAAAAAATTGCACCCAAATGGGTGCTAACTTTTTTCATTTTGTTTGTTTGTTTGTTTGTTAATTAGTCAGACTTCAGCAGGTCCAAAATGGCATGCCTCACCTGGGCAATGTCCGAGGGGGTGTGTGTCTGCTGTCAAAGTGCAAGAGGAACCCCTCATGGTCATTGACCCAGAAAGGCTGCCAAGAGCTTTATTTTTTTACTTCGGTTTGTCTTGACAGCTGTCAAAAGGCGAGCTGTCAAGAGAAACCAAACCCATGAATGATCTTTGCTCGCAAAAAGGGGGTGGCCACTAGATTACCCCATTCCCGGTAAGATCCTCAAGGGTTTTCTGGTGGGGACCTGACTCTTCTGAGGGTCCTCTCACTTTTCCACCCTTTCCCAAGATTCTAGGTGCTTGGGAAAGTGGAAAAGTGAGAGCCACCCCTTTTTACAGGAGCTGTCAATTTGCTGTCACTTAGCTGTCAAAACTCTGGTTCCTTTTAAAACGGATTTTTTTTTTTTTAACAGGATTCCCTATGTTTTTTTTTACAGGGACATATGCAGGCATGAGCACTTTGAAAGGACTATCACTAGTTGTCAAATCAGAGATTGCAAAAGCAATCTCTGAAAAAAGAAAAAAAATTGGGGAAAGGGGGCAAAAAAGCCACAGCGAATGCAAAGGGGCTTGCGATCACGGTGGGGAGGGCAGCCAAGATGGGCCCCACTGTGGGGGCCCTGGGATACCCGTGGGAGGACTGAGGGAGAGGGAGTGGGGGACAACCCATGGTGAGCCCGATCATCTATTGGGCACACCATGGGTTGTTTCACAAACAACCATCCCTGTGTAGGTTATTTGCAGAGTGGGTTGCCGTGATGTGCAAATGCGTCCATTGATTCTAATGCTGTGGTATGGAGAGTGAAAGAACATCTCCCCTCACATTTCAGCCACATATACTGAGTCCATTCTGGGGAGACTGGGGGTGCTTTTATTCTGCAATTGCCTTTCCTCGTTCACAGAATTTTATGGGGTTTCTAAATGATAGCATCTTCCACTTGTAACCCATCTGTGTTTCCCCACCACTTCCTCCATCTTTTTTCTTTCCATAGAAAATCTGTTATGGGGGGGGAAAGACTGATAGCTGTACAATGTCTTTTGATTAGTAACGCTAGGAGTCATACGCCTGGAACAACCTAAATTACTCATGAGGTGCTTATACAGCTTTCTATATTTCACTGATTAGGAAAGAGTAGATTTGTGCCTTCACCTACAAGGAGCCTGCAGACATATATAGACACATTCTTTGAAAACCAGTACATAAAGGTGTTCTCATTTTGTTGCTCATTTCTCCTGAACAATAGATATACATTCAGTTTCCTTCATTGGAAAAAGCAAGCAAGCGCTACCCTTAAATCCCTATGTTGTTAACCAAGTTTTGAAGTTGTCTGTGGAGAATTCGGGTTTCTGGGGTAAGCTTTTCCCTCTTTCATCCCTTTGCTGATATTTTATCAGATTTAGGGGTGAGCCCTAGCCAAAAGAGAGCAGGTTTTTGTCCTCTCACCTTGTACCCAGCCAGCTTATGTTCATGAACCAATGTGAGAGAAGCAAATATCATGATGGTAGTCCTATCAAAATATGAAGCCTGCAATTGTTCACCCCTTCATCACAGCCAAATGTTCTAATGCTTGCTCTTTGTAGGCTGTACATTTGTAAAGTCTAAACACCAATCCAGCAGTGCTGCAAGTATACACAGTCCATGCTAACTACATGGGGCTGAGAAGACACCGCAGGATGGATGGCAGCAAACATGCTATTCAGGTAACATTTAAATCAGGCCTTATAGAATGGAACAGGTGTGCAATGAATGTGATAGCCTTAGTGTTTTTGTCAAAGTAGAATTGTAATGGGTATCAGCCAGAATTCAAAATTCGGTGAGAATTTGATTGGTTTCATTCAGCTGAGCAATTATAAGCTTCAGATGTTTTAGTGTGTGATGAAGAGGACATCTAGTGATCCTCACTGTAGTGGGAAAGAATCATCATCATCATCATCATCATCATCATCATCATCATCATCATCTAAAAAATCAACAAATTTGTTGCCCTTTAATAAAAACCCCATTAACCTGACGTTGGCTAATGGTTGGACTAGAACTCATCCCAGAATTCTTTCTTGACTATTCCACAGATTTGAGGCAGATGGGGTACAGGTTTCTGTGGTACAATTTGCTTTTCCCAAATCCAAGCACTCTGACTTTCAGGAGTGTATCATAGCCGAACCAGAAATGAAATCACTTCCAGTTTTGTGACAGCCATACCACCATCTTTCCTTCCTCATGAGGGCTTCTAGGCCTATCCGGAGTACGTTCTGAGAAGGGCTTCTCTCCCACCCCCTCCTCATCCTCCTTACAAATATCCACTGAACTGAAAAGAATCCACCCAAGCTTCTACAACCAGAAGGAAGCTTGAAGGAAAGGAGGTTAATTCTGTCCCCCAGTGGGAATGCTTTGAGTGACATTGCCACAATTGAAGGATGGGGGTGAACATAATGAGTTTTTGTGTCATTGTGGATAATGAATGGTTTTCTAATGTCTACAGGGCTTTACAGGTGAAAACTGAGTGTGTGTAATGGCAGTGGGCCAAACCCAGCTCAGTTCCCCTCCTTAACGTTAGCTGCAGGGCACAATTACATCCTCTGTCCTGTCTCCTGCCTTTATCTCTTAAAAGGGTAATTCCTGACAACTTATATTAACAGGCTGCTTTTTTGGAAGGGTCTCCTTCTGGCGAGTGGTAACTTCAGGTCTCCTGTCAGGAGTAATTTGGATCATATTCACTTGCATGAAGGGAAGTGGGAAGGCAAATATCCTGCCTTGTAAAGTAATACCTTTTCGTCTTTCAAAGGCAGGCCTTTTTAGACAGAGAGCATCTCCCCCGGATTCCCATTTCTTAAACAACTCTCTGTTTAGCAGATTGCTGCCTGCTGGCTTCTTGTGGGCTGAAATCGCTATGTGAACAGAACCACAATTAGAGCCATATGTGGCCATATAAAGGTAGAAAGGATAAGTCATTCTTCGTGTCACTTTAGATCAAGCCTAGTAGCTAGGGATGGGGGAGAATTTTGTTTGGTCCGCATTTTTAAGCGAACTGACCTAATTCGCACTGATATGTGGATCAGAATACAGTTATCCTGTGAAGTGCACACTTCTCCAAATTTTGCCATTTTTTCTTGGCTCAAAAATTGCGTTAAAATGTGAATATTAGGGATATTTGCATACAAAAATGTGTATGTTAGAAAAACGTGAGTACAAATATATGTGTATTAGGGGAAATTGCAAAGGAGAATAAATACAATTTTAAAAATAAAAATAAAAATCATAGACTGATGTGGAAATTGGACAGAATGGAATGATCACTGAATATGCATGAACTGGCATGGACCAGACTGATTTGTCCATCCCTACTTCTGACTCACCAAGGTGAACATAGCCAGTAAGCCACCAGCCATGTACTGTGGCCTGCCAGGTGCTTGACACCCTACTTATGCAGTTCTGACAGGCAGAGAAAACAGAAGGTTTGTTGAGTCACTATACATAGCATTTGCCCTGCCTTTGGCCTGGTGGGTCTAGTTGTGCAGGCTTGAAGTGAAAGTGGCAGGAACCTTGGGGGAAAGTGCCCATGTCATCTGGAAGTTTTGACAGAGAGAGCTGTGAAAACTGAGTGTGTACCTTGGACTTTAGGAAGGCAGATTTCAAAAAACTCAAATAAAAGATGGATAGGAGATAGGATCCCATGTCTAGAAATGTTGAAGGAAACAAAGTTCAAGAGTGGTGGGAGATCCTGAAAACTGAACTACTAAAGGCACAATCACAAATTATTTCCACATCTAAAGAAGCTAGTGTGTCTGCACAGGCAGCTCTCTGATGAAGCAAGACTTAAAACAGGCATGTATAGGAGATGGGAGAAGGGACATATAATAAAGGAGGAATACAATAGAGCAGCCCCAAAGTGTAAGGATAGTGTCAGGAAGGCTAAGGCCCAAAATGAGCTGAAGCTTGTGAGGGGTGCTAAAAAACAACAAAAATGGCCCCTTTGGCTATATCAGGAACAAGAAGAACAAGGAAGGGGGCAGGTCTGCTACTTAGGAAAGTGGTAAAATACTGACAGATCACGGGGAAGGCAGAACTACTCAACTCCAATTTTGCCTCAGTCTTCTCCCACAAGGGGAGCTGTGTTCAACCTGAGACAAATAGAAGAAATGATATAAGGAAGATCTTGCAGCCAAGTGTAGGTAAGGACACCTAGCTATTTTAAATGAGTTCAGATCTGCATGGCCAGATGGATTACACCTGAGGCTGCTGAAAGAGCTTGTGACTGTTATTTCAGAACCACTCTCTCTCACCTTTGAGAAATTTTGGAGGACAGGTGAGGTGCCAAAATATTGGTGATGGGAAATATTGTCCCCGTCTTCAAAGGGGGTGGGGAGGTGGACGGAGGGGGAAAACAGATGTCCATCTGATCTAAATTCCTGACAAAATTCTAAAGCAGTTTATTATGCAATTGGTCTGTGAGCATCTAGAAAATAATGCATTCATTACTAGGAGACAACATGAGTCTATTAGGAATAATTTATGCCAGACCAACCATATCTCTTTTTTTGATAGAGTCACTAGTCAGATAGATCATGGGAATGGGTGGATATAGTATATATCTTGACTTCAGTTAAACATTTGACAAGGTTTCACATAATATCCTTGATGATAAGATGGTAAACAGTGGGTTGGATTACTGTTTTCCCTACCTACTCTAAAAACCTCCCACTCCCTCTCTCACTCCAACCCAACTGACAACCCACCCCTAACTGCCAACTCCCTGGGGTTCTATGCTCTCTGCCACAGCATGTTCAGAATGTTAGAGGAATGGAACTGGAAATTAGAATGCTCTATATAGCCTAATCAGTGGAAAGTTGCCCTAGCTTTCATATGTACTGTTTCTGTACAGTTGAAATTGAGGCCTGATTCAACAAAAATGAATGTTGCACATATATAGGGCCCCACACAGGCTTGCTAAGAACAAGCTGGCTAGCTCTGCTAGGTGCTGGCAATGTAATGCAGACAATGCCTCATTGGCATTGCCCCATATGTTGTGGGCATGCCCTGTGGTGGCTTCTTTCCGGTTGGAGGGCATTGTTCTTGAAAAATCTGTGATAACTGTGTAGGTTCATGCACTTTTAAATTATATTCCTGTGATGTGGGGGTTAACAAATGGACAGCAAAAGTGGACTTTGAGAGCCTTTACAATTGCAAAGAGACACAGACTCCAAGCCTGGAAGGATAAACACCTACCCTACCACCTATCATTCAGTGCAGTGGTCTGAATATCTTACTGCTCTTGCTACATTTGTATGTGTATTCTACAGTCATCAATTTTGTTTAAATGCTTTTTTAGATATATAGACTGCTTATATTATTGTATATATTTGAAACAGAAGTGTTGAATCTTTCTTTTTATTAATGGTGTTGTGAATGATAATTGTGAGTTTTATGACATGTTCTCTCTCTCTCTCTCTCTCTCTCTCTCTCGTTACTGTTTCCCCCTCTTCTTCTTGTTTTTGTTATATTGCAAATAAAAACAATTAAAAAAAGAAAAACAAGAGGACAGAATCAAGATCAAGTCTTACATTTGGGCACAAAAAAATCAAAGGCACGAGTATAAGAAGGCTAAACTGGATATGACACAGAAAACCTATTGTCTCCCTTTTTTTTCTGAAATGCTGCTGGAGGGGACTGTAAATTAGATCAAAGCTGTGACAGAGGAGAGTGTGCTTAACTCTTACCCTTTGGACTATATTTCTGATCAAAATTTCCCACTCCAAGCTGCTTTTTCCCACAGGAGAAAAGATACAAGGATCCTGTAACTCTCTCTCCCCACCAGGTATGAAAAAGCAGCTGGGGAGTGGGTATTTAATTTTTTTAAAAGTCACCAGGGATGGGGACTCGGACTCCAGGACTTGACTTGTGAGTCGGACTGAGTCCCCCCTCTGACTCGAGTCCCACTCGAATCCCAATATTTTTAATGGGACTCGAGACTTGACTCAGGACTCGAGACCAAGGACTCTTCAACATCCCTGGGCTGTGCCAGAAGGAGTGGAGAGAAGTGCGATCGCTGGTGAAGATTTTATTTTTTAAAATCATTTTCCTAAAATGCAACCTTTCAGACATTTTGGGTTTGGCTGCCTCTGCCTGCCTGTTTGGGGTTCCCTGCCTCCTCTGCTTGCCTGGTCTCTTCTTAACCAGTTCCACAGTTTGAATTGTCCAAGACAAACGCCTCTGCCTGCCTGCTTTGGGGTTCCCTGCCTCCTCTGCCTGCCTGGTTATTTTGGGTTTGTCTGCCTGGTCTGTTCTTGTCAAAATCAGTGGCAGAGTTTTGAGATAAAAAGGCACACTTGTGCCTAGAATTTATTTAAGCCACACATCCGAAGTAGCCTTATTTTGTTGGGGAAAAACTCTATTGATTTTAATAGGGACTCGTGGAGTCAGCTTTGGGAGTGACTCGGGAGTCACCATTTTTGACCAAGGACTTGGACTCGAGAGTCTCAGGTCCAAAGACTCGTGACTTGACTCGTGACTCAAGAAGACCAAGGACTCTTCAACATCCCTGAAAGTCACATAGAAAGGATTAAACAGTGCCTCTCATCTGCTGCTCCAATTAAATCCCCCCCCCCAAATCTGCAACTGCATTCCAGTTAAAAAAGAAAATTGGGAGACTGTTCAAAGGTTTTATGTGCCACATCTAGTTTGTCCCTAAAATGTGCCCTAATTATTAGATTCTTTAAAAAGACAGAGACGCTTGAGGTCACTTCTTCTCTCCAGCACCCTCGCTTCTGTAGCATGTTTTCCCCCACTTGCCAACCACCTTTAATTGTTATATCAGCAATGACATTAACAGCAGTTAAGAGTTATTAAGGTTCCAAATAGGCTTCAAATCCTGGTTAAGTGGGTGGCTGGTTAGCCTTAACTATAATGAATGGTTCTTTTCTTACCTTAAGCCAGGGGTGGGAAACCTCAGGAGATCTAAAGGACACTTTTGACACACACACACACACACACACACACACCAGGACCCTCCCTGTGGGGCATATTCCTCCTGCCCTAATACTGCCAAATTTGGTAGCAGCAGCAAAAAAAGTTGGTGGTTTGCTCTCAAGCTAAATTTGACTTTTTTTATCCCTCTGTAGCAGTTTGCTGCCAACATTTGGCAGAGAACCATGGATTTTTATGACCATTATGAATTTTGGTGGCGAGTGGTGGCTGCTGTACTGGGAGCAGCGGGGGCCGCATGTGGCCCATGGGCCATTTGTTGCCCACCCCTGCCTAGGGTGAATGATGTAGGAGCTGCTGTGCTGTAGTATGGCTCCTTTCCATACTCCTGGGATAATATGGGAAATTCTGGGCCACCTGTGGAGAAGCCATGATCGTGCTCCTCCCCACACCAGGGTTGCCCCTATTGTAAATGATGGCAGCCCTGGCATGAGGAAGAGCTCAGCATAGGCTCCTCCCATGTGGCCTAGAGCTTCTTGCATTACCTTGGTGGCTCAAAAAGGAGCCATACTGCAGCAGCACACACGTGGCCAGCGTAATGTAAGAAGCAGGCCACTGTTGCTGCTCACATATCTCTTAACTGCAATCAAAGCTGCCAGTGGGCACTTCCACTCCAAAAGGAAGGGTGCGGGGTGAAGGAGGAAGTAAACCTGTGTAACTGGTTCCTAATTTCTTAACCAATTGGCTAACCCAACTTTAAAGATATGTCCTTGTTCTTGAGCACCATTGTCTAACTGCATATAATGGTGGGTGCCCCTTGTTTCAGAACATTCTAGCTCCTTGGAAATGGATACTACTACGCCTCTGTATCATTTCTTGGTTTGGAAAGGTGTGATGCTTCATAAATTTTCCTTCTTTTGTTTCATCAACCTGCTCCAAGGAGTAAAACACCATCTGAGCTCAAATCTCCCACTGTGTGAGATATTTAACTAAAGTGTATTATGGAAGACTTTTCTTTAACTTTACTGTGCTTTGACCTCATTATTTGGATTATGAAGATTTCTTGCTGAGTAATAATGGAATCAGTATAACAATGGAGCCAGAAAAAAAGGCAAACACAAATGTCTGAGGTAACGCATAGGCTTGGTGTTTTGCTGAGAGCAACAGTTCACATAAACTAGAGATGGAAAACCCATATTAGCTCATCTCCCCCATCCTTCTGCCAAAATAGGTTCAACAAGACCAGCATGTTGCTAGACAATGTGAAAGCATATAGATGGTATGTGTGGTGCTGGACACTCCTCTGAAGGAGTCGGCTAACAATCTCAAAGCCAAAACTGCTGAGTTCACCAGAGGCCTTTTGGCTCAGGATTGCAGATTTGGAGACTGCTGCAGCTGATGAGCTCGGCCTGTCAGCGGGTGTTGACCTAGTCAGTAGTAATTACCAATATGAGTTTTGAAGATAACTGGCTAAGCATGAAAAGTAGAGACCACCAATTAGAAAAAAGTAGTCTAAATAGTATGAAGTCAGAAATCATGGCTAAGGAGCAAAGGAAAATAAGACACAAACAGAACACTGATTACACCAGAGAGCCCGTGTGTTTCCCCCACCCTAATATATCAAAGAACTTCTTGATTAAGGATGATTCAAATGTTTGTCCTGTGCTGATTTGGGGTGGTGGTGTCAATTCTCCTTCTGAGACCTCTGAGACTTTGCACTATTGGCACTTGCACTTTTTTTAAAAAAAGATTTTTTATTGAACATTATGAGAGTTATATTCAATGTAGTTTGCATCCAAATATCCATTTGTAAGAAGTCAAAGCCCAGCTTTGGTAATCTGTTAGGGCACTTCTACTGTCATAGGAAGATAAGTGAGGTATCACTAAAGCATGGAACACATACAGTTGTGTAGAAATTGTGATTTTGCCAGTTTGCTCCCCTCCTCCAAATCAGATAAACATGATAAAAATAAATAAATACTTGCAGTAAGCATAGTCTGCAGTCTTTAAAACCACCATAACTACTGGCTGTAAGAAGAGCTTTGGCTGTGATATCTTGAAATGATACTGTTCAACCACTGAGGTGTTAGGGCAGCAATGGGGAATATGTGGCCCTCCAGATGTTGTTGGAATGCAACTCCCATCACACCTCACCATTTATTATGCTGGCTGTGGCTGATGGGAGTTGCTGTCTCCACCACTGTGTTGTTAGGGAAAGTTTATGAAACTTCCAGCTGATCAGAAAGGTTATTTTTAGAAATAGCAACTGTCAACACACTTGGTCTAGTGTGTTGTTTACGGGAAAACGTGCAGCACTATCACAACAGTAATCAGTTATTAGACTATGTGTGTAAATGATGTACATGCATGAGAGTGGGCAGGGAATGGTTGCAGAAGGTCTTACAAGCAAACATGCTTCACAACTTTTTGCAGATTTCTACTTGTATTATACAATCCTGTATTCAGTATATTATAGTTGCATCATATTATTCTACATTTGTCACGCCAGAGTCATGTTAATAAGCATGCCAAAATCATGGATGGCAACAGAATATTGACCTAATATGTTGATTTTAAAATATGGTTATCAAAACCACAAGGAGTATTCTTTTCTTTTTAGTAGTCAGTATTCAAACCATTACAAGAATTTCTCAGAGTTCTATGCAGCAGGTATGAGAGATGTGGAAGTCAAGGGAATCATTTTAAATCTGTTTGCTTTCCAGCTTCCAGCAATGTAAAGAGGTTGAGGTTTTATTTATTTACTTAGTGAAAAAGAAGAGAACAGGAGAAATGTTTCAAATCAACCGCAATGTAGACCTGTTTATTCAAGTAGATCACGGGCCAAACTAGATGAAGTATGTGTATGTTTTCTCCAGTGGAGCAAATAGCAGCTTTGGGTTGTGTGAATTGTTTAGGAAAAAGGGGTTAAATGTCCCCACTCTCAGCACCATAGCCTGGAGAACATTGGGAGCATTTTAAGAAAAATGGTAAGCATTGGGAGCACTGGTCATGGATCTCACAAATCTTATCTAGATTGGTCCTAAAAGAAATATCCCCTTCATTTAATTTAGCTTTTGGTTTTTCAGGGCTAGCAATATTTTATTTAGATAATGCTGGATTTTTAAAAACATTATTATGCACAAAGGACACTGAATGAATTAGCAAATGAAAGTCAGAAAACATTTGGAGATCAAGATGTTTCCAATAAGCAAAAGTGTAAGTGGGAAGCATTTAACGATGATTGAGCCTGTGCAGTTTCTGACTTGCAGTGTCTAATCTCCATCACAAGTGCTTACAGATGGCTTGAGGTGGGGATGTTATGGGCTGCTAGAAAGCCTATCAGCCAATAAGTGACTGCCAGTGTTCATGTGAGGCAGAAGAGCTGAGTCAAGGACCCTACCATCTACATCATGTGGGTGGCTAGGTTCACACAACACAACAACCCATACTCAAGGCTGAGTATGGGTTTTTGTTGAAACATGGGTTGTTGTATTTTGTGAACCCAGCTATGCTAACAAACCATAGTTTGTTAACCATGAACAATCCACAAAAAGAAGCCATATTTCATTATTGGGTTGTGAATTACAATATAAGAGAGAATAAATATGGTATAACCATGATAAAGCTATAGTCCCAAGTTACATGCAAGTAGCATGGGTCCTTACGGGTGGGCAGCAGAAGACAATTCCATAGGTGACAAGTCTGTTATTGTGGAGAGTAATAGAGTAGTGATTCTTAGAGGGAAAAGCCTGTTATGTTTTATGCTATTCTTCACAGAAGCATTGAAAATGTGACCCACCCCTACATACACACACACACACACACACATTTCCCATCTGGAATGGTATAATCCATGTTAGGACACTAGGACAGGCCTGATGAATGTCTGAACTGCATCCACTGAAAAACATTGTTTCTGCGTTCATGTGAGGTGATATGAAATTTGACACACAAGTTTATCTTTGGGAATTAGTCATAACTGCTATATGGATCCTCCAGACTCAGATGCAGTGTGCCACTGCTCATGAGCAACAGGAGAGAGCTGTTTTCTTCAAACCCTGTGTGTGGGCTTCTTGGAAGTATTTAGTTGGCTATTGTAGGAAGCAGAATGCTTGACTAGATGGAACTTTTTGTCTGATCCAGCAGGGTTCCTCTTGTGTTCTGTACATGATGGTTAATCTGTGATGGTGCAGTTGCATATGCAACTCACCTCTTGAGGCTGTAGTCATCAAGTGATGCACATCAGATGAAGGACCAACTGTGTGGCAGGAGCAGCCCCAACTGCCTGGCCTGGCCATTGTTACTTGCTTTGCTTTTGGGTCAGATGGGGGTGGGGTGGATGGAATGTGCTTCCAGAGAGGGTTTTTCTCTTTAAGGGAGGCCTCTTTGCTGAGGTCAAGTCAGTCAGAACCACCACTAACATATGCAAAGGAGAAGGGCAGCTCCATCAGCTCCATCAGCTCCCACTCTGGAGGCATTCAAGGTGCAGCTGGACAGCCATCTGTCAGGGATGCTTTGACCTGGATTCCTGCATTGAGCAAGGGGGTTGGACTCGATGGCCTGGTAGGCCCCTCCCAACTCTACTTTTCTATGATTCTATGATTCCTTCTTGTGAGGATTCTAACTGCCATCAAGTCCGGAGTCTGAGAGAACTGTGTGGCACAAACAGCACTGTCCTCCCAGCCTGGACATGATCTGATCCATTCCTGATTTTGGTTTGGGGGTGGGTGGGTGGGGGATAGGTGCTTCCAGGAAGGGGATGCTCTCCCCAGAAGACAACCCACCCAAACCTGAGTAGATGTTATCAGGTGTAGCATGAGAGAATCTGTTCCTTTTTTTGTGAGTGCAAGAGCTACATGTGAAAGCTTACCCCTGCTGAGACAGTAAACAGGTTTGTTGCAACATGTTTGTAGGCCACCTTTTATTATGTAAACTGCTTTGAGAGCTTGTTATATATAACAAATATTATAAATAAATAACGGAGGTACAGCAATTAAGTCTCCTAGGACCTCCGTCTTCTATCCTCTGTTTCCAGCCAATAGCACACAATTCCTCTGCCACTAGACATTGAGAAATTTTATTTACCTAGCCACTTTTGCCCCTCCAACTGTCCTTCCCTCAGAATTTTATCTCAAGGAGCGCCTCCAGCAACATCAAGTAGGCCGCTCAACAAGATCTGCCACGGATGGCCTTCTCCCTGTCCCATCAGCCAGAGAAACCAGGCTGGTGGGGACTAGGAGGAGGGCCTTTTCTGTGGCAGCCCCCAAGTTATGGAACTCTCTCCGCAGTTACCTCTGCCAGTTACCTCTGCCCCTTCCTTGATTAGCTTCCGCCGTGCATTAAAAATGTGGCTTTTCAGGTGGGAATATGGGGTGGGTTAGGATTTTTAAGTTTTGTACTGTTTTTAATTGTGTTTTACACTCTGTTTTTCCTTGTATTTTATTGGACTGTACGTCGCTCAGAGTGGCCAGATGACTGGCCAGATGGGTGATTCAAAAATATAATAAATAAATAAATTCTGCTTCTATCCCTTTGCCTCCCATCTTCACCCTAATTCCTTTACTTCTCTTGTGTAATTTTCCTACCAGGCTTCCATGAAAGCTAGTGAAAAGGAGATGGAACAAAGGTTATCCACCTATTTCTTCACACTACAACAATTCCCATGGGGAGAGACAATCCCAGCGGTTGGAGAAGGCACTATGGTTGCCTTATCTCCCACCCACCCACCCACCCCCCGCAGCTATGCCTAAGGTCCTAATACATATCTGCCTTGGAGAGATGGGACGGGATGGGATGTGCTCACCAGAAGTTCAAGATTACCTGTAGGGCACAAACTGCAGAAATTCCCAGGTTGAATTCCCAGCATCTTGGCTGGAAAAACTCTTGCCTGAAACCCTGGAGAAATGCTGCCAGTCGGTATTGACAGGACTGGGCTAGATACATCAATGGTCTGACTCAGTATAAGGCAACTTCCATATGTTCCTATGCCTGTGTTCTAAGTCATATATCAATCAGCATAATATGAAAATGATCACTCCCCCCCCCCTCACTATTAGACAAAACACTCTCTTAGTCAAGCCAGTGCACTTTTTGGTCTTATAAGATCTCACAAATGAGCATTTATAAAGAGGGCAATGTCAAGACAACAGTACAATAAATTTTATGGGCTTCTGAAAGGAAGAACATTGCCGGACAAGAGCTGACAGTATTCCAAAAGCCTTACTGTTAAACATGCCCGTTTAGCAGAAGGTAGATAAGAGTTAAAGAGAAAGGAGGGCACTGAGGCATTAAGGGTACTATGGATTACTAACCCCTACCTTGATTTTCCTATGCACAAGAAGGAGTGAAGCTCCTCTTTTGGCTGTAGTTGAAAAGCTTCTGCATTTATGAACTGAAATGTTTGGCCCTGTTTTTCACAAATGCTTAAGCAACAGATGTATGCCCCGACTGGGAGCTTTCACTTTCTATTTTTAAAATCTGTGAAATCAGGAACATATGGGGCCTTAACTCTCCATGCAGTTTTAATAATGCTGATCTACTCAGCAACATATTGAGGCAGCTGTAGTTCCATTTTCTAGAGTCTGGGGATGCTGATCAAAGCTGGATGTCTTGCCTAGTGATAGTCCTTTGTAAGGTTATGAACAGACTATGCCAATAATTCCCAGGTAGCAGGGGACCTTGTTTTCTGACTTAAAATTGGAGGCACAATTCTCTCTTGCACCTGAAAAGGCTTACTTTTAGTGGGTAAAAGTAAGAATTGCCCACCCCCATTTCTGCATTAGTCACTGTTGTGCGTGCCTCCAGGTTGGAAGGAGGCAAGCCTAGAGCACTGACTCATGCAGAGACACAATAGGGCTGTGCAGATATTACATTCAGCATTGACTGAATACATATTACAAGTCCAACTCAAGGTGCTGGTTTTGACATATGAAGTCTTACATGGCTTAGGACCAAAACACCTGACAGAGTGCCTCTTCCAATATGAAGCTGCCTGTACATTATGATAGTCATTTGAGGCCCTCCTCCAGGTGCCTCCTCTGAGGGAAGTTCAGAGGATGGCAACAAGGAAGAGGGCCTTTTCATTGGTGCCCCCCCAATTGTGGAATGCTCTCCCCACTGAGGCCCACCTGGTGCCAACATTGTCATCCTTTCGGTGCCAGGTTAAAACTTTACTCTCCTCCCAAGCATTTGACAACATATGATAAGATTTTAACTGGTCCTGGGATTTTTATTGTTGAGTGTTTTAAATTCTTCTGTAATTTTTTTATATATTATGTTGTAAATCTTTTGTAAACCATCCAGATAGCTTTGGCTTTTGGGTGGTATAGAGGTCGTGGTGGTGATGATGATGATGATGATGATGATGATGATGATGATGATGATGATGATGATATAGGATAGGCACTGGCCCCACCACTTTCCTACTTGCATAACTTCTGAAAGAGCCTACCCTCGTACAACATGTATTGTGTATGCTCTGTACCTTGCAATTGGTGATCTTGCAAATTATTGCAATAAGTATGGTCCTCTGATTGTGCACAGACTCTTTCACCAGTTATTGTGAGCGTATGTAGAGATGAGATGGGGTCAGTCAGTGTGATCCTACTCCCTCCCATGATGTGTGCTCAGTGAACACTGAATGTAATGTCTGCAAAGTCCTATACAGCAGCTTCCTCTGAGGAGGAGGAGGATTATATTTATTTGTATCCCGCCTTTTCCCCAACACTGAGACTCAAGGCGGCTCACAACCTTTAAAACTCATACAATTAAAACAGAAATAGAAAAATACAAAAGTTAAAAATAGAATTAAATCATCAATAATACTAAAAATATAAGGTGCTGGAGTGAACAATGCAACTTCGGACAGTTGGTAGAGAATCACATTTTTGAATGCTCTATGTTTTGCTTTTGAATTCCTGCAAGTAGAAACTAGCGCAACAGGGAATGAGTTGAGATAGAACCTTTCTCCCTGATCTCTTAGGCTTTTTGCTTTGGGAAAGAGTAAGTTTGGTTTTTTGTTTACATGGGAAGGAGGCTTTCCAAAAATGTTATAGTACAGCTGCAGATGGAAGTAATATGGTCCTTCTATAAACACATACTTCTGCAGGCAAAGACCCAGCCTCAAAAATTTTAGAGCAAATCCTTAGGGGAAGGTTTGAGACAATAAATCAGCACCCCTGAGTTCGGATTTCATGTTGTCCTTTTAGTCTTCAAATCATGGATTGAGGTCCACAGTGGGATTGCAAGTGCAACCTCACCTAAGTGCCACCACAGAGAGAAAGAGAAGGAAAAACATGGAGAAAGGGAAACAGAAAGGAAGATAAAGAGACAGAGAAGAAGAGATTTAGAGAGATAGACACTCAGCAGGAACATGATAAAAGGGTATAACCGCCCAGAGAGCTTTGGCTATTGGGCAGTATAGAAAGAAATACTGCAGTATTTATTTAAATGTAAAAATAATATATAATATTTAAACAGTGACCATACATCCCAGGTTGTACACTGAGATTAAGGACATGTCCTATGTCTGGAAGGCTTGAAGATCATTGATCAATTCTGCATCTTCATTAGCTCTATGAACTGGAATAGATAACTTTCCTGTACGTATAAATTCTGGAAGGGTAGTCATCTTAATCTCTAATTGGAAAACAAAGTCCTATGAAAGCTTAAAGACTCACAAACTGATTATGCGACAAAACATGTTTTAATCTTTATGGTACCACAGTGCTCTGCTATATCTTTTTGGGTTTGCTTAATTAAAATGTTTCTGTTCATAAAATCTTTTTAGAAACGACTATCCCAGTTTTTATTTTGACATTATGCTAGAGATGGATGTATATTTGTGAAAGCAAACACAATGTTCTTCCCATTTTATATTATTTAAAGAAAATTAATCAGAAGTAGCAGCATTACTGCATTGGTGTGGCTCAGTGTAGTATCTGAAATGAGAGGTTCCAAAGGGAAACATTTTTCTTTTCACAGTTGCTCTCTCTTGATCTTGAATGTCTACAGTGCCTCTGGCTTGAAGGGCAAGGAAAGTAAGTAATACTACCTTGTTTAACTAAGCTGTTGCGTACCTTGCTTAGAATCTAGGTAGATGGACCAGACCACCTAACTTGAAGACCTACTTGAAGGGAAATTCTTGGACAGTGATATGCAAGAATGGAGGATTCCTGAGACAAGATCGCCCTCTAATGGAAAAAGAAAATAAAGAACACTTGCTCCTGTCGTGGATAAATCGCAATGCTGAATTCCCTTTTAAACTGTGATATTAATTAGATCACAGATTTTCGAACTGTGTTAGTGGGACCCTGGGTGGTTCCTTGAATGTTTATCATAGATCCCTTAATGAGAAAATAGGCAATAGCAGTCAAGTCTCTCTGAAAGATACCTAGCCCACTGCAACAGACTCCCCCCTGCAATGCACAGCCGTGGGTGGGTGTTGGGTTTCTTCTAGAGTCCTCAGAAGAATTAACATCTTATAGGTTTGGGCTTTTAAGAAACTCTGAATAGCTTACTGATAACACTAACTTGCCCTTACCCACTTTCTCCAAGTGAATGCCAGTGAATCTCTTGTAAATGACCTAAACCTCAATTAAACTACTTCCTCCTGATGAATTAACAAGGAAATTAACATCTTTGAGCAAGCATTCCTTTTGAAACCAAACAGCTAATTAATATTTCTTCACAAATGAACTAAACCTTTGCTAATAAAGAAATCACTCTTTGGGAATGTTTGAAATATACTTTCCCCCTCCTATTGCTCTGAAAGATCTAACCTTTTGCCAAATTTAAATTATTATTGGAAGGAACAATCCTATGGCCCCTAGTCAATGTCTGAGGGGCCATAGAATAGTTCAGATTTCCAGCTCCAAGTCCACTCGCAGCTGGCATAGAAAGAACTGCACCAGCTGCTCTCCACGGTCAGGAAAGCAACCTCAGAGTGGGGGACAGGAGAAGGGGTGTGTGTGGAGGGCAGGGTGGAGAGGAAACAGGATAGAAAGTATCCTGAAGCTGCTCCAGCCTCCTTCCCTCTCCCTCCAAAATGCCATTGCTAGATGGCCAAAGAAGTCAAGAGAAAATTTATTTACAGTCATGCCTTGGATTGAGAGCATAATTCGTTCCAGAAACGTGCTTGTAATCCAAAACACTCTTATATCAAAGCGAAATCCCCCCAAAAAAATTTGTACAGAGATTTTTAATTTAAGCCGTACTACAGTACTTGTATTGCAAGACGTTGCTTGTATATCAAGTTAAAAAAAATTAAAAAAATATTTAAAAATTTGCTTGTCTTGCAAAACGCTCTCAAACCAAGTTACTTGCAATCCAAGGTATTATTGTATTTATTTATTTATTATATTTATATCCCACCTTTTTTCCTGCAAGGAACCCAAAGAGCTTACATAATCCTCCTCCTCCTCTCCATTTTATCCTCACAACAACCCTGTAAGGTAGGTTAGGCTGAGAGTCAGTGACTGGCCCAAAGTCACCCAGTGAGTTTCATGGCCGAGCGGGGACTAGAACCCGGATCTCCTGAGTCCCAGTCCAACACTCTCACCACTACGCCACACTGGCTCTGTTTCCCAGTATGAGCAGTTTCCCAGTATGGTTACTCAACGCAAACTTGTCATAACTACCATGCAGAGTGCGAGGAGCGGGGAGGTGAAGATCACCTCCACTGCTCCTCCCGCTCCTCCGAGGCTTATGCTCATCTCCATGGGATTGCACCCTTATTAATTTTATCAAGCACACAAAATAGTCACATATGCTATTGTTTGTTTCATAACTGTATAATACAAAAATGTCATTGGTTTGCATTTGAAGTGAAAGTGAGGGTGATAGATTAATAGAAATAAAAGGCAAAATTGAAGATTATTACATGATGCCACCTAAGAGAGATAAGAAATTGGATAAAGCTGAGGAAGAATTTGTGCAGTTAACAGCTGACAATATTAAAGAAATTTTTGCAAAAGAACTAAAGAGTTATTAGAAAAGGAGAGAGGAAAAAGAGGAAAAGGGAAGAGAAATTGAAAAAAATGCTAGAGGAAAAATTGAAATGAGGTGTGTAAAGATGGAGTAAGATAGAGATATGAAAATAGTTGAACAAATAAATTCCTTGACTGAAACAGTTCAGAGTTATGAAAAAACAATTCAGGATATGCAAATAAAAATTCAAGCATGAGAAGGAATTAGCAAAAAGATGAAAGAAGTTGTTAAGCGTGCTTTTGCAACCCGAGACACTGGGAGAGAGGCAATCCAGAAGAAATTGAGAAATATTGTAGGCTTTCTAGAGGACCTGTTTAAAGAATTTTTGAGTTTAGACCAGGAATGTACAACAGGCGTTGAGTGGTCATATAGAATAAATTGAAGTTGAGCACATCAGAAAAATTTGAAAAAATTAGAGATATTTGAAGTTTTTCGGTATCAGTATAAGAGTTAAGGGTGATGGGTTTTTTTAACAAAAGCACACATGCAGGAAAAGTTTTAAAGGTCAATGACAAAAAGATAGAAGTCTTTGCAGATGTGTATCCAGATATTCTGAAGAAAAGGAGGGAATTAAGATTTTTGACTTTGTATTTAAGCGAGAAAAATATTGATGGAGTAATCACGTTAGACTTAGTGATTCAGTTCAGACAACACGCTAAGCCACAGTGGTTAGCAACTGTGGCTTAGCATGTTATCTGAATACAGTCAGTGTTTCTTGGCGAGGCTCAAAGTTGATTGCTGGAGACAGGAACCAACTGCAAGCTTGTGTTGCTGTGGCAAAGGGTGGAGTGCAGAGGAAGCCCTTATGTAGGGCTTCCTGCAGCTCCCAGCTGGTCTGCATTAGCAGGCCTGGGAGCAGCTGGAGGTTTGGGGCAGGATTCTGCAAAGATAGCAGAGTGGGCTGGGCTGCTGTCTGGAAAGCAACCACCAGATGGAGCTGCAGAGCTCCATCTGCACAGATCCTGACACAGGGTGACAGAAATCACTGCTGCTGGGCCTCGCACCTTGCTTTGGATGCATGTAAGCCTCCGGGTTCGGGCAGAGGGCATTGGATCGCACCCTTAGTGAGTGGCAACAAAATTCATATGGAATGAGAAAATGCCTAGAATAAAAGCTCTGATATTATTTGATGGGAAAAAGAGGGGGACAATCAGTTCCAAATCTGAAACTGTATTACATTACAAGTTGTATCAATTGGATTGTAGATTGGTTATTAGAACCTAATTATTTATCTCCTTATCTGAAAGAGCTCTGGTTAAGGCTCCTCTGCATGAAACATTATGGGGGAAATCATACCTGTAGAACAATTAAGACCAAAAAAAGGTGTTAATTTCACATTTATTAAGAGTATGAGATCAATAGGGGTGAAATGGTTAAGTCCTCCTGTATCGCCAAAATAGAAGCGGGTGTAAGCCCAAATTATAAAATCTGGAAGGAAAATTACCTTTTTAGGTATAAGGATGTTTTGGAGCAAAATAATATAGTGTCATACTCAGAAATAAAATGAAATTAAATAGTGTCCCCCCCCTCCATTGTTCAATTTTTCCCCACATTCAATCATCAGTGAATATCTTAAATAGAACCAACAGCTCAGAAGAAATATGACAGAGTTTGAGTAACTGATAATGAGACAGAAAGAACATTTGGGGCACAATCCTATCAATTGCACCCTCGATGCTTGTAAGCCTCCAAACTTGAAGGTTTATGAGCACCCAGTGCAGAGCGGGAGGAACGGTGGAGGCAATCTTCACCTCCCCTCTCCTCCCGCTCTGCAATTCAGCTAGATGGCCAATTTTGGCCATCTAGCTGTGGCACTTTGGAGGGGGAGGGAAGGAGGCTGGAGCACCATCAGGATACCTGATATCCTGGTGGCTCTAGTCGTCTCCTCTCCCCACCCCCTTCACCCCCTCTCTGAGGTTGGTTTTCTGACCTTGGAGAAGCAGCCAGTGCGGTTCTTTCCACAATGGCTGTGAGGGGGGAAGGGGGATCAGAGCACAGATCTGCAGCTCCAAAGTCAGAGCTCTGTCTCCAACCTCAGATCTGGGAATCCGAAGAATCCTATGGCTCCCTAGATGCTGTCCAGGGGGCCATAGGATCACTCCCCCCATATCTAAAATCTATAAATTACTATTAAAATAGGAAATGAAACCAGAACAGATTAAAGATTATATAGTTAAGTTGGCACAAAGTATTGGAAAGAATATTCCAATGGAAATATGGGGAAACATCTGGAGCAAGAGCCATAATTTTTCATTAAACATGTCAATTAGAAAAAAAAATATCTGTATAAACTGATGACAAGGTGGTATATAACATCAGTCAAAATAAATGAAATAAGGAAGAATTATCCAGTTAATTGTTGGAAATGTTAGAAACAAATCGGAGATTTTTTTTATCATGTATGGTAAATGCTCTTTGGCAATATATATATATATATATATATATATATATATATATATTATTTTGTACCTTAATTTTGTACCTTAATATTTTCTCTATATTTTTTATTAACCATTCACACACACACACATACACACACACACACACACACACACAGTGTATATGTTGGTTGCAGCAAGAATATTGTATGCAAAAACGTGGAGAAGACAAATAATATCTTCCCTCCTAAGGATGGAGAAAATGTGGGACTTTGCTATGATGGCAAAACGAACTTACAGTGCAATCCTATGGCTGCTAGACAGCATCTAGATGGCCACAGGATTATTTGGAGTCCCAGCTACGACCTCAGAAACCCGCTCTGAGGTCGGAGCTGAGACTCTGAGCTCAGAGTGCCTCCCCCCTTGCAGCCAGTGCAGAAAGAACCATACCGGCTGCTTCTCTGAGGCCGCAAATGGGACCTTGGAGACAGGGTTTTGTGGGCGTTCTGGGGAGGGGAGGAGACAGGCGCCACCACGATATGCAGTATCCTGGCAGCACCCCGGCCTCCTCCCCTTAAGCTTTGAGGTGTGACATTTAAATGACTGAAATCGGCCAGCTACGTGTTTTGCAGGATGGGAGGCGCGCAGAGGCGACCTTTGCCTCCGCAGTCCTCCCACCTTGCGTAGGGTGCCCGTAAAATCCGCTGAGTCTGGAGGTCTACAGACATCCAGATTGGATTGCGCCCTTATTATATTAGAACTGCTGAAAAAAGACAAGGAGGGGATACATTTGTTAAAAAAAATTGGACATGCTTTATTCATTTCTGTAGATGTAAAGCAATATATCCAAATATTCCGTTTTGTTTTTCAATAAACTTGATTTAGTTATTTATAAAATTTATGGATAAATAAAGAAGAAAAAATGTGTATTGATAACTTTAGATTTAAGAAACATATAATCCATATATGGTAAGTGAATGTGAATATATATATATATATATATATATATATATCTTATTTAAGTGATTTAGGGTGCAATCCTATGGAGATGAGCATAAGCCTTATTGACTGAAGTATATATTATATATTATATTACTCTACTGTTATTATATGGTGGGAAAACAAGTTTCAGGATGGTTGTATTAGCAGAACCACAACTTAATTTTAAAAAAATTAAACGTGATAGCCCAACACTAATTCCTGTCTGCTCCTTGCAAAAGGAAGTTGCTGTGTATAGGTTTATCAGCTGCTCTTCCAAATATTGGTACCTTTCTTTTCTCCCCCGTCACAGCCAAGAACAATTTCAATTATGCAAACATCATTGCAAGGAGGGTTAACTCCCCCTCCTCCAGCACCACAGCCTTAATCAAATTTGCCCCCCTAGCTGCTTTTAGACAAAGAAAAAGACATCAGGAGATCTGATCACAGAGCACTCACATACTGAGTTTGGCCCTAAGAATTTTGTGTTCCAAATAGTGCTCTCACTGCATCATAAGGTTCTAAAGGTACAATCCTATGCACGTTTAGACAGAAAAAAAGTCTTACAACACCCAGCATTCCCCAGTTAGGATTGCACCTTAAGTCAGTTTTCCAATTAAAAATAAATTAATAAATCCACTATTTGTTTCATCAAGGGAAGAAGCCACAGATCAATGCTGAGGCATATGCTTTGCAGTCACAAGGTGCCAGGCACCAGCCCTCACTGGTGTCTCCTGTTAACAGGATCTCATTAGCAAGATTGACAAAGACCTCTCTCTGCCTAAGATGCTGCAGAGCTGCTGCCAAACATAGGCAGTCCAGGGCTAGATGTACCAAGGTCTGACTTGGCATAAGACCTCTTCATAGATAAGTTGCAGCTAGTTTACCGGTACTTGTGCCCCAGTTCTGCAAGCGATGGGAGTGTTTCAGGGACATAGCACTTACCCAGCTTTGGTTTCCTTTGGAATGAGGTCACTGGAGGCTTATTGCCATTTTGTAATATGTGTGTTAATTTACAAATACAGTAATACCTTGGATTGCAAGTAACTTGGTCTGAGAGCGTTTTGCAAGACAAGCAAAAAAAAATTTAAAATTTTGACTTGATAAACGAGCAAGGTCTTGCAAGACAAGTACGTAGGGATGTAACCACTCGCCTCGAGCAGGCGTAGCGGGCCAAAATCGGCCCCGCTCACGCCCGCCAGAGACTCGCTTTGATATAAGAGTGTTTTGGATTACAAGCACGGTTCCGGAACGAATTCTGCTTGCAGTCCAAGGTATTACTGTATACAGATTGCGCATAGATGGAGGTACAACATTAAACTTTGACAGATATCCCAAAGTTCACTGCTCCTGCATCAGGTGGCCACCAGCATCCTAAGATTTTTGAAGAGCTCAACTCAGCAATCTGTGTGTCTTTTCCCTAGTCTGGTCTCAGTCTGATTGCATTGCAAGACTACAGGCAGATGGATCGTAACATTCTTTAGTGAGGAGTGGGGAAAGGCATTCCATTTGGACATTTGCTGGCTATTAAGTGGCATCAGCCTAATGCTGAGTTCCCATGACAAATTATGTCTTTAATTTACCTATGATAATGGATGTGCCTGGGCCAGACCTGTCTGGACGGCTTCAGGCCCACCTCCCTTTCTTAGAATTGACAACCACTGAATTGAAAGGTACCCCAGGAGATCATCCAGCTGAACTCCCCCATGACAAGATCATTACATGATAATAAAATTCCATGAAATTCTTCTCCTGCGCAGGGGGGTGGGTGATCACCACAGCATGTTCAGCAAGGGAAATATGCATTTCACGCCAGGAAAGTATGACTTGCAGCAACATCATGCTCAGACAAAGAGACTGAAGTCTGACTTGGAAGCTTTTATAGGAGTCCAGTCATACCACGTGGCCTGCTCTGGCCTATGACTGCCAAAATTCTACCTGTGTGTTTGTTTTGCAATGTATGAAAAATGGGGCCTGCTCAGTGTGATGAATAAAAAATGGGGCCTGCTCAGTTCAGTGTTCATTGTGTAATGACCAATGAATGGGTACAAATGCCTATTTCTGGCAGTGGCTCCAGCAGAGGAGATGGTTTGAGGGGCCACTCCTGGCAAGCACCATCTTATTTTCTCAGAATGCCCTGGACATCAGAAAACAACAAAAGCAGCAACCACTGCCACAAAACCCTATATAAAAGGAAGAAAACAACAACAAATGTGAGAAATGAAACAAATGTGATTTGTGCGATGAATAATTAGACAAATGTGATTTTTACAAATGGATAACGGAACAAATGAGTTCTTTCATAATGAAAATGAGCAGAGGACAGCCTGCAGAGGACGGATTACCGGGCACCCAACGTGACAGCGAGCAAGAGGCTGAGGGTCAGTCAAGTGGAGGCAATCAAACCAAGGCCTACAGCAAGAGGAAGAGAAGAGTACTCGTAGTGGGAGACTCCCTCCTGCGGGGGATCGAAGCCAAAGTATGTCGCGAAGACCCATGGACTCGCCAGGTGTGCTGTCTCCCCGGGGCACGGATTAAGGATGTGTCAGAGCAGCTGCCGAGGCTCATGCAGCCCACCGACACATACCCCTTTCTTCTCTTCCACGTGGGTACAAATGATACTGCCAAGCGGAGTTACAAAGAAATCACGGCAGACTTTGAAGAGCTGGGAATGGAACTCAAGAACTTCGGGGCCCAGATAGTTTTCTCATCCATCCTTCCAGTACTTGGAAGAGGCATAGAAAGGGAAAGAAAAATACTCCGAGTGAATGACTGGCTACGAAGGTGGAGCCGACGTGAGGGATTTGGATTCTGGGACCACGGGCTACACTTCCTGGAAGATGGACTGCTGGCAAAGGATGGGTTGCACCTCACAAGGACTGGGAAGAATGTGTTTGGCCACAGCATGAGGAACTTAATCAGGAGGGCTTTAAACTGAATCCAACAGGGAAGGGAGACATAAACTCGGGGGTACCAATGGAAGAAGGCCTCTATGCCACAATGGAGAGAACAGCTCCAGTGGTGCCCATTGATAGTCTACCACAAAATGTAGGGGGAAAGTCGGACTATAAAGCACATAGTCTTCAATGTCTCTATACTAATGCCCAGAGTATGGGCAATAAACAAGACGAACTTGAACTCTTGATACATGAGGGCAAGTACGACTTGATAGGGATAACTGAAACCTGGTGGGATGACTCCCATGACTGGAATACAGCAATTGAAGGGTATAACTTGTTCAAAAGGAACAGAAGCAACAGAAAGGGAGGTGGAGTTGCACTGTATGTTAAAAATACGTATCTCTGCACAGAGATACAGGAAGAGGAGCTTGGCAGCCCCATTGAGAGCATCTGGGTTAAAATAAAGGGGGCAAAGAATAAAACGAACATGGCGGTTGGAGTCTACTACCGACCACCCAATCAAGGAGAAGACGAGGATGGAACTTTTCAAAAGCAAACTGCCATTGTTTCAAGGAGGCACGATGTGGTAGTAATGGGAGACTTCAATTTCCCTGATATCTGTTGGGAGACTTATTCAGCCAAACATGGCCCCTCCAAGAAATTCCTGAGCTGTGCTGCTGATAACTTCCTCCTACAGAAAGTGGAGGAAGGAACAAGAGGATCGGCTATCCTTGACCTGATTCTAACCAACAGAGACGAGTTAGTGGATAAAGTGGCAGTTTCGGGAACTCTGGGGGAAAGTGACCATGTTATACTTGAGTTCTTGATTCTAACGGAAGCAAAAGCTGAGTGTAGCCAAACACGTACCCTGGATTTTAGGAAAGCCAATTTTAACAAACTCAGAACAATGATTAGTAAGATCCCATGGCAAGTGACTCTCACGAGAAAGGGAGCCCAGGAGGGGTGGGAGTTTTTAAAAAAGGAAATTTTAAAGGCACAATTGCAAACAATTCCCACAAGGAAAAAAGGCAGAGGGCAACAGAAGAAGCCAATGTGGCTTCACAATAAACTCAAAGATGACCTGAAAACAAAAAAGGACACAGTATAGGAAGTGGAAGGAAGGACAGGCTACAGGGGAAGAGTACAGGCAGGTAGCACAGAACTGCAGGAATAGTGTCAGGAAGGCTAAAGCTGAGAATGAGCTAAGGTTAGCGAGGAATGCTAAAAGCAACAAAAAAGCTTTCTTCAGATACATGCACAGTAAAAGACAGAAGAAACAACTGGTGGTTCAACTACGCAATGAGGATGGCAAATTGATAACAGAAGACAAAGAAAAGGCAGAATTGTTCAATTCCTACTTCGGCTCGGTCTTCTCCCAAAAGAGGGTCTATGACCCCCCTGGCAAACCTGAAGTGCAGACTGAAGGGGCAGGATTGCAGCTTGAGATTGATAGGCAAATGGTCAAGGAGCACCTGATTACTCTGAACGAGTTTAAATCTCCAGGGCCTGATGAGCTGCATCCTAGAGTAATAAAGGAACTGGCAGAAGAACTCTCAGAACCACTGTCTATTATCTTTGAGAAATCATGGAGGACAGGTGAAGTGCCAGACAACTGGAGGAGGGCAAATGTTGTTCCCATCTTCAAAAAGGGCAAGAAGGAGGAACCTGGGAACTATAGGCCAGTCAGTCTGACATCAATCCCCGGGAAGATTTTTGAGCAGATTATAAAGAAGTCAGTCTGCAAGCACCTTGAAAACAATGCAGTGATTACTAGAAGCCAGCATGGATTTGTCAAGAACAAATCCTGTCAGACTAATCTGATCTCATTTTTTGATCGGGTAACCTCCCTTGTGGACTGTGGGAATGCTGTGGACATTATATATCTGGACTTCAGCAAAGCTTTCGACAAAGTGCCTCATGATATCCTGATTAGTAAGCTAGCTAAGAGTGGGCTAGATGGAACAACTATCAGGTGGATCCACAATTGGCTACAGAATCGGACTCAAAGAGTGCTTATCAATGGTTCCTTCTCAAACTGGGGAGAGGTAACGAGCGGGGTACCACAGGGCTCGGTCCTGGGCCCGGTGCTCTTCAACATTTTTATTAGTGACTTGGATCAGGAGGTACAGGGAATGCTTATCAAATTTGCAGATGACACAAAGTTGGGTGGAACAGCTAATACTCTGGAAGACAGAAACAAAAGTGACCTCGATAGGCTGGAGCGCTGGGCCGAAAACAACAGAATGAAATTTAATAGGGATAAATGCCAAGTGCTGCACCTAGGGAGAGGAAACCAAATGCAGAGTTACAGAATGGGGGACACTTGGCTCAACAATACTACAAGTGAGAAGGATCTTGGAATTGTGGTAGATCACAAACTGAATATGAGCCAGCAATGCGATGTGGCTGCAAAGAAGGCAAATGCAATTTTGGGCTGTATTAATAGAAGTATAGCTTCCAAATCGCGGGAAGTGATAATTCCCCTTTACTCGGCACTGGTTAGGCCTCATCTTGAGTACTGCGTCCAGTTCTGGGCACCTCACTTTAAGAAGGACATAGACAAACTGGAGAGGGTTCAGAGGAGGGCAACAAGGATGATAAAGGGACTGGAAACAAGGCCCTATGAGGAGAGACTGAAAGAACTGGGCATGTTTAGCCTTCAGAAGAGGAGACTGAGGGGAGATATGATCGCACTCTTCCAGTATTTGAAGGGATGTCACACAGAGGAGGGCAAAGATCTCTTCTCGATCATCCCAGTTTGCAGGACACGGAATAATGGGCTCAAGTTACAGGAACCTAGATTCCACCTAAACATCAGGAAAAATTTCCTGACTGTCAGAGCAATAAGACAATGGAATCAACTACCTAGGGAGGTGGTGGACTCTCCCACTCTGGAGGCATTCAAGGTGCAGCTGGACAGACATCTGTCAGAGATGCTTTGACCTAGATTCCTGCATTGAGCAGGGGGTTGGACTCGATGGCCTTGTAGGCCCCTTCCAACTCTACTTTTCTATGATTCTATGATTCTATGAAAACAAATATAATAAAGAAATGAAAGTCACTCACTGCCTTGCGGATCCGGCTAGTTATTTTTGTAATTCCCTCCTTTGGCCAGAGTGTGGTAGTGGAACATAGTCTGAATCCCTGGCTGCTATTCTCTTCAGGCTCCAGATTTAAGACCCATTGTGGACTCGTCCCCTGTCCCCTTGCCTTGTCTGCTTCATAATTTTTCTTCTCCGTGGCTTTGCACCCCTCCTGAATTCTGCAGTGTAAGTGTATATTTGTGATACCCAATATCATTTCCGTAACAATGCTGAAACATAATACAGAACACCTTTGCCCTCCACATATGTTGCACTACAACTCCTCATGCAAGCTGGGAATGATTGGGGTTGTAGTCCAACGTATCTGGGGGGGGGGGACCAGTTTGGGGAAGACTGATATAGAGGATGAGCATCACAGCCTCCTGCCTGCAGGTTTTAAAAAGTGACTTCTATAAAGGAACCCTGGTTTGGATATTTAAAATATTATATATATATATAATGCACGCATCATATATATATATATATATATATATATATATATATATTCTGAACTCTTCAGTAAAGATGGTTCCAGCAAGACAATTTGTTTCTAACCTTAGGATTTTCAGGTCCTGCAAAAGTGACCCCTTTTCTCTTCCAGAAATGTCTAATTGATGGGATTGAGAGAGTGCTATTATAAGGAAGCAAGGAAAGGTGTCAGGCATCCCTCTCCCCTGTGGTGTTATCCTTGAGCAAGCCTGCCTGAGGTGTGATGTCCAGCTTTCTGAATTCTTCTTCCTGAGCTGAATACTGAGTGGTGTTTCAGTATGTGTATAGCAAACACTACAGGATTGGTCAGGCATCAGTCCAGCACACAGTTTATCTCAGGCCTTGGCTAGATTTTTTTTTTCTTTCTTTCACTGTACCATCTCCCTCAAAATGATTTCACTGTATCTGGCTGGTATTTAAGTATTGCCTTAAATACTCTGGGTCAAAGTCTCTCAGAAATGTGCTCCTTTTCCCAGTGTTGTTTTGTGGAATCCAGCCATTAATTATCTTGTGTTATTAAGCTTTGGTAGGCTGCATATTGGTTCTTTTTGTACAATCTGGACTTTTCAGGAGTACTAAGGCTATGTGGGTGTCTGGCCACACGGGTCCGCAGCATTCCAGCCAGTATGCAAACAGATTTCTATAAACACAGGCAAGTACAAACCTACCCAAATTATGCTGTGCCAACCAACAATAAATCTTGAAAACTGCTGAAATCCTCCATTAGTCAGGGGCAGGGCAGGGAATAGGGCAAACATTATTACAATGCTGACTCACTGAACAGAAATAGATAGATTAGATAGATAGATAGATAGATAGATAGATAGATAGAATATGTAGTAATAAGGTTTAAATATACATTTAAAAATGTTTCTTTACAATGACACGCTGGAGAACTTCAATGGATACAGTTCGCTGGGAGAGCTGCATTCAAAAGTCAGTTCAGCCAAGAGATTTGCCAGATGGCCTTGGACAAGCCACCCTTCCCAGCCTTCTCAGCTCCCTATCTGTCATGTGGGATTTAGAGGCCCCCACCTCACTGGGTGGCAATGCACGCATCATAAAGCAAGCATGCTGACATCATTCTGTCACACCACAGCATGTGTGTGGCTCCTGTCCAGAATGAAAAGGTATGGCCATGCAGATAAGACAGAGTAGGAGTGATACGCAGTGGCTGAGGGGGGCGGGGTATCATTTAGGTCACCAGAAGCCGTTTTCACACATATCCCAAAGGTGCCCTCAGGTTGTACCACTTTGCTTTTTCCAATATAAGTGATCGATTACTATTCACTAGTATGTAAAGGGGGGGGGAAGTACAGCAGAGCAGCCAGGGACATTTCAGTGGAGACAAAATCTGCCTAGCCTTCACCAGCAGGGATCCCACAATGGCTGGGTTCACATGTCACTTTTAAACCCAGAGAGGTCCTGGAACCTCTGTGGGTTTAAAGCTGCCCCAGGCCCCGGCTGTGCCCAGGCACAGTGGGGGTCTGGATGCCCCACCTCTCCCCTCGTCCTCCCTCAGTCCTCCCATCCGGTATCCCAGGGGACCCTGCGCCGGAGCACAGGGGGCAGTGAGAGGGGATGACAGCTGTAAAACGTGCCCAAGCAGCACTTTCACCAGTTGCCATTTGCCCTTCCTCCATGGGGCCGCTTCTCAGCTGAGTTGCGGCCCTGCTGAGCAACAGGAACAAGCACCATGGAGCTGCATTTCCTCGAGAGGAAACACACTGCCACAGTGCTCGTCCTGGGCCTTTTTCGGAGCGGCCGCCACAGAGGCCACCCCAAGAAAGGCCCCTCCCCATCCCTCCTCGCGGCCCCTGCCTTGCCCCCCCCAACTGCCCCCCCCGACTTACCTTATCCTCTGGTGGCAGTGAGGCGAGGCGGCAGCTGCCGCTGCTGCACACCCCTTCCTTACTGAGTCTCAAAGTGGGACTGGGCAAGGTAGGGGCATGCTGCGGCAGCATGCTCTGCCGGGTGCCCCCTCCCCAAGCAGGAGGAGGCTTGCCCCCTTCCTGCTGCTGACTGTGGCGCCCATGGATGTGACAGTCAGCAATGGGGGGGCCCTCAGGCCGATTGGACATGCAAGCTGCTAATTGCCTAACTGCCGCCCCCTGACATCGCCAGCTTTAGTGACATCAGGAGGTGGTGGCTGTGCCTGTGCTTATGCCGATTGGCCACACATGCAGCCAATTGGCCTAAATGCCTTGACCCCCCCCCCATTGCTGGCTGACAGTCAGCAGTAGGAGGGGGACAAGGCGGGGGCGAGCTGGGGGGTGCTTCTTTTCCCTCCCACCTGCTGTGCCGATTGCCCAGTGAGACAATCAGCACGGCACTCGGGAGGGGCACTCGGCACGAGCAAGACATGCTGTGCTGGCCTTCCTCAAGAGGAAGGCCAGCACAGCAGGTCCTTCAACCCGTGGTGACGCAGCGCGGGGGTAGAGGAGGCAACTTCTGGCCGCCTCTTCTACCCCTACGCTGTGTCCCTGCCTGTCTTTACCTGGCCATGGGAAGGAAGGAGCTTCTTAAGCTCTCCCCTCTCCATGGCCAGGTGAAAGGACGGGTGGCTACGCAGCAAAGGGGTCGAGGATGAGGAGCTGCCTACGCCGCTGCTGCTGCTGCTGCTGGCAGAAAGCAAGGTAAGTCGGGGGCCAGCCAGGCAGCAGGGTGGCGAGACAGGAGGACTGCAGCATCCCCTCTTCCCGCTTGGGAAAGGGGCATGTGGCAGACACCAGGGGCTCTCCCCACGCTGCTGCCGATGCAGAGCATCGGCAGCAGCACGCAGGGAAGCCGATGACAGTTGTTTGTTGCTCTGGCCCCTTTTGCCCCTTTTGGCATGCAGTAGGGTTAGCGTGCTGTCCGGATTCGGACGACACGCTCAACCTCAGTAGGTTTAGCAAACCCTACCGGAAGCTATGGTTTAGCAGGGTGGCTAAGGAGACTCTCCTTAACCACCCTAACTAAACCTTCCCGGGTTCAGATGACTTTTTAAACCTCAGTAGGTTTACTGTACAATTAAACTTAATTGGGGTTTAACATGCTGTGCGAACCCAGTCAATGTGTCTTGGTGTCAGAGCTTATGAGGATGCACTCCACTCTCTAGGACAGTCTTTTTCAACCTGGTGCCCTCCAGATGTTTTGAGATACAACCATTGGCCATGCTGGCTTGGGCTGATGGGAGTCGAAAACATCTGGAGGACACCAGGGAGTGTAAGCCTGCTCTAGGAGCCCTTGAAATTGACGGGCCGCTGCTATTCACGGAACAGGTAAAACATACTTGTTTAAAGCACCTTCCATACCACTGCTATAATAATATAAAAGCCACCAAAGTGGCCCGATTGTTCTAATATTTACTAGTCCAGCAGGTGGCAGAAACAGGCTCCCATAATTTGCAAAAATGTTTAGAGCCTTGCTATACATGATCCAGAAAAATGAAATTTCAAAACATGAAGCCAGGTGCTAGGGCAGCTCAGAGCCTCTTTTCCTGCTTGAGTAGAGTCTTGGGTTTCAGAGCAAGCACAGGAGCTACACTCTCAGATTTATGGGGATTTGAGGCCAGGGGGGAGTCAGGCCCATTTCTGAGGTGGGAGTAGTTTGAACCAATGATGAAATACACTCCAGCTCTGATGTAATTGGTCAATCAGAAAGTACATCGAAAGATGATTCCACCTCCTTAATTGGTTTGAACTTTCATGCCAAAAGGACCACACAATAGTTGTCTATTGTGAAAAAGTGATTGAAGTAGGAAAGTTGGTTGGAGAGATAAAGCCAAAGAAATTTGTCTACTCAGGGAAGTTCTCAGCAACAAGGGTCCACTCCTGAGTCCCAGATTTTCTAGATGGCACTGTTGGTCTATACCAGAAGGAAACCTGAAGGAGCCCCAGCCCAGCAAATGGGGAGCATGGTATGTGTTTGGGAAGGCTAATTTGAGGGGGTGTTCCATTTCTGGGCTTGCTCAGGGGCTTACTGCTTCCCAGAACTATTTTGAGCACCCTTTGCACCAGGTAGAGCAGTGTTCTCCAACCGTGGGTCCCCAGATGTTTTTGGCTTACAACTCCCAGCATGCCCCAGTCAGCTATGCTGTTTTTGGCCTACAACTCCCAGCATGCCCCAGCCAGCTATGCTGTTTTTGGCCTACAACTCCCAGCATGCCCCAGCCAGCATAGCTGGCTGGGGCATGCTGGGAGTTGCAGGCCAAAAACATCTGGGGACCCAAGCTTGGAGAACACTGAGGTAGAGAATCTGTATATTCTAGTCTAGTGTAACACCAGGGGCATTACACCAGACGAGGGAGGCTAATGAGGGGGTGGTACCAGTGAGTGCTGCTAGGTCAGTAGGACTGAAGGTGAGAGATAGCAGCCCCCCAGAATGCAGAGAACCAGGGGGACCCACAACAAAATATGGCAGTGTGGAGTGCTCCGACATGTTCACGTTTCCAACCATTCAATTCCATTCCCCCTCCCCCTGGTTTTCAGAGTCCCCCCCCCCCAATAGTTGGGCAGCATTACATGCTCAGATCTCACTGGACTGTTGTGGGGGCTCCCCCCAATTCCCCCCCCCAAATTTCCCCCATATATTGATATTTTGTACTTCTGCAAACCTCAAGTTCCCCCCCCCCCCCGCCCAGTGTGCTAATACCTCACTCTTATGTGGGATGGTACTGTTTTGGCTCTATAAGTGGCTCCACTCTGCTGATGACTGGTATAAAAGTGGAGCCCCCGAACAACAGAGTATCCCTAGCTTATGTGTGTCTCAGGAAGTTGAAAAACCAAATGTTGTCATCTAAGACAAGAGTCCCTGCTCTAACTTGCATCTTACATCATGCTCTATTTTCACATTTAAAAGTACAACCAGTTAATGGAGCATGAGGCTTCTGCAGGCAAGTGAGAGGCTTGAGAGGCAGTTGATGTAGCTCGGCCTTCGCTGCAACCTGAAAGGAAAGGGGGATTTTTAACTGGGAATCCAAACCAGCCTCAGCGCCACGTCTGGCCTGTGATATTAACGGTGGACTACTTTGCAGGGCTGCTTTAAGCTACTGTCTCTGCGCAGCCATTTAACCTGTAATAGAAAAATAACAGTAAACTATGTTGCTGGGTTGTTGAATACACTGCTCTCTCAGTAAAACCTCCAATATGAGGATAAAACCTATGGATAACAGTGCAGGGCAGGATTTTTGCTTTTCAGCTTCAGCCCAACCCTCACCCTGAAATATGCCTCTCTGGACAACACTGCAGTGTTCTCGTAAGCCACTCAGAGCCTGACCTGCAGTATGCAGTGTGAACTCGGGAAAACCCATCGTGCCAGCTTCCGCTATTGGCATTGCACTAGAGTTCATTTACACTAGCACAATATAATTTATGTTAGCACTAGTGTCCACCTGGATAGTGCCCAGAGCTAACTAATAGATTAAAAGGACACGGTTTGGAGAAATTAGCATTTGCTAAGTAGGGAGGGGAGATGGGACAAGGGAAATGGCAGAGAAGGGGACTGGAGGCCTTTATGCCCAGGGGAAGCATGAGTGCTGGTAAAATGGCGGGCCGTGCGGGTGGGAATGGATAGATTTAACGGAGGAATAACGATTTTATTGTTTCAACCAATGGTTATAACAAGCATACAAAGACATATATAAATAAAACAGGCCTGTGACTCACGCTGGCTCAGCTTGACTAGCGTGGAAAGCTATGCAGGGCCAGGCCTGGTGATTACTTGGATGGGAGACCCCTCCTCTGGTTTCCTGCATTGAGCAGGGGGTTGGACTCGATGGCCTTGTAGGCTCCTTCCAACTCTGTGATCTATGAAATCTACAGGGATGTTGAAGAGTCCTTGGTCTCGAGTCACAAGTCGAGTCACGAGTCTTTGGACCCGAGTCTCGAGTCCGAGTCCGAGTCCAAGTCCTTGGTCCAAAATGGTGACTCACGAGTCCCGAGTCCCGAGTCCCTCCCAAAGCTGACTCCACGAGTCCCTATTAAAATCAATGGGGGTTTTCCCCAACAAAATAAGGCTATTTCAGATGTGTGGCTTAAATAAATTCTAGGCACAAGTGTGCCTTTTTATTTCAGAATTCTGCAACTGATTTTGGCAAGAACAGACCAGGCAGACAAACCCAAAATAACCAGGCAGGCAGAGGAGGCAGGGAACCCCAAAGCAGACAGGCAGAGGCCTTTGTCTTGGACAATTCAAACTGTGGAACTGGTTAAGAAGAGACCAGGCAGGCAGAGGAGGCTGGGAACCCCAAACAGGCAGGCAGAGGCAGCCAAACCCAAAATGTCTGAAAGGTTGCATTTTAGGAAAATGATTTTTAAAAATAAAGTTGCTGTACTTCCTAAAACCTATCCATGTTGCATTTGAGGAACACGAGTCCTTGGTCTCGAGTCCCGAGTTGAGTCTCGAGTCCCATTAAAAATATTGGGACTCGAGTCTGACTCGAGTCAGAGGGGGGACTCAGTCCGACTCACGAGTCGAGTCCTCGAGTCCGAGTCCCCATCCCTGGAAATCTATGAATCTATGAAAACCACATAAAACAAATGTTACAGATTTTTGACATTCTGCAATGTCAGAAAATTTACTCTAAGCTTTTGGGCTGTAAATGCAAAATTAGCCAATGCCAGGAGAGTTGTTTTGTTGTAACATATGAAGAGAAATGTTATTCTTTCCAGCTCAGGCCAGGTGGACTTTTTCTCAAAAACAGGGACTAGATACATAAAAAGAATTTGAGAATAGATGGGACAGTAAAACAGGTAGTGAGGCAAATCCTCCACTTTTCCACTGCAGCGTGGGCAGAATCTGGAGGCATAAGGAGTTTTATTAAAACACCTTCCAGGACTGCTGTTTGCATCTGCTGTATCCTTAAACGTGCCAAAGCAAATCTGAGGCAAGGATTAGAGATTAAGGTCAGATAGTTTACGTATTCACATTTAAGATTGGTCCTTGCAAACCAAGGTGCTATATTATTGCTTGAGACTGCACAGAGATCCAGTTGGATAGAGACACTGTAAACCCTCTCTTGAAAACCTGCTTGCTGTGGGCTGGATTTAAAGTAGTGAAATGAAGGATCGAAAAACCATAATGGATTTAAGAAGTTAATTTCTGAAACCAGGATGGAGTTTTGGATGTATTTATTCTCATTTGTTCTAAGAGGCAGAGTTTGCGGGTAGTCTGGTTGATGGCAAAAAGAAGATCTTAAGCCTATAATTAGGGCCTATAATTAAAGGCCCTAATAACAATAATAGATTTGACTGCTATTACAGTACAGTAGTTTCCGAATGTAAAAATGAAGCAGAAGTGCTCCTTGTTACACCGAGAATTGACCTCAGTAGGTTATTTTGCAACAGTTCTATATCAGATGAAATTTTCAAACCCCATAACTCTCCTCTGTACATTAGTTGAGGAATAAGTTTTGATTTCTACAAGGTTAGAATTGGGTGGATTTGATAACCTCCACTTGTACGCCAGAATTTCAGTACACCATTTAATTGTTGGTTTGTCTTTAATTTTGAAGACTTAAAGTGAGTGCCCCAGCAACCTGAAGATGAAAAAAGAACACCCAGGTAACATATGGGGATATTTGCTCAATGGAGCTGCTACGACAGATAATCTGGGTGTTAGATTCCCTTCTAGAAGAGAGGCTAACCCCACCCTATTGCAAAAGGTTTGGCTGGGGTAAAGTCACGCGCCATTGGGTGAAGTGTGCGCTTCACCCTTTAACACTAAATATAGACTTGTCATACTAACACTAAACTGAGACCTAACATTACATATTTAGAAGGAAACAGAGCTGTTTCTTCAAGAAGAAATATAGAGTAGGTACAGCGTCTTAGTTCCTGATCTTACAATGTTTTACATAATAATTCAGGCAGCAAAATATACCTACTGCATCTCCAATCATACTCTGTATTCTCGATAGAAAAGATCCCTGTGCCCTGGTAGCCTATAGAATGTAAGGGGGAGGGGGAGGGGGAGGGGGAGCCCCCCCCCCCCCCGCTGGCAAGGAAAGGAAAGAATAAGGAAAGAATCCATAGCTACCTGTCTTGTTCTTGGTCCTGCATTGGAAGGGTCCTTGCGTGACAGAGGGGAGCAAGAGGTGCGTGCGTTCCTGCTTGCTGACTTCTGTGGGCTAAGTTTGAGTTCTTATACTTTCCCTCTGAATCTCTTGCTACTTGGGAGGGGCAAGGGCTGTATTTGTCTCCCTGATGTTCTTTAATCATTGTGAATCACTCTGTCCTTTGTGTGCCTATGGTGGCCTTTGTGTGAAGCTATGGCTCTTGATGGGTGTGATGGGGGAAGCCTTTGTAGTTACCCCCCCCCCCCATCTGATTAGTTCAGGATCCCGATGGAGTCCTGTCCAGCATTGGGGCCATCCTATTTCCAGGACTGTCTCAATTCCCTTTTAGGAGTTGTTCTCTCATCCCTTCAGGCCATGCATGTTAATCTGATCATTGCAAGCCTCCGTCCGCTGCCCTTTCATGCTTTCTAGATCTCAATCACTCTTCATTCAAGCCTTCATTTGCATTCTGTGTGTGCCAGTCCGGTTGCAGGTCAGAAACCAGCTTGTTCTTCTATAAGAATATTATTCAAAGTAACCCAATCTTCTAATTTGTCCAACAGATGTCTCGCATATAGTTTGGCTGTGATATCAATGAGACTAATTGGCCTTTAATTTGACGGGAGCTTTCGATCCCCTTTTTAAAAGATCGGGATTACTATAGAGGTGTTCCAACCCTTTGGAAAGTCACCAGTTGGATTAATGTGGTCCAACAATTTGATCAAGATGGGCAGCCACCATTTGATGTTATATTTAAAAACCTTGACTGGAACATAATCTTCTCCTGTTGCTTTTTTGACTGGCAGTGTGTTTATTATGACTCATTCTCTTTGTAAGATACAGGGGGCCATGGATCTACTATAGTGTGAAGAATGGAGCTCAGAGGCAGGTGTAGATGCGGAATATGGGCATCAAATAGGACACTAAAGTGTTTCTCCCAGTCTGACTTTGATATTTGTGAGTTTACAATAAAAACGTATCACTATTTAAGCCATTGTTTACTATCTTCCAAAAGGCTACTGTGTCTTTTATCTTCACAGCAGTATCCAAAACCAGAGATGTCTTTGATATGTAATTTTCTTACTTCTAATTAGCTCCCTATATTCTTTCTTCTTGTTCACAAATATCTCAATTATTTCGGGGGAGTGGTCAGACTTTATTTTCCTAGCATATCTTCTTACTGATCGAGCCTTCCTACATCCAAATCAGACCAGCCTTTTTAAATGGGAGGAGCTCGATAGTTGCCTCTGATCAAATAAGGCTTTACGTTTCTCATTATATGCTGATACAGATGTAATATGGTTACTGAGTTTACATCTAATTGCAATATATTATCACAAAGGGATAACATCTGGTTCGATAACAAGGTACAATTTATTGTATCCATTATGAGATTATTCCATTTTGCCCTCTTAGCATAACAAAGTGAGAAGCCGTGATGGCTTAAGGGTTTTCATGATGGTCCCAGCATTTTCGGGGCAGTTGGAGACTATGTGGTTGTATGGATTTGCCCCATAGATTGTCCCAGGATGGAGCTTGACCCAGCCATAGCAGGACTCTAATGGGGGAGCCTGTTACAGAAGAACTTGGATATGCTGGCTCTCTGGAGACGTGTACTTTGTGCTATGCATTTTCTTGACCTTACTCTGACCCTTTGGCTCAAGAATCCATTTTGTTCTGGAAGAAGCAACATGGAAATTTGCCAGGAACAATGATAAGCCCCTGGATGGTTGCTACAGGGCCGGAGTAATTGTGTACATGTTTCCTCCATTTATTAGAAGGGAGTTGCTCCCAGTTCCCAACCTTTTTAGGCTGGTGGGCACATTTTAAAATTTGAGATAGTGTTGTGGGCACTCTCACAAAATGGCTGTCAAGGGAAGCTTGCCCATTCATAAAATGGCTATGGTGGGTGGGGGCCATCACAAAACGCCCATTTTCCAGAAAGCAAAATGGTGAGGCTAAAAGAAAAGTAACTTCCCAAGAAGCTAAGCATAAAGGAGAGGTGGGGGCTGAGCTGACACACACAGCCAAGACACACACTCCCACCACACAGACACCCACACAACCCCAGGCAAAATGCATGTCATACACACAACTAACCAGGCTACCACACATAGAGACACAGAAGAGGCAAAATACCTCCTGTCACTCCCCACCGACCCATCTAGCCCCCTATGTCACTTTGTACCATCCCCCAGCTTACCTTTTTCTTTTTTTTCTGGGTACACTTCAAAATGATGCACTGGGCGCCAGCCACTTGCTGGGGTCATCTTGGGGACCCCAGCTCCCAGATAACTACAGAAACTTGTAAATGTTTACCCTGATTGCCAAGCCACTACCCAGCCAGCAAATCCACAAGGGTACCTTTAAATTGGCCAGTCCAGAGTCTTGGTGATAAATATGGCCCAATCCTGAAACACTCCCACCCACTAGACAGGTCAACATGGTTCAAACACCACCTGGGTAAACTTCACGATACCTTTTGTTTTTAATACTGTACTGCCCCTGCCTTGTATAGGTCAGCATATGACCAAGAACCTCCCAGAGCTTTCCATATTTCCAGGGCCTGCTTTTCTTCTTGAACTACATTGTTGCCTCATTTGCCTTATACTGTATATCAGAACTGACTAGCTGATAACAGTTCAGTGTGTCCTATATTTCTTTCATTTCAATTTCATTGAAAGAAATGTAGGGCACACTGAACTGTTGTAATCAGTCAGTTCTGATTTTGGGCTTGAGGTAGAGTTGGCAATGTGGGCTGCCAGTATACTGCAGGCTGATGTTCTGGGGTTGATCCCCAGTTTTGCACGGTATTAGGGTTTTGAACTTCACCTTGGGCTTGTTCTTGATCTTTCTGGTGCTTCCTGCACTCATTTGCCCAATGTCCGGGTTTCTTACAATAATGACATGAGCCAGGCATTTTCCATTTCTTTCCTTGCTTTGGATTTTTGGGTTGGCTCTTTTGCTGCTCTGATTGTTGGGGTGCACCCTTTTCTAAGTTATCAATTTGCAGAGCCATAAGTTTAGCCTTTAGATGTGGAAATCTATAATGTGGAAAGTATAATTCTTCTAGGCCAGAATTATACTTTCCACATTATAGATTTCCACATAGAATAAAGAAATTAAAGAAATTATTCTTTCCACATATTTGCTTGTAAAAGGGAGTGTGCTTTGCTCTTCTTTTCCATCTTTGATTTCACAGATAACCAAATTGTTATTGCAGTCTTTATCTATCACTGTCAAACATTGAGATGTTGTTAGTGCTCTTTGTAAGTCTTTGTAAGTTTCCAAAGAGCTCATGGGTACTTAGGGACAAATTTTGGTTTGATCAATTTAGGAGGACTCAGCTTTGAGCACAGTATTGTGCCTGTAGCAAGAACTTGCTGATTGGTTTGTAAGCCAGGCTGCTGTTGCGTGGTTTGTAATTGTGCCTGTGCTTTGGCTGTTGAAGGGGGAGGCAGAGGAGGGAGTTGACTCGGCGCCCATAAATCTAAAAGATCTTCTTCCTCTGTTTCTGGGGCAGTTAGAATGCTTGGATATATTGTGCATGCTGCAGATTCAGATTCAGATTGAGATCTATTAGAGAGGGTTTGTTTCTCTAATCCCTTTTCAATGGCTTGTACAAGCTTTTCTAATTTCTGCAGAGTCTCTTTGGCTGGCTATAATAGATTTGTCTCTTTTCCTTTCTGACTCACCTTCCCACAAATACCAATAATCCATTTGGCGGGGATGGGGATCTTCTAAGAAGCCTCTTAAGTATATCATGCTGGGAGTTGTAGGTCAAAAACCTCCGGGGACCCAAGGTTGGAGAACACTGGTTTAGATCAAAGGATCTTTCTAATGGCTATTGTTTGACAGAATCTTCATAGGTGTAGCCATTCCAAATGCCCATCAATTCACACATACGTATTTTTCCTGGTTGGCTGTATGTCTTAACCATGTAGGCTAAGGGTGTCCCTGGAAAGGGATTACATTGCGACGAGGAACTCCCCATCCTTCAAGAACACTTTCCTTGCATTCGGAAAAGGTCCCACTCCCAGGAGTTTGTAATCAAGGTTCCTACTACTACCTGGTGTTATTTCCTTCTTTCACACACTTCACTCAACACAGAGTCTCCTTTCAGGATGCTTAAAAGCAACCTTACTGGGCTATTTAGGAGGGTTCAATCACACACACCCGAGTCTTTTTCTGCTAGGACTGTCCTTTCACAGAGGGGAGATCTGAGGATCCCAGGGGTGCCCCTTTGCCAGAACCTTTGGAGATTCTCAGGTCAGGCCCTCATTCAAACATCTCACACATCAATCACACTACAGCAATCTTGTTCTGTTCACGGATTCCTCAGCTTAAGAAAAAGAAAAGGAAAGGAAAGAAAAAGTGCTGGAATACTCTCTAGCAGGTTTCTAATTTATAACAACAAGGATGGATACTTACCACCTCCCAGTGATACGAAGCAGAATGGTGAGGGTAGACAAGCTTGAGAATTTTAAAACAGCTCTCTTACCGATCTGTTTGCGCGTTGCTTGCCCAGTCCCCCAATGCTGCCCCCTCACCGGAGGAGTTCCAAGACCATCCAAGTCACGGCACCAAAACTGTTGTGGAATTTTCTCCAATGATTCGGTCTGGAGGTCCACTGAAAAGGGAAAACCACTCTGCCTTTAGAGCAATCAAGTGCTTTTTACTGTTACCCTAATTAGAGGTAAATTCCTGGCACAGATACAAGAAAAAGTTCAGAGCCAGAGTTGCAGCTCTGGCGGGTTTTATAGCAGGGGCTGCTACGAAAACAAACAGGAGCTTTCTCTAGGAAGACACCAGGAAATGCAGTAATAAGCCTTTAACCTTATTTGAGTATCCGGTCATACACACATACACTCACAGCAAGACAGTGATAATGGTGGCATGAGCTTTGCACGGGAGCACTGAATGGTCCTCCCTTATTTGGGAGTGCAGACATACTGACTTCTGAATGTTAGGATGTTTTCACTAACTCCACAGACTTACTGACTTTTGGATGAACATGTCCAGCTGACTGAGATACTTCTTATCTCCCACATAGGTGAGAGGTTGCTACTTCTCTAAATTACAACTTCAACTATCTAGCTCAGGCTTCCCCAACCTGGTCCCCTCAAAATTTCCACTACATATACCCAGAAAGAAAGCTATACACCCTGCCTATTGAGCCCAAAGCCAGATTCCACACATAAATGCAGCACAATCTGTGAGTTCCCTATTTCTGTGTTGGGTGCCTTGCAGGGGACTGTGACCTATGCATGAGTTGTCGATTTGTGCCAAGCAGGGAGCCATTGGGAAGCTGCTACCAAGCACCTTGAGCCAAGTGTAACCTTTTTGAATCGCCTTTCAAAAACCTTTCTAGGAGAAGCCCCATTTTAAGGCTCTCCATTATAGAAGTCTATTTGTAAAATAAATTATAGTGGCTCCAGGATCCCTGATAACAGCTAAGCTTCTCTTCAGTCTCCCATCATCAGCACGAGAGCTAAAAGATCAAGATCCCAACAGAACCATTTGGATATACAGGCAGTCCCCAGGTTACAAACGAGTTCCATTCTTAAGAATGTCTTTAAGTCAAATTTGTATGTAAGTTGGAACAGCATAGCGTTCTATTCGTTAAAATCTGCATTTATACTGCAGATATACTACGCGATGTACTCTATGTAAACAACATAGCACTGGGGAACCCAGAAGTCCGTTCTTAAGTATGGGTTGGCTGTAAGTCGGACGTTCTTAACTCGGGGACTGCCCGTACTATATTTCTGGCACTTTCTTAATAATTTCATTTAGTCTTCAATAGTAGCTAAACAGCTTGAGGCTTTTGCCCCATTTTTAAATTCACAACTAAAACTGAGAAACCTGAGGCAGTCCAGGCCCACAGCATTTTTCTATCTGTAACCAACCAGAAGGGAAGTCTTTTGGGTTCCTCTCATTCTGAAGTCAGGTAACCCTCACCACTTATGCTCTATTTCTTCTTAAATCTTTCTGTTTCTGTCCCCACAACCCACCATTGTCACCAGCACCTAAGCTTTCCTGGTCACATCCCAATCCCCATTTCCCTAGCCACTTCTTATCTGGCAAACACAAAGTCTCCCTATCTTAATGTTAGGCCACATGGGCAGAGTCTCTCAGAGTACGGTATTTTCAAATATTTTCCTTGCAATACGGCCGACAGAAAGGCCTCACATCTAGCTAAAGAAAAGGCTCTCCTATAAGGGCGAACTTCCAAGTTCATAAGATACGGGGGCATCATTATAATATATCTATGGTTGATGGAAGATATATAACTGGGAGATTTTAGCAAATCTTGTTGCCTCTCTATGTCTAGGATCCTCTGTTTGATAATGTCTTTTGCTTGATCAACATTTTGAGCAAGAAGGGCATTGGGCGATAAACGCACACTTCTAAGTTTGGATTTAATCGCCCTGATCCATCAATGTTGCAAGCTGTCATGAGTTATTAGTGGAAATAAGTCCTCTATATTACTATGCAATCTCAACCATAAATAAGCTGTTGAGAGACAATTTTTTGCTTCGATTTTCATTACACCTGTTTCCAGGTGAATTAGCGCATTGATGTTAGGCCCTTAGAACTGGGGAAGTCGGTGCCTGCCAAATAAGGAGGGGAAGGTGACAATACAGCAGCTTTTCCCACTTAGTGCCCTGCAGATGTTTTGGACTGTGACTCCCATTATCCCCAGCCAATGGACATGCTGGTTGGGAATGATGGGAGTTGCAATTCAGCACAACTGGAGGGCAAGGCAGGGGAATAGCTACTTTTAAAATGAAGAAATTAGCTCAAATAAAGTATACTGGTAAAAGGGCTAGGTGACTGGTGTACGAACTAAGTTGTTTTCTCATTTGTAACATGTATATATGTATGTGGGTGGGTGTTAAGGACAAACTTTGTAAAAAAATAAAGTCTATCTTTTCTGGACTGTAGTGGCTGTTTGAGCTAATTCAGTGATGGCGAACCTATGGCACGGGTGCCACAGCTGGCATGCAGGGACCTCTCTGTGGGCACTCGAGCCATTGGTCACCAGATCGCGAAAAGACTGTCCCCTTCTGCAAAACACTAATGATCTTGTTCTTTCTCACAGTGTGGAACAGAATGATTTTATTCTAGAATTCCTGTTACAGAATTCTTTTCTACATTGTTATCACATTTAAAAGATTTTGAAGAATGATGCACAGAGCATGGCTTGGATGTAAAGTCGTAACAGTTGACCTGAGTGCTGCATGTGTTGCTCTCAAACTGAGTATGAGCCAAGGTTTGAAAAATTATCAGCATGCATGCAATAGCAAAAATCACATTCATTGTGCAAAAGCATGCCCAATGCAAACTTTTAGCTAATGCAGTGTTTGCAGTCCAAGACATAAAGTGTTTAAAATGTGTAAGCACGTTTAGTTTTCTTGTTTATCTTGCTCATCCTAGTACAGGTTGACTTTTACTTTTACTAATCCGACACCTGTAGAAGCAGGGAAAGGACCCGGAGTAAAGCTTGCCCCATAGAATTTCAGTCTGGCATATAATCATATTACAAGTTGAGAATCCCTTATCCAAAAATACATGTGCCTAATTATTTAAAAAGTTTGTATAAATTCCCTTCAGGCTATGTGTACAATGTAGTACTATAATAATTTTTTGAGTTGATTTTTTTTTCAACAAAAAACTGTTTGTATCATTGAAAGCTTTGTTACTGTGTTTTTCTTTGAAGACAAAATATGTTAATTAGTTCGGACAACTGTATGAGTTGTTTTTCTAAAACTAAAACCTCGGTATTCAGGTTTAATTGCTGTGTTGGCACTTTGAAATAAATAAGTTGGTTTTGTGTTGCAGTTTGGGCACTCGGGCTCAAAAAGGTTCGCCATCACTGAGCTTAATTTCTCGACTTTAAAAGTAGCAGTTCCCCACTTTGTTAGAGCACAGTGCATAAATCTACTGTGTGTGTGTGCACACCACACCTATGGTAAAAGTCCCCCTAGTTCCACTTCTGTTGTTACATGTGTATACATGTGAGTGTGTGCATGTAAATGAGGGCACATGGAAACAAACCCAATGGCAATGAGGACATGTGGCAATAAACAGCCCAGTGAGGACTCTGTATGCTCAGTGGCCACAGAATGCTGGCTGACTGCTGAAGGGAGGGAGGTGGACAACCAGTCAGATGGGGGAATGAATTTGAGCATCCTGAAAGGCTGTAGCTGGCTACTTGCAACTCTAAACTGAGCACTGCAACATTGTTGGCAGGCTTAACTTATTGCCCTATAATTTTGATTGCTTAGGTTTGATGCTTGATGATTTGGAAGCACCTCAGGTAACCCTGAACTGGAGCAGTACAGTGCAGGGCAGGATGTGACATTTCTCCCTCTCTGCAGTGCTTGGGTGAGGAGTTGTGGAACTTCTTATGTATAAAGGACTGGTTGACCCCTTTCTTAATGTTTTTTGCTACCTCATGAAGATCAGTCAGTCAGGCGATCACTTGACCGAGTAAGATTGTCTTCCAGGATAAAAAATTTACAAAAAAGGAGGTTTTAAAAGGAGGAAATTCTAAAGAAAATTGTGTAGACTCTAGCGATGGGTCCGTAAGTGACTATGGAGGCCAATTCTAGATCCACACAGCTTCCCACAGTGAGGACACAGGTTACCAGATGGAAGATGGTCCTGTAGAGGATTTGTTTGACGTGCTTTTCGCTTAGCACGTTTCTCCCTTTCACCTTGCACTCGGGCTTCTTCAAAGTCCATGGAACCTTTGTGAAAGGCCAACCTCCATTTAGATCGTTCATGGGCCAGAGCTTCCCAGTTTTCGATGTTTATATTGCATTTTTTTAGATTAGCCTTATGAACATCTTTAAACCTCTTATATTGACCACCGATATTCCGCTTTCCATCCTTGAGTTGGGAATAAAGTAACTGCTTTGGGAGACGGCAGTCAGGCATTCGAACAACATGACTGGTCCACTGAAGTTGGCGTTGAAGGATCATTTTTTCAATGCTAGTAGTCTTTGCTTCTTCCAGTACACTGACATTTGTTCGCCTATCTTCCCAATAGCCATTGTATTACCAACTTTATTGTATGCCTGCGAAACAATTCGCAGGATTTTCTGGAGGCAACGTTGATGAAATCTTTCAAAGAGTTGGAGGTGACGTTTATAGATAATCCATGTTTCGCAGGCATACAATAAAGTTGGTAATACAATGGCTATATTTCTCTTATGGTGGGCATATAACTATTTGTGTTGCTGATGTGTTTAGGTTTTGTAAAACTGCATTAGCTTTTTAATATGCTGCCCCCATTTCAAGTTCTATTTTTAAAATGTTTTATTATTTGCCTGTTTTATTTGAAGCAAGCAAGCCACCTTGACCGTCTTTTAAAACAATTAACAGATGAGTAGCCATGTTAGTCTGTTGCAGCAAAAACTACAGTGCTTTGTGGCACCTTGAATACTAACAGATTTATTATAGCACAAGTTTTTGTGGACCACAGTCCATTTCATCTGATGTATGAAGTGTTATGTTGGTTTACAAGTATACACACACATGGGAGAGGGGCTGTAAACAGTGAGGTCAGAAGGGCGTGAAATGCGGAAAGTACATACAGTGAGAATTGTTATTGACAGTGGCCATTCATAAAACAGTTATGGCTGATAACAAGCACCCTGGCATTGCATAAGACAATCAACACATGTAGTGTGATTTAAAAAAAAGATAAAAGATCATTTATCCCAATTCAAGCCACAGAAGATAGAACTGAACCTGCAATACAGTTAATGCTTCTTTTAAACACATGACTTGGCAATATCCAGTAGTTGCTTCTTTTGGGGAGGAGGTTATTACTCAGATAAAGTTTGGACTGGAACAGTCTTTAATATTCACTGATGTACATGCTCTTTAAAATTATTTACCTGCATCATGGACATTAACAAATGGAAGGGGAAATGGATTCTCTGCACCCTTTTGAGAGCTGAAAGACTGATATTACAAAATTGGAAGGATAAACACTCACCTCCTATAATGCAATGGATTGAGGACCTTACAATGCTTTCGATATAGGGATGGGTGCAATATATACGCCAACCTCAAACAGATACTTATTTGGTCCACTTTTGTTGAAATGGGGACCCCTGTTTTATCCTATAATGCAGTGTTCTCCAACCTTGGGTCCCCAGATGTTTTTGGCCTACAACTCCCAGTATGCCCCAGCCAACTATGCTGGCTGGGGCATGCTGGGAGTTGTAGACCAAAAACATCTGGGAATCCAAGGTTTCATAGATTATAGAGTTGGAAGGAGCCTACAAGGCCATCGAGTCCAACCCCCTGCTCAATGCAGGAAACTAGAGGAGGGGTTTCCCATCCAAGTACTAACCAGGCCTGACCCTGCTTATTAGCTTTCCACGCTCAGACAAGCTGAGCCAGCATGAGCCATAGGACTGTTGGAGAACACTGCTATAATGGATAAACTTATAATTGAGATGGACAGACAGCAAGCAGCATAGGCCACACTCAGTGAAAGGTTTACTTCATAGACGTCTATCCATCAGATCTTGAACATGCACTCACAGATGAATTTCCATTGTTCTCACATATGTACGCAGATAGGACATTTGTGGCAGAAGTGATACTTTCACAAATAGTGGACAAGTTGGTGACAAGTTTTCTAAATGTCAACATTGCTCATAGAATGTATCTTGCCATTTTGGGAACAAGTTGTGAAGGGGAGCTTAGATGTACAAAGAACTCTCAGATCAACCACGGGGCAAAAATGACTATCTTCACCTGCACTACTCTCAACTGAGAATGAGCTTTTGCAAAAAATGAATTTTAAAACACTTTGAGTGTCCCTGAGTCGACAGAAACCATTACCTCATATGGGAGTGCCCAGGTTTTGCTACTAAACTAACAGGCACTACACCATCCAAGTGCTATATCAGAAGGAGATGAGCCAGTGTGGCATAGTGGTGAGAGTGTTGGACTGGGACTCGGGAGATCCGGGTTCTAGTCCCCACTCAGCCATGAAACTCCCTGGGTGACTTTGGGCCAGTCACTGACTCACAGCCTAACCTATCTCACAGGGTTGTTGTGAGGGTAAAATGGAGAGGAGGAGGATTATGTTATTTATTATTTATTTATTTCATTTTTATAGCCAAAGCTCTCTGGGCGGTTTACAGCAATTAACAAGACAGTCCCTGCCCGCAGGCTTACAATCATGATGATGATGATGATGATGATGATGATGATATAAATGATAAATACCAAAGTAGGGCAGTGAGGAAATTACCACTGTTTTTTGCAAATATTTTGGGAGAGTCAAAAGAACATTCTTTCCACAGTGATTTTTCAGCATGCTTTATTGTGAAAACATTTGTTTATTTTAATTGTCCTTTTTTGTTCTCAATTTGTCATCATGCAGCAAAAAGTGATTAGCTACATAGCACTGTAATGTCATCCTGTTCACTGCATAGCTCCTGATTGGGTAAGATTACTCGTATGACCAGTCAAAGAAGGAGGAATAAGAAGCATCCAGGATTGGGTAGTGGGGTGTGTGTGCTTAATGGCCTGTAGGAGCAGGAGACAGGAGAAACAATAGTTTTGAACTGGATTTAAACAGTTGAATATTCAGTTTAAGTGTTTAGACCAAAATCGTAAGTTTCAACCAGAAAATCAGAAGTCTGAGACAGTTCTAATTAAAACATTGGGCCTTTTTGTGTATTTAATATTAGTTATTTATTATTTATTTATTATATTTATACCCCGCCTTTTTTCCTGCAAGGAACCCAAGGCAGCTTACATAATCCTCATCCTCCTCTCCATTTTATCCTCACAACAACCCTGTGACGTAGGTTAGGCTGACTGGCCCAAAGTCACCCAGTGAGTTTCATGGCCGAGCGGGGACTAGAACCCGGATCTCCTGAGTCTCAGTCCAACACTCTCACCACTACGCCACACTGGCTCCTCAGGGATGAATGAATTCTGTCTTGTCCAATTATTTCTTTCATTACCAACTGAGAAACAGGTCCCTCTTTATTTATGTGTACTTCTGCTACTTGTAATTATGGAATGGGGATAGATGCTTCAGGCAATCCAAGCACAAGAAAGCATCCTTCCTTGAACCTTCATATCTGGATCTATCCACGTAGCTGACAGTATTTGTCTGCAGATCGCTTCTTCAAGTTAGCTCATGTCAGAGTATAGCCATTTTTGTTGCGCCATCATAATATCAAAAGCCACATTTTGAGGGTTACTTCTTAGGAAAGATTTTCTCACCTGGTAACCACCTACAACAAATTCAAGGCTAGTTTAATCTGGAGCAAGGGTTACTGAAAATATGCTTTCAGCTCACTAAAAAACAAACAAACAAAAAAAACACCTCTGGGGAAGATGCCATAGCTCAGTGGTAGAGTACATGCCATGCATGAAGAAGTTCCCACATTCAGTCCTTGGCATCCACCATCAAAAGGATCTAATGTGCTAATGCAACAACATTTGTCTGAGGGGCTGCAGAGCTGCTGCCAGTCGGAGTAGGCAATACTAGGTTAAATGGACCAATACTCTGACCTGATGTAAGGCAGCTTCCTATGTCCCTCATCACATCCATTCTTCTCCTATGCTCTTAAACTGCATCCTAGCCATCTGGTTTTGTTTCTCCTTGTTCATACCTGTTCTACTACATTTCTTCTCCTGTATGTCAAGTTATTCTGATATTTTCCTGAATGCCTCACCTTGAAGTATGATTGCCATCCAAAATGCCAGGAAATACATCTTGGCTTCAGTTTTCACTAGCACCACCACCAATTTGCACAATACATGTGCAAAGTCAAGTCAGCTACAATTTCATTTTTGCAGATACTGAAAAATATATGATGATAACGTTGCTACAGTACATTAGTATTAGTTTAAAAAAAAGATGAATGCATGCAAAGATGACTCCTACAAAATGTTATGGTTTTTCATGGAAAGAATTATGGCAGGTGAAATAGCCCCCAAAAGAGCTAGATAATCTGAGCTAGATAATCTAAACAGAGATGTGGAAGATTCTGGACATCATCCTAAAAGCACAATTACAGGATGTATTTACAAAGAAATGTTGACATCTGTGGATAGGACATCACCCACTCTCTTCAATTAGAAGTCCCATTGTGAAAGAGAATGTTCTCTGTACCAGGGTAAACTGTCAGGCCTCTTAGGAAAGAGAAATTTGTTATATCAACTGTGGGGTGGAGTAAGTGATTAGGAAATAGCTGCTTGATATTTCATGTTAAAGAATAACTATAGAAAACACTCAATGCAAGTAATGGTCAGCAGGTGTTTTTTTTCCAGTCAGCCTGGTTTGGGACTATGGAACATTTTCCCATTGGAAAGCTGGATTATCTAGATCAGGAGTGGGTAGAAGGTAGGTTGTGATCTACTGGTAGATCTCTGGGTGATTTGCAGTAGATTGTCAAGGATCTTTAGAAACATCATGTAGGCCACTCAACAAGATCTGCCACGGACGGCCTTCTCCCTGTCCCATCAGCCAGAGAAACCAGGCTGGTGGGGACTAGGAGGAGGGCCTTTTCTGTGGCAGCCCCCAATTTATGGAACTCTCTCCGCAGTGACCTCCGCCATGCCCCTTCCTTGATTAGCTTCCGCCGGGCATTAAAAACGTGGCTTTTCAGGCAGGAATATGGGGTGGGTTAGGATTTTTAAGATTTTTAAGTTTTGTACTGTTTTTAATTGTTTTATACTGTGTGTGTGTGTGTGTGTGTGTGTGTGTTTCCCCCCCCCCTTGTATTTTATTGGACTGTACATCACTCAGAGTGGCCGGATGTCTGGCCAGATGGGTGATTCATAAATATAATAAATAAATAAATAAATCTCCCAGTTATTTAACAATAGCAACAACAAAATTACTTCCCCTACTATAAATTATATTGCTGAAATGAAGAAAGCTGGAGGTAAACAGGAATGGATTTTTGTGTAGAAGGGCTGTGAGCTCAATTCAATTCAAAACAAATTCTTGGGTTCAGAATTCTTTAATTCTAAATGTACATCTTTTGCACAAAGTTTCAATTGGTGGAGCTCAGTGGTCTCTGCGAGCCTGAAGTCTGTTCCCCCACCCCCAATTGATCTAGATCCAGTCTTCAGATTGGTTATGGCACTGAAACATTTCTGTTAAGTTATTTAAGTTACGTATTTCAGTCCCAGGCTTATTATGGGACTGAAATTTTCTTAGTTGTCCTTGTTGACAATTTGTGCCAGGAGCAGTGGGGGGTCCAGGTTTTTGAGGGCCCTTCAGCAAAACACCCTCAATGGGCCCCCTCCATTTATTTATCTCTCCCCCTTCAGTAAAACATCATCAATGTAATGCACCAACAGAATGCTTTCTGGCAACTGGCGGTGTTGTAGGTCCCGTGCCATCAAACCATGACACAAGGTGGCACTGTGCACCCATCCTTGAGGCAGTCTCCGAAAGGTGTATTCATTCTGGCGCCCCTTCCAACTAAAGGAGAAGTGATCTTGGGAGGCTAGTGCAAGGGGAATGAAGCCAAGTCAATCGCAGCATACCACTCCCCTGGGCGCTCCTCGGTGCATTCAGTGAGACTCACAACGTCAGGAACAGTGGATAATATCAGGGGCGTTGCTTGCTGGTTTAGGAGGCGAAAGTCCACCAAGACATGAATTGCCCCATCTGGCTTCCTGAGAGGCTGCAGTGGGCTATTAAAGGGTGACACTGTAGGGAAATAATCCCAGCCACCAGCAGCTGCTAAATGGTGTCAGAAATCTCTTTGTGCCAATTGGGAGGTGATACTGTTTGACATTCACTACTGTGTGGGGCGCAGGGAGTTCCAAAGCTGTCCATTTCCCCTTCCCCACCACAATAAGTCTCACCCCAAAAGCAAACCGCCCCACGGGTAAATGCAGCTCCCAGCCAAAATGTTTATCTCCAAAATGTATTCTCGAACTGGCGTTATTCAAACACTGGCTCAGAATGAGGCTTCAGTAGCAATACTCAGGTGCAGACCGCTGGCTGTTCTGAGCCTCCAAAACCATTCACCACTACTTGCTGTCCTGCATGCTTGCTGGGATTGCCACAAATCAGGGTCACTTCAGCCCCGGTGTCCACCAATGCCATTTCATGTTGCAAATTGTGCCTGCTCTGATACAAGATGAGTGGGACATAAGCTCTTGGGTCATCTGAGGCAGCTGCCTTTATTCACCTTACGTGAAGGACTGGGCCCCACCTTTATTCTGGCTGGGGTGTTTTCCACTCAGATAAGACAGGGCACAACTTGGTAGGCAGCAGGACTGGGGTCTCATCCTCGCTCCCCTCATACACTGCCTTCAGTGGTGCAGTCGGGGTTGCCCCACGCACCTGGGCTGGGGGCTTGAGTTTATCTAAGACATGCTTCTTCCAAAGTTCAAACAATACAGGGGTGGATTGTCTGTCAATTTCCTCTACAGCAGTGTTCTCCAACCTTGGGTCCCAAGATGTTTTTTGCCTACAACTCCCAGCATGACCCAGCCAATTGCTGGCAATCCCAGCAAGCATTAGAATTAAAGAATTCTGAACCCAAGAAAACCCTCTTTCGTTTGTTTGTCAGCTCTTGCTTTTTGCCCGCACTTCCTCGATGCTACCCAGCTGATCAAGCAACAAGACAACTTGTCCCACCAGCTGTCCCAGGGAAGGTCCAAGCAGAGCAAGCAAGGCTCCTTTTAAGTGTGGCAGCCCACTATGCATTTATTTATTTATTTATTATATTTATACCCCACCTTTTTTCCTTCAAGGAACCCAAGGCGGCTTACATAATCCTCCTCCTTCTCTCCATTTTATCCTCAGAACAACCCTGTGAGGTAGGTTAGGCTGAGAGTCAGCCTCAGCCTGGTCCTCATGCCGGCTGTAAAAAATTGGGTCCTGGACCCCCCAAAGTTGCCCACTCCTGCTGTAAATCATAACTAAACTTCTCTTAATATTTAAGACAAGAAACAGCTGTCTGAATCTTGCAGCACTATGACATTATTTCTAATGCTGATGTTATCAACAACAACAACAACAACAACAATAATGGTAATAATAATGGTAATAATTCTGGTAATAATAGCACCTAATAATGTGATCCTTATAATTCTGAGAAAATACGCAACTCCAAAAGGAAAATGAGTCACCAAAAGACGGAAGGAATCACAAGAAGGAAAGGAAGAAAGGGACAGAATCAGTTACTCATCAATTGAATTACACAATCTACTCTTGACAAAAGATACTCTCCAAAAGAGGGACCACAAAAAATGAATTGCCTGTTAATTTCTACATCCTGTTAGAGGAAATTCACACCAAGTAATATTACTCACAAGAGGTTTTATAGTGAATCTAGTTGCATATAGCATACTCTTTTATCAATCACAAAAAGCTTCAAAATTTGAACCACTTGGAGGGGTTGCTTTGTGATGATAGGCCCAGTTCTATCTGACTGAACATTCCCAGGTGGTGGTGCTCGGGGATTGTAGCTCAGCCCCCTGGCCATTGGCCTATTGCCACCTTCCCCAACCTGATGCCTTCTAGATGTCCTGTTAGTCAGTAGACAATCTGACGCAGGCTTCGGAGTATTACCTGTTGAAGTCTAAAGTTAGTTTAAACAATTTTCAGAATCTATGATTACTGCTATAGTGGAATGTGGAGTGATGCTGTGGCATCACAGTTACATCCCAAAATAGAAGAGCCCTCTCAAGGCACTGAGTAGACCCTAGTTTGCCTTAACCCAACTAGCTTCTCAAAGAAAGCAAACCCAGTTTTAGCCTCAGAGAGTTTTCCTAGCAGACTTCATGCTTTCCTATTACAGGAAGGCAAGACTGCTCAAGATATTTTGGATGTGATAGACTAGAGCAGTGATGGCGAACCTATGGCACGCGTGCCACAGCTGGCACGCAGGGACCTCTCTGTGGGCACTCGAGCCATTGGTCACCAGATTGCGAAAAGACCGTCCCCTTCTGCATTCAGCGTCGGGGTTCCATAGTAACTCCTCTCCACTCATTCTTCACTGGCCTCCACAGGCAGGCACACTCCAGCATCTCCACCCCCAGAAGCGGACTGCGCAGGCACCCAGCCCTCCTTCTAACTGAACAGACAGCTCAGAAGCACAGTGTGCGCACGCCTGAATCTTTGCGCGCCCGGTGAAGAGCCATGCCCTGAGACAGAGCGGGGCGCGATTAGCTAGTGCCCCCTCCTCCTTCCTGCCAAATTTAAGGCACTTTGAAATAAATAAGTTGGTTTTGTGTTGCAGTTTGGGCACTCGGGCTCAAAAAGGTTCGCCATTACTGGACTAGAGGTAGGCAATATGGTGCTTGTGGGCACCAGTGTGCCCCCAGACACGTTCCTTGGTGCCCACTGAGACACCCATAAAACCATAAGGCAGAAACGTGGCAAAAAGGTGTTGTTGTTGTTGTTGTTCAAGTTAGATAAGTTGTTGAGGAAGGTGAAAGCTTGAAAAGGAGTGGAAGCATCTAGAGTTTCTCAGTTAAGGATAGAACTCCTCATCAGGGAGTGTTTTACAATGAATTCTTAGTGTTTAAGGAAGAAAGTGCAATGAGAATACCCTCCTTCTTTCTCCAAGCTTTTGAGAAAGGTGAGAGACAAAGAATAAGAGACTGAAGGAAAGTCAACTAGAGTAGCAATAGCCAGTTTTCATGTTAGTGGGGATGCATGGATATACAAGGAAAAATCTCAAGAAAGGTAACTGGACAGGCAATTAGAAATGCCAGGCAATTAAAAGATATCCCCTCAAGGGATCCTAGAAAAGGCCCTTCTTCCACATGAAGTCCAAATTATAACAGAATATTATATTTTGTTATAATTATTGAAAAGATGGGCAACTGGCTTCACAGTGTTGGAATACAAAGAATCTTAAGTTGGTAACCAGATTACTTGTGCAAGAGAAGTCAGAGAACTTCAGAGCGGGTCAATTAAAGGAATGGACTAGACTCCACTGCATCTGTGCACTAAGAGAATCATACTGTCTACCCAGAGATGTAAGAAAGAGGTGAAATTCCACCAGGATTGGTTGATCCTGAGACATGCATTTCTGTGACGATAAATGGACATCCTTGCCAAGCCATATTAGATAGTGATTCACAGGTGTCTATACTTCACAGGTCATTTTATGAACCCTACTTATCCCTCTTCATCCTCTGGATAGTCTCATCCTATGGGAATTGGGAGAAAATGAATACCCCATATGATGGTTACAATGAAGTGACTTTTGAGTTTCCAAATGATGTACTTGGCTTCACTCATTCTATTGATACTCTGGCACTTTTATGTCCTGGACTGCCCACTCCTAAGAAGAATGTAAGAATCGCTGTGCTGAATCAGACCAAAGGCCTGTCTAGTCCAACACATTCAAAACTAGTATATCAGAAAGGTTAGACTAGATCTATCTTCCTGACAGAGGGAGCATTATGATGTTCAAATCACCACTTGCAATCTGAAGTGGAACAGTCCATTGACAGATATATTATGTGGGGCTGCTGATCCAACAAGCTTTGGATTCAATGACAATTCAGTCCCTATGATAAATTTGCCACTTTGTGTTAGAACATCTATGATGAACTCTCCATGAAAAATGAGAGTACCGTGTGGAAGAAAAACATTCCTAAGGATTGTTGGGTTATGCCACCATTACTTTCTTTTCTTTTTTTTTTAATTTTTATTTATATTTTTAAAGAACACACATACACACAAACCCACCCACCCCCATAAACCTACAAATCATACACTACAAGTGCACCCGTCACCCCGGGGCCAAAACCAATTCTATCCACATAATCCATTATTAATCTATATTCCAAAAATACATCATATCATGACATGGCTTACTCCCTTTCCCCTTTACTAAAACATAATCTAAAAATGATCCCCATATTTCCTTAAAATTATTTTTCTTTAATTGTCCCCTTTTACATTTAATACTCCTTCCAACTCTATGATCTATGAAATCTATGAAATCTATGTTAGTTTATCATTTAAAGCAATATCCCAAACCTCTTTATACCAGTCTATTTTTAAATACTGATGTTGAACTTTCCAATTCCTTGCAATCAATAATCTCCCTGCCGCTAATAAACTTACAATTAGTTCCTTTTTCTCTTGTGAGCACAAAAGTTTCTCCGTTATTGATAACAATGCTAATTTTGGACAGACCTCCACATTAATACCAATAATTAGTGAAATTTCTCCAAAAATTTATTCCAAAAATCCAATACGCTTTTACAGCTCCACCACATATGAGCATAAGTACCAAGTTCCTGGCATCCTCTCCAACACAATGGAGCACAATTACTATCTATTTTATTTAATCTTATGCCACCATTACTTTCATTGATTTGTTCTCCACCCAGTAGATAAACCTCACAAAATGTTAATCTTAATCTTCTAATTTTACATAATCTGTACCGATAATATCTTAATTATCACTTGTAGTTCTAGGTCACAGATTCCTTATAAGGACAATCATTTGTTTCCAAATACTGAATTGTTTCCAAATACTGAAGAGGTGGATATGCAGAAATTACTGAGGGCACTTTCCCACACAGCACCATCAATTAAGCCTCTGGTTGGTTTTCTGGAAACTTTACTTGTATCAGCTTCTCTATCATGAAATAATGCTGCTTTTGCACAAGTTAGTTCTGCCACTGGATGAGAAACCAAGTAAGCCGTAATGCTATGCATCTTTACTAGGGAGTATGCATCACTGAATATAGTGGGACTTTTCAGAAAATGTTTACAATTAAGTTGCTACTTCTTTCTCATTCAATGGCCTCCCTTGCACAATCACCATAGCTAAACAAGCTACAGTGGCTTGTATAAGCCATGGTGCATGCTGGGCACTATTTGCCTAATTGTCCAAACCCAACAAACTTGTTCATAGAATCATAGAAAAGTAGAGTTGGAAGGGTCCTACAAGGCCATCGAGTCCAACCCCCTGCTCAATGCAGGAATCCAGGTCAAAGCATCCCTGACAGATGGCTGTCCAGCTGCACCTTGAATGCCTCCAGATTGTTCTTGGGTTATAACCTATTGGAGGGCTGTTTCTCCCTTGAACAAGCCATGCTGCCTGGGTTTGGACAACATAACAAGCCATCCTGAGGTGGGCAATTAGTCAAATGGTGCCTGGCATATGCTAGCACGCACCGTGGCTTAAGCCACAATGATCGTGCGAACTGGGTCATAGTCTATATTTTAAAATCTGGGCAGCTGCATTTTGTACAAATTGAAGTTTTCAAACTGTTTTCAAAGGCAGCCCCACGTAGAGTGCATTAAGATAATCTAACTTGGAGATTAATGAATGAAGCCATGTCCAATTTGGGGGTGGGGGATGTGCAGCTACCAATCTGAAGCTGGCCTAGCCATTACCACCTCCTGAAGGCTACCTTAATGAATGCTGAAAGTTTCACAGCTTTTATTACACTTTATAGACTATATGAATGGGTTAGGATACCATTTGGTGTCATGAATGTTTCTGCTGCATTTCAAAGATGCATGGAAGAGTGTCTGAAAAGGTGACATGTGTTCCTTACTTTGATGCCACTCTAGTCGATAGTTTTTTAAAAACTGAAATGAAACTGAAAGCTGAGAAGTTTTTATTTGCCTAACACAGGCAAATGACACTTTATTTGCCTAACACAGTGTCTGACCCAGCCAGAGCAGGACAATAACCCATTGATATCTATTCTTACCTCAGCTAAGTTAAATGAAACTGATCAGAGATGAGCAGGCAGACTTTAATTTCAGTATTAAGTATCAACCTGTCAAAGTAAATGTGGATGCTGATATTCTGTCACACATGCTGCCCTCTTCAGATACAAATTCTAGAACAATGAACTGAGATATCCATGGATGCTGTAAATGCTGTGCTGAATTCCATGTAAGCTCAAGGAAAGAACTTATTTTCATGGATCACTGCTATTACAATGGATACTGCAGCATTAGAGCGGACTGATCCTACTATGATATCTCCAGTATTACAGCCAATTCTATTGCAGGAGTTGTGAGCAGCACAAGAGGCTGACAGAGTTATACAGCCCATTTCAGAGGCAAAAATGAGACAACATAGGCCAGTAGTGAAGAAAAGACAAAGATGTGATAGAACATCTATCTTGTGGCATAAGTGGAAGCAACTGGATCTGGATCAAAATGGTATCCTTTACCATAAGACTATTATGCAGAATCCATTGGTGTTGCCTGAAAAGTACCAAATGAGAGTTTACAAAAAGTTGCATGAGAATATGGAGCACTTTGATGTTGATCATGTAATCAGTTTGGCTAGAGACCGTTTCTGTTGGCCAATCATGGCCAAAGACATACAACACTATGTGACAAGAGTCTGTTCATGCTTGAAGCAGAAGAAGCTGAACTGTGGCATAGTAGTTAGAGTATTGGGCTGGGACCAGGGAGATCCGGGTTCTAGTCCCCACTTGACCATGAAGCTCACTGGGTGACTTTGGGCCAGTGACTGACTCTTAGCCTAACCTACCTCACAGGGTTGTTGTGAGGATAAAATGGAGAGGAGGAGGACTATGTAAGCTGCCTTGGGTCCCTTGCAACAGGAAAAAAGGTGGGATATAAATGTAATAAAATAAATAATAAATAAATAAACAGACAGTTAAAAGCTCCCTTACATTCTATTACTACCACAGAACCATTTGAACTTATTTCAGTTGATTTCTGATACTTGGATAGATGCAGTGGGTGTATAAGTACATCTTCATAGTTATATACCATTCTATCCAGTTTGTGCAAGCTTACTCCACTAGGAACAAATCAGGCCAAACAGTAGCTGATATAATTTTTTATTATTTTATTTTGAAGTTCAGATTCCCTGAACATACTTTCATTATCCAGCTGGTGAGTTTGAGAATCAGTTCTTTCACAAGTTGCAGCAATACTGCCAAGTAATTGGATCTCTAAATTCTCCTTACGATGCCCAAGGAAATGAGCAGGTGGAACGATTTAACAGAACTTTTAGGGATGCTGAGAACTTTTCCTGAAGAGCAAAATGGGAATCGTGAAGATGCTTTAAAAAAAAGTTGGTTTATTTTTATACCACTGGATTTTCTCCTTTTTTTTCTTGTTGTATGATTGCTTGCCTATAGAACTGCTATTTGGACTGTTTACTGATAATGAACTGGGGCGGGGCTCCGTACATTAAGGAATGCCTCTTCCTATATGTACTTCTGGGTTGTCCCATGGTCAACTGTCCAGTTAGTAAACCTTTTTGTATTGCTGGCTTTGGTTTTCCAAAGAAACAAAGAACATAAGACTCAGAAACTATCTAACATAGAGGGCTCTGTGCATATGTGCAAAACAGAATCAAAGCAATCAGTCAGTATGAGAAGGAAAGACTGCCTTGGATAAAGTGGAAGAAATTCTGGCCATGGATGGAGGAATCTACACCACCAATTACGTGACAGACTGATGGACACTGAAAGACCTCAAACAAAAAGAAGGAATATTAGTTTAAGCTAGTGTAGATTTATAACTGTATTAATCAGAAAATCTTGAAATTTTGATGGCGAATTTGTAACGCGTTTTTGCAGCAGGTTGTAAATAATATTGTTTTTAGTAGTATGATTTATTTATAATAAAAATATATTCCTAAAATAAAATTTAAAAAATCTATTCCTAATATCAGTGAAGGACCTTCTCCAAGTGCTGCCCCCTCAGTCTGTAGGAAGGCCATTAGGGAGCAAGCCTTTTCAGAAGTGTCCCCACTCTTTGTGGAATGCTCTCCTGCACCCATTCTTATGACTTTTGGGTGTCAAGCTAAGGCATTTTTTTTCTCCCTCAGGACATTCTGTTAATATCATTTTATTATTAGTCTCTGTTTTTAATTACATTTTTAAATTTCCAAATATAACAATAAAAATAAAACCAAAACGGGGAGGGGGAAACCACAAAAGAAAAAAGAAGAAAAAGAAAGGAAGAACATATCATGAAACATAAACATACACAATAATCATTTACATTACCCTTAATAAAAAGAAAAAGAGCAAACAAGAAGGATTTAACACTTCCATTTCAAATATATATGTTAATATAAGCAGTCCATATATCCAAATTAGCATCCATATGACATTGTCGGCTGTAGGAGATAATGTAGCAAGAGCAGTAAGATCCTCAGTCCATAGCATGATAAGTGGTGGGTGTTTTTCCTTCCAATCTTGAAGTATGAGTCGTCCCTTTGCAATTGCAAGGGCTCTCGGTATCCACTTTTGCTGCCCGTTTGTTAATCCTCACATCACAGGAATGTAATTTAAAAGTGTATGAACTCTGTTGATGGTGGTTATTTGCAGGTTTTTACCTTTAATCAGTTGGTTTTAGCTGCTTGATTGATGTTTACTGGCACTGGCATTTCCTTTATCCTTTTATGCGGGACTTGATTTTATTGTTTAAAGTTTTCTACTTGATTTTGTATGTTGCTTATGAAATTGCATTTTATAAAACAACAAATAAATATAACAATACCTTGGATTGCAAGTAACTTGGTTTGAGAGCGTTTTGCAAGACAAGCAAATGTTTAAATATTTATTAATATTTTTTGACTTGATATACAAGCGACGTCTTGCAATACAAGTACTGTAGTATGGCTTAAATTAAAAATCTCTATACAAATTTTTTTGGGGGAATTTCGTTTTGATATACAAGTGTTTTGGATTACAAGCACGTTTCCGGAACGAATTATGCTCTCAACCTAAGGCATGACTGTACATGAATTTAACCCGGTTTCTTTGTCTCATGTACAGTAGCAACAATGGGCCATCCCTTACGCACTGCTAAGCATTAAGCAAATGCATGTATCTTCTCTTGTCCCAATTCACCATCAGTCATGAGTGTAACAGTGTAATTGAGTTAATAGGAGGATTAATCGAAGTGAGTACAGAGGTGAGGTGTATGCCATGGCACTATATTAAGCGCCAGCTGTTACTATTGCAGCCGCTCGCGGGCGGGACAGTTGGTAGATTTTCATTGTTGGCAGCAAGCTTTTTGCAAGGCCTACAACTGAAGTAAGAAGTACTTTCCTTTGTACATTTCTATAGGTGAGTATGCCTCCTGTTTTGCAAAAGTACCAAAACCCAGCTGTTGAGGCAAATGCAATTAATTTTAGTCATGACTTCTTTTTAAGATAATTACTAAGCAACGTATTACTCTGATCATTTAAAATTATCATCTGAAATATCATCTGAAAAGTAACATCTGAAAAATTACAGGTGTTCTACCTTCTCTAGGTACAAGCGGTCTTTAGTTTAATTGTCTTACTCGGGACAGATTAGTGTTTATTCAGTACTAGATAGTGACAATAAATCATGCTGGTGATGGAAGAAACCTCTTCTTTGCCTCCTTCCTTCCTGCGCCCAATTTGGCAGGTCCCTTTACTTTTAAGTTGGAAGACACATGAAAGAGCCCTTTTTTTCTTCTTCCAAAAGAAGCAGGGAGGCGCTGCTAAGCAAGCAAAGCAAAGAAGTGCGCGCAGTAGCGATAGCATCTTTTTCTCCCCCCCCCCGCCTTGCCGCCGTCTCTCCCCCTCACCCCCCCCCCCGCTTCCTCTCACCGCTCTCGTTAGGAATCTGTGAAGTCTAGACAGCGCCCCAAAACCAGATCCGACAGATGATCCGGGCTTATGGTAAGCACGATTTTTCACCAGATTTATTTGCCCAGCCTGCCTTGCAAAGAGGAGTTTTGCATGCTTGGCTGGATGTTTCCTGTAAGCTGCAAATGGATTCTTTGGGCGCCAAGAAAGCGAGAGCAAATGCGTGGCTTTATTAAATCTCCGCTGGAGGAAGGCACAGGTATTAGGGTGCAAAAAACAGCTTTCTGTTTTTGGACATCAAATCTCCAAGTAAGAACGGCTGCAAAACGTGTCGGTTGCACGGCAAAAAAAAAAAAAAGGTAGCGTGAGCTGCACGCCCGGGCACATACAGGCAGCAGGAAACAAGACGAGGCGGGATGGGCTGCTTGCATCAGCTCCCTCCCCGCTCCCTATTTTTTTTTTTTTTCTTTTCCTTTTTTGCAGAGCCAAGAGCCTGCAAACGTGCTCAGTTGCAAGGCAGCGAAGGAAAAAGCGAGGCGAGTCTTACCGTTTCCCGCTCCCCGCCGGATGTTTGGAATAAGAGGAAGGAGAATATTCCCCCCCCTTTTTAATACAATTACTTGCTGCCTAAAATTGACCGGTGAGGCTGAAGGAATTTGTTTTTTGGGGGGGGATACCAGGAGCTTTTCGAACCCCACCCTAAGGTAATGGCAGCTGTGAACGGGCAATTCTGGTGTGTGTGTATGTGAGAAAGGGCGAAGGGGACGGGGAGGAAATAACGCGGACACGTGGCGAATCTAAGAGCTGCGAGGCCTCCGGGAGTGAGACAGGATCTGCTTCTGCTTGGCTGCATCTGTCACACGGCACGGTTGGCTTCATCGGAGCAGCAGCGTGCGTGTATGGAGTATGAAGATGGGATGGAGCGGGGGAATTCTACACCCCGTTCCCCTTCCGAGCAAAGATCCCATCCAGGAACCAAACTCACGCTGGCCCAGCTTGTCTGAGCGTGGAAAGCTAAGCAGGGTCAAGCCTGGTTATTACTTGGGTGGGAGACCCCTCCTCTAGTTGCCTGCATTGAGCAGGGGGTTGGACTCGATGGCCTTGTAGGCCCCAACCAACTTTATGATCCTAAAGCCGCTCAACTTAAAAGGCGTTGGTGGCTTCTTATAGTGAAGGAAGGGCGAGGCAGAGTCAGGCAGGGTAGGGGTCGATGAGCCCTGGTTGCCTCCAAACAAATCTGTGCATTGCGTGGACGCTTCTGGCAGAGTTAACTCTCCCCTGTATAGGCTGACCGCGTTTGTTTCGGCGCTACTGGCTTCTCCTTAAGAGAGAAAGGAAGGCAGGGATGTCAAGCCAAGAGATTCACGCTCCGTTTCACCTGGATAAAATTCACTCCCGAAGGGGATAGATAGATGGTTGCGATTCAATTCGGGAAGCGTTTGCTGAAGTAAAAGCAGGAAGCCGTCCTGTGGCATCTTGAAGGCTAGCAAATGCACTGTGGGAGCAACCTGGACAGTGGCAGGCCTCTATGCATATGTCTAAAATCCGGTGATTGTGAACTTTAGCATGTGAATGCTGACAGTCCCAGATGGGTGTTGAGGTTGCCCTGCAACAGGCGTCTTATTTCCCCAATTTTCAGACGTACACAAGGGAGTGCCGATGACCACATTTAGGTGACTATCAAACAGCCCCAGGAGTTTATTCACAAGGTTTGACTGCTTCCAGACGAGGTCCAGACATCCTCGTCACCTTCCATGTTTTCTCACCACTTCCTATTTTTTCTTACTCAGAAATATCCGTTAAGGAAGAAAAAGCAGAATAGTTGCACAATGCCCTTTTGACTGATAGCGCTAGGAGCCCTCCATCAGGAAGAATGCTTTGTCAACATTCATACATGAATGTGAAATTTTGGGCAATTATTTATTATGTATTTATTTTATTTATTTATTATATTTATACCCTGCTTTTTTTCCTGCAAGGAAGCCAAGGCGGCTTACATAATTGTCCTCCTCCTCTCCATTTCATCCTCACAACAACCCTGTGAGGTAGGTTAGGCTGAGAGTCAGTGACTGGCCCAAAGTCACCCAGTGAGTTTCATGGCTGAGCGGGGACTAGAACCCGGATCTCCCGAGTCCCAGTCCAACACTCTCACCACTACGCCACACTGGCTCTAAAATCCCAAAATTTTGTGAATTCAGTCATATATGAATGCTGACAATCCCAGCCATATTTTATGAATACCTGAAAATAGATATAGATTCCCATATTTTGGACATATCCCAGTGAAAGCTGGCAGTAACATTTAGGGGCTTTCAGATGAGACTTTTGCTGTGTGATCCCCCTGCTTCATTCACAACATTTTCCAAGGAATTCAGACAGTGTTGTCTTCAATTTGTAACCCTTTCGTGTTTTCCTTCCACTTGTCCCATCCTTTTTCTTACCAGAAAAAAACCCATTAAGGAGGGAAAGATGGAAGAGCTGCACAGTGCCTTTTGATTGGTTGCGCTAGGAGCTTTCCATCTAGAACAGTGTTCTCCAACCTTGGGTCCCCAGATGTTTTTGGCTGGGGCATGCTTGGAGTTGTAGGCCAAAAACATCTGGGGACCCAAGGTTGGAGAACACTGATCTAGAAGTACCCTTAGTTACTTCTAGACACTAGCAAAATTTGATAGAGAATTTCCGCATTCACATGAGAATGTCAACGTTAACCAAATTTTAGGTATCCTATCTAATATTGTATGTAAAGTAAGCGAATTAGGTCATAGTCAAAACAAAAGTTTCTCTGTGATTGGTCTCTGTGATTACAGTGGGAGAGAGTCTCTCAAAATCTCTCCTTTTGAAATAAATGTGGTTTTAAAAGTGCTCAGCTGTGGATGGATTTTGCCATTAGTTATTACACAGTGTGGCAAAGAAAAAAGTGAAAGTAACAAAGAGTTTTGTGGCATCTAAAAGACTTAACATATACTGTGGGGCAAAAGCTTTCATGGGCGAGAGCCTATTTTGTCAGATGTATCAAGATCACATGTGTTTTCCGTCTTTAAAAACAAAAACAAAACAAGACTCATGGTTGTTGTTTTTAATAGTCAGTAGTTCTACAGAGTACATCAATTTAAGGAGGCATAATGGTATACAAAGGGGGGCAGATTAGTCTATACTGTAAACATATATCAGTTCTTTTATACCAGTTTAACCAACATGGTTTCCCCTATGAATCTTGGACATTATTATTTGGTGAAGTTGCTGAGAATTCTTCGCTAGAGATCTCTTGTCCTCTGACAGAATGACAGTTTCCTGAGGAATGACTATCAAAACAGTTTAGATTTATAGAATACATCTGCAAGATATACCCTTAATACTTGCATTTCCAGTCTAGAAAAAGTATGTATGTGGAGAGGGATTTCTCTTATCTCCTTAAGGGCATACAATTTTTAATTTCCAAAGGGTTGGTACACTGGCCAATTAACCAGACAGATCTTGTCAACTGACTGGTCAATTTACTATCTGTTACTTAACTGTAACCAACTATTATCAGATAATCCAAAAATGACACTGTATATGGCAGCTTACCTTTCATCATGTTGATATTTGTTAGCAAGAGCAGGAGTGAAGCCAGCTCGCCCTTAGCCCTGTAGCAGTCGGGGACAAACCTAGCAACATAGCAAAGTTTCTCCCATTGACTACCTGCTGTACCTGCAGGCATCTCCAAACAGAAACGCAAGCAAGTCACCAGCGGCAAAGACCAGAGTATCATCCTAGGACCAGGTTCAAATCATCACTTAGCCACGCAGGTGACATGAGGCTAGTGACAGACTCTCAGTCTAACCTACCTCAGAGGATTGTTGTGAGGATAAAATGGAGAGAACCATGTATACTACATCGAACTCCTTTTGGGGAAAGATAGAATAAGTGTGTAATCAAATAAATAACTCATTACAATGACTTGTAATGGTTACATCCAGGCTGGATTATTGTAATACACTCTGTGTACGACTGCCTGTAAAGATGGTTTGAAAACTTCAGTTGGTACACAGAATGTAGCAGCAAGAATGCTTAAGTGTTTGGAACACGCTACACCAATTCTGTTCAAGTTACACTGGCTGCCTATTTATTTCCAGGTCCAATTTAAACTGCTGGCCTTGGCCTTTTAAACTCACAACCAGGCTTTCCTAACCTGGTGTCCTCCAGAAGTGCTGAACGACAACTCCCGCCATCCCAAGCCAGGAAAAATATTTTTTTTTCTAGTAGCCATAATTGATGGAAATGTGTTTCTTTAAAAAATGGAATTTGAGTGTCTCAGAAGTTGGCGTAAACATGCCTTTGGGACTTCTACAACACAGAGTGATCACAGCTATACCAATTTCTGGTTGTTGTACTTACTTTCCTCAAGAATGTCATTTGTGGTGTTATTGTGTTGAGAAGGCAAAATGAGTCCATGTGGCGCTTCTTCAATTCTTTTGTTTATTCATGGACAGAAACCTCTGTGTTTCATTACCATAATGATCACATTTCTTGAAGTGTTGAGCTTAAGAGTTTGTGTTGGTGTTCTCTGAACCCATCATTATGAACCCCCCTAATAAATTATTTCTTGATTGTTATTGAATATAATTTAGTAATAAGAGCTCATGTACGGTAGTGGCTAGTTCTGTGAGGGGACAAATCTTCTGATCAAATGTCATCTGAGTCATGAATTCATTCAGTAGGTAACCTTAGCAAGCCACTGTTCTCTCTGCTTCAGCCTCACATCTAGAAGAAGGGGATCCTGCTAACCTACCTGATAGGGTTATTGTAAAGAGTACTGAAATAATGTACGTAAAAGCATTCAGAACATAATCAAGCATTGCTCAGGGCTCCATTCAGCCTAGAACAGTTGATCAAGCCTCTCTGTCTTAGGGCTGCCATCTGCAATATGGATCTAATTATACTAGTATAGAATTACATGCCTACCAGGGGCACTGCTAAGCTTGGGCCCATGGAGCTCTGCCCCTGAATCTATTTCCCATGGCCCTGGATCAATTCCACAGAGCTTTGAATGTCAATGGAAGGTGTTTTTCTCAATTTAATAGACACACGGGGCAATTTTCCAGGGGGATTGCAGCTGGCAAGGGAAGAGTAAACTCTCCCCTTCCCAGATGCTGCAACACCCCACACACCCCAAATCTCCTTCATGGCAGTTAAGCTGAGAAAAACTTGGTCAGCTGGTTTCGGATGATCTGGGTCAGGGTGAAAATTAATTGAAGAATTTATTTTATTGGAGATTATTTTGATGATAAATTAATTGTTTGGATTTGACACCTGTGATTGGTATATATATTGGGAATAAATATGTATTCCACCAAGTTGGTTTATATATATAGGGAGATAAATTAGCATATGAAAATTTTACGCCTCTAGGCCTGGGACCCAAATCTTTTAAGTGCCTAGCAATGTTCCTGATGCCTACCATACAGGGTTGTTATAAGGATAACTGAGGCCCAGTTTAGAAGTGATACTGCATGTGTAAAAGAAACATCCATGTGAGGTGACACATGGATGGTGTCGTGTTTAAATTGGGTTGCCAATTCCCTGTGTGCTGTGCCTGCCGACACTTGCGCATGTAGTTGACAGCACCATTTAAATGTGATGCAGGTGAAATGTGCATATCGCTTTAATACTACCATTTCTGAATTTGCCCCCCCTCATGCACTGTGAAATACTTTGAACATTTTAAGGTGCTGTATAAATGCTAAAATCTATTATTATGACTTATGTTCTACCTTGATAGCATTACATAGAGATCAGGGATACATGGGGGTTTACTCCGATTTTATCCCCACAACAGTCTTGGGAGGAAGGTTAGGCTGAGAGATTGCTCAAGGCCACCCAGTGAATTTAATGGCTGAGTGAGACTTTGCAGCCAGGTCACCCTTGTCTATGTTTGACACTGTATTCGATAGAGCACACTGGTTCTGAGCAGAATACTATTATGAAAGTTGTTGTTTCAACAGACACGTTTGTTTTCCTTAGTACTGCACAATTAGCAAGGGCTGTTAAACGTCAGCACATTCCGTCAGCCATCTGTTTTCTCATGTTGGCACCTCCACCCCATCAAGGAAATTGCTTTGCTACTGCTTCTTGCTTGCACTGTACCATTTAAAGTAAATAAATGGATTCCTTCATTCAGAATGGTTGTCTTTCTGGCATACTTTCCCTGCAGTAATGGGGAGTGCATTCACTGCAACACTCTGTATTGCTATTATAATTATTTTCATGATCTTGCACATGGCCTTAGCACCCATTGTCCAGGTCCATGAAAATAATTAATAGGGGTTCAGCACACTGTTGCAGTGAATGTGCTCCCTATTACCATGTGAAAAAAGACCATTGGCTTGCAAATGTATCATTTAGGTACTTTGAATCAATGAGGTATCAGAGTTGTCCTCTTTTGAAGAGGCACTTGACAGAAGACAAAAGTTAATGCCCTTAACTTAGTGTCATGGGAACGTTAGAGTAAGTAGAACAAAATCTCTTGCAGCAGGGGTGGGGGAACCTTTTTCAGCCTGAGGGCCAATTTCCAATCAGGGACCGGTCTTGGTGGCCATATTCTGGAAGTGTGCAGTACAGAAGGCAAAGTAGGCGGAGCCAGAGGCAAAATTGGTCGAGCCAAAAATGTATTTTTCAAGTAGAGAGCCAAGGAGACCTGCTACTTTGAAAAGTAGTGCACAGCCCTGTGGGTGTCTGCATATACAGTATTTTTCCATGTATAAGACTATACTTTTTCCTAAAATCGCTAGACTAAAAATTGAGGGTCGTCTTATACATGGAAGTAAGCCAAGGAGAGAACCGTGCGGTTGCGAAACTGCCCAGTAGGGGGCGTCTTATACATGGGGGCGTCTTATAGACGGAAAAATACGGTAAGTAAGTCCCATTTAATTCAGTTGAGCTCACTCAGAAAAGCACACCACAAGTACCGGTATATGCATGTCTACTTGGGAGTAAGTAACATTGAATTCTGTTGAGCTTACTTCCAGGGAAGTGTTCCCAGGTCACAGGAACAGCATCTCAAATTCTGAGCCACCAATAATATTTACCCAGCATTTAGTCTGAATTACTCAGAAGTAAACATGAATACCATCAAAAAGGGACAAATAATACTTAGTTGCATCATTCAGATATCTGTACCTGCCCCTCCCCCAAGTAAGCCACCATTCTGTCTGAATTATTCACCAGTCTGAATCACTCAGAAGTAACCATGAATATCATTCAAACAAGTCAGACTTGTTCCTATTTGAGTGAGTAGGGGACTAAGAAGCTGCAGTGGCAGCTGTGGAGAAGAATGATGAGCTCCGGAAAGTAATGAATTCTTCTGATGGTTTCCACAGCAACAGTGAAGTTCCAGGAAGTAATAGAGAGGCCCGGAAGCTAAAGAAGATTGTGGAAGATTAGAAAAGCTCCAGAAATGCAGAGCAGGGACAGGAAGGACCAGAAAGGGGCTAGAACAGTGTTCTCCAACCTTGGGTCTCCAGATGTTTTTGGCCTATAACTCCCAGCATGCCCCAGCCAGCGTAGCTGTCGGGCATGCTGGGAGTTGTAGGCCAAAAACAACAGGCCTGTGGCTTACGCTGGCTCAGCTTGTCTGAGCGTGGAAAGCTAAGCAGGGTCAAGCCTGGTTATTACGTACTTGGATGGGAGACCCCTCTAGTTTCCTGCAGTGCATTAAGCAGGGGGTTGGACTCTATAGCCTTGTAGGCTCCTTCCAACTGTATGATCTATGAATGTGGGGACCCAAGGTTGGAGAACACTGGAACTTGGAAATCATTTGGACAGACTGCTGCATACTGGCAAGCAGCTAAAGCACATTAAAGGATCCAAGACAAGGGTGTGTGGCAGCTTGCCCAGGGCAAAGAATTTGGGGTGGGGGTCAGAGGTTCCCTATCGCTGTCTTGCAGTAACTTTTCCTTTGATCACGTACACTCTGTACGGTACAGAGAACCTTTGCTTTAGCTATGGGCAACTTCCTGCCTTCCAAACCCATAATTAAGGAGCAGGGGATTCTTTCTAGAGCAAGTGACAGGGATCCCGCATAATCCTGAGCCCTAGCATCTCTCTTTGTTCATAAAAATTAAGAACCAATCCCATCTTTCTTGGCAGAATACTGAGGACAAAGTCCAAAAGTTACCGTATTTGAAACTTTTAAAACTTTATCATTTACCACTTCTATAGGAAAAACATGTGGCTGGATGATGATTGGATGTGGACTTGTTTTAATATTCACACTCCATAAGTATAAGAGGTGCATTTTACACATTCTCGAAAACATTTTATCTGTTTGAATGGCGCAACCTGCTCCTTCCTAGGAGTTGGGTGAGAAGAAAAGTCAATTAGGGCACAATCCTACAGGGATGCCTATAGGCTGTAGCTCTCTGAACTCGGAGGATTACGGGCATCCTATGGAGGACAAGAGGAGCGCAGAAGTGAAGGTCACCTCCATGCTCCTCTCGCTTTGCAAAGCACTTAGATGGCTGATTTCAGCTGTCTAAGTGCGGTGCTTCAGAGTGGGAAGGAAGGAGGCTGAAGCGCTGCCAGAATGCCATGTATCTTGGCAGCACCAGTTTCCTCCCCTCCCCACCCCCAAAAGCCTTTCTCCAAGGTCGCTCTTACAACCTCAGAAAAGTAGCCGGCGTGGTTCTTTTTTCCATGCCGGCTGCAAGGGGGAGAGGGATTTGAATGTGAATCCCCAGCTATGAGGTTGGAGCGATTTTCCATTGGATTTTCCAAAATCCTATGGCTGTCTAGCTGCCGTCTAGCTGCCATAGGATTGCGCTGCCCAACACTTAGAGGAGAAGTGTAAAGTTGTCATCTGAATTCAGGGAGCTGTCTTATTCTGCCTCATACTAGTAATCACATAACCCATGACATAATAATCATATAACTCATGGTTGTCATGAGTAGTTGATGTTGAATTTCAGCTAATACTGAGTAGCAGCCATGTTAAACTTCTCTGGTAAACATAGCTATGTGAAACATGAGGTGATGGCAAGCTAAGGATCTCCAGCAGAGAATTTTCATCACCTCACCAAACTACAATTCCTAGGATTCTTTGGGGGAAGCCGCTACAGTTACCTGGGCATTAAACCCTCATACATTTGGGGGCTTGTTTACTATGACATAGTAATGTTTCTAAATTTTTAGTTAGGAGCAAAAAATGTGGTTTTGTTGATGAAATCCGGATTGCTACCTTTAAGCGTAAGGACTACGGGTTAGTGTGTCTTTCACATTAACATTAGTAAACTGAATTTACAGTCCAAATATAAAACTTCAGAGAGCTATAGGTAGTTTTCAGTATATGGAATATTTTCATTTCCAGAGGGGTAGCCATGTTAGTCTATTGCAGGCAAACCAGAAAGGGCGCTTCCAGATGGACAGTCTATCATTCAAAAGGCATTGTCCAGCTGTTCAGTCTTTCCCTTTTTAGCGGAGTTTTTTATGTTAAGAAAAAAGAAGTGCTGGGAAAACACAGGAGGGCTTCAAATGGAAGATGGTATCATCTGGACGCCCTGTAAAATTTCGAGTTTGAGAAAGGAAGATTGCACAATAAAGGCCTCACCTAGAAGCACCCAAAGAGTTTTGTGGCACCCTAAAGACCAGCAAATATATGATGGCATATTCTTTTTAGACCAGAACCAACTATTCTTTTAAATACTTGCCAAGTGCCCAGCAGCATGATGGGCTAAGTAGTGTGGGGAAGTGACCTCCCTCCTGACCCACAGCACCTAATCTTCTGTTGGAAAGGAGGCCAGCTATATATAATTATTATAATAGAATGTATGCTATGGCCAAGGCCTCACCAAGGTGGTACACCTAGGTCTGGACCCTGCCACATCAAAATGCAGTCCATGTGATAGAATGCTTTGCCATTCAGTGGAGGGGGCACCACAGAGAATACTCACAAGCCAGGGAGAAGAGTTGTCGCTAGTGATGGGGAAAATGTGGAACAGGGGAATACAAACAACACCTAATCTTCTGTTGGAATGCGAGAGAACTGAGCTAGTCCTGACCCTTCACCTCACTTGCTCTATGGCAGTGTTCTCCAACCTTGGGTCCCCAGATGTTTTTGGCCTACAACTCCCAGCATGCCCCACCCATAGCTGGCTGGGGCATGCTGGGAGTTGTAGGCCAAAATCATCTGGGGACCCAAGGTTGGAGAACACTGCTCTAGGGTGACCTCCTGGCTGGTTTTCCATGTGATCAGAAAGGGTTCTTAGAATGCACCTAGAGGATTCTGAGGCCTGGTCTGATGCACATTGAGTTTGTGTCTAGTTGGTGGCTAGACCTCCAAAGTCTAGAGGCTTGCCCTTCTGGGTGTCTGCTTGTAGAAATGTTCTACATAATTTGTGGTCGACCAAGCAAAATACAGCCCACTAAGCATCCTTTGTGGTCTGGTAAGTGGATGGTAAGATCGGACTTTTTACAGCCATAGGCAGGCAGCAAAGCAGGAGGTTTCACAGTCTACTGTTGGGCTACACATTCCACATTTGTGGTTGGTAGGCTGAATTTGTGGGATCACAAGTTATACAGACTATAGCAAGAATAATAATCTGGTTTTTAAAACAGAAAAGATATCCCTGTGTGCGGTTTCTCTCCTTCAAAGACAAGCTGCTGATCTACTCTAACTGATTAATATATTTTTTTCTGTGCACTGCTTCTTTTGTAAGTTCAGGCTGCAAGCAGCTGAAAATGGAACGTGGCCTCTGGCGTGGTTTTCTTTGTAAATGCCACTGAACTGCAAATGGAACTTCAAGAAGCAATTGGCGGAGACTGAGGATTGAGCTCTGAGCAGGTCGTTGAGTCACAGAATAGTGGAATTGAACAAACAGTGTCCCAGGCTAAGAAAACTTAATAAAAGAGCAGTCTGGTAGACAAGTCTTCCTTCTCCATGGATAGCTGGCTCTCTCCTCCTTGATGGCTCTCTCCTCCTTTCGTAAGAGCGATTGGATGCAATGCTAGACTAGGCTCTTGTGCTTGTGCTTTTAGCAGTTCTATAGAACAGGTGCAACTTGTCATACAGAGATGAGGAAAACTGGATCTGCTGAAATTCCTTCATCTGCACAAGGATTGACAGCAAAGGAGCTCCCTGTATTTTTGCATTTTGTCACCTCCTCCTCCACCACCGTCCCCAGTGTAACCTTTCTTTTTTGTGGTGGCAGTGTTACTGATGCAACCCAGTTACTGATGCAACTCAATCCATCAGTTGAAAACCAGCATTCATAGTTCATAGAGTTGGAAGGAGCCCTGTTTGCAGGACAGAAAGGGTATCAGGCTAACTGATACTCTGCTCCAACCCCCTGCTCAGTGCAGGAAACTAGAGGAGGGGTCATGCAGATAGTCTTACTCTCCATCAGGCAAGCAGGCTGGGAACTTTAACAACTGTATTACTACTAGTAGTACATTTATGTTCCATCGTTTTTACTCTTTCAAGGAACCCAGGGTGGATCTCCCATTTTATCCTCACAACAACCCTGTGAGGTAGGCTAGAGTAAGAGTCAGTGACTGGCCAAAGTAATCAGTGAGCTTCATGGCTGAGTGGGGACTAAAATCCAGATCTCCCAAGTCCCATTCTAACACTCTAACCCAGTGTTCTCCAATCTTGGGTCCCCAGATGTTTTGGGCCTAAAAAAGCATAGCTGGTTGGGGCATGCTGGGAGTTGTAGGCCAAAAACATCTGGGGACCCAAGGTTGGAGAACACTAACCACTAAGCCAAGCTGGCTCAGTTGGGGGTTCTTTTTTTTTCCTCATGGGCCACAAATAACTAACATACTTAGGCCTGGGCAGGCAAACTAGTGAAATCCTTTATGTGGAAGTAACTGTAATGGACATCTGAAAGGCTATAATAAAGAATGGAACTCAATACAAGGCCCATATAAATGAACGAGAGGTGGCATAGCAACAGTGCTTCTTAGATTATACCCTCTTTCTCTCTTTTTTTGTGAGATTGCATAAGGAACATTACTGCAATCTTGTTAGCGCATGATGCCACCCCTGTACTTGATGTTCCTCCACCCATAATCTCTGGATTTCATTCTCCTGGGATAATGTGTCCCATCTTTTGTGCCACCCTATGTGCTTTGATAATTTGTAGTCACTGGCACCTCCTTATGCGCCAACATCTTCTCCATCACACCACCCGCCATTCATTCCTAGGAGCTTAGCTATTTGGTGAAGCAATAATCTACAAAGGATCCACTTTTGCTAAAGGGAGAATCACTGAATACACACGCACACTCTCTCTCTTTCAGTATATATTGTGCAATCTTCCTTTCTCAAACTCGGAATTTTACAGGCAACTTCTGTGAGCAGCATGCTCTGTGCAGCATTTTGGTGGGATTGGAGTGGCTGCTGTGGGGAAGAGTAGTGGGGAAGTCTGCTTCACCAGCCCAGTTGTATGTACCTAAATATTTATCCAACCCTCTGGCTAGAGCAGTGTTCTCCAACCTTGGGTCCCCAGATGTTTTTGGCCTACAACTCCCAGCATGCCCCAGCCAGCTCCAAGGTTGGAGAACACTGGGCTACAGGATTGGGTGTTTTGCTTTGTTTTGCATTGTTGATTTTTTTTATTGTTCTGTTGTAAATCACTTTGTACAGTTTCCTAAGTTTTAAAAATAAGAAATAAAGAAACAAACATATTCAGTATTTTAGAAGAAATTATATGATCCCATGATATGATCCACAAGCTGTTCTTCTAGTCCCTTTGTAGAATAGCTTTCCAAATAATTAAGCTCTTATAAATTATCGCTGCAGAGGAGTTGGCTCTTTCACTAAACTATTTGCTTAGGAAAGTAAAGGCAATTACAAAATGATGGAATGTAATTATATGCAGTTAAGACAATCTGAGCAGATGAGAGACTGTTTTGTCTTTATTAGGATACAATCCTATGCACGTTTAGTTAACAAAAAAGTCCTACAACTCCTAGCATTCCCCAGCCAAATGACTGTAACTAAGCCTTAGGGCAGGCACTCCAACCTTTTAGAATGAAGGGAAATAGCACAAAAGAGGGAAACCATCAAGCAGCTGGTGGTTGGGTGGGGCTGGGGCCAGGGGGCGTGGCCATCTGGGGAACCTTGGGGGCTGCACTGGGGACCCAGGAGAGCCAGATTTGCCCCACCCCTGGCCTGCCTTTCTGCACCCCTGCCTTATATCCACCTCAGTCCTCCAGTTAGGTATCCCATTTGTAGAAGGAGTTTGTCCCCAGAGCTTCTAGAAACTGAGCCTGTTTGGCCTTTGAAATTAAGCTTGTCAGCAAAACTTAGCCTTGAAAAAGACTCTGTCTGGAGCATTTGGTGTTTGACGCAAAGGAAAGAAAAGGTGGGGGGAACAGGTGTTTGGAGGAGCACACTTTCTTCTGTGCTGGGAGAGAAGGTGTATGGCCTCCATGACCCCTTACAGTCACTCTAATCCTCCAGTTAGGCACACCACTCCTTGAACAAGGAATTTGGCCATGGATCTTTCAGACACATAGCCTGCCCTGGGCTGTGGCTCAAAGAGGTGTTGCTTGCTTGTCTAGGGGATCTGAAAAATGGTGTTTGCAGCAGTCTCTCTTTTCATGTTCTGTAAAGAAAGTTAGCCTGATACTCTTTCTGTCCTGCAAACAATTTTATTGTCTAGTCATGGCAACCAGGCAGAGTGGTCCTCCTGGACACCCTTCCCAGTATGTCTACTCTGCTGCCGCCGCCTTTGCAGCTGAAAAAGGGAGAGGAGAAAGGAGCATGTGCATAGTTCCACTGTTCTCCTTTGTGCATGTGCAGTCCAGCAACATCATGGGAGGAGCGCAGATGAGCAACGCACTCTTTTGCCCATGAGCAGTCCCATGGAGTCTGTGATGGAAGATTGCAAAGAGCAGCACACATTTCAGGCCAGCACATTTTACCTTCTTTTGTGTGTGTGTTGTGTGTATGGGTCAGCTGCGTGTGAGACAGTGGCACAGCTGGGGCTCCCTCCACCCAAAGTGATGGCCTACCCCTAGGGGGGTGTCAATTCCTTAATGCATGGATTTTATGGAAGACAGACTAAGCTTAACTGATTTTATTCAGAAGATACAAAGGGAAATAAACATCAAACTAGATGGTTAGCAACCGCAGTGTCGTTTGTTTACAAACATCTTTTATATGGAAACCTTTAACACAGAATATCCTATCCCCAAGCCTATGCCTATCCTACCAGCCACGTCTGCCTCCTGTTTCGGACGCCATTTCTCCACTGCAGCCTCAAGCTCACTAACTGCTGAAACTGCTTTTCCTTCACTGCTTCCCAACAGTCCATCCTCCAAAGTACTCCCCCACTTTTCCTCCTCCTCTTCCTCACATGAACATATCATCCTCCCAACAATTCTGCCCTCCCGTCTAGTCATGCACTGTCCATGGCATCTGTTGACCATTAGCGGCTGCTGTATCTGATATCGCTGCATTGATTTGCAGAGCAGTCTCTACAGATACAGCTGGTCAGAAATGATTCTTAGGCTCACCAGAAAGCCCTTCCATGGCGAGTTCCCTCTTACCCTTTGAAGGGGTTAGCTTGCTTGGGAAGTTGGCAGGAGGGAGAGGAACTGGCCTTATTACAAGCCTTATCCCGAATGGAGAGGGATCTGGGCTCACCTTATAACACGGCATGGAATTCCAAATGGGGTTGTTTGTATTCCCCTGTTCCACATTTTCCCCATCACTAGCGACAACTCTTCTCCCTGGCTTGTGAGTATTCTCTGTGGTGCCCCCTCCACTGAATGGCAAAGCATTCTATCACATGGACTGCATTTTGATGTGGCAGGGTCCAGACCTAGGTGTACCACCTTGGTGAGGCCTTGGCCATAGCATACATTCTATTATAATAATTATATATAGCTGGCCCATACCATTGGTCTTCAACAGGTGGTTTGGGGGACTTTTTCTTAATATGTAATTGATAGCAACTATTCCACCATAAAATGTATGTGCTGAGGGTATTGTATTTGTTTTGAAATTTTTGTTCTGTATAAGAATGTCCTAAAGCTAATGTATTGAACCTGGATATTCCAGTAGATTAGTCATTGCAGTGTTATACCGCTTAATAAAATCCACCCAGTGGCAAAGTGGTATTTTCATCAGAAAAAAGTAAGGTGTGATTGTAACTAAATCTGTAACGGAGTACTTGCCAGACCCTCATAATGCACTACTAATAAGATCAAGAGCTTACCTTAGAGGAAGCAGAAGGATTTTCTTAACCCGCGGCTATCTGTTCTCCATTGCTACCAACTTGTCATGGGTTGTGTGCAACCTTTCACTGTATCAGAGCTGAACCTAATGTGTCACCTGTCACAACAGAATCTCATTAAGGTAGCCTTCCCCAGTCTGGTGCCCTCCAGATTTTTGGACGATAACTCCCAGCATTCCTGACCATTGGCCACACTGTCTGGGGCTGATGGAAGTTGAAGTCCAGAACACCTGGAGAGCACCAGGTTGGGGAAGGCTGCATTAAGAGGTTTCTGTCTGTATCAAGGATCCTGTACCTTTAGGACCTGCATGTGAGGCAGAAATTCAACATAATCTGTGCGCTTTGCTGTTTCTTTCCCTATAAAAATGGCCTGCATGGTGCTACCAAAAGCCATTGTAAAGGAGTAAGTGCTTCCTTTCATCTCCTGACAATAAATAGAGATACCGTACTTTATGATTAGTGTTGGATATGGATGTGTGGGACTTCTTATTAGGGAATTCCACTAAGCTTATTAAAATTGTTTTAGCTTCCTTTGTAGTTTCTTCGATGTTTTGTCTGGTGAGGCAACTTTAGTTTCTAGTTTTAAATTTCACTTTAGGTGAAATTCTGTGGCAACGATAACTTTTTTTGGTCATAATTTGTCTCACTGTTTGGCTCTTTTTCCAAATAGCTACAATTGGCTTGCTCATTATTTTCAAATGAGTGCTCAAGCTCACATGCATAAATCTAAAACGTCACTGATCAAGTGTAGGCATCATAGTGGATAATCTTCCTTTGATCCATTTCCCTATTTTGTGGCAAATTATCAGTAACTTCATAGGCTCCTACATTCTGGCAGCCTTTGCTCCAGACTTTGTTCGTTGTTTTCAGTTTTCCCCTCCCTCAAAGGGTGTATCAGTCAAAACACACCGTTCCAGATCAGCGTGGAGACAAAGGAGTAATGTGTCTGTCTTAGCACACCTGGTGACATTATTGTGATGATGCACATTAATGTTTCCTAATCTGATCATAATTAAGGAAAGCTAAGGATACAAGCCTATATTCACTTACCTGGGAGTACGGTAAGTCTTCTTGAACTCATTAGGGCTTATTTCTGAGTAGACATATATTGGATTACATTGTTAGGGCTGGTTGTGGAGTAATAGTATCCATATTCTTCCTTCTTCTTTCCCACATATGTATATGAACATCCAGTTTCATTTGTTCAAGCATAATGCACATAATTAGCAATTCTTGCTAATTTTTTGTTGGATTTGCTCCATGCATTTAGATTCACAGGAGCCTTTTACTGAATTTAGCAGTCAGAGTTACACTCCTGTAAATGGGACAGAAGAGTTCAGTAGAATTGCCAGTTACTATAAGTAGTGATGTTACCCATATTCATAATTATTTGGTTCAGGATTCAACTTTGCCTACCTTGTAATGCTCTGATACATGTGAATAAAATTTTATTTCCTTCAAAAGCTTTTCTATAGCTGAAAATGGAGGAGGTTCTGTATGTAAACAGGAAGTGCTTTTTAACTTAGATATTTTTTTTTGTTCAAATCTTGGACACAAAATGCTGTTCACACCAAACTAAGCAAACAATCCCCCCCGAAAAGTTTTACAGCTCCAGAGACCAGTGGGCAAGCCCAGTGACGCTTCTGAACCTTGGTGAGAAAAAAACTGTAGTTTTTGAGCTTGTACTTTCAACCAGCCTCAGCAGATTTTACCAGCTGCCAGGATGGATTGACTTAAAGGCCATTTGAATCATTGATTTAAATCATGCTTTAAATTACCAAGAGCAAACCCTGATTTAAATCAAGTTTGCCACTGATAATCCTTCACTTCTTTCTTAAACAGAGGTACAAACAGAGGTACTAACAGTGCAATCCTGTCCATGTCTTGTGATGTGGCTGCAAAAAATGCAAATGCTATTTGGGCTGCATTAATAGAAATATAGCTTCCAAATCGTGTGAAGTACTAGTTCCCCTCTACTCAGCACTGGTTAGGCCTCATCTTGAGTACTGCGTCCAGTTTTAGGCATCACACTTTAAGAAGGATGTAGACAAACTGGAGAGGGTTCAGAGGAGGGCAACAAAGATGATAAAGGGACTGGAAACAAGGCCCTATGAGGAGAGACTGAAAGAACTGGGCATGTTTAGCCTTCAGAAGAGGAGACTGAGGGGAGATATGATAGCACTCTTCCAGTTCTTGAAGGGTTGTCACACAGAGGAGGGCCAGGATCTCTTCTCGATCATCCCGGTTTGCAGGACACAGAATAATGGGCTCAAGTTACAGGAACCCAGATTCCACCTAAACATCAGGAAAAATTTCCTGACTGTTAGAGCAATACGCCAATGGAATCAACTACCTAGGGATGTCGTGGGCTCTACAACACTGGAGGCATTCAAGGTGCAGCTGGACAGCCATCTGTCAGGGATGCTTTGACTTGGATTCCTGCATTGAGCAGGGGGTTGGACTCAATGGCCTTGTAGGCCCCTTCCAACTACAGTATACTATTCTATTATTCTATTCTATGAAATAAGGCCTCTTGAATTCAGTGGGCCTTACTCCCAGGTAAGGGGGTATAGGATTGCAGTTTTAAACATGTTTCTTTATAATTCAGTGCAGCATTTTACAAAATCAGCGAGGATAAACTTTGTGTAATTTTTTTTGACAGCTTGATTTTTATTAATTTAGAAAATAGTATGTACTACTTATCATCTGTGTCATGCTGCAGATGCAGTAGCAGCATTAGGAATGGAAGGAACCAAATGACACATGCAAACATACTAACACTTTTTCTTTCCACTGCATTGCACTGTTCCATTCTACCAGTGATCTCATTTTTCCGGAAAAAGTAGAAGTGGGAAATTTTCTGGAAAATGTTCCAATGCTGTAAATAATGTTATCTGATTTAGCATGTTTGTTTGACTCATTTTTACTCCCGAACACACATTCTCCCTCAATAAGCGCACAAAATATCTCATATTTAGTACACAGAACTAAAAATATAATCCATGTCAATTTTATGCGTGGTATAAATATATCAAAAGTTTTCCCAATAGCTACAAAATATTTGAACTGAAATATTTGCTTAGGGAGAAATTAAATTAACCACACAATATAGTTTAAATGTTACATTCAAACACATTCAAAGCTTTATGTGGAAATTATTTTACTGGAATATTTGTAAAAATATAAAGACAATAGCATAGACTTATTATTATTATTATTATTATTATTATTATATTTATTTGTATCCCTCCTTTCTCCCAACACTGAGACCCAAGGCGGCTTACAGCCTTTAAAACTCATACAATTAAAACAAAAATAGAAAAATACAAAAGTTAAAAATAGAATTAAATCATCAATAATATTAAAAACTGTATGTTTTTAATGAGATGGCCGCTTCTGGCCCTCTAGCAACACTGTTTCACAAGGGGAGAGAAGGAGGCTGGAGCAGCTACTGGATACCTTGCATCCTGGCCGCCCCAGTCTCCTCCACCCACCCCCCGAAATGCCCTCTGTACCCCCTCTCCAAGGTCGCTTTCCCGACCTTGGAGAGCAGCTGGTGAAATTCTTTCCGGATCTGCTCCAAGGGGGTGGGGAGGGGGATTGGGGCTCTGATTCCCAGCTCTGCAGTCGGAGTGCTGTGTCCATCCTCAGGAATGGGAATCAAAACTATCATATGGCTCTCCTAGGGGCCATGGGATTCTTCCCACCATGTGTCCCAAGTTTTCAGTATCTTTACTTCCCCCCCCCCCCCTTACATTTAAACAGTGTAAGGGAAGATCATGCTATACTCTTAAGTATTCCAGTAAAAAAATCTAAAATATAACATTTAAATTACATCAAGTCTGCTTTAATTTTTCCCCTTAGATATTCCCTTAGATACTCAAATACTTGTCATGTATTGGGGGGGAAAATAACATGGGATTTTTTTTAGCTTTGCTGTTTACTAAATACAAGTAAAATGAACATGCTAAATTAGATCACTCTCTAGGGCATAAGAAAACTTTCTGATGCAAATTATTATCATCATCACCTTTTATTTGTATGCCACTTTTCCACAAAAATTGTGCCCAAAGCGGCTCACAACATGGCAAATAAATAACATGTAAATATAATATACAAAACATCAAAGAACACTAAATATAATATTCAAAAAATACAGTAGAAATAATTACAGATAACCATAAACAATTCAATAATAATTATACTAAGGTAAAAAAGAAAGAAAGAAGGCAAAGGTAAATTAGCTTAATTTATATAGGGAAATTTTCCAATTCAAAATTTTCTGGAAAGCCCACATTACTGGTTGAGAGAGGGTGATTCACATCCAGTAAGCTTCTTGTGGGAATCTTGGTGTCCTTGGTCCAATTCTAATACTTTATTTATTACACCACATTGACTCGCTCTTGGGGCTTTTTTAAAGCCATAAATGTCCTGAGCCCAATATGTCTTGGAGAACACCTTTTCTTTTATATACTTGTTGCTTGTTGAGATTGGCCCTGCTCCAGACCCTACTTTCTTGAGAAACTCAGACTGGTAGTACATGGAATAACCTTTTTATGGAGCTCACTCCAGACAGAAGCAGAACTGACTCCATCATGATATAGCAGTGTTCTCCAACCTTGGGTCCCGAGATGTTTTTGGCCTACAACTCCCAGCATGCCCCAGCCAGCTACATTGGCTGGGGCATGCTGGGAGTTGTAGGCCAAAAACATCTCGGGACCCAAGGTTGGAGAACACTGTGATATAGTCTTAGGATAACACTATTTTATTACATCTGTATTCTGTACTTCCTCCACTGAACTCAGAGCAGCATACATGAGATTATCCCATTTTATCCTTACAACCACTCTGTGAGGAAGATTAGGTGGAGTAATGGTAACCTGGGTCACCTCATGAACTTCATGGCTAATCAGGGATGGAAACACATCTTATTTATTACATGTGTTTATATGCTGCTTTCCAGGGAACTATCAAAGCAGTTGTTAACAACAACAACAACAATATAACAATTAAAATACCATAACATAATCACTTGTTGACAACAAATTAATAAAATCAATTTTAAAATACCAAATTTCCCAGGTGAACTGGTGATTTTTTTTTATCCTGGTCTCCTTCATTGTGCTTTAGCATCATTCTGCCCCACCCCAATAAACACAAGAACAATCCTACTTAAATACTGTGGGGTGTGACTATAAAGTATTCATGCTGGTTGCCATGTAACGAGGACATAAGTCAACAAAAGCATTTTTCCTTGCTTGTTTGCTTTCAGGAAATGAATTGGCTAACTTGACTGAAAGGTGAATATGGCTGATACACCTTTACAGGTGTGGGGAGTACATAGTAAGGATATTGTGAGAGGAGAGCCTATATAGGAAGGCGTATGGATCTTCTTAGCCAACTTGTCAGAGGTAATACTCTTATGATAGGGATAAGTGGTATTGCTACATGATAATGATGCTTGAACTGTGGCTGTGATTTGCCCTGGGTGAACCTTCATGTTCTGACCACTCTGGATAGCTGAGAACACTTTGTGTGGAGCAACACTTCGGTTGGAACAACAGCAAGAACTGTAGGCAGTGAATTGAGGAGTGCTTGATGCTATAAGGAGGCAATGAAGATCTAGGCCAGTGTTCTCCAACCTTGGGTCCCCAGATGTTTTTGGCCTACAACTCCCAGCATGCCCCAGCCAGCTACGATTTAAAGGTTACATTGATGTCTATAGAGTGCACAGTAAATAAAAAAATCCAGACAGATCCAGTGCTTACCAGTATCACTTTGGATCCCAAGCATATACCCATTTGGATCTCATGATTTTTACAAGAGATCCGTCCAAACCAGCAGCAAATTATAGGTCACTTAGAATCATAGAATCATAGAAAAGTAGAGTTGGAAGGGGCCTACAAGGCCATCAAGTCCAATCCCCTGCTCAATGCAGGAATCCAGGTCAAAGCATCCCTGACAGATGGCTGTCCAGCTGCACCTTGAATACCTCCAGAGTGGGAGAGCCCACCACCTCCCTAGGTAGTTGATTCCATTGTCTTATTGCTCTGACAGTCAGGAAATTTTTCCTGATGTTTAGGTGAAATCTAGGTTCCTGTACCTTGAACTTCTGTATACACAGATGCGTTATGTGATTTGATGCTGGTTTTGCTGGCATCTCAAGTAAAAGTCATGAAGATCCACACACCCTGGCAGCCATTTTGTGGTAGTGCATCTAATACTTTCTAAAAATTCCAAATGTGCCCATGGGCCCAAGCAACAATATTCAGAGTTTAGCTCTACACACTTGATATCTTTGCATCTTTAGTTTTCTATACACCAAGTGATTTGTGTGTGTGGAACTTTTCTTGTGTGTTTCAGTAAGCTTTTGGAGTTTGTAGCTTTTGAAAATATTTTAGTGTGGAAGCATGTTTGACCAGATTTCCAGACTAAGCACTCAGAAATCCTACTGATTTCAATGAGAGAGTTCGGCACATTTAAATATTACCCATCAAAATCAATGGAATTTGAAGGGACTTGACTTGCTGGAGGATTCCCCTTGCCTATAGTTGCTCTTTTCTCAGCGATGTGGCAGGCATCCTGGCTTTGGCCATAGTTCAGTGACTTATCAGATTAGGTTGGTGCAATGAATTTATGAGTATTGCACTCTTGTAGCATATTGCTCAACCCTTAATAACAAAATTGAGGTTCTTGGCCATTAATAAAAATTGAATTAGTGTATTATTGGATTTGTTGGCTTGTCGCTATTGATTCATATCTGCATCCATCCCTAAAATGTCTCCACCCATATGTCACAATAAATATCCTAATGTCACAAGCTCTTTTTTTTTTTTGTTACTTTTGTAATATCAGTGACTTTGTAATCAAGTACCAGAGGAGTGGTGTAATTTATGTAGTCCAGTGTTCTCCAACCTTGGGTCCCCAGATGTTTTTGGCCCTACAACTCCCAGCATGCCCCAGCTGGCTGGGGCATGCTGGAGTTGTAGGCCAAAAACATCTGGGGACCTAAGGTTGGAGAACACTGATGTAGTCCATCAATTGTGTACATTTTCTTTCATACAGTGTAATGTAATGGAGAATGTGTTGAACTTGAACTCTAGTGCGGTAGTTTCAAATAGTCATGGATGCAAGAAGCACTACAAACGCTTATGCTGGCTCAGCTTGTCTGAGTGGAAAGCTAAGCAGGGTCAGGCCTGGTTATTACTTGGATGGGAGACCCCTCCTCTAGTTTCCTGCATTGAGCAGGGGGTTGGACTCAATGGCCTTGTAGGCCCCTTCCAACTCTATGATCTATGTATAAATAGCCATTCACCTCTGGTAAGTAAGAAATGTGTCCAGGTGACCAGACTGGGAAGTTTTTGTAAATTGGATGAGAATGGGTATTCCTTCTGCCCCCTTGCTGACCAAGTCGTTGATGTGCCTAAACTGACTTACTTTGGCATTAATGGTCTAGTAAAGATTTTTGTTGACTAATAACTTTTGTGGATTCATTTGTAGGTGGGGCAGAACCCAATGGGGTGCTTACAGCCCCAGCAGTTCTGGGCCGGTTCGCATGACCCAGGCTGCGAGCGGGGGAGGCACCACGGGGCCATCTGCGGGGTCCTGCGGGGCGCCGCAGACGACCTGCGCCCCGTGCGCGTGGGTGGACCCCACACCACAGTGCGGGCCTCCCAGCGCTAGGGAGTGGCAGCTCGGGATGCCCAGAGGGGCCGTTTGCCCCTACAGGCCGAAGCGGCCGCAGCTCCAGCCGCTCTGGGCGGCCGTCTCTGAGCGGCCCCCGCGGGACGACCACCCGCTGTTCGCACGGCAGGGTGGCCACACGTGGTAGGGGCTTATCCCTCTACCGCCCATCGTCACTTTGTGTGTGTTCCACGCACGGCCGTCCCGTGGGGGCGCCCCTGGTCGGTGTTCGCACGACGGACCTCTGCTCCCCCGCGGTTCCCGTGTCATGCGAACACGCCCTCTCTTACTGCCCCGCCAATTCCATTGCATAAGCTTGTGCAATGGCTGCTTAGCACTTTAAGGACAACCTGAACACTTGTTCCTGGAAGGAGGCAGGTCAGCAGAGCTTGTAGAAGGGAGCTCCGCCAAGCTGCCTCCTTCCAGAAGCAAGCATTTCTGCTCATTTGGGGGCTTCCCCTAGGAAGCGCTGAGTCTCCTTTGCACAAGTGGTTCGTCCTGCTTGTGCAATGGAATCAGCAGGACCCACTGTTTCCAGAAGGGAATTAGCGGGTCATAAAGGGGTTGCTGGGGGTGTAAGTGCCCCGCTAGATTCTGCCCCTGGACTCCTAATATTGAGAGGCCTGGTCTTCAGAATAGACATATATTTTAAAAGATTTATTTTCAACTTTTTGGAAAATACTGTTTTATTCAAACGTGGTAGAAGGTACACACCCAGTTTTACCGTATGAGGGAACTACGGTACCTCTTATCTTTTCCAGTATCAGAGGCAGTATGCCTGTGTATTCCAGTTGCTGGGGAACATGGAAAGTACTGTTGTACTCATGTCCTGCTTGTGAGTTTCCCGTGGGCAGCTGGTTGGCCACTGTGTGAACAGAATGCTGGACTAGATGGGCCCTTGGTCTAATCTAGTATGGCCCTTCTTATGTCCTTATAAGAACATAAGGACATTATGTCCTTATTATGTCCTTAACCCATAATAATACGTTATGGTACCTATTACCATAGGTAATATGGTTCTACCTATTTAACTCTGGAAGATTCTAGTAAATTTATTCCTGAGGAGTTTCCAGATTGTGGTCTGCCATCACTTGCATAACCTCATTCAGGTACACATTTGGGAATCACAAAGGTCAAGACATAAAGAGTCTTCTTGCCTGTGCTTCTGGCTGAAATCATGTCCTCTAAATCTAAACTTTGAGGCTGGTGTTTTGTAAACTAGTTCCAAACCATCAACAGAGCATAAAGCAAAACGCACAAACAACAATAAGAACTGTTCAACAATTACTTGCTTGTTGAAATGCATCTTTATCACAAAGCCCATTCTGAATGAAGTCACAGGGAGCTCATCCATCAGTATTTACTCTGGTCTTAGAGAGCTGAATGAGATTAAAGCAAAGTACACATAGATATGCAGGAGTGGTGGCTTCGCCAGAAAGACATAGTGGATTTAACCCCAAAATAAACAATTTATAGAAGGAAAGTATCAGAGGTAAATGCAGACTGCAGTCTTTGAAACTTTGGCTGCTGTTAATTGCAAGAGATCACCTCAGTATATTCAAGAGAGATTGTACAGTCATTGGTTTGGCCGCTGTGGTGTTATGCAATGTCTATGAAAATTCTGGCTGCTCAGAACATTAAAAAAAACAACAAAAAAAACTTGTCTGTATACAAGACCTAGAGACAAATGCTGTTGTGTGCAGTTGGTGGAAAGGATTTCAGCAGAGAAAGGAGTAGTCAGCAGCACTATCTCAGTGTCGGTCAACGTTTTTAAAAAGTGTTTGCAAATATCGTGTATGTATCAGAGCAGTATATGACTGGCATGCACCAGTCCTCTGTTCGTAAGCCTGGCATGGGAATAGTGTGCACTCTCCTGCTTATATCAAGAAGAACAGAAATTGACTGGTAAGTATAGAATTTGCCTGGAACTTTTTCTTTGGAAAGGTGTGTGTGTGTGTGGGGGGGGGGTTTGCATGTGAAAGGAAGAAAGACAATTCAGAGATTCTGGGGGGAGTGGGGGAAAATTGAGATTTTGGGAGGGTTTACTGTGACAAGTGGCAGCAAACACCCCCCCCCTCGCTTTTTAAACTGTAGTTTGGCCGCACCGCAAGTGGCAGTGGAGGTGCTCTCAGTGGCTTTGTGGAGCTTGAACCAACATGAGATGACCTTAATTCTTGTCTGAAATCGGCAGGTTTTTTTTTTTTCTTAATCATTGAATATTCTTGTGAATGTTTAAGCTTCCGTGTAGGCCTATTTGGGTGTTCACTCCTCGTATAATTACCATCATATGAGGGGAGGGGAGCAGGGCTGTGCTTGCCGCCCCCAGCATTGTGTCCCCACCGGACCCCGCTCCTCATCCATGTGTTGGGGCAAGTTCTGAAGAGAAGAGCGTGCTCTGTGTGTATAGGTTCCCCACATGATTTATATCCCGGGTCTAAATCACACTCATGTAGAACAGGCAACCCTCTTCAGCCCTTTGTGCCAACGTATGGGCGGCAGCGGGGGAAGGTGGCTGCAAGGACACCACAGGGCCAGGGCCAGCAACGGCGGCTCCACAAGATAGTTCATGAGAAGTGCACCCCTGAATAGGGCTTGTGTGTTTGGTTAAATCACCTCCTATCTTAATTTCCTATTGCAAGTAGTCCTATATTTTCTCTCTAACTTCCTGTCAAAAATCAGTATTTTGTGCCCACTGTGCATCCATAATTCCTCAAAGATAGGAAACATGTGCCAGCATGCCTAGTTTTTGTGGCTTGTTCCTGGGGCAGCTGCAACCATATGAAAGGCTGTTTAGAAGCTTGTGTAACTGTTACATAGAGCTGCTTTATGCATTACAAATGGGGTGTGTACATGGTCTACGATAGCAAAGACCATAAAATATGACATTGTATTTCACCTTTGTAAACATGCTGGGTCTTGTCAGCTTCACACTTCAGAGTACCAGACACAGATGTATATGTGGCAGATCATGTTGACACATGTATATGAATTGGCCCTTCAACACTGGGTAGAGTACAGGCAACTTCATATGTGATATTTGCCTTACACGGGAGCAGTATATATATAACCAGCAGGGTCAAGTGATAAGGTTTCCCTGGACTGTGCCATTTCAGACTGCAAGTGTATGTGGAATGCGGAGGATAGAGTGGCATTTTTAAAGAATATCCTCCGCCCAAACCACAAAATTCTATGGACTTTGAAACCTAACATAGTAGGAAAATGGTTCAGCTTCGCCTCATATGCTATTTTTTGATGTTCTGGGTAGTGTTGTTCTTTGTGTACGGAGGAAATTCATACGTGCCACCCCCTCCTCACACAAACATACAGCCCAAGGTGGTACAGTCCAGGAAAAGTTTTACCCTACATTTTGCCAATTATATAAACTGGACCTGATCTTTGGACTGCTGATGAAATAAATGTGTATCCTGTGCTTCATACATGATTGTGCACATGCATTTTTCTACACAGATTTATCTACAGGTAGGAAAATATGTTTAAAGCAGCACTTTAAATATGTTTAAGAGCTCACTAATGGGGAGTTTCCAAAAAACCTGGTTATGTGATGCAGAGAATAACAAAGCAGATAATATAGTTCAAATTCTGTGCGCGCATAGAAAATGAAGGACTTTACACAACCCGGGGGGGGGGGGAGCTCTTTCAACCAATGTCCTGCTATAAGAGGGCTGTGGGAGCCATATTGAGCACGCTGCATTATGGAAGTAAGTGCTCCAAATGAGAGTAAGAATACAAAGTGAGAATTTGAATAAGTAAATTCTTGTTCTAAGCCTTTAAATATAATTTGATGATACTGATTTTTAAGGTGGATTTTAAAGCATATATTTATAATTTATCAATAGTGAAATGTAAGCTTAGGGATATTAAGTGGTTTGGCCTTCCCTGGATGTTGTTGGACTGCAACTCTGATCTTCTCCAGCCAACATGGTCAATGGACAAGGATGAGGGGCATTGTAGTCCAACAGCATCTGGGAACCCAGTGTTGGGAAACATTGAAGCATAACACCATAATTCCTTACTGTAGCCTTCCACAAGCCAGGAATGGGAAACAGGAGTCCTCCTCCCCCATCCCATGACAGACACAAACAAGGGATGAAAAAAAACAACCAGCTGTGAAATCAAGGTATCAACTGGAGACATGGAAGGGGCTATGCATATTTCCTGTTTGGATTACTAGTTTCCTGTATATACCGGTAATCTTTAGCAATTTACTCAAGAAGACAAGTATTTGGCTTGGCAGTATTATCCCTAATAAACTATATATTTGTAATGAATAAGGTTGCGCTGAATTTCCACAAGGTTTGAATTTCAGTGCAAAAGGGGGGGATTAGGGGGAAATTAAGCCCCACCACCTTGCTGTTTGCTGTTGTTCTCAGGTCTGTTTGGCTGCTGCCTTGACACCATTAATAAAAGGCACCCATTCTCCTAGAAACAATGAGGTTGTGGCATTGCCAGCCAGATTTGGCTGGGTGATGCCATTACTGAGGGTAAATGAGGCTATTCAGAGTGAGTACATTGTGATGAACTCCATTTGCCCTCCGTAAATTGAACTGACTATGTGACAACCTCACTTTCTTGGAAGAAGAATGCTGGTTTTAAAAATGGTGCTGAAGGCGCACCACAAATTAGGGCTGAAAAAGCCAAATAGCCCCTGGCATGTGTGCAGCAGTGCGGGAGGGGGGAGCGGGGAGCAATGAAATTGGGAAGGATAGCATGCTGCCATGGAGGGCGTGAACTGATTTGGCCTCTTTTGCACACCAAGCCTGAAAAATCGGTAAAATGTGGGGAGAAAGTGCACCCTCCTTTTAGCTCAGCATTAGTTTGAAAGCTATTGGCGAGTAATAATCATTGGAACATTCTTGTCTTCTCCCTTCCTTATGTCCAGATTGTGTGCTGCCCATGAAGGTACATAAGCAAGAGGGTAAATGACCCTCTCTCTGTCCTCACCCCATTGCCATTTCGTTACAGCTGCAGTTGCAATGATCCTTGGCCTCTTTCCTTTTTTAACATTAAGGGCTTCTGTACGGGAGGCATTTATTGTGTGCTCGAGATTCCTCACTCACGGCACTTTTGCAGGTGCTTTACGTGACGTCATCAGCTTCCAGGACCTCTCCTGTGCTTTCCAAGCATTTCTGTGGCTTTTTGAGAGCGAGGAAAGTGTAGCATTCTCTGGAAATGGTGGAATGAACCGGAATGAGAAGTTCCATGTATTTTCACAATTCTGCTATACCTGCAGCGCCACCATGTGGTTGTGTAATGGAACATATAGAAAGGCAGAGAAAGAAAACCCTCGGTGGGCGGGGGGACGCTTGTAAAGGAGCTGATCTCAATCCTGCAAAAATCTGGGTTCTAGTCCCCACTTGGCCATGAAACACACTGGGTGACTTTGGGCCAGTCACGGCCTCTCAGCCTAACCTACCTCACAGGGTTGTTGTGAGGATAAAATGGAGAGGAGGAGGATTATGTAAGCTGCCTTGGGTTCCTTGCAGGAAAAAAGGCAGGGTATAAATATAATAAATAAATTAAATAAGCCTTGTTAAGTGGCGGGTTAAAAGCCTCATGTAGAGCAGGGATGGTTAACCCGTGGCCTATGGGCTGCATGCAGCCCCTCAGAGGCTGCCTTTGTGGCCCACTATAGGTGCACTGGCTCCCCATCCCTCCCGCCCCCCGGCTGCTTCTGCCACCACATAGGGCATGTGAGGGCTTTCATTGTGCACCCTGTTACCCAGCAGAATCAGTAATAGGAAGGAGGAACAAATTTTAAGACACTGAGGTGCATGTTTGATACATGCACTCTATCTGAATTGAAACAGAGATTTTTTTTTCCAGAATCCAGGAACCTACCTATACAGAGTTTTAGGGAATGTGCTGTGCGACTTCAAGAGGCTTGAATGAGACTGAACAACTGGAATCAAAACAGGACCAGATGCTTACAGAGAGGCTTGTGGAAGGGTTATGTGATGAGGCTTTGCAAAGGAACATAAAATGGATCCTTTGGCAAAACAGAGAAACACCTTTCTTTGATTTAATGGGAAATGCCTTAAGACTGTTGGGGAATTATAGGCAGGATAGGGCTTCTGTGGCGCGATCTTGCTAGGAGAATGATTGTATTAGAGCCTTGCAGGCAAAGTCCAGTGAAGCTAATCCTGTTGTTGTGGAAAAATTGATCTACTGTGTTGTGTTTTGAAGAGGTTCTTAGAGAGGAAAGTCAGGAATGCCAACAAGAACACAAGGGACACTTCCATTTACACTGAATAATATCATGTAGAGGTCAGGTGACAATTGAGTCAGTACAGGAAACTGAGAGACAATTCAAAAGGAGACATTAAAAAAAAAAAAAAAGATCAGGTATTGCCCATCTTCCAGCCATCATGCTAATCAGTAGTCTTTCCTAAGGTGATAATGGCTCACAGTACTTTTAGCATAAGAAGGAAAGAGGCTTAGGCAAATCAATAGATACAAGCTCAAGGAAAGGGTCTGACAAGTCAGGACAGGTTTCTGGAAGGTAGAAGGAAAGGTCTGACTTGCCCTTCCAGGCCTTTCTGTTAAACTAAAGCCTGAACAAATTTTACTTCTACACTGTGCAGATGGGGAGGAGTGGGGCTGTGGGGAGCGCCCAGTTTGCAGTGCTGCCGAGGTGCAGGAAGAAGATTACGGTGTCATAATGTGATGCATTTAAGGCATTTGAGTCTGCAGCTTCCACTCTAAAATATGATCATGGACACAAGTGTATGGGGGTACTCAAAAACCAGTACCCCGATACACCTGTGTCCATGATCATATGGGGGAACTTAGCAATATGATCCAGTTTCTCTAGAATTTAGGTTAAGATTTAAGGCTTACATATTACATGCATACAACTAAGTGATTATACCTTCAGACATTCTTCATAAGCAGGGCCGGTGCAAAGCAGTTTGGTGCCCTAGGCAAGATCAGATATTTAGCGCCCCCCCCCTTGTTAAACTTGGGATCAAAAGGTTGAGAGCCGGGGGGGGGGCGCGCGGAAGGGAGAGCGCGGAGGCAGGAAAAGAAAAGAGGGATGAAGAAAGGAATGAGAAAGAAAAACACAGGAGGGACGGAGAGCTGCTGCAAGCCGAGGCGGAGGGGGAGCGAGGAAAAGGCACTTACATTACGTAGCGTTACGTTACGTTATGTAAGTTACGTAGCGTTTCAACTTCTTCTCCAGAGGCGACTTTCGGAGCCGGCCCGAACAGACCACCTCGGAGTGGTCTGTTAATTCAGATTATTCAGAATTAACAAGCACACCCTCCATATCTTTTCAGAACAGTATGTCCCTCTGCATTTAAGTCGTGTCTCTGCCTCCCTTAAAATAGGCGCCGGGCCACGTGGTTTGGGAAATGGTTTGTTGGGGGTGGGGGCAGGGAGAGAAATCTGATTCCAAGGGAGGGCAAAGAAAAGGGCAGGAAGGCTTCAGTGGCTGCAACTGAGCATAGCCAGAGCACAGGCAGGCCCTTTGAGCAACGGACAACCGGAAACGCTCCATGCTGAGGTGTTTCTGCATTACAGCCCTCCGCTGAACCTCAATGCAATGGGATCCCCTGGGAGGATCGGTTCTTTTCAACTTCTTCTCCGATGGCGACTTTCGGAGCCTCTGAAAGTCGCTGCCGGAGAAGAAGTTGAAAAGAACTCATGGCGTGGCTGCGGGGAGGGGGGGATTCTTCCTTCGGCAGCTGCGGCGCGGCTGGGCCGAGGAGACAACCCAGAAACACAACAGGAGCACCGCGCCTGCCTGCCTGCTCCTCCGGCGGCTACTCTGGGGGAAGGGAAGGGGGAAAGGAGGGGGAAGAGGAGAGGGAGGAGACGACCGGGAAAGGGAGCGAGGGAGGGAGCCTCAGGGCGGGACGGAGGGGGTGTGCGAGTGTGAGAGACTGGGCAAAGCAGAGCTTCTCCCTCCCGTCACCCTAATCTTCAGGGGGGGGCGCCCGGACTGGCACAACTTTCAGCTACTCCGACCCAGCGGCCTGCAGCAGCAGCAGCAGCAGCAGTAGCACCAACAGCGGAGAAAGCGCAGGGTCGGGGAAAGCCCTCCCCACTCGGTTCTGTCTGACTGGCGCCCCCTTTCGCCCTGCGCCCTAGGCCGCTGCCTAGTTGGCCTAGTGGTAGCACCGGCCCTGTTCATAAGCCAAATGCCAAGTTTCATTTGTGAAAATATCGTTATGAGCACAGTGACTCTGCATGTCCCAGCACTCATACATCAATCCCAGGGATCACAGGGCAAATAGATTTCACACAGCTTAGTGAAGATAATAAAAAAAGATTATCTGACGATATGATGTGATATAAACAAGCGCAGCAGAAGGAAAATACATATCAGGTAAAGGAAAAGCCCACATCTGACAAAAGGTATGGCGTATACTGCAAGTTGAAAGTAATTTTCTAAACTTAGCATTCATCTTGCAGTTCATGTTCTTTGATTGCAGAGAGAGAGAGAATATATTTAATATAATGTGAGCAATGCCATACCCAAGTTATACTACGGAATGAAGGTAAATATATATATTGAACCAAGTTGTGTTATAATACTTCAAGATGACAAAACTCAGCAAGTTAGAATACAGGAAAATGTATCACAAAATTCAGACTTCTGAATTAAAAAAGACCCTCTATAAACTGCTCTCTGTATGTTTTTATTTTTTTATTCCTAATATTTACAAATCACTTTCCTGCTAGAAAAGGACTCATAGTGACATACAACAATAAACTATACATAAAATGAATAAATAAAACTGGCTGTTGCACTAATGAGCCATGGTCTCCTGGCACGAACTACATGTACCGGTAGTTCTCTTCTTTGACCAGAAGCGCTTCCACACTTAATTCATTCTCTTTTGACAGGGCAGCTACATGATGTTGATGTCAGATTGTTGTCCTGTGTTTTCCCTGTTCTGCTTCCGTCTTTTTTCAGGGTGCAGAAAATCTGTGGTTTTTAAAAAAGAACAGAACAGTAATAGACTCTTATCAGATTTAAATTGCTTTAGTGCAGAGATAGGCAACGTGGCACCCTCCAGATGTTTTGGACTACAACTCCCATAAGCGCTAACCAACAGGGCCAGTAGTCAGGGATTATGGGAGTTGTCATCCGAAACATCTGGAGGGCACCAGGTTGCCTTCCAGTCTTCTGTCTTTTTCCAGAGGTTGCTTTTGATGTGTGCAGTGATGTACTAGGCCTGTAAGCCTATCAGCATGTCTCTGTATTGGCATAACTTCAGTATTACCTTTCCAGTCAACCCCATTTAAGCTGCATGTTATATCAATCTTTTAATTTGCACTTTTCCACCTATATATAAATTATTAAAATGTTTCCACAAGAGCACTTAAATGAAAAAGGAGGGGGAGAAGGCTATCAATGACTACTAGTCCTGATTGGCTATATGCTTCCTCCAGTATCAGAGGCAGCATGTCAGTTGCTGGGGAATATGGGTGGGAGGGTGCTGTTGCACTCATGTCCTGTTTGTGGGATCTCGTGGGTAGCTGGCTGGCCACTGTGTGAACAGAGTGCTGGACTAGATGGACCCATGGTCTGATCCAGCATGGCTCTTCTTACGTTTATGTTAAAAAGTGTTCTAACACAAGTTTAAACATTGATTTAAAAAAAACATGCTGCCTTTCTGACCTTTTCAGTTGGTGCCTTTATATCACCAGTCTTTAGTTGTTTTTTCCATCTACTTTTTCATATTATTGAAGTAATCACAGAGTGGTACTGGAATTTTATGCCAGTATTTGGCTAAAGTATGCCAAATTAGGATGCGTAAACAGAAAAAGGATGAACTTCTGTAATACCTGCTCCTAAAAGCCTTGGAATGTTAGGTGGGAAAAGTGGGAGAGGTACAGAATGGAAGGGAAAGAGGGTGGGATTTGAATTTTTCAAATCAGTGGGAGTTGGCAGGTAGAGGAGCTAAGAAGTGGTTGAAAGAGAAGCAGAGGAGGCCAACGAGGAAAGAGCAGCTGAAGAGGAAGACAAGAGAAGGAAGCAGAGTAGTGAAGAGAAAGAGGCAGAACGAGCAGCCTTCAGCCAGTGAGGAACAGAGGCAGCAATGGCCATCTGAGGAGCTGTGAAAGAGACTGTCACTGTTCTAATACTTGTCACACTGTATTTGTAATTAATGGTGGTTTGGGGTTAGAGTTATTTAAAGTTCTGCACTTCCACCCAGGGGAGGCTGGTGACTCCTGTCCTGTGTCAGTGGGGCTCCTTATCCATTGTAACTTTTATTCTGAGCTTTATAGGAGCCATCCATGGTGCTGTACTCCATCCCCAAAATAGGTTCCCCACCATGGAGCACCATGGATAGCTTCTATAAAGCTCAGAATAAAAGCTGCAATGAATAAGGAACCCCACTGGCATAGGAGTCACCAGCCTCCCCAAGGGTGTGTCTGATTTCAGAAAACACCTACGGTATATTCCATCCAAAAGTGTTGAAGAAAATCAACATTGAGTGCCTTTCATCGGTTGGTGGGTTGGTTGGTTTGAGTTTTGCTTTGTTTTGGGGGGGACGGGGTACAACTGTTCTGATTTAGCTGAACGTGTGCACTTTCTGTATAACTGATGCAATCAGAAAAAACACTGAAAAGGCAATTCATTCATATTTTAGAGGCAGCAGAAACCACCCTTATGGACAATGGCCTATCTGTCTGATCTGGAGGCAACATGTCCTACTGGTCCAAATGCAATCAAAGATAAAGCAAAACTCATCTGGAGAGTGTCCTTGAAATGAAATCCCTCTGGCTCATTTTCTTACTTATTCAAGAGGGCTGTATCACTATGCTAACCAAACACACAAAAGTATTTGTCTTGGTGTTCGATAACTCTCTTTTAACAGTCTTGTGTCCCATAAAGAGTTTTCTCTCCCATTACTTGCATCCTCACAAGACTTGGATGTTACTTGCAACCTCTTAGCTCTCCCGTTGGAATTCTCCTGGAGGGAAGGCAAGCCGTGTGTTGTCTGGGCCTGTGTCAGTGAGGTACATGTTCATTCCACCCAACAGCTTAACTATTTGGGGCAGGGTGTGCATGACCTTTCAAAATAATGAATTTACCAAGCCTGTCTTGGGATGCAGCTCAACTTCATTTTGTTTTTGTTTTTAAAAACTACTGGTTAGTGCATGCCAAGGAGACTCTCTCCCATTTTAGACATCAGCTATTTATCCCTGCTGTCTGGCCGAACATTCTGTTTTTAGTTGCTCTGGCTTTTTTATTTTTTCCTCCCATGTCATGCCCTATTTTTGGCAATTTTGTGTACTAAAACTGGGGCACTTCAGGGCTGGTTTTCTTTCTTAATGTACTGAATTTGGATGAGTTATTCAGGAGAGTGAGCATATTTTTGGGTTATATAACTGTAGAAGGCTTACTGAGTGTTCTGCAGGGGCAACTCTTGTCTACAGACACATTCTAGAGGAACCAACCATTTTTGTGGTTTTCTTTATTTTAAAACATCATACTTCACTATCTCTGAGGAGTTCTAGGCGGCTTACAACAAATCAATAATTTAATAATTAAAAATACCCCTACAATTTTTCAACATAACATAAAACATAAAAACAGGAGCAGAAAACTACAACGCAAATTAAAATTACCGTACATGCTGAACTCCTTGCTAAAAAGAAACGTCTTCCCCAACTTCTGGAAGGTTGTTAATGAAGAAGTGAGATGGAAGTGAGTTCCAGAGGCTAGGAACAGCCACCAAGAAGGCCCTCTCCCATGTCCCACCTAGACTTACCTCAGGGGTTGTTGGAACAAACAAGTGGGCTTCCAAAGATGATCTCAGTAGGGGGGCAGGGTTGTATGGGAGAAGGCAGTGCTTAGATATCCTGGTCCTAAACCATTCGCGCTTTCAAATCACCTGGAAACAATTGGAAACCATTGCTGTTTCAACAAGGAAGTTACATGCTCCCTGTATGTAGCCCCTGTTAACAATCAGGCAGCTGCATTCTGGATCAATTATTTTATTTATTTATTTATTATATTTATACCCCACCCTTTTTCCTGCAAGGAACCCAAGGCGGCTTGCATAATCATCATCCTCCTCTCCATTTTATCCTCACAACAACCCTGTGAGGTAGGTGAGGTTGAGAGTCAGTGACTGGCCCAAAGTCACCCAGTGAGTTTCATGGCCGAGCGGGGACTAGAACTCGGATCTCCCAAGTCCCAGTCCAACACTCTAACCACTATGCCACGCTGGCTCTGAATTGTAGTTTCCAAATACTCTTCAAGCAGAGCCCTATGTAGAATGCATTGTAATAATCCAGACACGATGGAACCAAGGTATGTGTCACAATGTGTCCACATCTGCATTATCCAGGAATGAGAACAGCTGGGGACCAGCCTCAGCTAGGCAAAGGCACTTCTGACCACTGCAGATACCTGAGCATCCAAGGTTAAGGCTGGGAACAGGAACCCCCAAACTACAATCTGTGTTCTAAAGGGGAGTCCAACACAGATAGAACCTGATTCCTGGCTCAGCTCTGTTCAACAAGGTTGCGTCTGTCTTGTTTGGATTCAAGTTCAGTTTGTTAGTCCACAAGACTGAGTTAGGTGTCATCCACACATTAGTGACACCAAGTGTGGCGTAGTGGTTAGAGTGTTGGACTGGGACTCGGGAGATCCGGGTTCTATTCCCTGCTCAGCCATGAAACCCACTGGGTGACTTTGGGCCAGTCACTGACTCTCAGCCTAACCTACCTCACAGGGTTGTTGTGAGGATAAAATGGAGAGGAGGATGAGGATTATGTAAGCCACCTTGGGTTACTTGCAGGAAAAAAGGCGGGGTATAAATATAATAAATAAATAAATCCTGAATGACCTCCCCCGACAGTTTCATGTAGATGTTAAATAGCATGGGAGACAAGATAGAACCCTGAGGGACACCATAGGTGTCAAACAGAAATCCCCCAACACCATCTTCTGAAACCAGCCGCCTAGGTAGGACCAAAGCCACTGGGCCCCCAAATCTGATTTTCGCAAGACAGTCCAGAAGGAAAACTTAATTGATGGTATGAAGGCTGCTGAGAGGTCTAGTAGAACCAACAGGGCTACACGGTTCCTATGAACTTAAGTTTTAAAAGATGTTGAGATTGACAAATTATATATACCTTGTAAGAATTTTGAGATTTGGCAAAGATACCTTAAGTGTCAAGTGAAGAGACAACCATTTCAAATTTAATAGCTGTAAATAAACAGACATAAAAATCCTATGAGTTTCCCGTGCTTTGTCTACACAAGGAACAGGCCCTGTAGTCACTGCCCCAGAACCTCCTACCACTTAGGGAAAGGGGGAGCCCATTCTGCAAAGCAGGAAGTTGTGTGTGATGAAATCTGCTTGTATGCAGTTATTATTCTCTGTTACTTTACATGTGAAATCCTGACTTGCCACTCTCCCCCTTTTATGGAGCACAGTCCAAGCTTGGGCAGTCTAAACCAAAACCTATAGAACACTCATGCGGGCTAACTTTCATCTCCCTTTCCAGATAAAGCAAATATTAAATTATGAACAGAATGTAAAGACGCTGGCAAGCAAATTCACACAGCTGAGCACTATGTTCTGTAGTTATATAACTATAATAATAATTATTATAAACCTTTAACAAAGAAAAAAGTTAAGTTTGAGAGCACAGGACGGGGAAATTTCTCCAGATGCCTGCTGAGCATAATAAGAAGCTAATACATGCATCTGAATTTTAGACCACTATCAGAATCTTGCTGGCTCCTTGGAAGTGTTTTCTAAAAGGGTGGCATTGCACTGATTGTGTGTAAGTAAAGGTTAGCTTCAGCAAGAGATTTTAGAGTGATTCATTCATTTATTTATTATATTTATACCCCGCCTTTTTTCCTGCAAGGAACTCAAGGCGGCTTACATAATCCTCCTCCTCCTCTCCATTTTATCCTCACAACAACCCTGTGAGGTAGGTTAGACTGAGAGTCTGTGACTGGCCCAAAGTCACCCAGTGAGTTTCATGGCTGAGTGAATATGTACGTTTCATCTTACATATTCCACCATACTGTCCCTGGACTTCTAATTCTCTGTCAGTCTAAATCTCTGTGTAAAAGCTTACTGCATATGGACAGTATTGTGTGTGGTCAAGACATGTTTGACAGCCATAGGTTGGCATAAACTAATCCATTATTTCTGTTCGGTAGTGCCCTTGGCCAGATTTTTAAAAAGGGCTGATGCATTGTGGTGGAGCTGAAGTGTGTACAATTCCATTTGCAAAAAACATGAAAGTTGAGCTTCCTAGCTAATTCATATTCTAAATCGAGTGGCATATCAATTCCAAATCATCAATCTTCTCACAGAAACCCCACAGCAGTCTTGGAGTCCCAGCGTTAGATCTTGATCATTCAAAGTAGATGCCAAAATACATAGAAGGGAATGATGTAACCACTTGATCTGTGTCTCTAATATAATAAATTTGTTGGTCTTTAAGGTGCCACAAGATTTTTTATTGTTTTTGCCACAAAAATAACAGCTACTCCTCTGGAAAATGTACAAAAGACTGATACCACATGTTTTGCATGCTGCCACTTCCTGTTGAGAAGAAACCATGTATGCAAAGTATAACCCTCAGTATTTCATTAGAACAGGGCTCTCCAACCTTGGGTCCCCAGATGTTGCTGGACTACAGCTCCCAGAATCCCTTGCCATTAGCCATGCTGGCTGGGTATGCTGGGAGCTGTAGGCCAGGAACATCTGGGGACCCAAGGTTGGAGAGCCCTGCATTAGAATGAAGAGCACCACAAAATTATTTAGCATATTACAATATAGATGTGCAATGAATCAGTGCTCCAGATAATGATTCAGAACTTTCTAACATCTAATGCCTTGAATTCTTTCATCTTTCTGCTAGATACCGGTAACTCCACAGAGAACTTGGAAGCTGAAAGCATCATGACTTCAACTGCAGATTACTACAATGGGAAGTCTGTACTTGTTACAGGAGCTACCGGTTTTATGGGCAAAGTACTACTGGAAAAGTTGCTGCGCTCCAGCCCTGATGTGAAAGCCATTTATATTCTTGTGCGGCACAAAGCTGGACAGACGATGCACAGTAGAGTGGCAAATCTGGTGAAATGCAAGGTAGGGAATTTAACTTTATATAGGAATCGATGGCAGTTGGTAGTGTCTTGTACAATAGTTAGTAGGTCAGATTAGCGTGTTTTTAATGCTCTTTCACTGTAAGCACCTGGCATTTGTCAGAAATCATAAATGAGAGTCTTGCTTTCATAATGATCCTGTTTTGTCGTGGCCTCTCACAGGGATGTTGAAGAGTCCTTGGTTTCGAGTCACGAGTCGAGTCACGAGTCTTTGGACCCGAGTCCGAGTCCTTGGTCCAAAATGGTGACTCACGAGTCACTCCCAAAGCTGACTCCACGAGTCCCTATTAAAATCAATGGGGGGGGGGGTTTCCCAACAAAATAAGGCTATTTCAGATGTGTGGCTTAAATAAATTCTAGGCACAAGTGTGCCTTTTTATTTCAAAACTCTGCAACTGATTTTGGCAAGAACAGACCAGGCAGACAAACCCAAAATAACCAGACAGGCAGAGGAGGCAGGGAACCCCAAAGCAGGCAGGCAGAGGCAGCCAAACCCAAAATGTCTGAAAGGTTGCATTTTAGGAAAATGATTTTAAAAAATAAACTTGCTGTACTTCCTAAAACCTATCCATGTTGCATTTGAGGAACACGATTTTGGAACACGAGTCCTTGGTCTCGAGTCCCAAGTCGAGTCTCGAGTCCCATTAAAAATATTGGGACTCGAGTCTGACTCGAGTCAGAGGGGGGACTCAGTCCGACTCACGAGTTGAGTCCTGGAGTCCGAGTCCCCATCCCTGGCCTCTCACAGATAAGGCAATAGCCTCAGTGAATTGTCTTTTATTGCCACAATTCCCTTAACAAACGAACAACTCTTTCAGAGGCAATAAATGTCAAGCAAATACAGAAAGCCAATACGTCTGAGGCTTACAGATTCAGCTCGCCCCCAAACCATCAATCATGCCCAAGATCCAAGGAGGTGGGAAGCGATTCAGGATGCTGGAGCATTATCTTCTACAATGGATATGGGGAGCTACCAGAGTTTATATACAGTGAGAGGGTACTACTAGGAATCACTGTCGGAGATGGGGTCCTGGCAGGGAAACCGATGACTCCTCCTAACTGGGTGTTTCTGTCCTGCCCTCTTCTGCTGGCGCCGTACCAAAGGGCCCATCCCAGAAACACCCTCTCCCAGAGAGTCTGCCTCCTGCAGCCCTGTTGCCAAGGACAATGTCCCTGACAGATCAGGAGAAGCTCCCTCCAAGGCCTAGCCTTCCAGCTGAGGAGAGTGAGCTGTCTTAACCTCCAGCACCTCCCCCTCCCCTCCCCCTCCCCCTGTTCACTGGGTGGTGGGAGGCCTGGCAGAGCTGAACTGTCATGTCTCTGATTCCTCACAGCTGGATTCCTTCCCCTGAGTCAGAATTGGTGCCTGACCTTGAAGCTCCCTCTGTGCTTAGGGCAAGGTCCCACAGATCTATAGGTTCATACTCAGCTTATTCACCTGTTCAGGAAATGCCTGTAAGGATAACAGGTGGTGAAGCAGCTGGACTGAGCTTGGCTCATCTTATTTGGCACATTGGATACAACTTCTAACTAGTGCCTGCGCGCATGGAGTCCAATGTACTGTATGTTGGACTGATGGCATACTTTATTTTAAGTGCTACAGAAATCAGTAGAAATGAACATGTGCTCCTTACTCCTCAGAGTGGAGCGGTAGTGAAGTTTGCATATTTTGGGCCCATGCACATTGAAATCTGAACATGTCAGACTTGATGTAAAGAATGGAGGATTATTTCTACAATGTAGATCAGGGCTCTCCAACCTTGGGTCCCCGGATGTTGCTGGACTACAGCTCTCAGAATCCCTTGCCATTAGCCATGCTGGCTGGGTATGCTGGGAGCTGTAGGCCAGCAACATCTGGGGACCCAAGGTTGGAGAGCCCTGCTGTAGATGATGTCTAAGCAAAGGCAAGGCTGAGGGTGGTTAGATGGGTGACTGTGGTTCCACTCTACCACCCTGAGTTGATTCTTACGTACAGCCCCTAAATGTATGCATAGATCTGTTTATAACTCTCCTTCATTTGTTTCAGACTTCGAATTAGTGATGTAATTTGCAAAGCAGATCAGTACTGTGGGTTATTACTGTTTTAGTTACTAATTTTACAAGGTTCGTAGTGCTCTGTCGCTAGTGTTAATGTTTAGTGATTAGACTGTACATGCTATTTAAACATGTTGCTTATCATAAATCCATCTTGCATAATTGGGAATGCCTCCATTCTTGCGGCTTAACCATAATTTATGCACAGAAATAAAGAGCTGAAAGGCAATAAATGAGATGTAAACAAGAATGTAGTCACGTACCAAATGAATGAAATGCCTTTCTGAATAAACATTGGCCTCCCTTTTAAAATCACAAAGATTCCACAGGTGTCAGCTGCATGCAGGGACACCCCTCCCCGGATGACCTGAATCCTGTTCTTTGAGGCAGTGACGATGATGAGTTAGGGTGCCATCCAATATAGCTCTATTCATAATACAGGTTTCCTCCAAAACTGTTGATTTGCCAAGGAATGCATTTTTTTTCTGAATTAAAATGGGAAACACGTTGTATAAGAGCCAGTGTGGCATAGTGGTGAGAGTGTTGGACTGGGACTCGGGAGATCCGGGTTCTGTTCCCTGCTTGGCCATGAAACTCACTGGGTGACTTTGGGCCAGTCACTGACTCTCAGCCTAACCTACCTCACAGGGTTGTTGTGAGGATAGAATGGAGAGGAGGAGGAGGATTATGTAAGCTGCCTTGGGTTCCTTGCAGGAAAAAAGGCGGGGTATAAATATAATAAATAAATAAATAACCCACTGCGACGACACGGCCCTTTTCACTTTAGGACCACACGCATAAACCCTTCTCAGGCCAAGAATCAACACTTGAAAACCTGAGGGGAGGGTCAAATGACCCCTACTAATGAGGGAAAAGATTAATTCTGGTTATGAAGGATCTATTTTTAAATTGATGATGCTGTGGGTACAAAGGTGTATGTGTAGATTTAAAAGTAAAGTAGGCAATAACGCCAAGCTGACACGTAGGATTTTGGTAGTTAACAAAATAAAAATAAGTTTATTTTAATTATCAAAATCTTAGTTCCAGAAAATAAATCTGCCTACACCAAACACTTTGTAACTAACCTAACTCCCCAACTCTCCCCACACACTACAAACACTCTCCCATATCACACTAACTCCAACCACCTAAAACTCTCTAACCCAACTCCACACTCCCATAACACGACTCACTAACTTGACTCACTGACATAAAACCTAACTAGACTCACTGACATAAAACCTAATCCACTGACATAAAACCTAACTGCCTTAACTAAACCTAACTCACTGACATAAATCCTAACTGACTCTGACATCACTCAGACACTCCTTATATACTCCTCCCCCCACCCTTTCTAAGACATCACAAACCACACCCACTCAGTTCAACATTCTAAACATACTAATGCAGACATACATCAGGGAACTGAATTGTGGGGTAACGCCACACCCACCTTCAGAGGAGTTCGCCTTCCTCTGTTTCTTCCTGCATCATTGATTTGGGCTTGCTTCGACAGATTGAAAGAAGCAATCCCAGAGCAGTGATTTATGCAGAGAGACAACAGATAGCCTCTTCTGAGGGCAGGTTTCTACTGCATCTCGAGTAAGTGAGTGAGTGAGTGATCCTATCACACCCAATGCAGAGATGTGACAAAATGGTCCACTCCTAGCTGAGGCTTAGTGAAAGGAGGCAAGGCCAGAGCAGGATGCAGAGATGCAGTGGGCGGCCTCCTCTGTTGGTGGGAGCCTTTCATTACTGAACTTATTTATTTTTCACAGCACAGTAGCAGTTCTCTTTCAGCACACAACACCTGTCAGATTCAAGGTGCTGCTGTTTACCTTCATAGCCCTTAATGGCTTGGGACTCAAATACCCAAGTATAAAGAAAGGAGCAGCTTCCTTTATATGAGACTTAATAGATACATTTATTTAATGGAGGAATAGCCTTTCTCTTTCCTAATGCCCACTGTTTCTTCCCTGCATATAAATCTGAAGTGAAGGGGTGTCCCATTTAGCCCTCAGCACAACTGTCCCTCCTAGGTGTACTTCATCCACTTCCTTCAAACATATACACACTTAATCCTCCTCTTCTTGGGGTCATTATGTGATGTCCCGAAAACATGAGATGAGTTCTAATACATCACTGATTTACCATGTAGTATGGACTCGAGGAAACCAGAAGACAATAAATCATGTACCAAATCTTTGTACCATATTGTAAAATGTAAACATTTTAGCTTGTGCAACCTTGGATGTGGACAAACTACTTGAAGGTCTGAGGCATACCACTTACTCCCTTGCCCTTCATGAGTAGTAAAAGCAGCATGGATTGGATTCAGGATCTGGATCTCAGAGTTGATTAATGCCACCCTAAGAAAGGGTCTGATACCCACTGTCCTTAAGGAGACAATGGTATGACTTTGCTAAAGAAAAAAAGGTTGGACCCAATCATCTGAGACAACTATTGTCCATTTCTAACCTGCTTTTCCTCATCAAGGTTTCTAAGAAGGTGGTGGCCTGTCAACTCCAAGTAGTTTTAGAGGATACTGATTATTTGTTTCCAGTTCAGTTTGGATTCTGACCTGGTTTGGGGAGGGAAATATCTTTGGTTCCCTGGTGGATGACTTGTGCCAGCAACTATGTGCAGGTAGTGCAACCCTACTGGTTCTCTTAGACCTCTCAGTGGCTGTCATTATCATCAACCTTTTGGACTGCCTCACTGGGCTGAGTCGGGGGGCGGGGGGCGCAATGTTGCAGGGCTTCTGGCCCTTCCTGGATGTTTGGTCCCTGAATATGGTGCTGTGGGACTTCTGTTTTACCTCATGGCCTTTGATTTATGGGGTATCACAAGGTTTCATCTTGTCCTTCATGTTATTTAACATCTACATGAAACTGCTGGAAGAAGTCATCTGGAGATTTGGGGCGTGGTGTCACCAATGTGCAGATGACACCCAGCTCTACCTCTCTTTTCCATCTATAAATCCCAGGGAGGCTGTGGAGCTCTTGAACAGGTATCTGGACATTGTTTTGGGATGGGTAAGAGCAAATAAACTGAAATTTAATCCAGAGAAAACGGAGGTGACTATAGGGTCCGGATGGAGGGGTCTTGGGAAGGGACTGCACTCTCCTGAAGGACCAGGTTCACAGCTTGGGGTTTCTTCTGTGCTTAGCACTATCTGTAGAAGTGCAGGTAGCATAAATCAGGAGAGATCAGGATCTACTGGTAGGTCTCTGGATTATTTGCAGTAGATTGGGAAGGTTTCTGAGTCCCAATTATCTAATAATAGCAACAACTAAAAAGCCCTTCCCCCCTAAATTAGGTTGCTGAATATGAATACCTTGTGGGAAACCAGGGGTGGATTTATGTACAGTAATACCTTGGATTGCAAGCATAATTCATTCCAGTGACTTGTATTGCAAGATGTCGCTTGTTTATCAAGTCAAAATTTATTTTAAAATTTTGCTTGTCTTGCAAAATGCTCTCAGACCAAGTTACTTGCAATCCAAGGTATTACTGTATTAAGGAACTTGTGAGCTTGGTTATGGTACATATCACAAACACAAATTCCTGGCTGAGTATGGGCAAACTCTTGCTTAATTCCTAGTGAATGCCTGTCCATCTGAGCTATTATTTTGCACCTGGCAATGGTGGATCTCTCAGAGTTCTAATAAACAAAAATTAAGAAGTAGATCCCATAAGTCTGAAGTCTGCCCACCATTGGTGTAAATGGTGAAGAATGCCTTTTACTAGCCTAGGCTGAGACATAAGTTGCATCTGTCTCTGTCCAGAGAAATCTGATTTTGCCACAGTTATCTGTACACTAATCACATCCAGGGCTGTCCTTGAGGGTGGTCCTGAAATTTCAGGTGGTGCAGAATGCAGCTACAAGGCTATCGGTGGGAGCTGGGTCATTAGGGCATGTGACACTCATAATGTATGTGATACCAGATACACTGATTGCCAGTGCATTGAGGGGCCCTATTCAAAATCCTGGTTTTGATCGACAAAGTCATCATAACTGTTTGAGTACACTTCAAGCATCAACTTGCACTTATATGAACCTGCCTAGGCATTAAAATATGCCTCAGAAGCTCTATTCATACGGCTACCTCGAAGATTTGCCTTTTGCAGCTCACTTTCTCCTATGGTTTAAGTGACTGTTGCAAGTCAAAATTTAATATAGTTTGTTGAATGCTTAGTTTCTTGGTTTTGCTGTTATGCTGTTTATTTTTAACTGGCCTCTGTTTTTACTTAATTTTATGCTGCGGTTACATAACTGTTGTTTGCTTGGGTTTTTAAATTGTACCGTATATTTTAAAATCTTTTATTATGTGAGCTGCCTTATGAGGACTATGTCCTAAAAGGTGGCATATAAATAATTATATACATAAACAAGGGTATAAGCTTTAATCAATTTAGTAATCGTAGCTTGATTAACTAAAGATTAATTGGCAGCAGGGGGGCAATTTTAATTGGTAGGTTTGAGAGTTAATAGCATGCTTGCTTTATTTTTTGAGACAATTTTGAATCTGGTGTGCAATAGTAATAGAGAGTGAAAAAGAAAACATTAAGTCTATGAAATCTATGAAATCTATAAGATGGCCTTTATTTCTAACAATAAATAGTACCATACTATTTATTTGTGTAACTGTTTATTATATATATATATATAATATTTCTAGCCCGCCTTTTTTCCTGCAAGGAACCCAAGTCAGCTTACATAATCCTCCTCTTCCTCCTTCTCCTCCTCCTCCTCCTCTCCATTTTATCCTCACAACAACCCTGTGAGGTAGGTTAGGCTGAGAGTCAGTGACTGGCCCAAAGTCACCCAGTGAGTTTCATGGCTGAGTGGGGACTAGAACCCGGATCTCCCGAGTCCCAGTCCAACACTCTCACCACTACGCCACAGTGTATAATAATGCTACATTACTATACTGGATATAGTAATGGGGTGGATGAGGGCCAATAAATCGAAGCTGAGTCCTAACAAGATGGAGGAACTGTGGGTAGGTATTTCTCATGTCCAGTATATGGGTGTGCAGTCCGTTCTAGATGGAGCCATACTCCCCCTGAAGGAGGAGGTACATAGCTTGAGTGAATTCCTAGATCCTTCATTGTCACTTGAGGCCCAGGTGGCCTCACTGGCATTGTCTTTTACCAGTTTTGGCTGGTTCACCACTTACAACCTATTCCTAGATAGGAATAGTCTGGCCATGATGATCTATGCTCTGGTAACCTTCCAGCTTTACTGTAATGTGTTATACATGGGCTTAGTGATGCGGGGTGGAAAATTTTCTAGTGCTTTATTTTTCCACAGAAAATGTTCATTAGTTTAAACAACAACAAAAAAAAGTATGCCCACTGCAAATACAATATTAGGCCAGTTTGACAGTTTCAAAGTTGTAACTAATGTTTTTCAGATGGTCATCCTTATCAAGTATGTGAGAGAATACATATATGTCACTGAAATACTTATACATCTCAATGTGAAATGGAACTAATAAGTAGCGACAGTGAAACTGAAGGTGCCCCAACAACCTTAGTAGAAGAGAGTTGAACTCTGTTGAAATAGATGAGTGGCTGTCAGCATATCATGCACAGTTCTTTGGGTTGCTAAGAGTAATTAGTTTGTCAACGGTACCATTGATTTTTTTCTTAAATTCAAACAATGTAAGGGAAATACATGCTATTGTCTTTTTCTTTTATGTAAGTATTCCAATTTTTATTTTATTTTTACATAATATAACATTTAAATCAAGTGGGCAGCGCGATCCAATGTGGCTCTGCCATAACCCTCCAAACTCTGAGGACTACAGGCATCCTAGCAAAGACATCTCCCGCCCTGCAAAACACTTAGGTGGCCAATTTTGGCCGTCTTCTACACCTGCTTGTGAGGAGGACAGGCTGAGGTGCTGCCAGAATGCATTGTATTCTGGCAAAGCCTCACTCCTTCCCTTCCCGCCGCCCAGAACACCCACCCAGCACAGGCTCCAAGGTCGGTCTCCCGACCTCAGAACCACAGTTGGCATGGTTCTTTCTGCACTGACTGCAAGGGCGAAGGGGTTCAGAGTCCCTGAGTTGCCGAGGTCATAGCTGAGGCTTTGAATTATCCTATGGCCATCTAGACAGGATCGTGCCCTAAGTGTGCTTTAATTTCCCCCATCAAATGTTTCAAGTCAAAAACTTGGTAGCGTATTGGGACAAAAATTAACATGGGGTACCTTTTTTCCAGCTTTGTTGTTTACTAAATACAAGTAAAATAAACATGCTAAATTAGATCTCTCTACAACATCAGAAAGTTTTGCAAACTGAACATTTTCCTATGCAAATGGCTGTTACCAAAGGGCAGTGGTTCTTTCTTAAGAGGATTTGGAAGCAATAAGCAAACCAGTTGGGTGAAGGCAAAATATTTTAATGAAGACTACAGTACAGAGTAGCAATGTTAGCAATGCTTACATCTCTACTGCTGTTGGAAACCCTTCAAAGGACCTCAGCATAGACCTGAAGCTACGGAAGGTGCTACGTGTTAGCCCACTCCAGCGGTCCATCCATTGTCATTCTTTAAGGGGTTCCTGACAGCACGTAGGGATGTAAGCATTGCTAACATTGCTATTTCACTCTGTATTGTAGTCTTCAATAAAATCTTTTGCCTTCATCCCAATTAATGTGCTTATTGCCTCCAAATCCTCTGAAGAAAGAACCATTGCCCTTTGGCAACACAATGATGTTATGCAAATTAACTTAATTTTTGATTGGAAAATTTTCTGATGCAAACTGAATTTTTTCCTATGCAAATGAACCTATGCAAAGTAACCTAATTTCCACTGGAAAATTTCCAATGCAGACCGAAACTATTCCTATGCAAAGGCACTATGCAAATTACCTTAATTGGGATTTAAAAAATTTCCTATGCAAAATAACCTAATTTGCATTGGAAAAAATTCTGCCCTTGAAGGCAACTCAGAAGCTACAACTAGTGCAGAATGTAGCTATACAATTTCAGTCTGTAGGTTCTTCTGATGCTGCTCTGTGATGTAGTTTTGGTTGCAGGGTTTTGCTAAGGATCAGATCTTGAGCAGGAGTCAGGTTGGGGCAGGTTTCTCAGGAAGCAAGAGAAACACAGATCAGCACTACAGGAAACTTCAAGTGAGGCTGGGGCTGCAAGCTAGACAAGGTTGCCCGTATGCTGCTCCAACAAGGAGCAGAGCAAGACTGAGACTTAAATAGAAATGTAGCAGTCTTTAGATGGGTTGCCCCCCGCCTTCATACTGACGTAGGCTTGACCTTTTATAGGGGCCTGGCCAGTTTTAGCAATCTCAGGTTGTGATGACATGAGAGTGGCTGTGGCATGTTAGTGTCCTCATGGCCCAGTTCTCAGAGTCTGAGGACCGTAATGCAGCCTCCTCTGGATGCAGGGCAGCTGACTTGTGGGTTTGTTTGTTTTTTGGTGAACTGGGTCTTGGGGAGGTGGAAGCCTCATGATTCCTTTCTGTGACTGAGTCACCTCCCTGGGCCATTAACTTTGGAGGACGAGGGGTCGGGATCCTCCAATGATGAAGGTTCGAGGTCCTGGCCCATGACAGTGGCTGCCAGAACTTTAACTGGTATAGAAAGGTGGAATCATATTGCACTGATTCTGAAAGTGCTACACTGGATGCCTATACGCTTCCAAGCCCAATTCAAGGTGCTGCTGGTTACCTGTAAAGTCCTACATGGCTTGGGACCCAAATACCTGAAGGATCACCTCTCTCTAAACCCACCTGCTCATGTCAAGGTCTTCAGTGGAGGCTTTTCCCGGTGTACCCTCATTAGGGGAAGTATGTTATATGGGAAAAGGGAGAGAGCCTTTTCTGTGGTGGTGCCTCAATTGTGGAATACCCTCTCCATAGAGGTATGATTGGCACCAATATTGCAATCTTTCTGATGCCAGATCAAAACTTTTTTATTTACCCAGGCTTTTGGTTATGTTGGTTAGTCTGCTTTATTGTTTCAGCTGCCTCTGAACTGTTCTATTATGAAAGTTTGTCTTATATTTCTTTTTCATCTTGGTGTGATTAGTTTGAGTCATGGCCATTGTATGCCACCCTGGTATTTATGAGGATGAAGGGAAATCTAAAAATATTTTATAATACTAATATCAACAGTAACCGCAATAATATCGATTACATGTTTCTTCACGGTCTGATTAGTGCTGTTTATGCTGTTATAAATAAAGTGCAAATAAAGTTGGAGTGTTTGGGTGGGGATCCTCTGCTGGAGCCGGCTGCCATCAGCCTGACCAACAGCCACTCCTTCCTCCCCAGGTACTAAATGGCGGGGCTGCCAGAGGCAGTTGGAGTGTTTGGGTGGGGATCCTCTGCTGGAGCTGGCTTGCTGTGGCTCCCCCATCTGACATCAGCCTGACCAATGACCACTCCTTCTTCCCCAGGTACTAAAGGGCGGGGCTGCCAGAGGCACCGCCTCAGCATCGCGCAAAGTGCGACTCTAAGTGCGCACTTAGCATCGCACTTGGAGATGCGCTTGGAGTCACACAGAGGGCCGCACACCTACCCGCCTTCCTTCCTGGGGATATGAATGTATATAGCAAGCGGCAGCAATTGACAGCAGTAGAAGGTGGCAGCTAGAAGAACAAGATTAAGGAGCAAAGGCAGATTTCCACTTGCTCCTGGTCATCTGTTGCTCTCTGTTTTATACTGTTTTATATTTTATATTTTTATAATTTTAATATGTGCCTGGGAAATGTATTTTGTGGCTCGGGGAGGAAGGGGTGCCCCTATTACTGTGGTCACAGGTAGGGGGAGGTATGGCGTATGGGGATTAACGAGCCAGGTGAGGAGAAGGGGGCTAGACACCTTATGCCTATCCCCTCTTCTGGTTCTTCCCCCAACCAGATGGTTCCTGGTAGCCTTACCAGCTTGCCCTTGGGTCTGATGGTGCTGCTGTAGAATGCCAGGTCGGTCCAAAATAAAATTTCCCTCATCCATGATTTGATTGTGGATGAGGGGGCTGACCTGGTATGTATTACCGAGACCTGGGTGGGGGAACTGGGTGGGGTTACTCTCTCCCAGCTGTGCCCTACTGGGTACTCGGTGCAGCACCAGCATCGACTCGAGGGTCGGGGAGGGGGATGTTGCTGTGGTCTATAGGAAATCTATCTCCCTCTCTAGGCTTCCTGTTCATTCGAGTGCAGGTCTTGAGTGTCTGTATCTTGTGTTGGGTACTCGGGACAGACTGGGGATTCTGCTGCTGTACTTCCCACCGCGCTGCCCAGCAGACTCCCTGTCTGAGCTGACGGAGGTGGTCTCGGACTTGGTGTTGAGGACCACTAGGATGATGGTTCTGGGGGATTTCAACTTCCATGCCGAGACTGCTGTGTCCGGGGTAGCTCAGGACTTCATGGCTGCCATGACGACCATGGGGCTGTCCCAACATGTCATCGGCCCAACACATGTAAGAGGACACACACTTGATCTGGTTTTCTCGACTGGGCAGGAGGATGGTGATCTGAAAGTGGGGGAATTAACATCTATTCCTCTGTCATGGTCAGATCACTTCCTATTGAGGTGTAGACTTTCATCAGCCTTTCCTCTATGCAAGGGTGGGGGGCCTTTTAAAATGGTCCACCCCCGGAGGTTAATGGATTCCAGAGGGCCCTGGGGGATTTTCCTGCTGGTATGGCTGGTGGTCCTGTTGAAGCCCAGGTTGCTCTCTGGAATGCAGAGATGACCCAGGCGGTTGACACGATCGTGCCCAAGCGCCCTCTCCCTCTGGGCAGAGCCCAGCCAGCTCCCTGGTACATACATGAGCTGAGGGCAATGAAGCAAGAGGGAAGACGGCTGGAACGCAGGTGGAGGAGAACTTGTGCTGAATTTGACCGAGCACAGGTTAGAGCTCATTGTCGAGCCTACTCTGTGGCAGTGAGGGTGGCAAAGAGAGAATTCTTCTCCACCACCATTGCATCTTCTCAGTGCCATCCAGCGGCGCTTTTCCGAGTGGTCCATGGCCTTTTACACTCTGGGCCAGCAAGAGATAGAACCCTCAGTTGCATGCTGTGACGAGTTTGCACAGCACTTTGAAGATAAAGTCGCTCAAATTCGTCATGAATTGGACACCACAATTAGTGCAGCTCCATTAGTAGAGGTGTCCAGAGCACCATCTGGTCCGGTTCTATTGGATGAATTTCAGTTATTGAGGCCTGAGGATTTGGACAAGGTGCTTGGCCTAGTCCGGTCGACCACCTGTGTACTTGACCCTTGCCTGTCATGGCTTATTACATCAAATAAGGAGGGCATAGCCGGCTGGGTCCAGGAGATTGTAAATGCCTCCTTGAGAGAGGGAGTGGTGACGGCCTCTTTGAAAGAGGCGGTGATTAGGCCACTTCTCAAAAAGCCTAACCTGGACCTGGATGATGTTAATAACTACAGGCCGGTAGCTAATATCCCATTCCTGGGCAAGGTGCTTGAGCGGGTGGTTGCTGGTCAACTCCAGGCACTCTTGGATGAAACGGACTATGTAGATCCATTTCAATCCGGCTTCAGTCCTGGTTTTGGAATGGAAACTGCATTGGTCGCCCTGTGGGATGACCTCTTCTGGGAGAGGGACAGGGGGAGTGCGACCCTGTTGATTCTCTTGGACCTCTCAGCGGCTTTCGATACCATCGACCATGGTATCCTTCTGGATAGGTTGTCTGGGTTGGGAGTTGGAGGCACTGCACTCCAGTGGTTCCAATCCTACTTGGGCGGCCGATTCCAGAAGGTGGTGCTGGGGGATTACTGCTCTGTCCCTTGGAAGTTATGCCACGGGGTGCCACAGGGCTCTATTTTATCCCCCATGCTGTTTAACATCTACATGAAACCACTGGGAGAGGTTATCCAGAGGTGTGGGCTGAGGTGTCATCAATATGCAGATGACACCCAGCTCCATCTCTCCTTTTCATCTAATCCAGGTGAGGCAGTGGCTGTTCTGAATCAGTGCCTGGGCACGGTAATGGACTGGATGAGGGCTAATAAACTGAGACTCAATCCAGATAAGTTGGAGGTACTGTTCAGAAATTGTTGGAGCTGATTTAGAGGTTTGTCCTAAACTAGCTTTGCTATCAATAACGGAAAAGGTGATCGGTCCTCAAAATGTTAAAGAATTAATTATAAATTTGTTAACGGCAGGTAGACTAATGATAGCAAGGAAATGGAAAATTCAGCAAGTTTTCACTATTACTGATTGGTATAAAGAAGTATGGGATATGGCATTGAATGATATGTTGACTTGTAATATCAAATGCAAAAGGGGTCAATTAAAGAAAAATATTTTCAAGGATATTTGGGGTTTATTTCTGGAATATGTGTTAAATAAGGGGAAAGGGAGTTTACCCTGTCAAGATATGTTGTATTTTTGGAATAATGAACAATTATAGAGTCATTGTATTATTTGGTCCCATGGTGATGGGAGCACTATATTAGTTATATGTGTGTGTTATTTTCTTTGTATTGTTTAAAAAATTTTAAATAAAAAATATTAAAAAAAAAAAGAAGAAAAAAAGATGGAGGTACTGTTAGTGGGTGGTTTGTCTGCCCGGCTAAGTGATAACCAGTTCTGGATGGGGTTGCACTCCCCCTGAAGGATCAGGTTCGTAGTTTGGGGGTGCTCTTGGATCAACAACTGTCACTCAAGGCACAGGTGAACTCGGTGGCACGGAGCACCTTTTATCAGCTTAGGCTGATATACCAATTACGTCCTTATCTGGACAGAGATAGCCTAGCTACAGTTATCCATGCTCTGGTAACCTCTCGTTTGGATTACTGCAATCCGTTATACGTGGGGCTGCCTTTGAAAACGGTCTGGAAACTTCAGCTGGTCCAAAATAGGGCAGCGAGATTATTAACAGGGACTGGCCAATGTGAACATATTATGCCCGTGCTTTTCTCATCTACACTGGCTGCCAGTCTTTTTCCGGGCCCAATTCAAAGTGCTGGTACTAACATTCAAAGCCCTAAATGGCTTAGGGCCAGGGTATCTGAAGGATCGTCTCCTCCCATATGTACCTGCCCAGACACTAAGATCTTTGTCAGCAGTCCTTCTCTGAGAGCCCCTGCCAAAGGAAGTGAGGCAGGTGGCTACCAGGAGGAGGGCCTTTTCTGCTGTGGCACCCCGGTTATGGAATGAGCTCCCCAAAGAGGCTTGCCTGGCGCCTACATTGTACCCTTTCTGGCGCCAGGTGAAGACCTTTCTATTCTCCCAGGCATTTTAATCATTTTAATAATCTTAATCATTTTAATCTTGTAGTTGTTTTTAACTCTGTTGTTGTAATTTGAACTGCTGCTACTAGCTCTCCTGTTTGTTTTTAATCTGTGGTTTTAAATTTTATATTTATATTGTATTGTATTTTATGGTTTTAACTGTTGTAAACCACCCAGAGAGCTTCAGCTATTGGGTGGTATACAAATGTATTAAATAAATAAATAAATACATAAAGTGCAAATAGAAGGACACATAAAACCTGAGAGATCACATTATTTATAACTATCAACTAGTTGCAAAATCAGCTGCCGTTTTGAGACTACTAAGAATGCCTCCCTATCTTAATTTGAGTTTCATAAGGCACCCTTTGTGTTTATTTATTTATTTATTATATTTATACCCCGCCTTTTTTCCTTCAAAGAACCCAAGGCGGCTTACATAATCCTCCTCCTCTCCATTTTATCCTCACAACATCCCTGTGAGGTAGGTTAGGCTGAGAGTCAGTGACTGGCCCAAAGTCACCCAGTGAGTTTCATGGCCAAGCGGGGACTAGAACCCGGATCTCCCGAGTCCCAGTCCAACACTCTCACATGCCACACTGGCTCTCAGGTTTCATGGTTTTATTTCAAATTGCACATGGGGTTTGTTTTGCTAAACTACATCCAAAACTCTTTGTAAGTGGGATAAGACTTTGCCTCCTCCTTTCCTCTGACTAATTACAGAGTGCTTGGAAGAAGGTGGAGTTTCCTCTCGCTTGCATTACATTTAGAGAAGGCAGACACTCCTGCTGCTGCTTCTCTCTTCCAGACTACAACAAAAAGAGAGTTTGTTGGAGGCACACGTCCCAGTGAGGTGGCTCAATGAAGAGTAAAATACAGTTTCAAAATGAAGTTATTTATATCATCCTAGTAATTCAGGGATGTTGAAGAGTCCTTGGTCACGAGTCGAGTCACGAGTCTTTGGACTTGAGTCCAAGTCCGAGTCCTTGGTCCAAAATGGTGACTCACGAGTCACGAGTCACTCCCAAAGCTGACTCCACGAGTCCCTATTAAAATCAATGGGGGTTTTTCCCAACAAAATAAGGCTACTTCAGATGTGTGGTTTAAATAAATTCTAGGCACAAGTGTGCCTTTTTATTTCAAAACTCTGCAACTGATTTTGACAAGAACAGACCAGGCAGACAAACCCAAAATAACCAGGCAGGCAAAGGAGGCAGGGAACCCCAAAGCAGGCAGGCAGAGGCCTTTGTCTTGGACAATTCAACTGTTGAACTGGTCAAGAAGAGACCAGGCAGGCAGAGGAGGCTGGGAACCCCAGACAGGCAGGCAGAGGCAGCCAAACCCAAAATGTCTGAAAGGTTGCATTTTAGAAAAATGATTTTAAAAAATAAACTTGCTGTACTTCCTAAAACTTATCCATGTTGCATTTGAGGAACACGATTTTTTCTAAATGTTTGCCCCCCATTCTGGAACGGTGAGATCTCATCACAATTCCACCCTCACTGAACACCCGCTCCACTGGTGATGAACTTGCTGGAACCAGAAACACACTCAGAGCAGCCACACAGAGTAATCTCAGGTCCTTCTTCTGCCTCTCCCAAGTATGCAACACATCAATCAAAATAAATCTTGACACACTGTTGGGGCTGCACTCCTGGTAGCCTTCCATAGTGGCCGAGCAGCGGCACACCTCGCTTCCATGCGCTCTTCGCCGGCAATCACGCTCCTCTCCACTTCTTCTGGCACAGCCCAGGGATGTTGAAGAGTCCTTGGTCTCGAGTCCCGAGTCAAGTCTCGAGTCCCATTAAAAATATTGGGACTCGAATCCGAGTCAAGTCAGAGGGGGGACTCAGTCCGACTCACGAGTCAAGTCCTCGAGTCCGAGTCCCCATCGCTGCCTAGTATGTGGATGATACTTAAATAGACATACAGTAATACCTTGGATTGCAAGTAACTTGGTTTGAGAGCGTTTTGCAAGACAAGCAAATTTTTAAATATTTATTTAATTTTTTTTAACTTGATATACAAGTGACGTCTTGCAATACAAGTACTGTAGTACGGCTTAAATTAAAAATCTCTGTACAAGTTTTTTGTGGGGGGATTTCATTTTGATATAACAGTGTTTTGGATTACAAGCACGTTTCCGGAACGAATTATGCTCTCAATCCAAGGCATAAAGTTGTACAAACAACTTTTCTCTGGAGAGATATGTCTCTCTCTGTCAGCAAGAGGAACTGTGTGTGTGTGTGTGTGTGTGTGTGTGTGTGTGTGCATGCATGTACCTCCTTGGGAAAAGATACGAAGCTCTCATTCTCTAGGAAGTCAGTGTCCATTACTGAAGTTGCATATACCATTCATGATGAGATAAAGATCTTGTGTGCTCACTGTGATTCAGCAAGTTAACAGACAGTTTTGTCCCTGGATGCAGCTTAGCAAATTTTCTTGTAAGATGTAATTTGGCTATGTCATCTCAACGGAGTACTTCACCTATGCCAATCTTGGTATTGCAAATTATACGTCAATGATATCAATCCTGGTCTGCAGCATCACATTTTCTCCTAACTCTTGCTCTTGGAAGATGAGCATTCTAGCCAACCGAAAATGTGTGTGTGTGGAGGGGGGTAGATATAGTATGAATGGGAGTTATAATTTGCAATACCAAGATTCCCCTGGTTTGGAGGCTTTTTTCCCCCCAAGTGTGTGCCTTAAAATATTGTATGTGAATGCAACAAATTCATATTATTTAGAAACAAACCGAACTTTGCCATGGGGCGTACATTTCATGGGGGACGTCAGTCATCTCTTTGATGAATGCACCTGTATGATATTGATATTTCCAACTCTTGTTTGTTGCATTCCCACTTTTAGGGTTTATCCTTACACTGAAAGCATAACATATGAAGAAGTTCACAGTATATACTTTGATGCATTCTCTTAGAATAAGAGCTAGTGTACCTAGTAGCTATGAGACTTCTGGGAGGGTTGTAGACTTGTGTTTTTGTTTTTTCTCACCTGAAATTTGCAACATAGGCTATTATTTATTTATTTATTTTATTATATTATATTTCTAGCCCGCCTTTTTTCCTGCAAGGAACCCAAGACGGTTTACATAATCCTCCTCCTCCTCTCCATTTTATCCTCACAACAACCCTGTGAGGTAGGTTAGACTGAGAGTCAGTGACTGGCCCAAAGTCACCCAGTGAGTTTCATGGCCGAGTGGGAACTTGAACCCGGATCTCCCGAGTCCCAGTCCAACACTCTCACCACTGCGCCACGCTGGCTCTGACTGCAAACAGAAGACTACTCAAGTTTAACATTACATTTTAGCAGCTAAACCTAGATTTTTGCCTGGTGTTGGACTTCTATAGGATGTTCTTCAAACCTAGACCCTGGTTTAAAGATTAAAACTCTAGGGATGAGCATTGCTTTCCTCTCTTAGTATATCTGTGTTGCTTAAAACCAGTGGAGGGGCTGGATTTGATGTTGACTTTGCTCAGACCTTTTCCTTTCATATGGAGATTCTTTTTTGTTTCTTTTATATTAAAATAGGTTTGTGTTGATAGACTTTTCATGTCCTCCAGTCCAATTTTATCCAGAGTATGTACACTCAGGAGTTGCAAGAACACATTTTTTTCTCCTTTATGGACTAGAAACTTCCCCTCCCCTGCTGTTAAAGAGAAGTCACCACGAGGTTTTTCAACTCATACCATGTAAGCCAGGCTGATTCACCTCGTGCATGTATGTTATTTTATCTTTCATTGTTTGATTATGCCACCTTTGGTAACTCTCAGTCGAATTGTGAACTACCTCATTGTAAATGTATTGTGTTAGGGTTAAAACTGGGTGATATGAAAGGTCTGTCTATAGTGATTGAAATCAAGGGAACCATTCACATATGTACGTCATCACTGGGAAGAAATTATGAACATGCATGGGTGAACCAGCCCCTAGAAAACAGATTATGCAAAGTATAGTGCAGTTGTCCCTGCAAAACACATTGTATTTAAGTTGTTTTGCCGAAGTGATGAATGGACATTAATACAATAAGCTCTTTGCTTGGCAAAATACCTTTTACTGAGTGAGTCACAATACAAACTAACATTTATGTCTGCCTACAATATCAGGTGAGTCCTTTTATACTAATCAGTGTAACACTCAAATGAGTCCCCCCATACAACACAAACCAAACACAAACACATATCATTACAGCACCTACTTGGCAAAACGTTGGGTGGAAACAGGCAAGCCTCTACTCCAACCGGCATAACAGAGAAATAAGTGCGGAGACTTGCGGTAAGACTCAGTTCTGGCCTTATAGAACTCCAAGGCCCTTCGAACGTCTCGTGTATGGAGGGCACATCCTATTGGAGTCATTGGGTTGGGAAAGAAAGCTGGTAATACAATGTCTTGTCCGAGATGAAAGTTGGAGACTACCTTCGGAATGAAGGAGAGGTCCGGTCAGAGAACCACTTTGTCTCTATGAAAAATTAAATATAGACTGTCAACTCATAAAGCACACAGTTCACTAGATCAGCGGGCTGATGTGATAGCTACAAGGAAGGCGACTTTCCACGTTAGCAAACAAAAAAAGTCCACCGATGCCAGAGGTTTGAAGGGCTTGGCTTTCAGTGCTTTCAGTACGACTGCTAGGCTCCAAGCCGGGACAATTTGTTTCACTGGGGGAATCATATTCCGTGCCCCTTTTAAGAATTGTCTGACCAGTGGATGTATGAAGACAGATGCTCCGTTGGTGGTGAGCAGAGATGGCAGCAAGGTAAACTCTGATGGAAGATAGTTTTAAATCATGCTCCATCAGGGTGTGGAGGTACTCCAGGACACATGGTATCCCACAGGACAGGGGATCGAAGCCCTTGGCTCGGACAAAAGCTGAGAAGTTAGCCCACTTTCTTGTATAGGAGTGGCGTGTTTAGGGTTTTCTTGCTGCATCAAGAACTGCCTGTATGTGAGGAGAAAGTGGATTTGTTTGTTCTGCTAATGGAGTTGCCAGGCTGTGAGCCGGAGTGTCTGGAGGTCTGGATGTTGGATTCGACTGTTGTCCTGGGAGAGAAGCGTGAGTGACTGAAGGAGCCTGATATATTCCCCGTTGCAGCGGTGAAGTAATGGAACAAACCAGGGTTGACGGGGCCACCACAGAGTGATGAGGATGCAGTCGGTACTGTCTGCTTGAATTTTGGCAGGGATCCTGGTCAACAGCGGAAATGGCGGAAACAGGTAGAATAGACTAGAGTCCCTTGCCACCGGTGCAGGAACGCATCTCCCAGGGAGCTGTGGCCCAGGCCTCTTCTTCTGCAATATAGGGGACAAGCTGTGTTTGTCTTGGAAGCGAACAGATCAATCGCCGGAGTGTCCCACTGATCGAAGATCCAGTCCCGTGTTGTCAAAGCTAGTTCCCATTCATGAGACTGGAGAACTGTTCGACTGAGAGCATATGCCAGAATATTGTCTTTAGCAGTGATGTGGATTGCGGACAAGGTGGTGTTCTTGTGGAGAGTCCAGTGGAACAGATGGAGCGTCAAGGTGGTCAGTTTTGACGATCTTGTCCCACCTTGTTTGTTTATATATGCCACTGCAGTGGTGGTGTCCATCACCACTTGAACAGTTTGACTGGCTCGGTCTCTCTCTAGTGCCTTCAGTGCATGGAAAATGGCTAAGGGCTCCAAATAGTTGATATGAAGGGAACTCTCGTGACAGCCCTGTACCATTGCTTCTTGACAGTGTGCTCCCCAACCAAGGAGGGAGGCATCTGTCGTGGGAGTCCACGTATGAGGGAGGGTCCAGGAAAGGGTGAGCACTCACTTGCCACCAATGGAGGAAGTGGAATACCAAGACTGAGAGCCAGATAAATACAGTGAGCATCACAGTCAGGATCAAAAGACCGGATTAGCCAGTTTTGTAGGACTCGCGTCCGAAGACATGCAAAGGCTACCATCGACACCGTAGATGCCATGAGACCAAGGAGCCTCTGTGTGGTGTGTACTTTCGTTCTCTGCTCACCGTACAGTCTTGTCGCCAACTTGGTGATAGCTAGGACTCGTTCTTGAGGGAGGAATGCCTGTCCTGGGCGTGTCTCAAGGATAGCTCCAATGAACTTGAGTGACTGCATTAGACAAAGGACCGATTTTTCTGTGTTGATGTAAAAACCCAGGTTATCCAGGAGGGGTCAGCATCTCCTCCAGTGCCTTGTGCTGGGTGACTCTTGAGTTCACCAGGAGCCAGTTGTCTAGATATAGGAAGATCTGTATGCCTTGTGTACGGAGGTGGGTGCAGATGATAGCAACACACTTGGTAAAGACTCTCGGTGCCGTGGAGAGCACGAAGGGAAGCCCTTGGAATTGGTAGGTCACAGTTCCAACAGAGAACCTGGTAGCAGTGCCTGTCCTGGTGTATGTCGATGTGAAAGTATGCATCCTTGAGGTCCACGGACACAAACCAGTCCCCTTTGCGGAGGAGGGGCAGAATCTGCTGAAGCGTGGTCATCCTGAACTTCCTTGGTGTTATGTAATAATTGACCTCCTGCAGGTCCAGGATCAGGCGGAGCCCGCCATCCTTCTTCGGTACCGTGAAATATCTGGAATACAGGCCATGCTGCAGGTTGTGCAATGGGATCAGGCGAATGGCCCCTTTGTCCAAAAGGGAAGCCACTTCTTCCTGCAAGATTGTTGTAGGCCAAGTCGTGTGGACAGTAGGCAGGGTGTCAAACTCGTTCCTGTAACCGTGCCGGACAATCGTCAGGACCCAGGACTCGGATGTTATCAACTTCCACATCAGTAGGTATGGCGTCAGGCGGCCACTGAATTGGAGGCCGCGCAATGGAACTAGAGGCACGTAGAGGAGGTCTTTTTTGGGAGCTCTGGAATTGAGGCTGGTTGTACGTTCATCTCAGTGGAGGAGGCTGCTGAGCATGAGAGGACCGGTAACCTTGATGGTGAGGTGGAAAAGAAGACTGAGGTCAGTACCATTTATGCTGTTTTTGAGCTGATGGTGCTGGATATTGGGTAAGACCCATCTTCTTGGCCGTGTTCCTGGCTTTTTGTACAGAATCCATAACTTCATCAGTCTTGGTGTTGAAGAGGCCCATTCCTGCAACTCCCAGAGTGCTCCAGCCAGCACTCAGTCCTCCACAATCAACAGCAAAGTGGTTGGTGTAGATTTTCGCCGTGGAGACGAGCGAACAGGCTGCTCCCCTGGAGGTTTGGTTGTATGGCTTTGGGTGGCCCAAAGCTTATTGTATGGTGAACACCTCCAGGTCCATATTAATTTCTACTACATTGAGTATTGTCATGGGGTGCCATGCTTGACAGTGTCTTGTGCCCCAATGAAGCATTGGACTGGATGCAATGCTTTGGCATCTCATAAAGGTCACTCTTCCTAAGTTTTCAGTACACTATTTGGAAAGGTTGAGAGCTTAATTTGGAGGTATACACACCCCAGTTCCTTATCCATTTTTTAAAATACATTGAGTATTATTGGCATGGGAGCACCATGATTTAAAGTCTCTTGTGCCCAAACGAAGAATTGGGCCAGACGTGATGCAGTGGCAAGGCAATGTTTAAAGACCACTCTTCTGGAGGCATGGATGTATGGTTTGGCCTGGGCTGGGTAAAAGCTGACTGTGACTTGCATCACCCCATTCATTATTCAATTTTGAATACATAGAAAATCTATGTATTGACGTGGGGTGTCATGCTTGACAGTGCCTTGCACCCAAACAAAGTGTTGAGCTGGTTGTGAAGCTGTGGCATCTTCTTGAGGCCACTCTCCCTGCAGTTTGAGTATATGATTTGGGGTGGCCCAAACCTTAGTTTGGGGGGGGGGATACACACCCCATTTCTTTATTCATTTGTACATACATTGGCTACTATTGGCATGATGGCAGTATGCTTGACATTCTGGTGCCCAAACAAAGCACTGGGCTGGAAGCAATGCTGTGGCAACTCACAGAGGACACTGGCTGCACTGGAGGTGTGGATGGCCACACAAGGCACTCTTAGTCTTGTATTTGCCCACTCCCCACCTGGTGCTACGTTAAGCAGATTGCTTCACCTTGCTACATGGCAGGGCCAGCCCTGGCTAAGATTTATATAAATTGTGATTATACAGAAAACCACATGATTGCTACAGATGTAATGCCTATGTTCCATTTCTGGGATGGAGACCTTGCTAAAAAATCAAATTCATTATTATTCATCACATAGGTTAAGAATTTTTGTCCTGGCTCATGGACTAGAAGATAAAATGACACAATTGTCATTCTCCTGCCCCCTGGGGGGGGCACTGCTTACTGGGATCCATATTAAAAATGTTTAGTGTGGGTCAATGTACAAGTGTGCCATGTTTCATAAATCTAACAAGAAGTGCATGGTTTTAGGTTTAACTGCTCCATAAAATATTCTTAAACAAACTTCAAATTACCCTTTTGACAAGTCCAAAACTATAGCAGTACCAGGTACCCAAACAGCACTGCTTGGGTTCTCAGGGCCATATGGTTGACATTCCTTCTTTATGTCTTCACCACTTTTCTTGCATGAAATTGTTTAGGAAGCTGAAATAATTAGAAAAGTATTCAGATTTTTTTCCCTTCACGCATTTCTGACTTAACAGACTCTAATTGAGTTAATAATTGTTTTGGAAACATTTATTTACAAGTAAAATCCTGCTGCGGCCATCATGCTGTGTTTTAGTTGAATAAGGCAAGACACTGAGTTCTTTGGACCCTATCCACAAGGTTTTGCAAGCTGTTGCTTTCCATAATGAAATTTAACACTACTTAAAATAGTGTTAAAAGAACTGGTTCGCACGTAATGCCAAACCATAATTTAGCTTTATATGCATGAACAGGAATGAGCCTCTGCAAAATGCTGGATTCTCACACTCCTCCCTCCCTTCTCCTCCTTCCATGCATCCTGGACAAGGAATAAACCAGAATGGTTTAAATAACTTCTAGCTCGGTAAACAAACCAAACAAGAATCCAGGATTTGTGGTTAGGTTGTTTAGCAAATGACTAGAGCACAGGACTCTCCAACCTTGGGTCCCCAGATGTTGCTGGACTACAGCTCCCAGAATCCCTTGCCATTAGCCATGCTGGCTGGGTATGCTGGGAGCTGTAGGCCAGCAACATCTGGGGACCCAAGGTTGGGGAGCCCTGGACTAGAGTTTCTTTTAAACCACAATTCCTGATTTGCACATAGTAACTACAGACCAGGAATTCACTTAACTGAAAATAAATTCTGCTTTATCCACACAGGAGGAGGGAGGAGGCGTGTTCGAGCCTAGCATTTTGTATGGGCATATTCCTGCTTGCGCATGTAACGCTACATCCTGGCTTAGTGTTACATTGCACTGGGCCAAAGTCTCTTCGTCTTTCTTTATTCTTCCATAAAATCTTGAGTTTCAGTCAAGTGGCTTATTTCTTCAGTTATCCATCATCTTCATTTGCTCATTACCTGGACATCCAGATCAAAGTTACTGATGTAGAAATACAAACTATAACTGTGATATCTTCTCCTCTGTGCTGCATGTGGCTTATGTAGCAATGCTCTCTAAGCTATTTAATACAGAAACTTTTGTCTTGCTCTTTGTACAAAACACAGTGTATCACAGTAATCTGTTCTTGAAAAGATCTTGTGGAAGCTTGCTACAGAATTTCCCACCCCCCAGTTCCATTCTTTCTCTGCTTTTTAACTCGAGTATGCATACCCAAATATAAACAACAAGAATCAGGGGCATATATATGTATGTACCCTTCAGTTCATGTACTCTCGTAGAAATGTGAATGTGCCAATTTAAAATGAATGCAGGCAGGGACTTGTGTATTTTTACGTGGTACATGGCAAAGAAATAAAATGCGCTCATTCACCTTTCATATATGATGTGATGCATTTTTATTTTGGATTCAAATAGTATTGTTGGTGTTGGGTAGTATCCAACTGTGCCCGAGTACTAACGCCAATGACATTGCACTAGTGTAAATTTTCAGAAGACATTTTTCTCAGACAGTCCTGAGATTTTTCTTTTCGTACTCCCCTAGAAATAAAAAGCCAATTTGCAGAATTTTCTCCGTGTGTGTGTGTGTGTGTGTGTGTGTAGGCTGTGTTCCCACCCTCCCCTCCATGCCCTGGAATGATGCTAGGTATGGGGTATTGAGGAGGATGCAAAATGGGGGCCAGGCTGCCAACACAGCTGATGCTGTCGCCACTTGCAGTGGCAGAGCAAAATGGGAGGGGAGCCGGGGGGGGGGGGGGAGAAGAAGAATCCTTGCCAGTGGTGAGCGCTACTTGTGAGAAATTGTTGGAGAATTTCTCCTCCCCCTGTAGAAATTCGGTGAAATTGTGCCCCTAGTTTCTCTGCCCACAAATACGGTGGAGGATTTTGAGAAGCCATTTGCACACACCTCTAGGTACAGAGATTTTCACTGGATGTTAGGACAGTGGCAATAGAAGGTGTGGTGTATGTGTGTTTCAATCTGCTTGGATTCAGTAATGTATACGATGTGGTATGGTTCAGTTTCCTACTAAAAGGTCCTGGGGCTCAACGTTGGAAGTGATACTTGTGTCCTCTCACATAGAAGCTGTTCCACATTCATGGTTGTGTGGAGAATGGGTGTGGTTTCTTGGTGGAAAGACTGTAGCATTCTTCATATTTTTAAAGGCACCCTTTTTTTCAATTAGTTCTGTGCAATCCCACCGTGGGAAGGTGTGTGTGTGTGTGTGTGTGTGTGTGTGAAACATTGCAGCCATACCCACCAACTCCAAAAGTGATCAACCACCACTATCAGCCTACCTGCACCTGCAATAAAACACCATTGGGTTGAGGGCTAAACTTGATCTGTGTCCATTGACCCCAGTCATGGTGAATTCAGCCTGTACATATATGCTAGCCTTCCCCAACCTGGTACCCTCCAGATGATTTGTACTTCAACTCCCATCAGCCCCAGCCAGCATGGCCAATGGTCAGGAACCTTGGGAATTGTAGCTCAAACCATCTGGAGAGCACCAGGTTGGGGAAGGCTGCTATACGCCTACCATTATGTTCAGTTATGTTTATGGTCACACTAGAGCAGTGTTCTCCAACCTTGGGTCCCCAGATGTTTTTGGCTATGCTGGCTGGGGCATGCTGGGAGTTGTAGGCCAAAAACATCTGGGGACCCGAGGTTGGAGAACACTGCACTAGAGTATGAGCCGCACACATGGCTCTGTGTGTGTATCTACCCATATATCACAGTGACCGGGCTCAGACGATCACTGCAGCCCACCGTGGCTTATTTAAGCCACGGTGGGTTGCAGTGCATACTGCCCGCCCTTTTGAATATTCAAGCCATGGCAGGCCATCGCCATGGCTTATCGTGTCATGTGAACCCAGCGAGGGTGGCTCATGCGAGGGTTAAACATCTAAAAAAGCCACCTTCACTGAGTTCGCATGACATGATAGGCCATGGTGACCGCCTGCTGCGGCTTGAATATTCAAAAGGGCAGCTGGCACACACTGCAACCCACCGTGGCTTAAAGAAGTGTCCTATTGACATGAGGTAAAACAAACCATCTGAATTTGTGCTGGTCATTCAAATCTAAATGAATCTTCAAAGCCATGTTTGAATTTGGTTTTTCTATATTAATTTATTGTTGTCATTGTTTTCCCATCAGGCTTTTATTAGCATGAATAACTGCTGCCCATCTTACCAAATGCCACTTTTGAACATTTTATCTGGCAATTAAGGCTTAGTATTATGTTTGTGTTACAAAACAGTTATTTGAGATTAGAAGATAGGATGAGAGAAAAGTCAAATTCAAGACTTGCAGCCATCTTTGAATCCCTCTAGCAGCATTTTTGGAACCTGTTTCCATAGAAACTATACTGATAACAGAGAAGTCATACTGAATTCTAAACTTAATAGGAAAAGCATTTATAAATGTTTATAACCACTACACCAATGTGGCATAGTGGTTAGAGTGTTGGACTGGGACTCAGGAGATCCAGGTTCTAGTCCCCACTCAGCCATGAAACTTCCTGGGTGACTTTGTGCCAGTCACTGACTCTCAGCCTAACCTACCTCACACGGTTGTTGTGAGGATAAAATGGAGTGGAGGATGATGATTACCGGTATGTAAGCCGCCTTGGGTTCCTTGCAGGAAAAAAGGCGGGGTATAAATATGATAAATAAATAAATAAATTTGGATTTTGTCAAGTTTGTGGTGGATTTTTAAATGCAGTAAACAACAAGATACATCTGAAGATATGGGGCAGAATAATAGACCAACAGAATGTGTGAGATTATTTCTGAACTGGGTTGCCAGTAGGCTCTCTGATTGCAAGGGGCTATGAGGGCACCCGTCTGGAAGTTTCAAGATGCCTGATGGATGTGGATTTTCAGTCTACTACTACACTAGTTGCCAAGTGTTGTTCCAACATGCTGTGTAAAGATTTTACATCCCTTCCCAGGAAATTTCCCTCATATTTGTCTTTTATCTGCTCATATGGCTTTGGATGGCTTTTAACTAAGTGCAGATTAAACACCCTGCAATCAATGGAGGTTCAGGGATGTTAGAGTGGCCAACCTAAGCGCATAGACATTGCCCAGTTGGGTTCCAGAACGTAGAGCAGTGATGGTGAACCCATGGCACGGGTGCCACAGCTGGCACGCAGGGACCTCTCAGTGGGCACTCGAGCCACTGGTTGCCAGGATCGCGAAAAGACCGTCCCCTACTGCAAAACACTAATGATCTTGTTCTTTCTCACAGTGTGGAACAGAATGATTTTATTCTAGAATTCCTGTTACAGAATCCTTTTCTACATCGTTATCACATTTAAAAGATTTTGAAGAATGATGCACACAGCATGGCTTGGATGTAAAGCCCTAACAGTTGACCTGAGTGCTGCATGTGTTGCTCTCAAACTAACGGAGTATGAGCCAAGGTTTGACAAATTATCAGCATGCATGCAATAGCAAAAATCACATTAATTGTGCAAAAGCATGCCCAATGCAAACTTTTACCTAATGCAGTGTTTGCAGTCCAAGACATAAAGTGTTTAAAGTGTGTTAAGCACGTTTAGTTTTCTTGTTTATCTTGCTCATCCTAGTACAGGTTGACTTTTACTTTTACTAATCCGACACCTCACCTGTAGAAGCAGGGAAAGGACCCGGGGTAAAGCTTGCCCCATACAATTTTAGTCTGGCATATAATCATATTACAAGTTGAGAATCCCTTATCCAAAAATACATGTGCCTAATTATTTAAAAAGTTTGTATAAATTCCCTTCAGGCTATGTGTACAATGTAGTACTATAATAATTTTTTGAGTTGATTTTTTTCCCAACAAAAAACTGTTTGTATCATTGAAAGCTCTGTTATTGTGTTTTTCTTTTAAGACAAAAGATGTTAATTAGTTCGGACAACTGTATGAGTTGTTTTTCTAAAACTAAAACCTCGGTATTCAATCAATCAGTGTCTATTTGGTCCATAGACCTTTTCCACACAACAATACTCAAAATAAGGGATTCTCACTTAAATAATTATCCTAATTAGTACTATAATAATTTTTTGAGTTGATTCCCCCCCCCCAGCAAAAAACTGTTTGTATCATTGAAAGCTCTGTTATTGTGTTTTTCTTTTAAGACAAAAGATGTTAATTACGGTAGTTCGGACAACTGTATGAGTTGTTTTTCTAAAACTAAAACCTCAGGTATTCAGGTTTAATTGCAGTGTTGGCACTTTGAAATAAATAAGTTGGTTTTGTGTTGCAGTTTGGGCACTCGGGCTCAAAAAGGTTCGCCATCACTGACGTAGAGGATTTGGCTCACTTTTTTCTGGAATTCCCATTGTATTGTATTCAGATTTAAGGATTTGGTACCTTGATCCCCATACTAGAGATAACTCCCCTTTATATAGAATTTTATTCTTAATGGCGAGGACAGATTATTATATGTTATACCATACTACTAAATTTGTTAACCTACTTAGGGAAGAGGAAGTCTCTTACCTTGATGATAATGCAGGTTAGTGAGCTATTTTAATTAATTTAATAATTTTTAGAACACAATTCAGTTGTTCACAGCTTAAATTATTTTGATCACTGTCATTTTGTTTAGTTTGATTCTCTTGCATGTTGACATTTTGTATTTTCTTGTTCTTGTGTGTTTTAATCTTATGTATATGCTGGTCAGTTAGCTAGGATTAACTGAGAGTATATATTACAATACATATACAATATTTCCACCTTTGTCTATCTGTCCTGCAAGAAGTCATCTTAAAATCTTATTTTTGAGTTTCATGAAGGCCCACTGTTCCTTTATTGCAAGACAGAAGAACTATGGTGATAGTAACATCTGTAGAACATCTGGGAAATGATCAGTGTGATGATGAAGAGTAAGAAACCTCTGCCCAAAATTTCAAAGGCAAGAGACAGAGAGCCCCCCCGCCCGCACCCATATGGGTGTCTGCATGGCATCTTGGTTTTGTCTGTGTTTTTCTTTGTGAAATGCTAATAAATGAGAGTGTGGTGCTTCTGGTTCAGAGGCAAATGAGGACAAGTATATATCCTTGTCATGATTAACTGGAATTCAGACCAAGAGCCTCATGAGCTATGTGAGGGGTGGGTGACATGCATCCCAAAGGCTACATGTGGCTCACCACACCCTTTTCTGCCCCCCTCCCACTGCCCCCGTTTTAAATTATTATTGTTGTTGTTGTTGTTGTTATTGCGCTGCAACCTGCCAGAGCTGAAAGCCCACAATAGCCGCATATGTGCTCTTGCAGCGGCATGGCTCTCCTCCCTGGTCACTTCCCTTCCCAACGCAAAAGCTGTGCGGAGAAAGCACTGAAAAAGCGGCAGTGCTTCCCACGGAGATTGCTAGAGCGCTGTGACTCTTCCCCCCACCCCCACCCCCATTTAAGAAGCAGTCCTACAAGTGAAAACAATCACACACACCCCTGCTCAAAGAGCATTTCTCCAGTGCCAAAGGAGAGATTTACAGTCCTCTTTATTGGCTCTGTGATCAGTTCCTGTGTCTAATTGCTTCCTGTGGCAGCATGAAACACACTCTTGCAGGCGTGTATCACAGATCTTTATAGTGCGGGAGGATGTTCTCTCCCCTTCCTGCACCACAGAGTTGAAGTCTCTCACTGAATTATCTGAATTGCTGCCATTGTGGAAAGTTTGAAGATCCTTGTTATGTTGACGGGACAGATATGCTTTGTAATGAAAAGGGATTTCATATGAATGAGGGGATTAAGGAGAATAATGATTGATGTAAATAACTGATGTAAAGTGGAAGGCTAAAAACAGACATACAATTGATAAAACAATTTTACTGAAAGGGAATTGGGAATAAGAGGAGTGATAAATTTTACATGACTTGTATTTAATTGTAAGCCATGATGATGATGATGATGATGATGATGATGATAGTATTTCTGCAATTCATTCCGTTGCAGTTGCAGAAATACTATCATCATCATCATCATCATCATCATCATCATCAATATTATTTCTTTTATTTCAAAAAGAAAACAAAGAAGAAAGCGCAAATGAAGACGAACTACAGTTTGGTCCAGGCCTCGCCCCGTCTGGCTCTGGCCTCACCCCTTCGGTGTGTGGCCCCCAACCAGCTGTCCAGCATGAAAAATGGTGCTTGACATCACATCATGTTTCCCACCCTTGATCTATGTGCTGGCATCCCTGGCAGTAAGCGTCACTTGAGCTTACTGTATAAAGTGGCAAGGGAGTGTGGCAATATTGCTGTCATAACCTAGCATGGTGATACACACACACACACACACACACACACACACTGGTAGCCCATTGGTTCCTATGTCTACCTAGCTTTGAGCTAAAATATCTGCTCATCAGCAGCTGTTCCCTGCTTCCCAGTTCCCAATACCTGACCCAGCTCTTGGCCTTGCCTCATCTTGACTCTGGTTCTCCCTGCTACTGTGTTCTGTAACTAATTCTGACTATGGCTTCTTTCCCCCCCTAGTACTTGTTGCTCTGACAGGGTAGAGCTGTAGCTCAGTAGTAGAAATGCTGAAAGTCCCATGTTCCATCACTGCCAACTCCACTTAAAGTATCTCAGATTAGTACCATTGGGAAAGGCTCCTTTCTGAGACTCTGCAAAGCCACTGCGAGTCAGAATAGACACTATCGGGTTTCATGGGCCAACATGAGTCATTAAAACAGCCTTATACGACTGCTTACACTCACGCAGTTCCAGACTCTTGTTTCCAACTAGTCTATATGTGCCTCTATCTTGACCTTCCTGTGGATCTGTCCTGATATTCTACCTGGCTCCAGTCCCCGTGCTGTTGAAACTTGTGCTTCAGCTTCTGTGTGCTCAGCTACCCACAGCCCAGAGCCGGTAGCCTTTAGAATCCTTCCCTGGGGCTGACATGAGTCACTGCAACAGAATATACTGTACACCAAGCATAAATACAAACAGTTACAGTATATGGTTTTGCCTCATTGCTTTTCTCCGTTGGGAAAAACAGCAGCAGGATCCCCAAAATGACTGCATCTCAGCCTAGAAGCTAGCGCTAAATGTCTTTTAGCGTGTTAACAGTTGAAAAACTACACTACCACGCAAGGTTTTCCCAAGTCCAGAGCTTTTAATATCTGCTTAAAACGTAGATATTTAGTAGGGCCTTAGCATTGCTTAAAGGGGAAATGGTGTGCATTTCTAATTTTGAGTTCTACTACAGCTTAGCCGGCTTAGCATTGGCAGCTGTCGAGGCTCAAGTAAATTGGCCTAAAAGGGACACCACCACAATTGTATCCTCTTAAAATCAGAGCTCAAGTCTGTGTAGGATAACCTCTGCAGCTGACCCCAGACAACACTAAAACTGTGTCGTAGCCTTGTCCTTCTTGCAGCTATTCTTTCTGCCTTACAATAATCAACTTTTTTACTGGCTATCGTGCATGGAAATGGCATCTCCACCTTTTAAAAGAAGCTCACACTGATACAAAATTGATTACCGTAAATGCTCTCTGTTGCTCAGTGCTGCAGAAGATGCTATGAGTTCTTTCTATGCAGGCATAAGGAACGTATGCTTTGTTTGCACATGTGGGGAAGGGAGGGTAGGACATATGTGTGATGGCTTAGAAATAATTCCCAAGGAAAGAAAAGGGACTAAAAGAAGCAGAGAGTAAAACTGAGCTTGCATAGCTGCCTGAATTAGAGTGGTGAAGCTGATTTTTCACACATAGGCTACCCGAAGTCACAGTGCTGCTGCCTCTACACTATTGAATAGTGTAGAATTCAGCTCTCTGAGAATTTCAGTTTTCATTTTTAGATAAAGCCAGTTTTGAGCCCTTATGTCTGTGAAAATCGCCTTGAATATGTGTGGGTAAAGCCTGCTGAAATATCGGAAGCCAGAGATGTGGTTGACTTCAGCACTGTGCATAGTTATTTGCCTCTCACCATGACTAGCAATACTAGAATAAATTATGCAAAATAGTAAAAAGCAAAATAGAATAAGGGTGCAATCCGATGCATGTTTAAACAGAAAAAAAAGTCCTACAGCTCCCAGCATTCCCCAACCAGTCATGCTGTCTGGGAATGCTGGGAGTTGTAGGACTTTTTTCTTTCTAAACACACACAAGTTTGCACCTTGAATTATGCAAATTTATGATATGTACAAATATATGCAGTTTGCAAACTTCACATGATTTGCGTAATTCAGTTTTTCTTGATGCACAGTTTGGATTGGTTGGGTGTAGCACTGATTTTTGTAAACCTCAGAGTACCTATAGGCCTATTCTTGTGAATGAACTCCACAAATGTTTAAGTGCATTTACTTTGCAAGTGTTTAACCTTTTCTAGCAAGGCTTAGAAAAGGTGCAGAAAAGGGAATCCAAGGGATCATAAGATTGAATCAGCTTCCCTATGTGGAAAGGTAGAACTTTTGGGGCTTTATACTATAGCAAGGAAAGGATTGCTTAATGGGAGATATGATAGAGTTTTATAAAATTATGCACGATGTGTAGAAAATGGAGAAAGAGAAGGTTTTCTTCCTCTCTCATAATAATGTCACCAGCAAAATTGTTTGGTTTTAAAAGGGGATTATTAGACAAATTCATGACCTCCAAGTTCAGAGGCAGTATTGCCACTGAATACCAGTTGTTGGAGAGCAATAGCGGCTGAAGGCCATTGCCTTCAAGCCCTGTTTATGGGCTCCCTTGAGGCATCTGGTTGCAGACTGCTGGAAGCAGGATATTGGACTCTTGTCTGATCCAGCCTTCTTTTGTTCATAATTATAGACAAGGGGTGCCTCCACTCTAAGCATTTACTGTGTACGTAATTGCCGTGCTTCAGTCACTCTTTGTGGAGCATCCACACAACGTCGTCGTTCAATCATTGTCATCCTAAATTTTCCCAGTGCCATTTTATGACTCCATTTATTTATTTTTAATCAATGGGGGCAGAAAATCTGAACATATATCTCCAATCTTGCACCAGCTGCAAGTATGTTTCAAGGTCAAATACAGAGTGGTGATCTTAACCTTTAAAGCCCTTAACAGATTGGGACCAGGTTATCTGAAGGACTGCCTTCACCCATACAATCCTGCCCATATTCTAAGATCTAACTTGGAGGCCTTTCTGGATAATTAGGCCAGGATGGGGTTCCTGATCAGTCTACTGACGGGGTCTGCCACCAAATGGGCACCAAATGGCCGTATCTGTTACAGCCCAATCTGCTCCAATGAAACTTTCATACCAACCCCTAACTCTCTTCAAGAGGATCCCCTGTTGTGAGCATATCCTCCGCTGAAGAGCCTATGCAGCTAGGAGGAGCCTGGCCGAGGTTGACGCCTGAAGAAAATAATAACCAGAGACAAGGGGGATCTCTGATTGTACCGTGGCACCACCCGGCATTCTGCAGGCCCTGCCTTGCCAAAATTTTTCAACCTGTGATACTTGGAGATTGGGCTCCCCCACAGCTTCCACAGGGCAGTAAGTCAGGGGTCAGATGTTGCGACTGCACTCCACAGCCCTGTATGAACTCCTCAAAAACCATTATGGTGATTCTTCAGTACCTAGGACTGACTATGATACATAGCTCTGCCATGGTGGACTCGGGGACCTCTAATAATTTCATGGAGATTGCTTTTGCTGCTGCTCACCAGATCCCGACCCAGCCTATAAACCACCCACTGGTGGTAGAAACAATTGATGGCAGGTCCTTGACTTCAGGGCCTATAACCCATGAGACAGTTCCACTGACTTTGGAGATCCGGAGACATAAAGAACTCTTATTCTATCTGGCAGATGTGCTGCGTTTCCCACTGGTACTAGGAATTACATGGCTGTCCCTACATGACACATGGATATCCTCGGCCTGCAGCAACCTGACCATACTGCTAGGGGTACTGCATATTTGAGAGAGTGGGATCCATCCTGAGGAGGTTTTTCTGCCAAATATCGGGAGTATGGTGATGTATTTGGGGAAAGTGGACCAGTTGCCCCACCGGCCATATGACTGTCCTATAGACCTCATGCCTGGGCTTGGATTCCTCTGGATTTACTCCCTGCCCACGCCAGAGCATTCCACTTTATTGGATTTTCTTGCCAAAAACCTGAAGACCGTCGACTTCCCCCATGGCCACTCCAGCATTTTGTGGGGACACATGCAATAATTACCAGGCATTAACTAAGATTACGGTGTCTTGCTTCAAAGGGTGGTGGCAAAAGAGCAATCATTTAAACAGTCCATAGCCAGTTACCGAGAGGTGAGATAAAACAAGAAGTGTGTACTGATAAGGAACTGAGGTCAAGAGCTGTAAATCTGTCTTCGAAGGCAAGTGAGGAAGTTAACCAGGAGCAGGGCGTTTCAGAGATACCGAGCAGGAATGCCACAACCGGAAGTTGCAGTGCATTGTTCTCCAGCATCAACTATCACTTGAAGCAGGCTTTTATGCCAGGCGGTGCTATATCTCCAAGGGGTCTATAACCTGGTCCAGATACATGCTGGGAGTGAATGGCAAACTGTGTTTTGCATACAGTGCAGCCACTAAGAATATACTGTGATGCCTTTTGGTCTGTGCAGTGATTCTCACTTTTTTCAGCATTTTATTATTTTTATTTTTTACTATTATTTGGACTATTTCATCATAATATATTTGGACAGCATCTTGATGACATCCAGTGCCCCCAGGACCACGATCATCATGTCTGGGCAGCGTTAGAGCGACTGTGGGAATACCATTTGTACACCAAGCTTGAAAATTGTTCCTTTGATCTCCCCTCAGTGGACTTTCGGGGACATCCTATATCCCCAGCTGTGGTTCAGATGAATCAGACAAAAGTGGACATTATTTTGTCCTGGCAGGCACCTCGGGCAGTTAAAGATATCCAATTACTCTTTGGTTTCGCTAACTACTATTGCCAATTTATTCCCAGTTTTGCAAAGATTAACACACACACCCTCTCAAACCTACTTCAGTCCCATGTTCCATTCCAGTGGGACATGACCTCACAGCAGGTTATCCAGTAACTATGCTTGACCGTTTGCATGTCAGCTGACTTGCTATCAGATTTGCCCCATAGTTGGCCCCAGGGTTGAGCCTGACCCAACCATAGCAGGGCACTCTGTACATTAAAGAGGACATAGTGTACATTAAACCAACCATAGTAGGGCACTCTGTACATTAAAGAGAGCCAGTGTGGCGTAGTGGTGAGAGTGTTGGACTGGGACTCAGGAGATCCGGGTTCTAGTCCCCGCTTGGCCATGAAACTCACTGGGTGACTTTGGGCCAGTCACTGCCTCTCAGCCTAACCTACCTCACAGGGTTGTTGTGAGGATAAGATAAAATGGAGAGGAGGAGGAGGATTATGTAAGCCACCTTGAGTTCCTTGCAGGAGGAAAAAAGGTGGGGTATAAATGTAATAAATAAATAAAAAATAGTGTCAAACAAACTAGAAACCTTAAAAAAGGAAGACTCCTCCACAAAATCATTGTGGGTGACAATACCTGGCCCCAAAAGTAATTTAGAATGGGGGGGGGGACATTCTGTGACCCAACTTGTCTCCAGGGCAGGCCACAATGCTCAGAGTTATATTGAGATGGAGAACGAAATCAGGGGAGCATCCAACAGAGAAAGGGTTATAGTAATGGGTGACACCTCTGTCTTGTCAGGATTAAGCTATCATTTGTTAGCCCCCATCCAGTCCATTAATGACTCAAGTCCAGAATTTCAGCAGTTCAGTTCAGAATTTCAGCAGTCTCCCTGGAATATGATGGAAATGAGAGATAGAGGTGGGTGTCATTCTTATGCATTTTAAACTCTGCTAGTGCCATCAGTTTATAGCTCCAGTATTTAGGAAGCCTTAGGTTGCCAGTTAACCACCTATAACTGATTAATAGACGTTAAACAAAGTATGCACCAAGACCTGTTTGGTGTGTTAAATTCTGATTTTGTACTGAGAAGAGTAAGTAAGGGGGAAATCTTTGAATTATTTTTCACTTTTATTATAAACTTCTTCAGTAAAACATACAAATATATATTAAATAGTCTAAGATTTAAAAACAACAGTTCTTAAACATTTATTGTTGCTATAGATTTCAAGATCCTAATAGTTCAAAAGGAGAGTTTTTGTCTAAGTACCAAGAGCACAATCCTAACACACACACCTGCCCCCGATTTTGATGGCCAGTGGGAGTTAAGATGGAAATCCCTTTTGTCTGGTATCCTTGTTAACCCAATATGTTATGTTTGTGTTCTAGGTGTTCGATAGAGTCCGAGAGGAGTGGCCCAACTTCCATGAGAAGATTAAACCAATCAATGCTGAATTCATCCAGCCAAACTTGGCCATCACTGCTGAGGACACTGAGGAACTCCTGTCTGAAGTCAACATTATCTTCCATTGTGCTGCGACAATTCGATTTAATGAGCCACTCAAGTATGTTCTGCTTTTCTTGTCCTTTGTGTTAATTATACCATAATCCTAAATCCTAGTCAGGTTTACTTGGAAGTAAGTCTACTTAGTTCAGTGGGACACTTTCTAGCAAGTGTGACTACAGTCCTAGGAAGAACAACTTTTAAAAGGAACACATGAGAAAGTATTCATATTTTTCCAGTAATAAAAAAAGCAGGGTTCTAAAAATATTCATTTGCTTGCTTGCCAGTGACAAGTGTCTCTGCTCTTCCAGTAAAAGGTGTGCTCATGATAGAGAAACCACCACTAAAATTCTCCTCCAGGAAGAACTTGTGGGAAAGAAAATTGTGTTGCAATAAATGAAAAAGATTTTGTCAGTTTCTTCAAATATTAACGTATTACACATATTAACATTGTAAATTTGGACATCTTACCAACCCCCGCTCAGTTATAAACATAAATTTATACCCAATAATTCACAGATCTAGAGTGCAGTCCTATGGGTTGCGCCCTCGCGAGATGGAAGCCTCTGAACTCTGAATGCCCTGCCAGGCTGAAGCCAGCAGGGCAGGAGGAGCGGCAGAAGTGCTCTTCACCTCCCCATCCTCCAATCGTGTTTTTCGCTAGATGGGCTTTTTGCCCGTCTAGTGACAGCCCTTGGGAATGGGAGGGAAGGAGGCTGGAAGAGACTCAGGATAGCTCATATCCTGGCCTCTCCTCCCTGCCAACCAGAACGCCCCCTTTCCCCCTCTCCAAGATTGATTTACTGACCTCGGAGGCCAGCCAGCATGGTTTTTTCCATGCTGGCTGTGAGGGGGAGAGGGGCGGATCTCTGACTCCCCCTTCCAAGGTTGGAGCTATGCTAGGGGCCATAGGGTTGCTCCCTTAGATATTTTAAATGAAGCAGGGGCAGTTTCCCATCACCGAAAAGAAAAGGCTGGAGTCTATCTGCTTGCATTCTGTTAGATTCTTACTCAAACCCTTCTCCAAACCATTACGGGAGGGGACAATGACTGAATTGCAAATACACAAAACATTTTATCTGATTTAAGCTATTGAATCTGTTTCTATTTGTTAGCCCTTAGAAAAGCCCCAAAATTCACATGATGGATATTGTAGCTTTTCAAAATTAGTGAAATGGTAAGCACAAATCTAGATCATAAGGTACAGACACAATTCCAACTTTGCACATATCCAATCCCAAGATAATGTTTCCATTTGGAAATCTTGAGCGTAATGAAAGGTGAGCCTCAATAGAGTTTGAGAGACTATGCTTTATATGGAAAAGTGAAACTAAAAGCAGAAGGACTGAAGCACAGGGAAGAGAAGCCTGCACTACTAAGCTTGTTAAGACAGTTCTCTAGTATGTAGACAATAAAGGGTTAATTATTAATACACTGCAGTCAGTGTCTGGCATTCAGTAAACACTGAGCAGACCCACTGAACATAGGAAGTTGCCTTATGCTTAGACCAATAGTCCATCTAGCCCAATACTTGTCTACTGTGACTGGCAGTGGCTCTCCAGAGTCTCAGGCAAAGATAGTGAGGCAACTGCAGAACCACAGTCCAGTTGTAATCTGGGAAAGGAATCTGAAACCAACTCAAACACATTTAAACAACTTTTTTATAATGAATGAGTAAAAAAATAATGAATAGCGTCCCTTCGAGATGTAACACATTTGCAATGCCGTAGTCTATCTTTTATACCGTGCTGACACTTCAGTCCTCTTCAGTGACAAAGCCCCGCCCTGTGTTGGCCGGGTGCCACAACAAGGTGACGCTCCCACGTTGATCCTCTGCATTGCAGGTAGCTCGATGTGCGCGGAGCTCGATTGGGGGGTGGAAGTCCAGCGAACTTGCTGGGCTCGACCCCCGGAGCTTCACTCGCCCACCCTACCTTTTCCCTGGCTCGACTCGCGAGCCGAGCCGGGGAAAGCGACTTCCGGGTTGCGGCGCTACGTTGTTTACGTAGGAAATGGCCAAATTTGCGCAAATTACAGCCAAATTTGCGCAAATTAGGCTATTTTCTACATAAACAACATAGAGCCTGGGACCCAGAAGTCCAGCAAGCGCCTCAGTTGGCACTCGCGAGAGTTGAGTGCTGGTTGGGTCACCCACCCCTAATAGCAGGCTGCCAGATCCCCAGTGCCTCACAGCCAAGCCTTCTCTCCTTCATTGCATAGGCGATACTGCCCCACCTCCAGACTCGGCTGACGCTTCTAATGTCTGCTCACAACTCCCACCTCACTAGATTCACCCCCTGGGATCCTAACACCACTTGCCCTTTTCCCCTCATCACCTGTTACCTCCCCCCCCCAGCCTCTCTTTCTCTTCTCCCAACCTCCCAGGGTCTGCAGCTTAACTGTCTCTCCCTGCAATGGTTTATGGGATCCATCCATGCTTTCCTCACCTCCTCTCGCCCTTCCAGATTTACATGGAAACAATGTAAAACACTCATGGTATACAATAAATCTAGACCAGCAACGCCAAGAAACATCTCACTTCAGACCAACAAAAATAAAATATGGATCGTCTCCCACAGTAGCTGAAGTGGAGAGTAGCTGCTTGGTTTTCATCTGCTGCTGTCGTAGAGAGCAATCCTAAGTGGGATGGCAGGGAGTAAAGTGGTGCCTCCTCCCCCACTTCCAAAGCTCTGCAGACTCGTGCCAACCAGGGTAGGTGGAGGGGGTGGACTCACCTATTTTTCTCCTCCTGGTGTTTGTTTTTAAAGATTTCCCCTCCCATTGGTTCCAGTGGCTGGCATAGGCAAGAGGCCTAATCCTGGGGCCAGGAGGACCAAAGCTGCCCCTAGGACTGGAAACAAGGCCCTGTGAGGAGAGGCTGAAGGAACTGGGCATGTTTAGCCTTCAGAAGAGGAGACTGAGGGGAGATATGATCGCACTCTTCCAGTACTTGAAGGGTTGTCACACAGAGGAGGGCCAGGATCTCTTCTCGATCATCCCAGTTTGCAGGACACGGAATAATGGGCTCAAGTTACAGGAACCTAGATTCCACCTAAACATCAGGAAAAATTTCCTGACTGTCAGAGCAATAAGACAATGGAATCAACTACCTGGGGAGGTGGTGGGCTCTCCCAATCTGGAGGCATTCAAGGTGCAGCTGGACAGCCATCTGTCAGGGATGCTTTGACCTGGATTCCTGCATTGAGCGGGGGGTTGGACTCGATGGCCTTATAGGCCCAACTCTACTTTTCTATGATTCTAGCCCTGGAACACCCCATTTTCAGGCTTGCCACTACTGGCGATAGATTTATGCCAGCAGATCTTCCTGTGGGTGTAACTGGGGCCTCTGGGGCAGACCTCCCCCCGCCCACATGCACTGGTGCAGCTTCTCTCTGCTGTGTTGTAACCTCTCCGGGCCAAAGCAAACATTAATTTCGTTTTAGGTGCGGGGTCCCTAATCTGGAATGGGACCCTAGCATGGGGAATGGGGGTGGAACTTTAAATAGTGATTTTTTTTCAATAGAAATTGCAGCTGTTTGCCCAAAGTGAGGGGGGATGGGTTAAAGCTCCCCTATTACCCATGCTAGGGGCCTGATCCAGATAAGGCATCCTGCACCTACTCTAGAGTAAAAAAATAAAAGCAAGAATTGCTCTGTCCATCTGTTTTTTAATTGATATCAGTTTGTTATTTATGTTTGTGAAATAAATCTAGGCAAGGTCCCTCAGTGGTGTTAGTAGAGATCCTTTAATGAGATGACATGGATGTCATCCATCCTGGGCTGTTCCTCATGCAAGGTTGAGCTATATACACATCCCAAGCAATGAAAGAGGAAGCACCAGTGACCTCCAGATCTCACCCAAAATAGAAAGATGTATGTTTTTGCTAAAGGAAGATGCATGTTCTCCCATTTCAAAGGCACATTAGGCAAGATCCAGAATCACAGGAGGAAAAAGTGCAAGTTACTTAGGTTTCTTTTCTCCATTCTTCCCTTGAATGTCTGATGTAGCTCCATTAATCCTTGGTGGAGCAAAGAGGATTGACTTGTGTCCAACTACAGATGTTCATATCTACTGGACCTCCTCATGAGCTTTTTATGCTTTCTTGACTAGGCATGCCCTTCTGCTGAATGTCAAGGGCACGCAACAGCTCCTGGTGCTGGCCCGCCGGATGCAGAAGCTTGAGGCCTTCATCCACATTTCAACTGCCTATGCAAACTGTAATCGGAAGTACATAGAGGAAGTCATCTATCCTCCTCCAGTGGAGCCCAGTAAACTTTTTGACCTTGTGGAGTAAGTGATGGAAATAGCCTTTCCTTCTGTTGCTGTTGTAAATATGATTTTGGATAGAGTGATATTACGTGCTTCTTCGTACATGGTTCCTGCCAAGTAGAAGTTGCTTTGGTGGTGTAGTCCCACACACCTGGAATATATGTGTAAATGCCATAACTACATAAGCAGGGTCAATGATATGGGTCTTTCCGTACTTATTATCTCTTGCCTGACAGAGTGGTGATTAGGTTAAGGGGGGGGGCAAACCCCAAGGTTTAAAAAAACCGAAAAACCCTCCAACAATTATTTAAATGTAGGGGAGAGCAATCCTATGGCCCCTAGGCATCGTCTGGGGGTCCATAGATAATTTGGATTCCCAGATCCAAGGTCAGAGACAGGGAATCCACGCTCCAATCCCCCTCCCCCGCCTCACAGCCAGTGTGGAAAGAACTGCGCCAGCTGCCTCTCTGATTTCGGGAATTCAACCTCGGAGGGAGGATGGTAAAGGGGACGGGGAGGGGAGGAAATTGGGGCCGCCAGGATACACTGTATCCTGACAGCTCTCCAGCCTACTTCCCTCCCCCTCCAAAGTGCCTCAGCTAGATAGCTGAAAATGGCCATCCTTAAAATGCAGACCGGGAGGTGCAGAGAGGCGGAGATTGCCTCCACCACTCCTCCCACTCTGCATTGGATGCTTGCTTGGATGCTTGCATTGGATGCTTGCAAGTTTGGGGGCTTGCAAGCATCACGGACACAATTGACAGGATTACGCCCTGAAGCATTTTGAACAATTGTTCGACTAGCCTTCAATATAGGAGAGAAAATCTGCCATCCTCAGTTATCCGCTTGTTATATTGAAAGCTACAAGATATTATTGCCTCTGAAGAAGAACAATTGCTTGAAATGCGTCAAGTGTTTAAACAAATTGTTCAGGGTTTTTTTTGGAGGGGGTGTTACTACAAAAAGTTCCTATCCCAGTACCTCAAGGTTTGCCTCTTTTTCTCTTTATATCTCTTCGGCATGGAAGTTAAGCCTGGATGCCTTCACATGCAATTTCCATGCTTTTTGGCATACAACTGAATTTGTAAATGACTTAAAGCGAAGGGTTATTTTAAAAGTGTGTGTGTGTGTGTGTGTGTGTAGAGAGAGAGCGATTTCGAGTTCCTTCTGATTTCAAAAAACTGATTTTGCCAAGCACCTGAACTTGACGACTTCCCATGTAAAGGACAACTGTCATCCCAACTCGTCTCCCCTCAGTGCTCCTGCGATGTCCCCTGGAATACCAACTGGAGGACTGAGCGGAGAGGTGGCGCCTCCAGACCCCCACTGTGGCTGACCATTAGTCAGGTGCAGGCAGGGCCTGGGACAACTTTAAACCCACAGAGGTTTCAGAACCTCTTGTGGGCTTAAAGTGACGTGTGAACCCAGCCATTGTCTGCAACGTTCTGTTCAAGGACAGTCTATACCAGTGTTCTCCAACCTTAGCTGGCTGGGGCATGCTGGGAGTTGTAGGCCAAAAACATCTGGGGACCCAAGGTTGGAGAACACTGGTCTATACACTCTGCCAAGCTATGTAAGGCTATGTCAGGTTATGTCCCGCACTGCTATTCCTTGCCTCAGCATGCTTTCCACAAAGCTGATTGCCTCTGAGCATTGGATTAAGAATAACCTTTTCGGATATGGCAGATCACCTGTTTCCTTTTCTGGTCTGGAGGCCCTTAGATGTAGGACTTCTGATTTGAAGATAATATGTATGGTTCAGTAAGGAAGGGAAATAACAGCAAGTGGGGAAATGACTTATTTTGAAACAAAAAAGTCGAGCCACGTCATGAGCTGTGAATACAAGTTAATGCTGATTGCCACAATAAGTACAACTGGAGAAAATAGTTTGCATCCAAGCTTTCTTGTAGAGTATAATGTAAGTAAGAAACTTTCAGGTCACAGTTTGTGTTTTCCATCATTTCTTACTGCAGAAGTTTGGTTAAAGAAGGAAAGAATAGAAAGGCAGTGCAGTTTCTTTGCAGGTGTAGACAGGAAAATGGGCCACTGGGACACAGTGGAAGGAGTTATCCCTGAGGAAGGTGGACCGTGGATAACGTTTTGGGGATGCCTCTCCTTTCCCTATTGCTTGACTTGCAGTTCTGATTGCAATATCATTTCATGTCCTGCATGGTAAATCCTCTAAAGAGGTTTTGCCTCCTCTTGATTTTTTGCCTTCTAAATTTTCTCTTTACAAAACATAGAAATGAAAGCAATTCATGTCACTTAAAGCAGCTCCCACTCCTACCTCTCTCTGCACAGCTCTCAACAACCCTTTAATTAATTGCTTCCTAAACCTTCCTTCCCTCCTGGAATGAATGAGTTGGCCTAGCTACTACCATCCAGTACATCATCATCATCATCATCATCAGGCGATCACTTGTGACTGAGTAAGATTGTCTTCCAGGATAAAAATTTACAAAAAGAAAATTTTAAAAGGAGGAAATTCTAAAGAAAATTGTGAAGATTCTAGCAATGGGTCCGTAAGTAACTGTGGAGGCCAATTCTAGATCCACACAGCTTCCCCCAGTGAGGACACAGGTTACCAGATGGAAGATGGTCCTGTAAAGGATTCGTTTGACGTACTTTTCGCTTAGCACGTTTCTCCCTTTCACCTTGCACTCGGGCTTCTTCCAAGTCCATGGAACCTTTGTGAAAGGCCAACCTCCATTTAGATCGTTCATGGGCCAGAGCTTCCCAGTTTTCGATGTTTATATTGCATTTTTTTAGATTAGATCCAGTACATTCAGTACAATTACCTACTTATCCGGTAATTAGGGAATTCTACTATGCCATTTTCTTTTTCTTTTTTTTAATTTTTATTTAAATTTTTTCAAACAATATATAAAACAACTAAATAACAAACATACAACTTATATAGTGCTCCTATCACCACGGGACCAAAGAATACATTCTATCTCTATAATCTATTGTTATTCATTATTCAAAAAATACAACATATCTTGACACGGCATGCTGCCTTTCCCCTTATTTAACACAAAATCCAAAAATAAACCCCAGATATCCTTAAAATTGTTTTTCTTTAATTGTCCCCTTTTACATTTGTCATTTAAAGCCATATCCCACACTTCTTTATACCAGTCAGTGATAGAGAAAACTTGCTGAACTTTCCATTTTCTTGCTATCATGCCATTTTCTTTTCTTCTCTCTCTTTTTTTTTTAAATGACTGTGTTCCTATGCAAATCTGATCTAACAAAATTAAAGTATTGGGGGGGGATGGGGCTGCTTTGTGCTCTTGAGTCTGAGGGGAGGGGTGCCAAGGCTTTCTGCTAAAATAGCAGTTTCAGAGCTAATCAATATCAGTTTCAGAGCTGGGAAAATCAAGCAGGCAGGTTTTCGATCTGCACTGTAAAACTGACTAGCTGGGAGTATGAAACTGACTCGATTGGGTTGTCTGCTAAAAACAGATTGTGCAGTTGACTAGACTTGTTGAGATTGGCATTTGTGGGGGAAATCAATGGGACTTGCAGCTCACATGTTTGCCTGGAAGTAAGCTTAGAAGCAATCCTCTAGCCCTGTGTGGCAGACACCATTGCTGTTGTGATAAAAAGAGATTTGGGAGAGTGGAATTATTTTATGATGGAATAGCACAGGTAACTTTTTTTTTAAAAGACGTATTTTTACTGAAACACACAAGTGACAGAAAAATATGGAAGTTGCATCTTGCCTGAGCTTTGAGCAAGCAGGGTGCTGAGCTTCAAGGCTTCAGGAGAAGTGGGAGGTGGGGAGAGAGGAGAATGGAACAGCCCCTGCTCAAAATCACCTGAGTGGAGATTGTTCTTGGTGTTACTTTTCTGATTTCTTTAGGGCACAATCCTACTCACTGCTTGGAAGCCCCCAAACTCAGAGGCTTCCAAGATTCCTATGCCCTGCTGGGCTAAAGCCGGCAGGGCGGGAGGAGTGGCGGAGGCGATCTCCCCTCCCCCTTCTCTGATGTCCTGTATTTTCAGTAGACGGGCTTTTCAGCCCATCTAGCAAGGGAGCTGGGGTGGGGGGGAGAGGAGGCTCAGGATAACTTGTATATCAACAGGATGACAACAGCAACAGTGTCTGCCCACCGGAGCACACCCTTTCCTCCCTTTCTGAGTGTGCTTTTCCCGCCTCGAAGAAGCAGTCAGCTCAGTTCTTTCCATGCCATCTACGAGTGGGAGGAGTCGGGTCGGATCTCAGACTCCTCCTTCCGAACCCCTCCGAGTGCCCGTCTCCAACCTCGGAGGGGTTCCCGAGCCATCCGGTGTTGCCTGGGATGCTCGCCCAGGGATTGCTCTATCTGAGTCTCGGCCTGTTTACTTACTTCCACTGCATACATGCATGTCCTGGCTGCAAGGAATCCTCTGGCTGCAAGGTTTCTTTTTTGAGAGTGTGGGACTGAGGGGGAGTTGAGGAATGCCGTGCTTGATTGAGGGAAGTCAGCTGCAAAAGGCTGCCTCCTGCAAAGCTCCCATTCAGTCCATCAAGAATGGAACATCAGTAGGATGTTTCAAATCTTTGCTCCTGGAAGGTGCTTGACTACATTGTAAGGTCGCTTTAAAATGCAGGCAAGAAGGCGTGTGTGGTGATCATGGGGGTGGGTAAGGGAAGGGGACAACTCTGACCACTTGGCTATGTCTTACCCACTGTGTGGACATAGCAAGATGCACACGTCAAAAAAAGCGCTAGGACCCCTGAAGTGTGCATGCTCAATTGCAATTCCGCATGCAACTGACCCGCAGAAAAGCTATAATTTTGTAGCACTAGAAGCCTAATGTCTGGAAGCACCCATGGTGATGGGAAAAGTTTTACCTACTTAATTTCTGTGTGTGATGTAGAGGGCCAAGTTGGGAGGAGGGGTTTGCTGAGCTGAAGTCAAGGTGTTGGTTTTGGCCTTTAAAACCCTATATGGCTCCGGTCCAGTTTATCTCAAGGAGCGTCTCCAGCAACATCAAGTAGGCTGCTCAACAAGATCTGCCACAGACGGCCTTCTCCTTGTCCCATCAGCCAGAGCAGCCAGGCTGGTGGGGACTAGGAAGAGGGCCTTTTCTGTGGCAGCCCCCAAGTTATGGAACTCTCTCCCCAGTGCCCTCCGCCATGCTCCCTCCTTGATGAACTTCCGCCGTTCATTAAAAACATGGCTTTTCAGGCGGGAATATGGGGTGGGTAGGATTTTAAATTTTTATACTGTTTTAAGTGTATTTTATTCTGTTTTGTTTCATTTTATATTATACATCGCCCAGGGTAGCCGGGTTACCAGCTAGATGAGCGATCTAGAAATACAGTAAATAATAATAAAAATAATAATTCACTTAGTAAGTAAGTTGACCAGGTACAAAAGGGAACAGGACCCCTGTGATAATTGAAGAAGGAATTTCAGTAGCTGCAGCTTGTCATGCAAAGATGAGAGAAGTTGCACCTGTTAAATTTCTCTTTTCTTAATTATGAAGGTGTAGGAGCTTTGCTGTCCTTTGTTGCATTTGATCTTTTTCCGTATCTGCAGACAATTTGCTTATATAGATCTCTGGCTACATATACAGAAATTTAGCTGTGTTCAAAGGGACACAGAAATTTGCACAGTCAAAATAAAAACATGTCTATCTTAATTTGCAATGGAGAGTGTTGAAACATTATCCATTATATTTTGATGGCTATTTTGCTACTTTGATTCCATTTCCCCCCTTTCCATCTTCTGTTTTCACGGATACATTTCAATTGGATTTTTAAAAATTCCTTTTAGGTGGATGGATGAGTCCCTCATTGATCAGATCACACCCACCCTGATTCGGGATTGGCCTAACACCTACACATTCACCAAAGCCTTGACAGAATACCTGGTTCAGCAAGAGAAAGGTGACTTAAATGTTGCCATCGTCCGGCCATCCATCGTGGGAGCCAGCTGGCAGGAGCCTTTCCCCGTAAGCATGATTGCTCTTGCCATTTCTGCTGAGTACTCTGAAAAGTCAATTTGCACCTGTTATTTTGCTTCTGCATTTGTCTGGCAGGAAACTGTTACAAACACATTCGCTAGAAATATTAATGGCAGTGCACGCCTTGGACTACCATGTTCCTGGCAACAAGGAAAGGAAGGAGGCAAAATCATCCGGATCCAAAGCAATAACTTGCCTCTTGTGTCACATTGGAGAATTTCATTATCAATCTTGTGTAGGAATGAATGACTCCTAGGGAGAATAGATAAGGCCATGATAGTATCTCTGGGTTCTCTCATGCTTTGATTACCACTTTTTATTACTTATTGGTATACATTATAAAACACTTAAAACTGCTAGCTACTATATTTCTTTTTTAACACCCTGTTGGCAGACGTATAATCTTCACACATCCCTTAAAGAGGATTTAAGACTAGAGACATGTGGTTGTCTTTTAGAGAATTGGAGGCAATTTGAAGGTCATGATGTGTCCACTTATTCCATTTTTAACTCTAGTAAATAGATTTGGCAGGTTTTTGTATTGTTCCCAAAACATACAAATCTATTTGGCCAGCAGTATCAGTGGGACAAAAGAAATATATGTACATGCCATGACAGGGCAAAGCCTCTCCCAAGCCATTTCAACCCTCTTAAAAACAATTGTCTGTCTGTACACTTAATATATGAATTGATAGACGTGTGCTTTAGGCAGCAGCAAATCTGGACAGGATCTGCATCCAGGTATGGGTCCCTGATGAGTACACCTGTATGATACCCGTGTTTTGAACGCATCTGTCATATTCATATACTAAGTGCATGCTTACATAAGAGTAAGTCCCATTGAATTCAGTGAGACTTACTTCTGAGTAGACCTACATCGGATTGCTCTATATATCACATCATTTAAAAGCACATGGAGCACTTGGCACATGTAATCAATGCCTATGTGTATTCTATCACAATAATAAGTGTTATCTTAAGTTACTGCAGCGCTGTAAATTGAAAAGGATTTGTATTAAGGATGGAATCTGCCCACACCAAGCACTATACCAGGGCTCTCCAACCTTGGGTCCCCAGATGTTGCTGGCCTACAGCTCCCAGCATACCCAGCCAGCATGGCTAATGGCAAGGGATTCTGGGAGCTGTAGTCCAGCAACATCTGGGAACCCAAGGTTGGAGAGCCCTGCACTATACACACACACATGAAAGAATTCATCAACTTGCAAATCACACAGACGTGAAGCCCAAATACATTTTCACAGAATATGGCAGCACAGACTTAAATGCATTCCTCATACCTCTATTTCTTCCATCACAACCCTGTGAATTTTTAAAAAATGAATTAATTGGACTTTGGTGGGAACAATTTTTTTTTTTAAAAAAAAATTGTGCTGAAGGAAATGACCCACCACTGCAGAAAAATGATCCCCCACCCACCCAGAAATGACCAAGGAGATCAGCAACCACCACCACCAAGAAACAGTAAGAAAAAAAAGCAGTATGATGCTGATGCTAATGATATTCTTGAAACTGTCTCTCTCAACACCCGCCCCCCCCACACCACCTGCCCCCCCCCACACACACATTCAGCTTCTCCATCCTTGAGATGGAGTCAGTCAGCACACATTGCTGCCACCATGCTCACATAGTGCCGCGGGACTGGCCAGGCAGGCAAAGGTTAATTGAACCAGCCCAGCACACCACATTAACTCTTTCCTTGCCCAGAGGTGCTCTTCTAACACCCTCTGTTTTGGAAGGAGCAGGGTTGCACTTGATTGGCTGCCCAGCAGTTTGTTCTTTATGGTAATATTTGGAGATTTTGGTAATAGTTTGGGGAAACCTCTCTGGCTATGAATGGTGAAGTAAGTAGGAGGTTCCTGGTTTGAAATCTCACCTCTGCTGTGAACTGGCCTACTTGGTAGGGGCGTTGTAAGGATTTCAAGAAGATAACTTATGTAAAGTGCTTTGAACATTCAAAAGTACTATATCAATGATAATGAAATTATTAGTGTTGTTATTGTTATTATTATTTAAAAAAGTGGAACAGAGGAGCGTAGGAAGCAGCCTCAAACTGAGTCAGACCATTGGTCCATCTAGCCCAGTATTGTCGACACTGACTGGCAGCAACGGCACTCCAGGGTTTCAGGCAGGGGTCTTTCCTAGCCCTACCTGGAGATACCAGGGATTGAGCCTGGGACAGCTCTGTCACTGAGCTATGGTCCTTCCCTCATATTATATATATTATATATATTATATTATTACAAAGTGTAAATTTTGTATTATTTGTAAGGTGAATGGGCTATACCATTTAGGCTGCAATCTTAGACACATCTACCTGGGAGTAAGTCTAAACTGAATCCAGTGAAATCTAATAGAACCTACTTCTCAGTAGACATGAACAGGATTGTACTGTTATTCAAGTATTTCCATGTTAGACAGCTAGCCATAAAACAATTGCAAGGTATTACAAGATGAAAATCCATGTTTATCAAGTAAAAAAGGAAGCTTATGAAGAACATAAGAAGAGCCATGCTGGATCAGGCCAAGGGTCCATCCAGTCCAGCATTCCATTCACATGGTGGCCAATCAGCTGCCCACGGGAAACTCACAAGCAGAACATGAGTGCAACAGCTCATATTCCTCAGCCAGTGGTGTACATAGGCATACTGCCTCTGATACTGGAGGTAGCATAGAGCAGTGATGGCGAACCTATGGCACAGGTGCCACAGCTGGCACGCAGGGACCTCTCTGTGGGCACTCGAGCCATTGGTCACCAGATCGCGAAAAGACCGTCCCCTTCTGCAAAACACTAATGATCTTGTTCTTTCTCACAGTGTGGAACAGAATGATTTTATTCTAGAATTCCTGTTACAGAATTCTTTTCTACATTGTTATCACATTAAAAAGATTTTGAAGAATGATGCACAGAGGATGGCTTTGATGTAAAGCCCTAACAGTTGACCCGAGTGCTGCATGTGTTGCTCTCAAACTAACGGAGTATGAGCCAAGGTTTGACAAATTATCAGCATGCATGAAACAGCAAAAATCACATTAATTGTGCAAAAACATGCCCAATGCAAACTTTTACCTAATGCAGTGTTTGCAGTCCAAGACATAAAGTGTTTAAAATGTGTTAAGCACGTTTAGTTTTCTTGTTTATCTTGCTCATCCTAGTACAGGTTGACTTTTACTTTTACTAATCCAACACCTGTAGAAGCAGGGAAAGGACCCAGAGTAAAGCTTGCCCCATACAATTTCAGTCTGGCATATAATCATATTACAAGTTGAGAATCCCTTATCCAAAAACACATGTGCCTAATTATTTAAAAAGTTTGTATAAATTCCCTTCAGGCTATGTGTACAATGTAGTACTATAATAATTTTTTGAGTTGATTTCCCCCCCCAACAAAAAACTGTTTCTATCATTGAAAGCTCTGTTGTTGTGTTTTTCTTTAAAGACAAAATATGTTAATTAGTTCGGACAACTGTATGAGTTGTTTTTCTAAAACTAAAACCTCGGTATTCAGGTTTAATTGCAGTGTTGGCACTTTGAAATAAATAAGTTGGTTTTGTGTTGCAGTTTGGGCACTCGGCTCAAAAAGGTTCGCCATCACTGGCATAGAGCCATCAGGACTAGTAGCCATTGATCGCCTTCTCCTCCATGAATTTGTCCCAATCCCCTTTTAAAGCCATCCAAATTGTCAGTCATCACTACATCTTGTGGAAGTGAATTCCATAGCTTAGCTATGCACTGTGTGAAGAAGTGCTTCCTTTTATCTGTCCTGAATCTCCTACCAATCAGCTTCATGGGATGACCCCTTTGGGTTCCAGTATTATGAGAGAGGGAGAAAACTCTCCCTGTCCACTTTCTCCACACCATGCATAATTTTGTACATCTTTATCATGTCTCCCCTTACTCGCCTTTTTTCTGAGCTAAACAATCCCAGCTGTTTCCTCATAGGGGAGTTGCTCCATCCCTTTGATCAATTTAGTTGCCCTTTTCTGCACTTTTTCCAACTCTACAATGTCCTTTTTTCGGTGCAGTGACCAGAACAGTACATAGTATTCTAAGTGTGGTCGTGCCATAGATTTGTATAAGGGGAGTGTGATCTTGGTGCTCTTATTTTCATTTCCTTACCTAATTATGTCTAACATGCAATTTGCCTTTTTCACAGCAGCCACGCACCAGGTTGACGTTTTCATGGAGCTGTCCACCGCAATTCCATGATCTCTTTCTTGGTCAGTCACTGCGTAGCTCAGATCCCATCAGCTTATACTTGAAGTTGGGATTTTTTGTCCCAATGTGCATCACTTTACACTTGCTTACATTGAACTGCATTTGCCATGTTGATGCCCTCCCAGTTTGGATGTCAGCATGATGTCAGCATGACATTTGGTGGACTTGTCCAATTTTGATGGATATATACAGTGGCGGCTCTCCCATTGGGATGATCAGGGCGGTGACCTGCCTCTCTTCCTTCCCCTCCCCTCTCGCCATCTCTCTGTCCTCTCACCCAGTCTCCCTGGCTGTTCTCTTCTCCTCTTCTGCTTACTTGAGGCTGCTGCTGAGCCACCCGGACTAGAAAGCACTCCTATCTGGCAGCAGTAGTGTCACTTTGGCAACTACACGCAGCCTCACGCAATGGGCTACCACCGTTGCTGGGTTTTCAAAAAAAGAAAAAGGACATGCTTTGTTTAAGGGACCACTGCTGGATGTAGATGGAGAAGAGCTTATTTTATTTTTATTCCAAACTTTCAGAATATAGTAATACCTTGGATTGCAAGTAACTTGGTTTGAGAGCTTTTTGCAAGACAAGCAAATGTTTAAATATTTATTTATTTATTTATTTACTTGATATACAAGCAACGTTTTGCAATACAAGTACTGTAGTAAGGCTTAATTTAAAAATCTCTGTTCAAATTTGGGGGGGGGGGGTTTCATTTAGATATAAGAGTGTTTTGGATTACAAGCACGTTTCCGGAACGAATTATGCTCTCAATCCAAGGCATGACTGTATCTGATTCAACAAAGTTATCTTTTGTCATCCTATTTCTGTATCTGTCCCTGTCGAAAGCAAATCGATCAGAGGGAAGCCCTAACTTTTATATTTTGGCATTGGACAGTTGCACTTTACTTTTAAAACAGTAGCCATGTGGGAGTCCAATCAGAACCACATCATACCAAGAGGGGGAGGCGGTTAAATGCTTTCCTCCCATGCTGTGGTCCCAACTACCCCCCCTCCACCCCCCAAGCTGCTATTTGGCACAGATGGGAAGCTGCCATTGGCTCCAGTAACAGCTTCCAATACCACAAAGCAGTTTTAGTCGGGGGGGGGGGGACTTTCATCAGGATCATGGTGCTGGGGAAAAGGTTTACTCTCCCTCCCCGCATGCCATCACCCTGCCCCTGATCCCAGTAAAAAAAACCAATTGCAGAGTGCCAATCTGTGTGTTTAACACAATATGTACTTTGGCTTAAAAATGCATAATGATAGACTAAATGGTTGAGCATATAAGTTCCTTCACCTAAATTTTTCATTGCTGTCGCAAGATCTCTCGCTATCTCTTTTGTGTTTTCTTCTGCCGTTAAGAAATTATACCGCAAGACAAGTTACCACACTCAGGCAAGATATTACAAAAAGTAGTTGGAGTGAGGGGAAGAGGAGAAGATAAAATGTCTGTTGATGTTGAAATGATGATGTTTGCACGGTCAGACCCTTAAAGTGGAATCTGGGAGGAGACTGCAGACATAGAAATTAGGCTCTGTGGGATACTGTGATGGGAAGCAGCAGCAAACAAATAACGATTGAATCCTCCTTTTTAGAAAATGTAAAATCCAAAAAGTCTCTCTTTTCAGAGAGTGAACCTTATTATAAATTTTCATGCCTCACTAAAAACATCACCAACCTGTTCAGCTGCAATGGCTGCTATTTCACCATTCCCAGACCTTCATACGCAGGCCTGTCTTCTGCATTTCCATGGAAGTATAGACAAGTTGTAAATTTTGGCTGCAGAATTCAGCATGATTAGAATTTCAGCTTTCTTTCCTTTTCTTTTAAATATTATAAGTTTCCAGCTGTTATGGCAGCAAAGATTTGCTTGAAAATGCATGGGCAATGCTGGGAGAAATCTCCAAAGCCAGATTTTGAAGGGTCAGAGAAGAGGGCTTCAGTGCCTTGCATAGTAGTGTAATGAAGTGGTTAGAGTTGGACTGGGACTCAGGAGATCCAAGTTCTTGTCCCCATTTGGCCATGCAGCTTAGTGGGGGATTTGGGGACAGTCACTCTCAGTCTGACCTACCTCACAGGATTGTTGTGAGGATGAAATGGAGAGAAGCAGGATCATGCATGCCACCTTGGACTACATGGAGGAAAGGTGGGATATAAATATAACCAACAGATGAATAGCGCATTGTTCTCGAGTGTCCTCTCTGGATGTGTGTACAAGCATACACATGTTCAGAAATACACTCATTTTAAGGGACCTTTGAGCTTTGGTTGCAGTGCGCCGTAGCAGAGGTGATCTAATGAGGCACACGCACACAGAGAGCTCTTCCAAAATGGGAATTGTATTGAACACACAAGGATTTAAAATATACACAGTAATTACTCTTGGGAATTAGCTGGTTGGCAGTAGGCACTATATGAACTCTAGAATGCACTCAATTAGTTCATATATATCAACTAACCCTAGACAGATTAAACAAATGTTTAAAAATGGCAAAGTGAATAACGTAGGCATCCATGCGCTGGGTTCAAGTGGTGAGGACACTAGTACAAAGGTGAGCTCAGCTGAGGCTAAACTGAGGGCTGCCGAGCACAGAAGACTGGACGGTGGACATGTGTGGAGTGTCCAGTTTTGGGTGGACTGGTTGTGGTTCTGAGGGAGTTGTGGAGGTTGGGGAAAATTGAGGCCCTGATGCTGATAGGAGGGGGGGGGGAGAGCTTGGGAGAAAGGATAGGAGGTGAGATTACAAGAGCTGGGAGGAAAAAAGAGCTCGAGGACGCTTGTCTTAGCAGCGGTACGTTGCAAAGGCTAGTCCTTGCACTCAGTCAGCATGACAAAAGGGGAGGGCAAGGTACTTGGGTTATCTATATCCAGTACACACACTCACTGCAGTTCCCAGGGCCTTGTGTGCAGTCCGCTTCTTGCCTTCCCTTTTGGAGAAGCAGGCTCCTACACCCACAGATGAGACAAAGGCACTTCTTTCTGGCCGGTTATATATCAGCCAACTCCTCTAGAAGTCTTGGCTGGCCACAGTAGGCACAGGATTGAAGGGAAGACAAGAAGGACCATAGAACAAGGAAGCCTGTCCACGATCCTTTGCACTGGATGGCCAGGCAAGGCTGCACCAAAGTGACCAGGCTTCTAACCAAAAGCTAGTTCAAAAATAGAGCAAACACACTCACACAGGATAGACAGTGGGTGCAGGGGTGGAGGCTACAATGTATAGAGGAAGGATAGGCGAGGGCTTGAAATATATCTTTCCTGGGACCTTGTTAGACCAGGGGTCAGCAGTGCAGTGCCTGCAGGCACACCTGCACCCTCCAGGAGTTTCTGCTGCACCCTCCAGGGCCCTTCCATCCACCCCTACTCCATTCTGTCCACTCACTCCCAAAGTGCACCAACATCTTGCTTTCACTTGGTGAGGGGGAGGAAGAGGAGGATCAATGGGCTGCAGTGCCCGGCCATGGCCAGCTACACACTGGGCACATGGAGGAAAAGCGACTGCCTGTGCGGTGTGTCAACTTGCCACAAGCTCTAAGGGGGAAGTGATGGGCTCATGGGGGGGAAAGCAGCAGCGGGAAAGAGGCGAGTGCTGCTGCCTAGAAGGTGTAGCAACCTGCGAAGCAAAGCCCTGGCCCGGAAGGGATGAGCAAGGCGTGTGGAAGAATTCCAGGGAGGGAGAAATCCAGCAGCTGCAGCCCGCTCATTGGATTTTCCCATTGTGGTAATTGCTGCCTTGGTCTTTATTCGCCTCAGGCTCTCCTTTCCGGCACCTGCTCTTTGTTCCTCCCTCTTCTCACAAACACGATGGGGTCCTCCGGCAGGTTCTGACCCCTCATTGTGTGCCGCTTCCCCTAGCTCAGGGCTCTCCAACTTTGGGTCCCCAGATGTTGCTGGTCTACAGCTCCCAGCATACCCAGCCAGCATGGCTAATGGCAAGGGATTCTGGGAGCTGTAGTCCAGCAACATCTGGGGACCCAAGGTTGGAGAGCCCTGCCCTAGCTGGTTCCTCTGGCATTGCTGCCCCCCTGGGGGGGCTTTGACACTGCTGGGGGAGAAGAGGGATTACCGCTACCACGGCTGGACTCACCTCCTACTTCCCCATCACGTCCCGCCCGCCAACACCGTAGGAGTGGTGGGGAAGGGGTACAGGGCTGAAGTAGTAAAATGGAGAGAGAGGAAGGCTGAGAGAGAAGCCTGAGGGAGAGATAATGGGAGAAAAGCCAGAATCTTAGGTGTGGGGAGGAGAAAAGCCAGAATCCATCTAATCTTGCATTATTTTTCCAACAATGGCTAGCAAGAGGCCTTTGAGAAGTTCACATGCAGGCCCTTCTCCTGTTGTCCCCCTGAGAAAGCGCTGACATTTTGTGGGCCTTCCTCAGAATTCAAACAAGAAACAGAAACTTTCACATGTGTCCTTACACTTGGCTTTGGACAACATTCAACAGCAATTGTACACAGAAGTCCAGCACCACTTTAACACTATCTCAGAATCTTTCTGGCTCATTAGCATTTAGGAAGCATTAATAGTACATTTTAAACTTTTCCTCTAATCTTGAGATTCTCGCAGGAGGCTCCAGATTCACAGACCTGAATGTGGCTTGCTGCATTTGCAGACTGACAGGAGCTATGCATAATCTCAACTCCCTCCCCCACGCCAACAAACACAGGTGTTTGTTTTTGTTTTTATTTCAGGGTTGGATTGACAACTTCAATGGAACAAGTGGTTTCCTTATAGCGGTATGTATAGTTACAAGTAGGGATGCCAAGTCTCCCGAGGCTCAGAATCTGGGCACAAAATGAATGGCCGATGAAGGGGTGGGGCCTGGTGGGATAAGAACAGATATGATAACCAAAAGAGTCAAGAGTATGCAGTGCTTTTTTTCTGGAGAAAAGGGTACCGGAACTCTTGGATTACATTTCCTCGGGAGTAGATGGCGATTAAATTGTAATGCAATTAATAGAAGAAAAGGTGCTGGAACTCAGTTCCGGTGAGTTCCACCAGAAAAAAAGCCCTGAGAGTATGTCATTCTACCACACCACCTATTGAATTTACACAAAAAAATACAAATACTGAACGCAACAGTTTGTTTAAAATGTGGGTATATTGCCCCAAAATTAAAAGACAAAATTGTAAACAATAAAATACAATATGCAAATCAAATATTCACAATGAATTCAGTTAGAGCACTGCATGTACGCCATAGACAAAGCATCATAACAAGTGGTGAGTGGTTATAGTTTGCATATAAATGTGTGTTTTTTTTAAAGAAACAACTTTATATTAAAAAAAGAAATGTTTTGGTAAATAAGAAATATTTTCATTTTGTATACTTTACCTCACAGAGCACTTTTTATTGCTGTACTAAAAAAAGTGGATCTAACTATATTTGGACCAAACCTGGTGAGCAAAGTTCTTATTGATTTTAATTTGATTAAATTAAAATAATGTGTAATATTGTATTTAAAAAGCCAAAAATATTGTTTCTTGTTTTGATTAAAGCCACTGAAGAAGGCCCATGGGCCGAAACGTGTTTGGCTTTCTTGAGAAGATTAATTCATACTTTTATTGTTATCTAGTTCATGAGCTTTCAGCTACAAACATACTGAATTATCTTATGTTTCTGGAATGCACCATGATTTTGTTACAATGCTTTGTCTATGGAGTACATGCAGTGCTCTAACTGAATTTATTGTGAATATTTGATCTGCATATCGTATTTTATTGTTTACAATTTTGTCTTTTAATTTTTGGGCAATATACCCACATTTTAAACAAACTGTTGAGCTCAGTATTTGTAATTTTTTTGTGTAAATTCAATAGATGGTGTGGTAAGATTACATACTCTTGACTCTTTTGGTTATCATATTTCACTTGTCAGGGTATATACACATGTCTTCCCATTTCTGGTTTGTGGGATAAGAACAGAGTCCAGTGACATCCAACGAGAGTAGAAGATGGCACAGCTAGGTCAGGGAAGAGTCTGACTGTGCTTGGTGCTTCAAGGGTGGAGCCGTCTATTTTATGTTTTTAGATTCAGAGGTTCCTTAGCCAAAGGGTTAAGGAAAGGGTTCTCTGAAGTCAAGTGTTTGCAAACTGAACGGTGTATTTTGGTTTTGCTCTTTTTGAAAGCTGTCTACAGTGAGGTTACTTGACTAGAGGTGGACAGGTCATCTGAAGCTCGCCTCTGATTAACTCAGAAAATACCAGAGATCTTTCACAAAAATCTGAAGGCCTTGGGTAGTTTTTCCTAAGGTAGTCCCAAGGCTCAATAAAAAAAATCTCCTCCCATATCTGATGCCACCCCCAAAGCCAGCTCCACACCCCAAAACACCCTCCCCTCTTCAATTTCCTTACCTTTAAGCTGCAGCAGCAGCAGACACAGTGGCCCTTTTGAGCAGTATGCCTGGGCTCTCTTCTCTCCACAGACCTCTATCCTGCTGCCTCGACTACAGCTTCAAGGGAAGGCGATGGGATTGTGTTTTGGGCTGAGGATCAGTGGGAGATGGCTTTTGCAGGAGGGGGAAGATGGGCATTCTTCTTCAACTTGGATTTGGATCTGAGCCAGATAATGCTGGGACTTGCAGCATAATTGGGATTCTTACTTGAACATTCATTTCCGAGCTTGGCTCAGGAGAACATGGCAATCATCCCTGTATTTGACCCAAACGGTAGCGTCAACTAAAACAATAGCAAGTCCGATTATATACTTGTAGATGCTCTGACTGCATTCTCTTCAAAAATGAGTAACGTTTCATTAGCTGGCCTGTCACAAAATATTTTGTGCATCTCTCATGATTGAACAATGGCTATTTTCACATATGGCATTCGTAGTCCTGGGCTCCTTTTGGCCTATTTTGTGGTTTGCCTGATTTGGGAGAGTGGCATTTGGGGTGTTTTGTGTTTAATAGGTAAAATGGTTCGTGCTGTTTTAGAGGAGGGTCGCCCACCCCTTTCCTTTTGTTTTCCCCCAAACTATTTAAACAACTTTTTAAAAAGAAAGGAAGCTGTTGCCCCATTTTCCCCATGATAAACTGTTTGGGAGCTTGAATCATGGCCTCCTGAAATCTACCAATATGCCCTCCCCCATTTACCAGCTGCAGATAGGGGTGCAAATTTGGCAGCCATTATAGCTTGGCATTACATATAAGTAAACATGGAGTCATTGAAGATTAACTTTTCAATAATTATCAATTTAAAAAAAACAAGCAGGACAATAATAATGATGGAGGTAAATTCACTACTGGAATAGTTTGAAATATGAACTCCACCCCCGCGCCCCCATTTTGTATTATTTCCAGGCAACTCCAAATTAGGATCCAACTCAATGATTCCTTCCCTTCCCTGAGCAGAAAAACAATGTTCTTATCATTGAGAAAGGGTAACATTCTAGGGGGGGGGGGGAGGTCCTTCTGGCCTCTCCATTTCTAGTTAAGATGGGCCAGAAAGTCCTCTTCTGGTCTTGAGCAAGACCTGCGTGTTGCCACTTACCCTCTCCCTCTGAAGGGTTTTTGCTGCTTGGACAGAGAATGTGCAGGAAAGGGTTGACATACTTCACCCGTGTGGGTGGGTGTTTGTGTGTTTTAAGCTTTCCTCAGCAATATTTGGCGGGTGGGCTCTATTCTTTCAAGTATTCTCACAAAATACTTGGGGGGGGGAGAAACCAAATGGTTTTTAAGGCAAGCCAGGGTAACAAATTTCAATCAGGTGGTAAGTTGTTTTTGATTTTTGCAGAATCTATGTCTTACTTCAGTTGTATTGTCATTGGGCAATGAAATTCTGCCACAGAATATGATAACTAGATTTTTCTTCATCACACAGGCTGGAAAGGGAATTATACGGACTATAAAATGCAACGCTGATGCAGTAGCAGATATTGTTCCAGTAGATGTTGTTATCAATCTAACCCTTGCAGCTGGTTGCTACACCGCAGTTCACAGGTAGGATTTCACTCTTGCTTCAGCACTTGCTTAACAAAGTGTAGATGGTTTTTCAAAATTTCACCATTCATCTTGAATAACAGGAACTGAAAATGTTGCAAATCCAGCTAGGGAATGTCCTAGACTGGTGGGACATTTCTCATATCACTTCGAAGCAATGTTTCTCAAACTTCTGATAGCTGAGGCACAATTCTTATCTGAAATGAAGTGGGAGGCACATTCACTGTTACACCAACAAAAAAAAGTTTTACTTTAAGTGTACTTAAAAGTAAAACGCTGTCTGGGGCATGCTGGGAGTTGTAGGCCAAAAACATCTGGGGACCCAAGGTTGGAGAACACTGCTCTGGAGTGCCCACCTACAAAGCGTACAGCTCACTTCATTATTCACCACTTTGGCCAATCTGTCTCCACAGGGTGCAGGTAATTCTGCCAGATTTCTGCATCAGGTGTGATTCACTCAATCCCAACACAGATGCAACAGAGTGACCTTGCCTCAAATGAGGCTTCCCACCGCATTTCTGCATGAGTCACTGCTCTGGCTTGCCTCCTTCAAGCATGCCCAGATCAGTGAGTCAGTGCAGAAACACAACGGCTGGGCTCCTCTGAGGATGGATAATGCTTTCCTAACAGTGAACCTTTTGAGTGTAAGAATGAAGTGTTCCTCCCCATTTTAATTCAGAAAAGAAGCATTCCTCAGCTGTTAGAAGTATGGGAAACAGTGGGGTAGTCATTATAAACAAACAATAATGTGTTTTAATTTTCTTGCTACATTTCAACCTGTCTTCTCCCTTTGCTTATTTTTCAGACCAAAATCAATGTTGATATACAATTGTACGACAGGTGGCTTGAACCCATTTTGCTGGGGAGAGATGGGTAAGTTTTTACTGCAGGGCAGACCACAAGGATATCCCACCAGTTTCCAGATATGGTATAGTCCACCATTCTAATAACCCTTAAAGCTTGTCTGGTTCACCCACAGCTTAAGACTCCCCGTGCTCCTGCTGTGGGTATTGCAGCCCCAATGGTATGAGGCACAAGATATATTCCATCTTTATGTAGGAATGATGTGACATGTGAGAAATCCATATTGATAATATTTCTAACAACAGTGGAGCCTCTGTCTGCTCCCTGTGCTAGGATTGCGGTTGCCCCAGCACAGAAAGCCTGGGGACTAGCGTGGTTGGAGAAGTGTCATGTGCAGTAGGCCTGCTTTACATGTTAAACTTGCAGTGTGGTTCGAGGTGTCGAAAAGCAAGCCAATTGTCATTCACAGTATCAATAGCTTTATATCTGATAGCAGGGGATTTAGTTTCTTCAATGTCATTACTGATAGTAACAATGGGACCCAACAATGAATTCTGCTCTTCTGGATTAGGAGATGGGGGGGGGGGGTTGAGGTTGTTTCGGAGCTTTATATATATAGATCTCCGGGCTTAAACCCAATTTTCCTTTCATAACGGAAGGGTGTGGGTTTTGCCCTTCAGACACGCCCCTCCTTATAACACATCCCTTTTCACAAGAACTGTTTTCGAGAGCTAGTCTGGAGGCTTGCTTTCTTTGGCTTTTTGAGCCATTGGGGTTCTCCGACCCCTGTAGGGACTTGCTTATCAATATTTTATTTAGGGTAGAAAGTCTCAGCATGATTTCCATTTGTTCTTGTGCAGGAAGGGCACCAAAGCTCTCTATAAGGCTTAATTCTTCTGTGCTAAGGTTCTTTGGGTCAGCAGTCGGGTACTCGTTCCTAGCTAGCTCAACGCTGTTGGAGGGCTTAGAAAGTTCTTTATTACTGCTGATTTTGCCTGCTGAGTCTTGAGACACTAAAGCATTGTAATTCACTCCAGTTTCCTTCAGATTTCCACTGAATAAGTCGTCTAAAGGGCCAGGTTGGAGGCGTTTCTGAAACCATGGCGGCCCGAGAGAAAGGGCTGGGTAGAGATTCTTAAAATGTCTCTTAATACACATACCTTTCCAATAGAATAGTTGTTTAGCATTATAGACTCTAGCTGCCAGATGCGATGAGGCAAAAGTTATAATTGCCAGAGCGGAATGGTAATTACAAAAAAGATACTCTACCCTCCGAATGGAGTCTGTATCTAAGACTATTATGTTCAGATCTTTTACAAGTTGAGCAAAATGAGCTATACGTTCTGCTTGTATAAGTAAGCCCTTTGGCTTAGGATAATTGGTGATGGCCAGGTTTTGGTTCTGTAGCTGCAGAAACCAAGTTGAGGGTCCCAAAGGACGATATGGGGGATGTGATCGGAGCGTAATTTCTGAGGGAAGGTGAGAAGTTTCCTTGGGGGGTTGTAGAGAAGGCCGCAGGTCTTGCGAAATACCAAAGGAATGGTTAGTGGGCTGATGACCAAGTTGAACTAAGTTCTGTGGCTTAGGTTCTCGCGATGATGCTTCAGCGCACCTCTTTTTATTTTGCTCTGTGGAAGGTGGAGGCTTATTCCTATCTTTACCTTCCAGTAATTTGAATAAGTTATTATAATTCATTTTAGGATGGATTTTGGGTCTTGTATATTTGATGTTTTTTTATTTTTATTTATTTATTTATTTATTATATTTATCAATCGCCCATCTGGCCGGTCACCCGGCCACCCTGGGCGATGTACAACCAAAATACAACAAAACACAATAAAATATAATAATTAAAACAATATAAAAAATTCTTATTAAAAACCTAACCCACCCCATATTCCCGCCTGAACAGCCATGTTTTTAATGCACGGCGGAAGCTCATCACGGAGGGGGCATGGCGAAGGTCACTAGGTCACTTTTTGCCAATAACAGATTTACTTCTATTGGGCCCAATTTTCTTGATGACTGACTCTACGGATTTTCCATCGCTATTCTTGCTGTCATTGTTTTTACTAGTTGCTCTGATACAAGTTATTGGAACAGTTGTGTGGTTTAACAAGGGATTTTGTTCCGCATCTTTCATGTGGGATTCAGTGCCATAAGAGTTGTGGCTCGCTCTTAATTTGGATAACACTAATTCAGTTAAAGTTGTGAGGAGCGCCTTGCATTCTGAAATAAAGTTTTTAATCTGAACAAGATCTTCTGCCCATCGTGTGGACAGCCGCCGTATCAACTCATGTTGGTTACATAGCAGATTGACAACAAGAAGATGATGGGAATTAAATTCTTTGTCGTTAGTCAGTTGGTCTGATTCGGTGGGCAGTGATGAGTTGGATATTTTAGGGGGATCTTGTAATTTAGTCAGTGCAAAGTTAATCCATGTTTGCCATCTCCTCAGCTAGACTGTGTCCACCAGTCTCCTGTGTTATCCAATCAGAGTTCCTTAACATGCAGTATGGTCCCAAGGACCAGTCAAGGATCTCTTCTCCATTGAGAGTATTAATTGGTTTGTTTTTTCCTTTCCTTCCAAGGTTGGGGAGAAAAAATCAGTGATTTTTAATTGAGACTGCATCTTTATGGCCTTAATAGCTAAGGAAACATCTTTGGTCTCTGGAGCCAAGCCGAGTTATTGATATTTTCTTCTAGTGAGAACCATTAGTTTATTGGGACTAGATCACTATATTCAAACAAGTCTTTTTAAGCTAAAAGCATATGCCAAAAAGGTAAATAAAATAAGAGTAGGGTATCCTCACCAGTTGTTGTCAGAGCAGTCCAACACTGTGATTCGGTTCAGTTGCCTTTGTTTGAGTAAGTTAAAAGCATTCCTGGGCATATATGTCCCCAATTAGGGAGTCAGCTTTATCCAGCTGCCAACTCCGATAACCAAGGCTATTTTCCTTCGACTCCCTTTTCTTCTTCTTCTTACTGTAAATATTGTGTGGTTTAGACTTCTCAGCTTCTCCAACAATGCAGTTAAGCAGTAAACAAAAGGGCAGTTAGATTCCAGGACTCCACAGCATGGCAGGACGCCCACAATAAAAGATAAAAATGGGCATAAAAGATAGCAGCTGCAATACAGAGTATAAAATAAAGTATTTAAAAGCTAAAATCAATCTAAAATGCTGGGAAGGCAGAGTAAAAATAAAAATATAGTTTGTATAGTTTAAAATCCAAGGGAGGCTGCGGAACTAACTTAAAACACAGCCGTCCTGTCAGACGCCATCTTGCCTCCCCTGGTTTATAATACATTCTGTATATGATTTTCACGTAGGTGATGGTTCCGATAGCGACCACCTGCCACTACTTGTCTCTGTAGCATGCACTTCTCTTGGCAGTAAGCCACCTGGCGTTAATCAATCTCCATATTTTACAAGAGTTAGATGGAACAACAGAATCAACATCATTATTAACGAGACCTTAGGCTCAGCTCCTGTTGCTTCTCTTAACCAAAAGATGGATAAGGCACAGGACATCGACATGGCCCTTTTCTACTATGCTCTGCTATCTAGGAAGATAAATGCTGTACTACAACAACAGGCACCTGTTGGCAGTGGGAAAGGACCACGCAATATGCCCGATAGTTGGTTTGATGGAGAATGTCAACTGCTGAAAAAACAGATTCGCCCAATATATCAACTCCCAAGGCAATAGGAAAACAAACACCCTTCTACCTAAATACCATGAACTGAAAAGGAAATATAAACTAACCATTAAAAGAAAGAAGAGAGAACTGCAAATGAGGAGATGGGACCTGATAATCCAGGCCTCACAGCCTAGTAACACCAAACAGTTTTGGGGCCTGGTGTCCGGAGCCATTTCAAACAAATCCGGCCCGCTCGACAGCAGAGTGCCTCCGCAGGTTTGGAGGGAGTACTTTGCAAACATATTCTATGATCCAGCAGCTCCGGATCTCTCTCTGGCAGACCTTATGCCATCTAAAGTGTCAGAGTGGATACCGGTTGACTCCAATGAGATAAAAAAACTACCAGGCTAATGATAGCGAGAAATTGGAAAGTACAACATGTTTTCCTAATAACAGACTGGTATAAGGAAGTTTGGGACATAGCCCTAAATGATAAACTAACTAGTAGTATCAAATGCAAAAAAGGATTGCTAAAGAAGAATAATTTTATGGAGATATGGAATCAATTATTAGACTATGTATTAATAAAGGGGAAGGGTAACATGCCTTGTCAGGATATGTTATATTTTTGGAATTTAGACTTTATTTGATCAAGAGGATAGAAGTATATTAATTGGTCCCTTGGAGGGTGGGGGGGAGCACTTTATGATTTATTGTATGTTGATTATGTTATATTTGTGTGATAATTTTGTATTTTGCTAAATATTTTTTCTGTGTTATAATTTGTTTTGAAAAATAAATAAAATATTTAAAAAACAAAACAACAACAAAAAAAACTAATCAGTCAGTTAAAGGACGGTAATGCTCCAGGTCCTGATGGATTCCCACCCGAATTATTCAAAAAGCAATTGGAATGGTGGGCATCCCCCATAGCTTCTCTTTTTTCTTTAATAGATGCTACTGGAAGGATGCCATCAGTTTGGTCAAAGTCCATTATAGTGCCCATCTTTAAAAAGGGGGACCCAAAATTGCCAGACAACTATCGCCCAATAAGCCTGCTATCAATCGTGGGCAAGCTTTATGCTAGGCATCTACTGGGTAAACTGTCAGACTGGATTGATGAACATCATATCTTAGGCCAGGAACAAATTGGGTTCTGTAAAAATAAATCTACTCTGGACCACTGTATTATGCTGGCACACTTGGCAGAGAAATATAGCTGCCGGGGGGGGGGGGGGATGAAATTGTTTACACGGTTTTTTTTTATCTAAAAGGGGCCTTTGACTCTATTCCTAGGCAATTACTGTGGACTAAGTTAAGAAAGACAAGCATTGACAGAAGGCTCCTGTTCCTCATACAAAAACTCTACTCTTAACACTAGTTGCCAGGTTCGATATGGCTCTTACAGCGAATTGTCCGAAGAGTTTTACACCAATAGAGCGGTCAGACAGGGGTGCATTTTGGCACCCTTCCTTTTTAATCTCTTCATGAACGATCTCTCTTCTGCTTTAATAAGAGTGGAGGGTCACTTTCCGAAAATGGGTACTCAAAAAATCCCACTTTTACTATATGCGGATGACACTGTTGTCTTATCGCAAACTCAGTTGGGATTAAAACGTCTTATAGTTGCCTTTGCCACATATTGTGAGGCAAATGAGTTGACCATTAATCTTGGGAAATCAAAAGTTATGGGTTTTTCCAAGATTTGGAGACACATGCGCTGGACTCTCAGAGGTGTTAATTTGGAACAAGTAAAAGCATACAGTTATCTGGGTTTAAACTTTCAGTATAAATCTAACTGGACTTCCCATAAACACCTTCGTATTAATTCAGCTATCTGGAGCACGATGGCTATTGCCCGTTTCTTCTATACACGGGGGACAACATGTTCCTTCTGCAGTACGGGTATTTAAAGCCAAAATTATGGCCCAATTGTTATATGGTGTACCTATCTGGATAAGTGCAGTCGATGTGGGGATAGAGCGAGTTCAAGCTAAATTCCTTTGACGCATTCTTTGAGTTCCCAATTGTGTTTGTTATGCAGCCATGTACTTAGAAACAGGATTAGGCCTGCTAGAAGTAAAAGCGTGGATTCAAACCTTTACGTTCTGGCTGTGCCTACACTTTACATCGGGGGATCGCAGTTACGTATGCCATATGCTAAGCAGTGATGGCGAACCTATGGCACGGGTGCCACAGCTGGCACGCAGGGACCTCTCTGTGGGCACTCGAGCCATTGGTCACCAGATTGCGAAAAGACTGTCCCCTTCTGCAAAACACTAATGATTTTGTTCTTTCTCACAGTGTGGAACAGAATGATTTTATTTTAGAATTCCTGTTACAGAATTCTTTTCTACATTGTTATCACATTTAAAAGATTTTGAAGAACGATGCACAGAGCATGGCTTGGATGTAAAGCCCTAACAGTTGACCTGAGTGCTGCATGTGTTGCTCTCAAACTAATGGAGTACGAGCCAAGGTTTGATAAATTATCAGCATGCATGCAATAGCAAAAATCACATTAATTGTGCAAAAGCATGCCCAATGCAAACTTTTACCTAATGCAGTGTTTGCAGTCCAAGACATAAAGTGTTAAAATGAGTTAAGCACGTTTAGTTTTCTTGTTTATCTTGCTCATCCTAGTACAGGTTGACTTTTACTTTTACTAATCCAACACCTGTAGAAGCAGGGAAAGGACCCAGGGTAAAGCTTGCCCCATATTATTTCAGTCTGGCACATAATCATATTACAAGTTGAGAATCCCTTATCCAAAAATACATGTGCCTAATTATTTAAAAAGTTTGTATAAATTCCCTTCAGGCTATGTGTACAATGTAGTACTATAATAATTTTTTGAGTTGATTTTTTTTCAACAAAAAACTGTTTGTATCATTGAAAGCTCCGTTATTGTGTTTTTCTTTTAAGACAAAAGATGTTAATTAGTTCGGACAACTGTATGAGTTGTTTTTCTAAAACTAAAACCTCGGTATTCAGGTTTAATTGCAGTGTTGGCAGGCACTTAGAAATAAATAAGTTGGTTTTGTGTTGCACTCGGGCTCAAAAAGGTTCGCCATCACTGTGCTAAGGGATAGCTATATTAGTAAATGGGCCTCTTTGGTGCAATGGCAAATTAGGTCAATTGGTATCCACATAGACTCTATCCTTTTACTCGGTCCACAGCAAGTGCTCAGGCTGTTATCGCAGAGATTGTATGATATTGAGAGACAGGAGTTAAGCTCACTAGCAAACAGATCCTGTTCCCCCATTGCTAGTGGGATAACTCCAATCTATGGCCTTTCAGCGTCATATCTCTCAAATATCAGCGACCCACAAGCTTGCAGAGCATTTATGCTAGCTAGATTCAACATTCTTCCATCAGCGATCTTGCAGGGGAGGTATCAAGGAACACCATACCACCAGAGACATTGTCCGTGTATGGCCGCGGAACCTGAATCACTGAGGCACATCCTCCTTCATTGTAAGTTCTATTCTAAAATAAGGGAAGACACAATTTTGCCTCTCCTAAGGAGGTTTTCCGGTACGCCTGATGATTGGCTGGTCACTTTCTGCTTAAATGACCAAAACCCAACTGTCACCTCTGTAGTAACAAACTTTTTCTTAGCTGCCATGGAAAGGAGAGTTTTTATGGTAGGGAACAAGTGAAAATGGTTTTGTTCAAAGCATGTTTTATCATGGAAGATAATTAATGTTTTATCTGTACTCATGTAATTTCCTTGGTCCAATTGGTACTGTATTATATAATAACTTGTAGTATTGGGGTCATATGACCGTAATAAAGTAAAGTATTATTATAACTTGCAGTGTTGCAGCCCACTGGAGCCCACTTCAGTGTCTCTCCACGTGGTTAGCCACTTGGGTGAAATCAGACCAATTCTAAATATGCCAGGGAAACCTCTAATTTTCACATGGGTTCCTGTGGCTTGATTAGAATTGATTTCTTATTTATTTATGTCATTTTTATCCTGCCCCATCCAAAAGCTTTGAGTGACTTGCAAAGCTATTTTACATTAACAAAGAATGAAGGAGGACACCTCCCCTCACAGATAGAAACTTCCTTGCTGAGAGGGAAGGAACTTCCCTGACCAGTAGCTGGGGCCAGTTGTCTGTCCCTTATCGAGCAACTGATCAGCCATTACAGTAGAGTCCTTTTTGGAAGAGAAGAAGAAATAAGCTCCAGCAGCTGTAGCTCCGCTGGGCAGTGGCTGATGCTAGGCTGATTTTCCCCTTTGCTGATGTTCCAAACTAGTGGATGCTACTCACACAAAGGGACACTCCACACACAGTTGCTCAGGTAAAACATGGATTGGACTTTAGGTCATATCCAGTGTGGATCAGATCCCCCTCGCATCCTGTCATGGGGCCTTAGTGGTAAAACGTGGATATAATGGTGGAACTACTAATTCAGTCCCTCACTATCCCCAGGCAGAAAAAGATGCACTGCCATGAAAATCCTGCAAGATGAGCTTTCTCCATGGGGGGGATGGGGGCGGTTGGGAGGAATTAGGCCCCCTCAAGTAGCCCAATTGAGCATTGACACCTGCCACCCAAAGGGGCCCCAGTTCATTTTCAGGGCAAGCAGCTGTCCCCAATTCTAACATACAGGTCTGCCACCATCATGACCAGTTATCCCATTAGTCTACAGCTAGGATGCAACATGTAAGTACACATTTATTTATTTATTCATTCATTCATTTATTTAATATATTTATTCACCGCCCATCAGCCAAAAGACTCCCTGGGCAGTTTACAAAACAAAGAAACACAAAAATAACAACAAAAATAGTATAAAAACACAAACATATTAAAATATAACACGATAGCAAACATGTTAGCAAACATCTATCATAGCCTTCTATCTGTTAACTAGGCAACCAGGAAGAGGCATCAGGACATCAGTTGTGAAACCTGTTCTGGTTCTGGTTCATATTTTAAGAGTAATTTATAGATTTTAGATACTAAGGGTGCAATCCTATGGGGATACCTGTAAGCCTCCAAACTCAGAGACTTACGGTCATCCTATGCAGGGTGAGTCCCCATATTCTTAGGGCGTGGTCCAATGCCCTCCGCCCTAATGCACGTAAGCCTCCTAACACAGAGGCTTACGTGCATCCAACGCTGGGCATGAGGCATGGCGGCGATCTCCACTGCCCCGCACCTCACACACTGTATTTTATCTAGATGGACATTTTCAGCCATCTAGATGAAGAAACGCGGATGAGTTTTTTTCCACACTGCCTTTGAGGGGGCGGGGCAGGGGCTCAGCATTTGGAGTCCCAGCTCTGAAGTCGCAGGACCTCAGAGCTGGAGCTCTGAATAATACTATGGACACACACACACACACAGACAATGTTGGGAGGACATAGAATTGTGCCCTCAATAAATTGGAGATTAACACATTTTTTTTGCCTCAGTTGTTCTACAGCAGTGTTCTCCAACCTTGGATCCCCAGATGTTTTTGGCCTACAACTCCCAGCATGCCCCAGCCAGCTACGTTGGAGCAAGGGTTGGAGGCTCCTGGGACAGCCTACAGCAGTGTTCTCCAACCTTGGGTCCCCAGACGTTTTTGGCCTACAACTCCCAGCATGCTGGGAGTTTTAGGCCATAAACATCTGGAGACCCAAGGTTGGAGAACACTGTTCTACAGGTATTATTTCCCCATAATGTTTCATGCAGAGGAGCCTTTATCAGAACTCTTTCAAATAAAGGGGTGAAAGAATTAGGTTCTAATCACCACTCTATGATCCAATGAATACAACTTATAATACAGTTTCAAATTTGGAACTGACTGTCCTGCCCCTCTTTTTTTCATCATATAAGATCTTTTATTCTAGTTTTTTTCCCCCTCATTCCATATGAATTTTAAGAAAAGTTGTTGCCGTTTATTCATTTGTTTTGCTGAAATTCCTATTGGGAGATATTGAAACAAAAAGTCATCTGCTGGCTGTGGAAGGATATTATTCCGTTCATATTTAATGTTCTGCAGCTCCTGGTAAAGTTGTGAGGTTGGAGAAGTGGAAAACTGGGTTATAAGAGATTTCAACTTCTTGCTTAGATATATTTGTTGCTTTTTTAATATTATTTTATAGGAAGCATAAGCAATAATTAGTCCCTGTATAAAAGTTTTCCTGGCCTCCCACTCAGTGGCACATGAATCAACTGTACCTTCATTAATTTGAAAATACTCGATTAATTCTGCAAAAATCTTACAAACATTTATGTAACATAGCAAAGATGTATAAACCAAAAAATAATCTAATCGAAAACAATTATAATGAATAGATGAAATAAATGTGTAGTCCCTTTCATCAGAATGCAAAGGTCTCCAAGCATCAATCAAATCAAATTCAGCCATATAAGGCTAAAGTGCGCCTGCCCAGTGGCCTGCTATGATGGGAACCAAGGCCAAGTGCAGATACCAGGCCCCATCATGAATGCTTGTGCCAACATGACTCACCCTGCTAATTAGCTTAACAGTAATGTTTTTGCTTAGCTGTCAACTTCAAACGCTAGTAGCCTCGATGTATAGCCTATCAAGTATAAACAGCAAAAATGTATAAGAAGCTACTGCCTGCTTTGTTCTCGTGTTCAGACCTTGGGCGGTGCCTGCCAGACCGCCATACCATGGTCCGTCCCAACCCGCTTGTTTATGTGGGCACACATGTACATTGAAAGCTGCTCAATAAAGTGATCTCCTTGTAAGCAAACCTAGAGCTGATTTATCCTTCCCTGGGAATCCATCGAGATCTTGACAGGCCCACAATAGAGGCCCGATACACATATATTAGTTGAATGCCTTCTTTTGTAAGAACAAGACCACACATCTGTGCAGGGTATGGGATTATACAACTCTATTAAGCCAGTAGTTCCCACCTTGAGACCACCAACCAAAGAACAAAACAGTGGCTCTGAAATATGCCATGCTATTTTTTTGTGTGCAAGGAATTTTCTTGAACTGAGCAGCATTTAATCACTTATCCATCATAGTGCTTATGAGAGAGAACTAGGCCTTAAAATATGACATCTCTCTATTTCTTACATCTTGAAAAAAAATATTTTCCTTATGAGTGAGGCGGACAAACGTTTTACTACATCTGGGTCAAAATTTGATAGGAATAAACATGGGCCAAATAAAATGCCTTTAGAGGCTATATCTGGCCTGTGAGCCTCCAGCCAGTTTTCCCTCCTGTAGGCAGACATTTCCTATTATGCCTTTTTTCATGTAACCACCTCCAGTGAAAGAGCAAGAAAGGGAAGCAACGTCTAGCCACTTGAATCTTGTCATCACCTTTCGGTTCAAGATAAAGCAAAAGGCAGAAACATAATTTTCATGTACACTGAAGAAAAGTGTGTACAATAGCTGAAAAGATAGGCTAGCAGACTCTGTCTGGAATCCATAATACAAACAGTACTTCCTTTCTATATGCATAAATAATGGATGGAATCCATAAGACTGAAAGAGATCTTGCTCTTCTCCACATTGGATTTCTGACAGAGGGCAAACATTTACTTGCAGCTGTTTCTCCATGCTTTCTGTAATCTGGTAATATTAAATGAATTCAGGCATATCTATATACTCCTGTAAGTGTGTCTTCAGTACAATTACCCTTTTTATTAAACATCTGTTTTCTATTATTATTATTATTATTATTATTATTATTATTATTATTATTATTCAGAAAGTTACGTCATATCTTCATTCACGAGGAGTCCCCTGGAGAAACCCTTCAGAGTACCGAAGGCTAACATGACCTCAAACTACCTGATACACCAATATTGGACAGCTGTTGGTCACAAGGCCCCGGCCTTCATCTATGATTTGTATTTGAGGATAACCGGAAGGAAGCCGAGGTGAGGGAAGGCTTCACTGCTATGTTATTATATTGGTAACCACTACAGGGAACAACTTTCTACACAGATGAGAAAAATGGGTACATTGGGTGTATTGCCTTTCTTTCTTTCTTGCCATTTCTGAGTTCAGCATTGAAGCAGTAGTGTAGTAGAACTACTGGGAGGGGGAATAGACTTTGCAAGGAGAAAGGTTGTACCAGGCTATAGAGGTTTTAACTGGAAAACTTAAAGGGCTGTATTCATCTTAAATATTAAGAACTGATGGTAATTATTGATTGGAGTGAGGATCATGGTTACAAAAAAAAGGGGGTGGGGATCTAAGGTATCTAATTATTTGAGCGTGGTTAAATTCTGTGACCAACCTAGCCCATAGTTGCATGTGCTGACATCCCATTGATTTCAGTGGAACTTGAGTAAATATGGTCTGGGTTGCAGGTACTGGCTAGGACCCAAAGAGCTACTTCAGGTATGCTCAAAGGCTTGGGCATGCCAAGTGGGGGGTTTACACACACACACACACACACACCTTTCAGAAGCTCTCTGTTTCAAAGAGGGTAGCCATTTGGCATGGAGGCCCATGCTCAAAGCCTTTTTGGGTGCATGGAATTAGCACTTTGGATTGTGACCATAAGCCACATTGCCAGACAGAATTAAGCACTTATGCCATTGATTCCAGTGAGCTTAAACATGCTTTAACTTTGTACTAGATTGGAACCAATGTGTTTAGCATTAAAGGTGAACTGGATAAAAAAAAATTTATTATTTTTTTTTTTAAATGGAAGAGGGTATATGTATGAGCCTTAACCTTTCAGGATATTCGAAATCTGTTTTCTGTTAACTGAAATCAAATCCACTCTGATTATTCAGTTTGTGGGCATACTTGATATTTAAGTTGAGTTAGTGAATAGTTCATATTTTGTCAATATTTCAACTGTTTAATTTTCAGTGTTTTTTTCCCCATTTGGGACTGATAGTTTGTTATGAAAACTCTGTTGCTATGAAAACCTTTTTTAAAAATTGAACCTATGAAGTTGCCGTATGCCTTATCTAAAGTTTTACCACTGCTAAGGACCACTCCCCTAAAGGATCTGGCCCTTACTGCATGGTGGGGGGGTTGGGATTTGAACCTTAAGGGGCACAAGCTGAAGGCAATTACCACAACTAATCTACTTTGCTACAGTGATCTTTAATTAATTTACCTTCACGATGTCTCCTTAAGGTAGATCAGTGTTACTTCCATTTTACAGGTATCCAATTGCATCACATTTTACAGGCACTGAAAAGCAATTGCATGAATGACTTTTGTGCTTCTGGGATAATGTAAACATACACATCTCTGCTATGTGCAAAATACAGATGCAGGTAGACCTTGCACATCTCTTTACAGGAGTGGGGAGAGGCATGATTTCCATGGGTGAATCACTCATACATTTGCCTTTTGACATGTACAGAAACATGTGAAGGTTGTCCATGGTTGAATGGATTAGTTGTGTTTGATTGTGCTTCCTGGGCAGGTTGAAAATATAAATTAGATAGACACTGTGAAGCACTTTGCTAAGAGAAAGTGCAAATTAAGTCATTAACACAACAAGTAGTATTTTGAGAAAATCAGGCCAGAAAACTGTAGGGTCTGCAGTTCCCTGTTTACTTAATGCAGGCTGATTTCTTTAAGCTGAAAGCTGTACAACCTTGTGACCAAGAACAGGGGGGCAAAAGCAGTTTGTGAAAGTTTGGCCAGATTTCATCTGGCTGTTTCAAATCCACGTGAACTTCAACTCTTTGCAGCTCCTGGGCAGGTGTGCTGCTCTGCCCTTTCCCTGTCATGTGCTTCTCTCCAGTGATTACCATCTTGCCCTCATACTTTTGGGCCTCTGCACTTTCCAACCCTCCTTTCCTAACTGCCCCTATGTCCCTGGGCCTTCTCTTAGACCACTGCATTCTCATTTTCCAGCCCCAACCCCATCTTTTCCAGGCCCTTTTTGTTCACCTTTTTCATCGCTCAGCCAATCATTGGGGGCTGAAGAATTGCCAGCTAAACCAATCACTGCCACAGGTTTCATCATCACCACCTCAGAAATCTCTTCCTGCATTACAATATAGCAGGGCCGGCGCTACCGCTAGGCCAACTAGGCGGTTGCCTAGGGCGCGCGGCTGAAGAGGGCGCGGAAACGCTGCGCTCCTCTTCGCTGCCGCTGCGCCGCCCCCGCCAGGCCTCCGCCGCCGCTGCGCCGCCCCCGCCAGGCCTCCGCCTCCCCACCCTCCTGCCTGCCGCCGCCGCGCCTCCCCCCGCCTGCTCGCTCGCTCGCCGCTGCGCTTCCCCCCACCCACCCGCTCGCTCGCTCGCCCGCCGCTGCGCTTCCCCCCGCCCACCCACCCGCTCACTCGCTCGCCGCTGCGCCTCCCACCGCCCACCCGCTCGCTGCCGCTGCGCCTCCCACCGCCATCGCCACCCCCCCATCACCCCCCCCAACCCCCCGTCACCTACCTTCGTCGCGTCGCTTCCGGAGCCCCGCCCGCGTTGTTTTGGCGGGAGGAACCAGGGCAGAAGGGCTTAAACAGCCCTGTTGCCATGGTTTCCCCCGGCAAAAAACAGCGCGGGGGTCCCGTCGCGTCGCTTCAGGAGGAGGAGGAGGAGGCAGCAGCAGCAGCAGCCACCGCCACCGCCGCCGCAGCCAGGGCGGGGGGGAAGGTAGGTTGGTGGTGGCGGCGCAGGGTTTTTTATTTTTCTGCTTTGGAGAGGGGGGGCGCTAAATATTTTTTCGCCTGGGGCGCCAAACTGCCCTGCACCGGTCCTGCATAGACTAGCATAAATAAGTAACGTGGATCATATGATTACATAATGAAAGAGGGAGATTACATTACAGTATTAATATCATCTCTGCACAATCCATAACTGACATCAGAGGTAAACTAAAGAAAAACTCATTAAGAATGGAAGATCTGCCAGTCCAGTAACCCATCTGTCTTCAATAGTGGCCACTATCAGGTGCTTTGCATAATTTTTAAGAGGCTACAGACTGACTGACATAACCAATCCCCTGTACATCCAAGGACCTCAATGATGGGAAATTCAGGACAGATGAAAGGAAGTATTTCTTCACTCAGCACATAGTTAAATTATGGAATTCGCTATCACAAGATGTAATGATGGCAACCAGTTTGTACAGCTTTAAAGGGGGAATTAGACAAATTCATGGAGGATAAGGCTATCAGTGGCTACTAGTCATGATGGCTCAATACTGTACCAGTTTCTGGGGAACATGAGCAGGAGGGTACTGTTGCACTCATGTCCTGCTGGGGAGCTTGACATAGACATCTGCTTGGCCACCGAGGAAACAGAATGCTGGACTAACTAGGCCTTTGGTCTGATCTAGCATAGCTCTTCTTATGGTCTTTAGCTCTGACAATCGTTTTTGAAATTCATTCCATGTGCAAGCTTAAACATCACTGGAGTGATCTTTGATCCAGAATACCCAATATATTCAGAGGGCTGCAAATTCATACATGATTATGATGCAAATTCTTATATGGTTATGAACCACCTATGTTAATCCTGTCCATTTCAGATGTTTCCATTCTTTCTTTCAGGATGATGAAAATCCTAAATCGCCTGGACAAGTCTATGACATTCTTTGACTATTTTACCAGCCGTTCTTGGGAATGGACTTCAGACAATATGAGCATGTTAATGAACCAGCTCAGTCCAAAAGACAAGAAAGTAAGCATCTTACTAAACCAAAGTACAGACCCCATCAGTATAACAATTCTCAACTGTGGCGTGAGTTGTTTCTTTCAGCACTGGAGGGGAAAAAATCAAATTTCTGGTAGGGATGGCACCAAATTCCACCACAACCAAAACCGGGGCTTGGTTTTGGGTGGAGTGATTTCCAAAAAACACATCTGCCAATAACATGTGAAGCCTAGCACATTCTGTGAACACCTCAAGCCATGCTGGCCTCTCTGTCTATTCTTGGAAGCTTCAGGAATGCACTGTTACTGGGAGCTGGACTTGTGATAGGGCAGGCTAGAAATTTAATCAATGATGATAAATGTGACATTTGCATCAGCAAATCAAACATTTTATAGCGGGTGAGTACAATAACACAAAAAATCCCAACTTCAAGTATAAGATGATGGGATCTGAGCTAGCAGTAACTGACCAAAAAAAGAGATCTTGGGGTTGTGGTCAGCTGGATGAAAATGTCAACCCAATGTGTGGCTGCTGTGAAAAAGGCAAATTGCCTGTTAGGCATTAATTAGGAAAGGAATTGCAAATAAAACTGCCAATATCATACTTCCCTTATACAAAACTATGGTGCAACCACACTTAGAATACCGTGTACAGTTTTGGTCACCACACCTAAAAAAGGATATTGTAGAGTTGGAAAAAGTGCAGAAAGGGGCAACTAAAATGATCAAGGGGCTGGAGCAACTCCCCACGAGGAAAGGTTACAGCAGCTGGGATTGTTTAGCTTAGAAAAAAGGCAAGTGAGGAGAGACATGATAGAGGTGTACAAAATTATGCACAGTGTGGAGAAAGTGGACAGGGAGACATTTTTCTCCCTCTCTTATGATACTAGAACCAAAAGGGGTCATCCCATGAAGCTGATTGGTGGGAGATTCAGGACAGATAAAAGGAAGTACATCTTCACATAGGACATAGTTAAACTATGGAATTCACCTCCACATGATGTATTTACGGCCACCAATTTTGGAGGGCTTTAAAAGGGGATCGGACAAATTCATGGAGGAGAAGGCTATCAATGACTACTGGTTGGCTATATGCTCCCTCTATTATCAGAGGCTATATGCCTATGTACCCCAGCTGCTGGGGAATGTGGACAGGAGGGTGCAGTTGCACTCATGTCCTGCTTGTGAGTTTCCCGTGGGCAGCTGGTTGACCACTGTGTGAACAGAATGCTGGACTACATGGACCCTTGATCTGATCCTGCATGGCTCTTCTTATTTCTTACGTTCTAATACTAGCAATGATTTTTAATGCCTTAGAGTTCTGTATCAAATTTCTGATATTTAACTGCAAATACATTTTGAATATCACTTATATTTGTTACTCTATCATATTCTGATCATTCAGCATATTTGGCAGTCTATCTAGTAACCACTGTATTATTAAAAAATTAGTTATATACCCCTTATTATATATACAGTATTTGCTAATATTCTTACTAGTATTATGTTATTAACTATAATATCTGAGCAATAATTAATTCTTTAATGAATATTTTTTATTTACGGTCTACCGACCACACCAATGCATAAAACAATACAAACAAGAGACACCAGCTCTTAATTATACACTCAAATAAAAACCTAGAAAATAAAAACAGAATCAGACAAGCATAGGTCTAGTCACAATAGCAATATTCAATTCTTTAATATTCAAAATTAATTCTTTAATTAGTATATTATTCATAGATTAATATACCAATTAAGAAAAAATAATTGAGAACAATAGAAGACAAAAACCCTTCTCAACCAAACATTCCAATTCTAAAAAATACTTACACTAATTCTCATATTTTACCATTACAATTCATTCAAGTTGAGTATGCAAGACAATTTATATATAACAAGATGTCCTCCACCAGCCTGCTCATGTACGTACTTTCATTCAATTCCTTGTCATTTATGGCTTCCAGGCTGGATAATAACCACTTAACATTTAAATTAGGTGTATGTACCGCAAGATTCAGTTCATACCCCGATTCATTGATTCAAAAAACAGCCTGATTCATCTTGGACTATTTCAGGGGCTGCCCAATTCAAGTTGGGGCCAAATCTAAAGTAAGATGCAGATATTTGGATATCTAAAGCTTTATGCCGCCCATTGACTATCAACTCGGAAAGTCTATACATTTCTTTCTTTTAACAAAATTGGATTAAATATTCAGGGCATTGTACTTTGGAGGGGAGGAAGCTTGCCAGATTTCAGACAAATAGCTGTAAAGGGGTGGGTGGGTTGTGCTATGCTCCTTTAAATTTTGATTTAAAAAATAAACCAGAAAAGGTCCTATAACTTGCGGGGGGGGGGGGTAAATGAAATTTGCAGGCATAGTTGCTTCTATTGTGGGGATAATGCCTGCCAAATTTCAGATAGGAGCTTTGTACAATTTGGTACAAATTCTTTTGGTAAAAGAAAAAGGTTTGCTGATCCCTTCTATTCTTTGGTGAATTGTTTGTATGAAAATAGCAGATGTTGTAGCCGTGCCCCTTGATAAGAAACCTGCCAAATTACAAAAAGATAGGTATAATTTCAAGAATTTGAAATTATGGAAGAAGAAGAATCCCAAACCTGGTTGACTCTGCGAGTAAAGTTCTTTTAAATACTATGGACAACATTTTGAGGGTTTTCTGGGGTGGTCTGCTCATCTCTATTTTGAAGTTGAACATAAAGGAAGAATAAGACACCTAGTTGACCCTGCAATGTGGTTGCCCCCATGAAATTGTTTCAGGATGACAGTTCTGCCTGCTGCCAATGGCTCCAACTCCAGTCCACACAGGCACCCACCAGTGTTCTGTGAGGGACAGGAGTTGAGTTAATGCAGTATTAGAGTAGCTAAGTGGGCAGAGGATGGAGGGTGGGGAGCAGCGCCACCCAGTGGCTTTGCTACTCGTGCACACGGTCCCTGTACTTCAGGCAGAACTCCATGCTAGAGCAGCAAAGTGTTTCACGATTCAGAGTTCAGTTCCTGCACTGTAAGAGCAGCTGAGTGGACAGAGGATGGAGGCAGGTGGGCAGCAGCAGGTGAGGCTGAGAAATTTGAGGCGTCATACTGGAGCAAAAAGTCTTCCAATAACTTGGCTTCTACTGCAGAACTAGTGTTTTCAGAGCTTGACCCTGGAGAGGAAAGGAGCATTTGAACTGAAGGGTGAGGGCTGTACTTTCAAATAATCCAACTGATCTACAACTCTTATATCTGTCTTCACTCTTTATTATATGGTTTTGTTTGATATAAAGTTCAATATCGCTTCAGGAACTGAAGGAGTTGCTCCACCCTATCTGTAGTATGGCACTGATACTGTTCCTTATTCCTGTTTCCAGTTATACTTTTTCGATGTCTGTCAGCTACATTGGTCAGAATACATAGAAAATTACTGCGTAGGAGCAAAGAAATATCTGCTGAATGAAGACATGTCTAGAATTCCTGAAGCAAAGCAGCACATAAAAAAGTAAGGCATGCATAATCTTTTATGGATACTTTAGCAGTATGAGAACAGACCGCTTTCCGTGAGTGAAAACTCCATTTGAAATAAATAGAGAGAATTCTTGCTTTATAGCAGGCTTCTGCGATATGGTACACTCCCCATGCTCCCATGGGGCATGCTGGGAGTTGTAGGCCAAAAACATCTGGGGACCCAAGGCTGGAGAACACTGATCTAGACTACAACTCCCATCAGCCTCAGCCAGCATGCCCACTGACCAGGGATGCTGGGGGTTGTAGTCCAAAACATCTGGGAGGCACCAGGTTGAAGAAGACTGCATTATAGGTATATGTCTGTGTGTACATGTGTGGAGTAGAAAGCAAAGCAAGCTTAAATACATGTTAACGTGAGATATTAGTGTTTTCTAGTGCAATGGTTTTCAAACTTCCTACCTTCAATGAACCCTTTCTGTGTCAACTTATCCCCCAAGGATCCCCTTTGTGTCTGCCAGTCTCCTGCACCTGCACATTGCAGCGGGATAGTAATGTTGGGTGAACTAACTTTCAGGATTGTTTGTCTGCCATTACCGATCTAATGCAAAATCCATGCTAAGCTTTTGAGGAATACAGGCTTCCTCAGAACACAATCCGAGAATCAATGATTTAGCCCAGGGGTTGTTACACCGAGGTCCAAAGATCGCCAGTGGTTCCTGGTGCACTTTGATGTGCTCCCTGAGATTACAACTAAAGAACATTTCTGAAGACCTGGAATTTTCTGCCTTACAGTGAAGAGCTTAAAAAGAGTTTAAAAAGCGGCTTGCCTCGTCAGCAATCCAAGCTGCCATGGAAACTTGAGAGAAATCTCCAACTCCCCACATGTGCACATACAGCTTCATTGGACAGCAACCACAGAAAGCAAAAGCAACAGTTGAGTCTTCATCTGGAAGACCTTCAGCTGTCCTCCCGCTTGGTCACTGTAAGGTAGTGTTCTCCAACCTGCTGGGGCATGCTGGGAGTTGTAGGCCAAAAACATCTGGGGACCCAAGGTTGGAGAGCTCTGCTGTAAGGGAAGAAAATATGATGGCCTGCAAAGAACAGGCAGATCAGAAGAATGATCCTTGGTATAACAAAGTTTCTCGTCTATCCTATGTAGGATTATTGATTGGGTAGCCCAGTTAATTCAAAAGCAATATCTGATTGAATGATTCTTGCATAGCAGGAGTGGTGTGGCTGCTGGTCCCGTTATTCCATCTCACACCACTCTAGAATTCAGCAACAACCCATGGAAGGTGCAAGCTGATACTGGTATGCCTCTTCCCATGTGATCCCAGCCCTCCCACATGGTTTTCCAACATAACTGGAGTGTTTAGAGTGGAACCACTGGGGAGCAGCAATCACACCAGTCCCATGACTTAGGAATCAAACATAGTGGCATGAAACAAGATGGGGAGCTGCCCACTTTCTGTCACTGGAGAATTCTGTTGATCTATTTGTGCATTATCTGTAATAACTGTTTGACACACACACCCCAAGCTGATGTTTCAGCTACTCTTCTTTCTCTTTTCTTCTTTCAGACTAAGGTATATTCAGTATGTACTCAAAACCACCTTTCTCGTGATCATCTGGCGCATATTCATTGCAAGATCACAAATGGCTCGGAACATATGGTACTTCGTGGTGAACCTCTGCTACAAGTTCCTTAACTACTTCAGAGCTTCCAGCACCCTCCGGCATTGAAAATACCTACGGTATCTGGTTATCGACCACCATCTCATGGAAGGACCTCCATCTCCTCCAAACAACAACTGTAGAAGTTGCAGCTTGAAAGTAGCAGGGTGTCTCTTAATTGCTGCCGAGTTCCACATACATCATTATAGGCTCGTTGCTTTCATTTCTTTCTTTCTTTCTTTCTTTCTTTCTTCTTTTTTTGTTTTTTTTTGGGGGGGGGTTGTTTTGGTTTGCTAATGCTTTAATGAACCACCCTCTTCCCTCTCTAAGTCCACCAGTTTAAATACCAAAGCCATAGCTGAGGATTTGGACACAGGTTATTTTGGAACATCCCCCCCCCCCCCAATGAAGTGCTGTGAGAAACCAAAGCTGCCGTCTTTCACCTTCAGTATAAAGAACTAATATTCTGTCCCTATATGAACAGAAATATTCCTATTCTTCCTATACCCTAAATGAAACATGAAAATTGACAAGGGAAATTACACAACAAGAAACTGAGAGGGTAACTAGAGGTATATTTTGCAAGATCCTTTATAGTTGAATTGAGACCGTTTGGGTGGTGGTGGGTAAATATTTTATATTTTAGATGTGGTTCAGGGGCCTGCCTCACTCAGAATGAAGATGAAACTGAGAAAATGAAATCCATAGAAGAATGACGGATGAGTTTAGTTTTTACTCTCCCTTCCATTGTACACACACAGATTTAAGTACTGTTTCAAAGTACGCGCGCACACACACACACACACACACACACACACGGTATGTCTCTCCCACAGACTTAAACTGATTTTATAGTTGAACCCTAGAAAATGTATTCTGTTAAGGGACCCCCTCACAGAACTATGAGTCCCCTCTGATTCTCAAAATGTTCAACATACAATTTCCAGGATTCTTCTGCAGAGGCCATGATGGTTAAACTGGTATAAACCTGATTCATTTGTGGTATAACTGTGCCCATGTGTACACACACACACACACACACACACACACACGTCACTTTACTATGAAATTAAAGGGCCTTTCCTGTCCTATAAACTGATTATTAAGACAATGATCTGCAGCTATTGTTCAGGTGCAGAAATATTTCATTTTCCAGAACTCGAACTACAGTATATTTTTAGCGTAGAAAATTTTTCCCATGGCTTGCAGGGCCATTGTAATTTGGACAACTGTTTTTGCAAATGCATAAATAGTGTAGACAGTGGCAGCCTCAAGACTAAGTCTGGAGAAGCCCCTTATTGGGAGTGGATCAGATGTAGTGGAAGTCTCCGTATTAATGCCTTGAGAACTAGTGTTGTATAATGGTTAAGGCCAAAATGAGAAACCAAAAGGAGAGAGGCAGAGCCTCAAGAGGAGGCCGGGAAAGCAGCTCAACACATTTCAGTGTGCTGCATTCTTCAAGGGCATTTCGTTTTCCTTGTGGTGCTTCACTCAAAACACGTAGGGTTTGAGACTACTTATTTTAAACGAAAGGCCACATCAGTTAGAATAGAAAGGTTTTTGGTGGTTTTGTTTTGTTTTGCCCCTGAAGGTGGTGATATGCTGAAATACATCGAGCTATTCTAATTTTCAGTAAATCTTTTCATTCCCAGAATCATCTTGAGGCACTGCCTCCCTCCTTTTTGTTTTCCATTGCCATTGGAACTGTCTTCTCTTTTTGCCTGCTGAGGCTAAAACTATGCATTACATGAAAACAGATGGCTGCTGCTGGAAATAGCAGCCATGGACTTAATTCTCCCCTCTCCCCAATAAGCTTTAAGGCTACTTATTCATATTCCAGCATAATAACCGTGTGTGTTTTGCCCCTCTACGGGCCTTCTCTACATGAGGCATTTATTGTGCACTCGTGCACTCACGGAAGTTTTCGGGTCCTTTATACGATGTTGTCCTCCTCCAGGGCCTCTCCTGTGTTTTCCAGACATTTTCACAGCTTTTTTTAGACCGAGGAAAGTGCAGTATTATCCTGGATGCCACCATGATTCGCTATCCGAAGCCTCATGTATATTCGTGGTTGTGTAACAGAACATATAGGAACATATAGAAAGGCAGAGAAGGAAAAAAACCAGGGAAAAAACCTCGTGTAAAGGATACTCTCTCCCGCATAGAAAACAGAAGCAGCAGCCTTGGTAAAGTGCTAGGTTAAACGCCTCATGTAGAGAAGCCTTACAGCATTGGGTTGCCATCAGAGAATGCACAGCATAATGTCATGGCAAGTAAGTTCTAGTACGTTTTAGGAGGGAGGGAGTACCTATTTATGGTGGCAGTCATGTGCTGACTGTAAGATAACATTCTGGCCTAAAAGCCTGCCTAGGAAATCTCTGTTCTCCATTTTTATGCCCATTATTAAGTTCATTGATAATAAACTTTGGCAGAATTGTTTATTGTATGTGAATTAGCAAATGCCCATTATTATGATGTGGGGTATTATGTGGAGGGAAAAGGTGGTATATTGCAAATACCCATAGGATGCCTGCAATGCATCTCTCTCTCTGTTTTACACACAGACATTTTGTACCACCCTGCAAGGTCTGGTTTCAGTGATAGCAAGACTAGCAGCAGTTGGGGGTTGGGGAGAGAGAATGAATGAGTACAAGAAGCATGCTGGTTTCCAGAGTTCCCAAATGAGTTTCAAATATAAATCTTTTTCTTCATGGAAAAACATAAGTTAAGAAACATCCCATTTCCCGGGAGGAATAATTCTTTTAAAAACCCATAAATTTTGTGCATGATGGAACCTATAGCAGACCCTGGACATATCACATTAGATCCTAGTGCCTTTCAACTGCAAAACATCTCTCACCAATCATTCTAATTTGAATTTATTATCAAATTTTGTTTGTAAGACCTGTGCTGAATATCTTGCATTTCACTATTCACTTCAAAATTACTACATTTGACACAGCCAGATAGATTATTGGGGGGGGGGGCATAATCTCCTTGAAAATCTGCATTGTTTCAATACTGTTTGGCACCTTCTATTCCCCAAATGATTATGCTTCTCCGTTCCATTTTACTTTGTCATTTTTGCCCTCGGCGGCCATGCTTGCATGTCATGCTAAGCCACCCTGCAAATAAGCTACAGGCTCATCATGGCTTGTTCTCCCCCTCCTTCCTCCTCGGTTCTCCAGCAGGTATCCCAATGCATGGCAGAACCCGTCTTGTCTCTCCCTGCCCACTCTGATCGCTACAACCTTAACGTTCACTGTTATTTTTTTTAAAAAAAAAATTCAGAGCCTGAAAAATATGCAGTTGGGGTCATTTTTTTCCCCCAACCCCAGAAAATTGTGCAGTTGTATTGGTTATTTTATTTTTCTGGTGTGTCTTCCACAAGTGCTGTCATCACAGCTGTCTGATATGAGTAGTCTTGCCTGGTCAATTTCCTTGTCTGTTTTGGCTGTCAACAGTAGTAGCAAAATAGATTAGGTAACTGTGGAGCTTTTGGGGGCTCCTGCATGCATGCAGGAACACACACACACACACACACACACACACACACACACACGCCTCCTCATGTGTAAACCAAGTGGGGGCTGGGAGGAAACGAAAGCCTCGGATGGAATGGGTGGCGCCTAGACGCCTAGAGAAGATGGCCTGGGGCTGTCATATGTAGATGGTTCGAGCCATAAGTCATGAGTTCCCTTCCCCCTGCCTGGCCAGGTGAAGTTCAATTTGATTGGCTGAAGGCAGGAAAGCTACAGAAAGGGGGAGGGGGAAGAGCTATTTCCCCACGTGTAGCCTTTGTATCTTTGTCTTAGTCTTTTTGGTAGTGTGCCTGGTTGGAGCCATGGCAGTGCGCCAGCGAGGGGCCCAAGCCTTTAGGGGGGCCCCTCAGGAACCGACCCCAGGCAGCTCCTGGTAAAATTAGCTGGTTTGAGGGCTCTAGGGAAAGGCAAGCCTTGTGGGAGTTTTACCCATCTCTGACCTGCGGGTAGATGGAGTAGTTCCTCGGGTGGCAGGGCTGTGCTGGATCTAACCCTGGAAGAAGATTGACCCTCAGGTAACAGGTGTGTGCCTGAGAGATCTTAAGGAATCAGGTTTTCTTGTTTTGCAGCTTTACTGTGTACTAAAGTGTCTCTCTCTTTATTTTGTGTGCTTCTCTCATTTCCCTAATCTTGTTGTAAGATGCTACCAGAATAAACCTGTTTGGTTTTACCCCACATGGGTTTTGTAGTACTCTGTGAGTTCAGTATCTAAATCCAGGTTACAGAATTGAAGGCGAGTCCCTAAACAGAGATCCAAGTAGGATTGCAGACAGCTGAGGCTGGCAATCTGGTACCTTGAGATCTCAGGGGGTCTTGGTTCCTTTGAGGTAGGAAAGGGTGGGGGTGTGGCGGGCCAGCCAGCCCCCCCCCTTCCTCCACAATAACATACATGGAAATTGACAAGGTGAGACTGTATACAGTCATGCCTTGGATTGAGAGCATAATTCGTTCCGGAAACGTGCTTGTAATCCAAAACACTCTTATATCAAAACGAAATCCCCCCCAAAAAAATTTGTACAGAGATTTTTAATTTAAGCCGTACTACAGTACTTGTATTGCAAGACGTCGCTTGTATATCAAGTAAAAAAAAGAATTAAATAAATATTTAAAAATTTGCTTGTCTTGCAAAACGCTCTCAAACCAAGTTACTTGCAATCCAAGGCATGACTGTATAGGGCGGCTAATTTGTGCACAGCTCACAGGGTCCAATTGCCGAGTTGTCAATTGAAAAGCACCGAAAAGGGGGAGTAAGGGGCAAAGGAAGCTGCACCAAAAGTGGGGAGGATTACACTTAGCAATGTAATCCTTTCGATTTTAAGTGTTGAACTGGCACTTCTCCATGCCCTCCACCTTTTCAACACTTCCCTTTCTGGAGTGTGATCTGGAGACTCAGAGGAGATATTAATTCCTCCCTTTTTGTGGCTCCTTTTCAAAGTATTTACTGCTGCAGTTACAGTGGCCCCCTGACAATTATTTTAAAAAATGCAGAAATATATGCAAATTTAATGGCTGGGAAGTAAATGGAGGGGAAATTTGCACCAATTTAAGGGCTGGGAAGTAAATGGAGGGGAAATGTACGCACTTGCTGTAACTGCTCCATTACAGTAGGTGCAAAAATTTCCCCGCCATTCACTTCCCAGCCATTCAATTTGTGTCTATTTCCCAGTGCAAAAAATTGTGCAAATATTCCCGACAGTTTTTTTTTAAAAAAACTCTTACAGGTGGCAGAATGGAACGGAGTGAATGGGGCACCAGCACTAGCGTTATTTACACCCGTGCGCCCCCATGAAGCCCCATTCACTTCATCCCATTCAGCCACCTTCGGGGGGGGGGGGTTCTTAGAACTGTCAGGGAATCTCAGTGACCGCAGCAGTAAGTGCTCCAAAAATGAGCCTCAAAAAGGGCGGGAGGGAGCCAATATCCCTCCTTGCTGGAGTAGCTGGAGACTCGGGGAAGTGTTGAAATGGAGGACACGGAAAAGTGTCAGTTCAGCCCTTAAAATCAAGAGGATTAAATTGATAAGTGAGAGATATTACTCCCCCCCCCTCTTTTGGTGCACTTTCTTTGCCACTCCTCCCCCCTTTTTCAGTGCTTTTCAGTTGACAATTCTGCAGTTAGAGCCTGGCAACTGTGTACAAATTAACCTATATGCAGCCTCCCCTTGTCAATGTCCATGTATGTTATCTACTTCACTACTCCCTTTGACAGCTGAAATATACAAGGAAATTGACATATTGGATAACCATAAAAGTGCCCTTGCGAAAGACAGACAAAAAATAATTTTTAAAAATACTGACACATTTGCACAATTTTCTGGAGTCGATTTTTTTTTAAAGTGTGGTGAACCAGTGATGGTCACTCCAAGGTGCCGCTTGGGCAGCAGTGGAGGAGCTGTCACCGGTGGTGGCAAGGGCAAGAGCACAAAGAGCGGCAGGGTTTTTTGCCGCTTTTGCCGAGTGGCTCACTAGCCGATCCCCACAACCAACGAAGAAATTGCTCTCCCAGGTTTGGACGAGATGACAACCCATTGTGGATTGAACAAAAAGCCACCCTGCAGGAAGCGGTCTAAGTTCAGATGATACAACATGACAACCCATCGTGGCTAGTTAGCCATGATGGGTTGCCGTGTCATGCAAACCCAGTCACTTTAGCCTCATTGCCCACTCTTCCACGTGCAACGCTTGGTTCTGGTGATCCACATGATTTTGTTTATGGACATTGTGATGGCACCAAATAACTTTGAAGCAATACAAATATGTTTGCAACCAAGTATAAAAAATGGCAGAAAGTGGGACATGCTTTTCAACACAAAATGTAAACAAAACAAGGCAAGTAGTTTAGTCTCGGCAGTACTTTTCAGTGGTAGTCTTATTTTAATATAAGTTTACAATGACACAGAGGATATTTGCATTTAATCTGGAAGGCCCAGTGGCCTACTAGACTGCTTGTGAAAAAGAGGCACCACCTACAAAATCAGTCAATTTGAGCCTTTGATACAACACTGCATTTTCGCTAACAATTTAGCATCCCTGAGTAAAGTTTGTCATGAATAGCTTCTGGTTTGAACTTGTATGCATAACTAAACTGATCTTCCCAAAAATGAGATTGATCTATTACATGCAGACCAAATACCACTCTATTCCTTGCATTTAAAATACTGCCGAAGAAGTCTGACTGTAATGAGCATTTTGGCTATGTCTTTGGTTGGAACTTTTCTCTCTAAAAGAAAATGGAATGCCTAACACAATGCAAGTCAGTCTGTTAGTGTGCCCTTAACAAACATTCTAATCAAACCACATGCTCTTGAGAATGGTTTTGTTCATGTTAAGTTTTCACACTGCTGTTTCTAAGAAGGAGCTAGAGTGCATGTCTTTAAGTGTATACATGCACGTATATGCATTTGTATGTTTTCAGTATCAATTCATCTCATATAACCTACTGAAATGTTGTGAACTCTGACCTTTCCAAAATGCCAGTTCCTATGGAATCTTAAGAGGTTAGCAGTACTAAATGATCAAAGAAAAGAAAGTTATCAGGAAGTCTTAAATCATCCGTATGCATCTGGAAGAGGTGGAAGAACGTGCTTTGGGAGGGTTTTGTTTTGGTTTTTTAAAGAAATCTTGCAACCTCGTGATTTAATAAAAGCAGTGTTTTTCAAAATTCCTATCCTCAAGAAAACCTTCCCACATCAACATCTGCCATGGAGTGCTGCAGAACATCCTTGGGCATAGTCTAGAGTGCACACAGTTCATGTAGGATGCTGACCAAGCCCTTTAGGCCTCACTGTCACCCTGTGTGAACCAAGAGTGCAATTCCAACACACTGCTGCAACTAAATATTGCAGGGGAATATTGGCAGTAGCAGGCAAACTGTCATTCAGGGAAGCTTGTCCACCATTGTTGATCTCATTTAAAAACACCAGGGCTCCCTGGCACACAGCTTGAAAACCACTGGATTAAAGCATGCTTCTGCTTCAGTATCTGAACTGCCTAAAACAAGGATGAATTAGAACCTGATAGCACAAGAAAGGAAACATATCATATTCCCAGCATGGTGCTAAATCTTGGCAAGAACAAAGTGAAACCTTAGGACAATACACATACCTTTATACTACGTGTTGAAGTTTAACCAAAACAAGGTGTTCCATCCCATTTCCTGTTGTAAAGAAACTGATTTTCATATGTTCAAAAGTTTGATATGGACAATGACAATGTTTAGAATCCACTTCTTCATTGATGTGTAATCATGATGATAAGATGAGGGCACTTTGTAGCAGAATGCTTGTTTTCCCACTGCCCAAAGTTTGTAAAGTGAAATCAATCTTTCTATACATTTATTATGTACAAGGCAACTCACTGCTATTACAGCTAAAAATCAGGGTGTTCTATTTGAGAGCCCTTGTATTGGATGAATTGTAAAAGAAAAGGGTGTGAGAAGCTCAGCAAACTTACTAACCTGAAATTAATGTTATTTTCAGCATTTAATAAACAATATTTTTAAAAGGCTGTCCCAAAGCATTGGCCTACTAATGTTACCCAGGAAAGATCCTTCCCAGGCATGTCAACATGTCCTGTCTCATCTGAATCTGAAAAATACACCCACAGAGGAGATCTAGCTACAAATGTCATAGATCATAGAGTTGGAAGGGTCCTACAAGGCCACCAAGTCCAACCCCCTGCTCAATGCAGGAAATTAGAGGAGGGGTCTCCCATCCAAGTAATAACCAGGCCTGACCCTGCTTAGCTTTCCATGCTCAGACAAACAGCCGGCACAAGCCACCGGCCTGTATACCCACAATCCCTGTACTGCCCAATAGCCAAAGCTCATTTGTGCACCATTTAGGAAGTTGGCAGCTAAGTTGGCTGGCAAACCACCAGCTAAGCTATAGATTTACCCTATAGTCATGGGTAAGTCACTCCCTCTTTTGGAAATAAATAATTATGAAAGCCAGTTCATAATATTCCCTTTCCTTATATTCTGTCACATTTTCCTTGTAGTATTCAAGCTGCATTTACCTTGTCATAATGACGGTCATGTTGTTAGTGAATAATTTTGACAGGTAAACTTATCTTTACGACAACCTAAATACACAGTCTGATCACATGTATGTTTACTTGGAAGTAAGTCCCATTTAACTCTGCAGGGCGTACTTCCACGTAAGTGTATGTAGCATCTCAATACACCTTGCTTCTGAGTAGCACTGGACTGCAAAAGTTATGCAGAGATGACTCAGGCAGCTGACACAATCATGCCCAAGCACCTTCTCCCTCTGAGCAGAGCCTGGTCAGCTCCTGGTTATACCCCTGAGCTGAGGACAATTAAGCAAGAGGGAAAACAGCTAGCCTAGAACGCAGGTGGAGGAAAACTCGCGCCAAGTCTGACCGAACACAGGTTAGAGCTCAATATCGAGCCTTCTCTGTGACGGCAAGGGTGGCAAAGAGAGAGTCCTTTTCCACCACCATTGCATCTTCTCAGTATTGTCCAGTGGAGCCTTTCCATGCAGTTTGTGGCCTGCTACAATCTGGGCCAGGAAGAAAAATGGTGGAACCCTTGGTAGCACGCTGTGACAAGTTTGCGCAGCACTTTGAGGATAAAGTTGCTCAAATCCATCATGAATTGGACACAATTCAGTTCCATTAGTAGAGGTGCCCAGAGCACCATCTGGCCCAGTTTTATTGGATGAGTTTCAGTTACTGAGGCCTGAGGATGCGGACAAGGTGCTTGGCCAAGTCCGGTCAACCACCTGTGTGCTTAGAATCATAGAATAGTAGAGATGGAAGGGGCCTATAAGGCCACTTAGTCCAACCCCCTGCCCAATGTAGGAATCCAAGTGAAAGCATCCCTGACAGATGGCTGTCCAGCTGCTTGACCCTTGCCCTTTGTGGCTTATTACATCTAATAGGGGATATCCAGCTGCATCCAGGAGGTTGTAAATTCCTTGAGGGGGAATGGCGCTGAAGACACTGAAAAAAGGAAAATTCCTCAGAGTGCTAAAGACTAAAGTAAACTAATATGAAAACGTCACAGAGCAAATTCCAGATGTGCCCACTAGACTAGCCCAAAAAGGTTGGAGACTCCTGCTGTTGGTGAAGGCACAGTGATGGATTAGAGGGGTGCTCTGTGAGAACTTCTTCCTTGCACTCACTTTGTCATGCAGCTTGACCAGAGCTGCCCTGATTGCTCAAGGCAAAAGTACCTCTACACTTCACAGAAGTATTATGGTGAGAAGCATGTACAATCTCTCTCTCACACACATGCACACACACTTAGATGTACTGAACTGAGCCTTGTTAAATTCCTAAAAGTAAACGGAATTGTTCTACGTTAGAGCTTGTATCTCTGAGGGTGTTGTTAACTTTTACAGCTGCAGTCCTAAACATACTTGGACAGAAGTCCTGTTGAAATCCATAGGGCTTATGTCAAAGTAAACTTATTTTCCATTAGTTGCTTTAGCAGCAGTATTTTAGCTGCCCTTTACTGATTCTCCTCCATTCAGAGCTTTCTCTAAAAGGATGCTCCAGCTGTTTAGAGAGTGTTCAGTGACAGAACCCAGTGGCAGCAGAGGGGAGAGCAGCTAACAGTAGGCAGAGCAAAGGAGCTGCAGTAGGCGGAACAAAGGCAGAAACCCATTGCACACAAAAGGGAAACTAAGGCAAATTAACTTTAAGAACATGCCTGCAAAGCAGACTGAAAAACGGGGGAAAGAAAAAATTGGGGAAGGGGGGGAGAAATATACCGGTAGACGGGAAATAGCAAGGGTTAGAGGCTCCTGGGACAGCCTACAGCAGTGTTCTCCAACCTTGGGTCCCCAGACGTTTTTGGCCTACAACTCCCAGCAAAAACATCTGGGGACCCAAGGTTGGAGAACACTGGCCTACAGACACCCCGACCACTCCCACACACCCAGAAAAAAGAGAAAATTAAGACAAAACATAAAAAGTAGGGGGGGAATAGCATGGGGCTGGGAGCTCTAGGGACTAGAGTGACATTGGCGGAAAACTTGGAACTTGTTCGATCAAACACAGCTAGAGCTCATTTGAAAGCCTACTCTAGGAAACGTCCCACTCATTTCATCACCAGCAGTGCCCTGGAAAACCAGGGGGCTTGTTGTTGGGCCCCACTCTGTGGGAGAGGACACTCGGGAGCAATCATGTCAACCGCATGGGCCATTTCTCCATTCCAGAGATCAACCAGGGCTTCAACAGAATTGCCTGCTAAAGTGACAGGAAAATCCCCAAGAGCTATCAGAAAACCATCTAGATCCATCACTCTCCTGAGGCAGACCATCTTAATTGGCCCCCAGCCCCTGCAGAGGCTCCAATCCCAGCAAGTATAACTCCCATCAGGTAGTAATCACTCCATGACAACAGAACTATAGAAAGTACCTCCTCCATCACCATCATCCCACCCTACACAGAAAACCAGATCCAAAATAGGTGTGATACTAATTGGGAAAGAGCCACGGAGACCATGAAGTCCTGAGCCACTCCCAACAAAGTAGCCTCAGCATGTATGCTGAAGTCCCCCAGCACAACAAGCTGTGGAAACTCCAGCACCAACCCCGAGACCACCTCAGCTAGCTCAGGAAGGGAGACTGTTGAGCAGTAGGGTTGGTCGCTGCTAGGAAAGAATCCCTATTCTGTCCCCACCTTCAGATACACACACTTGAAACTGGAAGACTATGGGATGGGGCACCTGGACAGGGGGAGATAGAATCATGATAGACCAGTGTGACTCCACCTCCCTGCCCCCCAGGTCTTGCCTGTTGCAACACTGAGAAGAACCCAGGTGGGTAAAGCTGGGAAAGATTTACTCCCGCAGTCTCATCAAACCAGGTCTCTGTGATACAGGCCAGGTTGGCACACTCACCCAGAATCAAGTCCTGAATGGCAGTTGTTTTCCCATTCACCGACCTGGCATTCAGCAGCAGTACCTTCAACCCAGGACAACTGTCACCAGAGCTACTCAGGCTCTCTGATATGGAAGACAGCTTGGGAGCAACCAACACCTTGTTATGCTCCCCACCCCCCAGAACGACTCAGCTGCCTCCCACCACCACATCTCCTTCTGTCCTCTCCTGTTCCAGCGACCACTGTTCCCCTCCACCTCTCTGTACCTTTTTAAACACATGTCCCCACCAGCAGACAATAATTGTAGGCCTAATAATATATACAGCAAACAGGCAGATGTACAAGCAATCCCATCCCTCCTCCCAGGGGATCATTCAAAAGGATCTAGATGGTGATTCCTATGGTGATTCCTATTTCGGTGGGGCTCCTTATTTATTGCAGCTTTCATTTGGAGCTTTATAGGAGATATCCATGGTTCCGAACTCCATCCACAAAATAGCATCGTGGATAGCTCCTATAAAGCTGCAAATAACACCAAAATAGGAGTCACCAGGCTCCCCTGCCTCCTCCCCTCTATCCAACAGACTGGGTAGCCCTCACCCTTGTTCACCCCCCAAGTGGCTCCCCCAAAATGGCAAACCCCTTTGAATATGCAGATTATTCAACAAAATATAATCTGATATAATATTATAGAACCCTGTGGGACATGAAGGATCTGAAAAAACTAAGAATATAGAAGACATATTTTTTTATTGCCAGTAGGCTCTGGAAGTTATGTTTGGTGGTAATCAATTCTGCCTAAAGGATGTGTTTAGCGATCCTTCCCTGTTGTCCATATTCTTCAGATACCCAGAGCCACAGAGCAATTTGTAACATATCAAGAAGTACGGGTAGCACTGTTTTCTGTTAAGTATCACAAAGATCCTGGGGCTCTCCATGTTGTCAACACATGATTCATAGGTCTCCTGGGCAGGCAGAAGTTTCTTGGTCTGACGGTAATGCTCTTCTCCAGAGATATGGTTGCCCACCAGGACTTTGGTGAGAAACATGTATCGTAGCCTGTCCTTGTCTGGCAGGGTATATCTGTGTGCCTGCTCTGCATCCACATGGAAGTAGATGCCTTGGCCATAGATGGGGGTAAATAATCCTGAAAGACAGGGGTCAAAGTTCATTCTGCAGATGGGGCCAGTCCTTTCAGCCCACGTGCCATAGAACAGATGTTTCTCTAGCCGGTGCTTTTTCATTCCTGAAAGGCCTTCAGACATGGACTTTTTCTTTCTGGTTAAAATACATACAAAATAAATATGTAGAGATTAGGGCTATTTCTAATAGGCCATTTCTAATAGGCCTGCAAGCTTTAATCAGTAGATTAATAAACTATAGCTTTAACTGATTACTCAGTGAGATCCAATTCTAATTGGTTGGCTAAGATTTAAGGGCAGCCTTGTTTTTGTTTTGGTATGTTATTGTAAGTGGAAATTTAAAAATAAAATTTTAAAGGTTACTTTTCCTTCTAATCAGGAGTCGCATCTTTTGTTTACCATAGTATAAGTTACACATCCTTCAGTATCTCTAAAAATACCTATATTGAGGTTTTCACAATATGCAAAAAATTAATTGGTTAAAAGCCAGATAACTAATCAACTAAAAGTTCTACAATTGGTTGCTAGCATTACTTTTTAAGTTTCTAGTTCCTTTCGAATGCTGAACCTCATTCTGAAGCTGTCTCTCTGTTGTCCCCATTAAATTTACTGTCTGGTCCTCTACTTTTCTATTTGACTTGTACTCTGTCCATAAAGGCTGCTAGGGATAAATGTAGTGCCAGCCTACCTATCAGTGAAGCACTTCAAGATGCCTCAGTTGTCCTATCCTATCTTGGGAGTGGAAGTTTGTTTACAGTTGGATAGAATTCTTGATTATCAGTTTGCATATTTCTTATTTCCAGTACCGTCTGCTTATTTTAAAAACACTTAAAAGAAGATTCCTTTGCATTTCTAATGCATATCTGTCTCGTTGGGCAGAAACAGTCAAGAGGAATTTGCCGCTTACTAGGTAAATACTAGGACCATATGAAGATAATTGGCAGAACATTTAGGATAAAGATGTACTTCACATGACACATAATTCATGTGTGGAATTCATTGCCACAAAATGTATGATGGCCGCTAGATTAGAAGACTTAAAAAAAAAAAGAGAGAGAGAGATTAGACAAATTAGGCATGATAGGTGAATGGAATGTCCATGCACAGATGCAGTCTATGCCCGATTTCCTGACAATGGGGTTCAGTATCAGGGGATGGCCTTCCCCTTGACCCCCTGCTTCTGCAGCCTGGCTGCTGCTAGAATGCTAGACTTTGATGTGATCTAACAAGCAGGGTTTGTAATCTGATTCCTCTGCTCTACTATTTTCACCTGATAAAATTTTGCCAGAGAGTTTCATTCCAGATCCTGTGGATTCCCAACACAAGTGCCTCATGCTCCGAGAAGGAGTCATGGAAATGCGCGTATGTGGAACGATAGGCAGCTTCCAATTATTCCATTTCAAGTTGTACAGATCCGTTGTCAGTGGGGCCCACTGACTGAAAGATCGACACTGCAGGGTAAGGGCCGCAGTATTCATCTGTGGGATCCTCCCCAGGAATGCCAGAAGCAGAAAGTGAAAGATCTTCCTTCTGCTTTTTCATAATTGTCCTACGAAAAGAAGCAGTAAATGGAATAAATTTTGAACAATGGACATTGCTTGCATGACTTGTTTGTAAATTATTTCTAGTTATAAGAGCTCTTTTCTTTGAACAGTTGAAAAGATGGATATACTCTTGTACATTGCTTGGAATTCAATGAGCAATGAGCCTTATTAACAGAAAAGGGGAAAGGATTTTCTTTTGGGCAATTATTATTAATTGATGTTGCTACTCAGGGACCTGCCAGTGGGTTACCAGGCATGGGTTTTTAGCCCCATCAAGGTGGGAAAATCAAGTAAAGCAATAGAGATGAAAAATTCAAACTCCTTCCATTTGAACCTGTTACCTATATTCTAATATCATCTGATGAAATACTACTCCGGATACTTCCATTTTTAGAGGGTAGATTGATAACTACAAACAGCAGGACCTTTTGTGTGGTAGTGCCTTCCATTGGGATAGTACCATCAGGATAGTTCTACTGTTCTTAGAAGACATGCAATGATTTTCTGGTATTTGAAAATTTGTGGGGTTGAACTAAATTAAGTTTAGTCTGCCATTTCTGCTGGATTATTAGTGGCTTTATTAGTGGGATCCTTTGTGGGTTTAAACTAGGGCTGAGCAACTTGTGTCCTTCCAGAGGTTTTGGCCTACAGCTCCCATCAGCCCCAGCCAGCATAGCCAGTGGTGAGGGATGGTGGGAGTTACAGGCCAAAACATTTGGAGGGCCAGCTTTAAACAATTTCATATTGATGGCTGTTTGTTATAATGTGATGTTTTAGCTTATGCTTTTATATAGTTTTACCAGAACTGTCACTTGATGAAAGAAATCATAGTCGATTAACTGTTATGGGTTATAAATTATTAATCAATTGATTGAATCTGCATTAATTTGCATATGAACAAAACTGTTTTGCAGGAAAATAAAACCATTCTTTGTTTTTGGGTAATGCATACATGTGTCATTCACGGCAGGCCCTGTTGCAAAAGAGCCATTCCCTCCTGCATGTGGGAGAAAAAGAAATGCCTCTTCTAAGAAGGCACGTGCCACCCACAGGGTTTTATAAGTACTTAGATTACAAATAATTAACCACTTTTAAAAAATCAGGTGGTCAAAAATTGTTTACTGTATTGTACAAATTGACAAACTGATTAATTGCAGCCCTAATCAATCTATATTTCTTCTTGGCTTTTTGCTATCTCAGAGGTCCCAACTGGGGTGAAAAGATGGGGATAAAAATAGAAATAAATTAAAAAGAATAAACTGTCTGAGAAGCTACCAGGAATCTGTCTTCTGTTCTTTGGGTTGCAGGAGAGTTGGGCCTGGGCTGCTAAACAGCTCCAGACATGCCTGCTGCAACACAAACGGTGTGGGAGAGAGCGGTAAATCCCTTCAGTTATGTTCTAGGTGGGGGCAGATTCGTAGATTATGCTTCAGTGCTTTCTTGTGTATTGTACAACTCTCACAAGTGGTCTGTTTGCATTGACCAGCATCATTCCAGAAAAAGGGCCTTGCATCATACCACAGTTCGTGTTTTGTGAGTTGGCAGCACTTCGACAGAGTTCCCTGCGTATGGAAGTGGGGCTGCGATGTAGCATGAGTTTCCCTCCTCTTGTGTTACACAGCTCACCATGAACAGGCCACTTGCAATTGCAAACACGGAGGTGCAATTGGCAGCTGAGGTAGCCCTACCATGAGCCTAGGAGAGGGCTAGTTTGGATACCATGGTTTGGAATGCGTACCTCCCGTTAATGTTAATGAGGTTTATATAGGTCTAGGAGAACTTCACAGTGGATTGTGCCCCATGTAAATTAGTGGGAGGCAGTGATGCCATTTGGATTTTTTGGTCTCAGGTAAGAAGCAGAATACATGCAGGGGTATGTGAATTATTCTGCACTAAAGAATGAACTGTGAACCAAGAAAGTTGGATTCTGTAACCCAGATGAATAATGCCAATCCATCAAATGTACAGGACGGCATACTTCTTCCTGTCGTAATGGGGAGAGGCAAGGAGACCTGCAGGCACTGCAGTCCAGTCCTTTGACCAATGGCTTCTGAGGTTTCACCAGTTATTGTTTTCCAGCGTATCTTTGCAACCATAAAGACTAGAACTTGTTCTTTTAAAAAGTAAAATAAAATTTTAGCTAGATTCTTGATTAATTCTATACCCAAAACCCACTTCTGCAACTTCTCTGTGCTTGCACGGAAATGCTGCTTACATACAGCCCTGAAAATAGGGAATTAATCGGGTATCGGTCAAGGCTTATAGAGTATGAGTGAACAGGCTGCGGGTAGCAGGCCGCTCCCCAAGCCCTGTTGTGTGGCCCCCCCAATCCCCCAGCCACCTCTGCCACAAAAACCTCCCCGCTGCCGTCAGAGTCGGGGTTGCTGGGGGCTAGGAGAGGTGAAAGCTTCTCCCAACAATCTGCAGCCTCACCTGTGAAATTGCTGTTTTTCTGCTGCTACCAGCAGCAGAAAAACACAATCTTCCTGGAAATCACTATTCCTAGCTTAAACCTCCTCATCCCTCTGTGCTCTGAGATGTGTGTGTCCATGGGGGGAAGAGAGTATGTATGTATGTACATGAGGGGAAGGGAGTGTGTGCATGCATGTGCACACACATATTCAGCCTTGCATCCAACACTGGATGTGGCCCTTGGGACAAAAAGGTTGTGCACCCCTGTTACAGAAGTGCATCACCTGACCCTCTGGGGGAGCTCCTTGTTCACATGCCCGATTCCAAAGTTGGTCATGTTGTTTCTGCCCGTCAACTGAATTTGGGTGATAATATGCAAAGCCATCTTTAGGCCCACAGAACTTGTAAAAAGCAGTGATCTCAGGAGAATTATGAGAAAACAGTCTGATCACTATATTGAAATGTGTTAAGTGGAAGCTTATTATTTTGCCTTACTCGGTTCATTCTGTCTATTTGTAGTTAACAGATGTCAATTTATATTGTTGCCTTAAATAAAAGTTATCTGTGTTGAACTGATGTGCCCCGTCATACTTTTGCTGCTGCTTACTGCAGGAATGGCGCCAGAGATAGGAGTGGGCGATAAAGGGGACGCCGGATAGGGCAGTTGTGGCCTGTATTTTGACTCTTCTGCCCCAGGTGCTTAGAATCCATAGCAACTGGCTCACGCTGGATCTCTGCATTGTCACTGTGTAGGCCTTTCTCAACCTCAGTTAGGAGATCAGAAGGGATAGCCTGAAAGATGAGAAAGAGTGATACAAGAAGTGACCACAAAAAGTCATAAAAGCCTTGCAAATAAGGTCATACATACACCAGTTTTGAAGAGAGCTAAAATGGTTTGAGAGAGGCATAATTTCCCATGATGTGTTCCCACGGCACATGTTTCCCATGATGATGTTCCCATGGCACATCAACACATTTCTCTTGACCCAGAATAAAAAAAAAGAAAGCAAAACCTTTTTACCAGAGACAAAATTATACAAGTATTCGCACCATGAGAAATCATCCCTCTTTCAAACAATCTTCAACTCTTTAAGAAAAGAAAAGCTACATGGGTTACAGAAGCTTCTCCTCTGGAAATGATAGATACTCAACCACCCCACTTGCCGCGGCGATTGCCTACATGCTTTCAAGCAACCGTAAGGGCTAGAAATAGGGATGTCATCCACTGAAAGACAACATCCCCATATCTAGTCATGAATCCTGGAAGTATGGCCCTTGCAGTGGACCCAGCAAAGTCAAGGCCAAGTGCCCAGCAATGCAAACACTTTGATCTTCTAAGATCTGTAACTATTACATGTGCTTACAAGTCCCCTGCCATGAACCAATACACATATACATGTTATCAGGCGAACGTGCTAGGCGAAAAGCACATCAAATGAATCCTTTACAGGACCATCTTCCATCTGGTAACCTGTGTCCTCACTGTGGGAAGCTGTGTGGATCCAGAATTGGCCTCCACAGTCACTTACGGACCCATCACTAGAGTCTACACAATCTTCTTTAGAATTTCCTCCTTTTATCCTGGAAGACAATCTTACTCGGTCACGAGTGATCGCCTGATTATGATGATCAGGCGAACACAGATCACCCTTACATAATCTACATCCTTTATTTAATGCAGCCCCGTTGTCTGTAATCTAATATATGGCTGAATCCCACACTTCCATCTCTGCTGCTGTGCACTGCCCAGTTCATCTGAAGCATCATAAATGTTTTTTCAAAAGATTTGTGACTTCCAGCTGCCAAGTACACATGCTGAACAACACACAAAACATGCAAAACACAAATAAATAAAGGGGTGGAAGCCAAAATGGGGTGGGTTGAGGGGTGTCCTCCCCCAGCCTCCTCCATTAAACAAAGCAACCATCCCAGAACATTAAAAGCTGACCCGGCTGTCCAAAAAACCAGTTACCATAGTTGGCAAGCCTAGCTAGAAACTTCCTTCAAGCAAGCAAGAAAAGGCCAAGATTCTCAGAAAGCAGAATTTTGTACCCAGCATCACTTCAACCCAGTTCATAATGGTGGCAAATCACGGGTTGGTTAATTAACCCACAATTTGCCATGGTACATGCCACCACCATTTTACATATGTGACCTCCTATCAGGCTGATCAGAGGTTGCTCCATGTTGTCTGAACACACACACTATAGGTTAAATGTGAATTAAACTACCCACAGTTAACCTGCAATTAGTTGTTGGCTTAACTGTGGGTTGTTTAACCCATAGTTTGGATGACACAGAGCAACTGCCAATCAGCCTCATCAGAGGTTGCATATGCAAAATGGCAGCATGTGCCTGGCACACACTGCGGCAAATCATAGGTTAATTAAGCTACGATTTGCCACCATTACATCCAAACTATGCCTTTTCTATTCTCCTACAGAGTCATGGCATACAGCAATATGTAACTTTGGGGAGACATGGAGCTGAACAGGAGAATGTAGCATGCTCTTTTCCCTAAACTAGGTTCCAGACTATGAAAACTTATTAAAATAAATGTATTGGTTTTAAAGATGGTTCAGGCCCCATGGTGGGTTTTGTTACAACAAAGGCTGCAATCCAATGGGAGTAAGTCCCATTGAACTTGATGGGACTTACTTTTGAGTAGATGTGCATAGCATTGCACTATCACAGTGTTCTCCAGTGTTTTTGGCCTACGCTGGCTGGGGCATGCTGGGAGTTGTAGGCCAAAAACATCTGGGGACCCAAGGTTGGAGAACACTGCACTATCCCATGGATAGCCTCTATGGAACACTTTACCTCATCGTATTCCCTCCAATCATAGTCGTCCTTCCAATACCATGTCCACTTTGTTGGGAAGTGAGGGTTTACTTGTGGGCTGCAGGTGTTGGAAAGTCGTCGTATGCTGTCGTAAGGCCCAAAAGATCTAAGTCCCATGAGATCAAAGTTGAGAATCCCAGAGATTCCTTTCCTGTGGAAAAAGTGCATATTGTCTGTGCGATGCCCTTACATCATCCCCGTCCCCCATGCCAGGGGTGGGCAACTTTTTTTCTGTCAAGGGCTGCATTCCCTCATGGCAATCTGGGGGTGCCGCATGTCGGAGTGAGCAGGGTTGAAGCCACCAGTGGGCTTTCTCTCTCTTTCTGCCACCCCCTTTTCTCTCCCTCTTCCTTCTCAACGCAGCAGGCTCCCAGGGAAGAGACAGATCGCTCTTGCCAGAGGTGTGAAATGATTGCATGCAGAGGGCTTTTGAAATTAGGCAGAGGACCACATGTGGCCCTAAGGCTGCAGGTTGCCCACCCCTGACCTATGCAGAGAGGCCAGAAACAATATTGCTGTGAGCCTCAGCACTATGGAAATATCTGCTTCATACATAGTTTTGAGAAGTGGGAGTAGTGGAGGTTTTGTGGAGAGATTTGAGGAGAGTTTATACATTTGTTCACTGTGAACCAGACAATTTGGCAACCAAGAAGGCCACAAGCTGCAACTATATTGAGAGAACAATAAGTAAGACAAAACTATGCACATTTTGAAAATGTTATTGGATGATTTGAGCTAATCACTTGGATGCCATTTATTAAACTCAAGCTCTGACTGTCAGCCAAAATGGAAACAGCAACAGACACAGAAGTGCTCACAATGGAATAATAGTAGCCTTGTAGAGGGGAACAATGGGGAATGGGATTGGTGAGATGTTGACAGAAGGTGACTGTAGGGGTGTGGCAGTTGGAACCCATGTGCTAGTTACATCCAGACTAGTCTACTGTAATGAGCTCTATGTCAAGTTGCCTTTGAAGACAGTTTGGAAACTTAAATTGGTGCAAAATGCAGTCATCCATATGTTGGTGGGGGTTAGGTCAGAACATGTGGCACTGATTCTGCATCAGTTGCACATTCCTGGGCCCAGTTCAAAGTGCTGAAGTCCTAAACCAAGGGTGCAGAACTTCGGGCGTGTGGGCCTAATCCAGCCTGCGGGGCACCTCAATCTGGCCTGCACGGCCTCTTCCTCCATGGGGTGGGGCTTAAATATGCCCCTATCTCTGATCTGACATCAGACATAACAGCAGGGATTCCCCTGCTAGTGCAGGGGTGAGATTGCGGGGCAGGGGCAGGGCTTTCCTGCGCCACTCTTGCAGCACGGGTGACTCCCAGTGCCCAGGCTAACCCTCATCCCCAAACTCAGATCAGAGATAGCAGCTGGGATGCGAGGTGTCTTCTTCGGCCTCCTTCCAGCACGAAGAAAAAAGGAAGAGGAAAAGGGGGCGATGTCAGGGGTGGGGCCATGCCCTCTGCCGTCATCCAGCCTGCGGTAGACATGGTGGGAGGCAATCCAGCCCCCCACTAAATGGTTTTGCACCCCTGCCCTAAACAGTTTGGAGCCAGGACTGTTAGGAAAGACTGCCTTCACTTGTACAAACCTGCCTGAATGTTAAGATCGGCTTCAGAAGCTCTGCTTCTATGCCAGCCAATAAGAGCAATTAGGCTGGTGGGCCTTCTTGGTGGTGGTTCCTCAGCTGTGGAACTCCCCACCACATCAATTGTGGGTGGCCGCTACAACGCAGGCCTTCAGGTGGGCATGCAAAACTCACTTGTTCTAGGTTGCTTCTTCCTAAGCATCTTGGGGTTTTATACAGACACGTACTTGAGACTAAGTCCCATGGAATCCAATGGGGATTACTTCTGAGGAGACATGTATAGGATCGCACAGTAAGCCCTGCTATTGAGACTTCTGAGCTGTTTTAAACTGTTTCATGGAGAGAAATGGTTCTGGACTTTGTTTTTTAAGCTGTCATTGATAACTGGCATTGGCAGTGAAATCAGCCAACAAGATACCACCTTCTATAGTTGCAAATCCCCTATAATGTTTCCCGCCCCCCTTACTTATCCACCAGTGTAATGTGCACTTTGGCAATATCACTGTAGAGCTTCTCCAAGTGCTGCTGTGCCAAGTCACTCACACTCTGCCACACATGACTTTCCTTCTGCTTTAGCTGCCAGTGGTATGGATAGCGAGTGTGGTGGAGTGGACAATTCTCTCCTTGGCGGCAGTTCCCCAGCAGAAAGTTGTCACAGATCCTGACTCCATTTCTTGGGTGGACATGGAATCTGAATCCATCCTTATCATTCCAGCACTCTGGATGAGCCATGCGGTCAAGGGAGCTATCTACTGTTGAACGGCAGTTCCGCTTTGCAGGCACGGGAGATGGGCTGCTGGGAACACCATTGCCACTTGCTGAAGAAGAAGAGGCTGCTGGGGAAGTGGAGCTCTCCCGCTTAGGAGCATGTGAACCCTAGGAATACAGGAAAACAAACAAGCTTAATATAGATTCAGAATCCAGGCTGTGCACCTTCCGTTTGTCTATAGCAGTGTTCTCCAACCTTGGGTCCCCAGATGTTTCTGGCCTACAATAGGGATGTAACCGCTCGCCTCGGGGGGGGGCATAGCGGGCCGAAATCAGCCCCGCTCACCCCCCCAAGACTTGTGGGCCTTACCGGGGCCTGGCCCTGCTCGCCTCTCCGCGACGAGCCGCCCGCGCCCGCCACGACGTTTTAAGCCCTGTTGCCCTGGTTTCTACGGAAAAGACGCAGCGCGGGGTCCTGTCACGCTGGCGCAGGGTCCCGTCGCAGCGGGTGCGGGTGGCTCGAGCGGCGTGGAGAATCGCTCCACGCCACTGAGAATCGAGCGGCGGGGGGGGGGCAGCACGGAGAGGTGAGGCGAGGCGAGCCCCCCTCCCAAGGTACGTTAACATCACTAGCCTACAACTCCCAGCATGCCCCAGCCAGCTATTTTTTTTTACAAAGCAGGTTTCTCAATTTAATTGTTACAGAAATGGTGTACAATTTGTCCTGGATGGGGTTGCACTCCTCCTTAAGCACTCCTTAAGTTTGGGAGTGCTTCTGGATTCTATGCTTTCTATGGAGGCAAGGAGTGGTTCGCCAACTACAACTTTACCTAGAGAAAACAAATCTCACCTTAATACTGCATGCACTGGTTACATACAGACTGGATTAATGGACAAGGTCTTCTCTGTGGTGTCATTGTCCCCCACATCAGAGAAATACCCTCCCCAGGGAAATACACATGGCCCCCTCAGACACCCCCATTTTAAAAAAAAATCCAGTTGGATTTGGGGTGATTTTATTGCAGTGTTCAATAATGGTTGTATCTGTTGCTGTTATTTTAAATCTGCTAGTTCCTAAATTTTATGTGTTGCTGCTCATTAATTAGGAAATTATTTGGTAAATTTGTTTTATGTGATTTTATAATAAATTCTTTGTGAACTGCCTTGGGAAGGCTAGGCCCTGAAAGATAGGTTATGAACCACAACAACAGCTTGTCTGAGTGTGGAAAGCTAAGCAGGGTCAGGCCTGGTTATTACTTGGATGGGAGACCCCTCCTCTAGTTTCTTGCATTGAGCAGGGGGTTGGACTTGATGGCCTTGTAGGCCCCTTCCAACTCTATGATCTATGATCTATGAACAATTGTGGAGGGCTTACAATTTGTCCAAATGTTCTCAGATCTTAGTAAAATGTTTGGAAGTTGGGGATTTCAAGATACTCAGATATAAACTCATCCACATGCTTACCCAATGGATCAGATTAGAAGATGAACTGCTATGAATCGTTTGGTTTATGAAGCTGGATGAAACATGCTGACCCATCCCTTGCCCAGGCAAACAGTGAATGCTATAAATAGCCCCTACCAAACACTTGAGTCTATTGCTTAAAACAAAGGAATTTACCATGCTAAAGTGTCCTCTTCTCTGATTGGTAGGTAGAACTGTGTCCCAGGGTTTGATTGGTGGGTTGGGTGTAATTTAGTAGCCAATCGCAATACCTTTATTAAAGTTACTCAGTACCATTTATTGCAATAAGGATTCTTGCACTACAACCTAGTTCTCACTGGCATGGTAAATCTGTGCCTGGGCTGTTCCTCTCATAATGGAAGTGCATGTCTGAATACTCCTCCATGCCAAATAACCCAAAACTAGCCATCACAGGGAAAGGTTTGAGCATAGCCTTCTTCCTGGCAGTTTTCTATCTGCAGGGTATGTTTGTGTTTCAAAGAGTATTCAATCATGTATGCCCTCACCTGTATTATGTAAATTCCCACCTGGAAGTGGAACAACCCAGACACATGTTTATCACCCCAATGAGAACCACAGAGTTGCCACAGGATTTACATTTTCAGCAACCATTATATATCCTGGTTTGCTAGTGCTAAATGCTCAGCTTCTAAACTCTAATGCTCAAAACTAAAAATACTTCTAATCTAATCATAAGATGAATGTTAATGTATTTCTCTTTTGGTTTTATTTCCCTTTCTGGTGTGCCTTTTAGAGCCTATGCTACAGTTGTACCTTTCCAGTTTTTAGAACCGGCTTACACTGGCCCTGAGGCCTATAAACAGATAGCATCAATAAAAGTAAAAGAACACCTAGGGCAGACTACAGATTAGAAGAAGAAAGGCTGCATCAGATATAATGGACTTATTTGAACATGACAGCCAGTGTTCAACACTGCTGTAAGAAGAGATCCCAGAGAAAGATTCCGGAGTCATCACTGATGCAGGGTCTGCACAGTTTCAAGGACTAAAAATGAGGATCTTGGCAACAACAACGACCTGGCTTGCAGAATTATTGTAGGCATTACTGAGACAATGCATGTGAAATGTTTTGAACACTCTAAAACACCATTACGTTCCTTTGGTTTTAATAATGATTTTAATGTTTTTATACTTTTAAAGTTTGAGTGGTGAGTATGTTGGAGAGACCCAGAGAGACTGGAGAGATCCAGATTCAAATCCACACGTAGACATTTTATTTATTTATTTATTTATTTATTTTGTTTCTATCCCACCTTCTAGGGTATTCACCTTCACAAGGCATGTTACAAACCAACTGGTAAAAATATATATAACAAAATCCCAAGCTACTAAAATAAAAACAAAACAACAGTTACACTAAAAGAGAGAGCCAGTGTGGCGTAGTGGTTACAGTGCTGGACTGGGACTTGGAAGACCCGGGTTCGAGTCCCCACTCGGTCATGAAGCTCACTGGGTGACTTTGGGCCAGTCACTGACTCTCAGCCTCACCTACCTCACTGGGTTGTTGTGAGGATAAAATGGAGAGGAGGAGGAGGATTATGTAAGCCGTCTTGGGTTCCTTGCAGGAAAAAAAGTCGGGGTATAAATATAATAAATAAATAAATAAACAGCAGCAGATAAAACTATTATTAAACACAGTGCAATAAAATTACTCCAGAGCATATTAGAATTTTAAGCGCTCTTCCAAAGGTCAGCAAATGAGAATCTCCCTAGGGAGGGTATTCCAAAGATGGGGGAGGCACCACAGAGAAGTCCCTGGCCCAGGTACTCACCAACTTAATAGCTGTCCCAATGGACCAGTCACCAGAGAGCAGGGCCTCTGCGGTCCATCTCAAGGCTTGGGCAAGTACATATGCGTGTAGGTGGTCTTTCAGATAGCCTGGTCCCAAACCATTTAGGGCTTTAAAGGCTAATACCAGCACCTTAACGTGGCCCAGAAATGAATAGGCAGACAGTGTAACTGGTGCAGAATGAGCGTAATATGTTTGGAATGCCCAACTCCTACAAGCATTCTTGCTGCTACTTTGTGCACCAATTGAAGCTTTCAGACCATCTTTAAGGCCCATGCAGAGCACATTACATTAATTCATCCTGGATGTAACCAATGCATGTATCACTGAGGCAAGATATGTCTGCTTTAGCCTTCATTCTACATTTTTATGCAACCTAGCGTACATTGAATCTGGGGTGCCACAGCCTGGGGCAACTTTAAGCCCACAGAGGCTTCAGAGCCTCCGTGGGCTTAAAGTATTGTGCGAACCCAATGGTTTCATGTGGATTTGGAAAAGTATGGGGGACAAGATGGAACCTTGAGGATCCCAAAGACATCCCAAAGGTACTGGATGTACCTGTCCAGTACTACCTTCTGGACCTCACCCTTCAGTACATGTGGAATCACTGTAAAACGGTAACCCGGATTCGCAGGCTGGAGAGAAGGATAATGTGGTCAACCGTATTTAAAGCTGCTTAGAATTTCAGGAGAACCAACAGGGTCCCATCCCCCACGCGTCCATTTCCTAGCACATGTCATCCACCAAGGCAATTCCTGTCCCAAACCCAGGCCAGAAGTCAGATTGGAATGCATCTAAGTAATGGGGGATCCCAGAGTGCCTAAAGCTGATAGGACACCACCCACTCCAGAACCTTGCCTAGAAATGATAACTTGGAAACTGGGCAATAGTTTTCCAAAGCCATCGGAACTAAATTTGGCTTTTTCAAAAGTGGTCTTTATCACACTGCCCTGCTAAAAAGCTGATACCCCAAAAGAAAGCCCAGCCCTGGCTGATTTCCAAAGCCAGGATGGGCAAGAATCTGAGGAGCAAGTGGTTGGTCTCAACCCTCTAGGTAGCTTGTCAAAATCCTCAGGCTGCACAAGCTAAAAAACATATCCACAACACCAGACAATACCCTGGCTGAATCCAATTCTCTTAACAAATAAAAAAGGCATCTAAGTCTAATGTAAAGCAAATTAGTCACAATGGGTCTTCAACCTGATGATCTACCAGACCTGCATTAAGCAGGCCTTAACCATCCAAAAGAGTTCCATTGGCCAACAGTGAGCAGATGCAATAGTGGTAGAGAAATATGTTTTTCTTGTTGCCATCACTGCCCCACAGTAGGCCCTAAGGTGGCCTCTAACCTTTGTTTGATCATAGTCATCCTGAGCTCTCTTACATTCTGTTCTAGATGTTTACCTTGGTATTTTATCATCCTCAACTCCACATAATACCATGAAGCAGAAGCAACTCTGTGGCTTTGCTGAGGTTGTTTGGGATTGATCATGTCCATGGCCCCAGAGGCATCAGGAAGCCATTGGGATCCATAATTCCCAAGGGGTGGACCATCAAAATTCAGTCCACCACCCCTACAGAGATTTGAAGCATCATGTAGTCTAAACTTGATCAATAGTGATGTGTCCAAGACTACAGAGTCATCCCTGACTCCCACAGATCACTTTCCTCCACTCCAGTACAGAAAACCATATCCAGTGAATGTCCTGCCCTATGCATTGGCCCAGATATGATTTGAGGATAGGTCCATGGTTGTCACATGGCAGCCATGAAATACTGAACTGTTCCAGACAAAGTGGCTTCAGCATAAAGGAGACTGAGGGGAGATATGATCGCACTCTTCCAGTACTTAAAGGGTTGTCACACAGAGGAGGGCCAGGTTCTCTTCTCGATCATCCCAGTTTGCAGGACACGGAATAATGGGCTCAAGTTACAGGAACCCAGATTCCACCTAAACATCAGGAAAAATTTCCTGACTCTTAGAGCAATAAGACAATGGAACCAACTACCTAGGGAGGTGGTGGGCTCTCCCACTCTGGAGGCATTCAAGGTGCGGCTGGACAGCCATCTGTCGGGGATGCTTTGACCTGGATTCTTGCATTGAGTGGGGGGTTGGACTCGAGGGTAGGCCCCTTCCAACTCTACCTATGATTCTAAGCCTTGGAGTCCTCAGCACTACCTCTGAGGCCATCTTTGCCAGCTCTGGCAGGGGGACTGTCGGGCAGCTGGGTGGTTGGTACTCCAGCAGCATCCCAATCCTGTCTTGAACTCCTAATACCGCATACAGACTGGGTATCTGGACAGGGAGGTGGAACCTCTCTGGGCTACACCTACTCCTTCCTGCCCCTCAAGCCCTGATTGGTGCTGCACTTTATATCCTGGTGGGAACTGAGTGACTTTGGGCCATTTGTACACCTTTTAGTTTAATTTATGTAACAGAGTTCTTACAAGGAAAGAGAACCATTTATTATTAGTAGTAGTATTAGTATTTGTATACCTCCACATCAAGCAGATTCCGGAGCGGTGAACAATAAAAAGACAAAAACAGATAAAAGGAACAAAAACAACACATTGAAAACAAAGTAACAATTACATGCTGCCTTGAAGGACAGGTGGGATATTAAAAATCTGTAATTTTTTAAAGACGCCACATGTTTTGCTGCAACAGATTAGTAGTACAACTTTACGCTTGTCTACTCAGAAGTAAGTCCTACTATGTTCAGTGGGGCATATTCCCAGGTACGTCTGGATAGGACTGCAGCCTAACAGCTACCTGTCCCGAATCTAAACATTTATTGTACACTCCTGTTTTTCATGGAAAACTTGCACTTTGTTATACACACAGACACACAGTAAACCACGGCCGTAGTTTGAAACCTGTCTTACATATTTTCACTCAGAACGTCACGATTTCACCTCGCATCCTCTCCTTCAGTCTTTAAAAATAAATCCTTACAGCTCAATCCAAAGCAAATGTACATGGAAGCACGTAAACAAGCCTCGTTCATCTCAGCATGGGTTGACTTTCCAGTAAGTATGTCTACATCTGGTTCTGAACTTCTGGTCATTCACTGAGCACGTTTGAAAATCTTGGACCTTTCCCTTCTAATCGCCCCCGAACAACCCCCTCCTTCGCCCCTTTTTAATGTTATGGAGCCTCAAAGGGTTACAACCATAGAGCAGCTCCAGACTGAGAAGCAGGAAGTGTTTGCCCACAGAGGCCGGGGGGGGGGGGAAGAGGTAAGGGGTTGGCGGACTGCATGGGCAAGGGGACTTCCTGCTCCCAGCATCCCCGTCCTCATTCCTCTGGCCCCGGCGTTGCGCTCCTGGCGGCTTCCTGGCGCAGGCAGGTGCCTCCCGGGCATCCCAGACCCAGACGCAGCTCGGCACCCCCATGTGGATTCCATCCGCCTCCGCGTTTCCAAGCCGGCACTTGGGCATGAGCCAGCCTCCTGGTCGGCCAGGGCGAGAGGTGAGGCAGGAATCGGCGCGTCTCCGGTCCATGGGAAGCGGCAGGAGCGGGGGAACGAGTTGGCAGCGGCGGCAGCCCTTGGAGCGGCCAAGCTACCGCGGATCAACGGCTTGCACTGGGGGGAATCAACAGATCTCTGGGGTGGGGTGGGGCGGGGTGGGGCGGAGGGGCGAGGGACTCTTCTGTTCAACACACAGCTGCAGTTCCAAAACCCCTTTCCAGCCTATGGGACGTATATTATTTTATTTTATTATATTTATACCCCGCCTTTTTTTCCTGCAAGGAACCCAAGGCGGCTTACATAATCCTCCTCCTCTCCATTTTATAAGCATGCAGAGGACTGCAGCTTTGGAGATCCGGGGTGATCAGGGGACATGGGGTGCGGCGGGGGTCGGGGAAAAGCAGGTCTAAGGGAGGGGAAGGAACATGCGGAGAAACCCATTTATTCCAGTGAGTTACTTAAGAAAGAGGTCAGCCCTGGAAAAGTGAACACTAAACACTGTTTAGGAATCCTTTCTGTTACATTGCTGGTATGCTTGGTTGTTGTTATTATTATTATTATTAATAATAATAATAATAATAATAATTATTATTATTATTATTATTAATTCTGTCGTTTGGATGAAGCATGGGAGGCTGCTTACAGCCCGATTTTTCACGGCCACTCGTTCCTCACTGGTGCATATATACATCTAATCTCCCTGCTTATTTTAGTCTGCTGTATGCTTGTGCCTTCCCATTCCCACCTCTTTAATGCTCCAGACCTTTGCAAACTTGGAGTAACTTGACACTATGCCTCTCCATTTGGGTGACTGGAGTTGCTGTTGGAGTCGGACAGGGCCCTTCTTGTAACATGCCTTACCCAGTGGGACTTGCTTCTGAGAAAAACATTGGATCGGGATGTGAGATGCAGCCGTCTCTGCTGTTTAGATCTGTGGCTGGAAAATGCTGCTGTTATGAGTATTATCAGCTTCTGAAGCAGCTCATGTCACTATAGGGTGTTTCTAGATGGACAGTTCCAGCACTATCCATCAAAAGACATTTCATATTTTCCTCCTTAATGGATTTTTGTGTGGAAAGGAAGAAGACAGAAGAAAGAAGACAGGAAAACATGGGAAGGTTACAAGTGGAAGACTCCATTGTCTGGGCACCCTGTCAGATTCCATGAATGAGGCATGGAGATTGCATGATAAAAGTCTTGTCTGCACCTTACACTGTCTGGAGAAGTGAGCTCAGCATTGGATTCGTGAAGCAGGGAAAAGGGTGTTTTGAGATAGGTGTGTTTTCAAGCATATGTTATTTTTTAGCATGACACCGAAGGCCCATCCACACATCATGACAGGCCACTGCAGCTTAATTTACCCGCAAGGGTTGTCACATCATGCTGGGAGCCTGTGGGTGCCATTTTTGCATGGCACCTGTGGGTGCCCTGCTTGCCATGACTTGTCATGTCATGCGAACCCAGGCAATGGGTTGTCTGAGGGTTAGACAACCTTCAAATACCCATGGCTTGTTTTAGGATTATTTGAGGGTTACCTAACCCTCAAATAACTCCTGCTGCCTGGGTACACATGACATGGCAAGCTGAGCACCCATAGGTGCTGTACAGAAATGGCACCCACAGAGGCTCCCAGCACGATGCAACAGGCCCCGTGGGTAAATTAAGCCAGAGTGGGCTGGCATGCCGTGTGAACCAGATCAAAATGAGCTCCATGAGGCTAATTTGTTCTGTGTGATCATGACACAATACTGAAAACTTATTAAGAAGTTTAACTTAATATTCATATTGATACTGTGATCTATTAGGTTAGAAGCGGACGCTAGTTCTTTTTTCCTGTTTTTCTTTCAGAGAATTGGAAGCAGTTTGAAGTTGGGATCGTTGCTTGTGGTGTGTACACTCATCTTACTGTCGCCTCTGGTAAACTGGTGTTGCAGGCTTTTATATTGTTTCTTCTATTTCTAGATAATGCCGACAGTAAGGAGAGGAGACTACTTCCAAGTTCAGATAATAAAAACTTCCATTTAGGGCACAATCCTATGGCTGCTAGACGCTGTATAGATGGCCATAGGATCATTTGGCGTCCCAGCTCAGACCTCGGAAACTTGCTCCGAGGTCGGAGCTGGGACTCCAAATTCGGAGTGCCCTCTTTCCACCCTCACAGAAAGAACCATACCTGCTGTGGATCTGAGGCCGGGAGACCGACCTCAGAGCTGGTGCTAGGTGGGCATTCCAGGGGCCGGGGAAGGCAGGAGTGCAGCTCCACTAGGATATGATGTATCCTGGCGCTGCCTCAGCCTGTCCTTCTTGCAAGTAGGTGCAAAAGACTTAGGCAGCTGAAATTGGCTAAGTCTTTTGTAGGGTGGGAGAAGCACAGAAGTGACCTTCTGCTCCGCCCTCCTTCTGTCCTCGATAGGCTGCCCGTAATCCTCCTGAGTTCGGAGGGTTACGGGCAGCCACATTGGATTGCACTGTTAGTTTATTTCAGTGCTAATAGTTTCTATTTATGACTCTTATTTTTTTCCTATTTTCCCAATTGGCAAAACTAAGATATGCTTACGTACCTTTAGATACAGTAGCCTCCTGGTCTAACTCCAGCACTGGGCATTTGTAATTATTGATTGAATAAAATTAGGCTATACTTTTAAATTTTGTTAGAATACGGAACTGTACAATGTTCCATACTGCAGCACAATCCTATGCCGCTAGATAGCGCCTAGATAGCCATAGGATTTTTCAGAGATGCAGCTACGAGGTTGGAAAATCCATCCGACCTTGTAGCCGGGTCTCCATGCTCAGAGCGCCCTCCTCCCCCACCTGCAGCTGGTGCAGAAAGAACTGCCCCAGCAGCATCTCCAAGGTTGTAAGAGCAACCTCGGAGAAGGGCTATGGGGGGCGGGGAGGGGGAGAAAGGAGACAGGCGTCGCCAAGATACAAACTATCCTCGCAGCATCTTAGGCTCTCAGCATACAGTATAGCTCTCAGCTATACCGAATGTAAAAATAAGCAGTATATAAGCCACTGTACCTCTTCAGAATTCCTTAATTTTTTAAAAAAACACGTTGATTTCATTTAGCAAAGCTTCAGCCGGGGACATTAGCAAATGGATTGCTGAGTGCAATGAAACAAAATACAAGACGGCTTGAATGCAGATGAAGAAAAACTCCTAGTGGATGCAATCACAGTTTGGTATGTGCCTATAGTCAGGTATATTTAGGGGCAGTGAGGGTGGCAAAGAAACAACATCACACTGCCTCTATTCAATCCTCTTATCTGCCACCCAGCGGAGCTTTTTAGAGTCGTCTGGGACCTATTACATGCTGGCCCTAAGGACATTGTAGACCCGTCTGGGGCCTGCTGTAACATATTTGCTAGGCACTTCCAGGATAAAATATCTTGCATCCGCTGGGACTTAGACTCCAGTGTTACAGCAGTTGAATCAGGTGAGGTATCCACAGCACAGTCTGGTCCTGTTTTCGTGGATGAGCTTCAGTTGGTACAGCTCAAGGACATTAATAAGGTCCTTGGACAGGTTGGTGCATCCACTTCCGCACTGGATCCCTGCCCCTCTTGACTTATACTAGCAGGGAGGGAACAGCTGGCTGGGCCAGGGAGGTAATCAATGTCTCCTTGCGAGAGGGAGTGGTCTCATGCCGCTTGAAAGAAGCGGTGGTGAGGCCACTCCTGAAGAAACCCTCCCTGGACCTAGAAGATCTTAACAACTTTAGGCCAGTGGCGAATGTTCCTTTCCTGGGCAAGGTCCTTGAGCGGGTGGTGGCCAAACAGCTCCAGGCACTCTTGGACAAGACTGTTTATCTGGATCCATTCAGTCAGGGTTCAGGATGGGTTTTGGCATGGAAACAGCTTTAGTTGCCCTGTATGATGACCTGTATCAGGAGAGAGATGGGGACTGTGACCCTGTTGATACTCCTGGATCTCTCTGGTTTTTGATACCATTGACCGTGGTATCCTTTGGGGGCAACTTTCTGAGCTGGGATACTGCATTGCAGTGGTTATGCTCCTACTTGGATGGCCAGCTCCAGAAGGTGGTGCTTGGGGAATATTGCTTGGCCCCATGGATTGTCCAGGGGATTGAGAATTAGTAAAGCCCATGGATTGTCCAGCATGGGGTTCCCCAGGGGTCAGTTTTGTCCCCCATACTATTCAATATCTACATGAAACCACTGAGTGGGGTCATCCAGAGTTTTGGGGTCTGTTGCCATTGGTATGCTGATGACACGCAGCTCTATTTCTCCTTTTCATCTCCATTAGGTGAGGCTGTGGATATGCTAAATCAGTGCCTGGCTACGACAGTGGACTGGATGAGGGCTCAATCCAGACTGAAGCTCAATCCAGACAAGACTGTTAGTGGGTGGTTCTTCTTATCAGATGGAGGGTGTTCAACCTGTTCTGGATGGGGTTGCACTCCCCTTGAAGGAGCAGGTCCGTAGCTTGGGGGGTCCTCTTTGAGCCATCATTGTCACTTGAGGCTCAGGTGGCCTCAGTGGCAAAGAGTGCCTTCTACCAGCTCCGGCTGGTGGCCCAGCTATGCCCCTATCTGGGCAGGGATAGCCTGATTTCAGTAATCTATGCTTTGGTAATCTCTAAGCTTGACTACTGCAATGCACTCTACGTGGGGTTGCTCTTGAAGACTGTTCAGAAGCTGCAATTGGTGCAAAGTGCAGCAGCCAGATTAATAACTGGGACCAGAAGTTCTGAACATATAACACCAATTCTCACCCCACTTGCATTGGCTACCTGTATGCTTCCGAGCCCAATTCAAGGTGCTGGTTTTAACCTATAGAGCCTTACACGGCTTGGGACCGCAGTACCTGATGGAGCACCTCTCCCATCCTGAATCTACCCAGACGCTACAGTCAGCATCTGAGGCCTTCCTCCGAGTGCCACCTCCGAGGAAGGCTTGGAGGGTGGTAACAAGGAAGAGGGCCTTCTCCCACTGAGGCCCACCTGGCGCTAACTCTGTCATCTTTTCAGCGCCAGGTTAAGACTGCCCTCTTCTCCCAGGCATTTAAGGGTATTTAATAGCAAGATGGGACATTTATGTCAGCTGTTTTTAAGAGATGTAGTTTGTACTAAAATTGTTTTAGCTGTTAAATTGTTTTTTTTTTAAATTCTTGGAAAAAAATTATGCTGTTTTTTATTGTATTTGTGGTCTGTGTTTTTATGAATTGTTGTGAACCACCAGAGAGCTTCGGCTGTTGGGCGGTATAGAGATGAAATGAAAATGAAATTACTGTGGGCAGAAAACAAGGAACATTGCTAGAGCAGTGCTCACTGATACATATGTGTGCTTGGATAACTGTTTTATTCCAGCAGGTAATGGAAACATGAGTGACAGTGAAGAGGAGACCATGTTCCTGCAGGGAGGTTCTGAGAATTCCAAAGGCCATGAGTTGTTCTGTGAATTATTTGCCATTGATGCAATTCCTGGCTCAGAAATGTTGTGTGAGGCCCAGGACGTCGATTCTTCAGAAGAGGGGCAAGAACAGGTCGCTCATTGTGAAAGAGGCTTTAGGAAACGGAAGGATACTATTGTTCATCAGAACGCTCTTCCAGGGGAGAAACCGTACATCTGTGTTGAATGCGGCCAAAGCTTCAACCGGAGCTCAGACCTGGTCAGACATCAAAGGATCCACACAGGAGAGAAGCCGTACATGTGCGGGGACTGTGGAAAGAGTTTCAGTCGGCGTTCACACCTCATTCAGCATGGGCGAACCCACACAGGGGAAAGACCGTACAAGTGTCAAGACTGTGGGAAAACCTTCAGCCAGAGCACACACCTTGTCCAGCATCAGCGCAACCACACTGGGGAAAGGCCTTATGTGTGTGGCAAATGTGGAAGACACTTCTACCAGAACTCGGGTCTCCTTCGGCACGCCAACTGCCACATGGGGCGGAAACCATACCGGTGCCCAGATTGTGGGAAACGTTTCAGTGACAGCTCTAACCTTGTGGCTCATCAGAGACTACACACAGGTGAGAAACCCTACAAATGCCCCGACTGTGGTAAATGTTTCAGCGAAAGCTCTAAGCTCTCTATCCACCGGCGGACCCACACAGGAGAGAAGCCTTACATGTGTTCAGAATGTGGGAAAAGCTTCAGTCAGGGCTCCCATCTCATCCAGCATCGCCGAACGCACACGGGTGAGAAGCCATATGAATGCTCCGAATGCAGGACCAGCTTCAGTGACAAGTCCACCCTGATCAGACACCAGAGGACCCACACTGGTGAAAAGCCCTTTAAGTGCATGCAGTGTGGGAAAAGCTTCAGTCGCAATGCCTACCTTGTTGCTCACCAGAGAGCACATAAGTGGTAGGTATCAACCCCCTCAGCACATCGCTAGTGGGAGGTCATGACTAGAGTGTGAGCTGTGGAGTCCCCAGGCTCAGATTTCCCTCTTGACATAGTAACCCATTGCAGGGCCTTTGGCACACTGCTGTCTTTTGACCTCCTCCTTGTAGTATGGGAATAATTGTTCTGGCCTACCTTGCAGGACTGTTATAACATATGTGAAGAGGTTTGAACTACTGTTGGAGAAGAATTCCATTCCCATTGAAACCTGAGCCAGCTTCTGGTGGGGGTGTAAGCATGTCTGGAATAGATCCTGCTCCTTTCTGGCGGGTTTCAGGCTGATCCAGAAGTACAGAACACCCCCTCTGTGAGGGGAAGTAAGTGGTTTTTTTGCCTTCCCCTCTCTGCCTCAGAGGCCTTGGAACATTTTTAACCTTTCTTTAATCTAGAAACAGAAAAGTGATCCCATGAGGGGAAAGCTAAAATTAAAAAAAATGCACCCACATGCTCACATCTGAGAGTATCAAATTGTATTCATGTTTTAATGTATTTATTTATTTGTCAATTTGCTAGTCGCCTTTTGGTCCATATAGGGCCCCCAAGGCAATTTACACTTAAAACATGCAATGATTTTAAAACTTCCAAGAACAATTTTATAACTTTAAAAACAATTTTAAAACAGCACCCAACAGCAGAAATTGAGAGCAAGAAAGGATCTTACAAACAGAGTGCACAGGTAAGAGATTTAAAATACTAAAAAGCCATATGAAACAAAAAAAAAACAGCCCATCTAAAACCGAACAGACAAAAGGCCAGCCTAACTTCATTTGTGAGAGATTTCCACAGGTGGGGTGCTGTCACAGAAAAGGTCCTATCCCATGTTCCCACCAGCTCGACCCTTCTTGGTAGTGCGACACATAGAAGGGCATCCAAAGAAGATCTTAAACTGGGCAGGTTCATATGGGAGGAGGCTATCTTTCAGATATCCTGGCCCCAGACCATTTAGGGCTTCATAGGTAAGGACCAGCACCCTGAATTGTGCCTGGAAATTGATTGGCAACCAGTGCAGTTGACACAAGACCACTGTAAATATGGTCAACAAAGTGTGCGCAAGAAGGCAATCTGGCCCCTGCATTTTGCACTAGCTGCAGTTTCCAAAGACTCTTAAAAGGCAGCCCTAGGTAGAGCCACTGTGGCCAGATCTGCCTTCTCCAGGAAGGGACACAACTGGTGCACCACTCAAAGCTGGGCAGAAGTGCTCTGGCCACAGCATCTACCTGACCCTCCAGGAGCAATGCCAGGTCTAGAAGCATCCCAAGATGCGAACTTGATCCTTAGGAATGCCACCCCATCCAGAAAAGGCTGCACCTCTAATCCTAGATTAGCTTTCCTACTGACCAGCAGTACTTCTGTCTTGTCTGGATTGAGCCTCAGATTGTTAACCCACATCCAATCCTTCACTGCATCCAGGCAACGATTCAGGACTTCCACAGCCTTCTTGACATCAGTTGACAAAGAGAGATCGAACTGGGCATCATCAACATAGTGATGAGACCCAACCCCAAAACTCTGGATGACTTTTCCCAGTAGCTGTAGATGGTAAACAGCATAAGAGATAAAATAGAGCCCTGAGGGATCCCAGAGGCCATGGGGCCAAGCAATAATTCCCCGGCACCACCTGAGCATTCAACCAGGTAAGATTGGAACCAGTGCAACAGAGTGCCTACAAGTCCCATACTGTCCAAATGCCCCAGAAGGATACTATGGCTGATAGTATCCAATGCCACTGAGAGGTCCAGAAGAATCAACAGGGATGCACTCCCTCTGTCGAGTTCCAGGCATAGGTCATCCACCAAGGCAACCAAGACTTTCAGTCCCAAAACCCATCCTGAACCCAGACTGGAAAGGATCCAAGTAATCAGTTTCCTCCAAGGAAGCCTGGAGATAAGTTGTCATCACTTGCTCTAGGTTCTTGCCTAGAAAAGGAATGTTGGGGGCTGGCCAATAGTTATCTAGGGTGGTGGAAGCCATGATGGTGTGTGTGTGTGTGTTTTCAAAAATGGCCTTTCCATAGCTTCCTTTAAAAAATTGGGACACAGCCCTCCTCCAAGGAAGCATTTACCACTTCGACCACCCAACTGTCCAGTCCCCCTCTGGCAGCTTTTACTAACCAGGATGGACAAGGATCCAGCAAACAAGTGGTTGGTCTCACTCCTCCAAGCAACTTGTCCACATCCTCAAATGCAACCCCAAATGCAAGTGGAGTTAGTTTTTGCAGAACTGAGACTCTGTGACATCACCACCCTCCCACCAAGTATCTGACAGTCTGAGATGGGAGCAGGACATGAGTATCTTCTTAATTTCTCTCACTGGAGTGCTTTTCTGCTGTTGTGCTCTAATGGGGGAAATTATATTTTAAAAGCGGGGGGAGTTCTTGTATCTCAGACTGCCAAATGCAGACAGAGGTCTAACTCAGCCCCTAGATCCTGCTATATTATCTTGCACATGATGATCTTGAATGCCAACAAAGGGTCTTTCTTCTTTGGTGTAAATTTGGCCCAAGAGCCTTCCCCACATGTGTCATTGTATTAGAACTTATGGCTCCTACTTACTTCTATTACTACCTATTCAGTTGACCTGGGTGATAGCAAATTTTCTTATGGTCCATAAATATCCATAATCCATATTAAGTACCCCATTCTGTGTGTGGGTGGAGGACAGTGTGCTTTGCCTCACCCACCTCCCTCTGGCCCACCCAGCCAGTTTCCCGGGCTTCAGAAGAGCATTGACAGGCACCTGCTTGGCACATGCAACTGAACTGGTGGAAGCCCCCCAGCTCTTCACAGCAGCTCCCCACCCACCCCCTGAAATCCTACACAGGATTGGAGGACACTGCAGAATGGGGTGAGCTGTGGTTACGGGGGCAGAGGATCCTGAAGACCAGACAGAAGCACCTTCTGTGAGCAGAGCCCTTCAGTCAATGGAAGGCAGATCCCAGATCCAACCCATGGTTCTTTGCTGTTGCCTTCCAGTCCGTATAACCTTTTACTCCTCTCCTGGATCAGCTGCTGGAAAGACATAGCCAGCTGCCCCTCCACAGCCAGGCTGCTGTTCCCTCCAGTCAGCCCTTTCTTTCCTTCACCCTCCTCCCCTGGCATGGAGCCCAGTCTGTAGCCTCAGTGTGTGGGCAGGTATCCCCTGACTTCCACACACAGTCGCCACAGTATAAATAAGAAGATCTGAAACTTTAGGAATGTTATGTGATTAATGGATTTCTTCGGAATAAAACTTCTTTTCAAGTATTATCTTTTATTTTCTAGAGCAAAAAGCTGAAGGTTGACAAACTGAAAGAAGAACAGAACAATCTTTTCCACTGAAGATGATGTTAGGCTGTTGAGCTCCGCACTGCAGATGTGGCTAAACCCAGGAATTCAGTTCATTCTTTTGTTGTAAGAGTTCTCTCTGGTAGGTGATACAATCATTGCACTACAAGAGATTCCTGATGCCTCAGATGCTCTCAGCCAGTGTTGAGTGGATACCATGGGCAGCCTGTAACTAGACGATGTGCTGTTTGTTTTGGTCGCTCCACCGTCAAAACATGAAGACCACAAAAGGTCACGAGGAAAAATGGTCACGTGTTAGTGTGCCTCGAAGTGGATGTGGTTGACTGGAATATCTAGAAGCATAGAATTGTTGATGCTAGATTTTTTTTTTTTAGAAATGGTGAAACAAATGAACGTGCCAGGACTCTAGTATACAGAGAATTAGAGTAACACATCTGCTTGTTCTGGACCATCAAACCTGCCCCACTACCAACACCAGTATTCAGGATCTGCCACTGCTGGAAACAGAATGTTGAATTTAGCTCGTATGTCTCATTCAATCTGGCAGCCCTAATGGCTCATAAAAATGGTTTAACTTGCCATTCCCTGACCATCTTGGGTGGGTGGGGGGACCACATATGGATAGAGCCTTACATAATAAAAGTACGGTTGACTAACATATTTACCATGCAGTCCGGATTGTTAAAAAATGACGGCGTAATCATCCACTACGGGTACAGCTGCATGTGTGCAGGGGATTGGAACAGGGCTCAGTTGAGTCTTCTCCCTGCCAGATCTTGGCCATTATTTGCAACAACGGCTCCATATGTGCCACCCATATAAGCATATAGCTTATATCAGCCTTCCCAAGTTGTTTTGGACTTCAACTCCCATCATCCCCAATAAGCACAGCCAATGGTCAGAAATGCTGGGGGTTGCAGTCCAACACATATGGAGGGCACCTGGTTGGAGAAGGCTGTTGTACTGCATGCACTGCTGCATTATTTGGAGTAGGGGAGATGGATCATACCCAGAGCGATACCAGTTTCTGAGGCTTTGAGTTTAGTCCTATCTGCCACACCGTGAATCCCTAGTAATAGTAGGGCTGAAGACTTGAATCTGATTTTCAGTTGGCTTTTAAACTGGATTTTAATAGCAGGCACCCCTTGGCTATGAAAGGGTTTAGGGCTGACACAAACATAAAACTATTGCTCTGTACATCTGTTTTTTGGCAATGTGTTCAGATTGTTTTTCTAACAATAAATGACTTTAATGTGTTACTTACTTGAGATAAAAGGATTAGATTGTTGTCTGGAGACTAGAGTGGTGGCTGAGATTAGAATTACACCTCTTTGTGGCAAACATTACATGGGCCTCCCAAGTGTATGAATGCTGCAATGCATAACACTAATGGAGGGATGTTTTCTGGGAAGAATCGGCTATTGCAGGGAACAGGGTTTTTTCAGCCCTTTCCCTGATGGCAAGGTTAAGCACAACTTCCAGCTAGCCAGTTCTTTCTTGCAAAATGCCCCCTTGCTGGGTCCCAGCTGCAGTGGCCCTTATAGTTCATAGCCAGAATCTGACCAGGAGTGGTTCGGAAGGTTTTGGGCCTATTCACCCTATGGAACGTCAGAATCAGCATGAGAGATAAGCTCACACTGGTTCTGACATTCCACAGGCTGAATAGGCCCAAACCCTTCCGGAGCACTCCTGATCAAATTCCGGCTACGAACTATAAGGGCCACTGCAGAACTGCAGCTGGGCCACAACACCCCTCCAACCCTGCATTTCTATTCATGGGCAAACACATATGAATGGAACATAGTTTGCTCTTGCCTGCCTACACATGCTTCTGCCCTGAAGTACGCATGGCCCTGTTCAGGGGCAGGCAGACTTCAGGCTTGACGGATTTACTCTGATGTTTACTAGAACCCCAAGATCCACCAACCAGAGCCTGGTGCAAAAAACATACACATAGAACTGAAGAATTCTGAGCCAGAATTCGTTTTGAGTTCCAGAAATGAATGGAGCTCACAGTCCTTCCAAACAAAAATCCACTCCTGGTCATCACAAGCTTTCTTTATTTCAGCAGTATAATTTAGGAGAGGAGGAGGAGGAGGGTCATTTGGTTGCTGCTATTGTTAAGCAATCGGGAGTCAGAAATCCTTGCTGATCTATTTCGGATCACCCAGAGATCTTCCTGTAGCTCCATTGCTACCTTCTGCCGACCTCTGGACTAGATGATCGCCCAATCCTATCCAGTCCTATGGTTCTCTAAAACAGTGTTCTCCAACCTTGGGTCCCCAGATGTTTTTGGCCTACAACTCCCAGCATGCCCCAGCCAGCTACGCTGGCTGGGGCATGCCGGGAGTTGTTGGCCAAAAACATCTGGGGACCCAAGGTTGGAGAACACTGCTCTAAAATGAATGAGCAGCTATTAAAATAGCATAATTTGCTTTCCTCTACAGTGCTTACACCAAAGGGACTTGTGCCTAAGGTCATAAACCTAAAAGGGCAAGAGAGGTCACATATATCATCTCCATTGCTTTGGATAACAGCTTGGGACTGGTGGCACTTATTTATAGAACTGGTACGTGCGAGGAATTGCTTGCTCTGGCAGTACTAATGTTTCCTCCATATCTTGAACTACTGTATAACCTGGATGCTTACGTACATTTTACAAGCAGGCACAAAATCCTGTGGCTCCTTTAAAGGTTAACAAATTTACTATTGGAAGAGTATTCATAGGCATGAGTCCACTTCCTCAAATGTGTGGAGTGGACTGTGGAGGTGATGAGCTCAGTGTAGGGCAGAGGGGATCTGCTTTACAAGGCCAGACTGAAAGGTAAAGGAAATAACCTGGCTTTGGTACAACAGAGTAATACAACTGCTCTTCGGGAATTTGTTGTACAGTAATACCTTGGATTGCAAGCATAATTCGTTCCGGAACCGTGCTTGTAATCCAAAACACTTATATCAAAGCGAGTCTCTGGCAGGCGTAAGCGGGGCCGATTCTGGCCCGCTATGCCCACTCGAGGTGAGCGGTTACATCCCTACGACTACTTGTCTTGCAAGACCTTGCTTGTTTATCAAGTCAAAATTTTTCAAAAAATTTTGCTTGTCTTGCAAAATGCTCTCAGACCAAGTTACTTGCAATCCAAGGTATTGCTGTACTTCAGTCTCCTTGGCCCTAGGTTCTGTGGGGCAGACACCAAGGATGGGGGAGGAACTGTGCTGGGATACTGGGAGCCATCTGCACCATCTGTACCTCCCTCCCACTTTCCAAAAGCAGATACCATTGGGAAAGTGAGAAGTTTAAGTTGTGATGTAGAAGGCTCCAAATGGGAATTTAGCAAGAGCAATTGCAGGAAGGAAGTTCTTGGGGCTGTCCTTTTCCCTGCCTTCTCAGCTCTGCCTACCTGTACATGCTGGCTCCTTCACCCTCCAACTAAACCTTTCAGGCCCATGGGCAGTGCTAACCTGTCACCTCATGTTGGTTCTAACCCCTGTTATCAAGCATTACTCATAAGGCTATGTATCCCTGGATTAATCCAAGGAAACGTGGTCTGCTCTCCTATAACTTAAGTCCATTAGAACTAGCCTGTCCTCTATGGCAGCAGAGAACAAGTCTTTGCCCTCTTCTATGCAGTAGCCCTTCAGGGATTTGAACAGCACTATCATACCCCCACTGCACCTCAGTCTACACTTCTTCAGGCAAAACATACCCGGTTCCTTCAACCCTCCCTCATAGGACTTATTTTCCATACTGCTGACCATCTTCATTGCCCTCCTCTGGACCCATTCCAATTTGCTAGGTCCTTCTTAAAGTGCAGCACCCAGAACAGGACGCAATACTCCAGATGTGATTTGACTAGTGCAGAATAAAGTGGAAGTATTATTTCTTGTGATCTGGAAACTATGGCTCAACTAAGGCACCCTAAAATTGCATTAGCCTTTTTTGCAGCCATATCACACTGCTGACTTACATTTAATTTGTGATCAACTACAATCCTAGATCCTTTTCACATACAACACTTATCAAGCCAGCTAGCCCCATTCTATACCGGTGCCTTCACCTGCAAACCATGCACAACTTTGCATTTGTCTCCACTGAATTTCACCTTGTTAATTTCAGCCCAATTTTCCATTCTACCGAGGTCATTTTGAATTATGTTCCTGTCTTCTTAGATGCTGGCTATCCTGCACAGTTTTGTGTCATCTACAAATTTAATAAGGATTCCCTCCATCCCTTCATCTAAGTCACTGATAAAAATGTTGAAGAGTACCGGGCGGAGAGCAGAGACTGACAGCACCCGCTCAAAACCTTCCTCTCGGCTGAGTCCACAGAAGTTTACAACACTAATTGAATTATTCAGGTGTCTGTTTAAACTACTCATTTAGAATGCTATCTAAGGCAGGAATGCTAGCAGCTAGGAGGCTGCGTAGCTGGCTGGGGCATGCTGGGAGTTGTAGGCCAAAAACATCTGGGGACCCAAGGTTGGAGAACACTGCTCAATTTCCAAATGGAAGCAGCATTTGCAAGGAGAGAGAAGTGACTTCCCAAATTCTCTTCCCCTGACCCACACACAATATTCTAGAACGCAAAGGCTCTGGTGACGCCATTACCCAGCCACATTAGACGAGTTATGGCAAACCTTATCTCACCACTGAAACAATTGTCTATCCCTACTGTTATTTACACAGTCTGAAGGCAACAGGCGGCATGATCCAATGCCCTCCGCCCTCGATGATGCACGTCAGCCTCTGAACACAGAGGCTGACGTGCATCCAAGGCAAGGTGCAAGGTGTGGCAGTGGCCATCTCCACTGCACCGTGCCTCGTGCCCTACATTTCATCCAGACGGCCCGTTTCCGGCCATCTGGATGAAGCCCTTCGGCATGGGAGGGGAGGAGGCTGGGGCACTGTTTGGATCTGGCGTAAGCCGTCGACCCCAGCACGCCCCTCTTCCTCCTCTCCAAGGCCGATTTGTGACCTTGGGGAGGCAGCTGGCGTGGGTATTTCTGTGCTGGCTGCGAGGGGGGGGTGGGGGCTCGGCGTTTGGAGTCCCAGCTCTGAGCTCACAGGACCTCAGAGCTGGGGTGCTGAATAATCCCATGCTCCCCCCCCCCCGACAATGTTGGGAGGCCATAGGACTGTAACCTAAAATAACTTTAGGGAAAAAATCAAGATCTTCCTCTTGAACTAGAAAACAACCTTCTCAATGTCACCTATGAAACAGTCTACACACAAATTCAAAAAGAGCTGCTCTAAAAGAAGCAACCACACTCCTCTTTAGGGAAATCCCTCTGAAGCTGGAAATGGGGAAAATTCCTCACAATGCAAATTCCGGTTTCAGAGGAGAGATTTTCCTTACGACCAAAGCAGGGGACCTGCTGTGATCTCAATAATCATCCGCTTCCCTGTCATTCCCCCAGCACCACCCCACAAAGTTGGTGCTATTTGCATTTTCAAAAACCTGCTCCTCAAATACAAAGATGCATTTAATGTCACATCTAGTTGGTCCTTTGATGGCATTAGGAAAGGGGTTCAACACATTCTAAGGTTAGCCAGGGTAACTTAATGGCATCTCCACGTTCAGAGGCGGCAGGTATCTGAATGCCGGCTACAAAGGGGGAGGGCTGTTGCCTTCTTGCCCTGCTTGTGGGCTTTCTCAAGTCATCTAGTTGGCTACTGATGGCAAGAGGATGCTGAATTAGATGGACCCTTCCAGTGGGGGTGTCTTTATATGCTTAAGAGCCCTCTTAAGCATTAAACTGTCTGGATGTCACTTTGTTGTGGATGGGGAAGAACATCTGGGCCACTGGCTGTCCCCTGTGCCTATGACTGTGGGTGGACTGGGGCCAAGACCAGCAGCTACCATATTCATAGTTACACTTGGAATTTAGAAGCTTAGCAGTACAGTATTGTTCCAACTCCGGAGTGGTGGCCCTCAGGCTACATGCGGCCTGCGAAGCCTCTGGCATGCTCCACTGAAACCTCCCCTGCCTGGCGCGGAAGAGGCAGCCTCCTCTGTGCCTGAACAGGGAGAGAAGAGCACTTTGAAAGCTGAGCCCTTTCCTGAGCAGTGGAGGAAAGGGGACTGGGCTGGCTGCAGTGCCTTCCCCACTGCTCAGCTTTGACCCACAGAGCAACAGTGTGGGGGGGGGGGCAGGGGGAGAACATGGATCAAGGGGAAGTTTAACCCCTCCCTCCCCAATCCTGATGAAGATTGCCCCTCCCCGGTACCCTTGTTAAATGTGACCTTTATCCCACGGGATAGGAGAGGGAAGTGGGGCATGCCTGAGAAATGAGGGGGCTTTGGATCCACAGCCACTTCTGACATGCCCCGTTTTTGAAACCTCTGCTGGAGTACCACGAGCAGAACACGGTAGGGCCAGCCCTGGCCAGGGCTTCCAAATGGACAGCTCCTGGCACTACCAATCAAAAGACATTGTGCAGCTGTTCTGTCTTTTCCTCCTTAGTGGGTTTTTGGTGGAAATTTTTTTAAAAGAAAAAATGGAAGAAGCAGTGGTAAACACGGGAAAGCTACAAATGGAAGGTGATGTTGTCTGGACACCAGTAAAATTCCATGAATGAGGCCGGGCAGTTGCATGATCAATGCCATCTCTGGAAGCACCCCCTCCCCACAATCTCTGAAGCGCTTTGTCTCAAGCACATTACTTATGGAAATCTTACCTGTGAGGGACATCAGTGTGCCATTTCTGGAGTCATAGCCACCATGAAAAATGGGTGAATGGTCTGCCTGGATCCTACCGTGGAGTGAGTCAAGCAGATGGTTAACAAAATTCTTAAAGAATAACACCAACAAGCTCTGAAGGAAACATTGGAGCAGGATGTGGATCTGTAACAGAAGATGCTGTGCAGAGACAGAGAAAAAACAATTGCAAAAGCTGGACGTGAATTCTGCTTTTGATGATCTCAAAAACAACCCTCAACCACTGCTTTACTATTTTCCACTCATATTTTATTGCAACTCATTTTTCTTTAAAGTATTCATTGCTACATCTGTGTGAAGCCATCTGATCAACTCAGTGTGCTAACGTGAAAGCGAAGGGCACTGAACGAACATCACAATGCTCAGATGCCTTTTGGGTTATTTTTAATACAGTGTGAACCACCATGATCATTGTTTTTACAATGGAAGGGTCAGATATAAGTAAGAATAAATAAGTAAAGTACAGTCATGCCTTGGATTGAGAGCATAATTCGTTCCGGAAAGGTGCTTGTAATCCAAAACACTCTTATATCAAAACGAAATCCCCCCAAAAAAATTTGTACAGAGATTTTTAATTTAAGCCGTACTACAGTACTTGTATCATAGAATCATAGAAAAGTAGAGTTGGAAGGGGCCTACAAGGCCATCGAGTCCAACCCCCTGCTCAATGCAGGAATCTAGGTCAAGGCATCTCTGACAGATGTCTGTCCAGCTGCACCTTGAATGCCTCCAGAGTGGGAGAGCCCACAACCTCCCTAGGTAGTTGATTCCATTGTCTTATTGCTCTGACAGTCAGGAAATTTTTCCTGATGTTTAGGTGGAATCTAGGTTCCTGTAACTTGAGCCCATTATTCCGTGTCCTGCAAACTGGGATGATCGAGAAGAGATCTTTGCCCTCCTCTGTGTGACATCCCTTCAAATACTGGAAGAGTGCGATCATATCTCCCCTCAGTCTCCTCTTCTGAAGGCTAAACATGCCCAGTTCTTTCAGTCTCTCCTCATAGGGCCATGTTTCCAGTCCTTTTATCATCCTTGTTGCCCTCCTCTGAACCCTCTCCAGTTTGTCTATGTCCTTCTTAAAGTGTGGTGCCCAGAACTGGACGCAGTACTCAAGATGAGGCCTAACCAGTGCTGAGTAAAGGGGAATTATCACTTCCCGCTATTTGGAAGCTATACTTCTATTAATACAGCCCAAAATTGCATCTGCCTTCTTTGCAGCCACATCGCATTGCTGGCTCATATTCAGTTTGTGATCTACCACAATTCCAAGATCCTTCTCACTTGTAGTATTGTTGAGCCAAGTGTCCCCCATTCTGTAACTCTGCATTTGATTTCCTCTCCCTAGGTGCAGCACTTGGCATTTATCCCTATTAAATTTCATTCTGTTGTTTTCGGCCCAGTGCTCCAGCCTATCGAGGTCACTTTGAATTTTGTTTCTGTCTTCCAGAGTATTAGCTGTTCCACCCAACTTTGTGTCATCTGCAAATTTGATAAGCATTCCCTGTACCTCCTGATCCAAGTCATTAATAAAAATGTTGAAGAGCACCGGGCCCAGGACCGAGCCCTGTGGTACCCAACTCGTTACCTCTCCCCAGTTTGAGAAGGAACCATTGATAAGCACTCTTTGAGTCCGATTCTGTAGCCAGTTGTGGATCCACCTGATAGTTGTTCCATCTAGCCCACTCTTAGCTAGCTTACTAATCAGGATATCATGAGGCACTTTGTCGAAAGCTTTGCTGAAGTCCAGATATATAATGTCCACAGCATTCCCACAGTCCACAAGGGAGGTTACCCGATCAAAAAATGAGATCAGATTAGTCTGACAGGATTTGTTCTTGACAAATCCATGCTGGCTTCTAGTAATCACTGCATTGTTTTCAAGGTGCTTGCAGACTGACTTCTTTATAATCTGCTCAAAAATCTTCCCGGGGATTGATGTCAGACTGACTGGTCCTATAGTTCCCAGGTTCCTCCTCCTTGCCCTTTTTGAAGATGGGAACAACATTTGCCCTCCTCCAGTCGTCTGGCACTTCACCTGTCCTCCATGATTTCTCAAAGATAATAGACAGTGGTTCTGAGAGTTCTTCTGCCAGTTCCTTTATTACTCTAGGATGCAGCTCATCAGGCCCTGGAGATTTAAACTCGTTCAGAGTAATCAGGTGCTCCTTGACCATTTGCCTATCAATCTCAAGCTGCAATCCTGCCCCTTCAGTCTGCACTTCAGGTTTGCCAGGGGGGTCATAGACCCTCTTTTGGGAGAAGACCGAGCCGAAGTAGGAATTGAACACTTCTGCCTTTTCTTTGTCTTCTGTTATCAATTTGCCATCCTCATTGCGTAGTTGAACCACCAGTTGTTCTGTCTTTTACTGTGCATGTATCTGAAGAAAGCTTTTTTGTTGCTTTTAGCATTCCTCGCTAACCTTAGCTCATTCTCAGCTTTAGCCTTCCTGACACTATTCCTGCAGTTCTGTGCTACCTGCCTGTACTCTTCCCCTGTAGCCTGCCCTTCCTTCCACTTCCTATACGTGTCCTTTTTTGTTTTCAGGTCATCTTTGAGTTTATTGTGAAGCCACATTGGCTTCTTCTGTTGCCCTCTGCCTTTTTTCCTTTTGGGAATTGTTTGCAATTGTGCCTTTAAAATTTCCTTTTTTAAAAACTCCCACCCCTCCTGGGCTCCCTTTCTCGTGAGAGTCACTTGCCATGGGATCTTACTAATCATTGTTCTGAGTTTGTTAAAATTGGCTTTCCTAAAATCCAGGGTACGTGTTTGGCTACACTCAGCTTTTGCTTCCGTTAGAATCAAGAACTCAAGTATAACATGGTCACTTTCCCCTAGAGTTCCCAAAACTGCCACTTTATCCACTAACTCGTCTCTGTTGGTTAGAATCAGGTCAAGGATAGCCAATCCTCTACAGTCATGCCTTGGATTGAGAGCATAATTCGTTCCGGAAACGTGCTTGTAATCCAAAACACTCTTATATCAAAACGAAATTCCCCCCCAAAAATGTGTAGAGATTTTTAATTTAAGCTGTACTACAGTACTTGTATTGCAAGACGTCGCTTGTATATCAAGTCAACCTTTTCCAATCTGGTTAGTTTTCACTTAAAAATCTATCTGGTAACAATGAGTTCCATGGACTGCTGTTTGTTTCACCAGCTTCCATGTTTTGTCCTTTATCCAAAGAATTCAACTCAGCTTGCATAGCCTGAAGCTATGGTTCAGCTTCCTTAACAGACAATTTTCACCTCTTTGAAATTTTTTAAGTTTCAAATGGCTTTTCCCGCAAATTCATCCTGATATCTCACAGGTTGTTTGACTCACCTGTTCCTTATCTCATCAGTTATCAGGTTTCTGTTCCAATAAATTTGCACCAATGATGAACAATCATTTGTTTAGTCTCCTCTAAACCAAATGTGTATCAAAGTTTGTCAAATTTACCTGACTGTCTTTCAGCAAATGCTTTTCTATTCTGACTCTGAGCTTGATGCATCTCTTGCATTAACAGAATTAATTTTGAAAAATGATCTCACCTTTTCATTCAGCATTATACTCAACACTTCTAGATAATCTCACTATCCAAGTGTTGTTCATGTGAAACACAATATTCTCATTTCTAGAAAAATCTCATGTAAGCTCCCTTACAGATTTCTTCTAACTTTGAGGTGTATGTACCTACATATCAGATCCAAGATCCTGAAATGTTTCTCCAGAAGATTCTTCCTTCTACACTACTTTCCATAAGGTGTACAGTTCAATACACAGAACTAAAACTTCTATCATGTACATAATCAAAACATTTAAGAGTTTCTACCCAAACCTCATTATCCAAATTAGTATCACCTCTTCTGAGTGTTTGTTTACTCTTCCACACAATCCATGTGTTCAATATCACATCCTGTTAGAAATGCATCTAAACATGCACTGAATTGAACTTCCCCATATCTCAAAAGAAATAGGTAACATGGGTAATATGCTTGTTTCCCACCCAAGCACAAAACACCTTGACTTTGTTCAATACTCCAGTTTTCTATCTAACATGTACACAACCTGTACTTCGTGTATTGATCAATTGACATCATGAAATAACGTGCCTTTCCTCTAAAAACCATCAGAGTTTCCACAAGATTACCAAAAACAAATTGAAATGAAATGAACTGGTTTTACAGCTTGCCTTCCAGTTTACCTGTTGAAGCTAGCATCCCTTGTTTATGTGCACAAAATAACCTTTCATGTGAAAATTACAATTTCCAAATGCTTTCCCCACAACACAGTTTGCATTTTCTTTCACAGGCCTGTGAATCTAAATGATTAAACATCATGTGATATGCATGCATGTACATGTCATACATATAAGCATTTAACTTTTTATAGTTGCATCAGTACAACTTTCCATTTCTTTATTTACATTTTTACAGTATAAAAGAAATAATCCATCTCTTAGCTTCGCCATATAAACATACCTACTTATTCAGTATTTTACATTTTGCTACAGAAAAATCCACAATATACTCAAGTCATATATACATTCAGTACATTTCCTGACATTTCAGAGCATATATTACACTTTCTTGAATCCAAGTTATCCAAACTTTCAAGAAATACATTTTCAAAAACATGACTGTTAAACTCCTGACCATTTTTGCATAGTCCTCTTCCTGTTTATTCATGTCCAACACAGAAAGCTTCGTTTAAACAATCCATTGCTTCTGCTCACAACAAAATAATGTCCATTTTGTTATGTCCTGGGTTAAAACACAAAGTTTTTCCCATCAGCAGCACCCCTGCTGATTTCAAGCTCCTTCTTCTGTGATCCCACATGAAGAAAATGAAGAACAGCTTCCCATTTTAAGCACAGCTTTCTCTGTTCAAAACAGCCGCACTGTTTTTCCTGTTGTTTTAAAACCACGCCTCCGCTGGTTTGATACAGCCTCCCGTGTAGTATCAGGTTTCCCAGATACGTTCCTGTCACATGTGACTTTGCTTTGCTGCGACATGACGCTCCAGACGCTTTACCCACGTCAGACGTAATCCACGCATTTGTAATCCAAGCCACTTGTTGATACAATGCAAAAGATAGCTGATCCACTGCTGTGTGAAGAAGAAAACTGTAAATGAAATATGATCCTCCTGCCTGTAGCCTTGACTGAAATGAGTAGACACAGAGCCTCCTGAAGATTATTTCCTTGCCCAATACAGCTCCTTGACAATCACTCCAACAAGCTGTGGAAAACGAAATCCTTGTGTCCAGCGTTGTTCACTTTTCAGCCTAGTAGCTGCCCAGTAGCCTCGGATTTTGCCAAGCCTGGCACCTCCGTTCCAGCTGCTTTCAAAACGAAAAATCCGTCTCTCTATTTCTGCATTCTTCAGTTGTGCTGCATTCCAAGCCACTGTTATCAGCATCCAGCTTTAGCAACACCGCATAGCCTTCCCGGTTTATTTACAAACCGTTCTTACAAATAGTAAACAAATTCCTTTAACTCTATAACTGCCGAATTTCTCCGAACTGCGTCTCTGTGGCTTATCTGCCCATCTGAGATAACCATCAGATCCTAATCTCTGATCCTTATCTGGGCCCATAACCAGATGTGAGAGTTGGACTGACCCGGGTTCAAAAGCTCCCCTAGCCAATGACCTTCAGTCCCAGTCACGCAGGCGGAAGGAGGAGATAACAGCAGTTAATAAAGATTAAAGAGTTTATTTGTAAGACCCAATTCCATGGGATTAAGGCAAACAATGCATCTCTACTCACTACATCATTGCAGACTCAAATCCTATACCCCAGTGGTAAGGCTAGATGAAGTGAAGTCCAGAACAATACAACATGTCGAGTCGAGACGAGCAAGCAGCAGAGAGAGGAGAGGTGGAGAGGAATGAAGCTATCAGCAAGTGTGCTAGCTTTTATACCACAGACCCTGCACTTATAAATAGGATATTTCTCACCCCAGTTGTATAACCTATTCATCAACATGTTGATCCAAACCTATTCAAGACTGCTGAGTCATATCACCTCGAGACTATGTCTCGTGACCAAAGACCTTGTATACTTGAACTCAAGTAACACCCACCAGGTCAGGTGATAATCTCGATGTCAGGTGGTAATCTCGTTCTGCCTATGCAAAACCCAACAATTTTGGTATCTTTAATGATATGAGCCAGTGTGGCATAGTGGTTAGAATGCTGGACTGGGACTCGGGAGATCCGGATTCTAGTCCTTACTCAGCCATGAAGCTCACTGGGTGACTTTGGGCCAGTCACTGACTCTCAGCCTAACCTACCTCACAGGGTTGTGGTGAGGATAAAATGGAGAGGAGGAGGAGGATTATGTGAGCTGCCTTGGGCTCCTTGCAGGAAAAAAAGGCAGGATATAAATAAATAAATAAAATTTGAGGAAAAAGGTACATGATCCGACTTAATAAGCATATTAAGATTGTAACCCTATTTATGTACACTTACCTGGGAGAAAGTCCCATGGAGCTCGGTGGGGCTTATGTCTAAGTAGACATGCATAGGATTGGCTGCCAGTCCCTTAACTGGGACTGACAGCCAGATTTAACTGGGAGAGATTTAAAGATACATTGAAGGTTACAATCCTATGCACACTTTTGAGAAAAAGTTCTTTTGAAACCAGTGGGACTTCTTAAACATGCATAGGATTGGGCTGCACATCTCTGAAATCCCATTTATTTCAGTGGGACTTGAGTACTGAATTTTGGCTGGACTGTGCCCAAAGTCTATTTGTTTTTTAAAAAAATAAAGAAGATCTCAGCAGGAAAGATAGATAAAACACAATTTGCTCCTACATACACTGTAAGCTGGAGAAATAGGACTTTTCCAGGAAGCCAAGCAGAGCTCTTGCCCTGCCTCCCCTGCAGTCATACTGTGCTTCACAAGGTGTTGGTCCACGCAGTGTATAAAGAGCTTATTGCTAACATACCACTAAAAGGCAGCTCTGGAGTGAAGAGGGCAGTTCTTTAGGCCAGTTCCCAGATCCCTATTGATCAGTTCCCATTGCTTACAGGGCACTAATCTAGAAATTTTATTTATTTATTTATTTATGTATGTATTATATTTATACCCCGCCTTTTTTCCTGCAAGGAACCCAAGGCGGCTTACATAATCCTCCTCTCCATTTTATCCTCACAACAACCCTGTGAGGTAGGTCAGGCTGAGAGTCAGTGACTGGCCCAAAGTCACCCAGTGAGTTTCATGGCCGAGCGGGGACTAGAACCAGGATCTCCCGAGTTGCTGTGCTGTGCTGTGTGGGCAGCATCCCAGAAAGGTATTGATTCTACCATCAGGTGCTGCATGCAGCTGTAGGTATCTTATATGGAATAGTTCTCTTCTCTGCCCAATAGGTGATGCTCTTGGACTGATTTAGCAACCATAGGCTGTTGAAGCTAGTATGTCCTCATGGCCAGCAACTCATTCTTGATGCTTATTCTAAAAATATGATATTTTGACCATCTGCGCAGGTCAATGAAACATCCTGGTGCCAGGTTGTTTAGGGACTTAGGGTTGACCCTACACTCAGTTGTATAAGGTTGCAGCCCAGGCAGTAAATTTACAGCTGTATCAGAAGCAGCAGCTGCTCATTCCCCACTGTCCCTTGCTTTCATCCCCTGCCTGTGGGCAAAACATCTGGACCCTGGGGTGAAACCAGGCAGGAAAAGCCATGGCTGGTTCATCTCCTAATTTGGCTGTGAATTTAAAGCTCAGAAGCAACTACTGGTTGCAAACTGGCAATCCTTTTAATCATCTTAATCATCTTAATCATTTTTATCTGGTAGTTTTTAACTGTTGCTGTAATTTGAACTGCTGCTAGCCTTGCTGTTTGTTTTAATCTATGGTTTTAAATTTTATAGTATTTTATGGTTTTAACTGTTGTAAACCACCCAGAAAGCTTCGGCTATTGGGCGGTATAAAAATGTATTAAATAAAGAAAATATAAAGAAAAATCCTGTGGTTGTACAACTGCAATCAAGTTGTCAGTAAAGCATGCAAGCAACACCTCATTTACATCAGCACAACTATTTATAAGAGTATCAGGTTGTCATTCACAATCTGATCTTTATCAGACATTTTGCTGCTATTCAAGTGTTTCTTGCATTTCCCCTCTCCTTTTTTTTTTTTAACTTGGGGGGGGGGAAGAGACTTGGCACTGCCTCTAGCTGCTTTACAGCAGCCCAACTGCATTCCTGGATGCAGAATGCCTCTGTAAATAGCACTACATTATGGTATAGCCTCATTAGGGCATACTTGGGAAAAAAGAAGACTACCGTCAGCTATTTCCCCAACAACGCCATGGGAAAATGCTTGGTCATGATGTAGTGCAATTTTGTCCCCAGAAATATAAAGATTTCTTTTCTAGCAGGTGTTTGCCTGCTAAGTATTTGCTTTGCTTAAGGTCATTTTATCTATGGCCTCTTCCCCTGTATTTTCATTATAGTTCTTACTAAATGTATGGTTTTATATTGTATTGTGATTTTAAATTGTTGTGAGCTGCTCTCAGTGGTGAAAGGGAAATAGAAGCGTGAGATATAAATTATATATATAGAGAGAGAGGTGACAATTAGTAACATGCACTTCCACTAATGTGATTTATTTAACTGAATGTAAAAAAAGATGTTGTATGCAATATATAAGAAATACAACAGATGTAAGAACAAGATTCCATAACCACAAATCCGCGATTCTTATCAAAAAACAACAACCCCAAAACAAAACCCTAGAGCAGCCCTGTTGCAAAACATTTTAACTCACACTGAGAGCCAGTGTGGCGTAGTGGTGAGAGTGTCGGACTGGGACTCGGGAGATCCGGGTTCTAGTCCCCGCTCTGCCATGAAGCTCACTGGGTGACTTTGGGCCAGTCACTGACTCTCAGCCTAACCTACCTCACAGGGTTGTTGTGAGGATAAAAGGGAGAGGAGGAAGATTATGTAAGCCGCCTTGGGTTCCTTGCAGGAAAAAAGGTGGGGTATAAATATAATAAATATAATATAATACCTAAACATCTCTCAGATTTACAATTGCTTCCAACTGAACAAAGGACACTGACATGCTTGACAGAAAGGAAAACTTCTATATCTACAGACTCAGAACTCTCAGTCCGTATGGCCTTAAGCTGGGAGGACAATTCCTAGCTGGGCACACAGGCAAGCCTCACTCCAGTGTTCCCACGCATGTTGGCTCTTCAGACCTTCACACATTCAGTATGAAGGTCTGAAGAGGGTTTGGCTAACTGCACCTAAAAGCTGGTGCAAACAAGGATGTTGGGACGAAGCTTGCATGCCTGCCTGCTATCCCTCACATGTTCACTCAAATGCATGAATAGGGGTTCTGTGGTTCTGTTATGGACATCGCTATCTGAGTCTGGTTAGGAACGGACATCAATGTAGTAATGCACAAACATCCTTCATTATCTTACTTGGCAGGCATGTTTGTTCTGAAATCTCAAGCTGGAAGGTAGAAGGAGCCAGTGAAATGGCCATAAAGAATCTAGACCAGACCCTGCTTGCCAAGAGACGATCATGCCTAGCAGTTGACTAAGCATCATGAGACCCATCTATGCCTGAAGGACAGTCCTGATCAATATCCTCATCTTGGAAGCCGTCACCAACCATATTTTTCATGAGTCCAGCATTTTTAGACTCTGCATGGGGAAAAGAGCTATAATGAGGCTGTAATCGTTAATGCAAGGTCTGAATATAGCTCTCTCCCATGTGAGGATATCACCAGGGTAGGGGACAGAACCCTCACTTTTTGCAGGCCGTGATGTGCCATTAAGCCTACAAGAAACTTCATGAGAACCCCTAGGACTGAAAAGAGGCTGATGGAAACTCTGTATTGGAAATGTTCGTGTAGTAAGCAAAACAGAAAACACAAACATTTCCTGAGAGACAAAGGCTGGAAGGGTCTGAATATGTGGATACACTTTTGAAAGATCAAAGGCCCTGAATCCCATTGCTGCCGTGCGTTACCTAAAATCTCATATTTTAAAACATGATTTTCAAGATGACCGTGCTTCTGTATGCTTGTCGAAATGTGACCCTTGGTATGCCAAATTGCCCATTCAAACTTCTCTTCCACATTATATAATTAGTATTACAAACTTTAAATAGAGGAAAGCATTTACAGCCTTACGATGTCAGGCAATGAACTCTACCATACTTGGAGGACGTTATCGTCGGATCCCTTTCAAAGAGAGAGTCTGTCCATGTGGATCCAATGTGCTTGCTCAGTTTATGAGCCCTTAAGAGCAGCCCTGTTTATAGACCTAGATCTTTCATTCAATAGATCTGTTGGGTATCTGATTAATTTTTTATTAGGGGATAGTTCCCACTGTATTTCTGAAAACATGGCCTGTTTTGCTTTTAGAGCATCAGTGTTAAGACGGAAGATTGGTAGTGATGATAACTAAATGTTTTAGATGAATAGTTTTATTTGCTGGAATGTTGGTTCAATGTTTCTTTATCTTTAAGGTATTTTTATCTGATTGTATTGCTTTTGTAATGGCTTTGGCTACACAAAAAATAAACTTCATCCCTTTCTCATGTTGAACCACTTCAGAATTAAAATAAATTGTCTCCATTCTTTGGGGTCCCATTTAATTGACCCTTGAGTGCCAATGGGGCACTTTAGTGCAGGTGTGGATCACTGAAAGAATCCCCTGGTGTTTGGACAGAATAGTCATTTTTGGAGATACCCAAAGGGCAGTTATCGGAACAGAGCAATTATAAGGCATACTTCTTAAGAGTCCATATCCTGCTCCTGCACTCGCTGGTCTGAAGTTGTCTGATCTCACCTCAGTGTAAGGTGTTTAGCCTGTTCCCATTTTGAAGTCAGTGAATATTAGAGTGATGCTTCTTTCCTCCCATTTAGGATGAGAATAATCTGACACCCACTCCGTTCAGTGGGACTTATTCCCAAGTAAATGTGCTGAAGACTCAGTAAAGTGAATCAGCAAAGCAAAGTTTGGGGGGGGGGGGGTAGGAGCCATTTCACACACAAAAGTTCTCCTCAAATTACTGTGTCAATTTCATGATTTTTAAAGTCAAATCACTCACCAACTCTAGCTTCAAGAGCGGCCTTCCCCAGCCTAGTGCCCTTCATGTGTTGGATTACAACTTCCATCATCCCTAGCCAGCATTGCAGAATTACAATTGACTTTCCCAACTATAGTGATTTTGTACTTTTTCTGTATGTTTATACCACTATATTATTTCCACGTGGGTGTGAAATAGCTTCTGTGGGTGGGGGAAAGAAAGGTCCAATTTGCTTAAGAGGCCAGTGGTGGTGGTGGAAATCCAAGCAATCCTTAAAATACATATAGAGACTGCTATGCGCACTTATCCATTTAAGCTTGATTAGCCATTACTACCCATAAAGTGTGTGTGTGTGTGTGTGTGTGTAATGTACTTTTGGTTCAGAAGTATAAAAATGGTAGTGACCAGAAAGGTTTTTCTCTTTAAAAAAAAATAGTGTTAGCACTATAACAGCCTTTCATTTAAGCAGTGTTTCACTAATTTTTTAAATAAAAAATATAGCCAGGAAAACATTTTAGCTAATTAAAATATTGATTAAAAATTAACAGGGTTATAAAATGGTGGTCACCATAAAGGTTATAGTGAATGTGTGCTGAGCTGTGAAAGGTTCACCAGCCCAATACATCATGTCAAAACCATGCCTCTTAAAAAAGAAAGAGCGTAGCACTATAGGCATCTATAGAGAGAGTACCTCTTTCATCCTTCTCAAAAAAGTTGGACGTTCTGTGTAAGCAAAAATAGTGGAAGAAGCACTAGGATGACTCGCTGCAAAATGGGAGCGAATGAGGCATGGTGATTCCACACCAAATGCTTAGTGTGGAAGCATCACTTTTTCTTGAAGCGGCCCTGCTGAAAAATCTGCGGGGGGAGAAGATCAGAACTTTGGTTTTGTGATGCCAAACTGACAGTCTGTGGACATCTCCTCTTCACTGTCCATATGTAGATTAGAAGCACTTTCTTTTTGTTTATGTCACTCTGTAAATTGATGGCACTAAACCAATACAAAATCCAGGAATTTCATACTGAAAGTAATCTTTGGACTACTCTCAGCAAACCCCAGTTTCAGTTTCTAGCCAACTGCGTGCCTTAAGTCAGTGATGTCTGACTGACCTCCCCTTTCTCTCTAGCCTGCTTATAATTCTGCTTTTCTTTGTGCACTGCCTTTCCCCTCCTCTCCCCACCTGGTGTAGGAGTCTCTTTATTTCCTTACTAGACTCCGTGATGTGGAGGAGACCAATCAGCCTGTAGCTTTCCTGGCTTCCTGTCTCTCCCAGCTTGTAGGTGTGTTCGTTCTCGTTCATACTCACCTGAAAAAGTTAGACACAGATGAAATACCTTCAGCCTCAGGGAAGGGAGAAAAACTTCAGTCTGATTCCAGAAGCATTAGTAGTGAGAGCCACCACCAGACCCAGGTACAGGAAAATACCGACCCAAAGATCAAGGATGTGACACCAGTCGGGTAAGAGAACTAAATCTTGTCTCTCCATTGCAATACAAGGAGGTAAACTTTGCCCTGTTGTTCACATTCCAGGGTGAATCGGAGTGAGAGAGAGAGATATGTGTGAGGCCTTGTATAGAAATTCCAGCTGAGCTGTGTCAGATTTAATCAAGAATGTAATGGGGTCTGACAGCCAAGTTCTGGGGAAGAAAGAAAAGAAAGGGACCCACCATTTTAAAATGCAAAGTGAAATCCATTACCTATCCGCTCCCCACTCCACACGGGGAATAGTAGCTAGGGGCCTAGTCTGATTCTTGTTGAAAATATACTCTTTCCTATAAAGACTCTCTTACAAGGGTGGTTGGCTGATAGCTTAGCTTTCCCCTCGGCATGGGGCAACAGGATGGTCCAAGTCTCACCTCCTTTGTAGAAAGAAAACTGGGAGTGGGGAATACGTTTTTCCATCTAGTAGCTAGACTGCCTGGGCTCCAACTCCAGTTAGTAACTCCAGATTTGTACCGGAAAGCAGCCCAATGTGAGGCTGCAACTATCAGCCCTGCTGGGATTAATACAATATATCTCAAGTTTGTGTCCAGTAACTGCTAAGCAGGTCTCTTGTCAGCCTCTTGCCAATTCCTAGGGCCTGAAGCTGAGGCCTTACCTTGTCCCTCATCGAAGTGGATATCTCCCCACCAAACAGTACCTTCCTTGGCTTCTGACCTTGGAGATGAATAATTGCAACGTCAGCTTCCTAATCAGAGGGGCTGCTGAGGACAGCAACCAAGTTGAATGGACTGTGCTTGAACTCTGGACACCTTTGTATTTTCCTTCCTTGTTTTATTTGCTTATGTCCTGTGACTTTTATGGTATTCAGAGGTGACTATTGTGATGGCAAAGAGACAAGGGCTATCTTTCACAGAACATAAGGGTTCCTTGACTCTACCACCTCCTTCAGAGGATAAATTGGAATTAATTGCCAGCCTACATGGAAAGCTTTAAAATGTCTGTATTTCTCCTGTGTGGATCTGTCAGGCCTTTCTACATGCAGAGGTTCCATAGCAGTTAGCTTAAGGCTACTTCTGATGTTAAAGCAGGTTCCCTTATTTTAGAAAATCAGTATTTTAGTATATCTCAGAAAATAAATATACATAACATATAGTTGGTTTATTTGAGAATATTCTGGCTCTAAAGAATGAACCCAAGGGAATAACTTGGTTTTTAAAATGGAATCGAGAGAGAGAGAGATCTAAGTGTTTGACCTGTGTTGACTCTTGAAGAAGGTACAGTAGTTGTGAACAAGTCCCAGGATGTTCTGGAGCTGAATTGCACCAGGGAGAAGGATTTCTGAGGGCCTTTACAGGCAATTGCCCCAATCCACCAAGGGAGACCTGCATGCACAGCCGATGGGCATTGTGCATCTCCATTAAGATGACGACCCAGGAGGACCCTCTGAACTTGATGGAATGCATCTGTTGGTGTAGTAGGTAGACATGTGGGTCTCCCATCTATGGCCAGTAGTTGCAGCAGCAACAACAACAACACAGCTAGTGATGGATTGCAGCCAATATATATTTTAAACAAGAATTATACAATTGTTCACTACTTCTGCAAGATCCAGATGTCTTTCCTCAATATAGCACATCCGTTGCAGAAAAATATTTTCCCAACGCTTAAACTAATTATTTTGATACCGAGAAATTTTTTTTCAGCCAGCTACCTTGTCAGTTGCAACAGTTAATGATGTACAGTATAGGATGTCATTTCATGGGTGTCATAGTGCATACCTAATAGACAGTGTCAATTACTGGTGATAAGCAACGTAACTCTTCAACTTGCCTCTGTCATTTTATTATGGTAAAAGTTTTATATTTTTTATTGGACCCTAACTGAACTGTATATACGTGAGTAGTGAGTGGCTACAAGTGAAATTATTCACATTAAAAGCCCAGTGAAGTAGCCAGGGTTGTGCAGGCGTAGCCCTTGTCAGATCATGGGCAAGAGCCATCTGCAGTGAAAATCTCCCCTACTCAAAAGAAAAGAAATGGCAAGTAGCACAAATAGTCCTCCATACATTATGTGAAGATGGGATATAATGCTGTTGGTGGTGGATGAGGGTTGGCACGAGGGCCAAACTAAACATTTCATGCCAGTGGCATGTCACATTCCTCCATCTGTATTTCCCTCCCAACCTGTGGGGAAATAGCCACTTGGGAGGAGTGTCTATCAAAATGATGTATGATCAGTCTCTCATAGACATGCACTGGGATACAACAACAGGATCTAACATTCCCCTCTACACATAACTTAAGAAATATATAAGAACTAGGTATATTAGCAATAAGGTTACTAAACAATGCCCAGTTCTACAGGGGAAGCTGTGTTAGCCTATTTTAGCAAAAAAATATCAAGCTCTCTGGCAAAGTAAAGACTAAGAATCTTATGGCACAAATTTTCCATGGGCTCTGGCCATGAAAGCACATGTCACAAAACATTTCTTAAATAATGCCCTGGAAAGTTTTGTAAGGATGTTACAAAGAAATTAGCCCAGAATATTGGTGGATAACTATAAGGAGTTTGTCACATAACCAGAGTGGGAAGTGGGGGACAAGGGTCTTCAGTGCTGCCTGCCCCGCAGTTCCATAGACAGGAAATAAAATCACCTCAATCGACAGTAAGGTGGGAAGGAGCAAACTGGAGTATCGCTACCTCATACTTGACTTGTGGCACTGGACGAAGAGGTTCGCCACTAGAGGCTTAGATAGAATGCCACCTCTGTATCTGTGGAACTAGATTGATGGGCAGCGGGAACCAATGTGTCTGCCCCAAATCCTCCAAATTCGGAGGATTATGGGAATCCTATTGAGGGTGGAAGGAGCGCTGAGGCAAAAGCCGCCTACTATGCACTTTCCCCACCCTGTAAAAGACTTAGATGGCTGATTTTGGCCACCTAAGCCATCTTGCCCTGTGCGCGAAGAGGACAGACTGAAGCACTACTGGGATACAGCATATCCTGGTGGAGCCTCACTCCTCCCCTCCCTACCTACAAACCTCCTGCTCCGAGGTTGGTCTTCTAACATCTGAGCTGCAGCTGGCGCAGAAGCCGCGGGAGTGGAGGGAGGGAGGGCGCTCCAAGGGGGGAGTCCCAGCTCTGACCGCCTTTCTTGAGGTCAGAGCTTGGACTCCGACTTCTCCTATGGCTGGCTAGACAGCATCTAGCCGCCATAAGACTGCCGCCAAGGTGTAATTTACTGGTTTGCACTTTATATATGGATATCAAAGCTAAATGGATCACACAGTTCTATATAGCATGTCTTGTCTTTCTGTGATGGGCAAAATAATGCTCTTGGTGGGAACTAAAACATCGAGAGAATATTTTTAAAATGGCTAATTTTTGCACTGGTTGCTCAGATTAGATTAGGAGCTATCAAAGATTTTAGGTGATTCAATTTATTTTTGTTGTACTTTATTTTTGTTGTATTTTGGGGCTAAGATAACATAATTTTATCATGCTACCTTGTGCAGTAAATTGTATCAGTCTATTAACGCACATGTTTTATTCAGCTGATTATACATCTGTCCCTTATAATGAAACAAGATGATTTTTTTTAAATTATCATGGCTTGTGGGCAATATAAATAAGCCTGATCCTATGTATGCTTATTCTGAAGATAAGTCCCACTGAGTTCAATGGGGCTTACTCCCAAGTAAGTGTAGATAGCTCTGCAGCCTTAGGGTAGAAATAAATGTTATAGGAGAGATGGGCTGCCACTGAAAATGACATTTGTGTGTCAAGTTCTTCTCCTGTAACATATAGTGGCACTTACCCCATGTCTAGTTATCAGAGTATCCTCATTTCTCCATCTCTACACCACGTCATTAGCTGCCATGGGCAGAATAGTACCCAACATTAAAAAATTGAGGTATTTATATAAAGTAGTTCAGGGGAGAGTAGGATACAGGCCTGTGGCTCACACTGGCTCAGCTTGAGCGTGGAAAGCTAAGCAGGGTCCGGCCTGGTTATTACTTAGGTGGGAGACTCCTCCTCTAGTTTCCTGCATTGAGCAGGGGGGTGGACTCGATGGCCTTGTAGGCCCCTTCCAACTCTATGATTCTATTCTATAACTTGACACAGTGGTGCTGTTTACAGAAAATAGGGACTAACTCTGAAATGTGTAGCTCCCTCCTAAGCAAGTAAGTTTGCTTCTACTGGCCACAGGCCATGACAATAAATCTGCTATTTCATTCTGCTCTGCATCTCCCACAACATATATTTCTGCTCTTCTTCACTTACTGTAAGTAGGTTGATTGGCGAAGAATAGGCATGGTTCAATTGATAGTTAGTGCAACTGTGTAGGAATATAGTGAAAATATATCTATTATTCATACCCTGGAATCAAAGGTGCACCAGATGGAAAACAATTAGGAAATCTGTTTAGAAGGACAGCTTGTTAAACTTAGAGAGACATATGTGTTCATACTGATTTTCTCCTTAGATGATATATTAAATGTATAATGCCATGGAAAATGGCAGCTGTGTGTTTAAACTCTCCACTGCATCTGTATAATGTGTAATACCTATGTCCTAATAGGATATTCCATGTGTCCCCACCTCTGCTCCACATCAGTGACTACTGTTGGTGCAGAATACTGTGACATCAGGACACAACTGAGTTCTACTAGATGATGTGGATGGGGAGAGGGATCTAAATTTGTGACTGCCATTTTCAGCAAAAGCCACGTGATTACCTAGTGCAAATCTTCACAACTTATGACTGACTGACTGACCTGAATGCAGTCCATCAGCCATGCACTGTACTTGCCAGCTGCTGGACACTCAGCCCTTTTTTACAGTCAGGCAGCAAAAAACTAGGAAGTTTACTCAACTCATGATGCGTTGCCAGTGATAGCTAGTAGCGGGTACAAGTTGCACAGGCAGGCCTGGATTCACATACCGTAATTGGCTTTCATAGGCTAATTGTCAGGCACTGAAGATCTGCAAACCTAACCTGTGTGCTCTGCATGTGCAGAGCCAAGAGTATGAAGCCCCTGGTGCCTGAGATGCTGTTGTGGGCAGCAGCATTCCCGGCACCGAGGAGGGAGAAATAGAAGCTGCACAGAGAGGTCTCCAGCTGAGGTAAATGGGAAGGGAGCCAGGTAAATGGGAAGGGAGCCGCAAAGCAGAGTCTTGTGGGGAATTTGGGAGATCACAGGGTGGAAAAGGTGTTTGGACCCCATTACGCCCTTCTGACGGTGTTATCAGGTCGGGAGTGTGACGAGTCCAAATTTCAAAACTGGACTGGGGTGAGGGGAGGTTATTTTCCATTTGATTTTATTTTTTATTGTTACATAGCTTGATTTGCAGAGCCCAATTCAGAATCAAGCAGAGGAGAGTTTGCCCATCAATGTTCTTGCTTCCAGGGTGGGACCCATGGCATTGAGAACAGATCAAAGTTCTCTTGTGCAGGTGCAGAGTGCCTTTCACTTACCACTGAGTAACTACAGAGGGCCCAACACATCATCAGGGGCCAAGGGGAAAGGTTTTCCAGATGTATGTGGAGTCTTGGTGTCTTTTTGGGGGGGGGTGACACACTGCGTGCCCATCTACTCTGCAGATGAGAAAAATCATGGGATTAGTGTGGTGATTTGCACGTTTTTTCTGCCTTCAGTGAACCCTTTTCTTGTTGAATCATCTGCCAAGGAACCGCTGTATGTTGCCAAACATTCTGAGGAGTATTCCCTACTTGGTTTATGGAAGATACTGGACCCAGGAGTAACTGAGGTGTAGCAACGGGGTGGTGGTGGTACGGGGGCCCTTGGTTACAGTCTAGATGTAGATAAATCTCTCCCTGGATTGTGCCACTTCAGACTGGAGTTGGGACCTCACATGACTGAGTACTCCTCCATACAAAGAAACTCCCTACTTCGAAGAGAACTAGCATTTCAAGGAAAAGGCAGGGCTGCAGTGTTCCTATACAAACATTCTTTGCACATTTCGTAGGGGTAGGAGGAAGGTGAAAGGGGTAGGCAGAAAACCTGTGTGACCAAAGAAGCTCTTAATGCTTTCCAGGGCACTTTCAGGGCCCTTACATTTTTATCAGCCCGTTAATGAATTGGTAGCAATATTTCCCCGATCCACCCAGTGCCATTCTCACCCCAAAATGTGTCTGAGGAAGGATGTTGCATCCAAACACTGCATCGAGTGCATCCTTTCAGGTGCACTGTGTGTGTTTGCTGGGGGTGGGGGAGGAAATGTGTGCATTCCGAAGGAGAGATAAGGCAGACTCCACTCCACTGCCATAATGCACAGGGGAGAATATTGCCGCTGCCAGCTTCCATGGTGGTAAACCTGTTTCAAATAACTGGAGATGATTAAAATGCTCCCCCTAAACTTTAGTTCTGCGCCTCCTTCCAGTGCAAAGCAAAAAAAGGGGGTGATGTCAGGGGGCGAGGCCATGATGCCCCCAATGTCATCTGGCCCATGGGGTGTGGGGTGAGGGGCAATTGAGCCCCCATCCCAAAAACAGTTCTGTAGCCCTGCCCTAAAGTCTTAAGAATTTCTTCAGCCCGTTTCTGAATTTGCAAAAGCTGCCTCAGCACCTTTGCAGCCCGAGAAGAAGGCTGTGAAGGCACTTTCTGATCAGCCTGGCTATTACCGGTACTATTTTCCATGACATGTAGTTCCCGGTGTTACGGGATTCTGCCTCCCCCACCCCCACCCCCGTTACACTGGCTGTGTGATAGCATTTCTACTTCCTGTGCTGCTGGAGTAATATCGAAAGCCCTGGACCATGTTAGAAGAGCCAATGCTCTGGCTACTCCCCATGCCAGTGGCAATATCTGGGATAATGTCACCAGGTACACAGATGTATAAAGATACATACATGCCTTGGATTGAGAGCATAATTCGTTCCAGAAACGCGCTTGTAATCCAAAACACTCTTATATCAAAACGAAATCCCCCCCCCAAAAAAATGTGTACAGAGATTTTTAATTTAAGCTGAACTACAGTACTTGTATTGCAAGATGTCGCTTGTATATCAAGTAAAAAATAAATAAATAAATAAATATTTAAACATTTGCTTGTCTTGCAAAACGCTCTCAAACCAAGTTACTTGCAATCCAAGGTATTCCTGTACATAAAAATGGTGCTCAAGGTGGCTAACAGTAATAAAATACAAGTTTAAAAATTTAATTAAAACATAATTCAAAGCACAACAATAAAAGAAATACACAGCACCCAAATAATTAGAACCCCTTTCAGAAACAGCCCACCTTACACACCCAAGGCCTGCCTGAATAAAAATATTTGTTGCCTTCTGTTGCCCTTCCAGCAGAAGGACAACCAAGAGGAGGCCAGCCTGGCCTCTCTTGGCAGGAAGTTTCATAACTTGGGAGCAGCCACCAAGAAAGCCTTTTCTCATGTCCCCATCAGACATGCCTTTGATTGTGACATGATGGAGAGAAAGGCCTCCCCTGAAGAGCTTAAAATCCAGGCAGCTTCATATGGGAGAATGTGGTCTTTCAGGTAGCCTGATCATATAGGGCTCGGCCATGAAACTCACTGGGCGACTTTGGGCCAGTCACTGACTCTCAGCCTAACCTACCTCACAGGGTTGTTGTGAGGATAAAATGGAGAGGAGGAGGATTATGTAAGCCACCTTGAGTTCCTTTCAGGAAAAAGGGCAGGATATAAATAAATTATAAGTCATAATGAGCGTTTTAAATTGTGCCCAGAAACAAGACCAGTGCCCAGTGAAGCTGTTTTAACAAGGGAGTCATGTGCTCTTGTAACCAATCCCAGGCAACAGTGTGGCCGCAGCTTTCTGGACCAGCTGAAGTTCCTGAACAGTTTTCAAAGGCATCCCCATGTAGAGTGCATTACAGTAGTCCAAATGAGATGTAACTAAAGCATGTGTGACCATGACCAGATTAGACATCTCTAGGAATGGGTGCAGTTGATGCATTAACCTCAACTGTGCAAACACACTCCTGGCCACTGATGAAACCTGGGCATGCAGTTTAAGGATGAATACAGGAGTACACCCAAACTGTGATCCTGAGTCTTCTGGGGGAGTGTAACCCTATCCATCCCAGCACAGGTTGAATCCCTATTTGCTGATCTGCCTTTTGATTAACCAGGGGCACCTGTCTGGATTAAGCTTTAATTTGTTCACCCTCATCCAGTCTATTATTACTGACGTCATACACTGATTTAGAACTAGAACAGCTTCCATGGGTTTAGATGGAAAGGAGAGACAGAGCTGCCTGGGTGTCATCAACATGCTGGCGGCACTAAACCCCCAAACTTTGGACAACCTCTTCCATCAGTTTCATGTATAGGTTAAATAGCTTTGGGCCAATATGGAACCCTGAGGAACCTAACAGGCCAACAGTCACAACATCAAGCAGGAATCCCAGCACTACCTCCTGAAATTGCCTCTCCAAGAAGGACCAGAGCCACTGAAAAAAAGGGCCTCTAATTCCATCCCACAGAAATGCCCCAGAAGGATACCACACCACAGTCAACTTTACTGAAACCCCCCAAGAAGTCCAGCAGGAACTTATTCTCACTGTCCAGTTCTTCCCATAGATAATCCACTAAGGCAACCAAAAGTCCTATAACCAGGCCTGGAGCCAGATTGAAAGCATTCTAGATAATCCAGAAATCCCTGGAGTTGAGGAGCCACCACACGCTCCAGCAGCTTGCCCAAGAATGGAGTATCATTGACGGGCTGGAAATTATCCAATATGGTGAGATTCAGCTAGGGTTGTTGTTGTTTGTTTGTTTTAACAGATCTTATCACCACCTCTTTTAGGCAAGACAGAATCAGTGTTCACCCTCTTGGCCGGACCCCCCCCCCCCAGATGCTTTTATAAGCCAGAAAGGGTAAGGGTGCAGCACACAAGTGATAGACCTCTCCTCTCCAATGATCCTGTCCACATCCCTGGCGCTGTTGCAAATGGAAAAAGTATGCATTATAGCCGGACAAGCGGGGCCAAAATTAACTATGGCATCCAAGCTGGCTCAGAGATTATTGATTTTATATATGTTGTCCATACTTTACACGTTTGCAGGAAACAGCATAATGCTAGTGTACCCATGGCAATGACACTCCTCTACCACCACCCCCGGTGTCCTTCAGGTGGGAGGGGGATGATTTGTCCCACCTGTTCTGGGAGGTGGAGACTGAGATGCCGATGCTCCACAGAAATGGGAAATTTCCCAATCAGGAGGGAGCATGAGGCATCCTTAAAAGGCCAGTCCTGCCTGCCTTTCCCCCTCACCAGTGTGTTCCTCTAAGCAGCTGCCTACCCAGTGATGATCTTGTGCAGGGCTCTCCAACCTTGGGTCCCCAGATGTTGCTGGACTACAGCTCCCAGCATCCCTTGCCATTAGCCATGCTGGCTGGGTATGCTGGGAGCTGTAGGCCAGCAACATCTGGGGACCCAAGGTTGGAGAGCCCTGATCTAGTGCATAGAATTAGCCAGTTGAGGCTAAGTAGGATTTTTTATTTTGCTTACTTCACGCTATGAGTAGTCTGCGGGGGGATATTCAGTTGATTTCGGGAGCAATATTCATTTGGCACAGCTGGCAGGTACAGGAGGTAAGGAGGGAGTTAATCGGAGACTACTCTGATTAACAGAGTAACAGTTAATCTTAACAGTGAAGGGGAGCGTATCCAACTGATAAAGGGAACTGAATGGCCAACTGAAGGGGGACTACCCAGAAGGGGAGCTACCCTCAGGCTCCGATGGTCTCATCACATCTAGGGCTGTCCAGCCACGGTGGCATGGCACAGTCAGGTGCTTCCTCAGCACACCTTTAAGCTGTGCAGGCAACCGTAGGGATGTATGAGAATTTCATTTTTGCTTGCAAAACATGCGAGTGTGCCCTGTTCAAAGCCCCCATTGTGAGTGTGAGCACATGTCTGCCAAAAATGTTCACAAATTGTCAGACATGTGCTCATATTCAATTTGCACAACTTTGCCAGTTTTTTCTCAAATTTCCCCTGTAGACTAAATCAGCCCCGCTTTAGTCTATGGAAATTTGCATAAATTAGGAAATTTGTGCAAATTTCATATTTGATAGCTGCTCAATTTGCTCAATTTCCCCATTTGTGGGGATACAGAGTGAGCAGTATCACAAATAAGAACAGGAATCGGGGCAAGAGATGAGCGGCGAGATGATGTTCAGAGAATCCTGGCAATCTCGAACATCACTCATTTGCCCATTCATACAGGCAAGGACAAGCAGACTGGCCTGGCCCTCAGAGCCATGGTGAGATTGCCCATGCCAAGAAGACAGTAGGAAAGGCATCCTCCCAGCTGATTATGAAGTCAGAGACCAACACTGAAGGGCTGTTAGCTTGTTGCTAATGTGTTGTCTTTGTTGCAGGTCTTTTTAAGTTAATAAAGCTGTTGCCCTTTTATCCCACTTAATGTCTCATATCTTCATTCCAAGCAGGGGTGGGATCATCTGTCATATAAAGTGAGGTCTTTTCTTCATTCCATACACTACATCACAGTAAACCCAGGTTTGCCCTCAAGTGTACACTCAACAGGAAGCCCCTTTCATGTGTTTTGTGAACATGTGGAAGGAAGTAGCAGGATCATGTTCACTGTACCTGCTTCCCAACCTCCATGCATTCATTTTAAGGTCACTGTAGCACTCCCCTTTGCACAGTTCTTCTTGGGAGTTCAGAATTGCACGGAGAGGGCCATATGCACACACAGATATGTGCAGGCTCTAACCTAAAATGAACATGTGAGATTAGGCTTGTTGCTGGAATCTTGCTCGCCGTCATGTGTGTTCATTCTACCGAAAAGGGATGGAACTACAGCCAATCACATGCTTACAAATGTGTGTTGTTATTTTTTAAAGTATTTTATTTATTTTTCAAAACAAATTATAACAATATATATATATAACAAAATTCAAGATTATCACACAAATATAACATAATCAACATACAATAAATCATGAAGTGCTCCCCCCCACCCTCCAAGGGACCAATTAATATACTTCTATCCTCTTGATCAAATAAATTCTAAATTCCAAAAATATAACATATCCTGACAAGGCATGTTACCCTTCCCCTTTATTAATACATAATCTAGTAATTGATTCCATATCTCCATAAAATTATTCTTCTTTAGCAATCCTTTTTTGCATTTGATACTACTAGTTAGTTTATCATTTAGGGCTATGTCCCAAACTTCCTTATACCAGTCTGTTATTAGGAAAACATGTTGTACTTTCCAATTTCTCGCTATCATTAGCCTGGCCGCAGTTAACAAGTTTACAATCAACTCCTTCGTATTTTGATCACAAATAAGCTTCTCAGTTATTGATAACAGTGCTAATTTTGGACAGACCTCTAAATTAGTACCAATAATTTTCGATATTTCTGTAAAAACCTCTCGCCAAAACGCCAATACATTTTTACAACTCCACCACATATGAGCGTATGTCCCTTTTTCCTGACATCCTCTCCAACATAATGCAGAACAACGATTATCTATTCTATTTAATCTTACTGGAGTTAAATACCATCTCCAAATTAGTTTATAAAAATTTTCCTTTATCCTAATTGACATCATTTTCACAATCCGTCTATCCCATATATTGTTCCACCCCACCTTCGAGGTCACCTCTTCAAATTCATTATCCCATACTGCCTTAAGCTGATCCTCTTGTTCTTTTGCTTTTTGAATCAATCTATATAAATCCCTTGTTATACCTCTTGTTGATGCATTACCTGGTAGGCCGTCTCTAGATATGACCATCTTTTCAAAATTAGTTAAATCTCTCTCATACTCAGTTTTCCTTTTCCATTTCTTCGACCACTGTTCTAACTGTAATAAATTTAACCACGATAATCTTCTTCTCCCAACAATTTCCATTATTTGATCTCTAGTCCCCATCTTTTCCACCCAATCGGACAATCTAATAACCCTTTCTTCTCTTAGTTTACCCTCCAGCTCTGATCTTAAGTTTTCAGGAAAATCCTTAAGAGCTACCACCGGAGTTAATGGAGATATCCCTGGTATAAATATGCTCTTCATAGTACCCCAAATCATTAACAAATTTCTTTGTTAATGATTTGTTAATGAAAAGGGTTGTCTATATTTTTTATCAATTTATTATTATTTTTTTGAAAAAAAATATTCTCCAAAGTACTACGTAATTCACATGTTTCTAACTCCAACCACATTATTTCTTTAGGACATGCTATAATATCCACTATATGTCTTAACTGATTCGCTATATAATACCATTTTAAATTCGGCAAACCCAAACCCCCTACTTTTTGTGCTTTATACCATCTTGTTTTAGTAATCCTAGATTTTTTCCCTCCATTACAATATGTATTAATAATTGATTGCCAATCTTTAAGTTCCTTGTCTGATATCGCACTTGGTATCATCCGAAATAAAAAATTTATCTTTGGCAAAATCTTCATTTTAATCAAAGCGATTCTACCAAACCAGGAAAGTCCAATTTTTTTATACTCCTCTATTTTATTCTTTACCTCATTCTTTAATTTCCTATAATTCTGGTCTCCCAATTTATCTATATCTTTTGGAATTACAATTCCTAAATATTTAATTACATTATTAATCTTATAATTACTTTTTTTTTTTACACATTTCAATCTCTTCTCTTTTACTATAGTTAAACAACAAAAATTTAGATTTATCCCAATTAATCTGTAGCCCCGTTACTTCCCCGAACTCCTTTAAATGATTCTCCACTCTATCCATATTTTCCATAGGGTTTTCGATTGTCAAAAGAGTATCATCTGCAAAAAGATTTATTTTTATCTTCTCCCTAATCCCTATCCCACCTATATTTCTATCTTCTCTAAATACATTTGCTAAAATCTCAATTACCAATGCAAACAAAATAGGCGAAAGGGGACATCCTTGTCTAGTTCCTCGACCTAGGTAAATTTGCTCTGTTAAACCATCATTTACTACAACTGATGAAACATTTTTTGAATACAATTTATTTATTTATTATTTATTATTAATATTTATTTATCGCCCATCTGGCCGGCAACCAGCCACCCTGATTAACTACTCCTCTAAATCTTTCTCCAAGCCCCATAATTTTAATTAAACTTTTTAATGCTGGCCATTCCACACAATCAAAGGCTTTGAAAATATCTAACGCTATTACCCCTGCTCTCAATTTATTTTTCTTTATTAAATATATTATATTTAAAACTCTTCTTGTTAAATCTGCCATTTGTCTTCCTTGCATAAAACCACATTTGTCTATCCCAACATATTTAGTAATAAACTTGTTCATCCTTCTCGCTAATATTGCTGTCATCAATTTTGCATCTTGATTTATTAAGGAAATGGGTCTATAGGAACCTGGCTCCGTTAAGTCCTTCTCTGGCTTTCGGGATTAAAATAATCTTAGATTGCTTCCATGAAGAGGGGATCTCTCCCCCCTCCAAAAAAATATCATTAAATAATCTTTTTAGTCTTGGAACCAACATTTTCTTAAAAACCTTGTAGTATTCAGCCCCTAAACCATCCAGTCCAGGGGTCTTACCCTCTTTCAGTTTATTTATTGCATATTTTATTTCCAATTCTGAAAAAGGTTGTTCCATAATTTCTCTATCTTCATCCACTAGTCTAATTTTAAAATGCTTTCCTATATACTCATTAATCCTCTCTTCCGTACAATCTCCAGCCTTATACAATTCTGAATAAAATTCATAAAATATTTTTAATTTATCCTGCATTAAATTATGTCCTTTCCCTTTTTTATCTTTAATTGCCCCAACTATACTTTTTTCTTTCTTTTTTTGTGTGGATCTTGCTAACATTTTCGAATTCTTATTACTATTTTCAAAAAACTCTCTTTTCAAATAAATCAAGTTTCTCTGAACTTTTTCCAAATCTTTCTTTTCCAGCTCTTTCCTTTTAGCTTGTAATTCAGCAAAGACCTTGTTCTCCCTTTCCTTCAAAAACTTCATTTCCAAATCCCTAATCTCCCCTTCTAACTTTTTAGTAAACTGTTCTTGTTTTTTCCTTAGTATCACACCCTCCCTGATACTTATCCCTCTCATCACTGCCTTCATTGTGTCCCAAACAACAGCTTCAGTACAAACTCCCGAATCATTAAGCAACCAAATCTCTCGCATTTCCTTTTCTATCTTTGCTATAATATATTTATGCTGTAAAATCTTACAATGCAATCTCCAACTCCTTGCTTCTCTATAATCCTTCTTTATTTTAATATCCATATTAACTATAGCATGATCCGAAACTTTTATAACACCTATTTCTGAACTCCTCACTCTTGACATCAGGGACTTGGAAACAAAAATATAATCTATCCTAGAAAAGTTCTTCGTGGCTGGTGAATAATACGTATACCCTCTTTCCAATCCCTTTACCCCTCTCCAAACATCAACCAGTCCTTCCTTATTAATTATTTTATTTAATACCGTTATATTATTTCTCTTCTCTTGTCCTGTCAGATTTGATTTATCAATATTTTTGTCCATCACCATATTAAAATCCCCAGCCATAATTACCAAACCCTTTTGTGGCTACCCCATTTCCTTAATCACCTTTTGATAAAATTCTTCTTGATTTTCATTTGGTGCATACATATTAACCAATATATATTCTTCACCTCCCAATAATCCAAATATTATAATAAATCTTCCTTTAACATCCTTCTTTACCTTAGTCACCTTAAAACCACATTTCTTTGAAATAATAATTGCCACCCCTCGTGACTTGGATGAACCATAAGCTCTCTCATATGTCATAGACCATCGCAGTTTTAATTCATTTACCCCCTCCTTTGATTGGTGAGTTTCTTGTAAACATATAATATCCGCCTTATCCTTGTTGAGGAGTGCTTCAATCCGTCTTCGTTTCAACATGGAACCCAGGCCTTTAACATTTAAAGTAGTAATTCTCAAATTTGAAACCATCTCAAGTCTTTGTCCATCTTAAATTGCTGGTCCCTATTAGTGAAATAAAACACAACAGCACACACCCTATTACCCCATTCCCTACATATATAAGCATTCCCCCCCTTACCAGCCTTGAAGAAAGTCTTCATGACCCCGGCCTGCCACGCCAACAAAAGGGGGGGGAGACAAACCCACCCACCAAGCAACTGACCCGTAGATCTCTCCCAATTAATCTTTTATCCTTATTCATCCAGGTTAGTACCTTTAAAAAAAAAAACACCAAAAAAAACTTAAAGTAAAACAATAACATTATTAGTAATTATATATACTTATTAAAATGAAAACAAAAAAACAAAATATAAAGAAAAAAACCGAGAGAAAAAATAGAGAAAAAATAGAGACTAATATTAAAAAAATATTAAAAGCACACAAAAAACTTTTTTTCTTTATCTTTTTTTCCTTTTCTTTTCTTCTTTTGAAGGAGAGAAAAAAAAACACCACACATCACAACTCCATTAAGAGAAACTCCTCTTTCCAGTTATTTGCACAATCACCTTCTCTTCTGCTCTTCTCCTCACCACCACATAAACTTTTTCCTTCCATATTTCTCTTACTTAGCTGCTCCTTCCAACAGCTGCATCTCCGCATCGCTCGAGGTTCCTGCCGTCAATCTCAGTTCTTCCAAAAGATCCATTCCTTGTATACAGGATGTTAGCTTGTATCTCTTGTTTTTGATCATAAAAAAACACATCACAGGATAGCCCCAGTTATATCTAATTCCATTCTTGGACAAGACAGCAGTACATGGCTTCACACTGCGTCTCCAATCAATTGTTTGCTGACGCAAATCATTAAAGATTTGGACTGGAGTACTTTGATATTGCAGTTGTTCTGGACGTTTCTTCAAAATTTGGGTAAACAATTCTTTTTTATAAAAACTGGCAAAACACACAACAATGTCATTGGGGGTAAGCCCCCCCCCCTTCTTCTTGAAACTCTACGGACCCTTTCCAAGTCTTGCTCAGTCAATTCCAATTCTGGGGCAATCTCACAAAACCATTTCAAAATTATTCCTCTCAAATTTTTCCCATCCTCCACACTAACATGTGGGAAAAGGCGTATACGAATATTAGACCGCCTCGCTCTGTCTTGGATATTAATCATTTGTAACTCCAGTGCATCAAATCTTAAATCTTGTTGCTGACTTTTACTTTGAAATTCCTGCTGTACATCCTCCACTTTGTCATCCAAGATCTTGACTTCCTCTTTCAATTGCTTAAAATCCTCTTCAACTTTCTGGAATCCTGCCTTCAAACCCTGCTGAACCTGTAGAACTTCTCTTTTAAGTTGAGATATTTCCCCACTAATTTTGTCTGCAAAACGAGAGAGAATCGCCTCCATTTCTGTAGTCTGGACTTCTGAGGGATTTTTTTCCAGAGAAGACGGAGTTGCTTTCTCTTTAGCATCCGCCATCTTAGCACCCGATCTGGCGTCTTTTCTCTCAGCCATAATTAATTTATCTCTACTACTGCAGAGACGAGACCCTGTTTTTTTTTAATTCCGTTCCTTTTTTAGCCCGCTTCCCTCCTCCAGTTCACTTCTCTCGACTCTTTGAAGCCTAGAGAGGTTGTGGTCAGAGGGGTGAGCTCTTTCAGGACGATTCCAAAGAGGAACGCTTGGTTGTTGTTTTTTTCCTTTTTCCCGTCCACTCCGCATTTAAGACCTTAATCAGAAGGATTACGCTCTCTCTCCTTATTAAAATTGTCTTTTTGCAAGCCTCTGGCTTTCTGTTTGTTCTAGTCTGAGAAGCAACAAGTTTAGTGCTGCGAGGCTTATCACCTCCCACGCTCTGCAAATCGCTTTCAATGCCGTAAATCCATCTACAACTCTCACCGGAGGTCAGCAGAATACATTCCCAATGATAAGTAAAAAAACTCTTACCAAAGTTAAATCATTTGCTGGATGAAATCATTACTTATAGTTCAAACACCTTGGGAGGATTCTAACAAACGTCTAGTCCGCCATGGTGGCTGGCTCCGCCCCCCTACAAATGTGTTTGTATCTGTCTCATTCACACATTACATTTTTAAGTGTACACTTACAAAATCTTAGGTGTATGCTACCCTAAACTATAATGTGTGAAATAGTCCTGAGTGGCTATTGCTCTCCACTCCTAAGGAGGCAAATGTTACTGGACAAATAAATCCCTTTTCTTAAAAAGATTGTCTTTGTGTTGATGATATTTCTATAGGTATTATGAGGAATATATAAAAAAGAAAAGAATCACTATGAAATCTCTTTAAATGGCTTTTTTGTAATCTAACTTGCAAACAAGATTGAACAATACCTTTGATGAACCCTGTTTTGCCCCATTACCCCCACTGAACTCTGACTCTGATATGTTGTGCCTGATATTTGTGAGCTAAACAGAAGAGTTGCACTGCTGGCACTGGTCCTTAAAACACTGATCCTCTGCACATTTAAGTGGGAGTGAATCCTATTGAACTCAGTGAGGCTTACTTCCAGCGAAAAATATGTGTAAGTCACATGGTAGCAGGAGTAAAGTAAGAAATGAATCATGGTAAATATTTCTTTGTATTTGTTTGTAGAGACATACCTGGCTGTCCCTACTCCTTTGTGTTCCTTTAGGAGTGTAGGAGCCCTGGAATATGTGAACAGTAGAGGAAGGAAGAAAGGTGCTAATGAACAGCCCTTACTGGATCACCTATGGGTGATGATAAACGCAACAGTTGTAGAGCAATGGGTGGGATTCAGAAGCACCCTCACTGGGGGAGGGCTTCCGGGTGTGGTTTTTATTGGAATATCACACTGCCTCATTCACGGAATTTTACAGGGGCAGGGGGATGTCTTCAGTTTGTGGCCCTCCCATGTTTTTCCACTGCTGATGTGTCAAATCCATGAAGGAAGAAAAGACGGAGTAGCTTGATCGATGGCACTAGGAGCCCTATATCTGGAGACGCGCTGGGTTGGAATCACCAATGCGGCCACTCTTTAAACTATTCTCTTCCCTTGCCCTAACAGGGTTCACCTCAGTTTATGCAAACACAACATATTCTATTGTTTCTTTCCTACATCAACTCATGCCAGCTGCTGCTTAAGGCGCAATCCTATGCCTGTTTACTCAGAAGTAAATCTCACTAGTTCAATTTGGGGCTTACTCTATAATATTTGCATGGTTATTTCCAAGAATATAACCCATTTTATACTAAGATACTCAACAGTTTGCAACACACACACACACACACACACAAATGCTCGCTCATCAAAGAGAATCCTAAAAAAATACTAAGGCCTAGTTCACACATTTATTTATTTATTTATTATATTTATACCCCACCTTTTTTCCTGCAAGGAACCCAAGGCGGCTTACATAATCCTCCTCCTCTCCATGTTATCCTCACAACAACCCTGCGAGGTAGGTGCGGCTGAGAGTCAGTGACTGGCCCAAAGTCACTCAGTGAGTTCCATGGCCAAGTGGGGACTAGAACCCGGATCTCCCGAGTCCCAGTCCAACACTCTCACCACTACGCCACACTGGCTTTCATAACACATAACACTAGCCCATGCTTTGTTGCCTTGCCCATGGTTTATCTGGCAGGTGATTGAACAAACTGTGGTTTGTTTTCTTAATCCCTGTGTTATTTGTTTCCTGCTCCCTCCTTGTATCCCAAATTTGTTTTGCTGCACTGTAGTACTGGCATGTACAACAGCTGTTTGTTTGTTTGTTTGACTGCTCTTGCTTGCCACCTCTGTAGCCTGGCGAGACAACCTATGAACAACCTACAGTTCTGTGTTTGGATGTAATGGCAACCCATGGTTTAAACAACCTAGAGTCCACAACCCCTCAACAAACCATGGGTTCTCTTTCTGGGTTGTTCCTGGTTAATAAACAATGGTTTGTTAGTGTGGCGATGTTCACACATCATGAGAACCCAAAATTCAACAAACCATGAGTTAAATAAACGATGGGTTAGTGTTATCTGTGAAGCAGATCTAAAATTATATAAAATTACAATACACACTGCAGCATAAAAATGGTATGCATTAAATTTTATAAATCACAATTAAAAACCTATTCAAAACACAATTTAAGTCTAAAACTTTCAAATATATAATCCCCAAAGGTTCTTCAGAATAGCCAGTCATGTTTTCACTGCCTGCCCAAGTGTACATATAGGATTGCACACTTTAGCCCTTATTCTAACTTGCCATTCAAGTAATGAGCTAATTTGGTTGCCATCTGCCTCAGAAAAACTAACCAGGACTAAATTGCAAGTGTTAATTTATGTAAATATCTGCAGTTGTAAGTAGGCCATTGCCTAGTACTAATGTGATGCTAAAAATAACTAATAAAGGGGTGACTCCAACCAGCAAAGCCAGTTTAAAACTAGTCTGGCAACCCTGGGAGGTGCATGGAATAAAGGTGTAGTCATACATGAACCAGAACCTTCTTTAGACAGAAAGAATCATCCCTGTTCAACAATGTAAGGTCTCATTATGTACAATGGCACAGTACATAGATGTTAGGGATAGTTCTGATAGATTAATTGGAGACTCCACTCTATGACTGGCATTCACAAAGTGTTATGAATTTATATACAGACATATAAAATATCATGAAAAAGGGAGAAAATCACGAGTATTTTGAAAGTGGTCTCCATGAGTCAACACCTGTAATTTTTAGGGGGAGGCTGGGAGTTTTTACTTGCTAGATTCGAAAGGAATTTGCTATCAAAATTCTCTTTTACAGATTCCAGTGTAAAATGTTCACTGGATTTTCTCTGAATATTTGCTTAACGTTTGGCATCTGTATTTGCAATTAACAATATATTTATTTTCATTTGTTTTATTTAATATTTGACTTCAGCGCTTTATAATTAACAGTGGCTGGGTTTGCATGGAATGGTAAGCCAGGATGCTGGAGAATGCTGGTTTACTGTGAATGAGCCACATGCACCCATTGGCTCCCTCTTGGCCTTTTCTGCTAGTGAGACTGAGAGCAGCTAAACAAACTAGAAATGATTTGCTTAGCATGTCATCCAAACCCAGGATCCTGGCTTTGTTGCTGCCTTTAAAGCAGGGCTCTCCAACCTTGGGTCCCCAGATGTTGCTGGACTACAGCTCCCAGAATTCCTTGTCATTAGCCATGCTGGCTGGGTATGCCGGCCAGCAACATCTGGGGACCCAAGGTCGGGGAGCCCTGCTTTAAAGGCTATGATCATAAACGAGGATTTGTTCTTGGCTTATGAATCCTAGCTTGTTTTGAAGCCAGGGTCGTGGGTTCAGATGACATGCTAAGCAAACCATTTCTGCTTTGTCAAGCCCCTTGCACTAGTGGGAAGAATAAAATGGGAGAAAATGCTCTGCATTCACCAACATGCAACTTGTTCATGGTAAACCAGGATTTTCCAGAATCCTGGTTTATCATTCTATGCAAATGCAGCCACTGTTTTGTATATTAACATGTAATTGTACTGAGCATTTGTCAGTTTATGAGATTTCATATCTAAACTATTGATGATATTCCATCAACTTTAAAAAAGCCATATTTTTAATTTCAAGCTTTGAAATTTTGCATTCAAAATTGAATTATTTTGGAGCAAAACTGAAAGATTTGTGTACATTTAATTTGTGCAGAAGTAAAAGCTTATTTGGTAGATGATTGTTTTTTGTTTTTTAATCACCTATCTTATTTATTTATTATATTTATACCCTGCCTTTTTTCCTGCAAGGAACCCAAGGCAGCTTACATAATCTTCCTCCTCCTCTCCATTTTTATTCTCACAACAACCCTGTGAGGTAGGTTAGGCTGAGAGTCAGTGACTGGCCCAAAGTCACCCAGTGAGTTTCATGGCCAAGCAGGGACTAGAACCTGGATCTTCTGAGTCCCAGTCCAACACTCTCACCACTACGCCACACTGGCTCTCTTGTTTAAGTGCACTCAATGAAGCCATTTTAAATTTGTGTGGATTAATTGAATTGATATAGTCAAATGAAGTGAATTTATATGTGTACAAGGAAAGACAAGTTATCCTTTTTTTGGAAGATGTAACAACCCTATGATAAGAAAATGATGATCAAGCCAAGGATTTGGGAGGATCTCAGTCATACTAAGCCCCCTAGGCAGGGATCTCAACACTCAAAAGGGGGGGTCTGACAGGGAAATTGGTGTTTTTTTTGTCAGGGACATATACAGACATATGTATGGCCAGGTGGTAATATCTTGCCTTCATAATGAAGGGCTTTTATCTTGTTTTGCCAACTGAATTGCATGGGTACAGTCCTGTGATAACCTGTTAGAACGGGCTGCTCTTACAGCAGGTTCCAACCTCCTTGTTCATAGAATCTGAAATAATCTGTGTGTAGAGTGCATTTTCTCCTGCACTTCCTTCATCTTTTAGGCTTTTAAATACAGTAGATACTCGACTATATGGCAGACATGCACAACTTAAATTTGGGCAACTTTTCCATTTCACCTACTAATGCAAGCCTACAGTTTGAGAGATCATTGTGTTTATTGGTTATCTGAGAAGTTCCAGCTCTGGTTAGCTCTGAGAGCTGGGGTAGTGTAATAGATAATTGTCAGTTCCAGGTATTCCCAGCCAGCCAGACCTCTTGCAAGCAATTGCATGGGAGCCACTGGTTGTACAATTGGCCTTAAACTGCTACTCTGCACCACCTCTCAGAGCTAAACAGAGCTAGATCTTCTCAAAAGTGTGAGAATAATTTCATTTGTTTGAAAGAATGATACTTCAGTGAATTATCACACACACACACACACACACGTATCACATGATCTATTGTTACACACTTTCCATTTCGCCAAGCAGTGAAAAGTTCTGGGGACAGCACTACCAGGTTTACTTTCCTTTAGATTAGAGGTCCTCAGACTCTAGGCCACAATGGTCCTTGAACTCAATATGTTGACCAAGGCCAAATTATTGAACAAGCTTACAAGGCTCAGACTTTGGGCCTGTGATTTCCATAATATGGCACTGAGCAGTCTACTAATTTTTCTCTAAAATTTTACCGGTTAGAGGCATGCTAATCAGCAGGGATGGGGACTCGGACTCGACTCGTGAGTCGGACTGAGCCCCCCCTCTGACTCGACTCGGACTCGAGTCCCAGTATTTTTAATGGGACTCGAGACTCGACTCGGGACTCGAGACCAAGGACTCTTCAACATCCCTGGGCTGTGCCAGAAGGAGAGAAGTGCGATCGCCGGCGAAGATTTTATTTTTTAAAATCATTTTCCTAAAATGCAACCTTTCAGACATTTTGGGTTTGGCTGCCTCTGCCTGCCTGTTTGGGGTTCCCAGCCTCCTCTGCCTGCCTGGTTATTTTTATTTTGGGTTTGTCTGCCTGGTCTGTTCTTGTCAAAATCAGTTGCAGAGTTTTGAAATAAAAAGGCACACTTGTGCCTAGAATTTATTTAAGCCACACATCTGAAGTAGCCTTATTTTGTTGGGAAAAACCCCCCATTGATTTTAATAGGAACTCGTGGAGTCAGCTTTGGGAGTGACTCGTGAGTCACCATTTTGGACCAAGGACTCGGACTCGAGACTCGGGTCCAAAGACTCGTGACTCGAGACCAAGGACTCTTCAACATCCCTGCTAATCAGCGGTCTGGCCTGTACTTTGATTGGTAGAACAAATTCAGCTGTCCACTGAGACCCTGACACACAGTTTTTAAGTAGGCTGCTGGTTTAGATGGAAGGGTACAGAACATCATCTCTGTAATATTTACCTTATTTACAAATATGCAAGCAAAGCAAATGTGGAGGCAAGCAGGTACTCCTGCAAGGCAGCAGATTCACAATTGTGCATCAGAAACACACACACGCACAATCTCTCTCCCCCGTGCCCCTGCCTCACAACTCCACAGATTCCCAACTACGGTACCTCCTAAACATTAGCTTCTATTGATGAAACATCAACCAACCATCTTGGGCTACTAGCCTAACAAAGGAATTGTTGGTCAGCAGCTGTAACAATATATTTGCAGCTGAAATTCTGCCTAAAATGAAATTTGCAGCATAGTTTTGTAAAATATCCAAAGAATATCAGGTGAAGCAAAATGGGTTTTGAATCAAAGAAACCACTCTAGGGCTTTGCATATCTCTAAAATGTACTTTTCAAGCTTGTAATTATTCAGAGTTTCCACAAGATGGCAGACGAAACAAGTAGCAGTGGTTACATAATTTTCTTCTAGTAAACTGTATTTCACTAATAAGTAAAATCTAGTCAATACTTAAAATAGTAAGCAGATTGGATCTATATATCAAAGAATGTGAATAATATTTCTGCTCGACAGAATTAAGAACTGGATTGATCCTTAGTTAAAAGTCCACCCTAAGCCATCCAGTTGATACTGTCTGGAGACAGCTCAGTAGCTGAATAAGGGTTCAGTGGTTAGAACTGCACCAGTGCCTGTTGTGTTCAGAGGCTTGAGGCTCTTGGAAATAAGACTAAGGGTGCAGTCCTATGCCTGTTTATACAGAAAGAAGTCCTATAACTCCCAGCATGCCCTAGTCAACTGAGCTGTCTCTGCACACAGGACTGTGCCCTCCTCAACTTAATAGGTATAGATTCTGTAGTTCCTTGCTTACATAGAGGCACAGGAAGACTGCTGTTCTTCCTTCCAGAATCCACCTCCCCCCAGAGCATTCAGAAATCCTGGCATGGATTAACAAATGGATCTGCCATAAGCATTACAGTGCCCCAAATAATTCCTTGCTCTTTGACTAGCAAATACAAAATACATTATGCAAAATAAGGTGGGAATATGCAAATATGCTTACATTTGCATAGTTTATACATCCTGCAGAATTTCAGTTTTCTTGGCACAGAATTTGGGTCATCTTCAGTGCAGACCTTTTGTTTATTCCCTCCCATCCCGCCTCCCCAAGCACAGATCATACACCGTCCTGCCACATCCCAAGCTGGGAATTTTAAAATACTGTATGTAATAGTACAAGTTTCTTATAAACACTGTTTATAATGTCTGTTGGGCCATATCTGTGCATTGAAAGGACAAATAATCCCAAGCTGGCAACCTTTGCTTGAGTTAATTGTCAGCAGTGAATTCAAGAAAGCACATGCTCCTAAAAGCATACTCCTAACTTTGTAGGTAAGCATTCACATTAAGGAGCTGAGTAACCAAGTGAAAACTTCTTACCTGTCTACAAAAAGATGTAACTTCAGACAGTGTTGTTGTTTTATTTGAAAGATTTGAACTACCACTATTTGTTTAACAGCTGGTCTACTTGTTTACAGTGGTGGTTGCCAAAAAAACCCACAATAGGGCATGGAGTTAATTGAGTAAGAACCTCAGTTATAAAAACATAACACTGATTCTTACCAAAAAGGCAACCACTGCATACAGTTGCAGAGTTCTAGAGGAATGCAGAGTCCTTCACTCTGAGCACCTACACTGCATGAAGCATGATGTAATTCCCATTTTTAGCGCAGATTGGGGTCAGATTGCTTGCATTTGCAGTCTGGTCTCATTCTAATCCACCATGACCACCATCTAATCCATTTTTTGTATGTCTCAATGACCAAGGGATTTCATATCTACTGCAGTCCTAGATAGTCCAATAAAATCTGCAGACCTATAAATACATTTAATTGGGAGTATGCCACCCAGGACAGAGAGGAACATACTTCTCTATGCATACGTAATTGGGAGTAAGTCCCATTGAAATCAGAAGGACTTGCTTCTGAGTAAACATGCATAAAATTGAGCTGCAAACAAACTTTGTGGAGAAATTGTGCCATTGTGTATTCTTGCCATAACAGAAAGTACCTAACAGTAAATTCCATGCATCACCCCTGTTCTCATATTGGGAATCACTGTCAGAGCCTACTCTCTTCGCTCCACAACTATTTCAGATTGTTGAAGAGTCTGCTCCACTTGTAGGAACTCACTAAGCACCAGTTCTTATCTGGAGAGGCAGTTATTATGAGTTGTTTGGAAAGGAAGCAGTAGCATTGCCATTTTGTGCTTAGGCAGTGAAGAAAGTCAATTTAGTCACAACCTGGATCTGACCACGTGATTTAAAAGCAAGGAGAGTCATCGTGCTTTTGCTTAAAGATGTTATGTTTTTTTCTAGTACATGTTCTCCTTTCTGTTCAAAAGGAACCTCACCAACTGGAGTCTGTGAAAGGGCAGTCTGGACACTACATGGCACCTCTATGTTCATACGTGTGCGCCTACATATAAGTACCCTACAGTCAGGATGCACCCATCCTTTCTAACTCAAAAATAAGATTGCTGGAGACCCATGTGGGGTGGGGTGTGGGTGGGGGACTGAAACCTGAAGCACTCTAGCGCATGTGTTATATCCTGCCTTGATGTACACAGAGTTTGCCCAGGCAGCCTCCTGTCCAGGCACTGACTATACCCAGACTTAGATTCAACAAGGTGGCTGCATCATGCACCTACAGACCATTGCTAGGTGCTTGATGTGTCCACACTAAAAACCTTTTTAAAAGATAGTCTCAACACTTCTCCAAAAAGCAAATTAGCGGCCAAATAGGGAGAGTGATTTCTAGGAACAGGCAACAGAGTTAAATCAAAATGAAAACAAGTGTCTTTCACACTTTATCCCCTACCCCCAATTAAAATTTGACTGACTCATCTATTAAAGCTTGCTGCACTACCATGTGTGGATGTGATGCAAATATACTTTTTCCCGTGATTGCAACAGGTTCCCAGTGAACACCTACACTGTTATGCATGCTCAGCACCAAGCGTGCATTTGTTTTTAGGCGTAATGTCTCTGTTGTTCACTTTCCAGTTTGTCTAATGAGGTTCAGCTATTTATCTCCAAGCAGGTATCGGTGAACAAAATATAGAATCTCTTTTCAGCCAGACAGGCAGTACCTGGTTCCCATGAACTCAAGCACCTTGTACACACAAGCAGAAAATTAAAAGGTGCCATAGTCATAAGCTGTGGTACTTGTCACAAAACATATTGAGCTATGAACAATGAAGCCCCTGGTTCAAATCTTGACTTTCCTATGAACACTCAGTGGCCTTTAGGCAAAACAGTTTTCTCTGATCCTATCCCCAAACCCACCCACCCCCACAGCTGCAATATTGGGATGGTGATAGTACTATTTTGACTTAGGGCCAAACAGTACACTGTTGCATGTAGCTTTCCCACATTTTGTTTAAAAGAAAGGCAACTGTGGAAGAGAGAGTACAGACTTGAATGGAGGAGATGAGCAGCTGTTTAACTCTTGCCCCACTGTTCATTTTTCTGCTAAAAATCACCTCCACCTAAGCTGCCTTTCTCCCACTGCCAGGAAATATACAGGTACACAGGGATGAGTCGTCGTCACCGCCACCACTTGACAGCAAAACAACCAGAAGGAAGCAATTTTTGAGCAAATGGCCAGCGCTACTCCCTCGCCCCCAGTGCTCTGCTCAAGTTTACACCTTCTTGCATGGCTGTTTCTTGCCGGGAGGGGGGCTTACACACAACTGTGTGTAATGTGTAGTCTGGCCCTAAGGATTATTACAATGGTTTGAAGCATAACACTCAAATGTGTTATTTAAATGCTAAGGTTTGTTTCAAACTCTATCCAATTTTCAGGAGGATAGCTGTGTTAGTTTGTGGCAGCAAAGCAATAAAGAGTCTTGTGGCACCTTAAAGGCTACTACATTTATTATTGCATAAACTTCATGGATTACATACCACTTCATCAGATGCACCCATGAATAGCTTAGTCCACAAACAGCTTCTGCCATAATAAATCTGTTACTCTTTAAGGTTCCACAAGGTTAACAACATTCCACACAGCTATCATAAGAGTAGCATGTTCTCTATCTGGGTGAGGCATTGTATTTTCACTGATATAAAACACTAACAAACTCCCCATGCCCCTACCCCCGCCCCCTCAAAAAAACACCCTGATGTCCGAGTGCTAGCAAAATGCTACATCTTGCAACAGAAGAAGCACAAAGTTGAAGATATGTGTGCAAACTTTGCACAACAAATAAGAAATAGTATGGCATACATGTATGGCATACAACTGATTGTGTGGAAAGACATATGAAGCTACCTTACTGTTGTAAATCAGTCCAGTCTGCAGATAAGCCATTGTCATTAACACAGTCCAAGGTTGAAAGCCAAGAGATATGTCCAAAACCAAAATAGAACGAAGCAGTGTAGGAGCAGGCTGGAGCGGGGTCAGGGGTGTTCTGAAGTCAAGGAAGCACGAGTCTCGGTCCGGGGGCTGGCAGGAGTGTCTGGCTACGGTCGAGTTGCAATGACAATTGCTTTCAGCATCTGAAGTGTGTCTGGGGCCTGTCTTTTAAACAGGCACTGATTGGCAGGGCAGCACAGCTGGGCCAGGCTGCAGATGACATGACACGTGCCTGGCCCCACCCTAAACACACTCTGGCACAGCTGCCCCCATGTCTTCCACACGGAGGCACAACACTTACTGTACAATACGTTGGAGAATTAGTCCGTCTAGGCCAGTATTATCTCTGACTGTCAGCAGGGTCTCTGGTGGAGGTACTTCGCAGCCTTACTGCAATGTAAATCCTTTTAATTGGAGACGCGGCAGTCTGAATGTTGTGAATACAAAGCATACTGGTGTAAGTAATGTAAGTTACTTATAAGTAAGTTGTGGTTACTTATAAAAGGGACTTCTTCTTTTACTTTTGAAAGAGAATGGATTCCTTGTTTGAGCCATATCCATATTGTTGGAATTATAATATGCAGCCACAGTCTAATACCAAGGTAATGTCACTTAAACCCATTGAAATCAGTGGGCTTTGTGTTGGATTGTGGCCCATGTGTCTATCTCCAGCTGTGCACAGATGATAGCATTTCAGGGATGCAGCGGTAGTATTCAAACTGTTACTTTCCTCCCCCCTTCTCCCTACCTCCGAGTCCTGCCATAGTCCCTCCTCACCAGTTTTTAAAGGCTTCTGTAGTGCTTCATGCAGTCCTCGATAAAAGCCCAAACTAGCGTCTAGCAACACAAGAGCTCCTGCAATAGAAATATGTATTTCCTAGTGTGACTATCACCTGCCCCATGCACCAGGATGACCTTAGTCCCACATGTCCTAGAACCATTTTTACATTATTTTCATCCACAATGGTTACAGTGGGAGAATTACGACACTTAAGTGTCTCCAGTTGAAGTGAACATGACTGAAAAGTGCTTCATGTTGACCGGATCATTTTTAATACACAAAATGATGCATGAATATCAGCTGAAGTGCGCATGTATATATTTTTCCCCCAGCCCAGAGTATGCATAATCCTGGATAACACCTTGAATTTTGAAAGTAATTATGTCACTCAAAAATTGACCAAATCTCAGTGCACATGATCTGTCCTTTCCAGCATTAACAGAACCACACATGAGTAACTCTGTGTCCAGAGACATTGCATGGGCCCTAGTTGGCCTACCCAACTAGTCCATAGCCATGTGCACTGCCATATACCTGATAATTACCCTTAACGGGAGGCCAGTTTCCACCTCACACAAGGGTATCTGGCACCTCACTCCTCTCCAGGCTCCCAGCACAGAGGCAACTCAAGCGCCTTGAGAAGCTGCTGCTGCATGCTAGAAAGGGCAGGTTGCTGGTTGCTTATTACCTGTACGTGAGATGCAAAAGGGTTTCCTGCTGTCCGTAATAGCTGTCATGATGCAGTGTGCTCTACCCAGAGACCACCTGAGGGCCGGTGCAGGAAGAGAGAACTCGGTCTATGGCAGCTTTCCCCGACCTACTTTTGGACTACAACGCCCATCATCCTCAGTCAGCATGGCCATTGGCCATGCCATGGCAGCCTTCCCCAACTTAGTTTTGGGCTACAATCCTAGAGAAGGTTGGCCTATAGGGATCCCTTCTGCATATGCAGAATTGCCCTCATGCAGCTCTTGCCCAGTCTCTGCAGGGCTCTCAAACTTTGGGTCCCCAGATGTTGCTGGCCTACAGCTCCCAGCATACCCAGCCAGCATCGCTAATGGTAGTGATGGGGGACTTCAATTTCCCTGATATCTGCTGGGAGATAAATTCTGCCAAACATGGCCCCTCCAAGAAATTCCTGACTTGTGTTGCTGAGTGATAACTTCCTCCTACAGAAAGTGGAGGAAGGAACTACAGTAATACCTTGGATTGCAAGTAACTTGGTTTGAGAGTGTTTTGCAAGACAAGCAAATTTTTAAATATTTATTTAATTTTTTTTGACTTGATATACAAGCGACGTCTTGCAATACAAGTACTGTAGTACGGCTTAAATTAAAAATCTCTGTACACATTTTTTGGGGGGAATTTCGTTTTGATATAAGAGTGTTTTGGATTACAAGCACGTTTCCGGAACGAATTATGCTCTCAATCCAAGGCATGACTGTAGAGGATTGGCTATCCTTGACCTGATTCTAACCAACAGAGATGAGTTAGTGGATAAAGTGGCAGTTTCGGGAACTCTGGGGGAAAGTGACCATGTTATACTTGAGTTCTTGATTCTAAAGGAAGCAAAAGCTGAGTGTAGCCAAACACGTACCCTGGATTTTAGGAAAGCCCACTTTAATAAACTCCGAACAATGATAAGTAAGGTCCCATGGCAAGCAACTCTAATGAGAAAAGGAGCCCAGGAGGGGTGGGAGTTTTTAAAAAAGGAAATTCTAAAGGCACAATGGCAAACAATTCCCACAAGGAAAAAAGGCAGAGGGCAACAGAAGAAGACAATGTGGCTTCACAAAAAACTCAGAGATGACCTGAAAACAAAAAAGGACACATATAGGATGTAGAAGGAAGGCCAGGCTACAAGGGAAGAGTACAGGCAGGTAGCACGGAACTGCAGGAAAACTGTCTCAGGAAGGCTAAAGCTGAGAATGAGCTGAGGCTAGTGGGGGATGCTAAAAACAACAAGAGAGCTTTCTTCAGATACATGCATAGTAAAAGACAGAGGAAAGAAATGGTGGTTCAGCTACACAATAAGGATGGCAAATTGATAACAGAAGACAAAGAAAAGGCGGAAATGTTGAATTCCTACTTCGTCTCGGTCTTCTCCCAAAAGAGAGTTTATGTCCCTGGCAAACCTGAAGTGCAGACTGAAGGGGCAGGATTGCAGCTTGAGATTGATAGGCACCTGATTACTCTGAACGAGTTTAAATCTCCAGGGCCCGATGAGCTACATCCTAGAGTAATAAAGGAACTGGCAGAAGAACTCTCAGAACCACTGTCTACTATCTTTGAGAAATCATGGAGGACAGGTGAAGTGCCAGATGACTGGAGGAGGGCAAATGTTGTTCCTACCTTCAGAAAGGGCAAGAAGGAGGCTTCCGGGCAAAACATGGCTTTCTAGAAGACCCACAGAGAGATCTGTGGGGAATATGAATGCAACGTTTCTTGGGTCAGAGACGTCCTCTGGCCGGGAAATCTACTTCTTATGGAAGAAGATAAGATTGGCGTTACCCTCAAATCGTCTCAAGGGTCATAAATTGCTTTCTGTCTGCCTTTTTGACAGATAGATTTGCGGCTCGTGATCTGAGATAGAGGGAAAGTGGCGCTGCATTTCGGAGGTCAGCTTACTGATCATTAGGAAAGTCCGTGCTTGCTTCCAAAATGAATGGAAACATCTGGATTTGTAACAGCAAGGAATCTCTACAGCATAATTGGACTTGAAATTTAATGTGAGTACATCAAGAGATATAACCGGGAGGCAAAAACAAAAAAGTTAATGGAATGTCTGCAAGGAGGTTCCCTAATCTTATCTACAGTAGCTTGAAATAAGGAATTCGGCTGAGAGTGCTTTGAAAAATATCTACAAGAAAAGATGGTTTCATGGGAAATGTTTATGAGACTAAGAGATAAATTATGGCAATTTGACGACAAGGTGGAAGACTTCAGTAAACAAAATGGTGTTGAAAATGGATGTTTGGTGTGTTAACCTTCAATTAGAATTACATGATCAAGAGAAACTGGATACTTACTCAGGTCTGTCACAGAAGAAGAAAGAAGTAAGTAACGATTTTGGAAGTTTACCAGATCTGCATAGAGGCTTTGAAATATTAATTGGTGAAGAAACAACTGACAAGGTACGTGTGACGCAGTTTATTGGAATGAAGATGGACGATGTGTCCCTTTCAACAGTACAAACGGGAAGGCAGGAATCCTCAGTGCAACAGAATAAACGGACTTTATTCTTCGCTTTTGGACTGATTCTTAAGGGCTTTCCATTTGATAGGGGGAGGGGGATATGAAAGAGACTGTTTTGGATTTACCGGGCAAGATAAAGGGTTTGGAATATTGTTTTATTGGCTGATTTTGAAATATGCTCTGATTTTAAATATTAAGATATAAATGTATTGGGAGTTTAAAATTTTATGCTTTAGGCTGATTTGGAACTTGAAAAATGAGAATCAGGGTTAAGTATGCATTGGTTAACATATATATGTTAAATATATTATTAGTTGGTGAAAATATATCCAGAAAATGTGTAAGATGCAGGATGATTGGAAAGAAGATGGCCGACGCATCTCCTTTTGTTGTTGTTGTTGTTGTTTCTATTAATTGGAATGCCCCACAGAGTATTAGAATAGATTGGTTTTTTCATTAAGGGTTGGGAATATTGTTTCATTTGCTAACTTTGTCATATATATCAGTTTTGTTATGGAAATATTAGGGGACTAAAAAAATATTGTGGGTTGTATATTGGATTGGAAGTTAAAATCTGTAGAGTGTTACCTAGGGGAAAAAAAGAGGGGGGGTTAATGGGGTGGATGGATTGCTTTCAAAATTATGTTGGAAGTTCTTGGTTTGTTGAAAAAAGAATATTGAATTTTATTCTCTTTGGATTTTTAATAGATGGCTGAGTTAGGATTTATATGTAGGGTGAGACCTCTAGTGGTTTCTTTTTGCCATAACTAGAATTAATTATTGTAATAGAAATTATTATTATTTTATATAAGAAATGCTTATATTGCTGTAATAGGGGTTGGAAGTCTATTTTAGTTTTGTTTTGTTGTGGGTTATGTATGTATTTGTTGTTTGGTTTTATTGTTATATGTTTGATATTATGTGTTTGTTTTATATAGAAATAAAAATTTAAGAAAACCAGAAAGGGCAAGAAGGAGGAACCTGGGAACTATAGACCAGTCAGTCTGACATCAAACCCTGGGAAAATTTTGGAGCAGATTATAAAGAAGTCAGTCTGCAAGCACCTTGAAAACAATGCAGTGATTACTAGAAGCCAGCATGGATTTGTCAAGAACAAATCCTGCCAGACTAATCTGATCTCATTTTTTGATCGGGTAACCTCCCTTGTGGACTGTGGGAATGCTGTGGACATAATATATCTGGACTTCAGCAAAGCTTTCGACAAAGTGCCTCATGATATCCTGATTAGCAAGCTAGCTAAAAGTGAGCTAGAGGGAACAACTATCAGGTGGATCCACAATTGGCTACAGAATCGGACTCAAAGAGTGCTTATCAATGGTTCCTTCTCAAACTGGGGAGAGAGGTAATGAGCAGGGTACCACAGGGCTCGGTCCTGGGCCCAGTGATCTTCAACATTTTTATTAATGACTTGGATGAGGAGGTGCAGGGAATACTTCTCAAATTTGCAGATGACACAAAGTTGGTTGGAACAGCTAATACTCTAGAAGACAGAACAAAATTGAAAGTGATCTTGATAGGCTGCAGCACTGGTCCGAATACAACAGAATGAAATTAAATAGGGATAAATGCCAAGTGCTGCACCTAGGGACAGGAAACCAAATGCACAGTTACAGAATGGGGGACACTTACGGTAGCTCAACAATACTACAAGTGAGAAGGATCTTGGAATTGTGGTAGATCACAAACTGAATATGAGCCAGGGATGTTGAAGAGTCCTTGGTCTCGAGTCACGAGTCGAGTCACGAGTCTTTGGACCCGAGTCTCAAGTCCGAGTCCGAGTCCTTGGTCCAAAATGGTGACTCACGAGTCACGAGTCCTGAGTCACTCCCAAAACTGACTCCACGAGTCCCTATTAAAATCAATAGGGTTTCCCCCCAACAAAATAAGGCTACTTCAGATGTGTGGCTTAAATAAATTCTAGGCACAAGTGTGCCTTTTTATTTCAAAACTCTGCAACTGATTTTGGCAAGAACAGACCAGGCAGACAAACCCAAAATAACCAGGCAGGCAGAGGAGGCAGGGAACCCCAAAGCAGGCAGGCAGAGGCAGCCAAACCCAACATGTCTGACCCTAACCCAAACCCCTCACAACAACACATCAATCAAAATAAATCTCAACACATCGTTGGGGCTGCGCTCCTGGTAGCTGTCCATAGTGGCCGAGCAGCGGCGCACCTCGCTTCCACGCGCTCTTCACCGGTGATCGCGCTCCTTCTGGCACAGCCAGAAGACTCGTCAACAGCCCAGGGATGTTGACGAGTCCTTGGTCTCGAGTCCCGAGTCGAGTCTCGAGTCCCATTAAAAATATTGGGACTCGAGTCCGAGTCGAGTCAGAGGGGGGACTCAGTCCGACTCACGAGTCGAGTCCTCGAGTCCGAGTCCCCATCCCTGATATGAGCCAGCAATGCGATGTGGCTGCAAAGAAGGCAAATGCAATTTTGGGCTGTATTAATAGAAGTATAGCTTCCAAATCGCGCAAAGTGATAATTCCCCTTTACTTGCCACTGGTTAGGCCTCATCTTGAGTACTGCATCCAGTTCTGGGCACCACACTTTAAGAAGGATGTAGATAAACTGGAGAGGGTTCAGAGGAGGGCAACAAAGATGATAAAGAGACTGGAAACAAGGCCCTATGAGGAGAGACTGAAAGAACTGGGCATATTTAGCCTTCAGAAGAGGAGACTGAGGGGAGATATGATCGCCCTCTTGCAGTACTTGAAGGGTTGTCACACAGAGGAGGGCCAGGATCTCTTCTCGATCAGCAGGACACGGAATAATGGGCTCAAGTTACAGGAAGCCAGATTCCACCTAAACATCAGAAAAAAATTCCTGTCTGTTAGAGCAATAAAACAATGGAACCAACTACCTAGGGAGGTCGTGGGCTCTACAACACTGGAGGCATTCATGGTGCAGCTAGACGGCAGGACTGGGGCAAGGCAGTTTGGTGCCCTAGGCAAGATCAGATATTTAGCACCCTCCCTTCCCACTTGAGAGTGCTGTATTTTTTTTCAAGGCGTTTCTGGCGCCCCCTTTAGCCCTGCGCCCTAGGCGGCTGCCTAGTTGGCCTAATGGTAGCACCGGCCCTGCTAGACGGCCATCTGTTGGGGATGCTTTGACTTGGATTCCTGCATTGCACAGGGGGTTGGACTCGAGGGCCTTGTAGGCCCCTTCCAACTCTACTTTTCTATGATTCTATGCTTCTGTGACCCACGGTTGGAGAGCCCTGCAGTCTAGGGAGACTGATGGGCTGTTGTGAAAATGATCACTGCTCCTCCCAGGAGATTTGTGCTCCAAAGCAGTATGATGAAGTTGGCATTTGGCTGCATGCAGTTTCTCTGCATGCCACTTCTGCTTCAGCTGCAACAGGCAGTGGTGATGAACAGGACTTCCGAGTCCATGTCAGGCTGCTTGTGCCTGGATTCAGCAGCAGGGAAATTTTCCTATTCACTAATTGTTCTTTCTCCTCCCCCGCTGTCTACTACAGCGGCTAATGGTAGGCTGTGGGCTACAGCTAAGTGTGGTGAAATTTCCTGATGCTGATAATGCTGTCACAATCGGGGGGGGGGGGGGGGAAGAAACCTCAATTTTTTTAAAAAAGCATATGCTTTTAGCTTAACTTAGTCATAGATGGGTTGTTTAGACTAGATCTTCAGAGTTGCCCAATACTCTGGCTTCCGCTTAGGCACAATGAAGGAGTGGCTCGCCAAGGAGCTTTAAGCAAACAGAATTGGATTCCTTTATTTCCCTGTCTCCTGTTGTGGTGCAGGAAGTTGGGGGAGAACCACGCAGCAACGGTGGCTTTTGAACATCCTGCTGCCTATGAACATTTTCCCAGGCTCCCTCTTGATACATATTACAGGATCCTCACAGACAGCTCTTGCCTGCAAAGTCCTGTGTGCTTGCTTCGACCGTCTTCTGCCGTGCAAAACAACAGGGCTGTGAGAGAGGGTGATGTAAGGCTGTCTCACTGATGCAGGCCTGGCCACTAAACCCTGGCTTGAGGGCAAGGCGCTGTCCTCTGGAGTTCTCATAGACCTGGGTTTTGTGTGCGTGGCTTATGCACATTACTGGATTAGAGCAAATGGGATACAGAGGAACAAAGAACCGAATGCATTGCTATCGGAGACGGCCAAAAAAGGTAATATGCACTTTTAAATTGCTCAACTGGGATCTCAGATTTTGAGTTTGCCCATTCGATGCTTTTGTGTGATGTGTGAGATAAAAGTAATGGGCAGCTTACATACAGAAGATCCTTGTGCTTTCCATTTTTGTGGTGGAGCCTCCATGTTCAGGGGCAGTGCACCACTGGGAAACAAACCTTCATGCCTTCCCTGAGCATCTGGCTGGCACATGTTGCAGACAGGATGCTGAGCTGAATGGACCTTGGGCCTAACCCAGCAAAGAGCTTGCATTGGGGTAGCTAGTGTGGCTAAGCAGCTAAACCAGGCTTCCCCAACTTGGTTGGTGCCCCACAAGGCTATCGAGTCCAACCCCCTGCTCAATGCAGGAAACTAGAGGAGGGGTCTCCCATCCAAGTAATAACCAGGCCTGACCCTGCTTAGCTTTCCACGCTCAGACAAGCTGAGCCAGCATAAGCCACAGGCCTGTATAATTCACAGCTGCCCAACTCTAAAAAAAAAACTACAGGACAGAGAACTCAACCAGACTGTTGTAGTAGGGGTTCCCTGGTAGAAAGAGCTGGTATGGTACTGGGGCTAAACTGGAAAGTCCCTGCTTTAAGCTTGACTCTTCCATGAATTTATTATATGGCCTTAGATGAGCCACTCTTCCTACCTGAGCCCCCATATGCAATATATGGTTAATAATACTGACCTACCTTACAGGGCTGTTGTAATGATTACAGTGAAATAACAAGATTGTTGTAATGATTACAGCATGAAGCACATTAAGTGCTATTTAGGTTGTTGTTGTTGTTCCACCTCCAGCAGGAGTCTCTTATTGCTGTTTGGCACAACGAATACAGATCTGGTGCCAGGTTACTTGAGACCCTGTAGAAGACAGGGCATGGTAATAGTGCGTGTATGTATGTGTTTGTGAGGGGGCTGTACGTTAGGCAACAAGCCTATCAGCTTTCATCCAATCTTCCTCCTTGAAGCATCTTCTTCATGCCAACAAGAGGTTTTGAGTGCTCACGGACTAGTTGAATTGGCAACAACCAATGACCCTCCCCATTAGCAGGCAGGGATGTTGAAGAGTCCTTGGTCTCGAGTCACGAGTCGAGTCCCGAGTCTTTGGACCCGAGTCTCGAGTCCGAGTCCAAGTCCTTGCTCCAAAATGGTGACTCACGAGTCCCGAGTCCCAAGTCACTCCCAAAGCTGACTCCACGAGTCCCTATTAAAATCAATGGGGTTTCCCCCCAACAAAATAAGGCTACTTCAGATGTGTGGCTTAAATAAATTCTAGGCACAAGTGTGCCTTTTTATCTCAAAACTCTGCAACTGATTTTGGCAAGAACAGACCAGGCAGACAAACCCAAAATAACCAGGCAGGCAGAGGAGGCGGGGAACCCCAAAGCAGGCAGGCAGAGGCCTTTGTCTTGGACAATTCAAACTGTGGAACTAGTTAAGAAGAGACCAGGCAGGCAGAGGAGGCAGGGAACCCCAAACAGGCAGGCAGAGGCAGCCAAACCCAAAATGTCTGAAAGGTTGCATTAGGAAAATGATTTTAAAAAATAAACTTGGATTGTTACTGCAACTGGGTCCAGGCAGCACCTGCAGGTGGCATCAAGCAGGGATGCTGACGAGTCCTTGGTCTCGAGTCCCGAGTCGAGTCTCGAGTCCCATTAAAAATATTGGGACTCGAGTCCGAGTCGAGTCAGAGGGGGGACTCAGTCCGACTCACGAGTCGAGTCCTCGAGTCCGAGTCCCCATCCCTGTTAGCAGGATGGCTTTCAGGGAGTTGCTCAGGTCACTAGCATCTGATGCTGGACCTGAGAATATTTCCTAGCAAAGTTGCAGGAAGTAGCTGTTGCAACCTGCATGGATCCGTGTACCTTCATGTGGTAGGGAGGATGTGTCCATATGGCCATGTATCTGCATACGTACTGAGTGTGCTTCTAAACTCACTTATGGCTCAGGGGGGGATACGCACTGGGCATTCACTTGGAATGAACCTCTGTAGTCACAGGTTCAAATTCCCTTCTTTGTCTTGCTGAGGGGCTGCTCTTGTCTGTACCGTTAAATGCTTTGGTGTGCTCTGTGACACAATGGAGGATAAGGTTATATCAATGGCTACTAATCCTGATGGCTGTATATCACTTCCAGTGACCGAGACACCTCTCAATGCCAGTTGCTGGGGAACATGAGGGTGCTGTGGCATTTATGTCCTGGTTGCGGGGTTCCCATAAGCTTGTGGGAACAGAATGCTGGACTAGATAGGTTTTTGGTCTAATCCAGCACAGCTCTTCTTGTGTTCACACTGGCTGGACTCCTAGAAGGCCCAAGCAATCCGACCCATGTGGCCTCCCTCAGGCATTCAAAGGCTATGGGTTTAAGTCCTATCAGAGTCAAATGGGGAAGGGCTAATAATAGCTCAATAGTAAAGCACATGTTTTGCCTTCAGAAAGCTCCAGGCTCAGCCACTGGCATCTTCTCTTAAAAGGATCTCTGGGGTCCATGGTCGAGAAAGACCTCTGCCTGATGCCCTGGAGAGCTGCTGCCAACCAGAGTACAGAATACTGGACAAACTAGAGCAGTGTTCTCCAACCTTGGGTCCCCAGATGTTTTTGGCCTACAACTCCCAGCATGAGGGAGTTGTAGGCCAAAAACATCTGGGGACCCAAGGTTGGAGAACACTGAACTAGAGAAATGGCCAATTCACACATATATTCTTCTAAACTACTGATCTTACACATGCTTGGTTTCTGACTGCTTGATGACTAGTAGCAGCTGGTGTATGAACTGACTTGCTCGCAAAACATTGCATTGGAGGTGATGTCAGTAGGGATGTGTGTGGAGCTCGATTGGGGGGTGAAAGTCCGATGAACTCACTGGGCTCAACCCCCCGAGTTCCACTCGCCCTACCTTTTCCCCGGCTCGACTCACGTTGTCACGAGCTGAGCCGGGCAAGCGACTTGCGGGTTCCCGGCGCTACGTTGTTCACGTAGAAAATGGACTAATTTGTGCGAATTAGGCTGTAATTTGCACAGATTAGGCTGTAATTTGCGCAAATTGGGCCATTTTCTATGTAAACAATGTAGCGCTGGGGACCTGGAAGTCGCTTCCCCGGCTCAGCTCGTATGGCAGGAGTATGGGTCGCCCATCCCTAGGATGTTAAAGTTCTACCAGTGGTGGCTCATTCACACATGGAAAGTGTCTGTCACTTGATGCTGCAGACAATCGCTGAGTGTCAAATATTTATATGTGAACCAGCCCATTGGAAAGAGGCAGTGAACATCCAGCTAGAGTAGGAAGAGAATTGGCAATGGATAATTTTGATGGACAAGGCTTAAAAGTTCCAAATTAGTTAATTATACTTTACGTACCATTTTGTATGCTAGTTTTCTCTCTGGCCAGTATCATCATTCCTATGGCTTTGAGTATGTAAAATTGCTTCTGTAGGTGAGTTTCCTTGGAATCTGCCAATATTTACATATTAATAGTAGTTACAATGTTTTGGGCTTCTTATTTATTTATTAAATTTATATCCTGTTTTCCCACGACAAATAGTGTTCAAGGTGTCTGCCAACTGTAAAATATAAGATAAAACTATAATTAAAAGCAAAAAAACCTTTAAATTCATGTCAATAAAAAAAGAAATAAACAGCATCCACCAGATAAAAATCTACTTCAGCAACAAGTCAGTTTAAATGCTAAAAGCCTGTCTGAATGAAACATCTCTGCCTGCCGTACAAGGGACAACAGAGATGGAGCTATCCTGGCCTCCTTGGCAGGGAGTTCCAGAGCCCAGGGAGCAGCCACAGAGAAGGCCTCTCTCATGTTTCCACCAGAGGAGCTTTTGATGATGGCAGAGTAGAGGGAAAGGCCCTTCACAAGGATCTTAAAACATCATGCTGTCTCTGCAGTTGCCCTGTGTTCTGCATTGCTTCAATTAAAGAGACGCCTGTGGCTCATGCTGGCTCAGCTTGTCTGAGCGTGGAAAGCTAAGCATGGTCAGGCCTGGTTCTTACTTGGATGGGAGACCCCTCCTCTAGTTTCCTGCATTGAGCAGGGGGTTGGACTCGATGGCCTTGTAGGCTCCTTCCAACTCTATGATCTATGCAGGGCCGGTGCTACCATTAGGCCAACTAGGCAGCTGCCTAGGGCGCAGGGCTAAAGGGGGTGCCAGAAACACCTTGGAAAAAAATACAGCGCTCTCAAGTGGGAAGGGGGGGGCGCTAAATATCTGATCTTGCCTAGGGCACCAAACTGCCTTGCACCGGTCCTGGATCTATGCAATCTATGAGTGTTTTCTCCCTTATCAGCTTGAAGTCAGCAGATGAGGCACTCCTGGTGGTTCTGCATGGACCTGCAGTCCATCTGGAGTCCACTTGGAGTCAACTCAAGCCTTCAGTGTACTGGCTCTATCTCTATGGAACTCCCTGCCTATTGGTGTCAGGCAGGCACCAACATTGTTACGTTTTTGGCACCTGCTAAGGACATTTTAAGTAAGCCTTCCCCAACTAACCAACTATGGTTTTATTGGCACAATCTGATTTTAAAGGTTTTAATTCTGTATTTCAATGGGGAGGAGGAGTATTTTCACTTTTTATTGTTCCCTGCTTGGGTATTTTATTGGATGCAGTGCACATTCGCTAGGGATGGGTGAATCTGTCAGTTTTGGTTTCCCTCAGTTTCTTATTTTTCCAGTCTTCAATTCAGTTCATCCTGAATTTGTGATTTTTTTTTAAAGTTTGCATGAAAATTCATATGCATTTTTGTGTGCATTTCTCCTAATCCACACATTTTTGTATGCGATTTTGCCTAATAGACACATTTTTGCAATTTTCCTAATATAATGTCTTTTTAATGTTATCAGTAATCTACACATTTTTGTAAATACCTCCCCTAATATGCACATTTTATATGCATTTTGTGATTAAGAATTTCATTGCAAAATTCAGAGAAGTGCGAATTTCCAAGGATAATGGAGTTTTGTTTCATATATTAGCTCGAAAGTGCAAAATTAGGTAAGTTTGCATTAAAACGCAAACTGAATGAATTTCTCCCTCATCCCTACAAACAATTCCCTCATCGTATTAAACATTGATTCAGGAGCTCTGTAAGAAGGTATGCTTCTCCTTTCTGAAGAGCCCTTTCCTCATTAAGATGGGAGAATGAATTTTGTACAGTGCATTATTATATTATGCACACCCCAACTCTCCAAACAGTGAGATTTCAGGGGTTCCAGTGCTTACTCTGGGGCTTGGTTTCCTTTTGAATATTTTCTAATAATTGCATTCATTTACAAATACGCTGGCTGAGCAGAGGTTTGAGGTACGCAGCTTTAACATCCCAAAAGATTCCCTAAAAATCTTCCAGAGAAGGAAGACTAATAAACAAATGGACTGATTGATTGATCGATTGTATTTATACCCCGCTCTTCAGCCAGAAAAGGCTCCCAGAGTGGCCTACAAAGATTAATAATAAGACAGTCCCTGCCCTCAGGCTTACAATCTAAAAGACATGACACAAAAGGAAAAGGGATTGGGAGGGAGGGGAAAGAATGCAAAACTCAGGCACCAGTTCTTACTTGGTTGACTTTGTAGCAATAGTAGCATGGTTATAGTGCAGGATTCTGACTGCAAAGAACCCATAGCATAGCTTACTAAATGCCATGACTCATGGAATATGGAAAATATATTATATTTATTTATTTATTATTTGCATTTATCTATCGCCCATCTGGCCGGCAAACCGGCCACCCTGGGCGATGTACAGAAAATAAAACAGAACAAAATACATTAAAACATTTTTCTCCATTAAAATACATTAAAACAGTATAAAATTTTAAAATCTTAGCCCACCCCATATTCCCGCCTGAATAACCAAGTTTTTAATGAGCGGCGGAAGCTCAGCAGAGAGGGGGCATGGCGGAGGTCACTTGGGAGAGAGTTCCATAGTACGGGGGCTGCCACAGAGAAGCCCCTCTTCCTCGTCCCGACCAGTCTAGCTGCTCTGGCTGAAGGGACAAGGAGAAGGCCGTCTGTGGCAGATCTTGTTGAGCGGCCCACTTGGTGTTGCTGGAGACGCTCCTTGAGATAGACTGGACCGGAGCCGTATAGGGTTTTAAAGGTCAAGGCCAACACCTTGAATTCAGCTCGGCAAGCAACTGGTAGTCAGTGTAGCTCCTTGAGCACTGGCGTGATGTGATCCCGCCGGCGGCTGCCTTTAACCAGGCGAGCCGCCGCGTTCTGTACCAGCTGTAGCTTCCGAACCGTCTTCAATGGTAACCCCACGTAGAGCGCATTACAGTAGTCTAGGCGAGAGGAGACCAAGGCATGAACCACTGAAGGGAGCAGATGATTAGGAAGGTAGGGGCGCAGCTGCCGTATCAGATGGAGTTGATACAGCGCCGCCCGGCTCACAGCTGCCACCTGAGCCTCCATGGACAGCTGGGAGTCTAGAATGACCCCCAAGCTGCGGACCTGGTCCTTCAGGGGGAGATGTACCCCATTCAGCACCAGGTCAACATCCCCTAACCTCCCCTTGTCCCCCACCAGAAGTACCTCGGTCTTGTCGGGGTTCAGCTTCAGCATATTCCTTCCCATCCAGCCACCCACTGACTCCAGGCACTTGGACAGGGTCTCAACGGCCAACCTCGGTGAGGATTTAAAAGAGAGGTAGAGCTGCATGTCATCCGCATATTGATGACACTGCACCCCAAACCTCCTGATGATAGCTCCCAGGGGCTTTAGGTAGATGTTGAACAACATCGGGGAGAGGATGGAACCCTGCGGCACTCCACAAGTGAGCAGCCGAGGGTCCGAAGCCTCCTCCCCGAGAACTACCCTCTGGTACCTTCCAGAGAGGAAGGAGTGGAACCACTGCAATACAGTGCCTCCTATGCCCAACCCCTCCAGGCGGTCCAGGAGGATACCGTGGTCAACGGTATCAAAAGCCGCTGAGAGATCGAGGAGGACTAGAAAGGAGCATTCGCCCCTATCCAAAGCCCTCCTCATATCATCCACCAAGGCGACCAAGGCCGTCTCCGTCCCATGTCCAGGCCTGAAGCCCGACTGGCACGGATCTAAATAATCGGCTTCATCCAAGTGTGCCTTCAGCTGAGCACCCACCACCCGCTCGATCACCTTGCCCAGAAATGGTAAATTGGAGACTGGGCGGAAGTTGTTCAGATCCTGGGGATCCAAGGAGGGCTTCTTTAGAAGAGGTCTTATTACTGCCTCCTTGAGGGCTGATGGCATAACTCCCTCCTCGAGGGAGGCATTCACCACCGCCTTGATCCCCTCACCCAGTCTCTCCCTACAGCTCATAATGAGCCAGGACAGGCAAGGGTCAAGCAAGCAGGTGGTCGGCCTCACAGATGAAAGCACCTTGTCCACTTCATCAGAAGGAAGAAGCCGGAACCGATCCCACAAAACCGGTCTGCCATTGGCCTCCTCCCACTCACTCCCTGTGTCCACGACGTACAGAACAAAATAAAATATTTTGTATATTTTGTATATAAAATATATACAGAACAAAATAAAAAACAAGCACCTTTAAGAAAGTACAAAGTGCACTCCACTCCACCTTGAGTAAGCAGAGCACAATGCATATAACTGAAATTGGAGAAAGATCTTTTAAGATCAAATTGTAAGATGTCCAGGCAAGCCTGAGCCCTAGCATCTCTCTTTTTATAAACTGAATCTGACCATTTATTATTTGACGCCAACACTAGCCCTATTCAGACAATAATAATCTAGGCAGAATGAGCATGTATGGGTGATGGGATCATGCTTGCAGGCTGCATACTCAAGATCCATGTGTTTAGCCTACTTCTAGTGGGTTTAGTCTGGATCTGCTATCTATTCCTTCTTCCTAGATTATCATCTGAGCAGGACCCATCATTCTCTTTCCTATCTATCTATCTATCTATCTATCATATAAAAGTGAATATTTGTCAGTTTGTTTGTTTGTTTGTACGTGGGTCCGCACGGCAGGTTTGCGTCGCCTTGGCTCCTACCCGGTTGGACGGATCCGCCCCAAACTTGGCATACTCCCCATCACCCAAGGACAAAGACTGGCGGGTTAAAATGTCCGAAAAACCGTCGCCGCACCTGTACGGCCCAAAATAGATGAGAGCCAATGGCGTCGCTTGGAATGCTCGCAGGGGCCATTCAGGAGGCGTTATGCAAATAGCTCCAACGGGCACATAGAATGTTGGTATGCACTGCCTCCACAGGGGCCCAATCAGAGGCGGATATGCAAATCTCTCCTACATCCAAACAGAATGTTCACATGAACCACAGCCGGGACAGCAGGGATTTGATTGCGTAATCTCGGGGGGGGGGGAGGCAGGGATGTCATTGTTGCATAGTCCCAGGGGGGAAGGGAAGCAGGGATTTGATTGTGTGGTCTGGGGGAGGGACACACAGGGATTTCATTGTTGCATAGTCCCGGGGGGGGGAGGGAAGCAGGGATTTCATTGTGTAGTACTGGGGGGGCATTGTTGCATAGTCCCGGGGGGGGAGGGAAAGCAGGGATTTCATTGTGTAGTACCGGGGGGGGGCACAGGGAATCATTGTTGTGCAGTCCCGGGGGAGGGGGGAAGCAGGGATTTGATTGCATAGTCCCGGGGGGGGGGGAAAGCAGGGATTTCACTGTGTGGTCCCGGGGGGGGGGGGCGGCGGCGGGAATTCATTGTTGCATGGTCCCAGGGGGGAGGGGAAGCAGGGATTTGATTGCATAGTCCTGGGGGACACACACACACAGGGATTTCATTGTTGCATAGTCCCGGGGGGGAGGGAAGCAGGGATTTCATTGTGTGGTCCGGGGACACACACACACAGGGATTTCATTGTTGCATAGTCCCGGGGGGGGGGGGAGCAGGGATTTCATTGTGTAGTACCGGGGGGGGCACAGTGAATTCATTGTTGTGCAGTTCCGGGGGAGGGGCGAAGTAGGGATTTGATTGCATAGTCCCGGGGGGGGGGGGAAGAAGGGATTACATTGTTCAGTCCTGGGGCGGGGGAGCAGGGATTTCACAGCGGAAAGCTACCTTAAGGAATTTCGAACAAATAGTGCCTATAGGAAAATGACGTACCCGGACAACGAATGTTGGTATGCACTGCCTCCACAGGGGCCCAATCAGAGGCGGATATGCAAATCTCTCCTACGTCCAAACAGAATGTTCATATGAACCGCAGCCGGGGCCTACACGAGGGTGGGGGTGGGGGAATTTCGAAGAAACAGTGCCTATAGGAAAATGATGACCAGGGCAACGCCATTGTGTACTCCTGGGGGGGGCACAAGGATTTCATTGTGTGGTCCTGCAGGGGGGGTGCAGGGAATTCATTGTTGTGCGGTCCCGAGGGGGGGGGGAGCAGGGATTTCATTGCGTAGTCCCGGGGGGGGGGGAAAGCAGGGATTTCATTGTGTGGTCCTGGGGGCGGGGACACAGGGAATTCATTGTTGCATAGTCCCAGGGGGGAGGGGAAGTAGGGATTTGATTGCGTAGTCCCGGGGACACACACACAGGGATTTCATTGTGTGGTCCTGGGGTGGGTGGGACAGACACAGGGATTTCATTGTTGCATAGTCCCGGGGGGAGGGAGGAAAGCAGGGATTTCATTGTGTAGTACCGGGAGGGGGCACAGGGAATTAATTGTTGTGCAGTCCCGGGGGAGGGGGGGAAGCAGGGATTTCATTGCATTAGTCCTGGGGGGGGGAGCAGGGATTTCATTGTGTGGTCCCGGGGGGGCAGGAATATATTGTTGCATAGTCCCAGGGGGGAGGGGAAGCAGGGATTTGATTGCATAGTCCCGGGGGGGGGACACACAGGGATTTCATTGTGTGGTCCTGGGGGGGAGCAGGGATTTCATTGTTATGTAGTCCCAGGGGGAGCAGGGATTTCACTGTTGTGTAGTCCTGGGGGGGGGGAGCTGGGATTACATTGTGTGGTCCCGGGGGGGGGGAAGCAGGGATTTCAGGGTTTGATTGTTGCGTAGTCCCGGGGTGGGGGGAGCTGGGATTTCACTGTTGTGTAGTCCCCGGGTGGTGGTGCAGGGATTTCATTGTTGTGCAGTCCGGGGGGGGGGGGAGCAGGGATTTCACTGTGTAGTCCCAGGGGAGCAGGGATTTCATTGTGTAGTCCCGGGGGAAAGGGAACAGGGATTTCATTGTGTACTGCTGGGGGGGACAGGGATTTCATTGTGTAGTCCTGGGGGGGAGCAGGTAGTCCCTGGGGGGAGCTGGGATTTCATTGTGCAGTCCCGGGGAAGCTGGGATTCCCGGGGGAGCTGGGATTTCATTGTGTAATCCCGGGGGAGCTGGGATTCCATCATGTTTCTTTTAAAAACAATTGTACCAAATCCTAAAATCCACGCAAGCGAAGCCGCGGGCAACAGCTAGTCAAGAATAACCAACAGTTGCCTGTAACAGAGATCTGGGTATTGTTATCGGTAAGGAAAGTCAAATATTCATGCATAAATGATCAAAGGCCTGTGGCTTACGCTGGCTCAGCTTGTCTGAGCGTGGAAAGCTAAGCTGGGTCAGGCCTGGTTATTATTACTTGGATGGGAGACCCCTCCTCTAGTTTCCTGCATTGAGCAGGGGGTTGGACTTGATAGCCTTGTAGGCTCCTCCCAACTCTATGAAATCTATGAAATGCCACTGGTGGTACTTTAAAAAATATGACAGTGCAATAATAGTAAGATTAAGGATGCTTCCTGATGAAGCTTTTATCACGCCATCACCCTGCCTTATTCATAGTATGTTCATGGGGTCCAGACAGCATCTTCCACTCATAACCCTCTGTGTTTTCTTACTGCTTCCTCCATCTTTTTTCTTACCGCAGAATATCCATCGACAAAAAGACAGAACAGCTGCACAATTCCTTCTAACTGGTAGCGCTAGGAGTCCTCTGCCTGGAAGCACCTTAAGAGATGTTTCACAGCCGTAAGCTGTCCTAGGGCTATGAAACTTGTGTTTGCTGAGTAAACATTTACAGTGTGAAACAAAGATGCACATCCCCAAATACTGAAGAACACATGATGGGGAACCACTGTACATTGCAGCTGTCTGATGTATACTCCATGCTTAGAGGTGCAGATCCTTCTTTCATTCTGTTACTTTGTTCACCCCAAATCAGTAACAAGTTCCAGGGGTAGCATTTTACATGTATGTTTCTTTATAATGAGAGTAGCAGTGACATATGGTGTCTTCATAATACATTGGTTTACAAATACATAAGCAGAGCATATAGGCAGCAAGCTGACTCCCAAAGCAGGCAGCACAAACACGAATCCCTCCTTCCTCTATCAAGTTCCTAAGAAGCAACTGTTGCACCATGCCCCTTCAAGGCTACACCCTGATTTTTGCTCACTCGCTACACCTAAATTCCAGTACTCTTCCTTTTTCTGTCCAAATTCAGAAAGCTTTTTTTGCCCACCCACAGGCAGAATACTGGTCTTCAAGCCTGCACTTCAGGTAGAAATATCTCCAGCTATTCCTATGGAGGATATATCAACTGATCAGCCCTGACCATTAGCAAACAATCCAGCACACAAAACAAAAGATGGTCACTCAACTCCCCTTACAATATTTTATGGCAAACTGGTGGAATACCCTTGTTCCTGAACTTATCTGCAAGCAGCTCAAAGCCTGCTACAACAACCCTGAATCCAGTGAGCCTGCCTTCCAAGTAAACATCAGGCTAGATGGTTGAAATCTGAAGCATATACGTGCCAGGAGGAAGTGAGTCCCATTGAACTCAGAGGCACAAGGCAACAGCTCTATATCCTGTGCAATTACCGAGATAATGTATATGAGGTGTTTGAATCTTCCAAAATGCTATGTAAATACTAAGTAGTATTATGCATTTATCCCGAATTAAACCCTTCATCTTCAGAGGCAACAAGGTGTTTGTGGAATAGATAAAGACTGTGGTCTCCCCAGTTTGGTTTTATTGGCCATGGGGGCTTCTAGCTGGGACATAGCCCATCTGTGTGTCAATAATTTGTCATTTAATTTATGACATATATGTCCCACTTCTCTTGTACAGGTTTGAGACTTCAGAACAGGGGAAAATAGTGTTAATTCATGAATTACGTGTCAGAGAGCTCTTACGCTCCCTGCAGAACCAGTTCCACCTTTGGACTCAGAACCAACTCATGCAAAGGGATCTCAGTCCCCTACAAGGCACCACAGTTGTTGGATGGAGCTAACAGCTTGTGTTGTGTTGTATGTGGAACCTGGGTCTAGGCTCAATGGGGCACTTTATGACAGGGTAACGCTTTCTCTCTGGGTGTACGAGGCAAATGGATCTACCTGGGGCAAACAAGGCAAGAAATCAGAGGCCTCTAGCCCTGGAGAATCCGGCTAGGAAAGAATCTCGAGGAATGATGTTAAAGCCAATCAGACCTGGTTATTCCCAGAGCTGAGAATCACCAGCGTGAGGGATGCCTAAGCAGAAAGAATAAATATCAACTGCCCAAACTTTGAGGCACTTATAGGGTTCGAAACAAAGGGAGCAAACAGCTCAATGGCTGGACACGGAGTGGATTAAAACAAGGGGAACAATAATTTGGATCTGGCAGCTTACTAGAAGGCTCAGGGCGGTTCTCTGCCCCTTGATTAATTGTACATCTAACTGGCTATAAGGTGTCATCCAGGGTGCTCCGGTAGTGCTTGACCTGGCTGAGAGAGGTGGGGCTTTTGATTGGTCAATTAAAAGGTACCCTTGTGGGTTAATCGGCTGGTGGAGGCATGGCAATCAGGCAGGCATTTGCATGTTTTCCCCAGTCAAACAACCTTTAATCAAGGAGGAAGCAACTATATTCTATCATTCCTGGGCCTCTGTGATGGTTCCAGAGCCTTAAGAATGCTCCTGGGAGCTTTTCAGGCTGTGCCTTCCAGAACTAAAATAGATTCTTGAGCCAAGGTGTCAGGGTAATGCCAATTAAATCCATAGTGCACAATACACGTGCCAGAGAGCCAGCATGTCTGAAGCTCCTGTGTAACAGCCTTATAAGTAGTACATGAGCACTAAAGACAAACTGCATCCTTTCCCCATTCAGAGATTTAATTTCTAGAGACCTAAGGTGCTTCCAGACAATATCAGTCAACAGGCACTCCATTTTCCCCTCCTTAACAGATTTTTTTGTGGTAAGAAAAAAGACAAAAGAAGCAGTGGGGAAACATGGGAGGGTTACAAATAGAAGATGTCATTGTCTCCCTCACCCCGTAAAAATCCACGACTGAGGATGATTGCACATAAAAGCCTCATCTGGAAGCACCCAAAGTTACTAAACTTAATGCAAACTTTTAGCTCCTTTTAGAACATAAAAGGTTTGTTGTTCTTCCTTGTACTTTGGGTTTGGAGGTCAGCATCATGGAGGAAGTGGGATCTCTGGCTAGGAGGGAGGATAAAACTCTGGGCTTGATATCCACAGTGGACCTAAAAGACTGGACTAACTTGGAATCTCACAAGAGGATTTGAGATATTCCACCTGATCTACCACCCACTAAAATGACTTATTTTTAGGGATCAATTAAAGTCTGAATCTAGATGCAAAAAATCTAAGCAGAGATTTGCATGGAGGATCCAATTACTATTTCCCCTCTCACAGGATGCTGCCTAATACTGAGTCAGACCCTGGGTCCATCTAGCCCAGAATTGTCGACACTGACTAGCAGTGGCTCTCCGGGGTTTCAGGCAGGAGTCTTTCCTAGCCCTACCCGGAGATGCCGGGGATTGAAGCTGGGACCTTCTGCATGCAAAGCGGGTGCTCTAGAATCACATTCCTGGCCATTTAGAAGCCTACACAGAATAGCAGAACATCCTGGGAATTTGACAGCACTAATGCTATTCAACCTTCACACAAGAGGAATCCTATGAATAGGGCTGGCGCAAGCTCTCCCTCCACCTGAGTCCGGATAGCACAAATGTCCTGCCACTGTGTCACACACACCCCTTATTGCCACCACTGCCACACTGTCACCCCCACCTGTTTTGCCACCCCTTCCCCTCTTCCTCCACCTGCCCTCTGGCTCACTTTTAGCATGATCCAGAGGGTGGGCGGGCTCTTTGAAGAGCCATGCCAGCTGGAAAAAGTGTCCAGCACGGCTCTTCAGAGAGGTGGCCAGGCCCAACTACCTGACTCTGAGGAGGTCCTTCTTCAGAGCCAGGCATTGTTAGATGGGTGTCCTATGAGTTCGCTGCTGGGTGGGCAATTGTTCGGCCCTGCTCTCCTGCTGAGCCAAATGTTGCAGTGGGAGAGCAGCTGGTGCGGCTCTCCAGAGCACCTGGTGCAGTGCCGCCTCGCTGGAGTGAGGCAGTGCCCGCCCGGGGACCCTCTTCCTGGGGAGCACACAATTCACCACTGCTCCTGCTCCACCACCTGAGGTAAGGGATTCAGGAACAGGGCTGACCCCAACATAACTTTATTGGGAGTGATATACCTAAAACCAAGAGAGAAAAATAAGATGCACGAACACAGTGTAGCAGTCTTAAGTATGTATTGGATATTTTTGCCAGCTTACCATGACTCATCAGGAAAAGAGTCCCCATGATCTAGAATCATTTCCTTCATCTTGAAAACATTGGTAAATACTTGGTAGAGAGTATCAGTGGAGTTTGCAGATGGAGGAAAGGCCTGAGCTGGGCCTGTTCCACACCCCTTCTAATACCATGTACAGGAAAACATTTATTGCAACAAAAGAACAACTAATTCTGACCTCCTGTCTTTCTAGATCAGAACGGGATGATGGAGGTAGTGGAAATGTAATCACACAAAACCTGTGTGGACCAGGGAGAATCGTCTGCTGGAAGAGGCATTGAGTCCATTCCGGGCCAAAACAGACATTACTTTAAATCTGTGTCTAACAGCTATGTCTTGCGTTAATTTTTACTCTAGAGTTGACACAGGGGCCTGACCAAGATCTTTAAAGCCCCCCTTCTCCCCATGCTAGGGTCCCAATCCAGATCCAGGGCCCTGCACCTACTCTAGAGCAAAAATGGGGCGGGGGGGAATGTAGATGCTACACACTGATCTAACGTAATATCTGTTTTGCCCTCAACTTTTCAGCCCCTATGGTGACCAGCTATATGGTATGGAAGCTGCTTAGGAAGTACTGAAAGGAAGTGTATGGGTTTTTTATTTATTTATTTATTTATTGCTGTTTTTCACTCCTCTTACAGAAAAGCTAAAATAATTAAAACAATCAACATTTCAAGCTTGACAAAAACGGGGCTGAAAATTATTGCTATAATATATGGCACCACAAGGGGAAAGCAGGTAAGATCCCAAAGTGGTTGGGAGGTAGATTTACGCCTTGTTCTCTTCCATTGCAGTTGCTTGCTGAGTAACAGGCTTCCTCTGGCGTAAGGGAGCCAAGGCTCCACCATTCCTATTGTCTTGCATCTTGAGCCATGTCGTGGCATTGCAGCTGCCTCTGTTGCAAGAGGCAGCAGGAGCAATGGTTTCAGGGACATAGTCACGTGCCTCTTCCTCTTCCTCCACCCTCTTAACCTCAGCATGTTGTTCAAAATGACAGAAGATAGGGAAGGGAGAGACAGCCACAGCATTAAAAAAAATGCCAGTTAAAAAGTATTCCTTATGTGGAATATCCTAAGGCTTTCGAACCATCACCCCTCTCTCTTCCAGTGAGATTTTAAAAGTGTGTATATTGTGCACATTGTAAATTTGACCTCTCAGTGCCTTGTAGGCCATATTAAGAGACGTCTATATAGCTTCAATCTAATCTTGGCTCTGACCTAATAACCCAGCATTGTACTCTTTTAAATCAAAGGCTTAAACTTCCTTTCCACGTAAGTCTAGCCTGATTCAGTAATACCAACCCTTCCACCATACTTAATGTTGAGTACAGCCTATGAATAAACTCATTGTTTGCCTCTTGTGTTTAATTTATTCATTTATTTAAACATATACTCCTTGATATTATAAGATCTCTCAGCAGTTTACATAAGCAATATATAAAATATAAAAGCCAATATAAAAAAAATAAATTAAAAACATTACAGAAAGAGTAAAACATAGGAGTGCAATTACATGTCAGGGAAAGCTTGAGTATACAGGTACATCTTCAAGAGGCATCTAAAGTTCACCACAGTTTCTACCTCTCGGTCCACAGGTGGGACAGTGTTCCAGAGGGTGCGTTCCACTACCACAGTGTTCTCCAACCTTGGGCTGGCTGGGGCATGCTGGGAGTTGTAGGCCAAAAACATCTGGGGACCCAAGGTTGGAGAACACTGCACTACCGAGAAGGCCCGCTTACATACCATTACTTGGTGACACACTCTTGGTCATGGGACGACCAACAAGGCCTCCTCAGAAGATCTCAGGGGTTGATTTGGTGTATATAGGGGAAGATGGTTTGCTAGGTTATCTCCCTCTTCCTTTTCAAGCAGCAGACTGCTAGGGAAGGGGCACATTGCTTTTGCCAAAGGCCTGAACTGATCACATGCAGGGGGCTTTTGAAATTAGGCTGATGGTCACATGAAATTAGGCCGGTGGGGGGCACATGTGGCCTTAGGGCCACAGGCTGCCCACCCCTACCTTAAGTCCTTACCTAGTTAGAGTCTTGGACTTGACAATGGGGAGTGTAGCCCAGGATATTCTGGTGATGCGTTTCCATGGTAACTAATTGTTAGATGATCTTCATTCAATTTCCTGAATGGCAAGGAAATATCTGAAAGGCAGCATGCCTTCTTCACAGTATTTCTAATAGGGATGGATGAACAAGTGATGTTCGAGTTCCCCAAGATTCTCCAAACATCAGCCCATAGAAGTAGAGTTGGAAGGGGCCTATAAGGCCATCGAATCCAACCCCCTGCTCAATGCAAGTGCAGAGTGCAAACCCCACCCTGTACAGTAGATTATTAATTTTTTTGCTGATATTGGCTAAAGGCTTTTAAAAGCTCTTTTATTAAACCCACATTTCTTCTACCCCTGGGCATTTTGGGCTTGGCGCTGTTTCTTTCACAGATATATTTCTGCAGTGAGTACAAGTGAAATCCAAACTTTCCCCCTCCAATCCTGAACTCAAGTTATGGCACGCTGACATTCACCGGCATGGCTTTTAAGGCAGCAGGGTGGCCATTAATATACAAAATAAATGTGATTTGTCCTTGCACAACAGAAGGAAAGGCAGGTGTTTCATCCTGGCTGCTTTCTCGGGATTTTAAGGGAACTGTGCTAACCTGTCCAGTGACAAGAAGTTGGCTTCCCATTGGTGCCAGCCACAAAGAAGCTCTCTTGGTGGCTGGAGTCCCTTCCCCAGCCTGCAGCTTCCTCCTGAGATAAACCTCTGGGACTTTCCAGCAGCTGGTGAGCAGCACTGAGGGACAGCCTCTGTTCGCCCCTTGTAGCAGCCCAGGAGAGAGTCAGCGGCGTCCTCCCTGTCTCAGATTTTTTCCACGTAGTTCCAGGGGAACAAGCCTTCTTTGCCACGGATGCGGCCCTGATTTGTGCTCATGTTTATGCTCACTGTTCATTCTGCATGTATGGGGAAATTGTGCATGGGTGATTTAAAAGTTGCGCACTTTGAGAAAGCTGTGCATTCTTCAAGTATACATAATGCGAATGCAAACACAAGTTTGGGAATCTGTGAAGATTTTCAGAGAAAATGGACTCCTGTTGGTGTTTGCTTTCAGGATTGCGAATGGGGCATGTTTGAGTGATTTGAGAACTGAAATGAAAGTCTCGTACATCCTTATCTAGGTATTTCTGTATGAAAAGAGGCAATTAAAAAACTACAGTTTGAGGCAGAGTATGGTTCCAGATGGACAGCTTCTAGCGGTATCAGCCAAAAGACATTGTGCAATTATTCCACCTTTCCCTCCTTAATTAATTCTCCGTGGTAAGTGAAAGAGATGGAAGAAGCAGTGGGGAGTCACAGGAGGATTACTAATGGAAGATCATGAAGTCTGAACCTCCTGTAAAATCCTGTGAATGAGGCAGGGCAATTACTCAATAAAAGTCTCATCTGGAAGCACCCAGAGGCTAAGAGAGACATTGACTCTGTTTGCATGTTACAATAAGCCATCATGGGTTAATTAACCTGTGGGGCTCTGAGATGCAGGCTGGCCACCATTTTGAATATGCATGCCACGGAAGGAAAAGGCCAAGCTTGTTGTGTCATGCAACCCCAGGTATCATGGGTTATTTGAGGGTTTAACCCTCAAATAACCTATGACACCCAGGTTCACACAATATGACAAGCCATGGCTCACCCCGCCATGACTTGCATATTCAAAATGGCGCCCTGCACATGTCTTGGAGCCCTGCAGGTTACAGTATTTTTCCATGTATAAGACTATACTTTTTCCTAAAATTGTTAGACTAAAAATTGAGGGTTGTCTTATACACAGAAGTAAGCCAAGGAGAGAACCGCGCGGTTGCGAAACTGCCCAGTGGGGGGCGTCTTATACATGGGGGCGTCTTATAGACAGAAAAATACGGTAATTAACCCTCAGTGGCTTATTGTGATGTATGAACCAGCCTATAGAGACAGAAAGATGAGTTTGGGCTCTGTAAGCTAACTGTGTTTTTCTGGTGTTGGCTACCTGTCTCTAGAAATTTGATGAGAGTTTAAGCTGTGCCTCCGTCTATGTTCAACCTGTACATTTGCAAATAAACTCAAATATGATAAAATACAATAAGCCTTCAGTGACCTACCAAAGGAAATCAAACCTTGGTAAGGGCTGCTCCCCTGGAACTTCTCACTTCCTGGAGAAGTGGGGTGAACTTAACAGTGTATTCGACAGAGAGGTACAACCAATTCTGTCTCTCTTTTGAGAGTGTGTGATTGATTATATATGTTTGTGAACACCTGTCCATCCACACTTGTTCCCACCGTGCATCCTTAATGATACTCCCAAAAAAAGGATTATGTGTGAATCAGCTCTAAATTACACATGCATTTGTCTATCACATGTGTGCATGCCACATTTGAAGCCCCAAATGCAGACATGTGTCCGCCAAAGATTTTCACAAATTGTTGAGCACATGCTTGCGTTTGTCTTCTTCCCGATTCCCAGTTTGATTTGCGCAAATTTCATCAGTAGACTGAATCAGCCCCACATTAATCTGATCTGAGGGAATTCGCACAAGTTAGGAAATTTGTGCAAATTTTGGAAGATTTGCACAAAGCTTCCGTTCGATTGCTGTTCACACAAAGCAAGAAATGATCATGAACAGGAATCAGGCATAAGATGAGTGGCGAGACAATGTTTGGGGAATCCTAGTGATCTTGAACACTGCTTGTTCACCCATCCCTACGACGCCCGCCACCACCTTGGCAAATTTCATCAGTATCTTTTCTAATGTGGGTGAAAAAGCAAATTGGGAAAGATGATTTTGAGCTGGGACATTACCAGAGAATTACCAGTGTGGCGTAGTGGTTAGAATGTTGGACTGGGACTCGGGAGATCCGGGTTCTAGTCCCCGCTCGGCCATGAAACCCACTGGGTGACTTTGGGCCAGTCACTGACTCTCAGCCTAACCTACCTCACAGGGTTGTTGTGAGGATAAAATGGAGAGGAGGAGGAGGAGGATTATGTAAGCCGCCTTAGGTTCCTTTCAGGAAAAAAGGTGGGGTATAAATAAATAAATAAATGGGGTTAGCCCCTTTCTACACATCTTTATAATCTGTTCAGACTTGCAGCTTGTTCAGGCTGAGAAAAAAATCAGTAGGGGAAAGAATCATGGAACTCTGTGTAATGTGTAGCTTGAACCTCAAGTAGCTGAATTGCACTTCTATGCTTTTTCTGCACTCCTGCAGTCTGTCTGCCTGCCTGCCCTTTCCTTCCTGTTGTTTTCTTCATCCTATTAGATGTGTTTTCATCCCTTCCCCCAATATTATGAATGCTTTCTAAGATATAATTTCCATTTCAGTAGTTCCTAATACTGACAGTTCGCTAAATTCCCCATTTTCAGGATGTACCACTGATGGAGTCTGAAAAAATAATAGAGGGAGACCCTTTCCCTCCAGCAACCCACATATTCAATGAAGCCTCTAATCCTGCACCAGCCAGAAGGCACCATGATGTCACAGAGCTTATCACTATGAGTAAGGTTCCTGAAGAAGGAGTGGCGGAGGAGAAGGAAGAGATCTCTTTTTCTCAAGACCTAGCACTTCTCTTTGTTATGGAAGAACAGATATGGGACAGACTGTCTAACCCTGTGGAAATAGAGACCTCTGTGGGAACGGAAAGAGAGAGCTCTGTGGGACCAGAAAGAGGCCAGAGTGATCCAGAGGACTGTGCAGGACTTTCAGAGGGAGAAATTGCTCTCAATATACAAGAAGTGAGTTTGGAGGATAGCAGGGATCTCTCCTTGAATTGCCATCATGGAAAACTTATAGATGCTTATTCCTTAAGCAGTCACCAGTCTTCTCTTTTCAATACAGCCACCCTAGCACAGATACCAAGCACTTCCAGTGAGGTCACAGGGGGCCAAGTGGAGGCCCTCGTTGTTGGATTTTCCCAAGCCCTGAACCCCTATGACACATTCCCTCAGACACAGTGTGAGGAAACCGTGAGAACAGACACTTTTCCTGCCTGTGATTCAGTAACTCACGGTATTACAAAGTATCACCAAAATGCTGAGTCTTCCAAAGCCAAATCAGATGAAGATCATTCATGGGAACTAGAGGCACAACATGAGATAGACAAGGGACTTTTAGAAAGTATGGAAGTTACAATGGGGACTGATGAGATGGCCTCTAAGGTGGAGGAAGCTGGCTTGATACAGTCCAATTTCTCCACAAAGGATGAGGAGAAAGTAAGAGAGCTAAAGGGACAAAGAGAGGATGTGAAATCTTCTGCTCCTGATCAGCCAAGCTTTGACTGTACTGAAGACAAGAGAATAAATTTATATGCGACACAAGCAAAGCCTAATGGAATTTTGTCTCTGCTATCCTCTGAGAGAGCAAAGAATAATTCAGGCATGGAAGAGGAAGTGGTAGAAATGGAGGAAAACTCATTTATTTACACTGTCCTCCATCTCAAGGAGGAGGAAGAGGATGGCACAGGTAGCAGCAAGACTCATTTACTGAAGGAGACAAACCAGACAAAATATGCTAAAAATAATACAGATTGTGGTGCAGCAGAAGCAGATCAGAAAGAGTTATTAAAAACAACGGACACAAAGATGGAGGCATTGGAGTTGGTAGGCACTGAACAGAATGAAGATAAGGAGGATCTGGATTGGAAAGGAATGGAGAATGAAATTAAAACAAAGCACAAGAAGCTAGAATTGGAGTACAATGTCCAGGAAGAACAAGAGCCAGACATGCAAGTAGTAAAAGCATCCAGAAAAGGAGTAGAGGGAGAGCTTACCACTCCACTTGACACACCTGGTCTGGATACACTTTATAATCTGGAAAATAATTTGGCCCTTCCTGATTTAAGCAAGAATGGCTCTTTGGCTGAAGGATTTGCCTTTTCTTTCGAACTCTTCTCACCAGGTCACTGTCCAAAGTCAGTTTGTGGATTACCAGAGCCCTGTGCCCAAACTGCAGCTATGACATTTGCTAGACCACCAGAAGGTGTGCACCTCATGAGTGAAAGCCCAAGGACAGAGCGTCCCATATGTCATGACTCTCAGCAGTCAGAATACTCTGACATCTCTGACCCCATGGGCTGTATTTCCAGTATTGCCCAAGACAGTGAGCAAATAGCTGAGGAAGATAGAAAACATTCTATTGAAAAAGAGGACAGTGAAAATGCTGAAGGTGAGGAAAGTGTCAGGAGAGTTGATGGTGAAGGAATTGCACCACACTGTAGGGATTTAGTAGCAGCTCCTGATCCCCAGAACCTACGTGATTCCCAACCTGCATATCACCCTATTGATATTGAAATTCATAGTCCTGCCTCACCATTGGGGACACCAATAGTAGCAGGTCCACTGGAGGAAGATGCTGGCAAAGGAGCCAATTATGGTACTGTAGGTTATGTTGTGCTGTGTGAAGAAGCAGATTGCATAGAAGAACCACCAAACCAGAATCTACCAATCTCCTGTCAACCGGCTAGTGAAGAAACCTCAATATTGGACAGTGATGTAGATGTCCAGGCTCCAAGAAAAAACAACACCTTTAGTAAGGGCTTCCATGAAGATGCTCAGGGTTCTGCCTCCAAGATCCTCCAAAGTGTATCTCCTGGGGAGTGTCTGTCCAGTACAGCTGAAGAGAATGTAGAACTGACACTTGTTTCACCTTTGGCTACATTGGATCCAGCATCAGTTACAGGCACAAGACACTGCCATAAATTGTTTAGGGAACTTCCAGCAGCATCTAAGCCCCCCAACCAGGAGCTCTGTGTTTCCAGGAAAGGAATCAGGAGCAGAAACACTTTGCATGGAGCAACAAACCTCAGTCAATGAGTCACCATGTTTTTCCATTCTTGAGGAGGATGGAACAGAATGTGACAACAACACTGGCAGTCCTGCCTCTCCCAACATTTGTGTTGTGATAGCCACTGATGTGGCTCAGCTCACAAAGACTTTGATCCCAGTGCTTTCCTCTAATCAGGCTCTGCCCCCTGAACCTGCTTCCAGCCACTTCAGTGAGCTCTCGTCACTTGCACCAGACTTCAGACCTGCTCAGTTTTTAACTCCTCCACCTAATGCACATGTCCCTGCCCAGCCAACAGCCCATGCTCTTGATCCCAGGCATCCCAGTCAGCTGCTAGAACAACTGCCATCTTCCAGCCAGGTTTTAGCCCTAAAGTCCACTTCCATTAAGACTCCGCCCTCTTCAGCCCCCACACTTGACACTGAATTATTTGATCAGCCTCCAGCCTTTGAATGCGATTTGAACCAACATGACCAGCTTCCAGACCCAGTGCCCAGTTCTGATCAATCTCTATCCCTGGAGTATGATGCCAACCAACCTCTGCCCATGCCAATTGTTTTCAGTCATTCTGTGTTTCCTGAACTTAATATCAGTCCATCCATCCAACTAGCTAACCACAGCCAAATCAGGGAATCTACAGTTCCTGGTCTTAACAACAGCCTTCTCACTCAACTTCCAGTCCTGGCGATTAACAGGGATCTTCACAATCCAACTCCAGCTTCCATCTCCAATCAGCCTCCAACCTTTTTACCCAGTGGCAACCTTTTTACCCAGCAATCAGATGAAACACCAGCATCCAATCTACCTATTTACTGCACAGGTGGAGATGATTGGATACATACTAGCGTGCCTATTGCCAGCTTGGTCTCTCAGACCACACCCTCTGTTTTGGAATCTGAAAACCTTGCCCAGATTCTAAACATGGACAACGGAGTGGAAGAACTCTCTGTTGTACAATTGGCCAAGTCAGAGGGGGCAGGTATTCCAGAAGGCCAGAAAGACTGGAATATACATGAAGCCTCGAGTGACTTGGAGGTCAATCTGTTGGGCAGACACTCAGATTCAGTCATTTTAGGAAATGAGGCATCAGTGGACAACCCCATCTATGGCATTCTTGAAACAATGTCCAATGTTATCAATATGCACGATGGGAAATCTTCATCTGATCACACCTCCTATCCCTCAGTCAAGAGTCAGAAAATATGTGAAGCTACAGAGTCCACAAATTCAAGCCACTCTCCTCCACTTCTAGCTTTCACCAACCCAATCCACTTCCTCCAGCTTGGTCCTCCATCACCACCAACTACCAGACACCCATGCATGCAACAGGCTGTCTCTCAGGGGCCACAGTGGCAGCAGCAACAGACAGGAAATGCAAAAGACACAGCAGCATCTGTGGTAATGTGGCAGGTGGCAGAAGGTACCAAAAGGTTCGGGAAGGGCTTGGAAAAATCAGTGATGGAACCAGCTCCAGCTGTGGTTCAGAGGACAGACAAGGTATCCAAACATCCACCTTTAGAGAAATCCTCTAGTTGCCCAGATAAAAATGTCATTGGGTTGAACACAAAAGAATCAGCAACCAATTCAAACAAACAAGAGATATTAATCAAACATCGAGCAAAAAGCAAGGATTGGCATCGACATGGCTTGAGAAAGATCTCAATACCAACAGACAATGCACTAGGTGAGTGCCTTTTAATCACTGTCCCCAATCAAAGTTACAAGAAAAGCAAATACAACAAAGGAATCAATGAGGCAAACCACATTCATATAACCCCTTATCCCTCATCTTCCTGAAAATATCTCCACTAGAATGCCTTAGCTCAATAATACAATTTACTAAGTTTACTAAGAGCTCAGTCCAATCCGGATGTCCATAGCCCTCTGAACTTGGAGGATTACGGGCATCATATGCAAGGCAGGAGGAGCGTAGAGGCGAAGGTTGCCTCCACACTCCTCCTCCTGCCCTGCAAAACACTTAGACGGCCGATTTCAGCTGCCTAAGTGTTGCGCTTCAGAGCACAAGGCGAGGAGGCTGAGGTGCCACCAGGATGCTTCATATCTTGGTGACACTGATCTCCTCCCCTGCCTGCCCCCCGGAACGCCCACAAAAGCCCTTCTCTGAGGTTACATTTGCGACCTCAGAGAAGTGGCCTGCGCTGGCTGTGGGGAGGGGCAGGTGCTCCGAGCTCCGAGTCCCACCTCTGACCTTGGAGCGCATTTTCAAGGTTGGAGCTGGGACTTCGAATAATCCTGTGGCCATCTAGATGCTGTCTAGAGGCCATAGGATTACACTGTAATTCTCTTTAAATTTGGACGGATGATGAACTAATGGACTAGTTATAGACGAGTAGTTACATCCCTACCTGAAACCCAGTTCTCAACATTAAGAACATAAGAAGAGCTGTACCGAATTTGACTAAGTGTCCCTCTAATCTAGCATCCTTTTCCCACCCAGAAGCCACAAGCAGAGCATGAAGGTGATTACTATTCCCTGCTTGTCCTCAGCATCTGGTACTGTCTCTGAACATGGAGGTTCCATTTAGCTATCATGACAATCACTGAAAGACCTATCTTCCATTACTTGTCTAACCCCTTTTGAAGTCATCTAAACTAGTGGCCATCATCACTGCCACAAGATGTGCTAATAGCCATTGGCTTAGAGCAGTATTCTCCAACCTTGGGTCCCCAGATGTTTTTGGCCTACAACTCCCAGCATGCCCCAGCCAGCTACGCTGACAGGCATGATGGGAGTAGTAGGCCAAAAACTTCTGTGGACCCAAGGTTGGAGAACGCTGGCTTAGAGGGCTTGAAAAGGCAAGTCATTGAGGATAGGTATTTTAATGGTCAGCTCAATGATAGCTAAGTGGAATGCCCATGTTCAGTGAGAGTATAGCCCCGGGTATCACATGCTTTGGACAAACAGGGAAAGGCTGCTGTCTGCATGCTTGTTTACGGGCTTCCTGGAAGACTCAGGGTGCTGGATTAGATGGAGCTATACTATGCTGCAGCCAGCACTTCTTATGTGCTTAATGTTGAGAACTGGTTTTCATCTATATCAAGAAGGGCTTGGAAAACTTTAGCATGACCTACTTATTTATTTAAAATATTTCTTGGCTGCCTTTCAGGGCAGGAGCAAGAAACAGAAACCAGGACAGGGCTATGCAAATAGGAGCAGGCTTGGTTCTCAATGGCTGAGGACAATTTAGCCCTGTGCACAAATGGTGTCTCCAGTGCACCCTTTCAATTTCTTCTATACGAGTGAAAGTTGCCATTTACTTCTATGGAGAAAAGTGAAGTGTTGCATCCGAGGACACTGTTGAGATGAAGATTAAAACTTGTTTCACACTCCTGACCTGCATAGCCTGATTGCCACTGACAGAGATGCCACAGAATATACAGAGATGTGCTACATGTGTACACACACACACACATTGCACACAGCCCAATAAACAGAACAATCAGTGTTTTTCTAGTCTATGTGTATAGAGGCTAGTTCCTGTGTCACATTCCAGTGTGAATAAGAAACACTTTGCAAATGGGCTATGCAAATAGGAGCAGACTCAGTTCTCTTGTATGATTCTGCTATAAAGTAAGGCCTCATTCTAATTCTAATTTGAATGACACCTTAATGTAGGTTGCTCCTGCAGCTGAAGTCACACAGAATTTCTCTGCCCTTGAGTTTTATAAAGCATGTTTGGTTCTGAACCATACTTGTGATGCTGAACCTGGAAGCCACTGTGGGTCTGGTTTAGAACCATGAAGGCCACTTGAATGCCATGGCCAGAGATTTTATGCACTACCTTAATGATCTGGGAGCATCCGTAGGCTCCTGTGCCCTAAGGTAGCATCTAAATTGGGACAAAATAGGTTGTAGTTGTCAAGGCTCTTTGCAAAATCTGTCCCTCCCAAGAAAGTGGGGCAGTGGGAAAGTTAACTCCCAAACCTATGGTGTCCCTGGGTCTACTTCCTTCCTGAAGAGTGAATGGCTATTGCTCAGTCTTGGTGGTGGTGGTGGTGGTGGTGAGCAAAGCACTGCATTTGGGGACACTGTTGTGCACAACAGTGAAAGCCTGGCCTCTACTGAAAGGGAAGCCATGAGACACACAGGCCGGCTTTGGACAATACTTTAACCCACAGAGGCTGTATAGCCTCAGCAGGTTTAAAATTGCCTTGGGACCCCTGCTGGATTGCCCACAGTGGGGGTCCTGAGGCACCTCCTCTCTCCTCAGTCTTCCCACCGGTATCCCAGGGGACACCACGGGAGCACTGAGGAGAGCGGGGATGGCAGCTGCTGAAAAGTCCCCCATCGGTGCTTTCCATGGCTGTCGTCAGCTTCCCTTGCCCCATGCTCCTGTTGATGCAGGGAGACTGGGATTGCTCTCTCGGCGTCGGCAGAAGCATGGGGCTGGTTCTAGTTCCCTCTGCTGCTCTTCTCCCCAGCTGAACACCATCCAGAACAGGTTGAACACCCTCCATCCGGTCAGAACGCCCTCCACCTGTTGTAATAAGCTACTTTTGCATTCTCTCAGCTGTGATGTCCTGACTGAATTACGTACATTTAAACACTTGTTTGTAAAAAAAAATAACAACACCTTGTTCTTTTTCATTTTCAGAAGTGTTAGCATCTCTTGTCCCTTCAAAGGAGACAACCCCTGTACACAAAGACAAATCAGACCATTTGGACCGAGTTAAATATGGGTGAGTCTCTTGCCATAAGCTTCTTTGTATACAGCTCCCTTAACTCCTGTTGTGACAGTAGACTTTAAATTCCTTCTAGTGCAGTGTTCTCCAACCTTGGGTCCCCAGATGTTTTTGGCCTACAACTCCCAGCATGCCCCAGCCAGTGTAGCTGGGGCATGCTGGGAGTTGTAGGCCAAAAACATCTGGGGACCCAAGGTTGGAGAACACTGTTCTAGTGCTTTCTGAATTTTTCATGTAAACTATCGAAATGCTTTCTGATTCCATGACTCCTGCTTAACATTTTACACCATGTCATAGGGAACAAAAATCACGTAGTACAGCCGCAAGAATGCTGGGTTTCAATGAGGGAAATCAAAGTTCAAATCCTTACTCAGTGGTGAAGCTCACTGGGTGGCCTTGGGCAAATCTCTAAGATCGCCTTTATACATAGTTGCCCCAAGACCAATCCAGATGGGTAAACTGGGCTTCTGCCCATGGTGGTTCATTCTTACCCCATCTCTATAATATGCCAGGCAAGTGATGCTCAGCCTGTCAGGATGCATGTAGATACAGCATTAGAGATCTTGGGCCTGGATGTGGGCTTCAAGGGCTCATCATGCTCACTTCAAGAAGAGAGCATTACAGAACCCAGAATTCTTCTCCCACTCCGATTCACATCCATCCTCCAAATGACAGCTTGGCACAGCTAGGAGAGACCCTGCTGGGGCTTCTGGCTCTGTGAACATTTGAAATGAAGACAGCCAGGAGAAGCCCACTCCACTGGATTGCAGGCTGCTCCTCCAAATTTCCTCCCTCCTTGTTGGGGGGGGGGGAAGTGCCCGCACAGAGGACCCTCCTGCCCCAAGGGTACTTTGCACAGAAGGGGATTTCCCTCCAACAGATGTTTTCAGGGGCACCGCCTCTTTATTTCCCTGGGCCACATTGGGCTGCTTTGCAGCCGAGGGACTGTCATTTGCAGTGGGGATGGTGCAGCCTTGCAACGGCAAGCCTCCATGATCCCTGGCTGCAAATGACAGCTTGGGGGTGAGCTGGGTGGCTGCATTCGGATAGTTCGTCATATATTTCTGAGCCAATCTGATGGAGAAGCAACTTCGTTTATTTCCTAGCCTATCTGATGTGAGTCATGGGAAGCTCTCCCTTCCTTACTGGCTGCTAAGATGAAGCACCACGTTGGCTTTTAGACAGGCCCAGGTCAGCGTGGGAACAACCGTGAAAGATGGAAGAACCAACATCCATGTTGACAACAGGATGGGTGTAACGGGAGGTGTGGGGAGTCTCTTCCACCTCTCAGAGTTGTTGCGATTATTCTGAAGTATTTTTTGCTCTGAGGTGCTTCCAGACAGTTAGCTGCTATAGCACTACTAATCAAAAGGCATTCTACAGCTATTCTGTCTTCCCCTCCTTAAAGTATTTTTTATGGAAACAAAAAAAGACAAAAGAAGCTGTGGGAAATCATGGGGAGGGTTACAAGTGGAAGACAACATGATTTGGACCACCTGTAAAATTCAGTAAACGAGGCAGGGTGAACTGCATAATAAAAGCCTCATCTTGAAGCGCCCCAAGTGCCAAGGAGAGGATTTTTCTTGATTTACTTCTGAATTCCAGGCTGTCATTCTCTACAGCAGTGTTCTCCAACCTTGGGTCCCCAGATGTTTTTGGCCTACAACTCCCAGCATGCCCCAGCCAGCATAGCTGGCTGGGGCATGCTGGGAGTTGTAGGCCAAAAACATCTGGGGACCCAAGGTTGGAGAACACTGCTCTACAGCAACAGTAGGCAATACAGACTCTGAAACTGCCAGGTGTAGCTGATGGGATCCAACTCTCAGGATACACCCAGTTTCTTTGGAGAGCTTATTGATTTTTCTTATTTTCATACTGAAAGAGAGAAGAAACCAGCAGCAGGAGCAGTGGAAAACATCAAGCGGCGACACTCCAAACTGATCAACTCATGTTAGTATCTCTTCCCTAAGTAACTATATGATATTCTTTCCTTAAGTAAGAGCATGTTAGATTATTCATTATTTTTAAGAAGTGTGCTTAAACTGGCCATTTATTTTGTGAAGAAAAAGCAGCCATGTACACATAGAATATTCTCCCAGAGAGCCAGTGTGGCGTAGTGGTTAGAGTGTTGGACTGGGATCCAGGAGATCCGGGTTCTCGTCCCCGCTGGGCCATGAAACTCACTGGGTGACTTTGGGCCAGTGTCTGACTCTCAGCCTATCCTACCTCACAGGGTTGTTGTGAGGATAAAATGGAGAGGAGGAGGATTATGTAAGACACCTTGGGTTCCTTGCAGGAAAAATATAATTAATAAATAAATTAAAAATAACTAAATAAATAGTTGAGACTGGGGCACACAGCAGTTTCCTTTTAAAAGAGCACCCTCTCCCCAGCTGGTATTTGCCCCTGTAGATAGATAGGAGAGGCATAGACAGGAGAGAATATTGGTTATTGGGTGGATTAAAAATATAATGAATAAAATAAATGGAAAATAAATATTAGAGTAACTCAGAGACAGCAGTACAGCTGAGGAGGATATTTAATATGGGCCTCCAAAGGACTCTTTTTGCAGAGAATATGAGTGATATGAACAATATTTTACAAAGTAGTAGCTTACCACCAAGTATACGTGACCCATTTGTAATAAGGTTGCCTGTGAGCCAACCAAGACGTGATTGTTGCAGTTATGTAGGGGAGTGTGTGCAGCTCAGTTGCAGAGCACATGCTTCACAAGCATTCAATCCCCGACATCTCCAAGTAGCACTGGAGAAACACTTGCCTGGAACTCGGGAGAGCCACCACCAGTCAGTGTTGACAATACTGGGCTAGGTGAACCAATGGTCTGACTCAGTGTAAGGCAGCTTCCTAGGTTCCTATGTTCATTCATGTGTCCGTACCATTCATGTATAAATTGCAGACTGTGGGCTTGATTTTTACATCAAAGGAGCTGATCAGGTGAGCAGAGAGCTGACCCCTTCCCTGCTGTATCTTCCTGTGCTCTGTGATTTCGGTCATTTTTCTCACTAGCGTGGTTCACTTCCATTATCAGAGCTGGGCTAAGGGAAAAGTGGTGGCAGAAACAGACTGCAGGGAGATATGGTGGGGGAAGGTTCAGCTCTCCTCATCCATCTGCCCCTTTTGATGTAACCAACCATTAGCTCTCAGTCTCCATTTTATACATGAATGTGGGAGACATAGAATCATAGAAAAGTAGAGTTGGAAGGGGCCTACAAGGCCATCGAGTCCAACCCCCTGCTCAATGCAGGAATCTAGGTCAAAGCATCTCTGACAGATGTCTGTCCAGCTGCACCTTGAATGCCTCCAGAGTGGGAGAGCCCACGACCTCCTTAGGTAGTTGATTCTATTGTCTTATTGCTCTGACAGTCAGGAAATTTTTCCTCGTGTTTAGGTGGAATCTAGGTTCCTGTAACTTGAGCCCATTATTCCGTGTCCTGCAAACTGGGATGATCGAGAAGAGATCTTTGCCCTCCTCTGTGTGACATCCCTTCAAATACTGGAAGAGTGCGATCATATCTCCCCTCAGTCTCCTCTTCTGAAGGCTAAACATGCCCAGTTCTTTCAGTCTCTCCTCATAGGGCCTTGTTTCCAGTCCCTTTATCATCCTTGTTGCCCTCCTCTGAACCCTCTCCAGTTTGTCTATGTCCTTCTTAAAGTGAGGTGCCCAGAACTGGACGCAGTACTCTCAAGATGAGGCCTAACCAGTGCCGAGTAAAGGGGAATTATCACTTCCCGCGATTTGGAAGCTATACTTCTATTAATACAGCCCAAAATAGCATTTGCCTTCTTTGCAGCCACATCGCATTGCTGGCTCATATTCAGTTTGTGATCTACCACAATTCCAAGATCCTTCTCACTTGTAGTATTGTTGAGCCAAGTGTCCCCCATTCTGTAACTCTGCATTTGGTTTCCTCTCCCTAGGTGCAGCACTTGGCATTTATCCCTATTAAATTTCATTCTGTTGTTTTCGGCCCAGTGCTCCAGCCTATCGAGGTCACTTTGAATTTTGTTTCTGTCTTCCAGAGTATTAGCTGTTCCACCCAACTTTGTGTCATCTGCAAATTTGATAAGCATTCCCTGTACCTCCTCATCCAAGTCATTAATAAAAATGTTGAAGAGCACCGGGCCCAGGACCGAGCCCTGTGGTACCCTGCTCGTTACCTCTCCCCAGTTTGAGAAGGAACCATTGATAAGCACTCTTTGAGTCCGATTCTGTAGCCAATTGTGGATCCACCTGATAGTTGTTCCATCTAGCCCACTCTTAGCTAGCTTACTAATCAGGATATCATGAGGCACTTTGTCGAAAGCTTTGCTGAAGTCCAGATATATAATGTCCACAGCATTCCCACAGTCCACAAGGGAGGTTACCCGATCAAAAAATGAGATCAGATTAGTCTGACAGGATTTGTTCTTGACAAATCCATGCTGGCTTCTAGTAATCACCGCATTGTTTTCAAGGTGCTTGCAGACTGACTTCTTTATAATCTGCTCAAAAATCTTCCCGGGGATTGATGTCAGACTGACTGGACTATAGTTCCCAGGTTCCTCCTTCTTGCCCTTTTTGAAGATGGGAACAACATTTGCCCTCCTCCAGTCGTCTGGCACTTCACCTGTCCTCCATGATTTCTCAAAGATAATAGACAGTGGTTCTGAGAGTTCTTCTGCCAGTTCCTTTATTACTCTAGGATGCAGCTCATCAGGCCCTGGAGATTTAAACTCGTTCAGAGTAATCAGGTGCTCCTTGACCATTTGCCTATCAATCTCAAGCTGCAATCCTGCCCCTTCAGTCTGCACTTCAAGTTTGCCAGGGGGGTCATAGACCCTCTTTTGGGAGAAGACCGAGCTGAAGTAGGAATTGAACACTTCTGCCTTTTCTTTGTCTTCTGTTATCAATTTGCCATCCTCATTGCCCCCCCCCAACCTTGCCAATGGTGGAGAACATGTGACACCACCCCCCAAGATGTTGCTGGACTGCAACTTCCATCAGCCCCCTAAGCAGCACCGCTGAGGGTGAGGGATGATGAGAGTTGCAGTCCAACAACACTTGGAGCGCACTCGCTTCCCATCCTTGCCCTGTGTCCTAGAAATAATCTAGTTTGTCAGCCAGCATGGAAGGATCTCTTGGGACTGTTCACTGCAGGGATATTTCAGTCCTCATCCCTGAATATTCAGCTTCCGTTTGTTTTTGTTTTTAAAATTAAGTCTGGAGCTCTATTAATTTAGAGAGTTATATGGGAAAATATGCAGGGTAGAATTCTTCCTACTCGCTCAGGAAAAAGGTGAACCTGCTCCCGCCATCCAGTGCCCTGGCCAATAAGTATGAAGACACTTGTGAGATTAAAAAAAGCTGTTGGTACTTTTTTTTTTTCCATATTACTAAAATTTTATTGTATTTTTTAATTGACTGTTGTACACCGCCCAGAGAGCTTCGGCTATTGGGCGGTATAGAAAAATGAATAAATAAATAGATACGTAATGTAATTAACTTTACATTACAGATAACTTTACAGCCTAACCTACCTCACAGGGTTGTCATGAGGATAAAATGGAGAGGAGGAGGAGGAGGAGGATTATGTAAGCCGCCTTGGGTTCCTTGCAAGAAAAAAGGCGGGGCATAAATACAATAAATAAATAAATAAATAAAACATTACAAATAACTTTACATCAAACATATTAGCTTTTTTTTTTTAATTCAGTGTTTTTGCAGTATTACATTGACATCTGAAGTCCTGTTTCTCGCCCAACCCCCACCTCTGTGCACTCTTATGACCCCACCACAACCAGCACAAATCCTCCAGCTACAGGCCTGGTGCATTGATTCAGAACATATAAGATTTTACGGTTTTTCTCCACAGCAAGATTACTCTACCAGGAATACAGCGATGTTGCACTGAACAAAGCCATTCAATGCCAAAAGAGAGCAGATTCCTTGTCCGAAGATGTGGAGCTGGGGTCCCCAAGCTCCCCAAGGTTGCGAAGAAAACTGCTGTCCCCACAAGACTCCTACCTACAACGCCTGTCAGTCTCATCCAGCGCATCTCTCTGGCAGGACATTCCCATGGTCCGAGGGAGCACAATCCTGCTTAGCATGACCCGGGAGGAACAGAAGCTGCAGGAGGTAATGGATGAGGGCCACAGTCAGACGTATTTGGCTAGAAAGGAGGCTAAAATAGCCCAGATAAAGAATGTAGAACAGATGGGAAAACAGCACAATAGCAGATAGAAAATACCTACTGGAATACAACAAGGGATTTTGTGTTGGATGTTGTGGCGAAACCCCTTCTCCCAGCCTACGGTCCCTCAAGAGGGGGTCCGCCTTGGCTTCGGCCTAGTCAGGTTGTTCTCACCTATCTCAGGCTTCAGCCTTAAACAATTACTATTAGCCTCCTTTGTGTCAGGAGTATAAATGCTGTGTGATATGCCCTTGATTAGTTCCTCCTTATTTTTAATCAAAAGCAGTGTGATGAATCAGGTACAGACTCAGTGTAGCAAAACTAAAAATAATTTATTAAGATTACAGTAAATAAATGTTATAAGATTTTATTTAATGTAATGTTCTTGTTCTTAGTTATGTGTTATTTTAGCCTCCTTTCTTAATCCAACCCAGCCTAAAGCATAAAACCACCCCTCCCTGTCCCATTAGCCCAAAACAAAGAAACCCAACTCTCTCTTCACAACCCCCCCCCGATCTCTCCAGCAGCCCCTACCAACAGCATTCTCCTCAACCAGTCACATGGCACCAGGCACTCAGCCACTCTGGATACCCAGATTTCACGCTGGCTCAGCTTGTCTGAGCGTGGAAAGCTAAGCAGGGTCAGGCCTGGTTATTACTTGGATGGGAGACCCCTCCTCTAGTTTCCTGCATTGAGCAGGGGGTTGGACTCGATAGCCTTGTAGGCTCCCTCCAACTCTATGATCTATGAATCTATGAATTATACACAAAAATTAATCTATGGGGTGATTTCACCACAGATGTGGTGATGAAACTCCTGACACTGTTTGGCTAAGGTATCCTAATGTCAGAGATACAGGGCATGAAGAAGAGTCTGCTCTTGGCTTTGCTCTGCTGCCCTAGAGATGAACAGGGTAGGCAGAGGGACCTTGGAAAGGAGGGGTAGAAGCAGCAGCAGAGGCCTAGAGAAGGAGAGTCGGAAGGTAGAGTGATCCAGACAAATGAGGAAAGAGAAAGTAGGAATCCAAAAGGAAAACAGAGAATGGACAGAGAGGAAAGGTACACTGGGCCGGGGCTGCAAAGCAAGGAAGGCAGGAGTCCACATATTGATTTGACATAACCAGCCAAATCTTTGGCTGCAAGCCTCTAGAATCTGGTATATTGCATTAAGCTTACATGGAAAGGTCTTGCCAACAATTCTGCTACATGAATTTTCAGCCCAAGCTTGATGCAGAAGTAAGTCCTGCTGAATACAAAGGGGCTTATTCCCAGGGGATTGCAACCTTAGAAGACACAAGAAAAGGGGTGCACAGAAGACAGTAATATTAAGGTAACAAATCAGTTGAAATGATTCAAGGTGAAAATAAATTGATAGACAGACAAGGATGGCAAAAAAAAAAAAAAAAAAGCAACATTTTCCTTTCGCCATGGATCCAGGAGGTTGGAAAGGAGCAAGCAAGAGAGGAGTGAAGACTGACTGAATATTCCTGATCTGGGCAGCTAGAAGGATAGACAGACTTCCTAGTCTGTCTTGTGAGATGTGCCAGCATGTTTCATTTTCTAGTATTCTTGATCTGCTGGTTTGGATGGACCAAAATGGTGTTCTAGGCCTCTCTTCTAGTGGACTGAAGTGAGACATAAACTGTTGGCTCCATCTCTTTTGGGAACCAGCAGATATGACCTACTACCCATGAGTCTTGGGGCTTTCCATTTCAATTTTCCTTTCTCCCAAATAATTCATTGCTGCTAAGAGTGAGTGCCCAGAGCTCTAAACTATGTGTTCTCCTTCTTATTATCAACAGGCAAAGTTTGAACTGATTGCATCAGAAGCCTCATACCTGCGGAGCTTAAATGTGGCAGTGGATCACTTTCAGCACTCCCAGGAACTACAGGCTGTCCTGACTAATCAAGACAAGCAGTGGCTTTTCTCTCGTCTTCAGGATGTGCGTGATGTTAGTGCCAAGTGAGTTCTGGTCCTCCTATTCTCAAAAGCCAACAGTTTCTATCAAGAGTGGTCTTCATAACACTGGATATCTCACAATCAATAGATACTTGCCTCAGTCTACCCCATATTACTTTTTGTACTGGACTATCCATGCACTCACACAGACACTCCTATGTTCATATGGAAAAAAATGATACTCGACCTACAAAATACTTTCTGCCATTTTGGAATAAAACCTGGATTCCCGTATCCGTGTGTATGTAGTCCTGAAAAAATCAGATACATTCATTAAAAGAAGTATTTTAGTATTGTTTATTCTTTCTTTTAAATATGTTTTTCTGGTTGTATATTTGCATAGACTAGAGTGCTTCTTGGCAGACGGATACAATACAAGTGACTGCAATAAATAAATAGATAGATTTGCCCAAGCAAAGCTACTGAAAATGACTCCAGAAATGTCCTATACTCCAAACATCATGACCTGAATTGAATGAGAAGTGGCAGGAACATGTTGATTTAAAGACACAATGAAAGTTTATATTTATTTTATTTATTTATAAATTTGCTTTATAAACCAATGATCAGTCTGGCTGGGGCATGCTGGGAGTTGTAGGCCAAAAACATCTGGAGACCCAAGGTTGGAGAACACTGATTTAAAATATATTGGCCCCAAGCACTTAAGCAACTGCATGCCCACAGTCCATGCCCTTGTCAGCTGCTCCACCTGCATGGGTAAGGATTTTTAAAATGTATTGTCCCCCTCATATGGAGTCGCCGTGAGTAGGGGCTTCCCTACAGCTTGCCTGTAAAGACAGTAATGTCCACACACTGGCCCTTACATAGTTCGAAGAGAAGGATAAAGGTTGAAAGGGAAAGGAAGTAATTCTGGTAACCATGTTCTGTTTTGTTTTGTTTTTTCCATGATCACCTGTGCATTCCTGCAGTTTCCTCTTTGACCTGGAGGAGAAGCTTGAGGAGAACATGTTCACCTTCAACGTGTGTGATGTGGCTCTGAGGCACGCTCCAGAATTCCGCAGGGTTTATTTGCCATATGTTACAAACCAGACCTACCAGGAACAAACCTTTCGGAGGCTACTGTAAGAAACCTAAAGATGCCCCCTTTCCTGCCTTTTTGTTATTTTCATAGCACTCCACAAATAGCTTTTAAAGGAAATCTACACCATAGACGTAAGTCATCTCTTCTCTCCAGAGAACTATAGCTCTGTAAGCAGAGAGGGTGGGGCCAACTCTAAGGCTTAACAGGGAATTCTCAACTCCCTCACCAAACTAAGATTCCCAGGATTTGTGACAGTTAAGCCAGTATAAAATTGTGTTTTGGTGACCCCTAGTTTGGGATTGGAAGTGTAGGCTGTAGAGAAGTCAAAGTTCCTTAGCAAGTGATCAGCCCTTTATATCCCAGTATTAATCTTTTGGGAGGTATACAATTATCATCCTTGGAGGCATTTTGGCAGTCTCTTCTTTCACAGACTACGTAAATATTAACTTTTACGCCAGTTGTTAACTTACAGATAAGTTCCTATTTCAATTGGCAATGTTTCTGCTTCAGTTCATAAGTGAACAGTACACATTCACTTAGGAGGCACTCAAAATATGATTTAATTCAAGATCCTGTTTAGAGGAAGCAATGATTCCAGGATCTTTTCACAGGAATAACAAGCGACTAAGATGCATCTCCTGGAATCAAAGTTCTAGATATGAATTGTAGAGGAATTTAAAGGGAAGGCAGCACAATGAAAGCATTGGAGATTAAGGCTGCAATCCTATACTCACTTACCTGAGAGTAAGCCTCATTGAAATAAAATGATGTTTAACGTCATGCTGTAAGGCAGCAGTCCTATATACATACGTAGCTGGGAGTAAGCCCCATTTGCTTCAGTAGGGTTTACTTCTGAGTAGACATGCATAGGATTGCATTGTAATTTAGTTTTGAATATTTTGTGACAGTCCGCCAAGTCTAGGAGAGATCAAAAGGAAAGGGCTTAAAATTTGCTTTTTGAGAGCTAGATCTTGAGCTGTGTATCTGGAACTTCCATAGTAGTCAGGATTTTATTTTATTCATTTTAGACATTCTTACCCTGCTCTTCATACAGACACTCAGAGTGGCTTATATAAGACAAATGAAAACAGTAACAAGCAATAGAACTATGAAATCAAATAATCATCAATAAAACAGTATAAAATCAAGATCTAAAAAAGGCCTCAGTAAATAAAAGGTTTTCACTAGCACCAAAAAGAAAATTGGCTTACCACCGGGAAGTCTCTCTGGAGAGAGCGTTACAGAGCTGGAACATCATAACCAAAAAGCCCTGGTTACCAACCAGCTCACATCAAATGGTGAGGAAACCTGGAGAAAGGCCTCTGAGGAACGTCAGAATACTTGGGCAGGTTCATTGGGGGAGAAAGCGGTCCCTTAAGGGAGTGACCATTAATGTATGTTTGTAGAACAGGGGGGCTGCTTTTATTGGATGAGGTTACAGACAGTATTTGTTTTTTTGGTGTTTTTTTAAGGTTCTATGCCACAAAGTGGTAGCCAACATTTTTTGGGGGCAAACATGCCACAACTATGAGTGTGCCACTGCAGTGCATGCCACTACAGTACGTATCAGTACACTTGGCCATGAAGCTCACTGGATGACTTTGGGCCAGTCACTGACTCTCAGCCTAACATACCTCACAAGGTTGTTGTGGGGGTAAAATGGAGAGGAGGACCACCATGTCAGCTGCCTTAGATTCCTTACAAGAGGGAAAAGGTGGGATATAAATGTAATAAAAATAAATATGCAGCCAACTGCCACTACCCCCAACACACACACACACACTTGCCTGGTGATGTGTTTCTGCCTTTGAGCCTACTGAGCAAGGGTACAGGCAGCAGCTGCAGCATAGTACTGGAGCGACTAGCAGGAATGCAGGCTTGACTGTAGGCCATAATAACCAGGCCCATGGACCCTCCAGCTCTTGTCCAGGCATGCCACAAACCCCTGCAGCTCATGCCACTCTTGGCACCCATACTGCAGGTTGCCCACCTCTGCTAAAGAAGAAGTGGAACACAAAAGCCATCCGCATGGAATTGAAATTGGACATGTCTGTTTCTTCTCTCTGTCAGGAATGGTGTCCCTGCCTTCCAACAGGTCTTGGAGAGACTGGAAAGTGATCCTGTTTGCCAGCGCCTTTCCCTTAAATCCTTCCTCATTCTCCCATTCCAGCGCATCACACGACTTAAACTCCTTCTCCAGGTAAGAGTGTTGGGGACACTGGGCTCACAATTCCATAGGTCAGCCAGCCTCCTAGACTTAATGTGACGTAGGTATAGAACATGCATAGTTAAATTACCAGTTTTCCTTGCAATAAAAATGTAAGTAGCAATTGAGAAAGAACTGGGTCTCCACTTGTTTATTACAAGGAGATCTGAATGTATGCCATTGACAATTGATGTCACTAAACATGTAATTTGCCATTTAAAACTTATGAACTTTTGGTATCCTAATTTTAGAAATGTGATCCGGCCTTAGAATGTGTTTTCCTGTCCATTCGTTTGAAATAGTTTTAGGTGGAGGGGTCAGGGATTGAGCCCCAGACCTTCCATACAAACCCTATGCTCTATGATCACTTACAGATCTCTCACCCCTGCCCAGGAGCATGGGTTAGCTCCAGTATCTATACACACATATTTTTGTACTTTGGAAAGTTTTAGCAGCAGCACTGAAATTTGCCCCATGAAATGGATTTTCCTCTTCTTCTGAGAAGTTTTTCAACATAGGAGTAAAAACTGGAGCCCCTGGCAAATCTGCTACCCTGAAAGGTGCTGCCTCCCCCTGCCCCCATCTCCTAGTTGCCAACCTAGCGGGCAAAAGAGGTGTGGAGAAAGTAGCATCTCTGCTAACAGAACTTTCTGTCAGACCTCTCCAGGGGATGGAAGTTGTGGTGTTGATCTATCACTCCTCAAAATTGTCCTCTACAAAAACTAGCTGCTGACCAGAGACATAGATGCTGCAGATTAACTTGTGTTAGAACAACTTTAATTCAACGCCAAAGCAAAACAGTAACGATCAGGGAATACCCAAGCATTCCACCTCTTACCAACCCCGCTTTGCTTCCATTCTGCAGAACATCTTGAAGAGAACTCAGCCTGGTGCTGATGAAGAAGTGCAGGCCACCCAGGCATATGATGCTCTTGAGAAGGTAACGGATATCCAAAACTGTTTCTCAATGCTGACACCAGCTCTGCCTATCCCGCGCAACAATCATATTGGTTCAGAAATTCCCACTAGACAAATGAGTACCCATGCTCCTGTTTTTTTGAGATACAGATGACCTGAATTCCCTAGAGATTTGTGCTGCCCCTCTTCCTCTTCTGTGTATTTCCCCCATATAAAGACCTGCAGCAAAGAATAGTTTGGAAGTGGCCCCAATCCAGATACAATTATGTGCAATAATGCATGTATGTAGCCTAAGACAGTGGCTTGGATGCACATTCTAGCCACTTTGCAGTGCTGATGGAATTCACTTCCCTATCCACACTGATGTGTGAGACCACATAAGATGCTTCACCTCTGAGTGCACATGGCAATGCAGATGTACATTAGAGGCATACTCACATCTATTCTGTGCAAAGGATCTTCAGTCTCACAAGGGATCCATGGATTTCCCTTGCTGGATCATGGCAAGTGATGCATATTGTTGTCAGCATCATTTTCATTCCCACACCATATCCAAATTCTCATATAAATATCCTCTCACATTGCTGACAGACCAGACATTTTAGGTTGACAGGCAGTCTTCCAAACACACTGAATGCTGGACCTACTTTCAAGTAAATATATATTGGTTGAAGAGGTTGTTGTTGATGATGATGTTGATGTTGTTGCATGAGCCCACTTATGACCCCACAGTGTTTCCCCCCACCATCACTTTATACACCCTTCCTCTTTCAAGGCATCTTAAAGTGCAAAGGACACAACTATGGAAGGAGGTGGCATAGTTCTAGAACACTGTTCTAGAAGCTCCACTACTTCTTGTAATGAGATACTCTGGGCAACTACTTCTGCCTTTGACACTGTAACACAGGAATTCCCAGCTTGGGAGGGGGTGTCACAAGCCACAAGTGGGTTATAGAGGCCTTGCAGACAAGCTGCTAGGTTGCCATTGCCAAGCAGTAGATTCAGTCCCTTCAGAAACAAATGTGTGTGACACCTCCACAGGATATGGGATTGTTTCTTTCACCACTATCTTTTCAAAGGACAATTTCCTCCATTCTTCAGTCCTTCCCACCCTGATAGTATTTTCCTCTCTATAGCTCATCAAAGATTGCAATGAAAATGTCCAGCGTATGAAGAGCACTGAGGAGCTAATCCACTTAAGTCAAAACATGGAGTTTGAATGCAAGGTAAAAAAAAACTAATTCAGGGGTCCCAATCTGTGCTGCAGCAGCCACCTGCTTTCTTAACAAATTCCCCCCACACATACACAGCAAAAAACCACATTCAGAACTAGTCCACTCATGAACCACCATGGCCATTATGTGCATTCTCATGTTTGCTTCAGCTTATTCTTAGCTTACAGGCAAAGTTTCAATCACTGTGTTGGTATATGAGGTTAGGCTACTGCCACCAAGGGCACAGGAGTGAGGATATCAAATGTATAATCAGGTAACAACTGTTTTGGGGAGGGTGCCGTGAGATGCACCATCTACCCAGTCTCTTTGTCACAGTAGTCTTCCAATATTCTGGCTAGAGTAGTGATTTATTAGTTTTCAGATAACCCTTCCAGATTTATTTGTCCACCAAGGAGTCCTCGCCCCTCTGCCACACAACCCTTCTGTGTTGCAGAGGATTCTGGGACATACTCTTGGCCACACACAGCATGCAGGATGTTCATGCAGGATGTTGAGGCCTGTCGGGCCTCAGCGCTGGTCCATGCTAACAAAGGGCATTGTAGAGCCCACTCTCATGCTCCTGTGAAGTACAGGGGGAAAGCAGCAGACAGTTGTCATGCTGTCTTTCAGGAAAGCTTGTCTGCCATGATTGAAATTCCATAATAAACTTCCAAGGAATTTTGGTTCCTTGGAAGTTCCTTCATTTTATTTATTTAGAACATTTTTATACCACTCTTCATTCTGTTTAGAATCATAACATAAAACAAACAAAACAGCTAAAATGCTTAATTCCTAAGAATATACACAAGTTAAAATGCCTAAGTGAACAAAAATGTTTTAGTCTGTGCGGAGGATTACCCTAGATGGGCCCCTCTACTCTAGAGCAATCCCACCACTGTAACCACCAATTGTGGAGAAACACTCCTTCAGAGGTATAAGTAAAATAAAGAAAGATATGAAATATTTAAAAAAGGAATTTAAAAAGGAACAGGAAAAGGAATAAAATAGGAAAGGAATAAAATATTATATTTATGAATCGCCCATCTGGCCAGACATCCGGCCACTCTGAGCGATGTACAGTCCAATAAAATACAGGGGACACACACACACACACACACACACACACAGTATAAAACACAATTGAAATCAGTACAAAACTTAAAAATCCTAACCCACCCCATATTCCCACCTGAAAAGCCACATTTTTAATGCACAACGGAAGCTAATCAAGGAAGGGGCATGGCGGAGGTCACTGGGGAGAGAGTTCCATAACTTGGGGGCTGCCACAGAAAAGGCCCTCCTCTTAGTCCCCACCAGCCTGGTTTCTCTGGCTGATGGGACAGGGAGAAGGCCATCCGTGGCAGATCTTGTTGAGCGGCCTACTTGATGTTGCTGGAGGCACTCCTTGAGATAAACTGGACCGGAGCCGTTATGGTTATGGTTACTTTAAAACAATGACTGGGTTCACACAACATGATAAGCCATGGTAGCTTATAAGCCATGTTTGCTTCAGAGTGGCTTGTAGTATTGTCTGAACCCAGCAAGAGTGGCTTGTGCATGGTTAACATGGGTTCAGACAATACGACAACAAAAATGGCTTATAAGCCACAATAGATTATTTATTTAATTTTATTTCTATGCCACCCAATAGCTGAAGTCAATGACTAGGTTCACATGACATGCTAAGCCACTATGGCTTTGAAGCCATGGTGGCTTAGTGTGTCATCTGAACCCAGCTCCCCTCCCCCATGTGGCTTCAGGGTAGCTACGAGGCCACCCCAAGAAACCATGGCTGAACCCTAGAAGGCTTAGACCAGTGTTCTCCAACCTTGGGTCCCCAGATGTTTTTGGCCTACAACTCCCAGCATGCCCCATCCCTGGGAGTTGTAGGCCAAAAACATCTGGGGAGCCAAGGTTGGAGAACACTGGCTTGGTGTGTCGTCTGAACTAAGCCATGGTCAAGCCAAAAAGGGACAGAACCCCTTGGCGAGAGCAGCCACTCTGGCCAACGGGCTCTGGCTGATGACAGCCACTAAACTGCCCAAGCGGCGCTTGGCACAGCTGTCATCGTCTTCTCCCTGTGCTTCTGCCAATGTCAGGAGAGCGGGATTGCTCACGAGCTATCCCTCTCTCCCAGCATCGGCAGGAGCATGGGGGGAAAGCAGCAGGGTCTGCCGCGTGCCACCCACTCAACCCCAGTTCGGGGCTTGGGGAGGCAGCATGTGGCGAGGGAAGCAGCCACTCAGCCTCACTTCCTCTTGAAGAAGCAAGGCCGAGCACCTGGATCCTGCCCACCACCGCAGTCCTTTATGGTGGTGGCAGCAGCCAGGATCTAGGTGCTCAGCCTTGCTTCCCCGAGAGGAAGCGAGGCTGAGTGCCTGGATCCAGCACGCCACCGCCTCAATCCTTGGGCTTGGGAAGGGGGTGCATGGCAGACACTGGTGGTGCCGCCACGTTCCTCCTCCCCCACTTCCCCTGCTTGGTGCAGCGCCCACAGGCACCTCACCAAGTGACTGCAGGGGGGGATGCGGGATCCAGGCACTTGGCCTCGCTCCCTCCCAGGGAAGCAAGGCTGAGCGCCTGGATCCTGCTGACTGCCGCCGACAGGGAGACTTGCTCCCCTTCCCAGGCTGACTAGCAAGAGTCGCTAGCCGGGTTAGGAGGGTGGTGGAGGGCAGGATCCAGGCGCTTGGCCTTGCTTCCCTGAGAGGAAGCAAGGCCAAGTGCCTGGACCCTTTGTTCCCCACTGCGCTCACTTGGTGCAACACCTCTGGGTGCTGCACCAAGCAGAAGTGGGGGGGGGAGGCAGTTTCCCCTTGGTCTACCTGGGAGTAGCTGGGAGGAAAGTGCCTCCTCCCCTTGCTGTGCGCCACTGCCGCTCAGCTGAGCAGCCGCTCGTGCACAGCAAGGGGAGGGAGCCCGACCTGCCCAGCACTGAGCTTCCTCTCAAGGAAGCCGAGCACCAGGCAGTTCGGGGCTTCCCCTTGCTGGGCGCTGCCGTCACTTGGCTGTGCACAGAGAGGGGAGCCGATGACAGCCGCCTGAAAGTGCCAATTGTGCACTTTTGGGCAGCTGTCATTGCCACTCCTCTCAGTGCTCCCGCACGGTGTTCCCTGGGATACCGGAGGAGGACTGAGGGGGTAAGAGGGGAGAGATGGCTCCGGTCCAGTTTATCTCAAGGAGTGCCTCCAGCAATATCAAGTAGGCTGCTCAACAAGATCTGCCACGGATGGCCTTCTCCCTGTCCCATCAGCCAGAGAAACCAGGCTGGTGGGGACTAGGAGGAGGGCCTTTTCTGTGGCAGCCCCCAAGTTATGGAACTCTCTCCCCAGTGACCTCCGCCATGCCCCTTCCTTGATTAGCTTCCGCCATGCATTAAAAATGTGGCTTTTCAGGTGGGAATATGGGGTGGGTTAGGATTTTTAAGTTTTGTACTGTTTTCAATTGTGTTTTATACTGTGTGTGTGTGTGTGTGTGTTCCCCCCCCCCCTGTATTTTATTGGACTGTACATCGCTCAGAGTGGCCGGATGTCTGGCCAGATGGGCGATTCATAAATATAATATTTTATTCCTTTCCTATTTTATTCCTTTTCCTGTTCCTTTTTAAATTCCTTTTTTAAATATTTCATATCTTTCTTTATTTTACTTATACCTCTGAAGGAGTGTTTCTCCACAATTGGTGGTTACAGTGGTGGGATTGCTCTAGAGTAGAGGGGCCCATCTAGGGTAATCCTCCGCACAGACTAAAACATTTTTGTTCACTTAGGCATTTTAACTTGTGTATATTCTTAGGAATTAAGCATTTTAGCTGTTTTGTTTGTTTTATGTTATGATTCTGAACAGAATGAAGAGTGGTATAAAAATGTTCTAAATAAATAAAATGAAGGAACTTCCAAGGAACCAGAATTCCTTGGAAGTTTATTATGGAATTTCAATCATGGCAGACAAGCTTTCCTGAAAGACAGCATGACAACTGTCTGCTGTGCCTGATCATTAGTTGGGCACAGCTGGGGCCCCAATCAACTTTAAGCCCAAAATGGCTACGGATCCACTCTGGGCTGAAAGTGTTGTCCGAACCTTCCCAATATGTTTTACTATCTCCACCGATTAGGCTATAGAAGCCACAGTTACTGACCCTAACCAAGCCTAAGACAATTCCCCCATCAAGCTCCACCCCAATTAACACATAGGCCAGGCAATAAGTAGCTTGATAGTAAGGTTGGATATCCACCTAGGGTCTTTAATGATAGTTTATCAGATTTCCCTTGAAGTCTTCAATCTGGTCCAGCGGCTTGCTCTGGCATCAAACCTCCACCAGCTGTTACCCAGGCCTGGGCTCTTCCTGAAGGCTGCTTCTGAAGTCTTCCTCTCCGTACCGCTGGCCGCCTTCTGCCTTGTCTGCTTCCAGCTTGGCTTCCCAGTCTAGCTGCTGCTGTCATCCTCAGGCTCTCAGTCTCTTCTGAAGACACTCTTCCCTGATGACACTCATGATGAACCTCCTCCTGGCAAAACTCGTCCCCTCGATACTTCTCAACAGCTCCTTATATTTGCTCCAATCAGAACCATCCAGCCAATCAGCTTTGTCATTGTTAACATTCTACCACACCATCTCCTTCAAATTCAGGACCAATAGGCATCTTTAGAATGTTTAGCTATCCTCCAATCAGATGGTACCAATTTTGATCCAGCCATATATGAAGACGGAAACCCCTCGATGATAACAGTAACACAGCCACTCCACCAGCACATTAGGTTTACATTGTATCTCTCCTCTGGCTCAAGCCTCAATATCACTCCCCGCCATGTACTATTAACCCCTTCATCTTCAGTCCTTGAAACAAAACATAATAGTTGAACATAATTAAACTTTTACCTCATAAAAATTCAGTTTCTGCACAGCCTAGCACCAGAAAAAATGCAGTGTGGGCATCAGGCAAGCCTCTGTAAGAAAGGAATTCCATCGAGGTGCCACTGCCAACAAAGCCCTTCCCTTTGTTAATACACACTTTCTTGATATGTACCTCTGATAGAAGCATCTGAAGAAGGGCCTCTGCCGAAGATCTTATTGCATGGGCAGGTTGGTAAAGGAAGAGGTGCTCCAGGTATTTGGGTCCCAAGCTATTTAGGGCTTTAAAAGTATGAGCACCTTGAATTGGGACCAGAAGCAAATAGGTAGGTAATGAAGTTCTTTAAACACTAGTATAATGTGTATAAGTCTGGTTCTACCAGCTAAGACTCTGGTTGAAGTTTCAGAGTAGTCTTCAAGGGCAGCCCCATGTATAACACACTGCAGTAGTCCAGCTAGGAGGTTATCAAAGCATGGATCACCATGGCCAGACTACCCCTGTCCAGTCACAGCTGGTGAATCAAATGCACACATGCTCTTTCAGAGGGAGTGGAATGTCATCCAAAATAGGAGAAACTATTTGCTGGCCCCAAGAACAAGCCACCCACAGAGCACCCATCTTATCAGGATTCACCTTCAGTTTATTGGCTCTCATCCAGCCCATTACTGCATCCAGGCACCAGTTCAACACCTCACCTGATTCAGATGACAAAGAGAAAAAGAGCTGGGTTTCATTGGCATCTTGATGCCACCACCTCACCCTAAATCCCTGAATAACCTCACCCAGTGACTTAATACACATGTTAAAGAAAGTGTGGGAGAAGATGGACCCTTGTGGAACCCCAGTGACAGAGCAAATGCCATGGGGTTGAGCAGGAATCCCCCAATGCTACTTTCTGAAACCATCCACAAAGACAGGAATGCAGCCACCTATTACTGTGCCTCCCATACCTAACCCACAGAGTCAGTCCAGACTCCAGGAGGATACCATGGTTGATGGAAGCCACTGAGAGACAAAGGAGAATTAGCAGGGTCACATTCCCCCTGTCACTGTGCCATACCCTCCAACATTTCACGGATGAAAATAGGGACACACATGTGAATTTGTAAGAGGTATGGTTAAGCAACATGAATGTGTGATCAAGAGGGCATGGCCAAGCAACATGAGGACGTGGCCAAGGGTATGGCCAGGCAACCAAAGGGCATGGTCATGTACAAAAGTTATTAGAGGAAAAACACAAAATCTTATATATTATAATTATTACATTATTATATTATATATTATTTTATAATATTTTATAAGTGGCTTTTGCAATATTGTTTTTACCTTACTTAAACACTTAATTGTTGCTATCTGGTGTTTTTCGGGGGGAGGGAGTCAGTGCTTACAGGGCAATCTCTTTCTTTTTGTTTTAAAATGGTCAGGATTGGCACAAATTCAACAGGTGAAGCTTACCCACCCACCCCACACCCCCAAACATGGAGCTTCAGAAAGAAGGCGAAGTTTCTTGCATTTCCTTCCGACACTGTAACCTCACCTGTTACAGGCACAGAGTCAGCTCTCTTAGGAAATAAAATATTTGGCAATATAAAGATAGGAATCATGTGATAAATTCCCTCATTCACCTCTCCATAGGTCCAGGCTAGTGGGTGCAGCATGCACGCACGCACACACTCCCATCTGTTCCCTCCCTGCTTACTGTCTCTTAAAGAGGCCATGGGCCAAATTGCAGCTAAGCTAAAAGTTTTAGCTTAGCTGCAATTTTGCCCATGGCCCCTTTAAGACAGCTTAAAATAGCTTGCAGTTGCGGGAGGCAGGGGAATTCATGACTCTGTATGACAAAGTGAGAAGCCATGATGGCTTAAGGGTTTTTGGGACAGTCCCGGCATTTTCGGGGCAGTTGGTGTCTATGCTGTACCCCTCCCACTTTAAAAAAAATGCAGGCATTTTCCTACCAGCACCTGGAATTGCTTTGAAATAAGTTTCTGTTTAGTGGGCTGTCTAGTGTGTTTGGGCTCAGACCACCTCTGCCTTGCACTCAGTCTTTTGGGCAGGTTACTTGTCCTTTGCCATGCCTCCTATGACAGACATTTTGTGGTTGTGCCCAGGACAGTTTCTCAAATTCCCAAATATCCCCATGGCCCCAAAATGTTGCCCACCCGTTGTGGGACATATGATATATTGAGATGGACCCATGGTTGTCATGGCAGCCATGAAGTCCTGAGCCAGACACCCCACACCCCCGCCAAAGTCAGCCTCAGTGTGAATGCTGAAATCTACCAGGACAATCATCCTACAAGATTTCAACACCATGCCTGAAACCACCTCCACCAGCTCAGGCAGAGAGACCTGACGGGCATGGGGTAGTCAGTACAACAGGATCCCCAATCTGTCTCTCAATCCCAACAAGTAAAAATATTCAAGTCCGAGATGGGCCTCACTTCCAGCCAGCAATTATGCTTTCTCTTGCAGATTTTCCCACTTATCTCACAGTCACGAAGGCTACTGAAGCGTGGTGAACTTACAGCACTGGAATATAATATGAACTTAAAGTGGAAACTTAACACCCGGCCCATCTATCTGCATCTCTTTAATGACTACCTGCTGCTTTCTCGGCCCAGGGAGTAAGTGCTGGAGGATGAGTTGCACATCTCTCATAGATTTGCTGAAGGAGTTAAATCTTTGATGGACTTTGTGGCTACCACTGGTTCTGCAAACCTTTTTTTTTTTAAATTGCACTGAGCATGGTGTTTGCAGAGCCTATTGTGCCAAAGTCAGTGTTGGGGTTTAGGGGTAAACCATCTGTATCTTTAACACAGTTTGTGCCACCAAAGAGCTGCAGTCAGAAACCAAAGGAAAAGGGCATGTAGAATTTTTGTGGTTTGTTGCAATTTCTGAATGTTTTCCTCCCTGGTATGGTCAGGCACTTGTCAAAGCCGATGCCATGACAGAAGCCCCACTGCTGACTTTTGGGAGCCCCCTGCGTCTGCTGGTTCAGCTGCCCTCCCCGAGTGAGTGAGGAATAAAGAGCTGGATCAGCGGCCACTACTCATTTTGCTCTTTCCTTGTGGGAAGTGGTATGGAGTGGGCCCAGAAAGACAGTGAGCAAATGAATGGGAGGTGGTGACAGCAGCAAGGATGAAGAGGAGGAGAGGCTTCCTCTTGCCCAAGGATTCCCCCAAACCTGGAGCGGGCACTGGCAGAAGTAATGATAAAGCACACCCAATCCTCAGTGCCAGGACACTCCCCAGTGGCATTGTGCTAAGCATTTACCATTAAAAAAAAGAAGAAGCAAACATTATGGTATAGTGGTATGTGTATTGGACTAGGGAACATCTGGATTCAAATCCTCACTAAGGTGTGAAGCTCTTTGGATGACCTTGGGTCAGTCAGCCAAAGCAGGTATGGTCTGTCCACTGAGACCAAAAACGATTATTTTCATATTTCTACAGTATTCCAGGGAGCTTTCCAGCAAAACTAAATTGAGATACATTATTAATTGGCTATAAGGTTAAAAAGTCAAAGAGAAATAAACAGTCTTGTACAGTGCCTTGCGGAAGTATTCACACACACACACACACACACACACCATTTGACTTTTCCACATTTTGTTGTGTTACAAACTGGAATTGAAATTGATTTAATTGGCATTGTTTCCATTTGATGTGCACAAGATACTCAACACTGTGAAGGTGCAAAATATTTTTATTGTAGCACAAAAGTTAAGTAAGCAAAAATAAACTGGCACTTGTTGGTTGCATAAGTATTTACCCACTTTGTTGTGACATGCCTAAATAAGCTCTGGTGCAACCCACTGCCTCCAGAAGTCACATACTATAGTTGAATGGAGTCCACCTGTGTGCAATTCTACTGCCACATGATCTCAGATTAAATACACCTGTTTCTTGAAGGCCCCAGAGTTTGTTGGAGAGCATATCTAAACAAACAGCATCATGAAGACCAAGGAGCTATCAAACCAACTCCAAGATAAAGTTGTGCAGAAGCACCAATCAGGGCTGGGTTATAAAAAATATATATCCCAAACTATGAACATCTCCCGGGGCACCATTAAATCCATTATTACAAAATGAAAATATGGCTCAACCACAACTCTGCCTAGAGAAGGCCGTCCACCAGAACTCAGTGGCTGGATAAGGAGGGCACTAGTCAGAGAAGCAACTAAGAGGCCAATGGTAACTGAAGGAGCTGGAGAGATCCACAGCTGAGATCACCTGGATACTCCACAAAGCTGGGCTTTATGGAAGACTGGTGAGAAGAAAGTCATTGCTGAAACAAACCCATATCAAAGCCCATTTGGAGTTTGCAAAAGAGCATGTGGGAGATAAAGCAAACATGTAGGGAAAGGTTCTCTGGTCTGATGAGACCAAATTGGAACTTTTTGGCCTTGCTTCAAAATGCTATGTGTGGCGCAAAACCAACAGTGCCCATTGCCCTGAGAACACCATCCCCACAGTGAAGCATGGTGGTGGCAGCATCATGTTGTGGGGATGCTTTTCCTCGGCAGGGACTGGGAAACTGGTCAGGATTGAGGGCAAGATGGATGGAGCCAAATACAGGGCAATTCTAGGGGGAAACCTGTTTCAGTCTGCAAGGGACCTGGGACTGGGACGGAGGTTCACTTTCCAGCAGGACAATGACCCTAAACATACAGCCAAAGTACTAGTGAGGTGGTTTAAAAACAAGAACTGGAAAGTCTTACAATGGCCCAGTCAAAGCCCAGACCTCAGTCTGATTGAGAGTCTGTGGCAAGACTTGAAAGTTGCTGTTCACCAACGGTCCCCATCCAACCTGACAGAGCTGGAGCAATTTTGCCATGAAGAATGGGCAAACATGGCAGGATCCAGATGTGCAAAGGTGATAGAGACTTACTCAAGAAGACTTGCAGCTGTAATTGCTGCCAAGGGTGCTTCTACCAAGGATTGACTCAGCGGGGTGAATACTTATGCAACCAACAAGTGCCAGTTTGTTTTTCTTTACTTTACTTTTGTGCCACAATAAAAATATTTTGCACCTTCACGGTGTTGAGTATATCTTGTGTACATCAAGCGGTAACAAGGACAGTTGTTCCAGGTTCCACAGCAAAATGTGGAAAAGTCAAAGGGTGGTGGTGAATACTTCTGCAAAGCACTGTCTTTTTCTTCTTAAAAGACAATCCGAGGCAAGCAGCTCTTTTTATTGATCATAAAAGCAATCCTTAGCCTAATATTCCCGTTCTTCTCCATCTCTATGTAGGAATGGGCGCTTTATTGTATTTGATTATGCTGCCTCCTCAGATGTGCGTGGAGAGAAGTGTGAAATGAAACTGCACGGAGCAAACAAAAATGTTTTCCGCCTCTTCCTGCTGCAGAACAATCAGGGGAAAAAAGTAGAGTTCCTGTTTCGTACAGAAACACAGTAAGAAAAGCTACAGATTCATGCCTTAGAACTCCCAGCACCACAGTATTCCTCAGACTAACTTTCAGAATGGTCAAGATAAGAAGAAACTTTATATGACAATGTACTCCAAACAACAGAAAAGTACTTTGTTGCATTAGGCCAGGGGTGGGGGACTTATTTTTGGGTGGGGGGCCAGGGGACCTCTGTGGGCTGAATGATGTCGGTGGGTCTGCTGACGTCATCAGGTCCCTGGCCAAAGTGCCAGCTGGAGCTTTCCCAGTCAGTGCTTAGGCTGGGGAGCTGGTTTCACTTGTTCTGTGCCTTCCCAGTGAGGGGAAGGCAAAGGACAAGCAAAGTGCACTCGGCTGGCGCTTGCAGGAGCTCCCCGCAAATGCCAGCCAAGTGTGCAGCACTTAGCATTAATCTAAGTGCATTAAGGGGAATTCCCATGATATCTCCAAAGGGGGCTCCTCTCCATGCCCTCTCCCCAAGCCCCTGGTTACCTCCAGGCAAAGAGAAGGGGAATGGGCAGGGCCTGCAGAGGGAGCCCAAGCCTCCACAGGCCAGATGGAGAAACTCTGTGGGCCAGATTCGGCCCATGAGCCGGGGGCTCCCCATCCCCATTAGGCAGACCAACACTGAACACACATGCAAATTTTTATATCATACGTACTAGCTTTTTTTACCCGGCATTGCACGGGTTGTCATTTTCCTATAGGCACTATTTGTTCGAAATAGCTGTCCGCTGTTTGGAATCCCTTGGAATCCCAGCTCCCCCGAGACTGCACAATGAATTCCCAGCTCCCCCGGGACTGCACAATGACATCCCAGCTGCCCCGGGACTACACAGTGAAGACTTCCCGCCCGGGACTATGCAACAATGTTTTCCCTGTCCCCCCCCCTCCCTGGACCACACAATGAAATCCCTGCTCCCCCCACCGGGACTACTACCAGCTCCGCTGGGACTGCACAATGAAATCCCAGCTCCCCCCGGGGCCACACAATGAAATCTCTGCTTCCCTCCCCCCCGGACTATGCAACAATGTTTTCCCTGTCTCCCTCCCCCCCCCCGGCCTACACAATGAAATCCCTGCTCCCTTTCCCACGGTACTGCACAATGAAATTCCTGCTGTCCCGGGACTACACAATGGAATCTCTGTTTCCTTCCCCCCCTGGACTATGCAACAATGAATTCCCTGTGTCATCCCTCCCCAGACCACACAATGAAATCCCTGCTTCCCTCCCCCCCGGGACTATGTAACAATGAATTCCCTGTGTGTGTCCCCGGACCACAGTGAAATCCCTGTTTCTCCCCCCCCCCGCCCGGGACTACACAATGCAATCCCTGCATCCCCCCCCCCAGGACTGCACAACAATGAATTCCCTTTTCTCTCCCCCCCCGGTACTACACAATGAAATCCCTGCTTGCCCCCCCCCCGGGACCACACAATGAAATTCCTGCTCCCCCCCCCCCGGGACCACACAACAATGAATTCCCTGCACCCCCTGCAGGACCACACAATGAAATCCCTGTCCCCCACCCCCAGGACTACACAATGGCATTGCCCGGGTCATCATTTTCCTAAAGGCACTGTTTCTCCGAAATTCCCCCACCCCCGTGTAGGCCCCAGCTGCGGTTCATATGAACATTCTGTTTGGACGTAGGAGAGATTTGCATATCTGCCTCTGATTGGGCATCTGTGATGGCACTGCATACCAACATTCTATATGCCGGTGGAGCTATTTGCATAACCACTTCTGAATGGCCCCTGCGAACATTCCAAGTGACGCCATTGGCTCTCATCTATTTTGGGCCGTACAGGCGCGGCGAGGGTTTTTCGGAGATTTGAACCCACCAGTCTTTGTCCTTGGGTGATGAGGAGTATGCGTGCCAAGTTTGGGGCGGATCCGTCCAATCGCGTAGGAGCGAATGCGACGCCCGCAAACCCCCGCGCGGTCGGACAAGCGTACAAACGGACGGACAAACATTCACATTTATATAGTAGATTAAGAGGCTTGGCTAAGCTCCCCAGTTCCACCAAGACAAGTTTGATAAAGGTGCTGAGAATTTCCTCTTATAGATCTCTAGCTTCCTACCCTTGCAAAACTACCATTCCTATGACTACAAATAGCACAATCCCATTCATATCTGCTCAGAAGTAAGAACCACTGAGTACAAGGAGACTTGCTTCTAGTTCAGCATGTATAAGATTGAAGCCTAAACTACTCTTAAGACAGTGGTGTGGATATGTCCCGTAACGTTCTGCATACTCCTCTGCACAACCACCCGTTTGATCATTTTGCCGTATCATGTATGCTTAATTTAACAAGCCTCCTTTCTTCTCTTTTTCTACTAACCCCATGAACCATTTTAACCTGTCCTCAGTTAGCCAATCATCATTACAAAGCCATCCTTTGGGCCAGTCACTGACTCTCAGCCTAACCTACCTCACAGGGTTGTTGTGAGGATAAAATGGAGAGGAGGAGGAAGATTATGTAAGCCACTTTGGGTTCCTTGCAGGAAAAAAGGTGGGGTATAAATATAATAAATGAATGAATGAATAAATGAATAAATATTAGAGTCCATTGCTAGGGTTGTTTTTAATGGGGTCTTGCTTTTCTATTATTGTGTAGGCTACCTTGAGCCTCCCCTTTGGGTCTTAAAGGTGGGATAAAATTTTAAAACAAAAGCCCTCCTCCATAAGGGTGAAGAAGCTTCATAACACTGTACACATGGACATATCTGCAAGCTGAACTCTGGAGCAGCTCTCAGATGGGCTGTCCACTTTCTTATATAGATTATTAATGCCATATATGTCTGTACATATATGTTCCATCCTTCAGCTTACCAAAAAAGTTCAGAACATTTTAAAAATGATTATAAAATTGCTAGAGTGATTAGGGTGGGGGAGCAAAATGATGGGGGAGTGGTGATATCACAGCTGGTAGCTGTCACCCACCACAGTTGGCTTCCCCCCACTCCCGCAACCTGGAAAGTTGTGAATACATTATTTATTTAACTCAGAGTATACTCCGGGTCATTTAAAATAACGTTTCAGTGCAAATTCACCCACAAACCACCTCTGCCACACTTAAACTATTATGCCTATATTCACCTTAATATCACTTGAAGGCAGGAGCAGAAGTCATGATGGGTTGTAGGAGTCCTGACACTTAAAAGGAGAGGATGAATGTGGCCCTTGTGGCCGAGAGAGAAACTAGACATTATATTGGAGAAAGAACACATTGAGTTCTCTGCCTCTCTGTGTAACTAGAGATGGTAAATATGTCTCCCACTTCCAAGCTTTGCAAGCATTCCATGCGCTTCTCAAAAAGATCTCAAAATGGGGTGGGTGGGGTGGGTTGCAAGTACCCACAAGAAATACTTGTAAGTCCCAGATGAAATAGATCCTCTTCTCCGCCAGTTCCCTCCCCATTTGCTAGAAAAATAAAACTTACTTTACAGACAGCAGGGAAGAACCTGGTTCACAACTTGGTGGCAGGGTAACCTGGCTTCTGTAGTCTGTGCTCTAGTAAACTGCATGTATGCTTACGAGCCCAATTCAAGGTGTCGGTTTGTATCTATGAAGCCTTACATGGCTAGGGACTACACAATACCTGATGGAGCGCCTCTCCTGGTATGAATCTACCTATACACTATGATCAGCATCTGAGGCCCTCCTCCAAAGGAGATATCAGAGGATGGCAATAAGGGAGAGGCCTTCTCAGTGGTGGTCCCCCCATTTGTTGAATACGTTCCCCAGTGAAGCCCGTCTGGTGCCAACATTGTCATCTTTTCAGTGCTAGCTTAAGACTTTCCTCTACTCCCAGGCATTTGACGTTAAATGATGGGCCTTTTTAGTTTGTCAGGTCCTAGTAGTTTTATTGTTAAAGCAGTTTGAAAACAAGTTAAAAAAAACAATTAAGTTTTTAAATGTTAAAGGTTTTATATTATGTCTTACTGTGTTGTGAACTGCTCAGGCCCCAGAGAGCTTTGGCCATTGGGTGGTATAAAAATGAAATAAATAAATGAATAAACCACACAGACAGACATACTCAGAAGTGTCATTTCATGCCCTGGAGTCAAATTTGCTGTCAGGCTTCATTTGCTTGCAAAGGCAGGGGAGGATCAGCAAGTAGAGCAGAAAGTTCTAAGTTTGATCCAACAAGCATCTCTTGGGGGGGGGGGGGGAGTTGGTTCACTTTTTGAGTTCCCTTTTGAAAACCAATGCTGTTCCCAGCTCCTCTCCCAATTCTCCCCTTCCCCCATGGTAGTCAGTTATGTGGAGTGCTGAACAAGGAAACTTGTGCATGACAACATCACAACATGACTAAGTACAGCTAAATATTGCAGGGGTTGGGTTGACAGCTTAAAGCTTTTCAGGTGGAGGAATGAAGGGAAGGAAGGAAGCAAACAAGCACCTATAATGGCAAATTTGGGGTGCCAGGAAGGACCCAGTGTGCAAGGATATTCCTGCTTCCCTCAGGACAGCAACATGAAGGCAACATTTTCTTTGTGAAAATGGCCTTCAACCTTTCAACTTATTTTTTCACCTTATCTACCTTCATCTGTCCCACTGTCTTTCTCTTCTCTCTTTCTGCCTTTCCTATCCTTTCTCTGCACAAAAGATGGTTCATGGTGCTGCCTCTTCAATTCACCTTAGCTAGTGGGGGATGCAGTGATGCTCAGTTCAGTGTAAACTGCAGATGGTTGGCTCTTCATACTGTTATAACTGCCTCACGTCTTAAATGCCATACATTTTCAACTGAAACCAGACACAGAATCATTGGGCTGTATCAGCCCAAACAAACATTCCCTCTAATAGCAAACCTAGATGGTTGTGTGCCTATCAATTTGGAAGTGAACCCCAAAATAAAAGTAGTGGTTTTAACATTCTCAGAAGAGTTGGTATGAACCTACCCGTATACTACACTCTTCATCTGAGGCCCTCCTTCAAGTGGGGGAGGCTCAGAGGATGGCAATAGGGGAGAGGGCCTTCTCGGTGATAGCCCCCCAATTGTGGAATGATCGCCCCATTGAGGTCCACCCGGCACCAACATTGTCATCTTTTTGGTGCCAGGTTAAGACTGTCCTCTACTCCCGGGCATTTGACAGCATATGATGGGGTTTCTAATGTGTGTTGTTTTATTGGATCTTGGTATCTTACTGTAACTGGGTTTTTTTTAGTTGTCTTTTTAATTTATTTTTTATTTATTATATTTATACCCCGCCTTTTTTCCTGAAAGGAACCCAAGGCAGCTTACATAATCCTCCTCCTCTCCATTTTATCCTCACAACAGCCCTGTGAGGTAGGTTAGGCTGAGAGTCAGTGACTGGCCCAAAGTCACCCAGTTTTAAATTGTTTTAAAAGTGTGTATGTTAAAGTTGTTTATATTTTGTTTTTGTTTTATAATTTTTGTGAACTGCCCCGAGTAACTTTGGGTTTTGGGTGGAATAGAAATGAATGAGTGTGTGTATGCATGCGTATGCGTGTAACAGAATGATTACGCTCCCCAGACTGGTGACCTCACCCCAGGTGCTACCGATTATGCCACCTACAACTCCCATTATCCACAGCCACCATGTCTGCCATGCTGGCTGTGGAAGATGGGAGTTGTAGTCTATCACACCTGTGGGGCGCCAGGTTGGGGAAGGCTGTGCATGTGGTTCGTGAATTAAAAGAATACACTTTTTAATATCCCCAAAACAGCCTGGCAAGGATCTCTGCACTTGGATCTGTGAGGATCTCTGAGTTTGGGTCTGTGAGCTTGTTGGTATAACCATCCCCACATTGAACTTGGGGGTCGATGGGGGCAGAGACTGAGAGAACAGTGGCTTTGTTAAGACTAGCAGTGAGGTAATGGCTCAGGGCATAACTCACTGTATGCCACAAGTCAACAAAAGAAAGCATACCACATCTTGCTATTTCAGCAGCAACTACTAAGCACATCTTTGAATATTATTCTCAGTACTTCTCCTTTTTATTTCCTAGGAGTGAGAAGTTGCGATGGATTTCTGCTCTTATGCCACAACAAGCAGAGCCTGACCTTTTGGATAACTCTGGTAAGATTGCTCAGGACACAACAGAGGGCTAGCTCACATAATAGGGACTTAACATTCATTCATAAGAAGTATTCAATACATATATTTCCCTATCTGAATCTTTCTCAGGACATAGTTTTACCTTCTCAGCCCTCAATTTTCTTAAGTAAGTTTCAGTTCTGGAAAAGAGAAGACCACAAAAGCTCGATGGGTGAGCTTCTCCAGGTTCAATTCAGAATTTCCCAATATGAGCTAATTCTTGTTAAGTTTCGACCAGGCCTGAATTAGCTTGTTTTAAGCTCAAGCCCATTCCATGCTTGCTCTCATCACCCACCTGATGTCAGCAGGAATGTGAGCAGGCCCCATCCCCAACCTCTTCAGAAGTCCCCTTAAAGCCCAGAACATACCTGAAAGTTAAGTTCTCCTCTTTCCTCAGAACTTACCTGAAAGTGGCGACAATGAGATGGGTTGCCACTGCAGCCAAGAATATTTTCTACAAATACTGTAGGAACAGCATGCTGAGTGCCAGGATCTCTGGGAATCATTTCCCAGCAGCCTTAGCACCTCCAATGCTGCTGCAGGACCTAGCCATTCTCATCATCACTTTCAGGTAGGTTTCAAGTAGCATACTAAGGACAATCAGGCAAGCTCTGTGTCAAGCATCAGTTAAATACAAAGGAAAGGTGTGATTATTTGTTTATTTTTCAATTTATGAGTCCCTCTATAGCCAAGGCTCTCTGGGCAATGTATGTAGTAAAAACAAAAACAATAACACCAATGATAAAAACTAATAATAAAACACATTAACATGTTTTAAAAGCAGCAACAGAAATCCAGTATTTAGAAGTATTTGAGAGGGAGAGCAGGGCCATTCCACCAGCCCTGCTGAAAGGCCTCCCTCATGAAGGCTCCTTCTCCCTCAACTGTCACCACCAGCAGCTATTCCAGCAGGCTGTACTGAGGAAGATGCACCAGCCCTGCTAAAATAATTATTTCCCCCTCTTCCCTTCCCATTCCTTTTTCCTTGTATGTCATGTCTTTTTAGATTGTAAGCCTGTGGGCAGGGACTGTCTTGATTAATAGGTTATATGTAAGCTGCTCTGGGAGCCTTTTTGGCCGAGGAGCAGCATAAAAATACCTCAAATAAATAAATAAATGGGATAAATACCTGAGCAGCCAAAAACATGAAGATGATTTTAAAATGCAGCATTAAACATAGTAAAAACAAAGCAAGCAGCAATTAAAATACTTTTTAAAGGCCTGGGAGACTAAAAGGATATTTGCCTTTTAGTCTCCCAGGCTAAAAGTCTGAAAAGTCAACAAACTAGGCACCAGGTGGACCTCTCTAGGGAGGGCATTCCACAATTTGGGGGCCTCCACAGAAAAAGACCTACTCATGAATATGAATGAATTCCAATGTGTGTGGGTACTTGGAGCAGGGCCTCAGATGATGATCTCAAGGCACAGGTAGGAACATATGGGAAGGGATAATCCTTTAGATACTGTGGCCTGAAGCCATGAAGGGCTTTGTAGGTTAACACCAGCACCTTGAATTGAACACAGAAATGAACTGGGAGCCAGTGAAGACGGTAAAACATGTAATGCTTTATGGTCATAATGCCCAGTTCCAGTCAGTACAAAATTTGGCAGTTTTTGGACCGTCTTCAAGGGCAGCCCTACATACAACACATTGCAGTAATCCAACCAGGAGGGTACCAGGGCATGGATCACTGAAGCCAGACTGTCACTGTCTAGGTAGGGTCATAGCTGGTGTACCAGCCTGAGCTGGTACTTCTCTCTCCCCTACCCCCCTATTATTCAGAAAGAAGAACCTAGCCATTTATATAAGTGCAGCTCCACAGGATAACTCCCATTTGTTTTGCCCGTATGCCTTTGAAAACTATTGTTCCACCCCTATTATGTTGTGATCCTTCCCTTCTCTTTCATCTTAGAATTTTACCTGACTGCTGGAGGGTTGCTTGCTGTCTCCAGATCTACAGTCCCTTCCACTTATTCTAGCATCTCTCAAACATTTCTAACTCAGCCCTCTTTCATTGCACTTTGCTTTACAAGTGCCCCTCTCCATCTGTTCAGCAGGCAAATGCACATAAATCTCTCACAGCTGCATGTGTACAGTCCACCACAATTACACATAAGGCTATTTTTTATATTTTAATGCTGTTTTCATGTGATCCTCTTATATTTTTTTACTGATTATTGTAAACCACCTTGGGAAGATAATTTATCTGGAAAGGTGGTTTAAAAATCCATGAAATCATGAAAAAAATCCATGAAATAAATAAATAAATAATAATAATTAATAATAAATAAGGATCTGTGGACTAAGGGCACTAATCCAACACTGGCATTAGAAGAAGCATCTCAGATTCCCTCCTAAAATCAGTCAGTCAGAGAAGGAGATGGGAATAGGGAGCTCCTGCTCTGGCCAGACTCTGTACACCTTCCATGGTAAGCATAGCAGTATTTGACAGCCATGTTAGATCTCTGCTGCTGGGAGGAAAGAGTCTGTGGTCCTGCCTACTTCACAGTCCTCTCGCTCCATGGAATGTTGCACACACCCCTTCAGTCATTTGGGGAGTGGGCACCACCACTACTCCAGTGTGAGAACCACCACCACTCTGTGGTCTTCCCTGTGGTTATCACCTATTTTCCCCGATACAAAATTACACCCCCTCGCCCAAGCATTCCACCCCAACTCTTATCACTTGCATGGTGGGCACAAACTGCCACTATTTTGAGAATATTGTTTTTTTTAAAAGGAGAATTTAAAGCATTACTGTAGTAGGTATCCCATTATTCCAGGAACATAATTTGTGTTGGGCACACAATTAATAATCTTGAGGATCAGCCTTCATTGAAAATGATAAGAATACAGAGACACAAATCTCTACTGCTCAACAGACAAAAGCTTTGTGGGCAGTGCTTGCTGGAATCTCAGAATTCAAGAGCAGGGAATGGAACATTATGAATTTTTTTTAAAAAAATGTATGCGTATTTGCCTAATAGATACAAATAATAGAATCCAGCTTCCCTTGGTGCACAGTTGTTGTTGTTGTTGTTTTTAAGTGCAAAGGATACACATCCATGACTACATTTTCATTTTTAAAAACCCACAATTCATTGGAATGATTTTAACAACGATGCACCTAGCAACTAACAATCCCTATTTTCCCATCCAACTTTCAGATGCACCTCAAGTTCAGTGTGTGAGGTCATACAAAGCCCGAGAGAATGATGAGCTGGCACTGGAGAAAGCAGATATAATTATGGTCCTGAGGCAAAGTAGTGATGGTGAGTGGATTCAACAGCGTTGCGGTGAGGGAACAAAAAGACTGGGCTCGTGGCTGTGGAAAATGCCACATGATGGCAATGACATCTGATTCCCCATGGAAGAGGGTTTCCTTTTGAAGCAGATCTCATAAGTACTTGTAGGAATGAGCATAGAATGGAAAATGCTGCTTTACTTGAGTCCAAACTTTGCCTTAAGTGTCTCATTATGGGTTTGTTTTTTTTATTTTAATGCAACTGCAGTTTTTAATGGAGCAGTAAGGGGTGTTTAGCCCCCTCCCTGTGGGCTGTTTTTCCAGTCAAGATCACCTCAAGCTGTTTTTCTCCTAGGGAGAAACATGTGGGGAACCTGGTATCTTTTCCACTTCAAGTGGTGGTAGTGGTGAAATTTTGGATCAGGAAACTGCTCTATGAGGATAGGATTAAATATCCTTTCAGTCACTGCTCCAATCAAAACAGAGCTCTTCATGACTGCATTAAAGTTGTATAAAATCTCCATATGGCTAATGTTTTGCTCCTTTTTTCAGATGATTGTAAAAGGTAGGTTGCGATATAGAAAATGTGAGGTTATCTGCTGAATTGCTCTGGAGCATGATTCATTCACACGCATTGCTTGAATACAAATTGATACTTACAAGTGATGATAATGTACCACAGTTGTCACATGGCCACTTGGTAAGCCAGTCATCTGTATGGGTCTGCCGTGAACTTGACTACACTTCCACACCTGGTCATAAAATTGAGAATCGATGACATGGTCAACTCCCCTCAGAATCTGGCAGGACAATAGAGATGACCAGCTCACCAAATGCACACTCTGACCCAGTGTTCTCCAACCTTGGGTCCCCAGATGTTTTTGGCCTACAACTCCCAGCATGCCCCAGCCAGCATTGTAGGCCAAAAACATCTGGGGACCCAAGGTTGGAGAACACTGCTCTAGCCGTTTATTGCTTGGTAAATGGTTGTATGCATTCACCCTAAGCTACCGCTTGGGATTTTTACATTATTTTTTATTATTAACCTATTATTTAACAGCTATATCATCCTGTATCTAAGGAGTTATGGTGGGGAAGAAAAGGGAGAAAGACATGGGTAGTAAGTGATGCAGTGTAAACAAATGCAATTACCCATACATAGATTTCATAGATAGAGTTGGAAGGAGCTTATGCAACCTTTATATTTGTTCGGAAGTAATTCCCACACTTTTCAATGGGACTAACTTCCAAGTATGCTTGGTTACAGTTGGGGATGCAGATTAAGAGGTCTCCTCACCCCAGAAATCTGGGTAAGACAAGAGAGCAGTAAAATTTCCACTCACCACCACCTGGCAGGATGATGCAGACAGCCCATACTGACAATCAAACCACTCCAGGATAAGCTATCTCATCCTGGGAATAAGGTGAGCTGTATCCTCTGATCAAATGGTAAGGAGGATCTTACTGTACATCAGGTGCAGATGTGTGGTAAAATGGTTTTATCACCTAGATGGCTGACGTACCAAGTGGTTACATGCGACTGTGGTAATTTGCCACTCAATAAATGGTTGCCCTTTCACCCTTAATGTACGTTCCCTCTGCAGGCTGGATTGAAGGAGTGAAACTCTCAGATGGAGAGAGAGGGTGGTTCCCGTCTGATCAAGTGGAATTTATCTCCAGCAAGCACGCACGGCAAATGAATTTGAAGGAGGAACAGCGTGTTAAGAATGCCAAACAACAGGTCTTTCGCAGGAAATAGGGTCTCCTCTCCCACACAGCACAAACACTTTTTTCCACACAGCACAAACACTTTCCACACTTTTACAAACACTCTTTTGCATCTACCTGACCGAACTGGATGTTGCTGCATTTGGTTTTCTGGAAGAGAGATCTTTCCAGAGGCTTAGTCCCACCAAAAAGGGACATAGTGCTTACCAAAGAAAAAGAACTGACTTCACGGAAAGATTCTCTTCCTGTGCATCACCAGGAGTGGAAAAATTGTAGAAGAAAAAAACTGCATCATCTTTTGTGTGATGGTTGCAAAGAAGAAATACAAGAGAGCTGGGAAGTGGATGTTAGGACTTTTGGGAACCTATTACTGACTCTTCAACTGTTCAAATGCATGAACTCATCACTTGGGATGGGAACTTTTCTTCAACTTCTGCTCTGCAAATGAGGATATTTACCTCACAGAAAAACACAGGAGGCTAAAATGTTAGTATTTCAAAGTGCTTTGAATTCCTGCAAAAGAAGGCATTAGAGAAAAATATACTTTGTAGTTATCATGGAGACAGACTTTTCCATTTGAAATACTTCATTTGTTTTAATTGCCAAACATTGCCTACCAAAGAAGAAATATATAAGAATAAAAGTAAGTCAAATTCTCCTGAACTTACCACCTGCTAACAGCAAATTTAACTCAACTCTCTAGTGGAGTTGCTTGCTACTTCCTTCTGGCCTGCTCCTGCACCTTTAACAGTAGCCTGATACACAGAAATTTAGGAGATGGAACATTTCCCACCACTTATTTCCCAACTAGGAAAGCTTCACCTCCTACTATTTAATGCATGTCAGCATGTTGTTAAAGGAACAAGTGAAAGCTATGGGGAAAGGGAAATAACTAAAATCGATGTTGACTAAAAATGCATGGTAAAAAAGGAAGTACACTTTTTTTTACATCTTCCTCCTCTCCTTGGAAGAACACTTCTTTAATGATAGTGGGGACCTTCTACATGCATGAAGTTTCAAGTCCAATACCTGGCATCTCTAGTTCAAAGAATCAGGTAACATGATGGGAATGACCCCAGACCACTACCTATCAGAGTAGATGGTATTGGGCTAAAAGTACAAGCAGTCTGACTGATATAAAGCAGCTTCCTATGTTGCTCAGGCAGTGCAATCAGTTGTAGAGACTGTGCAAGCCATAACTCAGGATGTGTGACAATACCATATTCAACAGCAGCAGTTCAAGAGAATACTGTGTGAGAAAAGATTGCAAAGCCTGGGATATGTGTGTTCTACTTCTGTAATGGTCTACTCCTATGCAAGGACACTTATGACCACTGAAATCAATGTGCCTAGGCCTGCCTAACTCCATATAGAATTACAATCCATGACTTCTTGTGCTGCCTTTGAAAAAACAGTATAAATCTTTGTCATTTTGATATTTGTGGGTGTGACCAGAAACCACTTAAAAGTGACCTACAGCACAACCCATTTCCTAAACACATTATGTTTGGATTATAAAAATTCCAAGTGTCCCGTTGCTTTGCTTGGAAGCATAAAACAGGATGATAGTACCAAGAAATTGAAATTCTTGTGTTTTTTTACTCTGTAGAACGGGCTCTTTAGAACTTTATTTTTAATCCCTCCATTATGCAAAGACAGGTAGAACTGAGGCTCAAACTACATATAAGAAGAGTTTTATTATCCTTCCCTCCATGTTCGTTTCTTTTAATCCAAAGCAGGCTAGATAGGCTGCAAGTCTGAATGAAGGGCATATGGAGGAGGTTGCTTTAATCTTTCCCCTCTGGTTATTTTTCAGCTCACAATTTCCCTCCCCAAGCTACCTTTTCATCCCATGGGTAAACAGATACAGGGTCTCCACAGTTTTCCCCTAGTGCAGCCTTTCCCAACCTGGTGCCCTCCAAATGTGTTGGACTACAATTCCCAGCATCCCTCAGCCAGCATGACCCAGAGGTCACCAGGTTGGAGGAAACTGCCCTAGTGGGCAAAAAAAAGCAGCTTGGGGAGAGTGATTTTGAGCTGAAAACACACACCAGAGGGTATAGGGCAGGGCTCTCCAACCTTGGGTCTCCAAATGTTGCTGGCCTACAGCTCCCCGCATACCCAGCCAGCATGGCTAATGGCAAGGGATTCTGGGAGCTGTAGGCCAGCAACATCTGGGGACCCAAGGTTGGAGAGCCCTGGTATAGGGGAAAGGTTAAGCTTCTCCATGCCCATTTTTCAATTCAGTTTGCTTTCAGCTAATAATAATAATAATTGAAGAAAGAATAATGGAATTCCACATAACATGTAGTCTGAGTCTTACTACAGAGTAAGGTCATTTGTAGAGCACTCCAGTCTGATTGAAATTACCGAGTTATGAGAATAAGGGCCCAATCCTGTGGCCCACTGACCTTGCCTGGGGGGAGGACATAGGATTATCCAGAGTACCAGTTCAAAGGTCCTGTGAGCTTTGCATTAACAGTCCATGAATCCTGTGCTGCTTTGCATCTGGGTCAGGGGAGTTGACAAACCAGCATTCTGGATTGAAGGTATATTGTTCGCCATAGGGATGTTTTGTTAAAAGGGGAAATAACGGAGATGTGGAGAAACTATTTCCATCAGATAGCAACCTGCTTTCTGCTGCATTCCCTGTATGGGCTTCTAAAACATATTCTGTTTGAGTTGCCCTCCAAATACAAAAAATGATTTTATTTATTATTACTTATTACAATTACTTATATCCTACCTTTAAGGATACAAATCCTTCCAAGGTGGCTTACTAGTAACAACACTCATTGTTTCTTGTGATTTTATTAATATGTATGAGCCTTCCCACAGAGCAGATGGTGATAGATGGCCCTGTTGGGAAAAGGGCAGTCCAGGCAGAACAGTCTCTGAGGTGGTATTTGCCTATCTGCCAGTTTCTCTCCATTATGGGACCATTCCCACAGGGCAGACAGTAGTAGACTGCCCTGTGTGGGAAGGAGACAGACCAACTAGAACAGGCTCTGAAGTCATATTCACTTGCCTGTCTCTATGTCCCTCTCTGTGTGACCATCATCCATTCCCTACCAGCTGGAAGAATTTGAGCCAAGCTAGACATGATGGCAGCAGTTATGTGGGCTTAAACACAGAACCGCTCCAATAACACAGAAAGATGGGTTGATTAGTATCAAACTTTAACAGCAAATGGGCTGCCCTTAGCTTATTTCCCTTTCCTCAAATGCTTTTTATCTTAGCCAAGGTCACTGCTGCTATCAGAGCTCCAGCTGGGAGAAGGGTTTAGGGGAGATGGGTTACAGGGAGCAGATTCTGAGGGAAGGGTTCTACCCCTTATGTTTATAAAATCAGATCTTACTATGGGTGCTTTCAGACAGAGGGCTCCTAGCACTTCCAATCAAAAGATACTGTGCAGCTATTCCATCTTTCCCTCCTTAATAGATTTTTTCTGGTTGGGGGGGGAAAAAAAAGACAAAGTGGTAAGAAAAGATGAGAGGGTTACCAATGGAAGACAATGGTGTCCGGACCCCTGGTAAAATTCTATGAACTAGGCCAGGCAATTGCATAGGAAAAACCTCATCTGGAAACAGTCTATAAGATTGGAACCTTCCACATTTACACATACAGAACTGCCACCATCACATTTACTTTGGTTTGTACAGAGATGTGTAACCCCAAACAATGCATGTTTACTCAGAGGACCCACTGAGTTCCACAAGCCTTGCTCCTAAGTAAGGATAACAGGGCTGCAGAGCAAGAAGCCTTTTCCTGAGAGCTGCTCATATGAGACCAGTGTTCATGGACTGTGGAAAATTATCCTCAGTGTGAATTTCTGTTAAGAAATGCAGGAAAATAATTTTGTCTGTGACATATTTCCAATAATCCAAACAGTCTTAACAAGAGGACAGAGCTCAGGAACCTGAATAAAGCTTGTGTAGTTCATCATCGTCACCCAGAACTGAGGCTATGTCCAGAGCAGGGAACTGGATATGCAGAAAGGCCTCTTGCACACTTCAGATTAATGGAAACACCAGCAAGACATGTTTAACAGTGAGGGGAAAACACCACAGAGCATGTAAAAGGGTAGGGCTTAAATAGATACTGATGAGTAGGGGAATGTGCCTTAACAGAATCGGAGCCAACTCCCTTCTCTCATTTCTGGAGAGCAATCCTATGGACTCTGGGCGAGCATCCAAGGAACCATAGGATGGTTTGTAAAATCCCTTCCGAAGTCAGAGACAGTGCTCCAATCTCAGAAGGGGGAGTTGGAAATCTGACCGACACCCCCTCCCCTGCCGCCTCACAGCCAGCACAGAAAATCACACTAGCTTCCCTCCAAGGTCCGAAAATTGACCTCAGAGAGGAGGAAAAGAGAGCACATCAATGGGTGGGGAAGGGAAGAAAATGGAGAGGCCATGATACGATTTATCTTGAGCCTCCTTCCCTTCTTCTCTGAAGTGCCCTTGCTAGATGGTCTGAAAAGCCCACCTAGCGAAAATAAAGGAGATCGGAGGACAGGGAGGCAAGGATTGCCTTCGCTGCTCCTCCCATCCTGACGGCTTCAGCCTGGCGGGGCATAAGAATCTCAGAAGCTCTGAATTCAGGAGCTTCCAAGTGGAGAGGGCGCAATCGATAGGACTGTGCCCTAAGTGACTCATTTGACCAGAATTTAAGAACAGGTTTAAACTCAAGAAGCTTATTGTTGGTCTGGCCTTCCCGCAGCTCTTGCCACTGGACCTTCAGCTCAGACTTAAAAGACAGAGGTCAAACTCACTGAATGGTGTTTTTGCATGTTCAAAGGCAAGGTGGGTTGCCATCTTGGCATGAAATTTCTTGGGAACCAACAAGCAGGTATCAGCCTAGTTTCACTAGTTTTCAGATGGCTGAACTTCCTGTATAGATATAGTAGCTCTAAAATGTATCCTGAGTGAAGGCCGCTCTTCAGTCACAATGCATTCTGCACTCTTCTTCCTTCTCACACACCACCTGGATACTGCTCCCTTCAGACTCAGAAACATTCCTACTAGAAGGGTGGCAAGGTGCACTCTCCCCCCCCCAGCGTTTCTCAAACTCTTGCTAGATGGAGCAATTAAAAAATAAATAAATTGGAGGCATACATACATTTTAGCCTTATGTAGGTATCTGACTGCACGAGTAGAGCTAAAGTGGGAGGGTGTGTGTGGGTATGGACCCCAACATCCCTGCACTCCCAAATGCCTTCTAGATCTTTGCATGTTCAACCTGTAGATCTCCAAAGGGTTCTGTAACCTTGTAAAGCTGAATGTGCTTACAGAGGCCTCGCGAATTAGAGCTCTATCTTACAGAACCCTTTGCAGATCTTTGTGCTTATCGTGTTAGGTTCTACAAGGCAGCCAGGCACATGGAACACTGAGGGATTACATGTGCTCCCACATCCCCTCCCCACTTTATCTCTATTCACGTGCAGGCGGATATGCCTCCATAGGGCCACTCAGTAAGTTTCCAGAAAAATGGCCAGGCATCCTCCTTTCAGTTAATATTGCCTCCCAGCATCCCATCTGCCCAGTGGTACTATGCTTTCTGGGCAACACCTCCAAGTTGTAGCAGGGGCAAGATGAGAATCCTGGAGTGTCATTATTAAACACTCCCCCCTTGGTATGATGTAGCTGCCAATATATTGTGAGAAATGGGGGAAATCAGGGCTGCACACAGCCGTCCCCCCCCAGCATGGATACAACATGGTGGTAATCCCATACTGGTTTACTCAGAAGTAAGTCCCACTGAGTTCAACCGGGCTTACTCCTAGATGAGTGTGTATAGGATTGCCACCTTAGTTTTGCTAAGAAACTTCAGCCCATCTTGCAGCACATAGTCTGGAAATTACTGGCTTAGTTGTAGACCTTTACTTGAGAATCATACTGATATTGTGTGTATGAATATTTTGGGTTTTAGTATACAACAAACTTATTAGACTGGAGAGAAATTTTGTTCCTTAAGGTATCCTTAAACATGTGGAGGGAAATTTTTTGAAGAAATTCTACACAAACAGATTGGGCTGCAACCATATGACACTTACCTGAAAGTAAGTATCATCACATAACACAGTAGCCAGTAGGACATTTTTCTGGAACATGTTCAGGATGTTCCTGCAAAGGGCAGACACATGCAACCCAATCCTATGCATGTTTACTCTTAAATCCTACAGAACTCAGTCAGTGAGCTTGCATAACTAACGCTTTATATGAGCAAGATCAGCAAGGGCGCTTAATGGTTGACCTGTACATCTTTTGTTTGCATTTTAATACAGAATATTTGTTCTAATAAACTTAACCAAAGTTTGGTGAAGAAAAAGCTCCCAACATCGACAATTTATCCTTTCTGGATACACAAGATGCACTAGCCTGCAATCCCATGCCCAATGCACACATACCCTGGAAGCAAACACACATCACAGTACGACTTCCGAATTAACATGCACAGGATTAGGCTACAAAAGAAACGACATCTCCCTTCCAGAAGAAAGCGGCGGGGGTGGGTGGAAAAGAATCTACAAAGGCTCGGAAAAGGTCTTCTTCCTCTCCCAACTCCCGGACCTTGCCGGCTTGGTCGCCATGATTTGCTCGCCGCCTCAGCCCAGGTGGCTTTGATGAGGGGGCTCTCCTGCAGCTCGTGGCGCAGCAGGAGCTCAGGCGCTACAAGTAGCGGGCTTCCGAGCAGCCTCTGCGCACGAGGCTGTTCCCAAACTCGCCTCGCTGTACCGAACGGAGAAGAGGATGGAACGTAGCACGAGGCAGGAGCAGGTGGCCCCCCACGAGGACGCCGGTAAAACGGGGAGCAAGAGGAGTCCATCTCGTGCCGGGCGGGAAAAGGCGGGCGAGCGAGCGAGCCCATTGACGCGGGGCGGCGGGGAACAAGCAGCCAAATTCTGTGGTCTTCCAGGACCATAGAACGAATGGCCTGAACTGTAGAAGTCGCCTGGGACAATGATTCCGGCCTTCATTCGTTAAGAGACTTTTATTTGCCCTCTTTAATTTCCAATATAATCCCATGGCCCAATTATGCCATTAATTGAAGCTGGAGGAGACGCTTTATGACCCTCCCAGTTTTTCCCATGTTGCCCAATGATCGCACTCCGCACTTCACTGTTCTTACTAGAGACTTCTTACTAGAGACATTTTCTGCCCCAGAAGGAGAAACAAACCGAGGAGGGACCAGTTCATAAAATGATCAGTGGGATCCACAAACTATTTGTGCCGTTTCATTGAACACACTCAAGGTTAAGTGACTGCTGGTGAATCGTCATAGGTGGGGGGGGGGGAGCGGAAGAACCAGCATTTGGCCCCCCACGGTTTGTAAACTGCCCAGAGAGCTTTGGCAATTGGACGGTATAGAAATGTAAAAAATGAAATGGTACTGTTTCCACTACTGGAGTAAGAGCAACTGTTTTCTTCTTCAAATGCAGCGTATGAGAGAGAGAGCCTGTTTATGTAATATTGCTATTAACTACAGTGGCTGTACTTTGCACATTGCATCCCATGTAATTTAAGAGTCTTGCTTGCAACATAATCTTGGCCGTGTTTACTTGGAAGTAAGACCAATTTCAATTTATTTTGAAGTTGGTACAAGGTTTCATTTTTCCTGTAGGCATATGTAGGGTTCTGTGCCAAATCCTGCAAAGGTGTGAGGCAGTGCCTCTGGCTAGTTCCAGAGGGGCAGTTCACTGTGTGCAGTCCATGGGCAGAAATTTTTGCAATGCTCAGTTTTGTTTTAATAAGGTTGCACTCCTATGCACACTTTCATGTAAGTCTCATTGAACACAGTGGTACTTGCTTATGAGTAAACACATATAGGATTTGATATGTGTAACTCCCATATGGCCTGTAGGGCTACCAACTCTGGTACTGATGGAAATTGTAATATTGCCTGCTTAAATCATGAGGTAATGCAACCACTAGTTACAGTGGGAGGAAAGGGTTTATTGAACAATCCCCAGGGTGCATGTTTTGTAACCCCTCCTCCCTACTTCCAGCCTCTCTGTGGCCAGCTCTCTCTCCCTCTCCAACCTGAGGGATGCATGGTCTGAGCTGGCATCCAGCCAGTGATCTCCAATGAAGCGGACACCAAAGACTCTAATCTGCCTATATGCATCCTGCATTGATGAATAAATGGATTGTAAGTAAAACTAATAAATGTCTTTATTAGTTTTAATCCTTGTATGGACAATCCGTTTCCTTTAATGAGCCTTTTACCAGGGTTTATCAACCCATGTGGTGATAACCAGTTTCAATAACCGGGCTGCGCATAACCAGTATAGGACCGACTCCTTTCCATATCCTCCAACAGGTTATGGGCCCAGAACTCAGACCCAGAGCAATTAATAGTTTAACTGTCCATTATTAATGTGCATGAGTGTTTTTAGGCAGTAAGTTGAACTGATATTTTTCGGGCTTTACTGTTTTTGCTTTTGGATACGTTTTTTTTTTTTTTTTTGCCTCACCACATTATAAGGCTATCCAGATTGTTAAGAGTAATTTTTGGGGCCGCAAAACTGCTTTTTTGTTGGGAATGGAGCCAAGACAAGCCCCTGGCTACTGAAAGGAGAGAGCCATTTGCAAAACAAAAGAGCTGCTTTTCCTGGGCTTTGGATTTAATCCGCTGCCAATCAATCTTCCTCCTCCCTGCAAGCAAAAAGAAGCGTAACCCTTTCAGTGTTAAACATGGCTGCAGCAGATAGATTTTTCCTGCCAAAGCTCAAAGACCAATTACAGAGCATGGGAATATTCTTTGAAAGCTGCTTTGCGAGGAATGAATGCAGAATTTGTCCTGACTACAGACAAGCCCATAGATAATGATGGTAATACTACAATGAGTGAAAAATGGAATATGGCTGATGGCAAGGCAATAAGCCTGATGTTCACTGGACTAGACACATTAGATCATGACCAGTTCATTGATTGTGAAAGTGCAAAGGAATTGTTGCAAACAATTAAGTCTGTATTCGCATTTGAGAGTCCAAAATCACAGAATCTAACACTGAAAGAATCATAGAAAAGTAGAGTTGGAAGGGGCCTATATAAGGCCATCGAGTCAAACCCCCTGCTCAATGCAGGAATCCAAGTCAAAGCATCCCTGACAGATGGCTGTCCAGCTGCACCTTGAATGCCTCCAGAGTGGGAGACCTCACCACCTCCCTAGGTAAAATCAGCTGTTCTGTGGGAATCAACCCACTTTTAGCTAGCTTGCTAATCAGGATATCATGAGGCACTTTGTCGAAAGGAAACAAAAAAAAAATTTGGTTCCATTGTCTTATTGCTCTAACAGTCAATAATTTTTCCTGATGTTTAGGTGGAATCTGGGTTCCTATAACTTGAGCCCATTATTCCGTGTCCTGCAAACTGGGATGATCGAGAAGAGATCCCGGCCCCCCTCTGTGTGACAACCCTTCAAGTACTGGAAGAGTGCTATCATATCTCCCCTCAGTCTCCTCTTCTGAAGGCTAAACATGCCCAGTTCTTTCAGTCTCTCCTCATAGGGCCTTGTTTCCAGTCCCTTTATCATCCTTGTTGCCCTCCTCTGAACCCTCTCCAGTTTGTCTACATCCATCTTAAAGTGTGGTGCCCAGAACTGGACGCAGTACTCAAGATGAGGCCTAACCAGTGCTGAGTTAACGGGAATTATCACTTCACGTGATTTGGAAGCTATACTTCTATTAATGCAGCCCAAAATAGCATTTGCCTTCTTTGCAGCCACATCGCATTGCTGGCTCATATTCAGTTTGTGATCTACAACAATTCCAAGATCCTTCTCACTTGTAGTATTGTTGAGCCAAGTGTCCCCCATTCTGTAACTGTGCATTTGGTTTCCTTTCCCTAGGTGCAGCACTTGGCATTTATCCCTATTAAATTTCATTCTGTTGTTTTTGGCCCAGCACTCCAGCCTATCGAGATTGCTTTGAATTTTGTTTCTGTCTTCCAGAGTATTAGCTGTTCCACCCAACTTTGTGTCATCTGCAAATTTGATCAGCATTCCCTGCACCTCCTCATCCAAGTCATTAATAAAAATGTTGAAGAGCACTGGGCCCAGGACCGAGCCCTGTGGTTCCCCGCTAGTTACCTCTCCCCAGTTTGAGAAGGAACCATTGATAAGCACTCTTTGAGTCCGATTCTGTAGCCAATTGTGGATCCACCTGATAGTTGTTCCATCTAGCCCACTTTTAGCTAGCTTGCTAATCAGGATATCATGAGGCACTTTGTCGAAAGCTTTGCTGAAGTCCAGATATATTATGTCCATAGCATTCCCACAGTCCACAAGGGAGGTTACCCGATCAAAAAATGAGATCAGATTAGTCTGGCAGGATTTGTTCTTGACAAATCCATGCTGGCTTCTAGTAATCACTGCATTGTTTTCAAGGTGCTTGCAGACTGACTTCTTTATAATCTGCTCCAAAAATTTCCCAGGGTTTGATGTCAGACTGACTGGTCTATAGTTCCCAGGTTCCTCCTCCTTGCCCTTTTTGAAGATAGGAACAACATTTGCCCTCCTCCAGTCATCTGGCACTTCACCTGTCCTCCATGATTTCTCAAAGATAATAGACAGTGGTTCTGAGAGTTCTTCTGCCAGTTCCTTTATTACTCTAGGATGCAGTTCATCAGGCCCTGGAGATTTAAATTCGTTCAAAGTAATCAGGTGTTCCTTGACCATTTGCCTATCAATCTCAAGCTGCAATCCTGCCCCTTCAGATTTGCCAGGGGGACATAAACTCTCTTTTTGGAGAAGACCGAGCCGAAGTAAGAATTGAACACTTCTGCCTTTTCTTTGTCTTCTGTTATCAATTTGCCATCCTCATTGCATACCGTAGTTGAACCACCATTTCTTTCCTCTATCTTTTACTATGCATGTATCTGAAGAAAGCTTTCTTGTTGTATTTAGCATCCCTGGCTAGCCTCAGCTCATTCTCAGCTTTAGCCTTCCTGACACTATTCCTGCAGTTCTGTGCTACCTGCCTGTACTCTTCCCTTGTAGCCTGGCCTTCCTTCCACATCCTATATGTGTCCTTTTTTCTTTTCAAGTCATCTCTTGAGTTTTTTGTGAAGCCACATTGTCTTCTTCTGTTGCCCTCTGCCTTTTTTCCTTGTGGGAATTGTTTGCCATTGTGCCTTTAGAATTTCCTTTTTTAAAAACTCCCACCCCTCCTGGGCTCCTTTTCTCATTAGAGTTGCTTGCCATGGGACCTTACTTATCATTGTTCGGAGTTTGTTAAAATTGGCTTTCCTAAAATCCAGGGTACGCGTTTGGCTACACTCAGCTTTTGCTTCCTTTAGAATCAAGAACTCAAGTATAACATGGTCACTTCCCCCAAACTGCTACTTTATCCACTTTAAATACTTAAATTGCAACTTCCGTATTTTTCGCTCTATAAGACGCACCCCCCCCCAAAAAAAACCTAGGTGGAAATGTCTGTGCGTCCTATGGAGCGAATACAGTAATATATATATATATATATATATATTTACTTTCCTCTGCTGGTCGGGAACAGCGGAGGACTCCTGGGCAGGGCGGGGGAAGCCCCCGCCTCTCAGCTGATTCCCACAGAACAGCTGATTTAAAAAAAAATTATTATTATTATTTTTTAACTTTCCTCTGCTGGTCGGGAAGAGCAGAGGACTCCTGGGCTGGGTAGGGGAAGCCCCCGCCTCTCAGCTGATTCCCCGTGGAACAGCTGATTATTTTTTTAAAAAAATTATTATTATTATTATTATTTTATTTTATTTTATTTTATTTTATTTTATTTTATTTTATTTTTTTACTTTCCTCTGCTGGTCGGGAAGAGTGGAGGACTCCTGGGCAGGGTGGGGGAAGCCCCCGCCTCTCAGCTGATTCCCCGTGGAACAGCTGATTTTTTTAAAAAAATATATATTATTTTATTTTATTTTATTTTTACTTTCCTCTGCTGGTCGGGAAGAGCGGAGGAATCCTGGGCAGGGCGGGGGAAGCCCCCGCCTCTCAGCTGATTCCCCATGGAACAGCTGATTTTTTTAAAAAATATTATTATTATTTTACTTTACTTTATTTTATTTTATTTTTACTTTCCTCTGCTGGTCGGGAGGAGCGGAGGACTCCTGGGCAGGGCGGGGGAAGCCCCCACCTCTCAGCTGATTCCCCGCGGAACAGCTGATTAAAAAAAATTTTTTTGGTACCATACGGTAAGTGCGTCTTATGGTCCAGTGCGTCTTATGGCGCGAAAAATATGGTAAATAGAAAGCAGGACTGTCATGGGTATATCAGAAGTTTCTTGCATATAGTGGCAGACTTAAGACCCACAGTCAGATTTTGAACTAACAGAAAAACAGAAATGCAATCTTTTCCTTGCATGTCTTGGAGATTCTTTTGCCCTGTTTGTAACAATAAATACCAACGGAAATGAATCCCATAACTTGGATGAATTGGCAAATGCCTTGAGAGCAGAATGCATCACGTCTTATTCTGCAAAACCCCAGACCCCTGAGCGATCTAATTACAAGATACAGAGATGCATGAAACCCCAAACTCCACCCCCAGAGAAGGACAGGAGTCAACCAAAGAGGTGTTTCAATTGCAATAAAAACGGTCACTTTGCCAAAGACTGCAGAGCTACCAAGGACTCACCTGACCAGACACAAGGGAATTCCTTTCATCCCCATAATTCCAAAGCTAAAAACCTTTCCTTAAACAACCACCATGCCTTAAGAGTTGGGTCAGAACTAAGATTAAAGTGGCTAATAGACTCGGGAGCGAGTGGGCATACAACCTTTGATAAAGGGTTCTACCAAAGCTTTGATCCAAATGAATCAGGAGGATCCATGTGTGTGGCAGATGGGCGCGCACTAAGCATTGAAGGAATAGGCACTGGAACCCTGCCACTTAGTATTCATGGGGAGAAAGTGACAAGAGCAGTCATGGAATTTCTCTGTGTGCCTCAGACTAAGTGCAATCTCCTAAGTGTCCCTGCCCTAGACGACAAAGGTTTCACAGTAACTTTTGGAAATGGCAAATACATTGTTGAACATGAAAATGTTGTGTATGCTGTTGCTAACAAAACTGGATCAATGCTACGTTTTATCTAGGCATACAAGTTGAAAGGGAGAAAGATGGATCATATCTCCTAAGCCCGGAAAACAAAATTGTGGACTTGCTAGAGACTCTTGGACTGAGTGAAGCCCACACTGTAACCCCTCCTCCCTATTTCTGGCCTCTCTGTAGCCAGCTTGCTCTCCCTCTCTCTCCCTCTCCAACCTGATGGATGCATGGTCTGAGCTGGCTTCCAGCCAGTGATCTCCAATGAAGCGGACTCTTAACACCAAAGACTCTAATCTGCCTATATGCATCCTGCATAGATGAATAAACGGACTGTAAGTAAAACTAATAAATGTCTTTATTTAGCAATAAATAAAGAGCCTTTTAGCAAGGGTTTAGCAACCCATGTGGTGATAACCAGTTTTGGTAACCAGGCTACGCATAAGGGGGGAAACTCTGCTTCTTCTTAACCAGCATAGGACCGACTCCTTTCCGTATCCTTCAACAGGTACCTGGATGGGCCTTGGGGTGATGGTAAGAGGCAGAGCCCAGAGGACTATAGGTTGGAGCCTAGTGGTTTTTGGTGAGTCTGGGGGCAGGTTCCAATGCAAAAACTGTTTATTCGCCTAAGCCTTCCAAAACAGCCTTTTATAGTGCCTCTAGCAATATAAAAGAACTGTGGAATTTAACCTGGATGGGTTGTGCGTCCTGGGAGGAGCCAGGAAGTAGTTAAGGGCAGAACCACTGCTTCTGGCCTGAGGGGAGAGAGGCCACAGCCTGAGAAAGCTCTGTAGAGGGCCCTTTGTTTAAAATAAAGCTTGGAGGTTTATTTATAAAGCAGAATCTGTTTGGTTCTATGGGGTGCAATCCATCAGCTTTGAAACATGGTGGTGGCAGAGACCTAGACAGAAGAAGAATAACAAACTGTGAGGAGAGAGAGAGAGAGAGAGAGAGAGAGAAAATGGAGGACCTGAAGCCACCCAGCACATTAAACTTGCAAGCTCAGAACTTAGCCCAGGCATGGAAAACCTGGAAAGAGGAATTTAAACACTCTGGACGTTGCAGTGGAAGATAAAGAGGAGTCTGTGAAAATTCAACTGCTTCTATATTTGATTGGAGAAATAGGGAGAGAAATAAGTTAGACACTGTGTACAAACATTACCTAAGCACAGTGTACTTTGGCTATAATAATAGGTTGCTTTGATGCCCAGTGCAACCCCAGGAAAATGAAGCAGTGGAGAGATACAGCTTTTTCATGCGGAACCAAGCAATAGGGAAAAGGTATTGAGGAATATTGCACCATTTTAAAGATGCTAGCGGCCAGTTGCATTTTTGGTGATTCAAAGACTCCTTAATAAGGGATCGGATAGCGTGTGGAATACAGGACACACAAGTACAAGATAGATTGCTGAGGGAAACAGACTTCACTTTAGAGAAAAGTCTGGAGATCTGCAGGACAGCTGAGTTGTCCAAAGACAGGATTAGAGCCCTGGAAGGACAGACAGTGGAACCTGTCCATATAGTACAGAAGAAAGAAAGAGAGAAACTCTGTATGCAAGGACAACCGTGAACACCATAGAGCAGTGCATGTACTGTGCGGGGGCAGGGAACATGCAAGATTAAAAGAGAGTTGCCCAGCTTATGGGAAGAAATGCCACAACTGTGAAAAACTTAACCACTGTGCATCCAAGTTCTATCAAAACAGGAAAACCAGTGTAAATATGGAGAGTGACAGTGAATGTAAAGACATTCTGTGGGTAACAGATCAAGTAGTAAACATGCTGCAGGAAAAGCCAACAGGACAACGTAAACAATTATATGCAACCATGTGCCTGGGGGATAAAGCATTACCATTTCAATTACACTATGGTGCCAGTTGCAACATTATCCCCATCCACCTAGTGAACCCCAATATTCCACTGGAAGAGACTGATCATCTTTTAAGAATGTATAATCACACTACATGGAAACCACTGGGAAAATGCAAACTCAAAATTTCTAACCCAAAGACAGACAAGAAATACATGCTAGAGATTGTGCTTGTAGATGACCAGAGAGCAGTACCGCTATTAGGCCTTAAAGCGGTCCAGGCTGTGACACTGATAAAAGTACAGTTTCAGAACATATTGACAGTGGATAGTGGACTGATGAAAAATTCAGATGAAGCTGGAATCAAAGGATTCAAAGGACATTCAGGGATGTGTTTGAGCGAGATGGACAGCTAGATGGAGTTTATAAACTAGAGACTGATACAAGTGTAAAGTGAAGTCAGTTAAGTTACCCAAGAGGAAAGTACTGGTAACTTTCGTACAGCCTCTTCGCAGTTCTGAAGTCTGCAACAGTTATTCAACCAGTCAAGAAAAGTACAGACTGGATAAGAAGTCTGCTGGTGATCCGAAAAAAACCATCAGGGAAACTCAGAATATGCATAGATCCAAAGCCCTTAAATAAAGTGCTGAGGAGAAATAATTTTCTATTGCCCACTATTGAAGCTATATTGTCAGATCTGTCAAAAGCAAGACTATTCTCTAACTGTGATGTCAAAGACAGATTCTGGCATATTGAGCTGGATGAAGAATCCAGTTATTTGACAACATTCACCATACCCTTTAGGAGATATCACTGGCTAAGAATGCCAATTAGCATCAGTCCTGCCCCCAAGGTATTTCAAAATAGGTTGACACAAGCCTTGGAGGGTCTGGAAGGAATTTGGGCAATAGCTGATGATGTGCTGATAGTGGGAGACTCTCGTAGGGATGTGCGCGGAACTCGATGGGGTGTGTGGAAGCGGGGCAAACTCGCCCCCCAAGCTCCGCGTGACTTACCTTGCCCCGGCTCGGCACAACTCCCCAGAGAGGAGCTGGGGAAAGGTACTTCCTGGTCCCGGCACTTCTCGTCCGGGTCCCCATCGCTGCGTTTTTTCCCGTAAAAACCGAGGTAAACTACCTTAAAATAGCCTATTCGCGGCCATTTTAAGGTAGTTTACCTTGGTTTTTACGGAAAAAATGCAGCACCGGGGACCTGGAAGTGACGCGACGGGGACCCCGAAGTCCGCCGAGCGCTGCGGACCGGATCGCGTGACAGGGTGCTTAGCGAGCACCCAGAGAGTTGGGTCCCGGTAAGTTCGCACACTCCTATATGAGGTTGATGACCTACAGAAAGCACAGCAGGACCATGATCATAAACTAACAGCATTTCTGAAAAGATGCAAGGAAAGGAATATCAAATTGAATAGGGACAAACTCAGACAGGGTCACAGAAGTACCATATATTGGCCATTTACTGACCTCAAAGGACCTGAAGGTAGATCCAAAAAAGTAAGAGACATGCAGTGACCCCAAGATGTCAAGGCAGGCCAGAGATTTATGGGAACGACCAGCTAGTTAGCTATGTTTTGTAAACACCTCTCGGAGAACTCTGAGATCCTGAGGCACTTGACACATCAAGAAAAACTGTGGGAGTGGACAGAGTAACATGAAGATGCTTTCCAAAAGGTAAAGGAGAGGATAGCAACAGCCCCCATCTTGAAGTATTACAATGCAGAAGAGCCATTATTGCTTCAGTGATGCATCAGAAGCAGTTCTAGGGAATACCATGCTGCAAGGAGTGGCATTCAGTGGCATTCGCCATCAGAGCCTTCTCAGAAACAGAAAAGGGCTAGGCCCAAATTGAAAAAGAACTACTTGCAATACTTTTTGGAGTGGAGAAATTTCACCAGTACACATAAGACTGGGATAGTGCAAAATCTTTAGTTAAAGATTGCGAGACATTGATCTCCAAGAACTTCACTGTGTAGTACAGGACCCATGTTCTCCTAGTTTCTTGGGTCTGTTAGGCCCCTTCTCTGATGACGGAATGGCTTACTTAAACTGCTTATCAATCCCCAAATATAGGAAAGCGTTCTCCCTGGCTAGGTTCAATGTCCTGCTGTCTAAACTTTTAGACGGAAGATACTCTAGAACACCAGTAGATGGGAGATGCTGTCCCTGTAACAGTGTTGAAGTGGAATCTGTACTACACGTTTTGTTCAATTGCTGTTATTATCGGGGTTAGAGATGCATTATTAGCCCAATTACCCAATCCCTTCTAGGTCGGTCCTTAGAATCTCTTATGTGTATTTTACTTGAAGGATCTAACAGATTAATCACTGAGCAGGTTGCTAAATTCCTGAATGTTGCCATTTTGGCCAGATCTTCTCTGGCATTGTGATTCAATATTTTATGTAGAATAATACATTTTAATGTTATGTACTTTTTGTATCTTGTTGGTGGTCAGTTGACTGTAAATAAAGTTCAGTTCAATTCAGTACACAGGGCTCTCCAACCTTGGGTCCCCAGAAGTTGCTGGACTACAGCTCCCAGAATCCCTTGCCATTAGCCATGCTGGCTGCCTATGCTGGGAGCTGTAGGCCAGCAACATCTGGGGACCCAAGGTTGGAGAGCCCTGCTGTAATATAATAAGCTTTAGACTCTGGAGGATGTTGTCTTCCTCCGTTTATCACTTAAACTCTCTAAATCTTTCCTCAGATATGGATAAGTTCTGTACCATATTGATGGTTTCTACTTCAGCTTCTACTGACTCCTCCATGGCAGCTTCTGGTAGGTATGCCCGGCTCAGGTCTCTGCCAGGGCAGTAATTAATTTGTATATCATATTTCTGCAGACACATAATCATACATTGTAGATGCTTTGGTGCACTGAGTAAGGTTTTTTTCCATATATTTTCCAGAGGTTTATGGTCAGTCTAGACATCTGCTGTACATCCCTATGTAACAGGGTTGACCAGAAACAAAATATCATGTACTAATAGCCACTGATAGACAATCCTCCATGAATTTGTCAATTTTCTTTAAGCCATCTAAATTTAGTGTCTCAACAAATGTTGTGGTAGTGAAGTAATCTCATTAAGAGGTTGTAGAAAAGGTAGCCATTATGGGGTGGGGTGGGGGAGGAAACAAAACTGTAACTCTTATAAAGATGTTGGGGGGTGGATGGGGCAGTGGTTGGACTGGAATAAGATGTGTTTGAATGACTGTTGACTAAAAGCATTTTAATGAAGATTGTATTAGTTTTGGACGGGGATTATTAATTTCATCACTAAAAACTTAAAAAATAAGAGCCCAGGTCTTTATAGGACATAGTATTAGATGTAAAAGTTAAGTATTAACTGTACAAGCTACTTGTAATGTATGTTAGAATCACACCAAAACAGGACATAGTCTTTATGTCATGTGAGATTATTTTGACCTTTGAACAACGGAGATGCATTTGTTCACCTTTTCTTTGAAGCCTTTGGCTTAATCAAAAAGCCTTCATCCCCAAGTGAGACAACCAATCCTGAGGCCCAAAGTAAATATTCTCATAATCAAGCATAGTGGAGCTATGAGTGATTGTATTCCCTACTCTCCTGCAAGTGCATGCAGCCCTGATTTGGATCAGGACCATGGCACACTGGGAGAGGGGAGCCTAAGCTCCCCCACTGCTTTTGTCCCGAAATTCCACCTCTGTCCCACATGGGGAGAAGGAAAAAAGCCCCCATTGATTCCAAGTTGTTTTTTAGTTTTTTCATGCCCCCGAAAGTGGGGGGGGATTTCAGGACAGAAAAGGGCAGGGGAAGCTTAAACTCTCCTCTCCCAAAACACTATGGTCCTGTTCCGAATTAGGGCTGCATGTACTTACAGGAGAGTAGGTCCACTATACATGATTAGGAGAACATTTAGTTAAGCGCTCAGTACATGCCACTGCATTTGCTCACATTCATCCTGTGTTATTTTTGCCCTTCCTTTCATCCTCTGCCTGTCTCCTCACTGTTGAAACTTGGGGTTAAACAACACCCTGTGTAGTGTGGTGCCAGTGGAAGGTTTCTGCCCTCTTCTTGGCCCCTGTATGGAGGGGTGAATTTTGGGGCAGGGGGAAGCAGCTGGGTGGGAAGATTAATCATCACCTTCCTGCACATACTGCTCCTGATCCAGATTGGGCCCACACGCTCCTACTCAAAGATAAAAGGAAGAAAGTTAGGCTCATCTGCATGCTACATATTTAATGTAGGGTGTAGTTTAGCCCTCAGATTGTAAACTCCTTGTGCAAGGACCTGTCTTCTTCTTTGGCTTTTTGCTTTCTTAGAATAATTTGAGCTCTTTTGTTTTGCAGTGTGCGAGGGAGAATCTGAGGAGCAAGAAGGTAAGGGACTGAGAGGCCCACTGTTATGCACAGAGCACTTCGTTCATAATGGGAACCTTGTGGGTGAGATTGGAGCCGAAAATAATATGTCCATGCTCCACACTGTGATCATAGAAGATGAGTCTGGGAATATCCTGGAGAAAGAAAGGGACTCTGATGTTGCAAAGGGAGAAGAGAGGGATGGAAACTATTATACAGGCCAGAAGCCTGGATCACTTGCTTCACAGCCATCAGCTTCAAATCTTCATCAGCTCAGTTTCACCACCATATGCAGGCACTTGCCAATCTGCTTTGATATGGACACTGATCCCCCTATTCCAGAAACTGAGCTGAACCAAGAACTTACTAATCATGCAAAGTCACAAGGCCAAGCAGAATTATACTGCCTTAACATTACAGAAAAGGAGACCTTGAAAAAACGAAGCCATCACGTTCCTGCATCAGGTTCCCCAAAAACATCTTCTACTGCTCTTGGGGACATACATATAGCAGAGCAGATCCAGGATTTGAACCCAAACCTAAGCCTGGGCTATGGTACTCGCAGATTGGCCAGATGTGCTACAGTTAACTGCACAGGTCAGCAGTCCTACAAGCTTTCTTCATTTGAGGTATCCAAAGGCAACCCAGATGGAACCAAGGAAAAGGAATGTCCACCAGCAACTCCTGAAGAACCTGCTCCACCTGCCCAGAAGAAGACACGTACAGTCTACGGTGCTGGTAGGTTATTAGGAATGGATTCATATTGTTTCATGTAATTGGGTCTCCCATGCCCTGAGTGGTAGGAGGTTCTTCATGGTAACTGCTGTAGGATCTGTTTCCTTGTGAATAGAAGGAGACACAGTGTTTTTGTGGTTTCTGTTTATTTACAAATATACACTCTGAGCTTGGGGAGCAGGTGAACACTGACCGATAACAGTAGTATCAGTTGCCCCTAAACCATCAGCATCCGCTTAAAGCTCCTCAAGGCTCAGTTGCAAAATCCAGATTCCTTTCCTGGTTTCATTCCAGTGCAGAGCCTTGGCTTGAGCGAGTGGGGTATCTTACAGCTAGGAGGCACCAACAATCAATGCTCATGGGCTGGGGGGGGGGGAGAAATCTTCTAGCCATTAAAAAACATTGAGTAAGCTTCTTCAGTTAATTCTAGAACAGGGCTGGGCAACCTGCAGCCTTTGGTCTAATTTCAGGTGCCCTCTGAAAGTGATCAGTTCAGACCTCAGGCAAGAGCGATCTGTCCTCACCACAGCAGCCTGCTGGGTGGGGGAAGGAAAGAGAGAGAGGAAAGAGAGAGGGAAAAAGGGTGTCCCTGCCCACTGTTGGATCTGGCCCCCACTCACTGCAGGCTTTCAGTGGCAGGACTGTGGCTGCAGTTTACAGCTCCTAGGTTTGCCTGGGCTCAGCTGTCTGCTTCAATGTTGGGGTATGTGCTTTCATGCTAGCACATGGATGGCCGCCTGTAGCACAAGCGACTCAAGCAACTGGGGCTCGTGGCACTCCTCTGTATGTGCCTGGTTCTGCCCTATGGGCCACTTTGCACGTCATGATAAGCCACGCTGAAAACAAGCCATGGTGGGTTGGTTAACGGCTCACTAAGCCATGCTGCACAGACAATCAGGCGCTTGCCAGCTTGCCATGGTTTGTCCCCCCCCCCCCCCGCTGTCCTCCCGCCCACTCCCTGCACGTATCCCAGGGGCCTTTGCAGCACAACTCCTTTATATTCCTGCTGTGATGAGATCCCCACCCCGCCGCCCACACCCCCTTTCTTGCTTTGGGAAGCACCTACATCGACCTATGTATCTGCTGTATCTTCAGAGTGGGGGAGTGTTACCTCACTTTTTAGGACAAGGTAGCTGAGGGTTTCATTTATTTTCTTTCGTTAACACTTTTTTTTAAAAGCCTCCTTGGCTGCTCCTCACAGCTTGTTCCTCTCCCTACCACAGCTATGCCTGTGTGCGTGATGGACTTACCTCTGCATAAGTGTGTGCTCCCCCAATTCAGGACCATGGCGATTCAGAAGGGGGGTTTGGTTTAAGCTTCCCTCCTCCTGTTTTCATGCTGAAATGAGACTTCTTTTCTTTTTTTAGCACCACCCTGGGGGGGGGATTTTGGCATGAAAAAAGGAGGGGAGAACGCTTGAATCCCCCCTCTTGAATTGTCATGGGTCCCAATTGACGGGGAGTCTGTGCTTACCCAGAGGTAAGTCAATCACACATACACACATAGCTTTACTAACTCTGCTCAAAAGGGGATAAAGCTGGTCTCTGTCAAATGGAGTGTGGACCTGGAGGAGGAGGGTGCTAGGAGGGGAGCGGGGAGGGCACTGCGAGGAGCAGCCGTGCTTCCTGTTCCTTGGCACAGTAGACTGGAGGCAAAACCACTCTAAGCGGCTGCCTATATATACAGCACTGCACATTAGAGTGGTACTATAAATCTTATTTAAGAATCCCATGCTATGGAGGGACTTAGAATCATAGAAAAGTAGAGTTGGAAGGGGCCTACAAGGCCATCGAGTCCAACCCCCTGCGCAAAGCAGGAATCCAAGTCAAAGCATCCCTGACAGATGGTTGTACAGCTGCACCTTCTTAGATTCATAGGAGCCTACAAGGCTATCGAGTCCAACCCCCTGCTCAATGCAGGAAACTAGAGGAGGGGTCTCCCATGTCCCATCCAAGTAACAACCAGGCTTGACCCTGCTTAGCTTTCCACGCTCAGACAAGCTGAGCCAGCATAAGCCACAGGCCTCCAGAGTGGGAGAGCCCACCACCTCCCTAGTTGGTTCCATTGTCTTATTGCTCTAACAGTCAGGAAATTTTTCCTGATGTTTAGGTGGAATCTGGGTTCCTGTAACTTGAGCCCATTATTCCTTGTGACACACTTGCTAAAAAGGTGTGCCAAGTTGTTGGATAGAGGAGGAGGAGTGGGGACAACAACGACTGGATCATCTGGTGCCTACACTACAGTCTTTTCTGAAGCAGGCAAAAAGTTCTTATTCACCCAGTAATTTTAACTTGCTGTAATTGTAGTGGTTTTAAGGATTTTTACCTGTTGTTTTTACTGTGATACAATTGATTATGCCACTGCCCTGAAATCTTAAATAGAACAAAGAGCAATATATAAATACTTTAATCTACCAACCCCAGCTTCCAGGAACTTTGGGATTTTGAGGGCCTAGAGATCAGAAAATTGTAGAGTAACTTGTCTCATTGTCTGGATGTTCTGGGTTCAGATTGATAGTCAAAGGCTACTGTCATGGCTAGTATCCTTTGGTGGGGGACAAACTGCTACCCAGTCATAGCTACTCTAAAATCCTGGATTTTTCCATTCTTTCCTGTGGGCAATTCTCACTTCCACCCCAGGTAGGGGAGGAACGGGTTGAAAGCAGGGGTGCACAGTCCATGGTCCACATGTGGTCCCCCAAGTCCCTTGAACGGCCCTCATGACCCAGTTCCTGTTGCTGAATCGGCCCCTACTGCCAATCGGAGATGCTGCTTCTGCACCACTAATGGCACCTGGGAAGCAGTGCTGTCGATTGAAGTTGCTGGGGCGGGGAGGAGGCTTTAGCCTCCCCCTCCCTCAATTACTCAGAAACAGTGTGCCCCCCCTCCAGTGATCTTGCACAGTGTGTGTGGGGGTGCGTGTCTGTGCACATGTGCATCTCCTACCACCCAGCTGACACTGGATGCATCCCTCAGCCAAAGTGGAAGGGGTCTAAAGGAGGGGGAAGACAGGCAGGCTGTCGAGTGGGTCTAGCAATTAGGCCTTTGGTTCAGTGCCGTGGAATGCCAAAGGGGAATACATGTCGTCGTGAGGTTTTAAAAATTTTCCATGCTGTATCCCACCCCCTCCCCTCCACAGCAATAAGGTAATCAGTTTTGGGGCCAGCAACTGGCCTCAATCCTGAGCCTTCTAGCACTATGTAGCACAAGAGGGAAGGGGAAAGCGGTGTTCCTTGCAAGCCCCAAACAGCACTCCAGGGCTCCTGTTCTTCCCACCTTGCTCCTTCTGTTTCTCTTTTCTTTTCCTGTTCTCTCTTTTACATCCTCTTATTTAATGGTGCCCTCCTCTCTAGAGCAGCTAGATGAGCTGGAGAGAATGTTCCAGGAAGACCATTATCCTGACAGTGAGAAGCGCTGGGAAATTGCTGCTGCTATTGGTGTGACACCACAGCAGGTTATGGTAAGTCTTTCCTGCTGAGGCCTGGTTATGATGGAACATTCCTGGCTTGCTTAACCACAGGTTAACTAGCTGGGAGTGAGCTAGCTGGGCTGACCAAGATCTTGACATTATACTGCAGTTCCACATTTTGGATGTAATGGAGAACTGTAGTTTAACCTAACTGGGATCTGTGTGCTGAAGTAGGAAGGCAGGAAGCAAGGGGAGGGTGATGGAGGAGTGCATCTGAAAGAGGCTACGGTCAAGTCTGTCAATGTGCTGGCATCTGACTTGCGCAGAAAAGAAATTGCTCATGCATGCAGTCTACTTACCTGAGCACTGTACTGTTGCCACTGCCGACACATGTCAGATTGCTGCTCTGTAAAGAGACAAATCACAATTTTTGTTTTCACAGAAGGAAAACAACTATCTTATGTGAATTTTGTGGCATCAGTGTTGATTAGACTGCTTATGTGAGCTGGTTTGGGGTGGGTTTTGTTTTTTGCACAAATCAGTGTATGTTTGGAATGAACTAGGAAAGTTATGAGTTAGAGTGATCTGTTAGTCTATCAGTTGAAAGCTTTTTAGTTTAATACAGACTAGTGGCAGAGGATATTTGTGTACCTTGAAAAGATATGTGATTTTATGCTGATGTTGATCCAATAAAATATACTGTTTTTGATTCATTTATTTGTGTGTTATACATAAATAATACATATATAAAGTTATATGTACAGTATACATAAAAATGTGTATACATAAAATTCAGATGGTTTGCTAAAAATGAGGTGGTGGTCTTTAAGCTATTGTTTTCAGATGATACCTGCAATTTTTGGGAGAAAGTGACATTGTGTTGCTTATTTGACTCTTACTGTAATTTTTAAGTGCTTGTTAAGTGTTTGGGGGGTTCCATTCCTTCTTGTGGTCTGGCTTCATCTCTCTTTTTCTTTTCCTTTTCCTTTTTTAATAATATTATCAAAAATAAAATAACAAGATCCTCAAGGTAATCAATATCAACAACCTATAAATATATACTATAGATATAAAGTGTTTACAATAAACATAAACACTTTATATCTAGAGGACGTTTATAGGGAATCAGGGATTTCTTTTATTTCTGCATTTGGATGGGGTGGAGCAGGGATATAAGCCACCTGGTGCTCTCCAGATGTTTTGGGCTACAGTTCCCAGAACCCCAAGCCAACATGGCCAATGGCCAGGAATTATGGTAGTTGTAGTCCAAAACACCTGGTAGTCCAAAACACCTGGAGGGCACCAGGTTGCCTACCCCAGTATAGAGAGTGTTCACATTTGTATCTGATCCCAGTGTACATGGAGATGATTCTATTTTTTCCTCACAATGGCATCTGAGTTAAGTTAGGGTGAGAAAGAGGGTGGCCTACTCAAGAAGACTAGACAGTGAGCTTCATGGCTTAGCAAAGACTTGAATCTGAGTCTCTCCAATCCATATCTCAACGTTCTCCTGGAAGATTTTTCCCCCAGTGAAATGCTGACTTGGGGTGGGGTGGGGGCAGGCTACAACTTTAATCACAGCACTGGGGGAAGGGGTGATGGGGAGAGGCCTTAATGGGAGGGGGCCATAGCTCAGTGGTAGAGCACCTGCTTTGCTTGCAGAAGGTCCCAGGTTCAGTCCCTGACATCTCCAGGTAGGGCTAGGAAATACTCCTGCCTGAAACCCTGGAGAGCCGCTGCCAGTCAGTGTTGACAATACTGGGCTAGATGGACCCCGGGTCTGACTCAGTGTAAGGCAGCTTCTTGTGTTCATAACCTTTCCCCTGTTGTTTGCTTTTGCTGCCAAAATCCCCACTCCCACAAATGCCTTCTATCTAACCCACAAGCAGAAAAAATAGAATGGCCTGTGGAAGTCCCTGTATTTTTCCCTTGTGGGTGGGAAAGCAGGTTGGAGAGAAGGGGAGCTGGATCACAAAACTAGCCCCCAGGGAAAGGTGGAACCCCCCTCTTCCCCCAGCACTGCCTCTGTGATGAAATCTACAGCTTCCCACCCGCTTCAGGCTGCATTTCACAGCTGAGGTGCGGGTGGAGGAGAACTCCGGCAGGCGGGTCACACATCTCTCAGTGTCTGGTGGGGGAAAGGGCTGCTTAACCCTTTCACCCGGTGTACTCTTCTCCTGCGTTTTGCCCTGTGGGGGAAAGATAGGGGTATGTAGCTCAGGGATGGGGCAATTGAAGGGGCCAAGCAACACCCTGCTGGTTCTCTGCTCACGACTGCAGCATCAAAATCATTGCTTTTGTTTTTAAAATAAGGGTTTTTGGGGAAATGCCATTAATTTGGGGGCTGTTGATATTTCTCTCTATATATTGAATGGGTCCTGTGATCTGGTGGATTGTATAGGCAGTAAAATGAATAAAATAGGTGTGTGTATATTCGTTTCACTAAGGTTCCGCCCCCACTTTATTAGGTCTGGTTCCAAAATCGCAGAGCAAAGTGGAGAAAAATAGAAAAATTGACAGTGAAGGGCAATCAGAAACATTCAGCTACAGCATCAGCTTTGTCGATAGGCCCTCAACAAAGTTCTCAAGGGTGAGAAGCCTCTGCATCTTAGTAGCGATGGATAATAGTTCTGAAGAGACGTGAAAGTAATATAATAGAGGCATTGCTTCCCTCTGGTTCTTTCATCCCAGTGTGTCCAGTCGTCCAGGTTCTGCAAAGTTTTGTCATGCTACAGAAACCTGCCCTCTTTGGTTTTTTATAGAAGTGATAGTGAGCTGGGTAGACACGCCATAGTCAGTGATGGCTCTTCCAGATCAATTTTAACAGTCTGAGGGAAAAAATCTCTCTCCAGCCAAAGAGTCAAGCTTATATGAATGAAGCACTCCTGTTTTCTCCCTAGGCTTCCCCCTGTTTTATTTATTAAATAATGTAAAAAATAGCATACTACTTTCCGTAAATTGCAGAGATACCAACTAAAATGTATAGGTGTTCACATAACAGAAGGAGTGGAGGATGGGAAGGAAAACTGGAAGATGATAGAAATATATTTCCCCCCTCAGTTCCCCCTCCCTGAATTTGGGGTGCAAAATGGTAATATAAGTTCTGCTAGGTGGTCTTCTCTCTAGAATCCATATGTGAAATTAAAACAAACCATATGTGAAATTAAAAAGTAAGTATTACAGAATGCAATAATTACTGCTTTTAGACTCCCCCACAAATTAATAACCCTGAGCACACCCTTGCAGAGGGATTGTTGGGCAAGGCCCACCAATATTATGGGAATGGGAACATAAGAACATAAGAGCCATGCTGGATCAGACCAAGGGTCCATCTAGTCCAACATTTTGTTCACACAGTGGCCAACTAGCAGCCTGCAGGAAACCCAAGTAGCATATGATTACAATAGCACCCTCCTGCCCATGTTCCCCAGCAACTGGTGTACATAGGCATACTGCCACTGATAGTGGAGGTAGCATATAGCCATCATGACTAGTAGCTATTGATAGCTTTATCCTCCATGAATTTGTCCAATCCCCTTTTAAAGCCATCCAAATTGGTGGCCATTACATCCTGTGGAAGTGAATTATATAATTTAACTACGCACTGAGTGAAGAAGTACTTCCTTTTGTCTGTCCTGAATCTCCCACCAATCAGCTTCATGGGATGATCCCATTGGGTTCTCGTATCATGAGAAAGGGAGAAAATTGTCTCCCTATCCACGTTCTCCACACCATCCAAAATTTTGTACACCTCTATCATGTCTCCCCTTACTCACCTTTGTTCCAAGCTTAACAGTCCCAGATGTTGTATCCTTTCCTGTTAGCGGAGTTGCTCCAGCCCGTAATCATTTTAGTTGCTTTTTTTCTGCACTTTTCCCAGCTCTACAATGTCCTTTTTAGGTGCAGTGACCTGAACTGTACACAGAATTCCAAGTGTGGTTGCACCACAGATTTGTATAAGGGCAGTATGATGTTGGGAGTTGTCCCTGCTGCCCTTTTACCCATTCGCTATATGGCAGCCCTGAAATGTTGGACTCCCAAAACAATTTGGAGAGGGAAAGGGTGCACCTTCCTTCCCCCCACCCCTTTAAAAAACCAGTTTAAAAGCTGCTGGCTCTACTAGTGGCAACGGGAGGAGCACAGCTCTGGCTGCCTCAGGAATGACACAAATATTCAGAAGCATGGCAGCGGCTCTGTTCCCGCAGCAACCTCCACGAAAGTCAAACTCAGAGCATCCTTCATTTTGGAGGGGCTCAAATACTGCCCCCCCCCCACACACACAATTCAGGAGAACCAGCTGTTTTGGGGGGTGTTGGTTCAGCCCTGGTTTAAACCCAAATGTAACAACTGGCAGAACAGAATTCAGGTGCACCCTTTCCCTCTCCAAATTGTTTTGGGAGTCCAACATTACATTCCTCCAAAATCACCAAAACAGCTTTGGCACTTCTGAATGGAAGTTCCAGACTGGGGTGTAACAGCCCTAGTTTAAACTATACACATTTAATTACAGGACATGTGATAGATCAGCTCGTCTACCTAAAGAGAAAAGGGGGGAATCTTGTTGTGTTAGAATAATTCAGATGTTCCCTTTGTAAGGAGGGTGACGGGCATTGTTTCCCTCAGTAGGCAAAGGAAATGTAAGAGGGAAGATTTTAATGGTACCCGCGGTTCATTCTGTATACTCAACATGATATTTAACTTTACTTTCAGTGCCACTCTGCTACCAGTGCCCCAGCTGTCTGATACCGTGCACGATCGGCCTGCTGCACTCATGATGGGTACTGCAACTATCAGCTATTCTAGCGTGTTCAGTGGACAGGCTGCTCCACTGGCTTCCACTTCAGGTGAGACCTATTAGGGCCTGTCTCTCTGTTGGTTTTGGTATGGTTGGGCCATTAGGTCTAGACCCTCTCCTGAAGAGGTATGCAGAGCAGTAAGTAGATCTTCCCTTCATACTCTCACTGTGCGCTACAAGTTTGATGCTTTTGTTTCTACTGAGGCAGTCTTTGGCTGCAAAGCCTTCAGTGTGTAATTCAGCTATGAGTCCAGACCATACTTCCTTTCCTTATATGCATAGGACACTGCTTTGTCTGGAGCAGAGAAAACAGAGAATTTTCTTTACTTGTGTATGTTCCTCTAAACTTGTTCACCAGACAGTGGTGTAGATCCTAGCAATAAAGCAAGACCAGGGAGATTGGTCTGGATTTACTGCTAGGGTCTGTGTTAGGCTGTACTAAATAAGGATGATTACTTAGGCCATAGTGTCTGGTCTTAAGGAGGAAGTAAGAGGTGTCTTCTAACCCTGTCCCTTGGGCGAGTCTCTCAATTAAAAAAAGATCTTGCCTTCTACTGGGTGGAGCGGAGAGCATCCAGTGTCTGGACTAATCTCTGGCAAAGCAGTAGAAAGAGAATTCACAGGTAAGGAGAGTTCTCTTGTTTTCCAACAAGTAATCCCTCTCTAACAACCCATTTGCAGCAAAATGACCTACTAAGGATGGTCCATATTGCTGTTCTTCTACACTTCTGGATAACCACTAAAGGAGAAAGGAATATTGGACTCACTGTGAACATTGATTATCTTCAACAGATAGGGATTGTCCAGCCACACCTGAGTCTCCATTAGCTGTGTGTTATTTGCCTCTCAGTTTTTGGGATAGGATAGGAAGTGATTAGACCTTGGTTCCAGATTTTCAGTTCAGAATAATTTGAATACTTCAGAAGTTTTTTGTACTGGGGGAGACACCTCTGTCTGTGTTCTCATTTAGATTTTAAGGTTGTGGGTTTCTCTAATATTTCTACTTCGCACAGAGCATAGTTATGTTTTTGTGCTTAATTTATATAATATTATATTTTATTTTAAAACAATATTATTCACATTATGTGTGGGGAGTTAGATGTCACTTGGGATATCACAAGCGATACTCAGTATTCTGCCACCCAGTCCCTCCACTCTCAAGCTCCATCAACAGCCAGCCCTGTGGAGTGTACACTCAGTGGCAAACCTAGGCTTCCTTTTGCATAATGTGTGAAGTGGTCCTCAGATTTTTTTCCATATTAAGGACAACCATTCTGGGTTGCTTCTTCTTAAAGTGAATCACAGTTCAAGAACCACCTTTCCTTCTGTGGGAAATAGAAGGGGTGTGTGGAGAGAATGTACAAGTCCTCTTCCATTGGCCTGTTTTAACCATGGGTCTTTTAAACTTTCAGTGTTGGCTGTTGTTCATTTTTTTAAAATTGGGATATAAATATAATACCGCTTATGAATATTGCACACACGGTCCTCATTGCCTTAACTGACATGCTAGCTGTATGTGTGTGTCTGTGGAGCGGGGGATGCACTACAAGGAGTTGAGACTGACTGATACACATGCTTGCCAACACCTCTTTGCTACATTCACACAGTAAGGTTCTAGGTGTACATTTGAAATATTGTGAGTGCACACTGGGAAAATGTTATGTGTACTTGAGAACCACTGTCCTAGAAAGCAGGCAACAGCATTTAGATGACTGCTGAGAGAACTTCCTTCTTTTTTACACCACCAGTTTTTCTTGCTGGATCTTTTCACCCCTGGATTTTCTGTTCTCTTTTGCCAGCTGCTGGAAGTCCTTGGCCCTGCTGTTTACCTTTCATATATGACACATCCTTTCTTTTTTCCTTACAGTTACTGGCAGGACAACCCCACATGAATCTTTCCAGACAAAAGCCATCTCCCAGGGCACATTTGGTTCCCTCAAGGAAGAACTCTTTCCTGCCTTTCCAAGTCCTCCACCCATTCATAGGGCCAGCCTCCCACTCAAGATGATGTTTAACTCAAGCAATCACATTGTTCCATTGACCCCCAGCAGTGAATACAACCCATCCAGCCAGGAAAGCAGCTCCAGTGAGGCCTTTACCTACAGCATCCAAAGCCAAAGGTAGGCGAGCAGCAAGCATGAGCAAGCCTAGTGGAAACAAAAGGTGAAGGCAATTGAGAATTTGTCCTCATTAAGGAAGATGTTGTTTGCCACCCAAGACAAAAAGGCTGTCAGCTTTCTCCCCATCCCCAGAAAATCTGCTATCTTCAATTGCACCCCAAATCTGTCATCTGTAGTGGCTGAATCAAATGTACTGATTCAAATGAACACAGAACTTTTCTGCCCTGCCAGGCGCATGTGTAATATATGCATAGGGCCTATGCGGTAGGCCCAAAGTATACAGTTGATATCCCCCATGAAATCTGTGGCCTAGGGATGTACCAAAACAGGGAAATCCAGCTCCTTTGAGCTTGCCAGATCTCCTGACCGCTTTTTGTAAGACGGACTGCAATTTGAGTATTTTTTTCAAACCACCAATGGAATTGTGCGCAGACTGGCACCTGGAAAGCATGTGGCTTTAATGCGACTTGCATGATTTGTGTAAATCAAAAATCACGTGTTTTTTGGGTGCCCTTTTAAGCAAAAACTTGTTTTCCCGCAAAACGGCACCCGAAGAACATGTGGTTTAGCAAGATTTGCACACATCTTGTGCTTTCCAGGTGTTGGTTTGCACACATTCCATTGGCAGTTTGAAAAAAATATGCAGAACGCGGGCCATTTAAAAGACAGAAGTTCGTGAGCTGGCTAGACTCGCACTGCAGCAAGTCAGCGCCAGCACGTGGGCAGTGAACCAGAATCCAGGGGGGGCAAACCAAGCAAATCCAACAGATCTCCACCCCGCAAATGGATTCCTCACACATCCCTAAATTCTGTGCAATTGGGGCCTATCCTCATAGGCTTTATGAAAAGATTCCATCCATGTGTGGCCATCTAGTGGACAGATACATGAGAGGTGCACTTGGTGGGTGGGTAGGGGGGAAGCAATCTTGTTCTGCAGTTGTGTGTGTGGTCTGTGTTTGCCATAGTATTTGTCTGAACTGGCCCCCTGTGGCATAGTAATGCTACCTGTTTTTTATATCCACAATTCAAACAATGGCATCAGTATGGGTGTTCTTGCTGGAGGCTTCTCATCTTTGGAACTTCATCCCCTTCAGCTTTAGAATAGCTTAAGCCTAAGCTTTTTATGGAGTCAATGTAAAACATTTTTATTTGGCCATGCGTTCACTGGCTGGGTATGGGAGGGCTTATTTTAAGTAATATTTTAAGAATTGATACTTTTTGTAGTGTGTGTATAGCATATTAGAAGTTACCTGTCCTCATCTATTGTAGAGGAAATTAGTTATAATTCTAAACAATAACCTGTGAACTGTCTCTTCCTTTACTGCAGTATCAGTTCACCTGTGCACTGCAGTTACCCTGAACAGCTGAAACCTACAGCCAACCTAGAGACCCCATATTATCACCCAAGTAGCCAGTCTGGAGCCTACCAGTTTAGCCAGTACCCGCAACACCAGGTGTCTCAGTTACACCACTTCCCAATCCATCTTCCTGGCAACGTGTTACCTGGTGTCTGCCTCACACCAGCTATGCCCAGTAAATCCAGCACAGCTTTTTTCTCCCTACCTGGCAATGGTGGTCTTGTGACATATGGAACAACAGAGGCCCCTCAGGGGTATCTACAGAATCCCATAAGAGGACAGCTTCTAATACAGCCGTCAGCTGGGAGCTCAGGTGAGTGTCCCCTAATTGAATTCTGTCCAATATTGGCAATTTCTTAGTAAGGGACAGATGCCATGAAGGGTCAGGAAAACAGAGAGGACAAAAGGCACAACGCATACTTTAACATAATCCTCCCGCAAAGAGATGCTTAAGCAGAAATGATTTCATGCCATCTTTTTCATCATCAAGAAGCAAAACTCTTTTATCTCATAATATATATGCTTTTGTAATGGCTTTGGGTACACAAAAATAAACTTTACTTACTTACATAATATTGTTGTGAACCGCCCAGGGAGCTTCGGCTGTTGGGCGGTATATAAATAATAATAATAATAATGATAATAATAATGATAATGATAATGATAATAATAAAATAATATAAACTCATGCCATTACTTCCCTCCTTCAGGGACGGGGTAATCTGTCCCAGATGATTAATTGAATCCAATGGATTTCTGAACACTCTTGGGGATTTTCCAGTGGAGAGAGTTGTTGATTCAGCTGAGATACTAGTCTGTGGTACGGTGAGATGCAGTGGGCCATGGACTCGATCGCAGCTATCAATCAACCACATGCCCTCTCGATCCTTGCCCTTCCTGGCTCATAAGAACTAGCTGCGGGGGTATGACTGGATGGGTCCAGGGAGTCGTAAATGTATCCACACGTGAAGGGGTGATTCCTACTTTTTTATTTATCATTATATTTATACCCCACTTTTTTACTCGCAAGGAACCCAAGGCGGCTTACATAATCCTCCTCCTCCTCTTTATTATATTCTCACAACAACCCTGTGAGGTAGGTTAGGCTGAGGGTCAGTGACTGGCCCAAAGTCACCCACTGCCGAATGGGGACTAGAACCCAGATCTCCTGAGTACCAGTCCAACACTGTCACCACTACACAGTAGTGCAGCCACTCATGAAGAAACCCACTCTGGACCCAGTGGTATTTGAAAACTACAACCCCATTGTGAATACCCCTTTCTTGGGGAGAGGGTCATGGCAGGACAACTGCAGGCACTCTTGGAGGATACTGATGATTTAGAACCATTTCATTCTGGATTTTGGCCTGGTTATGGTACTGAATCAGCCTTGGTCGCCCTGATGGATGATCTTTATCAAGAGAGGCACAGGCGGAGTGTGGCCCTGTTAATTCTCTAATTCTCAAATGAGGCATCCATCATGGGTTATCTCTTCCCATTGTCCAGGAACATGTGACCAGGCTTTTTGCCTTCATCTTGGCCTCTGTGGCTCCTCCCAGCCAGTTTGTGCCTTGCCTTTGCAGAGCTTGTGCTTCTCTCTCTTTCACAGCTCTCTCTGACGGCCTCATTATTCATTTATCTCTCTTTCTTGTCTTACCTTCTGGAATTCCTGAGTCTTTTCTCTCCTTTGAAGTTTTCTCTTCTCTTTGTTCTTCTTTTTATTTCTCCTGTCTCTTCTGTATTTTTGCCACAAGATGGCACCAACGAACAAGAAGAGGTCTAAATCTGGAAAGGAAAAAGATCAGTCGGTAACTCATATTAGACTCATCCAGAAGCAGTCTGCACTCGCCAGGCCCCAACCACCCTAGAGACAGATGGGTTGTTGGCTGCCCTTCCTCCAGAGCACGAGAAGTCTTCTGGAGAACCAGCTGCAGCCAAGCCTAGCCACTACCAGCACTCTGCCGCCATTTCAGCAACAGACCCTTGTGTGATGCACTAATCAGGCCAGTAGGAGTAGATCCTCACCAGAACTGGAAGACCTGGGATTGCACCTCCTCTCCACAGTTCCTCCATTATCCAACACCGATCTGGACATTAATCTTGAGGTCTTCGCTGGGGTGCATAAGCATTTCTGGGGGCCCTCACCCGCCCTTTTTCTGCCAAGTGCCACTTTCGGTTTCCCAAGTCTGCACCTCCTGCTCTTACTCATCAGCATAAGCAGCAGGCCTTGGCAGAGGAATTGGAATACCAGCAGACCTTTCCTGATGCTCATATGTTGTCATTAAGACACAGTCAGATAAGGGATCGGGGAAAGCATCCTTTTTCTTATGGTGCCTCCCCTTAGTAGAAAGATGTGGGTCTGATGAGTCCGAACCTGAATCTGCAGAGGAATGTACAGCTGCGAGGCATCTGGCTTTCTTAGAGGTGTTGGAATGCTTGGAAACTATTACCCCCCCTTTTTTTGCTTTTTCTTGGATTGGCGCAGGGGGGGAGTTAGCCTGCTCTATAGGGAAGGATCCTGATGCAGGGCAGGGTGCAATTGCCTATACCACAAAAGGCTATGGAAGAACTTAAGACCCCCTTCTTTGATGCGCCTGTAGCAGCCTCTTAAGGATAGTGACACTCCCGTTAAAGAGTTTGGTAAGACATTTATTGAGGCAGCACTAAAGAAGGCTCATAGGGTCACTGCCTTGGCTCTTAGAGCTTCCTCTATATCAGTGTTCTCCAACCTTGGGTCCCCAGATGTTTTTGGCCTACAACTCCCAGCATGCCCCGCTGGGAAACCGAAAGTGGGACCCAGGGTTGGAGAACACTGATCTACATCATCCTTTTTCTCTCAAGCTATTCTATGGGTAGAAGATATCATGAATACTATGGAACTGGATAGCTTCACCCTCTCTAGAGGTTTATCTACATTATACAAAACATAAACATTTATAGCTGATGCTACACAGGACTCCATGATTCATGTGGCACATTCCGTTGCAGCAAGCAGAGTGACAAGAAGATCACTGTAGTTAAAGTACTGGAATGTGGTTGCTTATTCCAATGGAAATTTGGCCAATATTCAATTTCCTTCCTGTTTGGGAAGGAAGCGCTCAAGGACATTTTGGTGGAAACAAAGAACAAAAAAGAAGACTGGAGGAAGCGGGGGCTGGCTGACCCGCCACACCCCCACCCTTTCCTACCCAAAGGACCCAAGACCCCCAGAGATCTCAAGGTACCAGATTGCCAGCCTCAGCTGTCTGCAATCCTACTTGAATCTCTGTTCAGGGACCTGCCCTTTGTCTGTAACCTGGATTTAGTTACTGAAGCCACAGAGCAATCCACAAACACCATGTGGGGTAAAAAAACCAAAAGGAGGTTTATTCTGGTAGCATTTTACAACAACCAATAGGGAAATGAGGGAAGGACACAAAATTAGAGAGAGACACTTTGGTACACAGAAATAGAGCTACAAAATAACAAAACCTGATTCCTTAATATCTCCCAGGCACACAACTCTGTTACCTGGGGGTCAGTTCTCTTCCAGGGTTGGATCCAGCACAGCCTTGCTGCCCAGGAGGACTACTTCACCTACCCGAAGGTCCGAGATGGGTAGCCCTCCACAAGGCCTGCCTTTACCAGAGCCCTCATTCAGCTAATTTCACCAGGAGCTACCTGGGGTTGGATCCTGAGGCCCCCCGAAGGCTTGGGCCTCTGCTTGGCTTGCGGCCATTGCTCCACAGCCAGCAACCACGTGACGAACCAAGACAAAGAACAAAACCCACACGTTGGGAAATATACCTTCCCCCCCTCCCCTCCTTTCTGTAGCTTTGCTGCTTCTTAGCCAATCAGGATGAACTTCACCTGGCCAGGCAGGGAAGGGAGACTCATGACTCATGACATTTGCATCTGAAAAGCCGTAGACAGGCGCCATGTCCTATCCGATACTTTATGCACATTTCGCCTCCTCCCAGCCCCCCAACTGGCCTTACTTGGTTTACACATGAGGAGGCGTGTGCGTGTGTGTGTGTGTGTGTGTGCGCGTGCAGGAACCCTCAAAGGCTCTTTTCTCCACAAAGACTATGCTTTTGTTTTCCAAGAAGGACGACAGGAAGCTTCTCAGTAAAGCTCCTCCTTCTGTTCATTCCTTCAGGTCACCGTTTAACTCTTTCTTTTGACCATGTAACTATGGGTTCTCAAAGCCCGCCTGGTCTTGAACTAGGTTCCAGCCCAGACCACAGCCCTCTTCCTCAAGTAGAATTGTTCTCCCAGTATTGCACGGCTCCCTGCCAACAGTTCAGACTCTCACATGTGGGAGCAGATGGCACTGGGCACCTGGACCCTCAATACTATTCGACAGGGATATTTTCTAGAGTTTCACTCCACTCCCAGAAACAGGTTTCTTCCTTCTGCTGCATCTAGGTAGCAAAGGATGGCAGCTGCTATTGCACATCTCCAAGAGATAGGGATCATAGAACATGATGATGATGATGATGATGATGATGATGATGATGATGATATCATTTCTATACCACCCAATAGCCAAAGCTCTCTGGGCAGTTCTCAACAATTCATAAAAAACACAAACCACAAATACAATAAAAACAGCATAAAATTCCAATATACAAAATTTAAAACAGAATTTAAAACAATTTGAGCAGCTAAAACAATTTCAATACCACTAGACTAACATAAATGCCCCCTATATGCCATTGAATGCCTCGGAGAAGAGGGCAGTCAACCTGGCACCGAAAAGATAATGGGGTTGGTGTCAGGTGGGCCTCAGTAGAGAAATGATTCCATAATCAAGGGGCCACCACTGAGAAGGCCCTCCCCCTTGTTGCCATCCTCTGAGCTCAAACTATCCCTGTCCAGATAGGGGCGTAAAGCTGGGCCACCAGCCAACGCTTGTAGAAGGCACTCTGTTCCACTGAGGCCACCTGAGCCTCAAGTGACAAAGATGGCTCCAGGCGGACCCCCAAGCTACTAACCTGCTCCTTCAAGGGGGAGTGCAACCCCATCCAGAACAGGTTGAGCACCCTCCATCCAGTCAGAAGAACCACCCAGTATCAGCATCTCAGTCTTGTCTGGATTGAGCTTCAGTTTATTAGTCCTTATCCAGTCCATTGTTGCAGCCAGGTACTGATTTAGCATATCCACAGCCTCACCTGATGGAGATAAAAAGGAGAAATAGAGCTGTGTGTCATCAGCATACCGATGGCAAGACGCACTCCAAAACTCCATTCCCATCAGGGAGCAGTTTTAAGGGGTGTACTCCATCCTCTTCCTCATCCTGAAGAAATCAGTGGACTGTCAGGTCATCCTGGATTTGAAGTATGTCAAGCTTGTGGGGTACCACAAATTCAGGATGGAGACCTTCCAAACCATCCACCAAGGGGATTTTCTGTCCTCAACGGACCTCACAGAAGTGTATCTTCACATCCCCATTGCCACATCTCACCAGAGATTATTTCATTTTTCCTATCTAGGGCATCATTATCAATACAGGGCAGCGCCATTCAGCCTGGTGTCAGCAGTGCTCAGCACCAAGAGTCTTTTCAAAACTCACGCTGGTGCTTGTGGCTCAAGGCCATTCATATTTATCCTTACCTGGACAACTTTCTCCCAAGGTGCTTATCACTAGTCAAGGCTTGTTCAGATCTACAGATCACACTGTATTGCCTCCCAAGACCATGGGTTCTTAATAAATCTCAAAAAGAGCCACCTCCATCCATCCCAATGATTCATTCACCTGGGAAACATTCTAGACACATCCTAGGGAATAATATCCTTAGCTCCAGAAGGATCTCAAAGCTCTGTCAGGTGATAAGGGCCTTTCTTTGATCACACACAGCAGACCTTATGTCTGTAGCACAAGCACTGGGACTTATGATTTCTTGTCTGGCCCAGGGCAGGATTCCTAGATTACATTCCAGGCCCCTTCAATGGCTGCTCTTGCCTTTTCAGACTGAGATCACATCAGAGTCACACTACATTCAGTCAGAATCTCCCTTCACAGGTGGAGAGCACCACAGAACATCTCAGGAGCCTCCTTGCATCATTGTGATGATGGACACCAGCCTAGGGGGATGTGGGACTCATTATCAGAGCCATCCCATCCAGGGTCTCTGGCCCCCAGAGGTCAAACACTACTGTATAAACTGGCTGGAGCTCTGAGCAGTTCATCTAGCAATAAAGCACTTTGGTCAACACATAGGCTGTGCCCACTTCTTAGTCAGCACCAATGGCACTACAGCCATGGTGCAAATAAAATTTAAATCATCAAGGAGGAACAAAATTGAGACCTCTTCACAAGAAGGCCTCCTTCCTCTTCCTCTGGGCAGAGCACAACATTCTGTCCATCATAGCACAACTTATTCAAAGGACCCTCAATACAGAGGCTGAGTTTCTGAGCCATCAGTGCCTCGACCCCAGCAAATACAGTCTGGATCTGGCAGTCTTTCAGGATCAATGCCAGAGCTTTGGCCCATTTCAGGTGGATCTTTATGCCTCCCTCTCAGCCACCAGCTACCATGCTTCTTTTCCAAACAGCCAACCATAACAGTGGAGGTCACTGTCTCTGGCCCAGGGGAAAACTCTATGCATTTCCCTCACTCTTGCTCCTGGCTAGGATACTCAGAAAAATCAAGAAGGAATGTGCAACTGTAGTCCTCATATCTCCCTTCTGGCCCAGGAGGGTGTGTCTCAAGTCTTCCAAGAGACCATCAACCAACTGGATATATGAGACAACTTGGAGGGCTTTTTTTTCATTGGTGCAGAAGGAAGCATCAAAACCACGAAACATCAGGAATTAAAGAACTGCTTTTCTTTCTCCAGACAGGTTTAGTCATGGGTTTAAAAGCTAACATGCTCCATAGACAAGATATGGCTCTTTCGTCAGTTCTTTCCAAACCAGGTCACAGGCCACTCAGTTCTCATCCTCATCTCCAGCGCTTCCTCAGAGGAGCAATAGTGATATGCCCTCCAGTTATACATAATTTCCCAATATGGAACTTGCATGTGGTATTCTCAGCACTTACAAATGGTATTCTCCATTCAAGTCTCTTAGGACTGTTTGGCTACATTTCCTCTCTCTTGAGGTATTGTTTCTGATCACTATAACATCAGCCAGGAGAGTTTCTCAACTGGCTTCACTCTCCATGCGAGACCAGCTCTGCTCATTCAGTAAGGTCTCTGTCATATTTCATCTGGATCCTTCCTAAATTTAACACACCTTTTCACAGATCACAGGAACTGATTCATCCCTCCTGCCCCAACCCCTCTCACCCCTCTGTGAGGGTATGGCGCACTCAGGGGGGTGAGAGGGGTTGGGGCAGAAGGAGATGTTAGAAAGACAATCAAAATATACCTTAAGAGAACTTAGAAGTTCTGATTGTTTGTTTGTCTTTTCACCCTACTGCACTAGGGAAGGGGGCCTCATGCACTATCTTTGCTAGGTGGCTCAAGACATGCATCATCACAGCATATGAGGTTAAAAAAAAAATCCCTAAGCCTGCACATGAAACAGCACATTCCACCAGGGCTGCAGCTACCTCAATGGCTTTTTCCACTAATGCCCTGTTGGCTGAAATCTGCAGGAGAGCAACTTGGTCCTCACATCCCTCATTCGTTAGGCAGTGCAAACTAGACAAATATGCTTCTGCTGAAGCTGCCTTTGGACTTAGAGTTTTAGAACAGGTTCTTCCTCACACTTAGGTTCAGCATGCCCATGGGACTGTTAGCTTTTGCACCATGATGGATGGTTTTTTTGTCACACTGGATAGGGAATGGAAAGTTGGGTACTTACCATGAAGTTCCATTCCAATGGTGCACAGGAGAGATCCATACTGCTCCCTACCGGGCTGGGCATTATAGCCACTGACACCAGATATATCCCGCAGTGGTGTACTGGCCCTTTAGGAACAAGCTATATTATCCTTCTAGTTTCCCCCCACTATATCTTGGTTTGACACTATTGGTTCCTCAAATCGCTACACTATTAAAAGCTCAGCTAGAAAGGAACTGGCTGCCAGGACCAAGGGGAAAAGCCTTGTTATATGGTTCCTTGTCTGTCCTGGATGGTGGGAGTTGATAATCCATGATGGATTATCCTGATCCTGATTTTAAATATTTTAATTCTGTATTTTGATTTTTTTTTTCTTTTATTGTTCACCATTTGGGAATCTTGTTAGATAAAGAGTGGTATATAGATTCTGTAAATAAATAAAATAATACAACATAATCATGGCTTAGGATCAGGATATAGTCTGTCTGCATATATACCCATCAATACATTAAGAACTTCAGTGGAGAGCTTCCTGCAGGTATCCCCACCATCTGAGATGAGGCAGGTGGCTACCAGAGAGAGGGCCTTCTCAGTGGCGGAATCCCAGTTGTGGAACTGTCCCCAGTTATTGTAAAAGGTATTTGCCTGGCACTGACTTTATTTTGCTTTTTGTGCCAGGAAGTCCTTTTTAATTTCCCCAAGCTTTTTATGCACAATTTTAATCCTGATGACTATTTTATGCTGCTTTATGATTTTGTGACTTTTAGCTTTTTTTTTTCTTCTATATTTACATTTTGATTATTTTATTCTTTTTTTTTGTTATCTACCTGGGAAATATAATTGAAGGAAGATATAAAAATATGTGTAATAAATAAAATTAAATAAAATAAATAATATGATTACTGTGCCTTTTCCAGATTATAATAGTGTGAGATCCTTTTTGGCCTATGCTACATCTTATTCAAAGATTTACCATGAAACATAATCAGCTGTTCCTGGTGAAACACTTAGTTTCCATCACTCTGATTTTTATGTAAAGTAATGATGTGTTGTTTTCTCTTCCTTCTCGTCTCCTTTCTTTGCTTCTGGTTTATCACTTAGGCTACATCCCTGCATTTCAGGCTGTGCCCTGGAATGAATTTAATGTACAAGGAGCTCCATTTGCCAATCAGCTTTGCTCAGAGATGCCATTTTCCGGCTCAGGAGGAGGAAGAGGGTGTTACTGGGCTGAGCAGGCACAATATGCTCGGAACCAGAGTGTGCCGCCTAGTTCTTGTCCGCTCCAGGTGCCCACCGCAGCAGTGCCAGGGTCGTCTGCTGTGTTATTCGCTGCCAAGCCAATGGCACCGTCGGATCCAAATTCAAACCCTGACCTCCAGTGTCAAGCAGAACACATGGTGCCATTTGAGGAGAACTCTGATACTGACAACATGCTGGACGATGAAGAAAATGTTGCTGGTGAGTGACTAGTCTTATGGTCGTCGTGGTGTGATCTGGAATAAAGGAAAAATTAAAATATATGCCCCAGACCAGATGTGAGAGCAGGAGATCTGTGATCAGAGCTCCCAAAGGTTTTGTGTTCTTTTTTAAAGGGCAGGTGCAGCCAATAGTGGTGGGGTGGGGCCTCCTAGGGGGCAACTCGGATGCTCCTGCTTTTGGTACAGCTTTTTCCATCGAGGCTGTCAGATTCTGTGCAGAAAGCCGTGTCCCAAGGCTAGTTGGGTGGAACTCCCGTCCTTCTGGAATTCCTTAGGTGGGGTTCCTGAAATCCACACTGACAGGGTTTGCTGAATATGGGCACTTGACACCTGTGCTCCACATAGGAGACTATGCTCACACACACACACACACTGCCGCCCAAATCTGTGTGAATTGCTGCTAGTCCAAGTGGACTAATGCAGTAATTGTCGGTAGCATAGAAATGGTGCCACAAAGTAAGCAGCAGTAGCTCCAAACGCCTCCTGCAGTAGTCGGTATTTCCTGTGTGAGGCATTCCTCTCCTCCACCACCACCACCCTCCAGTTTGATGCTACTGTTGTTGGGGAAACAGAATTTTCAAGGGTGCAGCGCTTACCCCCGGTTCAGTTTCCTTTGAAATGAGATCTCTGGAGGCTTGCTGGCATTTTGTAATGCTTATGAATATGTGCAAATATACAGTTTGAGCATGGATTCAGCATTAAACACCCCAGTGAACCCTCAAGGTCCCATATCAGACCTTCAGGGAGCCAGCCAACACCATGAGCTTCTTGCAAAGAGCAGTTCAGCTCCCTGTGTCTTTTTCAGTCTCTCCATCTGAACTCAAAGGCATTCTCCTTTCTAGCATAATCTCTGTCTAATTCCTAGTCATTGCCCTGGTTTACATGCAAAGGCCAGCTACTGCGTGTGAATTTCTCCATGGGGCTTGCCATTTTACATTTTAAAAATTCAAGCCATAGCGGGGGTGCACCACAGCTTGTTGTTACATGCAAACCTGGCCAGGGTGGGTTGTTGGGGTGGTTAACAAGCCACCCAGAGCCCATGGCCTGATTAGGGTTGTAGATCGTTTGTTAACCACCCCAGCAACCCAGCCTGGCCAGATTCACATGTAACAACATGGCGGTGGGATGAGCGAGCGGCCAGGTAAGGCCCTTGAGTTTCCGGGGGGGGGGCAGCGGGGCCGATTTTGGCCTCATTTCAGCCCCCCGAGACTCATGGTTACATGCCTAAGATTCCTGGATGAGGGTGCGGACCTGGCATGTATTACGGAAACATGACTGGACGAGGCCGCTGCTCCAACTCTGGCAGCCTTGTGTCCGGCTGGATTTTCATATGCCCAGCAACCAAGGGTTGGGGTTGGGGGACGGGGAGGGGGAGTGGCTGTTATCTACCGGGAGTCCTTGGTCCTTACCAGACTCCCCCTCTGTGAGACCAAGTTTATTGAGTGCATGTACTGGAGATTGGGTCCAAAGGGCAGTCTGGGGATTCTGCTCGTTTAATGTCCACCCCCCTGCACGACAGACTCCCTGGCCGAGGTGCTAGAGGTGGTCTCTGATGTGCATGTGCAGTCCCCCAGGCTAGTGGGGCTGGGGGACTTCAACGTGCATTTGGGGGCTGCCCTCATAGGGGCAACTTGGGACTTCAAGGAGACCATGGCTTCCTGGGAGCTGCACCCTATATTAACTGGACCTACCCATGTAACCAGTCAGGCACTAGACTTGGTTTTCATTTCCGGAGAGGGGGGAACTGATCTGGAAATCGGGGGTATATCCATCCCCCCCTTGTCATGGTCAGATCACTATCTGGTGGGGTTGGATTTCTCGGTGCCACAACCCCTCTGCAGGGGTGAAGGACCTATTAGGATGGTCCGCCCCAGGTGTCTTACGGATCCGGATGGATTCTTGAACGCGCTTGGGGAACTGGAGCACGCAAATGGTAGCTCAGTCAAGACCCTGGTGGATGACTGGAATGCTGCAATCACCAGGGCATTAGACCGAGTGGCCCCGAAGCGCCCTCTTCACCTGAACAGAGCTCGCACGGAACCTTGGTTTGCTCCATCTCTGCGAGCTCTGAAGCGAGAGGCGAGAAAGCTAGAGCACCGATGGCGTAAATCCCGCTCCGAAGACGATCGAACACAGGTTAGAGCTGCATCTTCAGCCTACCAGGTGGCGGTGAAGGCAGCAAAAAAGAATTTCTATGCTGCCTCCATCTGCAGAGTGCTGCCCCAGGAGGCTGTTCCAAGTGGCCCAGAGCCTGGTCGGTCCAGTTGCTCTTGAGGTTTCGGACCCTCGGCTGTTCACTTGTGGGGTGCCGCAGGGTTCCATCCTCTCCCCGATGCTATTTAACATCTACCTAAAGCCGCTGGGGGCTATCATCAGGAGGTTTGGGGTGCAGTGTCATCAATATGCGGATGACATGCAGCTCTACCTCTCTTTCAAGTCCTCACCAAGGTTGGCCGTTGAGACCCTGTCCAAGTGCCTGGAGGCAGTGGGTGGCTTGCTGGGAAGGAACATGCTGAAACTGAACCCCGACAAGACCGAGGTACTTCTGGTGGGAGACAAGGGGAGGTTAGGGGATGTTGACCTGGTGCTGAATGGGGTACATCATCTACCTCTGAAGGACCAGGTCCGCAGCTTGGGGGTCATTCTAGACTCCCAGCTGTCCATGGAGGCTCAGGTGTCAGCAGTGAGCCGGGCAGCGCTGTATCAACTCCATCCGATATGGCAGCTGCGCCCCTACCTTCCTAATCATCTGCTCCCATCAGTGGTTCATGCCTTGGTCTCCTCTCAGCTAGACTACTGTAATGTGCTCTACGTGGGGTTACCCTGGAAGATGGTTCGGAAGCTTCAGCTGGTACAGAACGCAGCAGCTCGCCTGGTTAAAGGAAGCCGCCAGCGTGATCACATCACTCCAGTGCTTAAGGAGTTGCACTGGCTACCAGTTGCTTGCCGGGCCGAATTCAAGGTGTTGGTTTTGACCTTTAAAACCCTACACGGCTCCGGACCAGTTTATCTCAAGGAGCACCTTCAGCAACATCAAGTAGGCCGCTCAACAAGATCTGCCACGGACGGCCTCCTCCTTGTCCCATCAGCCAGAGCAGCCAGGCTGCTGGGGACTGGGAAGAGGGCCTTCTCTGTGGCGGCCTCCAAGTTATGGAACTCCCTCCCTAGTGACCTTCGCCATCCCCCTCCGTGATGAGCTTCCGCCGCCCATTAAAAAAAATGTGGTATTGCAGGCGGGAATATGGGGTGGGTTAGGATTTTTTTTAAAAAGTGTATGCTGTTTTAATTGTGTAAATCTGTTTTATTGTTGGAATGTACATCGCCCAGGGTGGCCGGGTGGCCGGCCAGATGGGCGATTAAAAAATGTAATCAATAAATAAAAATTAAGGTAATCTCCAGCAGTCCTACTGGTTTCACCAGTTTAGCAAATCTCACCAGGTTGGATGGAACCCCAAGAGGTTCAGCCCAACTCCCAATCCATAACAATATGTTGCTCCATGTAGATACTTGTGATGAGTCCCGTGCCACTGAATGCAGGGCATGTTACGAGATGAATGGTGAAGAATACCAGTCCTTGGGAATCGCGTAGAGCAGGAGGCATTTGCTTTGGCTTAGGACCATGCACTGCTCTCTTGTCCCTGCATCCCTCTCAGCCTCTTGCATTGGTTTTTCTTCATCTGCTCTGGAAAATGTCAGGAGGGTCTGATGAAAGTAAGTGTAGCAGTCACAGCCAGCTGGGAGTGCCAATATAAGGGTTAGTGACGATAGAAAAGTTCTGGGTAAGTTAAAAGTTTTGAAAGTTTAAAAAAAGGCCTTGACACCCTTTTTCTTTGTAGTTTAGGTGAGGCTTGGCCCCATTTTCTCTCTTGTGGGAGTTAATTCCCACACAGCCATCTAGCGATGCTGATCACGCTATGGTACGCTGCTGGTACTCCCACCAACACGCTTCCCGTGCCCCCCTTGGTGGGCCCCACTGGGGCTTGGAATCACAGTTCTGGGTGGCCAATTCCCACTCATGATGGCTCCCTTACTGTACTGGCCTGTGTGGGTAATAGTTAAGGAGAACAATGGGTGGGGGGAGGGGTTCTGTACTGATCCATCTTTGTATATGCCTCAGAGAGAGCAACTGGCCTCAGTTTGGAAAAACAGACACAGCTCCATTATGGCCCCAAGAGCTTTATGGTGTGGGTTTTGTCCCCCACCCGAGACAATGCCTTCACTAGATTATCCTGGCTTTCTTATCTTTATCCTTTTAGAGTTTTCTGAAGAGAGGAAGAACTGACTCAGCTTCCTCAGAGAAAAAGAGGAGGGGAGGGAAAAGAAGATGACATTGTTGTTCCTAATCGTCTCTTGGAGATAAACAGAAAAGGGATGTATGCGTTGAAATTGAGCATCCTGAAAGTATGAAGAAGAGGAAAAATAACATTAAGTATCACAGGACTATCTCTGTCGTTGTTGTTGTTGTTGTTGTTGTTGTTGTTGTTGTTGTTGTTATTATTATTATTATTATTATTATTGACATTATTATTATTATTAATGTTATTTTTATTTCCTGCTAAGGAAAGAAGCAGCGGAACATCAGTCAATAAACCAAATCTAGTCCTTTGTTTTGCATATGCTTGATTATTCCTAATACATCCAAATTTCTCTTAGACTGTGATAGGTAATTTGGATTCTCACAGTTGATGTGACTCCATGTATGGTCTGAAAACACAACTAAAAATATCCCTTCTCATGTCAGCACTGCATGCTGTATTTCTACTTTTGTAGTTTTGAGTACAGACATTTAATCACCTAGCATGCTCTCATTCAGATCTGCATAGACATGGTGTCCAGACAGTTTTCAGGGTCATGGCAGCAATACCCATCTATGGAAAGGATGATGGGGCTCACACATTTCACTCTGTACTTCTCTTCTCATGCATGCAAAGATGTACTCTCTCCCCATAGTCTATGGTGACCAAATACAAAAGTGGAACAAGGTCCTGTACTTTTTAACAGTTTTGTAAATGAAGAAATTTCAGCAAGTGCAATCTTCTTCACCCCATGTCTGCAATTTTAGCTGTACTTGCTAACATTCCTTTCTTCTCCACAACTATACAGAAAATAAAAAAGTAACATTTGTGCCAGCATCTATGCTTATATTGCTCCTGCAAAGGTGCCTTTCTTAAAAACCTCTACTGGTGGAGACTCCACATTTTCAACACACTACTGCCTGTTGTTCAAGTATTCCCCCCCCCCCCCCAGTAAAAAGGAATGGGGAGCTAATGATAATTTTACTAATGCCACACGGGAATTCATTCTTGAGCTGTGATTTGAATCCCAGTCACGCATATAAATTTAATCACAAAACCCTATTATTGCTCAGGTAATCAAACCTAAGTGATTTGCACGCTGGGAGTTATGCACTCAGTGGTAACTCACTAAAAAAACTTGTTCTGTCCAGTTCCTTTTGTGCTCTGTGGGCTTTTCAAACAATTCTTTCAGCCAATTCAAGCAATTACCATCTAGAGCTGTGTTCTCCAACCTTGGGTCCCCAGATGTTTTTGGCCTACAACTCCCAGCAAACATAAGTGACAATGGCTACCCAAAGACATGAGCAAAAGGTGGTAGAAGGTAGAAATTATTGAGCAAGGCTAGTCAGTATATACAATGAGAATATGGACATGAATTATCAGTATTGGGAATAAATAAACAATGGTGCAAGAAGATGATTTCACTGTGGTAAGTAGGGTTACCAACTTTTAAACCAGCCACTGTAGTCATGCCTTTAACACAGATCAACAACCCATTTATTTATTTATTTATTGTATTTCTAATCGCCCATCTAGCCGGTACCCGGCCAATCTGGGCGATGTACAACATACAGTGCAACAAAACAGATTAAAATACACTTAAAACAGCATAACATGTTAAAATCCTAACCCACCCCATATTCCCACCCTGAACAGCCATGTTTTTTAGTGAGTGGCAGAAGCTCAGCAGAGAGGGGGCATGGCAGAGGTCACTAGGGAGAGAGTTCCACAGTATGGGGGCCACCACAGAAAAGGCCCTCTTCCTAGTCCCCACCAGTCTAGCTGCTCTGGCTGAAGGGACAAGGAGAAGGCCTTCTGTGGCAGATCTCGTTGAGCGGCGTACTTGGTGTTGCTGGAGACGTTCCTTGAGACCTGGCTTCCTCTTGTGCTCCTTAAAAGCACAAAAAGAAGCCAGGTCACTTTTTTTCTGATCAGTCAGTCAAGCTTTGCCTGGGCTTCATCACTGAATATTTTACCTAAAGTGATTGAATAATAGTCTCTCACTCCATTCTTGTATGTTTGGGTATTCAGAGTCACTGTAGGTAGATTGGTGAAATCGCAGAACATTAGAATGTTGTGTCACTGTATTGAAAGCATTTAAGATAATTACATTATATGCCAGTTAGGGCTGCATCTTGTCTTGGTTTCTCACAGAGCCATAATTGTGCATTTAAAAAAAGCATATATATGAAGTAAATATGAGTCATGTGGTGCTGGGAACCCCAGTCAACTTCCATTCTTACAAATATTCAAATACATTCTTTAAAAACTGTTTCTAGATAATTTTATATAATTATTTCCCAAACTTCTAATAGCTGTGTGAGACACTTCTTACTGTTCTAAAATTGGGGACACATGTTACTCTTGCACTGCAAAGAACTTTCTGAGTCTGTAAGAGGAAGAATTAACGTACTTTTGTCAGAGGAGCCTCTGCCATTCTGTTCTGGGTGGATAATTGATCTGAATATGCTTCAGTCAGATCACTGGAAGAAGGCATACTCGAAGGCCTTACGGTACTCCTGCAGAGATGCAACAGTCAACCTATTTTAAAGATAGGTAATTCTGCTGCATTCTCTGCATTTGGAGTGATTGAATTGTGTAATTACACCAGTGCAGAGATGTGCTACAATTACTTGGCCCCTGCCTGGCAGTGATGTGGTTTTCCGATGCCCTAAATTGGAGCTGCAGAACATGTGCTCCTCCAGATGTTGTTGGCCTGCAGCTCCGTGTTCCCCACCCCTGCCCTAAACAGAACATGATATGATTTAGCATTTTTATTAAACTTATTATTTAGTAAACAAAACTTTTAAAAAGAGTACCCCATGTTAATGTTGCACCTCGATAGCCATAAATATTTGGACTGGCATAATTGATTAGGGGGGAAATTCAAAACAATACCAGAGATCCAGCAGTGTGACCACAGATGGGAACAAGCAGAAGCTGGATTTTCTGCCTCCTCGCCAGCCTCCAGAACTCTTCCCCAAATGTTCTCCTGCGGTGTTGACTTGGTTGGGCTGTGGCTGAGGGGGAAGAGGGAGCTTCAGAAAATCATGCACCTTCTCCACTAATTCACACATGGTCCCTGCCACTCAGCCCCCCACACCACAGTCCACCCCACTCAGCAGGGTCCCCTGGCCCTTGGGGGAGCATTTTCTGGGGGCTGGTGGGGAAAGGAAGGGGTGGGAAGGTCAGCTTCTGCATGCCCCCATCTATGGCTGGATCCAACCCAGTGTGGTTTGAATACTATATTCAAACAAATTCAAAGCTATTGTGATTTTTTTAGCTGGAATAAAAAAGGCGCTAAATGCAGTTGGCACTGATGTTCAAAGACCTGCATTCCTTAATCTACTTGCCATGCTAGTGACTAGAGTGCAGAAGAGCATGAGGCAGGGACTAGGGATTGTTCTGGATTCAAGGCTCAGTTTTATGGAGCCTTACAGGCTGCTGGCAGCTACATAATCTAGTTATGCCAATGTCTTTGGTTTAAACACCAGTTGTTCTGCTTACACGCTTCGACCTAAGGCACCAACAATCAGTTTGCTTGATACGGTGAGTTAATTTCCTGTTTAAGATGGCAGGAGATCCCTTATTTCATGGAAGGACAGCATTTCCTTAGTCCTTCCTTCGTTATCAGCCAGAGACAGGAATTAACTTGTTGCTGTTGATAAATGTATCCTGTACTGAAGACATTAGACTTAAAGAAAGAACTCAAAGAAACTAGTTACAAATGAGTCATAAGCCTGTGGCTATTTGGAAGTGAAGTCAAATGGACATGTTTATGCACTCGTTCTTTTCTTCCATTTTGACTAAACATTCAGTAATATCCTTTTTGATGTCCCACTTCATTAGGTGATTACAAAAATGGTAATTCTCAGATTATTGTAATAACAACAATATAACGACAATGACGATGACGCATTTTCATGACTCTGGCATGGTAGCCTGGGTTCCACCCCCCCATCTACAATATGGGGATAATAAGGTGTTATAAAAATATAAACCATCATAGGGTTGTCTGCTGAACCATGTAGGGTTGCCTGAAAAAATGTCCTGGCCTGTTCATGTGTTTTGAAAAAGCAGCCTCATGTGTACAAGTCAGCATGGAGATAAACATGATCACCTGCCAATGTCTGTACATCCAACTGCTGTTTAAAGGCACAGCTGCAAGGGCCAGCTCAAAGCAAAGGTATATACCGTAGTTTACTATTTGTGCAGTCCCCAGCAGGCAGCAAAAGCAGAAGGTTTGTCAAGATTTCCTACATAGCTAGCGAGCTGCCTTTGAACATGTGAAGAGTATTCTGGAGTTGGGCCATGTAGCCCCCCCATGTCCTGTTTCCCACACTGGCCAGCCAGATGCCTCTGGGGAGCGCAAGCAGGGCATGAAGGCAAGAGACTTTTCCCCAGTGTTTCTCTCCCCTTCCCAGCAACAGTATTGCAGCATACTGTTTCTGAACATGGAGGTTTTATTTAGCCAGTTTGGAAAAACAGACACAGCTGAACAAGTTGTTGATAGTGGCCATCAACACATCTACTGGCAGTGAATTCCATAACTTAACTGCAGTCCAGTTAAGTTCCATAACTTAACTGCAGGACTGTAGACTGCAGTCCTCTGCATGTCTACACGGATGTGGGTCCCACTACTCCCAGTTAGGTGTGTACACCTCCTGTTGCCCCTCTTGGCTTATAAAAGCTAGCAGGGAGGGAACGGCCGGCTGGGTCAGGGAGGTGATCAGTGCCTCCTTGCGAGAGGGAGTGGTCTCATGATGCTTGAAAGAAGCGGTGGTGAGGCCGTTCCTGAAGAAACCCTCTCTGGACCCGGAAGATCTTAATAACTTTAGGCTGGTAGCGAATGTTCCTGAGCATGGTCCTAGAGCGGGTGGTGGCCAACCTGCTCCAGGCAATCTTGGATGAGACTGATTATCTGGATCCATTTCAGTCGTGGTTCAGGCCTGGTTTTGGCACGAAAAACAGCTTTGGTCGCCCTGTATGATGATGACCTATGTCAGGAGAGAGACAGGGGGAGTGTGGCCCTGTTGATACTCCTGGATCTCTCGGTGGCTTTCGATACCATCGACCATGGTATCCTTCTGGGAAGGCTGTCTGAGTTGGGAGTTGGGGGCACTGCATTGCAGTGGTTCTGCTCCTACTTGGATAGCCGGCTCCAGAAGGTGTTACCTGCGGAATATTGCTCAGCCCCGTGGACTCTACAGTATGGGGTTCATCAAGGGTCAGTCTTATCCCCCATGCTTTTCAACATATACATGAAACCGCTGAGTGGGGTCAACCGGAGTTTTGGAGTGCGTTGCCATCAGTACGCTGATGACACGCAGCTCTATTTCTCCTTTTCATCTTCAGCAGGTGAGGCTGTGGATGTGCTAAACAGGTGCCTGACTGCGACAATGGACTGGATGAGGGCTAACAAACTGAAGCTCAATCTAGACAAGACTGAGATGCTGTTAGTGGGTGGTTCCTCTGACCGGATGGAGAGTGTTCAACCTGTTCTGGATGGGGTTGTACTCCCCTTGAAGGAGAAGGTTTGTAGCTTGGGGGTGCTCCTGGAGCCATCTTTGTCACTTGAGGCTCAGGTGGCCTCAGTGGCTCAGAGTGCCTTCTACCAGTTTCGGCTGGTGGCCCAGCTATGCCCCTATCTGGACAGGGATAGCCTGATTTCAGTAATCTATGCTCTGGTAATCTCAAACCTGGACTAATGCAATGCACTTTACGTGGGGCTGCCCTTGAAGACTGTTCGGAAGCTGCAGCTGATGCAGAATGCGGCAGCCAGACTTATTAGTGGGACCAGAAGGTCGGATCATATTACACCAGTCTTGGCCCGCTTGCACTGACTGCCTGTATGCTTCCAAGCCCGATTCAAGGTGCTGGTCCTAACTTTTAAAGCCCTACACAGCTTGGGGCCACAATACTTGACGGAACGCCTCTCCTAACCACAATCTACCTGGACACTAGGCTCAACATCTGGGGCCTTCATCCGGTTGCCGCCTCCAAGGGCAACAAGGGGGAGGGCCTTCTCTGTGGTAGCACCCCAACTCTGGAACAAGCTCCCTCCTGAGGCCCGCCTGGTGCCAACTTTACAGTCTTTTCGGCGCCAGGTTAAGACTGCCCTCTATATTGAGGCCTTTAACGCTACATAGTGTATGGTGGGGTGGTTACTTTTTAATTGGTCTCACTGCATTTCCCATTTTATCTATGTTTTTTTAAATCGGGTTTTTAAATTTTGTATAATGTTTTTATTGTATATTGTATTGCGTGTTTTTATGGATTGTTGTGAACAGCCCAGAGAGCTTCTGCTGTTAGGTGATGAATAATAATAATAATAATAATAATTATTATTATTATTATTATTATTTATTTATTATATTTATACCCCACCTTTTTTCCTGCAAGGAACCTAAGGCGGCTTACATAATCCTCTTCCTTCTCCTCTCCATTTTATCCTCACAACAACCCTGTGAGGTAGGTTAGGCTGAGAGTCAGTGACTGGCCCAAAGTCACCCAGTGAGTTTCATGGCCAAGCGGGGACTAGAACCCTGATCTCCTGGGTCCCAGTCCAACACTCTCACCACTACGCCACACTGGCTATTATAATATAATAATACAGGATTGCAGCTTTGATTATGGTTTCTTTTGCACTAAAAGTGCAATCCTATACATAACTACTCAGAAGTAAGCCCCATTTAGTTTAATGGAGCTTACTCCCGGGTAGGTGTTTACAGGATTGTAGCCTTAAGCTGTTTAGCATTCTAAAGCATTGCTTTCCATAATTAGCTGGGAGTGGAATTATGTTTGATGTTTTAAGGTTTGTCTGAATGGACGACATGGCAAGCCTTTTTGGATAACAAGATTCTTTGCCCCGGGGGCCTTGATGTGCCTGGCTGAGGATAGGGCACATCATGGCTCTGGAGCCGCCTCCCCACTTTTTCCCCCCTTCAGTCCTCCTGCAGGTATCCCAGGAGACACCGCGGGGAGGTCCCCCCCCCCCCCGCTTCTTGCAGCTGCCGGTTCAGTTTGCCACGCTTGACTTATTTTTAAAGCATATATTTTTTGTTGAGATTGCGAAAACGAGCTGTCAAGCTCTCTTTCATGATCCCAATGGGGGCATCCACAAGTTGCCCCCCCCAAAAAAATTAACCCCAATTTTGGGCGCAAAGAGTTATGCTTATAATATCTCCCCCCCAAAAAACGCCCCGTTTGTATAAACGGAGCATTTGGGGTTAAAAAGTGGGACCCTGGGGTAGGTACTGGGGGGGGGGGGGCTGCTGGACAAATCCAGCACTCGCCCATGCTCTACAGCTAGCACAGGCTGCTGATAAGTATCCCCCCCCCCCCCCGCTTTGCAAGGACATGTGTCAAGCGGGCGGGCAAATTTGACAGGTCAGGGCCGGGCGGCTACTTGCAGAGCGAGATCACATTTTGTGGAAAGGGGTTCTTTCCACCCTCTGCAGTGCAATCTCGGGGTGGGGGTGGGAGAGATCAGGTGTCCCTAGTAAAACGAGCGGAATCCCGGTGACAGGAGGGTTTCCTTTGGCATGTGTCAAACGTGCCCGCCCGCTCCCCACTGGGATTCCCCCTAAGTTTTGCCACTCCCTGAGGTGCTAGGAACTTGGGGTCAATAGCAAAATGGTGGGGACACTTGGGACTTGTTATTCCCCCCCCCCCCAAAGCCCGGGGATCCTGCTTGGAATGGGCGGGAATGGACAAAACAGCCTTTTTGACGGCCTTAACTGCAGCCAAGAAGGCTCTCCTTAGACCAAAATGGTTGGGGAGGGGGGCAGATCTCGCTGGCTGTTAATCTGGCGGGACATCTGCTTTTCGTTCAGCGGGTTCCAAATTCTATTCCCATCACTTTGGACCAGGTTTTCTGGCTGCTGGGCGGAACGAAACGGACAGGCTCCTGCTGGTGCCCCATGCACAGGTTTTCTGTCTCATGCATTTGCATTTTCAGCATGAAGACATGATGCATTCGCAGGCTCTTCAGAGGGGATCCGCTGTTTAAAAAAGAGGACATGTGGTGTGGCTGGGGTGTGGCTGGGGTGTTTCTGACTTGTAATGCTGACCCGCCCCCCTCTCTCGCCTTTCTTTGCGCCGCTTGGCGCGGTGAACGCCAGTTTTCTTCCTATTCGGCAACGAGACTGAAAAGGTGGAGGAGCTTCCTGGAGCCCCGGCGATACAGCCTCTTAATGGAAGAAGCGCACTGCTGGCCTTGAGAAGACACGCAGAAGTGGGCCGGTCCCCCCCCCCCCCCCCGGCAACAGCTCTGCAGCTGCGTGAGTCACCGGAGAAGTCTCGAGACAGAGAGAGAGAGAGAGAGAGAGAGAGAGAGGGAATTTCCACTATTTCCGCGGGGGCGGCAGTAACCTCCCCCCCCCCGCAGTCTGTGCGCCATCCTGTGTCGTCAGAATCCTGCTAACGTACATTTATTTGTTTACACAACAGTGTTCTCGAACCTTGGGTCCCCAGATGTTTTTGGCCTACAACTCCCATCATGCCCCAGCCAGGCCAAAAACATTTTGGGGACCCAAGGTTGGAGAACACTGGTTTACAAAAGCCAGCTGCAAAGTTAGATGGATGATGATTTCAGCACTGGGGTTGGAGGCATCGGCTTCTGGGAAGAAAGAAGTAAAGGAAGCAGTTAAGCGGCTGCTATTGTCCGTTTGGAGAGCCAGAGCAGCTCACACCAAATGCATATACACTTAAAAACAAAGACAAGCAAATGATTAACAACGATTGAAGGCGAATGGCAAAACTCTTTGTTGGGGGAGGAGGTGTTGAGCTGCAGGACAGAAATAGCTCTGCAGCAGGAAATGCATGGCATATATTTACACACACACACACACCTACCTACCTACCCTTCATTAACCTAAACCACATGAAATTACCGTAATCATCAAAATCCATGAATCCAAAATTCAAAGATCACAACAATGTGCAAGCTTTCACTATCTCCAAGCATCAGGCAAGAGAAGTGAGAAGGGTAGCCCAATTTTTGGGTCTGCCCGTTCTCAGGCGTTGGTAGCCCAAGGGGTACGGGGGGTCCATAAACCCATAAGGCCCCACATACAGCTCTTCTCTCTTTGCCATGTCATCTGTGCTGGGGAACTTGTCCGGGCAAGGGAGAAGGCCGCCTCGATCTGACCCTGTTCTGTCCCGCCTGACGGGAAAGGTCGTTTTTCCTACGGGACCGCTGCGCGTGTCAGGCCTCTAAAACCATTTCCTATTGGTCTGTGGTGGTCAGGTGAGTTTGTAGAGGGGTCACATGACCCCGCTGGGCCAACCCGGAGAGGGGTCGGTGGTGGCCGGGGCCACCTCCTTTCCGGGGGGGTGTCAGGGGTCTAAAACTGCTCTCTATTGGTCCGCGGCTGTCAGGTGAGTTCGTAGAGGGGTCACATGACCCCGCTGGACCAATCCAGAGAGGGGCCGGAGATGGCCGGGGCCCATCTTTGTTCCTGTGCATGCCAGGGATCTAAAACCACTCCCCATTGGTCCATGGTGGTCAGGTGAGCTCGTAGAGGGGTCACATGACCCCGCTGGACCAACCCAGAGAGGGGCCGGAGATGGCCAGTGGCCATCTTTGTTCCTGTGCATGCCAGGGGTCTAAAACCACTCCCTATTGGTCTGAGGCAGTCAGGTGAGTTCGTAGAGGGGTCACATGACCCCCATCAGGTGACCCCAGTCACCTGACCAGATCTTCCGGAGGTGGGCCTTCCGGCTGAGGCGGGCCTTACACTGGGGGCGGGGCTTAAGGGCCATAAATCATTCAGGGGGCAGGGCTAACAGTTTTTGACAGGAGGTACTACCATTCACTACTTGCAGCTTCCTCCCTGTGCACATAATACCTGGGGGTGGGGTGGGCACGGAGTGGTTGTTACTACTGGGTTCTATACAATGCAGGGATTCTTAGAATAATGAAGGCATCAGGTGGAGAATATATTTTCCGTAACTCTTACAGTTTCTTCTCTGACGTCAGTCAAAGTTTATTGTCCCAAAACTTTTCCTTTGAAAGATACTTTCCTGTTTTTGCAACATTACCTAGCAACTGCAGGAAATAAACAGATCCTTTTAGATTTATGTGCAGATGGAAGATCCAGCCATGTCAGTGTTTGTGTCTTCATCAACATTTCCTCCCACATGCATAAATAAAATCCTCAGTTTAAAATGATCAATCAAAATGGGGTTTATAATATTGAGAAAATGCAAAGAATAGGCACTACAAATGTTCAATCCTAGTGAGTCAACGATGAAGCCACTTTCACACCCTTACACTAGAAGCATGTCTCAGTCTGAGGTGAGCACTCAGTGTGTGTGTGTGTCTGACAGAGAGAGAGAGAAAGAGAGAGAGAGTGAGAGTGAGAGGCACAATGCATAGGAGAAGGCGAGCAAACTGAAGTTCAGTCCCAACAAGATGGAAGTTCTGTGGGTGGATATCACAAATGTGTTCTGAATGTCATTCCTTCGTTCATTACTCATTATTTTCATTCAGACATGTATGTGCACTGACTGAGGACATTTGCTAATGCTCTCCTCTAAGAGCCTCGGACAACTGAGATGAGGCATATGGCAACTAGGGAGGGGGCATTTTCAGTAGTGGCACCCAGCTCTGGAACTCTCCCAAGGGAGAGTTACATTTTTGCAGTTCTATTTTTGGCAGCAGGTTTAGCCTTTAAAAAAAATAAAAATAAATAAAAATTCTCCTAGGCTTTCAATATTGGTTTTATGCTATTGTTTAATTGCTGTTTTTGTTGTTCTATGATGATGTTTATTTTCCTGTTGTTATCTTTTATTATTTCAATTGCCATTCTGTAAACTGCCCAGGAAGTTGATGTTGAAGGGTACTATAGACATTTAGAAATGAATAGATAAATAGAAGCATCTTGGAGCCACTGTGTAGATCAGGAATCCCCAAACAGTGTGCTGTTAGAGGTTCACTGCTGTTTCATGATAAAGTATATCAGATCACTGAAAATTTCAGTGAGCCCAAAGTACTGGCCACATGTGAGGCTGCCCAATGTATCTCTGCATGAGTCTCTTCTCTGGCCTTGCTTCTTTCCAATCAGCCTCCGCTGTGGGTGGGTAATTCAGCTTTATCTCTCTGTAAGGTGTGATTGGATCATTTACACTCATTCCCTATGCAGATACACAGGGAAACACCTTGCTGCTGCTCCCACCACCTTTGCTGAAACACTAAGTACCATGTTTATCGGGTTTTAACCACATTTATCTTTCATGTATACTTGCTTGAGCGATGGGCCTTTATCCTCCGGCCCGCACCCAGGACACAATGTTCCCTTTCAGGTATTATTATTTATTTATGTATTATTTATGTGAAGGACTGCCAACCGGTCCTTTTCTCAAGACCAGAGATCAAAGGTGCAAAAGTGCCAGCCTTAGCTCTGCTGTCTTGACTTGATTCTCTCAGGGCCTTGGCTTGCCCTTGGTCTATACACTGGATTTAGCACTGAACCACAGAGGAACCACACACACACCGTGTGGGGTAAAACCAGGAAAGTTTCTTTAAGGTAAACAGATTACAATAAAAGGTGGGGAATGAGGGAAGAGGGAGAAAGGTGGGGAGACACTTTGGTATACACAAGTAGAGCTACAAAACAACAGAACTAGTCCTTTACTATATAAATACCCAGGCTCTCCCTTTGTCTGGGGGTTGGTCCTCTTCCCAGGGCTTGCCTCAGCAAAAAAGCCCTACTCCCGCGAAAGCGGGCAGATAACAACAAAACCCAAAAGCCACAGCAGCAGTATAGATTCCCCACCCCACCCCTCCTTCCCGTAGCTTGGCTGTCTTTGGCCAATCAGGATGAACTTCATCTGGGCTAGGTAGGAGAGGGGTGGGCCTTTGATCATGAATATAGTGCTTGGGCCGCATTTGCATGCAAATAGCTGTGGCACCGGCCATCAAAAGACATGGGAGACTCTGAGGCGGCAGGAGCCATCAGAGTAACTATGTACATTTTGCATTTCCCAGCCCCCAGCTGGGATTATACTCGTTTACACGTTCAGAGGTGTGTGTGTGTGTGTGTGTGTGTGTGTGTGTGTGTGGTGCAAGAAACTCTGACACCTTTTTCTCCACAATTTACTACATTTATATCCAGCACTCTCACCATATTCATATGGGGAAGGGCTTGCCTTCTACCTGGTATTCACGGAAGATGCTCAGCCTCTTTCACTCAGGCCCTCCTTCCCAATCCCTCAGAGACACACCAGCAGTTGCCCGGGACACTCCCCTCTCACCACAAGCCTTGGGCCCCAACAGCCTCAGGCTAACTAGGGTAATGACCCAAACACAGTTACTATTTCCCTCGCTGCCACCTTTTTCTTTCTCCACTGAGATTGCTCTCAAAGATGTCTGTGTTCCTTCCCTCAGTCACCCACTCTTGCACCAAGGGTTAATAGTAAAGCAAAACAAGTTTATTTCTACAGATAAAAACAAATTGTGCATTCAGGTGCTTGCCTATCTTATAACAGTTACAGTATTTCAACTTCAGGTTGAGGTAACTTTTCCACACAGTGTTCGCTTCCAGCCTCTACTCCAGTGTTCTCCAACCTTGGATCCCCAGATGTTTTTGGCCCACAACTCCCAGCATGCTGGGAGTTGTAGGCCAAAAACATCTGGGGACCCAAGGTTGGAGAACACTGCTCTGCTCTTTTTCCCATCCCCAAAACCAGAATGAATGTTAAACTGTCCTTCACAGCTCTTTGCCCCTTGCCACCATTCCAAGTGCTGTGATTGGCTCTGGACTTGCACAGGGAGGGAGAGGCGGAGTTCCAGCCATCCCTCACACTCCCTTCTGTATCTCTGCATGAGTATCTGATCTGAGTTTCTCTTTCAATCAGGAGGCACGCCCAGAATAGAAACCCAGAGGCTGGGCTTCTGTGAGCACAGGTCATTCTTACTCTTACACAGTCTAAAAGTAAACCTGTTTGACCATAAGGATAAGTGTACCTCCAGTTTTCATTCAGAATATATATATATATATATATATATATATCTGCTATTGAAGTTTGGGAAGCAGAAAAGAGCTGCAAGTCCACCTATCTTGAAATTGGTAAAGCTAGGATGCTACCTACTTATAATTTCCTTATAAATTTGTTTCTTTCCTTTGTAGCAGACACTTTTCTCTTTCTGCTGAAATTTTCCTAAGGTGTTTCAGTAGAAATCAGGATTCCCCTGAGTTGTATTGACTGCTCTTGTTCTACTGTTCTTGTAACATTTTTAATGTATTTATTTTATAATGTTTTAACATTGGTTTTATATTGTATTATATGTGTGTTTGATGTAAAGCACAGAGAGATCTTAGAATATCAAGCGGTATAGAAGTAGGTTAAATAAATAAGCAATAAAATAAGCAAGGTGAGAGGAATTTCCCTCAGCCTGCTCATACTGGATCCAGTCTCAGTGATCAGACTTTGAGAATGCTAGAAAATGTCCCTGCTCTCTGCTGGGGTGATTCATTTGGGTAATGATGGCGTGCAAAGAAAAAAAGCTTTGTGTGGAGACTGCTGAATCGCTGCCAGTTTAATCATCCAGCAAAAATGAAACCACTTCTCCCCCCCACCCACCCCAGTCAGGCGCCACACTCTTGCACGCTCTGGACTTGCAGCAAGTCCTCTGATATGTTTACAGCGTTTCTGGGGCGATTAATTACAATGCTTATCAGATATAGGTAAGAAGGAATGTAGATGAGCTTATGTAATGTTTTAAAAAAAAATGACAGGAAAGCAGAGGGATCTAGTTCTCTGGGAACACAGGTCTGACTGGAAGGAAACCAAAAGCTGTGGATTCCGAATTCACCGCCAAAGGCAGCAGACTCAACATGCATGCACACACTAGATTTTAATAGTTTGATTATGAAGTGTCACAAGCAAAGAGCAGAAGCACACCAAGTGGCCCAGCAATATCTGTGTAATTTGTGAGGACTTATTTCATAGATCTCATAGATCATAGAGTTGGAAGGAGCCTACAAGGCTATCGAGTCCAACCCCCTGCTCAATGCAGGAAACAAGAGGAGGGGTCTCCCATCCAAGTAATAGCCAGGCCTGACCCTGCTTAGCTTTCCACGCTCAGACAAGCTGAGCCAGCGTGAGCCACAGGCCTGCCCTCCATATTATTCCTCTGTCCCTCCCTGGCTCCAGAGAGCATAGCTTCTCTGTTGACTGTCAGTCATATGCTTTTTTTCTGAGTGCTTACACGCTCCAGGGCTGGAAACAGACAACAGTTTAAGAGAGTTCAAAGAGATTTGAAAGATGCATCACTTCCCATGGGCTACACTCACTTTTATTTTGCCCTGCTTTCACCTATGGTCAAATAGGGTTTGTAGGTTTTGAAACAATACATAAGAAAGAGCCCTGCAGGATCTGGTGGAGTGGTGGTGGTGGGGGCAACAGACCCCAACAGTGCTCAGCCAGAGGCTTCCAGGAAGCCCAGAAGGAGGGCATGAAAGCAAGAGGCCTTCCCTGTTGTTTGTCTCCAGAAGCTGGAATTCAGAGGCATGTTGCTGCTGACTATGGAGGCTCCACTGAGACATCTGGCTAATACTGAGGAGGAAACCCCACCCACAAATTCTCCCTGCGAGTGCCTGCCTACCCTTGCATTAGCATTATGAACTCCATGTTTCCCTAATAACACTGAGTTGTTCCTCTGTTACAAATATATATGAATATCATTTCCTCCAGTTTGTTGGGTCGAATTAATTACATGCAGCTCCACAATGTAATTTTTACTATCACGCGGAGAAAAGCAGCCTTATAAGAGCCCTTGTTACATTCGTTTGTGAAATGTATGAATGCATCACACAAATCAATACATAAGAATGACTTCTGGTGGTGCTTTACAAACATCAAGAATCCGCTTGTGAAGCAAGGAGGTCACTTAGGTGGTACCTTTGGGGAAAAGGAAACTCCCACTTAAATGATCAGCAGAAACAATTTGGGGTGTGCTCCTTCCTTATCAGTCCAAAAGCAGGATTAAGAAATGGGAAAGGGCTGGCCCCTGGGAGTGCCAGCCAACTGGAAATGAAATAAGGGAAAGGGCAGAATGCCAGGAAAGCGGGAAAGGAAGACCCGGGGCACCGTGATCAGGAAGGGCTGCTGTGGAACCAACGTGTTGACAGCAGGCTGACTCCTCGTGAATTATAATGCTAAGTCAAGGCCACATCCAAATGCCTTTGTCAACTGACCAGGAAAAAAATGGGATTGGCTGAATTTTTGTTTATTTTTTCTGTCAGGTCAGTTGCCAGAAAAGCAAAGGGTGTGGGCATTCCCAGTTTCCTCAGTTTTGTTTTTTTTAAATTTAAGTACACTGTAGATGTTGGATGACCAAACGGCTTTTGCACTGGGCTCTGCTCCTGGGCCCATTAGAAACTACTGGACTCCTCCCCCGGCTCCTGACTGGCTCTGGGCTCCATAGCTGGCCCTACTAGGGGCTAGAATTTTTGATTCCAATACTTATTTATTTATTTATTATATTTATGAATCGCCCATCTGGCCAGACATCCGGCCACTCTGAGCGATGTACATTCCAATAAAATACAAGGGGGGGGGGACACACACACACACACACACGCAGTATAAAACACAATTAAAAACAGTACAAAACTTAAAAATCCTAACCCACCCCTGTAACAACTTATCAGGAGGGGGAAGTGTGAAAAATGTGGAATTAGCCTCTACTATGAGTACTGGAGGGAGCAATCCTATATGGCCCCTAGACAGTGTTGAGAGGATTTTTTGGATTCCCCGATCCAATTCCGGAGACAGTGCTCCTGCCTCAAGAGGGGGGAATCGGAGCTCCAACCCCCCTCGCACTGGCAGCCGGCGTGGAAAGAACTATGCCGGCTGTTCTCCAAGGACAGGAACTTGACCTTGGACCAGAGGGCGTTTTTGTGGGTGGGGAGGGGAGGAGACTGGAGAGGCTAAGATATGAGTTATCCATGGCCCTCTCCAGCCTCCTCCTCTCCCCTTTTGATGTACCCCTAGCTAGACAGACAAAATAGCCTGTCTAGCAAAAAATGCAGGGCGGAAGGATGGGGAGGCGAAGATAGCCTCTTCTGCTCCTCCCGCCCTGCATAGGACACCCGTAAGCTCCGAGTTTGGGGGCTTATGATCATCGAGGGTTTGAGAGCCAGTGTGGCATAGTGGTGAGAGTGTCGGACTGGGACTCGGGAGATCCGGGTTCTAGTCCCCGCTCGGCCATGAAACTCACTGGGTGACTTTGGGCCAGTCACTGCCTGTCGGCCTAACCTACCTCACAGGGTTGTTGTGAGGATCAAATGGAGAGGAGGAGGAGGATTATGTAAGCTGGAAGAAGAAAGAAAGGTGGGGTATAAATATAATAAATAGATAGATAGATAGATAGATAGGTTACTCACATATAGGCAATCTAAAATCTCTGCCAAAAAATTTCAGTTATCCTCCATGCATAAATTATGCAAATTGACCACATTTGTATAGTTTCTCTTATTTTGCATACTTTATTCCTGTTTTGCTATTCGTGGGGAGGAGTAACAACCTATGCAGAACATTGAAGTCTTAGCATGATCCCCTGGAAAGCTTATGCAGCCACCCCCTTTAGTTCTGCTGCAGGCTTTGCCTATTTATTTATTTATTTATTTATTTATTTCATTTATATACTGCCCAATAGCCGAAGCTCTTACACACATTGAAACACAAACTCTATGGAGAGTATTTGAGGATTTTGTTTTATTAAATGGGAAAGGGTGTCTACCTTCACAAGAGTCATTACAATTTTGGATGGCTGAATAGTCATGTAGTTTAGTTGGTCCCGGTGTGTGTGTGTGTATGTGTGTGTGTGTGTGTGCACTTATTATTATTTTTTATGTGTTTGTATAATTTGTATGCTTATTTTATATGCTGAAAGTTAAATAATTAAAAAAAAAATTTAAAAGAAAAGAAACACAAACTCTCCAACAGGTTAGAAACTTGACAAAGAAAGAAAGAAAGACTATCAGACAGCTGAGTTCTGTACCCAATATAATGTTTGGTGCTTTTTCTGTGCTCCTGTGGAACTGTGGCATACACAGGCCTTCTCTACATGAGGCTTTTAAGCCACCACTTTACCGAGGCTTCTGCTTCCGGATTCTTTGCAGGATTAAGAGCGGGTCCTTTATGTGTGATTTTTCCCCCGGAGTTTTTTCTTTCTCTGCCTTTCTGTATGTTCCATTACACAACCATCTGGAAGCGCTGTGGTATAGTGGAATTGCAAAAATAGACGAGCTTCTCATTCTGATTCATTCCGCCGTTTTCAGATAATACCAGACTTCCCTCGCTCTAAAAAAAAGCCACAGAAATGCTTGAAAAGCCCAGGAGAGGTCCTGGAGGATGCCAACGTCGTGTAAAGCACCTGCAAACTGCTGTGAGCAGTAATCACGGGCACACAATAAATGCATCTTGTACAGAAGCCCACAGAGCCCTGAACAAGTGCTGTCATGGAGAGGTTAGTGCTAAATTGCAAATAAATTATATTATGAGCATTCCAAGGACCATATCCCTTCCTATACAATGTACTGACACTTCAGCCCTTTGTGTTGACTAAGTCATCTTTGATGCTGCGGTGTTGCCTGGGAGAGGTGATGCTCCCACACTAGTCCTCTGCGTTGCAGGCTCCCAGATCCCCTGCGTGGTTCTATCCCTTGCTGCTCAGGCTGTACCACTTGGCCTCCAAACTCCGCTGTTGCGTCCAAAGTCTGATCATGGCTCGCACCTCAATAGATTCAGTCCAGAGGATCCCAGCAACCCTTTTTCCTTCACACACCACACCAATCTTTCTCTGCTGTTAACTGCCACTGGCTCCCTGCCATCCCTGTCTCCTTAGCAACGGTTGCCTGGAGCTACCCACGCTCTTCCAACCCAGCTGCCCCTTATTTATATTTATTTAAATATTTATATCCCAATTTTCTACACAAATAGCCTCTACAAAGCAGCTCCCCATATAACCAACTAATATAAATACTTTTTAAATGCAGTCGTAAAAACCATTTAAAATACAGAAGACGTGATGAAATACATTAAACTTAAGACAGCAGCAGCATTAAGACACATTCCACTTCAGAGCGGTAAAGATAAGACACAGCTGATGTGTTTAGAAGTGAAAGCATGTGTGTGTGGTGGGTGCTTTGGATACGTATGCGTGTGTATGTAAGAAGTGATCATTCGAGCAGGCAGCCTTCCCAACCTACTGCTCTCCAGATGGGTTGGACCACAACTCCCAGCAGGCCCCAGCCAGCATGGCTGGCTGGGGGATGTGGTCCAACCCATCTGGAGGCTGACCTGGAGTCCAGAGCCCTATTCAGGCTTTCCACCCTGTGTTTACTAAACACACACGGAGGGGGGAATGTGCTAGCCCTGCTGCCTCCATCCTCCTCCTTTCCTTGATGTGAGGAGGATGACTTTCTGAAAAAGAGAGCATCTTCTATCCATGGAGGCTCTCCGCAGGATTTTGAACACTGGAAAATCAACATTCAGGTTTGTGTGGAGGCTCTCCTTTTCAGACACTGGAAGCAGGGTACAGGAAATTGGAAACAGAAATTGGAAACTTGGGTAGAGGAGGGGATCTCCTTTTTAGAAATTTGCTCTGTGCATATAGAGGGTGATAGAAGTGATGATGGAGGGCGGTGGGGCCAGCACATTCCCCCTCCGCGCATGTTTCATAAATATGGATCAGGAACACCTGACGAGGTCTGTTAATAATTATACAGTTTTTACCATATCCAGCTACAATGTGCACTAAACGGTCGGAGAAGGGAGGGTTGTTGGTTGATGTATTGTTTGCAAAACGTTTGTACGTTTGCAAAAGTCACTAAAATTTAAATAGCAAAAAAGGGTAAATATTTGTATAATACATTTTGGGTCCTGGGAATTGGTTATGCTAGAAACACTCATAGCACCAAAATAACGACACCCAAGGATTGCTAATAAGGATATGAAAGGAATTTATAGATGCGACAGTTATCAGGTGTGTCAATTAAAAGAGGCAGCAAAATGCCCCAGAAAGCAGACCACACTCTGTCAGAAAATATATGTGGCAAAAAATATATGTGGCATTCATTGCCACATATATTTTCAAGGTTAGCACCTTGCAAGGTGCTAACTTAAACTTAATTTATTTAAGTTAGCACCTTGCAGAAAGTAGAGCTTAATGTTGTTTCATTTCTTCAGTTTTGAGAAATGAAACAACATTAAGCTGCACCTTCTGCAAGGTGCTAACTTAAATAAATCAGATTTAAAAATAGGTAAGATTTAAATGTTTATAAATATAAATATGAAACCAGTGCTAAGGCAGAAGCCAGGAGCGCATGTTCCACCTGAGCCTCGTGTCTTTAACGCCCAGCCGCATCTTCCCCTCTTCAGATCAGAAGCCAGGAGAGTACAGTTTCCAGAGAGAAGTGATGGGCACGCGGATGATGCCTAGCCTAACCTTTTCCTTGGCTCACTGCATTCCCCTTCCAATTCCTGACTGCTACCGTCACTTTTTCCCTATCAGGGGTTCTAGACCAGTGCTTCCATTGCTGACCTGGGTTGGAGGAAAAGCAGCTGGTGAGAGAGAGAGTTGTGGAGAGCGGAGGAGCTGTGCAAAGGGGAAGGGTTAAGCTCTCTCCTCTTGCCAAAAACAACTCCATTGCAAAGCACGCCTTCCCAGCTCCGATTTGCACAGGAACATCTGTTGCACTGCAAGGCTTTAAAGATATGAAGCAGAATATGTACCTCCTCCCAGAGAATGCACCTGTGCATTTGCAGAATGCCCTTCCCTCACACTAAATAATTTGACCCAGCCTCCACACAGCTGGAATTAAGGGGTAGACCTTTAAAAAAAGTCCAAAATAAGGGAATTACCCCAGTCCAGGAAGTTTAAGAGTTAAGCACCACCTTCTCCACTTCCCCAACCCTCCAGTTGGGTGTTATCTTGGCAAACACAGGTTTGAGAATATACTTTTGGCATGGTAATTTTGTTTATTTATCATCTTGTATTTCACAATGCCAGTTTCTTCCTCAAAATGTTCGTCCTAAAAGAGATGGATTGCTCCCAATACTTCATCTAAAAAAAGCAGCAAATCTGCAGAAGCCTGATCGGCTGGGAGTTTGGAATAAATGTCACAATTGACAAACCTACATACAAAGGCCAGCAGTTAGCCCAGTTCTGCAGATCTTTTGAACATCAAACAGGGCCCTCAGTCAAGCGAAGCATTCACGCCCAATGAATGGCTTCCTTGTAGATTTATTTTCAGTGAGGCTAGAATGCAGCAGCTTGTGTCCCACTACTGGAAAAATCTGTCTGTTTTTGCGATCTGGTTACAAAGCACACAAAAAGGCAGCCTCTAGTTCTTGAGATACTGTTCAGAGTTGTTAACATTGGTAGCTGTAACTAGATATTTCAGTTTTCCCTCCCTCTCCTTGTCCCTCTCTCTCTCTCTCTCTCTCTCTCTCTCTTTACAAATATAGAAGTTGAAGGAAAAACTAAAGAATGATGTAGCTCATTACATGCGCCTTGCAATTACAGGGGAACCCACAAGCACCTCCCACATTCCAAAGAAAGAAACCCAACAAGCCTAGGCTATGACTAGGCCATGCTAGTGTTCACCCACAGCAGCTCTTGAGCAGCAGCTTTTCTGGTGAACAACAGTACTAGTATCACCCTTACCCTGGGGCTTTTCTCGGGGCCTAGGACAGGGCTCCCCAACCTTTTTGGACTTGTGGGCAGATTTAGGAATTTGAAAAACTTCAGTGGGCACCACCACAAAATGGCTCCCCCTCAGAGGATGTGGCTAGTCACATAATGGCTGCTGTGGGGGCCTGGCTGGTCAAGTAATTCACCCAAGAAACTGAGTACAAGCAGAGCGGAAGGGGCTGAACACCAAAGCCAATCCACATATTACCCCACAGAAGCACAACATAATACCCATTTACAGTTGCAATCCTAGACATGCTTACATGAGAGTCAGATTTCATAGATCATTAGAGTTGGGAGGGAGCCTACAAGGCCATCGAGTCCAACCCCCTGCTCAATGCAGGAAACGAGAGGAGGGGTCTCCCATCCAAGTAATAACCAGGCCCGACCCTGCTTAGCTTTCCACGCTCAGACAAGCTGAGCCAGCGTCAGCCACAATGAGAATTAATTCTGAGCAGGCCTACGTAGGATTGCTGTGCTCACCCTATCCACACATACCTTTCCCCACCCCCACCTCAACCCCAGGCTCAGTCACTCTATTCCCCACCTGGCACTCCTACCTCCTCCTCTGCCGTCAGAGCCCCTGCCTGGGAAAGTGTGCCCTCTTTTTCTCCCTCTCCCTCTCCCTCTCAGTGTGTGTGTGTGTGTGTGTGTGTGTGAAGAATGCAAGAAGGGGCTGGGAAGAGAGAGAAAAAGAGCAAGGCCAGGGATTGAGAGGGAGTGGGAAGTAGTAAGAAGAAGAGCAAGGCTAGAAGGGGGAGAAACAGAGGTAACGAGGTGTGTGTGTGTGGGGGAGAGAAATAGAGAGATTAGAAAGTGGAAGGGAGGGAGAAAAAGCAAAGCAAAGGGGCAAAGGGAAGAGAAAGAGCAAGGCTAGGAGGAGGGAGAAACAATGAAGTAAAGAGATGGGGGAGAGAAAGAGCAAGGCTAGAGACTGGCGGTGGGAGAAAGCAAGGCAAAGGTGTAGAGGGGAGAAAGACCAAGGCTGGAGGCGAGGAGGGGAAGAAACAGTGAGGTAAAGAGGTGGGGGGAGAAATAGCGAGGCCAGAGGCTGGAAGGGAGTGGGAAATAGCAAGGCAAAGGGCAGAGAAGGAGCAAGGCTAGGGGCTAGGCTAGGTGGAGGTAGAAACAGTGAGGCGTGTGGGGAGACAACAGTGAGGCGCGTGGGGAGTGAGGTAAGAGGCGTGTGGGGAGAAATGGTGAGGCTAGAGGCTGGCAGTGGAGACAAACAGATAAATGGGTGAGTAGGAGAGAGAGCAAGTCTAGCCCGGGAAGATCAACCCCCAAGCGAAGTGCCTGGGCACTCTAGTGTAAGTTCTCGGTTGTTATTTTTTTGCAGTTCTGGCTGTGTGTGACAAAGGTATTTCATTCTGTCAGTTTCATTTCCCTTATCTCCCCACCTAATTTGTAACTGACTAACCCAAAAATAAACTTCCTTTCACTTTATCCTATGCAGAGTGTGTGTAAGTTCTCTGTTGATTCAGTGCTAAATTCCAGTGTCTCAGACCAGGGCCATGTTTAGGCGAGGTGAAGTGGGAACGGCGACATCAAGGCTAGCAGTTTGAAGCCTCTGATCTCCCGTCCTGACTCAAAGGACCAGTCGCGGTCCTTCACAGGCGGTATAGAAATAAAATTAATAATAATAATAAGAGGCTTTTGACCACCCCAAAAAGCTCCATTGGGCTCACTGCCATGGAGTAGGCTTTCAAATGAGCTCTAGCCCGTGTTTGCTCAGATTTGTTCTGGGTTTTCCACCATCACTCCAGTCAACTGTCCCACTCGTTTCATTAACTGCAGCTCTCTGGAAAAACAAGAAGTTTGTTTGGCTCCACTCCATAGGAGAGGATGCTCAGGAGTTATTGTGCCAATGCCCGGGCCATTTCCCCATTCCAGAGGTCAACCAGGGCTTTGACAGAATCACCCGCTGAGGTGACATGAAAATCCTCAAGAGCCACCAGAAAACCATCTGGATCCATCAGTCTTCTTGGGCAAACCTTCTTAATTGCCCCCACCCCCACCCCTGCAGAGGTTCCGAGTCCCAACAAATCTAAACCCCATCAGGTAGTGACCTGTCCATGACATCAGAACTATAGAAAGTTCTTCAGCTATAGAACGTCATCACTATCATCCCAACCTGCACAGAAAACCAGATCCAAAATGTGCCCTGCTGAATGAGTGGGGCTAGATACTAATTGGAACAGACCCATGGTTGCCATGGAGGCCATGAAGTCCTCAGCCACTCCCGACAAGGTGGCCTCAAGACTTCTTGCATCAGCAGTGAGCTTGGAGGTTCCTTCCAACTTGTGTGTAGTGTGAACATGTTTATAGATCAGGGCAACATGTGGAACCCCCCCCCCCCCCAATTTGGCCTTCACTGAAAATGCATTTTTTAAAAAACAAAAAAAACAGTTCTTATAGCACTACAGGGCCCGAAAATGGTCAAATTTAGCTTGTAAACAAGTTAAATTTAACCCTTTTAGCACTCCATAGTGCTACAGAGAAGTTTGCCACTGCATTTTGCTGGCAAACTGCCATTTTTTCCCAGGGCCCTCAGACCTTCTGCAGTTGCCCACCCCTGCTATAGATCTATGACCAGAGTTCAAGTATGCAGGCATTTAGAAATATGGCCCTGCTGCCCATATATTACTGCTCTGTCTTCAGCAAACCTGACATCTGAAGCAGCTTAGGGCCAGGGTTTTGACAACTCTTGAGAGTGCAGAACCTTATTAAAAGTAGTCTATTTGTGTTAGTAATGTACTTGTGAACTCAGAGAGCTTAAGGAGAGGGAATGTAGAACATACATTTCATTTGCATGCATAAGATGCCAGGTTCAGTCCCGTTAGAAAAGGGCATCTTTTAGATAGTAGGACTGGGAATGACCTCTGCCCAAGAGCCACAGCCAGTCAGGGCAAGCAATAATGTACTCGATGTACATTAATAATAATGTAATTAATTAATAATGTACTAAATTTCAGTGGTCTGACTTTGCTATCCAAGGTAGCAAGGTGACAAGGTAGCTTCTTATGTTCATACATGTCAACTGTAGCAACATCCATGAACCTCAAAATGAACCTTTGCAATTGTGGAAGTTGTCACAATCAAGAATCCAGTTCCCAAATGGAAACTCCCTTAAATAATGAAAGGTGCGCAAAATCATGCCTGGCCAAGTGTTTTCGAAGTCCCACCAGTGCTTTTTATGCTTCTAAGCACTGCCCCTTGGGCAACAAACAACACACTCCAGGAACAGCCTGAAGCATTGTGGTGCCCTAAGCAAAATACAGTAAGTACAGGCCTTCCTCTACACTCACTTCCTGAGTTCCTCAAGAAGGTGACTGAAAGACATTTGGGGAGAAGTCTGCCAGGGCTCAGAATCTGACCTCAAGTCAGGAGTTTTAGTCTCCTGCTTAGGATCTCCAGAGGAAGGACTAAAACCTGAGTGGGACAGAACCAAATGAAGGGGGGTCAGACCATTTGTACAAGGCCCATTACCAATGGATACGTGGAGATAATTCCTGAGCAATTTAGTCCATCAACCAAACCAAACTGAGCCTACCAGCCACCGATGGCTGCCTAGCAGGGGCTCAGTCAGTTTCTTAGTTTTGTTGCCTGCCTGAGATAGCAAAAAATGGAGGAGCAGGGGGCATTAAGCATGAGGCAGGCCTTACTAAATGGCTAGCATTCAGCATGGTGGGATCAAGTGATGCAAGCCTAATCCAGTCCAGAGCCATCCCATGGTAAAGGGGTTAGCCAAAGAATACGGCATTTGGTTATTACAGTGTTATTTAAATTTCCCACCCCGTCTGTCTGTCCCCAGTTTAGTCATAGAGGATAATGGTCAAGGTTACTTCCATAAGTAAGGAAAGCTCCAGTATTTGAGGGTTTCTACAGTCATTTTATTAGACTTTGCAAGACATCCCATCCGGCCCCAATTACTCTTCTGAGTCAGAAACATACACTGAAGAGAAAGGATTTCTTAAAACAAGTAGTTATGTGGTCTTAAATCTTTATTAAGTATCAAATTTCCTTCAACATAAATTACATCCCAGTTGTAAGTTTGAAGAAAGCGAGACATCAATTTAGAGACAAAACCCTTATATACAAGTTGTTGGACTTTAGCTTAACAAATATAGTACTTTTCAACAGTAGATTCCTTTTAAGCTTTTATAAACATAAAAAGCAAAAATGAAGAACATCAGTACCAAACAAAGCATTTTTTTTTTAAAAAAAACAAATATATAACTTTAGAAATGCCTTTCAGAATGCTGAAGTTAATAACTGGAGAGTCCTTGAATGTAGGGGATGGGCCAGCTGGAATCGCTTTAGACCATTTCTCGGTTTCTGCGAATAGCACAGCAAAGGATCATGCTGAAAATCATACCAAAAATCTGAAAAAGAAAGATACACATAAAATTGTCAGAGTTTCTTCATGAAGGGCAATACAAATTAGATCAGCAAGCTGAGCCATTAAATATTTTGGTTTGGATTGAGCAGTGACTGAAATTGTATTGACTCAAGCCAGTAGATGTTTGATATCAGTCCAGCACACTTTCAGAACTTGTTCATTTCCAGATTATATAGAAAATCTTAAATGTGATTCATACTTCAGGGCTCACTTGAAAAGTGGAGTGGAGCAATTTGACTGGTCTAACTCAGTGTCACCGTAATCTTTCATACAAACATTCCATATCAAAATTCATAGCAAGTTTTAACTTGTATTTAATTATAGTGTATTACACCCTTAGCCCTTAAGAGAAGCAGGACTTTATCTTAAATGGCTAGGAAGTAGCAGGAAGGTCAGATCACACAAGCCAAGACCAATCCGTTTGTTGGGCAACTTGGCATGTGATGGCTGCTTTACATGTTTGAATAAATTAACGTGTCACATTCATCATCATGCAGCGTTAATCCATAAACCCATCTTTATGGAAGGGTCACAACCTACCATCACCACACCAACGCCAATGCCGACTGCTCCAATCACATTCAGCTTTGTAGAGAAGAAATCCTCAATAGCTGAAGGGCATGCCTGTAAGAGAAATTCATCTGTCATCTTCAATACTGCTGCACACACAAGTGCCAAAGAGATGGAGATGGCTAGATTCTGCTTAACTCCAGTACCATGAGGCATGCACGTGACTGACCAGGCTGACACAGAACAGTCCATGAATGTGTTCACCAGAGGTGAGTTTATCTACCATTTATTCTGATGAGCTCCTGCCCCCAATTCCAAAAGACAGACAAGACAAGCAGGCACTCATCCCTCACTTCACACTAAGCTCTGCAGCACCCTCAAACATCCCCATCCCAAATCAGGAAAAGGGCAGGGTTGGTGGAGACCACACATTTTGGATGGCTACCAAGGCCAGCCCAAACTTATGGACTTCTGTTAACACAGTACATGTAGCACCGGATCTGACCACTAAATAGATTTACTTCTCCTGAGAGCAAGGGGCGAAGAAGAGGAGAATGAAGAAGAGGTTTCATTTTTGTCTTTTTATAGTTCTACAAAGTGCTGTTAGCAAAGTACAGTCATGCCTTGGATTGAGAGCATAATTCGTTCCGGAAACGTGCTTGTAATCCAAAACACTCATATATCAAAATGAAATCCCCCCAAAAAAATTTGTACAGAGATTTTTAATTTAAGCCGTACTACAGTACTTGTACTGCAAGACGTCGCTTGTATATCAAGTAAAAAAAATTAAATAAATATTTAAAAATTTGCCTGTCTTGCAAAACGCTCTCAAACCAAGTTACTTGCAATCCAAGGTATTACCGTATGACCGTGACACCTACATTGTAACAGCAATCTCTTCCTTCAAACCCCAGCTTAAAACCTACCCCCTTCCATGAATACATTTGACTAAGTTTTCATTTCCAACCAGAAGTAACTGCATTTGCTCATATTCCCCATCCCCCATTACTCTGACCCTCCCTTTCCTCTTCTTCCTTTCTCTCAAGCTGCTGAAATTTAGGCTGGAAGCTTTCAGGGCAGGGACTTCTTGTTATTGCTATATCATCATGTACAAAGGCATATAGCAAAAAAGATATTACACAAAAGGGTGAACCAGCCCTTGGACCAGACAGGAAGGTGCAGATGAAGATGCAGTTCTATTCAAGTCTTTGGTATGCGACAAGCAGGCTGGTGACTCTCATGGCAGTGGGGCTCCTTATCCATTCTAACTGTTTGAGCTTTATAGGAGCTATCGAGGGTGCTCCATGGTGATGAACCTATTTTGGGGAAGGAGTTCAGCACCACACAGATAGCTCCTATAAAGCTCAAACATAAAGATGGAATGGATAAGGTGCCCCACTGCCGTAAGAGTCATCAGCCTCCCCTGCCTACAAGCAAGCCTAAGGTACAACCCAGCTAAAGTCAAGTCCCACTGACTTAAAACATGGACATAAGGGTGCAGTCCTATGGCAACGGCTGAACTCGGGAGGCTTGCGGTCATACAAGACAGAGTGGGCAGTAGAGTGGAGGCAATCTTTGCCTCCTTGTCCTCCTGCACTGCATTTTCACTAGATGGGCCTTTTTGCCCATCTAGCCAGAGTGTATCAGAGGGGGAGGGAAGGGGGCTGGAGAGGCCTCAGGATAGCTCATATCCTGGCTTCTCCAGTCTCTTCTCCTTCCTGCCCACCAAAACGCCCCCTTTCTCCCCTCTCCAAGGTCGTTTTCCCAACCTTGAAGAGCAGGCAACGTGGTTCTTTCCATGATGGTTGCGAGGGGGAAGGGGGTCGGTACTCCGGTCTGGGAATCCAAAATATCCTATGGCCCCTCAGATGCTGTCTAGGAGCCATAGGATTGCTCCCTAAATCTCGGTTACACTAAAAAACTTTAGAGTTGGGTGGATTGTGCCCCAAATTCTTTCAAGGTGCCCTATCCCCATGCTTCAATGAGAGCTGAAGGAGGATCTTAACTTTTATTTTCCTTCCTCTTGAGAAAGCCATTCATTCTCTTCACATCATCAGTGCTACTGAAAAGTTGTTCACTGATAGGGTCAGGTAAGATCTGAATTTGTACCTCTCCAACTTTCAGATATACTGGTGCAAAGAGTTGCCTGCTTTTGGTAAAGAAGTCCATAAGTCTTTGGTGAATGTTGGAAGGAGGATGATCAGATTCAAGTTCAAGCCAAAATATACACTCTATTTTTCAATACAGTGATTAATTCCTACATACCGGTACATTCCCTTTGGGACAGGTGTCTGAGAATATCGCCTCTAGGGGTCCAAGATAGCCACAGCAGTTTAGCTACAGCAGAAAGAAAAGTTTCATATTTTGAGATGCAACTTTCATACCAAAATGTATGTCCTGGAAGCATAAGTTAATAGATCTAGATACGATATCAGTTGGAAGGCCTTTGATAAAATAGTTGTATGGGTTATGCTAAATCAGTGTTCTCCAACCTTGGGTGCCCAGATGTTTTTGGCCTACAACTTCCAGCATGATGTTGGGAGTTGTAGGCCAAAAACATCTGGGCACCCAAGGTTGGAGAACACTGTGCTAAATCACGTCTGCAGAAAATGCTAGAAAGCAAAGAAGCGCAGAAGAATTATCTACAACTCTATGCACTGTGACAGGTTTATTCTCTTGCCCAGATCCAGTCAAAGCATGTGGAAACACACTTCCATGCAAGCAGCCAATGTTGATGAGCCAGTGTGGCGTAGTGGTGAGAGTGTTGGACTGGGACTCGGGAGATCCGGGTTCTAGTCCCCACTCAGCCATGAAACTCACTGGGTGACTTTGGGCCAGTCACTGACTCTCAGCCTAACCTACCTCACAGGGTTGTTGTGAGGATAAAATGGAGGAGTGGAGGAATAGGATTATGTAAGCCGCCTTGGGTTCCTTGCAGGAAAAAAGGCGGGGCATAAATATAATAAATAAATAAATAAATAAATAAATAACCACCACCCACATTGCAATGCTCATATAAGCCCTAATGATGCAGGTGGGTGTGACTGACTGACTCTTTCTTGCTTACTGCTTTTTCCAGATATAGAGATTTTATTAGTTGTAAACCATTACCCATCTCACCATTTCAACCCTTTGGCCTTCATTCTTACCTCCTAACATCTACTCGTGATTATCCCCACCCAATTTTCCTATCATCATATCTGGACTGAAATAAAAGACAGACAAAAAGTAGGGGAGGCTACAGTGGCAGGGAGAACCCCACATGACTACAGTGGCAGGGAGAACCCCACCTTCTGCTACAGGTATCTTCACAGGAACCTCTTGTGTAGCAGCTATCCCAGTCAGAGGGTAATAGTCACCACCAACATGTAGACAGACAGACAGGGAGGGAGGGGCTGTATTCACAACATGCTGAACATCTTAGTTCATCTTGTCAAATGCTCACGGTGCGATAAACCCGTACATGATTTGTGTAACTGCTTCATTTTAACCCAATTCTTCAAGAAGTCCTAGCCAAAGCCAACCTCCCCTCCTCTTGGGATTAGCACAATAGAATAGGCTTTGAAACTCCACAATGTGCAATTAATGGAATTTGCCCTAGTGGTGCTCAGTCTCAAGGCCCCCTTCAACACACTCACTAATCCACATGGGCAACCTGTTCTTCGTGGCACTATCCCCATGTGGCTGTAGTTTGTGTGAAATGTCACAGACATGTGGGCACTGGTACCAGTGAGGAAGAGAACCTTCTTTAGGGCTCCAGAGATGACTGTTCCTTGCAGATATGGGTCTTGCTTAAAGGGAAGCTAGGGAGGTGGAGGGAGGGAATTCTCACTTAAAACACACAATTGCCCTATATTTTGTGACATGTATCCTGTTCCCCAAAGTCTTTAAAAAAATTAAGTCACTGCAAGGTGCAACCCTGAAACCCCTGGCTTGCATTTCTCTTTACCTTTTCTAGCACTCACTGGATCAGTGGAGATGTAATTTTCCCCGGAACAATTAGGCATGGTTAAGAGATCGTCACACTATATAGAAAACCACCATGATTGTCTAACTAAATCAATGTATTCACAAAAATTCATATATCATCAAAACTAAATGAACCACAATTTTGTTATCCAAAGATATCCAATTTTATCGAGCAATTATCCAGAGATATCCAATTTTATCCAGCAATAAGTCTCAGACAAAGTACACTGTGCTCAGATCTGTTTCAACATTAACAAGAAGATATAACAGTATATGCATATATAATTTAAAAATTCTTCCAATGACAGACATATTTCACAATTTCCTATAACAGATACATAAGCACCATTGCAGGTAAGTCCAAGAATAGTAAATAGAAGTTTTTTCAAATGTTGTTTCCTGTAGTAGGATCACCAAACGCCTTTTCCTCAGCTGCAGTGGGATTGGTGCTGCGTCCTGACTTACCGTATTTTTCCGTCTATAAGACGCCCCCATGTATAAGACGCCCCCCACTGGGCAGTTTTGCAACCGCGCGGTTCTCTCCTCGGTTTACTTCCGTGTATAAGACGACCCTCAATTTTTAGTCTAGCGATTTTAGGAAAAAGTATAGTCTTATACATGGAAAAATACTGTAGTTCAACAAGGAGCCAGCTTGCTCCCCTGTTTCAGTTTCCTTTCTCAAGAGCAACATTCTCATGGTGAAATATAGGCTATAGTTTCAAATCATATTTATAAACCCTGCTAACTCAGTTCCAACTACAGCTTTCTTCTATGCAGCACATGTCAGAAAGAAAAAGGAATGCCCTCATAGGCATTTATTTCAGAATAACACAGTAAGAGTGCAGCTGGATCATACCAGGTGGTCCTAATGAGGAAGCAGTGCATGAAGGAACTATGAAAAAGCATACACTTATGTTAAAACTGATGTGATTTACAGCACGCTTTTGAGAAAGGAAACTGAAACAAGGGAGCAAGCCGGCTCCTTGTTGAGCGAACTCAGGACACAGCGCCAATCCCACTGCAGCTGAGGAAAAGGCGTTTGGTGATCCTACTACAGGAAACAACATTTGAAAAAAACTTCTATTTACTATTCTTGGACTTACCTGCAATGGTGCTTATGTATCTCTCATAGGAAATTGTGAAATATGTCTGTTATTGGAAGAATTTTTTAAATTATATATGCATATACTGTTATATCTTGTTAATGTTGAAACAGATCTGAGCACAGTGTACTTTGTCTGAGACTTATTGCTGGATAAAATTGGATATCTCTGGATAACTGCTGGATAAAATTGGATATCTTTGGATAGCAAAATTGCGGTTCATTTGGTTTTGATGATATAAGAATTTGAGAATACATTGATTTAGTTAGACAATCATGGTGGTTTTCTCTATAGTGTGATAGTATTTGCCGTGATTCTCCTGAGTTTTGGTTATGGTCAAGAGATCGGGCAACCCCACCACAGTGGGCTCATAGGCTGCTTCTCCTCCTCTTCTTCCCCACTTGAATTTTCCTCTCCCCTTCCCAGCACTAATTGTAAATAGTGTTTAAATTTGCACCAACTTGAATGTTAACCATAGTAGGTTTTACGCAGCTCTGTGCAGACTAGCATCAACTACAGACAGCACCGGGAGTGAGAAATTCAAGGCGTAAAGGGGAGGAGCAGCACACCTCGTCTCTTAATTATGGCTAAGTGATCTCAAAATGTTACAGAAGTAAAGACACAAAACAAATATAGAAGATCTGACTTACCGCATGCTGAAGGGTTTTCAGAGTTTCTCTGACAGAAGGATCACTTCTTTTATCATAAGTTGCCTTGTAAAAATCCTTCACTCCATCAACAATCTAAACAAAATACAAGATAATAATTCACCCCAATAATGATGGAAGAGCTTGCTTTAGTTACTTAGGGTGCAATCCTATGCATGTTTAGACCAAAAAAATAAATTTAAAAAATCCTACAATTCCCAGCATTCCCCAGCCAGTCATGCTTGCTGGGGAATGCTGGGAGTCGTAGGACTTTTTTCTGTCTAAAAATGCATAGGATTATTACACCCTTAGCTATAAAGGAGAGACAAAGGCTAAGATACATTGTATACAATAAGGCAGCTGAAGTTCTTTGGGCTAATCTCTGATGAAAAAATATATATCCATACTTCTCAGGCCCTATGCAGATCTAGCACGTAACCATATTTAACATTACCTCAGAATACCTAATCTATGGTTAAGGATTGGCCATGAACAAGGATGTGAAACCATGGTATCAAGTGGGGTTGTATTAATCATGCCTGAATGTTACATCTGGCCTGAGCCAGACTATGGTTAAAGCAGCTATCCTGCTTGTCCGGCCTCTCAGCCAAACTTGGGCCCCCAGATGTTTTTGGCCTACAACTCCCAGCATGCCCCAGCCAGCGTAGCTGGCATGCTGGGAGTTGTAGGTCAAAAACATCTGGGGACCCAAGGTTGGAGAACACTGGCTTAATAGAAGGTTTGGGGGTGGGGTGCTAAACGGCATGCATTCTGTAGGAAAGCAGTTTTGAGTTTAAATGGACATGAGTTCATTAATCCCTTTGCAAGCTTAGGCCAGTTCAAGACGGGATCATGATAACAGCTAGAACCATGGACTACCACATAGTGTTCAAGCTGTTTTAGATGGGGTTGCACTCTCCCTGAATTAATGAGTTTCCAGCTTGGAAATGTCCCTACTTTTGGGTGCAGAGAAGACTGCATTGACCAGGAGTGCCTTTAACCAACTCCATCTCGTTTGCCAGCCATACCCTTTCCTGGAAATGTCAGACCTAGCCTTGGTCATTCTTGCCCTAGTCACTTCCAGGCTGGATTACTGTAATGCAGTCTGCAGGGGGAGTCGGCAGTCTGCCCTCCTCCCCTTGAAGAGGAGTCCGGAAATTTCAGTTGGTCAGAATGCTGTGGCCAGACTTTTGTCTGGAATCAGCGAAAATATTAAGCCAATTTTGTTCCACCTTCATTGGCTTCCAACTTATTTGGGGCTCAATTGAAGCTGCTGGCTTTTGGCTTAGGTCCAGGGTATCCCAGGAATCACCTCCTCCCACAGGAACCTGCTCGAGATCCACAATCAGTTTGAAGCCCTCCATGTTGTCACTTCAGCAAAAGAAGTGTCCTCAGTCGATGAGGACAAAAAAAAAGGCCTTTTCAGTTGCAATGCCTAAACTATGGAAGAGAGGTACATGTGGTGTCCCCCCCCGCCTGCTTTTAAAATAAATTCTTAAGACCATTTCATCCAGGCAGACATTTTTAGTTAGAGCCTGTTATGATTGTTGCTTTCTTCTTCTTCTTTTTAGTTTGCTGTTGGCCGATATGGCTTTTGAGATGCTGCTCATTGTGATGTATATTTTTGTACGTGTGTGGTCAGGTGCCCTCTGCACCCACACACGTAGGGACCAGCAGCAGAGTGCATGCAGCCCATTCCCTGCTGGAATACCACAGCAGGCCTATTGGACATTTTCAGATCAGAACAGACCACAGACAGTCTGGGGTCTCTACTGGAATGCACAGCGACTGGAAGGGTGACCAGAACCCTAAATCCAGTACAGTAATACCTTGGATTGCAAGTAACTTGGTTTGAGAGCGTTTTGCAAGACAAGCAAATTTTTAAATATTTATTTAATTTTTTTTTACTTGATATACAAGTGACGTCTTGCAATACAAGTACTGTAGTACGGCTTACATCAAAAATCTCTGTACAAATTTTTTTGGGGGGATTTCGTTTTGATATAAGAGCGTTTTGGATTACAAGCACGTTTCCGGAACAAATTATGCTCTCAATCCAAGGCATGACTGTATTTGAAATGGGTGTCAGAATTTGCCACATCCTTATTTCCTCATTTTTCTACCTGCCTATCAAGCTGGATTCTCAGGGCAGGGACCTTTCTCTTTTGCTCTGCCACTCTGTAAAGTGATGATAATAAGACCGTGTCAGTAAACCTTGAATATCCGTCTATTGTGCTTTGCCATCCACTTGTCCTATAGCTCTGCTGCATGGTGTGCAACCTCAGGCCCGGGGGCCCCAAAGCCCCAGATGGCCACGCCCTCTTCTCCCGGCCTCTTCTCCCTTCCCCCCAACCACCCACCATTTGGTGGCTTCCCCGCTTTTGTGCAGCTTCCCCCGCCATTCTAAAAAGGTCAGAATGCCTCTCCCAAGGCTTAGTTACTGGCAGTAAGAGTTGTCAGTTACAATATGCTGGTACTTCTTTGTATTTTTGGCCCCACAGCTTTGCCTTCAGCGCTCCTACCACTGGAATGTGACCCCCAAGAGCTTTTTAAAAATTGAATCCAGCCCTTGCTCTGAAAGAAGTTCCCTACCCCTGGTCTGCTGTAACCCAGTGAACAGTATCTTGGTGGCACATTAAAGGCAACTTTAAAAAGTAACTTCAATATTTAGAAGATTTGACCTACCTTTGTTTTGTTTCCAAATCCCCAGATGGCAGCAGCAACTTCAAGAGCAAAAATCAAGAGAAGGAAGGTAAAAAACTAGGGGAGAAGGATGAGAGAGAGAGAGGGATGAGAGAGAGAGAGAGAGAGAGAGAGAGGTCACAGGTGAACACACTTGACAAATGACTTTGAAATCATGAGATGATACTTAACATTTTGACAGTGCTTTAGAATGTTCAATGTGTTTCATATACTTTATCTCAGTTCTCCGAACAAAAGCCACACTGTAAGGCAGCAGGTCAGTATTATCATCTCCATATTGCACACAGAGGGGCCAAGAGGGGCAGCAGCTTATGTAAGGCCACCTAGAAAGTTGGAGATGTCTCAACAGATGGCTTCCCAGCTTATACTCATACAGCCTAATCCTATGCACATTTACTCAGAAATAAATCCCACTGTGTCCAATGGCACTTACAGCCAAATAGGTATGTGAAGGATTGCTGCCTTTGCCACCATACTACACACCAGCTCTCAGGTGAGCTTAAATGACAATTTTCTAAAACAATCAAAATTTATTGTAATATTACACATGATAAATTCTCTAATCAAGAGCACAACTTCTCAGAGTCAGTCCATATGTTATTATACTAGGCCCATAATAGTCTGGAAGCACCCAAAGTTGTAGCATCATTGAAGTTAAAATGGTTTTAGCTTCAACTTTATCAGTGCCTGGATGAGGAACCAAAATAACCCCACTGGCACTGTAAGCTGTTTTGCACTTCCTAAAACAAGTACAGGATGCAAATAGAAACACTTCCTTGTACTGCTATTACTTCAAGAAGCTACCTCAAGAAGCTAGGGGTAGCTAGAAGAAGGGGGGGGGGAAGAGAGAGCTCTTTAGCTTGGGATGAAGGGGGGGATAGTGATAATCCCTTTTTATAATGGTAAAGTAGGAGAGAGGGTTGTTAGAATTGTTGTGATATGTATCACTTTACCAGCTGCAGTACAATTGTTTACACATGGAAGGTACAGTGTGGCTCTGTAAACAGGTCTGTAGTGTCTACACAGAATGTCTATTCTCAGGTATGAGAGTCAGAAGAACTGTGGGAAAGCTAGTCACATGGTTGGTTTGTTCTGATGACGTGCTAACTTGTTCAGTCAGAAGCCATTTTAAGGGGAAGGTTTTCTTCTTCTCTATCTTGTTCTTTTCCTTTGTTCCTGCAACAATGTAACGCCTTTACTGAGGTGGAGTGAAGCTGAACTTACTCCACTGGACTTAATGCTTGCTATGCATTTATACTCTGCACATGGACTGTAACTAGGAAATGTATACTCTGTAGAACTTTACTTGCTAAGTGAATAAACAGGTAGTATTAGAACCTGTGGTGTTCCAGAGTGTTTCCTGACTCCGTGGATTAATCTGCAACGGGGAAGCTGGAAGCAAGTGTCATTACAAGGCAGGCTGGGCTGGTGAAGCTGGATCTGACGCTGTACGCTGCGCAGGGGGGTGAGATCTGTTAAGGTCTGTGTGTGGAATTCCGGGCATCTGTTAGCACACAGATTGGATCATAAATCTCCCAGCACCACAAACTTCAACAAGAATAGGCCATAAAGGGAAGTATATAAGGGTATATTTACTTATAAATGTTAGTGGGAAGGTTTTTATTAGAAAAATGATTTTTGAAGATGTAGAAATGTTTAGAAGAAAATAATGACTTGTTTTGGTAATAAATTAGAACTTGAAAGGTAAAGTTTTATTGGTTAAATGTACTGATCTTTGAAAATTGGGGGTGTGGGATACTGATTTAAGGGGAAAATAGGTGGTGGTTTATCTTTGGGTAAATAAGCCTGGTTGGTATCTTTGGGAAGGATTATGTTAGAAAGATGATTTATGAAGTGTAAACAGAATTAGATATGTCCTAGATTGATAGAAGACTTAACATATATGTTTATTGTTAATAATTCTTTTTTCTTTCTTTTTTGGACTTGTGAAGAGGATGAATAAGAAGATGAATGTTTGACAACAGGGAAAAAAAGAAAATGCATTTGTAAACTACAGGGTAGTGTACATAAGGTTGCTTGTATTTTGTTGTGGGTAGAATTGGAAGTCCATTTTAATTTTTGTCTAGTTGTGCTTTTGTGATGTTATTGTGATGTTTGTGTTTTATTTTTTATTTCCCCCCCATAAAATAAAATAAAAATGTCCAAAAAAAAGAAGAAGCTAGGGGTAGCCCACTGGCCCTGTCTTGCCTTATGAAGCATTTGAGCCTTACTGTTCTGCAGTCCAACATATCTGTTGAGCGCCAGTTTGGGGAAGGCTGGTTTAACACATCCTGCCATCAAATGATGTAAGCAAAAAACTGGCATTGGTCAACCAACAGGAAGATTCCTCTAGCAATACAATAAGGCTCTGATGCTTCACAAGGCAAGACAGGATCAGGACTATGTGGAACATCTTTGCTGGTCCCAGGCACTCTATTCTTCCCAACTGGATTTGGGCCTGAAAGACCAAGAATAATGTAGGTACATGGAAGTAAGCTGTAAGCATGCACAATTTGTGACATCATTACTGATCATGGGGCACATCTGTTAAGGCATCAGACAGCTTCAAATTTCCTGGCTTTGTGGAGCTTGAGCCAACATGAAGGAGCCCTAACTCTGGTTTTAAACTGGTAGGTTTTTTGATCATTGAATTTCCCTGGTTTTTGAAAAGGAATTTTACCATTACAGTGTTCTGAAAAAACAACAACACACATACTTAAAAAAACAAAACAGAAATAGTTACTTAGGTAGATGTGTACAAATGAATAGATGTGTTCCTATATGTTCAGAAAGACTTACTTCTGAGAAACCCTGCACAGGATTCCAGCGTAGCCTTTTCTTTTCTCTCCCCCTCTTCACCACTTATCTAGCAGCCAATCATAATGACTCCCTCAGCCTTCAGAATTACCTCTCTCTTGTCTCAGTTGAAAGTTTCCTGCTATCCCCCATTGTCAGAATACTAACAGGAGAACTGTAATAGGCATGCTTAACTTAGGTCAAGTAGCAGGATTCTAAAATCCTGGAGAGAATTTCCATGGATAGAGACAGCTTTCCTTTGCAGACAGTCACCCTTCACATGTAGAAGGCAACAAGAACAGTGTGGGAAGAGAATGGAGCTAGTGGACTCATTCCCATCGCTCCTCCTTGTGTGCAGAGCTTACGTGTAAGGACAATGACTATATAGGACTAGATTCTCAGAACTATCTTAATGAGCATGCCTAGAGTGTGAATACATGTTCAGTGTAATGTGTAAATGCCCCCAGTGTAAGGCACAATCCTTGCATGTCCTTTTTGTACCACACAACAACTAGTGTGGGCATCATACTGTCTTTCTGCTTCAGAAAGTCAGCAAATAGGCCTTACTCCCCATGTTTCCTTTATGCACTATGTGGAAAGGAAGGTCAGAAATCAAGGCACTTATGATGCATTTCTGATTTCAGAAAGATGGTTTGAGGCCCTGATCCTTCTGCTTCCCCCAACTCTACATTCCACCACCATCCCTAACTGAGAATCAAACTACATGTTACTTTAAAGATATCACTAGTCCCCACCCCTTTTTTTTACTCAAAAGTAAGCAAATGGGACCTAATATGGTTCAGGATCATAGAGTGGAGGGTAGGGGGCTTTAGCAAAGGCTTAAAGATCCCCTAAGTCCCCTCCCCCAAGGGTCCCAATCCGTGTAGTAACATATAGCCTGACCCTGTGAGGTCACATTCAACAACTGAAGGAATAGGCATTGAACATAGAATAAAGTAGATTTCCTCTGCAAAACCCTTTGAAAACACTGGCAGCATTTCAGCTTCAAATGAAATGGAGCATGCACAATATAACTTTTCCAGCAGTGGCTGCCATAGACTATAATGGGGCAGGGGCAGGAAAACCTTAATAACTTTTGAACCATGCTCAGAACTTCACCAAACCAATGAAAGGCATGCCTCCTTGACAAGCCTGAATAAAGTGCACCAGTAGGTTTCATCAAAATTTGAAATATATGATATGCCATCCCGCAACTTGGAATAAAAAGGATAAAATCGGTCAATGTTTAACTTGCTGTACCTGTGGCGATTTGTATCGGATTGGTTTGACATTTTGCACAACTGTAGACCGCACCAGAAGATCATGGATGCCAAGTTTCAAGTGTTTAGCTTAACAGGTGTTATTTTTATAAGCCATAGAATTGTGAGGCTTATAATGGCGGAATCTTCATTTTTTTGTGACTTGTTTTATTTATTTATATTTATACCATGCCTTAGGGTTCCCCTTTACTTAAAGGGGAACTCCTGTGCCCTTTTAGTACATGTGCCACAGAGAGACTTGCTAAGGAAGTGGTATATACATATATGTAAAATAAATAGTAAAAGTGAAAAAAAGCCACCACAGCTGAACCACCATGGAAATAAAGTTTTAATTACCACCCAGTATGAATTCAAACAACACTTTCTACACTTTCTACTGTGTAATAAATAAAATATGAAAAGCTAAATTATATTGTTGACTGTTGCACCCCCTTTAACTTACGACTAATTCTGCTGGCATAGTTAATTAACTATCCTTTCTGGACCCTGTTTCCAAAATGGAATAAAACAGACATTAAGAAATGAAGTGGCACAACCCTGCAAAAGCCTGACCACTTCATTCTGCCAGATTTAGAAATTGGTCCTCAAAGTCAATACTTACCAAGCCAAGCATGCATTGGGATTCCTGTATTGCTCCACAACATCCCAAGAAACCAACAAGCATTATGAGGGCACCAGCTCCAATTAGAATGTAAACCCCTGGGGTAGTGTTTAAAAAGAAAAAAGAGAATGTTTACTGTCAACTAATAAGGCTTCACATTTTACCAAGGCTGACCAATGGTGAAGGCAATCAGCTATTTATTTATTTATTTTATTTATTAAATTTATACCCCGCCTTTTTTCCTGCAAGGAACCCAAGGCGGCTTACATAATCCTCCTCCTCCTCCTCCTCCTCCTCTCCATTTTATCCTCACAACAACCCTGTGAGGTAGGTTAGGCTGAGAGTCAGTGACTGGCCCAAAGTCACCCAGTGAGTTTCATGGCCAAGTGGGGACTAGAACCCGGATCTCCTGACTCCCAGTCCAACACTCTCACCACTATGCTACACTGGCTCCATTGCCACCAGCTACATTGCCACTGGTAGGACTGTGGCTGCTTCTGGCATCTTATGCTGCCTAATAATAATAAAAAAAAGAATCCCCAAGATTGAAAAGCAATCTACTAGTAGCAGTGTTTCAGAACAAGCTTTTATAATCAGGGTTTCCAACTAGCAGATTTTGTTAGTGAAGCTGGATTTATGAAGAAAAAAGAGGCCGTTTCCCCACTCCCCAACTTTTCACTGCACATAAGTGCATGGTTATGTGCACATGCCTGAACTCTCACACACATACAGTATACCAAACTGTCATGTGGTACTCTCCTAGTGTAAGGGGGTCAGGGTGGCTGGTGCAATCTCACCATCAGCAAAAACAGGAGGAGATAAGCATCCAATACCAATGCAAAAAGGGGGATAACAGGTTCTCAGGATGCAAATTCTATATATGATAAGTATTCAGGTGGAGGAGCCCACCTGGAGCTCCTCCACCTGAATACTTATAATAATGAATTTGCATCCTGAGAACTTGTTCTCCCCCTTTTTTGCATTAGCAATCTCACCATCAGCAATCCAAGCCAGGGTTGGATTGCCCCAGGTGCAAATGCAGGAAATTGAAGCTAACAGCCATGCCACATAAGCCTGTGCTTATAAGAAGCCCAGCCTGTAAAGAACCTGTGTTTGCCTACCTGCCCAGGCCAACTCTGTCCTCCTGACCCAACTACAGTACCACAAATATTGCATTCATAAGTTGGCAGCCCAACTGCACAAGTCTATAGAGTTTGGGAACAAACCCTTTGACACATGCATCAAGGAGAAACTTAGATTTGATTTTGATTTAATACTCGCAGTGCCACTTTTCCACAAGCAAGTTGCACTCAAAGCATGAGTATATCAAATAAATCAGCAACTACATAAAATATAATATTAGTAAATATCAATAATATCAAACACACAATAGGATAAAAAAATTAAAACAATAATTCAAAACTGTTTTATCACAAAAGTCAAAACATACATGATGGAAATGTTCCCAGTTGCACCAAGAAGTCAAAAACCAGTAATTCAGCAGCATAACTAACAGCATTAAACTATTATGGCATAAGCTTTTGTGAACTAGAGTCCACTTCCTCAGATACCTAAAGTGTTATCCTAATTGGCACTTGGCAGGTATAGTTGTAAGGAGATTGGGGAATTATAAGTAGTGAGATCAGAGCCAAATTAAAAGCAAAAAGTACAGACTGTTGCAATTATGTTAAAGCTTAAATATATGTAAAATTGTTACAGTGACCATTCAGTAACAAGCACCCTATCATTAAGCCAATCAGCACCTGTAGTGGGATAAAAACCTATTATCTGGATTCAGTCCACAAGTGATAGAACTGAACTTCCTGAAATGTTAAGTTCTCTAGTTTCTTGCCAAAATCTCCCTTTGCAGTTCCTTTGTTCAAGAATGGCCACTTTAAAGGTTCGTAACAGAGTATCCTGGAAGGCTGAAATGTTCCCCATCTGTTTTCAAAATATCGCCCTTTCTAATGCCAGATGTGTGTCCATCTATTCTTTTGCATAGAATAGAGGTGGGGAACCTCCAGACCAGAGGTGGACAACTTTAGGAGGTCCAGTGGCCTCTTTTGCCCCATCCCTATTCCCAGGCACTCTCTTTCTGCTGCCACCCCATGTAATTCTGCAAGCCACTGATGGCAACCCCCCTCCCCCGGCCCGCAATTTGCTGATTTTCAGCAGCAAACCACTACAGAACACTACAATGGCCAAATTTAGCTTGAGAACAAGCTAAATTTGACCAATGCAGTGTTCCGTAGTGGTTTGCTGATGACTTTCAGCAGCAAATGGGCTTTTTTTTTTTTTTTTGGCCTCCTTGAATTTCGGCATGGGGTGGCGGCGGCATGGAACTGTGGGTGCCGCATCTTGCCTACACCTGCTTCAAAACATGGGCTAGATGTGGCCTGCAGTGGGCTCGTGGCCTGTCCTTCCGAACTCCCCTCCCTCCCAGCCAAGCTACCAATAGAGGAACAGAATGCTCTGTTCCTCCCTCAGCAGCCCACTACATTTTTGTATTTGGCACTGAATAAGGGAAGCCTCTTTCTCAGTGCCCACCATGGAAGTCAGAGAAAGGAAGAGATCGCTCTGAGCAGTGGTGAGTGTGTCTGTGGGTGAGTGTGTGGATGGCAGGGGGATGGAGGAAGAGGGGGGATGGGGTGTCCCCACTGACTTTTGGCTTTGTCCTGCCCACTGCCGGCCCCACTCACCACTGGTATGTGGCCCTGTCCCAATCACTCTCCCCCCCTGAAAAGAATATACCCCTTGACTTAAGAAAGGTTCCCCACCCTGGGTATAAAGACTGGCCTGTTGGTCCAGTTAGGCCCCGAAGGAGAAACTGAACTCTTGTAGTGCAACACTCTGCCCTATGAATGACTAGGCTTGCTCTGCTCTAGCCTCTATTAATGTGTAGTTAATAAACTGTGACTGTAAGATATTAAAATTTCTAATTTTTAGTCTTTTCTGTTAAGCAGAGGATTGGATCCAACATCATGTGAGCGGACTTCCACCTGTGCAACAGGACTTCCCAATCCTCTCGTCCCCCCTGCAGCCCCCCTGTAGACCAAATTTGTTCCATGCAGATTTGGGGGGGGGGCTGCAGGGGGGGAGGGGAAATCTAGCAGTTTTCTTTCCACTAGCAGTTTTCTTTCCATTAGCGGATGACCAGCACTGGACCCAACCCACAGTATGTGTGTATACTGACTTTCGGATTTTTAGCTAGTGTAAGGAGTATCTTAATATTTTGGAGTACACTCCATGTCCCCTGTTTCAAGATAGAGACCTACAAATGTTCCATTTTTTACTTTAAAAGTATCATGGCTTCAGTACCGGTGTACTACTTATATGACTGAGTAGTTCTCACATGATGTACCTGTATAGAATGACGTATCATTCTCCTCCTGATCAAAAATATCTTTTGTCTGCGAATCAAACCGAAGCCATAGTCCAATTGCAAGGACAGCTGTTCCTGCAAGCTGTGGAGAGAGGGGAAAAAAATTAATTATGCATTCTGTATTTTTCTATTTTATGTATGTATCAAGTCAGTTTTGTTCATCCCTCAATGCAGATATTATTGGCTTTGTTTTATAGTCATATGGTCAGTGGCTTCCAAATGGTGTTCTCAGGAACCTTGTGATCCTTTGAAAGCTGATCAGGGTTTCTCAATGAGAAGGAATTCCCTGAAAATGACAGCATACTATTACTAATTTTGCCCTGCAATGCAGAACCACAGAAACTCAAGAGCATTTTAGGGTGCATTCTGAGATCACTAAGAATACACAGAGATGGGTGTCTGATAGTGTACATGTTTTGTGGATCTTCATCAGAAGTTATGCAGTTGTTTAATTGAAGAAGCATTCATGTTACAACAGTTGCCGTTCTATCAAGGCCAAACATGGTCAAATGTTTTTGCAGGAAATATCTCATATGCCAGCTTATCGGTTGTTTCCTTTATTCATGCCAAAAGGCTGCTGTTCTTAAGGACAGTAGATTACAACTGAACACTGTTTGGTCAAACCAGGTGGGTATTGTATTCTCCCATGTTTGTTTATGGACTTATTGTGCTTTCCTATGCACAGCTGAATTTTATCTTCTTGTACAATAAAATGTTCATATGAAATTGTTATATCTAACAATTGGGTGCTTTATAGTATTTTTTTGGTGTTCCTGTACTGGAATCTGACAAGTGGGGCATGAAGGTGATGGATGGCCATGCCCCATTTTTTGCTAGCATCACTACTTGGTCATTGTTGCAGTTATTACAGACATAAGATCCGGAATGCCGAATTGGTTGGCAAATCCACAATTCCAGTGTGGTGGTTTAAAAAAAGAAAAGTGCTCCTAGTGAGCTGCATATCCCTTCCTGGGATTCTCCCCACCCAAAGGTCATGTTCATCCTTTCTCTATCAGTGGTTTCTGTCCCAAATTCTGAAAATTTCCACAGATTTTTCAGTGGCATAACTGTTCCTAATTTACTACAAAGTTGTGCAGTTAGTACTACTATGAGTTATAAAGTGTGGAACACAGGTCAGCCAGCCACTGACCATGTGCTTAATTCTCCCATAGAAGCTACGGGGACCTACAACACTTACCGTAGGTGAATTGCATCAGAATCTACAGGTGTCTTAGTGGCCAACTTTTGTATAGTATTTGAGGCTTCAGACCAAAGCCTTTTACAGTTCAAGCTTTACAGCAGGGGATGAGGAAAATGGTGGTTCAACTACACAATGAGGATGGCAAATTGATAACAGAAGACAAAGAAAAGGCGGAAATGTTCAATTCCTACTTCGGCTCAGTCTTCTCCCAAAAGAGAGTTTATGTCCCCCTGGCAAACCTGAAGTGCAGACTGAAGGGGCAGGATTGCAGCTTGAGATTGATAGGCAATTGGTCAAGGAGCACCTGATTACTTTGGATGAGTTTAAATCTCCAGGGCCTGATGAACTGCATCCTAGAGTAATAAAGGAACTGGCAGAAGAACTCTCAGAACCACTGTCTATTATCTTTAATCATGGAGGACAGGTGAAGTGCCAGATGACTGGAGGAGGGCAAATGTTGTTCCTATCTTCAAAAAGGGCAAGAAGGAGGAACCTAGGAACCAGTCAGTCTGACATCAATCCCTGGGAAAATTTTGGAGCAGATTATAAAGCAGTCAATCTAGCAAGCACCTTGAAAACAATGCAGTGATTACTAGAAGCCAACATGGATTTGTCAAGAACAAATCCTGCCAGACTAATCTGATCTCATTTTTTTGATCGGGTAACCTCCCTTGTGGACTGTGGGAATGCTGTGGACATAATATATCTGGACTTCAGCAAAGCTTCAGAAAGCTTTTAATGTGTAGGAGGCAACATCCATGGACACTGACAAAACAAGGCTGTAAATAAGTTAATTTGTCAAATAGCGAGCTGTCAGGAGAAAGGCAAAGCTGTGAGGGGATCTTTGCTTGTGAAAAGGGGAAGGTGAGTAGATCTTTCTGGAGTACCTAGAAGCTGAGGGAAGCAAAGAAAAGGCGGAGGGCACTGAGAACTGTAAGGGCAATACTTAAAAACTATAGCAGTGTTCTCCAACCTTGGGTCCCCAGATGTTTTGGGCCTACAACTCCCAGCATGCCCCAGCCAGGGGGCATGCTGGGAGTTGTAGGCCCAAAACATCTGGGGACCCAAGGTTGGAGAACACTGCTATAGACTGTGCGAGTGGTGAGGCACTCGTTAGCCGTGCCCCACCTACTGTGCCACTGTGCCCCATTCGGCAGCAGGGTGAACTGGGCCAAGGAGCCTGCTGTGGTCGAGGGGGCTCCCCACGCAATGTAGAATCCTGCATAATCAGGAGGCAGGCCTAATGAGGGTGTCCCCCCCCTCCCTCATCATGCATTCAACAATACATGAGTTTTTAACACCTCGTGGGCTATTCTCATGGTGAAATGTAGGTTATCATATCAAACCAATCATGTTCATAAGCCCTGTTAGTGGGCTTTCACTCAGTTCTAGTTACAGCTTTCTTATATGCAGCCTATGTCAGAAAAAGGAAGTTATGACCTCACAGACATTTTTTTCGAAGTACTCGGAGAGAGCCTCCTGCTCTTCCTCTTTGAAGGAGGACAGTGTTCCTTACAGGAAACTGACCATCCCCGTGCCATATGAGAAGTTGACATACGTGTGTGTGTGTGTGTCTTCTCTGACACATTAACTGAGAGGTTTTACCTCTGAAAAAACACTCAAGAGATGACTTTCGAAGCAACCAATGTTGCTGAACGATGAGGGCTCATTTTGTTGAGGCTTTCCAGTTTTGCCAATATCAGTCTTGGCCCATACCCCAATACCAGATTTTGTTTTTATACCAGCCATCTGAAAAATTCCACTCTTTCCTAATGATAGTAGATAGAATGTGACATTGCCTAGGTTTGCTCTGGGAAGCTTTCTGTTACTAGATGAACTTGATCAACAGTTGAAAGTTATGACAGTTCAGATACTCAAGTTGCCCAGACGTGGAGGAAGTGACAGAAGGACTGGTGCAATTACTTTGCTATGTGTCACTTCCCAGCAGCAGTTTACTCAAGCATGATGGCAATTTTTTCAGCTACCTGCTTTATGCAAAATCTGACCAAAAGCAAGAATTTGGTTACACCCATTCATAAGCTAACCCTTTTATTTTATTTTATTTTATTTATTTGTTGCATTTATGGATCGCCCATTTGGCTGGCAAACCAGCCACTCTGGGAGATGTACAACATGATAAAATATAAAATACATTTAAAACAGTATAAAAATTTAAAATCTTAACCCACCCCATATTCCCGCCTGAACAACCATGTTTTTAGTGAGTGGCGGAAGCTCAGCAGAGAGGGAGTATGGCGGAGGTCACTAGGGAGAGAGTTCCACAGTATGGGGGCTGCCACAGAAAAGGCCCTCTTCCTAGTCCCCACCAGTCTAGCTGCTCTGGCTGAAGGGACAAGGAGGCCGTCTGTGGCAGATCTTGTTGAGCAGTCTACTTGGGTGTTGCTGGAGATGCTCCTTGAGATAGACTGGTCCAGAGCCGTATAGGGTTTTAAAGGTCAAAACCAACACCTTGAATTCGGCTCGGCAAGCAACTGGTAGCCAGTGCAGCTCTTTGAGCACTGGAGTGATGTGATCCCGCTGGCGGCTGCCTTTAACCAGATGAGCCGCCGTGTTCTGTACCAGCTGTAGCTTCCGAACTGTCTTCAAGGGTAACTTTCACACAGTTCCAAATATTCATGAGGAAAATTCTGAACCAGGCGTATGTGCTAATCGTCCAAACCCCTTTCTTCCCCCAGGCTTATTCAGAAGCAAGTTACAGTGGGGTAGGCAATAAGTAAACATTAAAAACTTAAATAAAGATGCATTTTTATTCTCCCGTTCTAGTTGTACCCTGGATTGTAGCAATTCACAGGGTTCAATAGGTGATGGTTCAGATATTGTATTACAACAGCCAGTATCCTATAGTACCACTGCATCTCTGGTAGTTCTGTTGTACTAGCAGAATGGACCACTAGTGCAACAAGAATTAACGGTACCTGAAGTAAGCAAGAAAAAAAAGCAGAAATGCTCGTTTCTAGAAAGGAGCAGGTCAGTGGAGCGCTCCCTTTTCAGGAGCTCCGTTTGACCTGCCCCATTGCTGATTCTTTCAAGAACTGCTAGTTCCTGTTGCATTAGCAGTCCATTCCTATGTATTTTAGTTCTCTTTCCCTCCATCCTTAAACAGGATAGGCTCATTAGGCTGGTCTTTGAACTTTGAACAATGCACTGTGTAGTGTACGTACACAAGACACCTCACTGCACTCACTCAAAACAAATACTGCAGTGTAAAGGCAGCTCCATACCACAAGTTTATCAATTCTGCTAGTATAATGTAGTAGCTCATGTTTTTCTTGTTCTGCAACGTAGTCAGCAGTCTGCTATGAAGACCATACCAGAAAAACAAACAAACAAACAAACAAACACATACACACACACACTGGAGCATTTCACTTGGCATACTAAGTTAGACAAAGTTTCTTTGTAGCTTAACAATGCCTCTCTGAGGTGGTTCTCACGGAACACTCAAGTATTACTGCAATGTTCTCATACAAGTATCTGCTGTGAATAGTGCTACAGATGCTTCAAAGCAAATAACTCAGGAAAGGGACCAGTTTCTAATATTTGAAATCTCAAGTGCATCCTGTGCATTTCTTTGTCTTTAGCTGTGGGGAGAAGGAGCATCCAAGATTCGCCAGCACCCTGATGTGGAGCTCCTTAGTAACTCATAGGGGATTTCAGCTATTACATAGGCAGCGAGAGGCGGATGCTTCCATACTTCTCATGTTAAATGCTACAACAAGAACAACAACGACGAATCAAATCTAATGAGTTGGCCCCGATTTGCACAAATCACAAATTGCACTGGAGATCCACAGTTCTTGGCTCCGAATTTGCACAAATATTTCAAGCAATTTTGTGGAAGTCAAAACTAGGGTTGTGGGAGAATTTTTTTCCGGCTCACGCGAGTCTGTTCGTGAACGTTCTCCTTTAGTTCAGACCGGTTCACCAGTCCTGAACACAAAAAACCCAGAAATTTACATCCCTAATTTACGCCACCTCCTGACTTGGCCCACTTTTGGCCATCGGGTTGGAAATGTATCAGAAATCCACTGAGCTCAAACAGAACGAGTTTTCCTGTGTCGTACATCCCTAGGGAGAAGTTGTGCGCTAGGGAGAAGTTGTGCGCTGTCACTTTGTGCTTAAACACTTAGGCTTAGTTTTATTAATTGTTTGTATCATCATTTTAAACTGTCCTTTTAAATTTGGTTTTTAATCTTTTTAACTATATTGTATGTTTTTATTGTTGGTTTTTATGTAGTTTTATTGTATGAATTGTTGTGAACCGCCCAGAGAGCTTCAGCTGCGGGGCAGTTATAGAAATGAAGATGATGATGATGATGATGATGATGATGATGATGATGATGATGATGATCAGCCAAGATGAGAATCAACTTAGCCCCATCCAGCTCACTTGATTTAAATGGTGTTTAGCTCAAATGTGTGCACAGCAAACACATACACACTCTCTCCTACAATATGGTGTCCATGCTTGCTGTTCAAAATGACTACTACACATACATGTGAGATGGTAGACTCAGACCGCGCACTGCACTGTGCTTTGGTGTTCCATATGCACTCTAGAGAAGATCCATCCACTGTCCACTAATTGAGATTGGGGAGGGGGGGGGTCAACCTCTAAGATGCCAAGACTAGCATACTTTTGTACAAACAAGGCATTTCCAAAATCTTCCTAAAGGCAAACTAGGGACTGGAATATAGGAACAGTCGGTGCATGTGGAATGCCCAGTTACTCCACTGATATCTAATTAGTCTTGTCCTTGTTTATGCTTAAGTGCAGGCAGCCCTGGCTTCCACCCTAGCCTTGAACTCCCTTCCACTGTGCAGATATAAGCAGGATAGGCATGTTTTCTGGTACAGTATGAGAAGAGCTGGCCATGCATCATGAAGTACATTGCATTCAGGTGGTGTAAATATTCTCTTAAGTCTTCATGTCAATGTAGAGACAAAACACGTGGTACAGAGATCCTAGGAATGTACTGGAACTGAATTATAGTTATGCTAGGTTGTCTGGGAACCTAACAGTTTGATGCTGGCACCTAGGAATTTGAAATGTATGTGTCGGCCTTTCCAAGGCTGGTGCCTAAAAGTGTCTAGTATTTCCCCCCTCCAAATCCTACTGCAACATTCATTATCTCTCAAATGCATCAGTCTCCATAGCTCCTTGCTGTATAAGGACATAAGAAGATGGCCACTGACAGCATCAAATGGAAAAAAAATTAGGATAAAACAAGAACAGGCCTGTGGCCCACGCTGGCTCAGCTTGTCTGAGCATGGAAAGCTAAGCAGGGTCAGGCCTGGTTATTACTTGGATGGGAGACCCCTCCTCTCGTTTCCTGCATTGAGCAGGGGGTTGGACTCGATGGCCTTGTAGGCTCCTTCCAACTCTATTATGAAATCTAAGTCTAAGTAGAATCTGAAATAGTTATTCAAGGTATACTATTTGGGCATATCAAGAAGAAGAGTGCATCCTGTAAATTAGGGGTATAGAACCTCAGGCCCGGGGGCCAAATCCATCCCTCTGTGGCTCCCCAGACAGCCACCCCCTTTCCCCCAACCATGGACCATTTTGTGGTTTCCCTGTTTTTGTGCATCCCCCCCCCCCAATTCTAAGAGGTTGAAATGCTTCTCCTAAGGTTTAGTTACCAATAGTTAGAGCTTTAAGCTAAAATATGCTGGGTTTAAAATCTATATTTTGGCCCCATCCCTGTTGGCTTTGACCCTGCCCACTGCTGGAATGCAGCCTCCCAAATCTTCCCTGAAATGGAATTCAACCCTTGGGCTGAAAGAGGTTCTGAACCCCAGTTGTAAATGAAGGCAGTCTGTGAGATAGAAGAGAAGAGACCTTCAACAGATGCCAAGCTCCTAACACTACACATAAGCACTGCACATTAAAAGGGGGAGGATTTTCCTCAGCAACAAAAAGTTTGCTCTGGGAATGTTTCCCTAGCTTTGCAGAAGGACAGACATCAATGATGGACGATCAAAGACTGTTAGCCCACCCAGGTACGGAAGCAATCACCTCTCATCTTAAAGAAGATGGCAAATGCCTTACTAAAATTTTCCACTATAGAGAAAAACCGCCAAACCACAGCTAACTTGTCTCTACATGTAATTTCCCCTTAAAATGGCTGAACATTGCTCAACACACTGGAGAAGCATGTTAGAAGTCAGTGAAACTATTCCCAGCAATATAGACAACATTCCTTCCATGTACACCCAGGGCCGGTGCTACCATTAGGCCAACTAGGCAGCTACCTAGGGCGCAGGGCTAAAGGGGGCGCCAGAAACGCCGTGAAAAAAAATATACAGCACTCTCAAGTGGGAGGGGGTGTGTGCTAAATATCTGATCTTGCCTAGGGCACCAAACTGCCTTGCACCAGTCCTGTGTACACCCATTACTGACCCTTTGGCATGGTATATGGCGCCATATGCTCAAATCACTCCTATTTACTGACACCGAATTGCTTTTTGGAGATACCTTGGAAAGAAGCATTAGAGCCACTGGTGGAAGTTGCCAGTATTCCAATTTCATCCTCTCCCCACCCCCCAACCCTGAGTGCATAGTGGATGCACCTTGTCTAGAATGCACATACACAAAGGTATCATGCCATGTTTTTTCCAGCATGTAATTTGCGGAAAACATGCAAAATCTGATCTTAAATCAGTGTAAGACAGACTATTGCAGAGCAAACGCACACAGCAGGCCAAGAAGAACCTTTGGGAATGGGCCATAGTGGGGGCAGGAGTTTGCTTGGGCAACAATCCTTGTTATAAATATTCTCTTTGGACAAATATAGAAGTATCCCTGTTTTCATCAGAGATGTGTTGGAGGGTATAGAGCTTTCCTTATAAGTTACAACCCTTGCAAAATTTTCTTGGGAGTTTAGTGGGACTTACCCCTAAGCAGAGATGGCCCAAGATATTTTGCTGCCTGAGGCGAAGGACAAGATGGCATCCCCTGTCCCCATTCCATGTACAGAAGTATGCTTCTTTCTTCAGAATTATTGTTTTTACCCATATGCAACTTAGCTGATTCATACAGTCAACTAAAACTCATACAATTGATAGACTAAGGTATCTTTTTAAGTTTGGAGATGCCAGACCTCGGTTTAAGACCAAAGTTATCTCTACTAATATCCTGGGTACAGCATTTAACATGTTTAAGTTGTATAATATTTCACAATGAATCCTTGAACTAGAGCCAAGGCATGTAGTCATTCTATGCAAGTAACTATTCAAAAGACTGTTATGAGTCTATTTTGTGTTAAGGCAGCAGATAAACAGTTTCACATCAAGTCACCCAGGCATACATTGCGGTTGCATTCCTAGTTTAAAGCTTCCTTTCACCATGACTTCAAGGTTTGGCAATGAGTAACAGATCAATGCGAATGAGCACACAGGCAGTGCTTTCATTATGGCAGAAATAAAGAGCATTAATTTTGGCTGTTATGCAAGGCAGAGAGAGGGGAGGTTAGGCATTAGAGGCCTGCAGCCAAAGAGTTGGCTGATTATTTCAAATCACTGCCTTAGGATTGCTACTACTACGATGAGTCAATATAGCACTCTCAACCCTACAACCCTCCCTTTCAAAGAATGTTAACTGTTTCTCACTGCAGCAAAGTTCTTGACCTCCAGAGATTGGGTAGCCGGTGAGAGCACTTTGCAGAAGGGTGAATTGTGTTTTTGGTGAGACGCCCAGAGGTCTAAAGTTCTTGACCTCTGAGGGGTAGGATGGAGATAGCTTGGTACATGCAGTTTGACAATGCGGCATCCCACTCAGTCACTAGTTCTTGAAAACTTCCCCAGCACTTTCAGGATCAGTTCTAAACTTCAGGTTGGGGAGGGGAGCAGATCTGCCTGGCTGGCATGAAAACTTTGCCATTAATGTTAGCAAAGGCCAAGCAAGAGTGCGGCTGCCTGTGGAGCAGCTACAGGGTTTTGTTTTGTTTTACTGCTCTTGCTCACTGCCTCTGTAGCCTGGTGAAACAACTCATGAACAACCCATAGTTGCGAGTTCACACATAATGACAACCCATGGTTTAAACAACCCAATGTTCACAAACCATGGGCTGTTGTTGTTCGTGTTTAACAAACCACGGTTAGCACGGACGCATTCACAGATCACAACAACCTGTAATTCAACAATCCATTCCATGGGTTACAGCAGGGCTCTCCAACCTTGGGTCCCCAGATGTTGCTGGCCTGCAGCTCCCAGCATACCCAGCCAGCATGGCTAATGGCAAGGGATTCTGGGATCTGTAGTCCAGCAACAACTAGGGACCCAAGATTGGAGAGCCCTGGGTTAGAGTTATATGCGAACCAAGTCAAAATGTGACCAAGTCTGGATCTAACCCATTATGTTCTCAGCAATCCTTATAACAGTCCTGTAGGGTAGTCCAATGTTGTGCCAAAGAAACTATAAAACTGCGCTTACTGGATATTGAAAGACAAAACAGCTGTTCCATAATGAAGAAATTGAATCCCCATCTTAATCTGACTATATGCAGTCCTACAGAAAATATAGCTGCCTATTTACAACAGCTTACATAGTCTAAACACAGGATAGCTTTTTCAAGAGCTCGTCTAAATGTGATTCCCACTGCGGTCCTGGAAGGCCGCTTTAGGAGAATTCCATATCAGAATCGAGTGTGCATTTGTGGAGATGGTAACATTGAAACCATCGCCCATGTGCTGCTCTTTTGCTCCCTGTATAGAACTAGCCGAGAAGAGTTGATTACTCCTCTATTGACACCTTATCCAGGGCGCCCAGTTGATTACTATGTGAATTTTCTTTTAGAGGACCGCAATAGGATGGTGACAGCAAATACAGCAAAATTCATAGCTATTGTGATCAAAATGAGGGCAGCAATTAGAGTTCAACAAAATATATAATTTTAGATATAATTTTAGATATAGTTTTAGATAATTTTAGATATAATTTTAGATAAAATCAAGGATTTTAGCTGTGATACTGAGTTTATGTAAGCATTTGTTTTACTCTGAACATTGAATATTTATTGTGTGTTATGTGTTATTTGTAATTTGTTTTAAATTGCAATGGCCAATGGCTAGATGCAAATAAAGTTTGACTTGACTTGACTTGTGCCCATATTAGTGATAAAGGACTGAGACTGAAGCCTTATGCAGTTGTTCAGGCTGCACAAATGAGGGCTAAAAGGGTTGTGGGAGTGAAGGCAGCCACAGAAGCCCTACCCCGGTGTCCCCAGGTGCCTCTAAAGACTTTCACATGCTTAGAGCTAAGGTCTGCAGGGGGGCTGCAAGGCTGAAAGCACTTGCAAGCCTTCCCACAAATGGAAGCACTGCCTTATCAGAGTCCTGATAACGGGGAAATTTGTGTGTTCAACTGAAGGCACTTACAACCCCCCTGCAGACTTTCATGCTCAATGCACAGAGATTTACAAAGGAACCGAGAGCACAGGGATGAGGGATGGGTCTTGCACATCCACTTTCACCCCCAACATTTTATCCCTCACCTGTGCAGGCTGAACAACTGCATCAGGCTTGAGATAGTGGCAAGCCTAAGGCAATTTATGGCTGATGAGATCTGTACCTGCAGGTGGCGTGGAGAGCAAATAATGTACCTGCAGGTGGTGTCGAGAGCCTGAAGCTAAGCAGGTACCAGCAGGGTCAGTGCTTGGATAGGTGACTGCCTGGGCTGCCCACATCTGTTCTCCTGCATTGAGCAGGGGGTTGGACCCGATGGCCTTATAGGCCCCTTCCAATTCTACTATTCTATGGTTCTGTGATTCTAAATGACTAATGTAATCTAACGTGCTATATAAATGCTAAGTACTATAGAATGTAAACAGAACTAGATGGGAAAGCTTCTTGGGGGACAGAGACAAGACACCTATGAATGCAGCTGGAAAAAAACAAAGGACATTTGGTTGGGATATACACTGGTTCAAAATGAGAGTGCTGCAAGAGAGGGAGCAGCTGCAGGGAGCTCACGTCACCCCTCCCTGCTGGAAGGAACACGCAGCTCCAACTGACAGTTCCCTGGGGCGGCAGACTCTGGCCTCATCCATCGGCCAGAGAACCAAGGGCCACTGGGAGGCTGCACCCCCTGCCTCCCAGGAGTAACATCACAGCAAGGGGGAGACCAACCTGGCCCCGTACATTGGCCAAAGAAGGAACAGCTGCAGGGAGCTTGCTTTGCCCTTCTCTGCCAGAAAAAAGAAAGAAAGAAAAACGTATAAGAACCTTGTAACTAAGAACTGGTGCCTGAGTTTTGCTTTCTTCCTCCTCCCTCCCAATCCCTTTTGTGTCATGTCTTTTAGATTGTGAGCCTGAGGGCAGGGACTGCCTTATTATTAATCTTTTTAAGCCACTCTGGGAGCCTTTTCTGGCTGAAGAGCAGGGTTAAAATGCTGTAAATAAATAAATAAGAGCAGCTCTGTAGTTAAATTGATTGAAGAAGCCACACCTTACTTTCACAAAGTGTGAAAATACTATTCATCATAAAAGAAATATTTTACCCTGTCATTATGAAATTTGGCATGCAGCACCTACCTGTTCATGGGTATAGACACATCACAGTTACAGCATATGTTTCCTTCTGGCAGTTTAGGTCAAAGACTGCCTTGTCTACTTTGCTAAATATCCTTTGGGTACTGAGGAAATTATGAGGTTTCAAAATTCCTATTTTAATCAGTCATTTAACGAAGGGCAGGTATTACAAGACAGAACTGCTTGGGAGATTGAGGTTTCCCTGGTGGAGTCTGCTTTCCAATAGGAAAGAAGCAGTTGCGGGTGGAAGTAGCGGGAAATGTGTGTGTGTGTGTGTGTGTGTGTGTGTGTGTGTGTGAGCTGCTGTATCTCTGTGTTTATGAAACGCCGCTCTGTGTGTTTGCATGCAACATGCCATTGTCTGAGATGTGTGGTTACGCATGCTTGCTCATGACATGCAGCTGCTTTCATTTGGGTTAGAGCAGTGTTCTCCAACCTTGGGTCCCCAGATGTTTTTGGCCTACAACTCCCAGCATGCCCCAGCCAGCATAGCCAGCAGACAAGCAAAAGGGTAAGGGAAAGGAGGTGGTGAGGCCTGCATTTATGAGTGAACATTATAAGCTTGAAAGTTGTTTTGCAGATTTTACTTTCAGCTAAACATCTGCAAGATTGTGCTCTGCACGTTTTAGCTTTGCAACTAGTTATGCATGGTGGAAAACGTCTCACTGCTATTTCTCCATGGAAAGTATTCCATGCTAAAAATGCATTGCTTCATAAAATTAACAAGTATCATAATGAGTGGATATAATATCAGTCATACTGGGATGTTTCAGCATTGCAGTTCACTTTTCATATGACTATACCAAAGAAAGATACAGCTCTTTCCCAGTGACAATTTTCAGAGCTTTCATTTCCCCCCTCAAAGTTGAAACAATGTAGGGAAATTATATGCCATCAAGGTATCATGTCTTAAAATATGTACAAGTAGTCCAATAAATATTCCAAGTAAAGCTTTGAAGATAATATTTAAACCACATTGTGTGCTTTATTTTTATTCCTTTTACCAAATCAAGTATTTCAGTTCAAATACAATTGGAAACCCTTTTTATTTATAAAGCATGTAAAATTAATAGTGTAATTTTTTTTAGCTTTGTGTACTAAATATGAGTTAACCACACCAAATCAAATGCCAATCTTTTTAAAGCGGGGGGGGATTCTGCAAAATCCGCATCACTGTTTGCAACAGGATGGTTTTCAAAATGAGTACCGTAAGTTCAATATTTCAAGTAGTTTAGGCATATGCATTACAACTCTAATTAAAGATGGGCATAGCACTGATCCAAACATCATCCCCAACCTACAGAGTAAGCAGATTGGGGCTGAATGGGGTTTATGTCAGAGGTGAGCATTGTGGCACCTACTGAGGTTCCCATCCCAGCAACCCCCAGTAGCCGCTGGCCCGGCTCTTCCTCCCTGCTGACTCTGTCCATTCACCTGCCTTTCTGGGGCTGTCCAGAAGTTTTATGGGGCAGGTGTGATATTGGGGGCCTTTCCACAACACATTACAAGGACCCATGGGAATGAACAGGAACTGTGGTGGGAAGCCCTTTGCTTTGTGGGGGCCCAGGCAAATTACATGGTATCATCAGTTTTCATAGACAAGAGCTCAACGTGGTGCTTTAACTGTTTCCCAGTAAACCCTGGGATCGCTTGAAAACTTATAGGAGATTCTTCATTCAGTAACTGCAGGAAAGATTCTGCAAAAGACAGGTTACCCACCATTGTATCAAAGTTGGTGGATTACACCCCACAGATCCATAGATTTTCATAGATCATAGAGTTGGAAGGAGCCTACAAGGCTATCGAGTCCAACCCCCTGCTCAATGCAGGAAACTAGAGGAGGGGTCTCCCATCCAAATAATAACCAGGCCTGACCCTGCATAGCTTTCCACGCTCAGACAAGCTGAGCCAGCGTGAGCCACAAACAGACTGCTTTCCAAACAAACTTACAAGTTTTTATTTAATCAAGGGATTCTATACAGAGCTCTCTTAGACTGTGGGCACTCTCTCCTCAGGCCAGAAGCAATGGTTGTTGCCCTTAACTACATCCTGGTTCCTCCCAGGAAGCACAACCCATTCAGGCTGAATCCAGCAGTTCTTTCATATTGCTACAACCATGACCAATCTGCCCCTCTGGAATATACAGTCAACGGGGGGGGGGGGGGTTGCTGATGTGTTGAAATGTCATTTAATTCACATGAAAATAGTAAGGTCCAACTGACGAGGCCAGACCCCACAACTGTGTGCATCCTAAAAGATGTTCAGAATACTTAACAACATGTGGGGGTTCCTCAGGAGATGTGTTGATACAGAAAGTGTTCAAGAAGGGCAGAAAATTTGAAAACCATCAAGCCAGAGAATGTATTCAAAACTGACACACACTCTTCACAGCTTCAGTATCACAGTAACTATAGAGTAATATCCATTACTGTCCTTATTAGTTTCACTTTATTTCTTTCCCAGGCAAAGTCCAAGGTTTCAGTCACAGCTATATAAGCAAACTGAAATACAGTTTTAGCTGAGAAGTAGAAGACTCAGACATTGTTTACTATTTTGGTAAACCACCCTTGCTTTTAATTAAAGGCCTACAATTCCAAGATTTATCCTGAAGTCTAATCGTAGTGTTCCAAAATGCCTGGATGAGATACACTCTGTAAGAGACTGAAAAGCAGTAACTGTTTACAATGTTAAATTCCTGCATCTTGTGCTCAGTTGCCTTCTTTCTCTTGCAGAAATAGAGAAGCTAAAACCAATTTCATTCATCTTCTGAGTCTTGGCTTCAGATCCCCCAATATCAGAAATATGGAAGGTAGATACCCAAGCCCAAAGATCTGGAATAGCCTCTAAAGGGAGATCTGCACGATCCCTTTGCTGCTCACTTTTAGACAGACAGCAAAATTTTATTTCAGTGAACAAGTGTAAGCTACCATCCTTAAGTTGTCTTATGGTTCTATAGCTCTTCTAGTCTTTAAGTCGGTTGCTGGTTTTATTCACCTCATCATCATGTATTGTTTTGATTTTTGATTGACTTGACTATCTTATATTTTGGTAATAGAGATGTGAAGGCCTGGAAAAAAAACCAAAATTTGGGGGAAAGGGTTCTCCACCATGACCCATTTTTTCAAAGTGCCGGGGGGTGGGTGGGTCCGAAAAATTGAACAGCTTTGGATTATGAAATATTTTCTTTTAGAATTTAAGACATTTGTTTCTATATTGTTACCCAGCCTTTTCTCCCCCCAAATGATTTCTAAAAGCTATGTACGGTAATAAGAACACTTTTATACAAAGACTAGAGATGTAAAATGTCTGGAAATAATGAGGCCAGGGGTGGGGGGGATATTCTATTCCTTTATGTAAGAGTCCCAGCATAGTTATTCCTTCCATTCCTTATTAAAATTATTGATCTAATGTATCTTTTACTGACAGAAAAATAATAATAAGAGAACCTTACATGCTGATAGCCTGTAGAAGTATTTCATTTATGTTCATTTGTGCTACATTGACTTGATATTACAGAATTGCATTTACAGATCTTCTTTTTGCTGCATTTTGTGAGCAGTTGGGTGGGTGCCTTTGCACCTTGTTTGTGCCATTGCATCTGGGTTTTTTCCCCCCACATGTGGGTTTTAGATTAGAACTACATTAATTGACTGCTACAGCATCTAACCAGAACAAGTCCAGAAACACAGGGCTCTGTAGAACAAAACCCAAAATGTCAAGAATGCACATTTACTTCCATATTATGATATGGTGACTCTACCCACATGTTGGGAAACTGAGCATGACTTCGAGCATCCCTAACATGTTTGAGCAGAAGGAGCTGTAAGCAAGAAAGAATTTGATCTGCTGAGCTTGACTTAACTGATAAGAAACCAACATAAGCTATGTACTTCTTACTTTTACAAAAAATACTATCAAGTAGTGAATTTTAAGAAAATATTGTTTCTGAAGAAGTCACCAGTTGCGACAAAACAGGAGATAATACCGGAACCCTGTAATGACAACGCTAGCTATTTCAGAACTTATCTCTTCATGACTACGCTAGCTAGCTATTTCATAACAATTCTTCTCTTGGAATCTTTTTTCTTAATGTTGTACTTGTTAACAGTCATTCTCATCCTGTTATGTAGTATATGTGTTTGCTGATATCCTATAGAAGTATTTCATTTATGTTCATTTGTGCTACATAATTGACTTGATATTACAGAATTGCATTTATAGATCTTCTTTTTGCTGCATTTTGTGAGCAGTTGGGTGCCCTTGCACCTTGTTTGTGTGATTGTTTTCAACTTCTGCCTTCCTTTGTATTGGTTTACTAGATGCAATGGAACAGTGTGTGCCCATCCATGTTTCTGTTTTAAAAATTAACTTTTGAGGCTTGGGTCTATAGAACTCACTATCAGTTTTTAATAAAGTTCTCAATCAGAACTGACCACTAGGAAGTGCTGCCTCACCTATAAAATCTTTTAACTGCTGACAATAGAATAAACCCTACCTACCTAAAGGAAACTCAGTACCCTGGTTCCCATGGCGTAGGCATGGGAGTGACACTATTGCTAGAGACAACCTTTCAAAATGAAAAAACAGAGATGTTCATTAATGGAAATTGTTTTCAAAAGTGAATAAAATGTCACTCTTGAAATAATAGGTTCAGATTGCTTAAAGGTTCTTAAATTAAATCTTTTTGCTTACCATTCCAAAGCTGAGTATTTGCCAGCTAAATAAAATCTCAATAGCTTTTCCTTCAGACCAGATTTCCCTAAACTCAATCCCACAAACAGGAACAGGTTTAGGAATTTCCCTAAACTTTCTTTCAAACAGGGAGAGATGCTGTACACCAGTCTTCTTCTGCCTCCTGTCCTTGTTTCTAGGATGATTCAGATGTTTCAGGGACTACTTGCTGAAGTTCCCTCTGGTCAGACATAAAATAGGAACCTAAAATATGTTATGTATAATTTGCTTTGCTCATAAAATTATAGTGTCGGGTATATTAAATTTAAAAGTATAGCCCCCATGGCTTCAAAATTTGCAGAAATTTTATATCTCTAGTAAGGTATAAGTATCAAAAATACAATAAGAAATTTGAACTATGAAAATATGAACTTGTCTACTCCCACACAAAGCTAAAGGATAAACTAAACTTCTCCCTCGCCCTTTAAAAAATAAAATAAAACAATCAACAACCCAATTTAAAACTGGTCAAGCATGGACTGGGACTCAGGAGATCCGGGTTCAAGTCCCCGCTCGGCCATGAAACTCACTGGGTGACTTTGGGCCAGTCACTGACTCTCAGCCTAACCTACCTCACAGGGTTGTTGTGAGGATAACATGGAGAGGAGGAGGAGGATTATGTAAGCCACCTTGGGTTCCTTGGAGGAAAAAAGGCGGGGTATAAATATAATAAATAAATAAATAAATCTAGGAAGGATGATCCCTGAAATCTGGCACAGATACCTCTGAACAGTGTTAAGTGCCAATGTTCCTTTTTAGCTGCTTGCCGTGAGATTCAGGTACCAAATTTTAATATATCACAGTTAGTACATACTAACAATCTATGCAGACTATCCAGAAACCAAGAATGCGCGCTCTCCCATGAACCTCTTCCCACTCTTAATACCTGAAACTGACATTGAGCAGACTTCAGATTTGTGTTTGGAACAGGCTGCGCAAATACGTACATTTTTTGTAAGCCTCTTTTGCACACCCCCACCCCCAAAAAGGCAGAATTTAATAACAGACTTTGGGGAGAGGATTCAGGACACTGGGGCAATAGCAAACCAAGAAGAACTGCATGAATGGAGAGGATCTATCCACCTAATCCATTCACTGAGCCCCTTAGGGCACAATCCAGTGGGGCTGGCCGTAACCCTCCGAATTTAAGGATTATGGGCATCCTATGCAGGGCAGGAGGGGCGTGGAGGCGATCTCCGCCTCCCCACTCCTCCTGCCCTGCAAATCAGCTAGACGGCCAAGTTCAGCCACCTAGCTGCAGTGCCTCAGATGGGGAGGAAAGGGGGTTGGAGCACCCCCAGGATGTATCATATCCTGGCAGACCCAGGCTCCTCCCCTCCCCCCGGAACACCCTCTTCACCCCTTCTCCGAGGATGCTCTTGTGACCTTGGAGACACAGCTGACGCAGTTCTTTCCACGCCAGCTGGGAGGGCGATCCAAGGGTGAATCTGCAGCTCCAAGATCGGAGCTTTTTCCGACCTTGGATCTGGGAATCTGAATGATCCTATGGCCCTGTAGACATTGTCTAGGGCAGGGGTTCTCAATCAGGGGGGAATTTTTAGGGTTACAGGGGTGGAATTGGGACCAGACTCAAACTGTTGGCATACTGATCTTTCTCCAAATTACAATTCTACAGATTGTACATAATCTACAGGACGTCATACCTTATTGTATGGCACAGATTAAGTCAGACAATCTTGGAAAGGGGGGGGGGAATGACATTCTGACATATGGTGAAAAGGGTGCATGGGGCAAAAAAGGTTGAGAACCACTGATCTAGGGACTATAGGATCGCTCTGCCCCATTCTCAAACCAGTATCCGTTCTATCAGAATTCACACAACCCATGGAGACAAGTAGCCACACACACACAGCACTGGGTAACCTAGAAACAGTAACAACCACCCCACCCTAGTGTATTCTAAGTAATTAGGAAGGACTAATAGCAGAGAAGAAATTCAGAAACCAGAAAGCAGAGGTATGCACATTCGGGGCAATCTCTACTTTTTCCTAAACAATTCAACTGAAAATTCTGCAACATGAGAATACACAGCATATATTTGCTTATTTTGGGAAATTTATTTTACTTCTGCTAGTCATAGGGAGGGACAAGGAGCTATGGAGCATGCTCTGACTACCAGAAGTTCCCCAATGGAGATGCCACCAGAAATCTCCCACACACTTTCAAGCACATCTTTACAGAAAGTAAACTGAATCTATATGTCTATTAGTGTTATGCTTTTATTAGACCAACTCAAGGTCACAAAAAGCTTTAGAGATCATCATCAGGCAAGATGTAACAAAAAGCAGGTTGGTCAACGGGGTGGGGGAGGAAAACCACAGGAAGTGGAGCGGGAAGCTGATGACGTTGAAGTCATGATTCTGCTTTTCCAACATCTTGTCTGATTAAGAGATCTGGAGATCTCAGAAGTTTGCACATTTTTTGTGACTGTTGAGTTGGCCTAATAAAGGTATTACACTGATATGGATTTTTTGGAGTTGGCATTTTTCTTATGGCCAACACAGCTACCTTTGCTTTTTGTGAACCTGTATGATTTCAGTAAGGCACCAGGTGGCCCCATGGGTGCGGGAAGCAAGTGGAGCATGAATAAAATTATGCCCACATTCTACATTTGTTTGAATATTCTTCTGCCTCCATCTGGAGGGAGATTTCTTGAGCTGGAAAAAAAGTTAGTTTGCATACACATGATACACACAACTTCCCCAGCCGGTTACTCCTGAAGTTGCATAACTGGGGTGGGGGTGGGAGGAGGAGGAGGAAGGAGAGCAAGTCTTGAATTCTAGCCTCCTCATAGTGGGTGAGATCATTCTTGGGGAAGCTGTCTAGTGGGTGACATCAGCAAATCTTCAGCCAGAGTGAGAAAACCTAGCACTCATTTCCCCACAGCTTGAAAGAGATGCCCCTTGTTAAAATTCACTGATCTGTGGTTCCTGGCCCACCCCACCATCTCAATCCCACCCCTTCACTGGTACTTCCCTATTCAGAGGTCATAAGCCGAGGGGACACAGCCCTCCCACTGGACTGTATCATCTAAAAATTACTCAAAATTTCCAACATGAAAACTAGTGTTCTCTCAAATTTAAAGAGCCCTCTCCATTTATTATTATTAAGAACAACAACTTAACTTTTGTATAGTGCTTTCAAATATTCAAAGCACTTCACATGCATTATTTCAGTGTTCTCCAACCTTGGGTCCCCAGATGTTTTTGGCCTACAACTCCCAGCATGCCCCAGCCAGCTGGCAGGGGCATGCTGGGAGGTGTAGGCCAAAAACATCTGGGGACCCAAGGTTGGAGAACACTGCATTATTTAGAGACATAATAAGCCTTCCACAGCTTGGTGCCCTCCAGATGTTTGGGACTACATCTCCCATTTTCCTTGACAATTGGCCATGTTGGCTGGTGGAAGTTATTGTCTAAAACATCTGGAGGACAGGTTGGGGAAGGCTGCTGTAAGACAAGTCAGTAGATCGGGGCTGAGAGCATTCTTTGCCTACCCTCAAAGCAAGATTCAGGAGGCAAAGTGGGTACTTCCAGGTTTGTGGCTTAGACGCAGCCATTACACTAAGGCCTCTCAAGCAGGGTGCAAATGCAGGATTTACACATTATAATAAATATATTTTTACATGGGGCACATTTTTCACAGGTGGGCAATTCGAAACAAGCAATCCTTAATGTGTGTTCTGAACCAGAATGGGGGAGGACTGTAGCACGTGAACTCCTAAAAGTTTAGTTGCTGTGTATTCTGGCTATGTGTTCCAGGAAGAAGGATTTTTATTTTTTTAAAAAGACAAACTCAAGGCAAAGGAAAGGGAGGTATAGAACAGGAAAAAAAGCTGAACACCATGTCATGTCTAGAAGTTCTTATTCCTAGATGTAGAAAATAAGGCAGGGAAATGGCACCCTCCCAAGAAAGCATCTTCATAGGCAATCTTGTTTTTAAATAAGATCAAAACATGACAACAATTTGGAAACCTTTCCAGAGATCTCCAGCAACCCAGTGAGAACTCTCCAACTCACGATCTGCACATTGCTGTATTAATGTTAGCATTAATTGTATTAGTTAGCTTTTTTGGCCACAAAAGATCCTGTAAATATGCACAGCAAAAGATTGTGAGCATGCATATGTACTCAGAAGTGAGCCCCACTGAACTCTTTAGGGCTTACTCCGGGGTAAGTGGGTACAGGATTGCAGCTCTGGTAGTTCATTTCTGAGGAGGGAGGTGCAAATGCTAAGCCCCACTTAGAAATTGCACCCCAGAGGCCATTCTGATCTGCTTAAGGGGGACTGGGGGGTGGGCGGTAGTTACGGTACTTCGGTATGCATGATGAAATGCCCTTGGCATATATGCTCAGTCAGGGGACTGAATAGGTTTCAGGACTGAGGTTCCAGAAGTGAAAAGCAGCGTCAGGCCTGAGCCCTCCTGAATCCCTCAGCTCAGACTGTTCCTTTGAAAAGCAGGGCGGGGAGAGAACAGTTTCAGCTGAACCTCAGAAGTTGCAAGAGAAGAGAAAAACAGCCAACACCCTACTGCTCAATTACCCGCCCACACACTGGAGAGTGAGCCCTGTACGCTACCAAAGAGCCCTCAACACACTGCGCCCCCCACCCTGGGAGAAACAGGAATATCCGCTGCCAAAGAGCTGCATGCGCTGCCAGATGCATCAGTGCTCTGGAACACTTCCCTTATGATCAGGGCTGACAACATCCACCTCAGAATTGCTGGGGTGGAACACGCCACTGCCAGTCTGACGTTCCTTCCACTAAGCCCCAGCATGTTCTCTGTCGTTCCTCAGTAGAGAGATAACTACAGTCTGCACTTGCTCAGGGGCACTTGCATCTATTCGCCTCATGTTCATGGCACAGTTTAAACCCTGCTTCTCGGCAGAAGAAAGTGTACACACTCTGATGTGGGCCCAATTTAGGGGTGGTGGTGGACATCTATAGGAGGGTATAAAAGAGGGGCAAGTCCTGTTCCCTAGATTTAAGGGCAGGAAGGAACCCAATTTCCCCCTTCAACTCTACGACATCACCTCCAGGGGCTGGTGTTGCTGACACATCGCAAATTAATTCAGAAGGAGCAGAGAGAAACAAGTTAACCCTGACCTGCATTGGGCTGGGACGAGTAAGCGGAGCGGCCCCCTCCCTCTAATACTTCCGAGTAATACTTCAGAGAAGTTGGGGGGGGGGGGCGTCAGGCCTGCCTGGAAATCATGCTACCTGGCCTGGTAAACCCGAAGCCCAGTTTGTGTTGGTGGTGGGCTTCGGTTACTCGTGGCTCAAGAGAAGACATATTGTCCAGGAGGCGCGCTTCCCTTCCAGCCACGAGCCTCGGGGCTTTAAAAACACACACACAGAGGTTCGGGGACTAAGTCCCGGTTCCAGTTAGGGCCCGGGGCCGGCTGAGTGGTATGAAAGTTTCCAAGGGAAGAACTTTCGCCTTGGGATACGGAACAAAGTCTAGCGTGCTGCTCCTCTCAGTCCCCCGCCGTCTAATGAAGAACTCCCTTTCCAGCAGGACCGCGCAAAGGGTTGCTTTTTACTTACCCAAAAGATGAAGTTGAAGCCGAAGAGCAGGTACTTGATACACTTGGTGCCTCCCTTGACGGGCATCTTTGCAAGTCGGGAAAAGCTTCGCGGCACAGCAGGGCTCCGGGCGAGGCGGCCGCTTCTCTGCTCGGCACGACGAGACAAGTTCTACCAGTCCGCCCTCGAGAGGAGACCTTCCCGTAGTGCCGCTCCTTCGCTTGGCTCTTCCGGGCGCGGATCGCACTCCCCGCTCCAGCGCCAGCCAGACTTTCCCCTGCCCTGCCCAGGCCAGCCCTCTCCTCGCCCTCCAGCTCCGGCCCCCACCCTGACGGCCTCTCCCTTTCGTCCGCGCTCCTCCTACTGCGGCTCCGTGCCCGCCTTGCCTACTTTCTTCGGGCGGGTCTGCTCAGAGCCGCCGAGTCTCTCTCCACGTACAACTTCTCTTTCAGCCGAATCGTATAGGTTTACTCGGAAGTAAACCGGTGTGTTCTTGCCAAGAAAGTGTGCGCACGTACAGGATCGTAGCCGTGCTCAGCTCCGCCGCGCCCGCCTGCCCCTCCCCGCTCTCGCCTAGGAATTTTCCGGCGAAAACGGGGGGTGGGGTGGGTGCGCGCCTGCACCCGAGTGAACAGAGTCCTGTTGAACTCGAAACTTTGCAGATTCTTCCAGGCGTATTATTTTTCGCCAAACTTATTTTGTATTACTGCTACTACTATTTTATAGCTCCATTAATTTTATAAAACTTCACAGACAAACAAGAGACAGGTCCTCCATCCCTTAAGATGCTTTTCATCTGAAATGCAGCCTAAGGAAGGCAAAAGAGGGAGAGACGAGATGCTCCTCTCAGCCAGTCTTAGGACTCATGGCCTGGAGAACCTCTTATGCCCCACCCTTGTTATCGCGCTGCCTTTTTACAGGCGTTGCTCCTGTGCTTTTTAACAGCAGTCCCAAACCACAGAAATTTAGCTTAATTTGTGCCTGGGCTTAGTCCTGGTACCTGTTATTAATGCCAGAGTGTTTTAATCCTGGGATATATAAATAGGATAACGAGCATTACTCTGGGAATATTGTTTTGACTCTATGAAAAGCAGGTTCAAAACAAATGAAGTTTTTGATGCTAAGCTTGCTTGGAGGCAACATATTCAGTATGTTCTGGATAGATTTGTGCTCAGGTTGAATTTGCTGAGGAGCATTGTAAGTAGTACTTGGGGGGGCAGATAGAAAGACTTTGTTGATGTACTATTGTGCATGTATTAGGTCTAGGCTGTACTATAGGTAGGTGTCAAGCGTATACCTCTGCTTCTCAGTTGTTGTTACAGATGATAGACTCTACTCAGACTAAGGCTCTACACATGGTTTGTGGAGCCTTTGTTACTACTCCCTGTAATGTTTTGCAGTGTGCAACAGGTGAAGGCCTGGGGACTTGCATCAGTTGTTCCTTCACACATCTCACTTTGGAATAGGTTGAAGAATGTGCAGATCTGTCAGGCAAATTTTCTCTCTGATGCCTGTTGGGAGTTTAGTGGTCCACTGGGGTGCCTTATTAGGCAGGTCTCTCTCATGTGATGTGAGTTTCATCTTGGTTGGTCACCCATTCGTTGCAGACTAGGGTTTCTGTTAGGCCTTCTGTATGTTTTTCTTTTCTATATCATCACTACCGCTAGTTGTGGATGCAAGCTGTGCACTGAAACCTAGTATAGGAAGTGTTGAGCTTAAAAAAGAAGCAGAGTGCATTTCTCTCTCCACCGAGTAGCCACAGAGAGTCCCCACATGCCATTGATCAGGGTAGGAGAAGGAAGGGTGGGGTTTCTAGCCAGACTTGAATATTGGCTGCTCTCATTCTCTGTTATTGGTGGGGTGAAGGAAATTAAGTACGATCTCGCATGGAGATAGGTAGCAGGCAAAGCTTCGTCCTCTCTTTAAGTCTGTGTGGCAAACTGCTGCTAAAGGCACAACAGGATCAGGATGGTTGCTTACAAGTATAAGACTATGCTCACTTAATTTAAGTTGGTTTCACTGATTTTGGGTGTTGTGGTGGTTGATAGAATAGTGGATTTCTACTGGGGAGACATTGGCTGCTTCCAGAGGAAGTTTCTACTGTGCAATCACCCTGCCACATTCATGGAATTACCTCCAGGATCGGAGGCATTATCCCTCTCGATACCAGTCGCTGGGGAACATGAGCAGGAGGGTGCCATTCCGACCACGTCCTACTTGTGGGCAGGGCTGCCTATGGGAATCTGGGTGAACAGAATGCTGGACTCGAAGATGGTCTTAGGAAATAGATGGCAGGCAGCTGCAGGCCGATGCTTTTCTCTGCAGCACTCCCAGCCCCCCAGAAAAAGAAAGGAAAAGGGGGGGCCCTGTTGATGCTGTAGGGAAAGCTGGGGGGGTGTCTAAAGAGAGCAGCAGGGGGCTATGAAGCATGGGGGGCAGCAGTAATCCAGTAAGTGGGGGGCAGCAAAGCCAGCAAGAAGTCAGTGGAGAAGGGGCTAGGAGAGCAGTGGGAAGCTGGTGGAGCCAGCTGGGTCCAGCCTTGGGGGGGGGGGATGAGTTGAGAGGATTATGTGTCTGAATGGATGAGGGCTGCACGGGAGAGGGAGAGAAAGTGTTTAGGGGGATTTTTGGAGAGATCCTGAAAAAGAGTGAGGGTGGCTTTTTGTGTCCTTGCAGTGAGGAGAAGGGAGGGGTGTCTGTGTGTATGCATGGTGGTACATGGGGTGCTTGTTTCTTTGTGTAGATTGATGGGGGGTGATCCAGGGTGAGAGCAAAAATGTGTGTATTGGTGGTGAGAAAGAAAAAGATGGGGGGAATGAGTTGGCTGGCAAAAAAAAAAAAAAGTAGTGGGGGGAGCAAGAGAGGACAGCTTTGCCTTCTCTGAAATGTTTCTCTTGGGACAGAAAACTATGGGCTATAAACTATAAACTCAAAGGAGTTTAGTGTGTTGGGGCTCAGACCACACTTCTGTTGGAGGATATGATGAGTCGGTCCTATACTGGTAGGACGAAGTAGTTCCCCCCCCCCCTTATGCACAGCCTGGTTATTGAAACTGGTTATCACCACGTGGGTTGCTAAACCCTTGCTAAAAGGCTCTTATAAGGAAACGGATTGTCCATACAAGGTTTAAAAACTAATATAGACATTTATTAGTTTTACTTATAGCCTGTTTATTCATATATGCAGGATGCATATAGGCAGATTAGAGTCGTGGGTGTTAAGAGTCCGCTTCATTGGAGGTCACTGGCTAGAGGCCAGCTCAGAGGAGGGATCACAAAACATGCACCCTGGGGACTGTTCAATTAACCCTTTCCTCCCACTGTAACTAGTGGTTACATTACCTTGTTGATTTAAGCAGGCAATATTACAATTTCCAACAACTTCTGCCTTATACTCAGTCTTTTGGGCAGGTTTCTTGTTCTTTGTGACTAGCCACACCTCCTGTGGCAGCCATTTTGTGGTGGTACCCAGGGCAATTTCTCAAATTGCCAAATGTGCCCACAGGCCCAAAAGGTTTGGAGACCCCTTCCCTTGTATAATACCCATAGGCTGTAATCACTATAGGATGGGGGGCTTTGAACTAGCAGCTTGGATCTAGCTTTACAATTCCTGTTGGTTTGGATCTTTGCATCTTCATGGAGCATACAAGGAACCCCTATTCATTGACTTGCTCCTTGAATTAAGTATCAGGCCAAGGACATAGACTTTCATTGGCACATCTAGACCTTTGGAGGTGGTGGGAAGTTCTGGGCTTAAGGATATATTTGCAGTATGTTGCTAATCTTTGCTGATGCACTATTGTTTAACTTGAATAATGTTGTTAGCTCCTATCTTGTGTGTGTGTGTGTGTGTGTGTGTGTGAGGTGTAGAATGACAGGTACCCAGACATCCAAACTGGCTAATCCCCTCGGTGGGGACTTCTGGCAACCACGGCAGGATGGTCCAGCTTGGTGTTTGGGAGATACACCCTCTCTGACAACCCACCCAGCCGGCACCAGGTGAGTTCACCTATTGGGTAACTTGGAAGGGAGGAGATATTACCCAGACTTTGATAAGGACAGTCCAAAAGACGGGTAACTGGAATCTGGTCAGGTGGGTACCCAGGAGGCAGACTGACAGGGGTTCAGTCAGTGGTGGGCCAAGAAATTCTGAGTGATTCCTAAGCCCAAGTGGCTAGGTGTCAGGAGTGAGGCTACCATGAGTGGAGGACAGAAGGTTCTCAAGGGGATGCTCCTTGGCAACAGTTCTCCAAGGTTCATATTCAGTATGAATTGAAATGTATCCCTTTTTCATTGAGTACATGAGGTTTTAGAGACAAAAGGGAATTTCCTATAGGACTAAGTCTTCTCCAATGTTCCTTGCCTAGCCAACTGGGATCAATTGATCAGCCAGAGGCGGGGTAGCTCTTAAAGAGTTAAGAGCTCTTTAATGCAAGCAGCTGCATGTCTCCATCTACTAGCATAACAAAGAGAGTGAGGACAGGCTAGGCAAGGAACATTGGGGAATTTCCCCCCTTACCACAGACTCAAGACAGAACTTAATATAAAAGAGGAGTAGCCCCTAGATACTGAAACTGGCCCAAGAGTTGCACATGGGCATAAAAAGGGAAGTCTGAAATTCAGAAGAACAGCCGACCTACGTATAGTTGCCCTATCCCCTGATACTTCTCTCTCATTGCCACAGTTCTCTTATTTCCTGCTCTTTCCAGTGTGATGTCAGATGTAGCTTGTCATACGATTGGCACAGATGTTATTGTTGACCTTCCTCTGTTCTTCCCACACATTTTTTTTATTTTTTGATAATTTGCCATTTATTCTGCCATGTTTCCTGTTCCTTAAGGAGGCTGCTGTGGCGGAGTGACAGGCAGAAGCCCAGGGAGGGGCCAACCTGAACATTCCAGAGGCTCTGATTGGTTGAAGCAGAGAGCATAGAACCCCAGGGAGTTGACAGTTAAGGGTTGTTGGTTGTCAGTTGGGGAAGAGAGTGGGTTGGAGTGAGAGAGGGAGTGGAAGGTTAGTAGAGTAGGTAGGGAAAGGTGGTACTGAAGAGAAGAGTTCAGACAGGAAATCTAGTACTAAGTTGTGAGAAAGCAAACTGTGAAGGTGTTAGTATAGAACAATTCACTAGGAGTCTCCACTTAGGGAGTGAAGGACCTTCTGTCTGAGGAAGAAGGAGAAACTCTGGACTAGTGTGAAGGACAGTTAAGTTCCCTGGTCTGATACTGTAACTTTCAAGTAACCAAGCCAAATTGATACAAAGAGCACTGTATAACATCTGCCTGCCTTTAACCTGAATCTAAGCAAAGAACAAGTTTGATGTAACTGTTGAAAATTCCAAGTTACCTGTTCCTGAGTTGAATATCAGTTTAGAAGAGACTTTGTTAGAACAATAAATCAACCTTTTTATTCAAAGTTCTAATTCTCCAGAGTCTGACTGGTGACAGGAGAGTAAGAACTGAATTAACGGAGGGGCACCCTACTTCAAGTAATCAAATAAAACAAACTGCTCTTAATAAAGACAACCGTGGGTGAACAGCTACATATAAGACCTAAGACACATAATCGGCTAATGCAACTTTAAAAGACAGCTTAAAGTCTGAAGTGACCAATACAAGGTGGCACTTGGTGAGAGCGAAGTACACGTTGAGGGTGTGGTGTGTGGGCTTTGGAGTGAGGGGTCCCGTCCGCTACAGTTGCAAGATGGAGGTGAGTGTTGCTGGAGAACAGGTCTTGGTGATTAGAGAATCACCTTATCGCCTTGTTTGGGAAGCAGTTTTCAACAATGCAATCTATTGTGTGTGACATGTTTTCTGCCAAGCAAAAGTGTATAGAAGCAAGCAGGAGATGGGAGTCATGGAGACGTATGCTATGGTGTGGCCCAAATCTTATTTTTGGGTGCAGGGGCATAGAAAATCAGTTTCTAAGTCAGGCTGCTCATGCAGCTGTGTTTCAAATAAGAAACTGGGAACTAGTAAATCAGTTTAGCCTTGTGAGGTGGAGTCAAGAAACTTTGATAGACAGCAGTATTAATAGAATGAGGGGAATCCTCTGTGTAGGGGGAAATGATTTGGAAGGGAAAACAGAATTTCCTTTAGCAATTAGTAGCTAGTAGCCCAGGTTTGTTCATTTCAAGCTACCTGTATGTCATCTGCCTATATCAGTGTTCTCCAACCTTGGGTCCCCAGATGTTTTTGGCCTACAACTCCCAGCATGCCCCAGCCACCCAGCATAGCTGGCTGGGGCATGCTGGCAGTTGTAGGCCAAAAACATCTGGGGACCCAAGGTTGGAGTACACTGGCCTATATCTAGTGGTTCCCCGGTGTGTTCTGAGTAAAATCTATTCTCTAATCCAGTAATTCCCAAACTGTGCCATGAGATAGCTGCTATTGCCATGAGATAGCGCGCAGGACCCCCCTGCCGCCTACCTGGTCCTGCGCGCCGCCGGAGCCGCCGCCGGAGCCACTGCTCCGGCACGCTGGACCTCCACCCAAGCTCTGTTTTGGCGAGAGGAACCAGGGCAACAGGGCTTAAACAGCCCTGTTGCCCTGGTTTTCCCCGCCAAAAACAGAGCGCAGGGTCCCGTCGCGTCACTTCCTCCACGCCGGAAGTGACGCGAGTCACGCGACGGGACCCATTGGACAAGGAAGGAAGGCTCTCCGCTCAGCGGAGAGCCCAGGTAAAGCCCGCGGGGGTGGCAGAGAGCCCACGCGGACACGAGCAGGCCCAGTTCGGGCCTCACTCGTGTCTGCACGGGCTACTCGGTACATCCCTACAAGGTTAAAAAGCTTTATTAGCAAACTACAGAAAAGAGATTACAGAAGCGAGATAGATGCAGAGTACAATGCTTATGTCCCTTCTGTCGTCGGGAACCCCTCAAAGAAACTGGCAACGGACAGACTCCCTGGCCGGCACACAGCACCTCCTGCAGCTAGGTCTGCATCGACGTTCCAATAAGGATTCCCTAATTTTGTATAGGTCTTTTGTGTTTACAATAATCACATCTGCTCCCATTAAACTAGACAAGATTAATGTGTTTTGCACATAACTAATTGGAGAAGAATCTCAATAGATGACAGCAGATACATCTTAGACACTCCCATACTAGGTTCCCAAGCCATCTGACAGTAAGCAAGCCTTTTAAAGTTGACCATGAGCAGGGCCGGTGCAAGGCAGTTTGGTGCCCTAGGCAAGATCAGATATTTAGCGCCCCCCCCTTCCCACTTGAGCCCTCCCTCCCTATTTCTGGCGCCCCCTTTAGCCCTGCACCCTAGGCAGCTGCCTAGTTGGCCTAATGGTAGCACTGGCCCTGACCATGAGGCCACCTGGAGCCACTCAGTTCCCAGGTCATCTAGCCCCCTCCAGAGGATGAACCTCTGCTTACCTAAGCCATTGAAATCTGGCCAGCTGATAAGATTGGAAGACAACTGGATCCTCCTTCCAGTTATAGATTTCATAGATCATAGAGTTGGAAGGCCATCGAGTCCAACCCCCTGCTCAATGCAGGAAACTAGAGGAGGGGTCTCCCATCCAAGTAATAACCAGGCTTGACCCTGCTTAGCTTTCCACACTCAGACAAGCTGAGCCAGCGTGAGCCACAGGCCTGTATACGCCATCGAATTCCGGCCCACTGATAACCGGATGTGCTTCTAATTGTCAGCTAGCATCCTTGCCAAGCTTAAGGCTCTCCAAGAACAGACTTTAATTGGCAATCTCCTCATGGTAAACTCTAAACATTATGAGCTCACTGGTACTAAACACTAAATAGTAAAAGATAGCAAACCACACACACACCCCAGCAAATTCAGGCCTGCCAGAGACACAAAGAGCAGGTATATTCATACAATGGCACAGGCACAAGTACAACAATGGTTATAGACCACTGTCTCCTCGAAATCACAATGGTCTTCCAGCCTTTTCCACTACAATTTCAGACAGCTGGGTTCTGCCCAACTCTCTGATGCAGCTGTTTATTTCACAGGCTACTTCTGCGTAAACATGTATAGGATTGCACAGTAAACCTCTGTGTGTATATGTATTTATAACATACAGCAGGGTTGGGCAGAAAGTAGATCTCCAGATGTTTGGGCTTCAACTCCCAGAAGCCTCTGCCCATTGATTGGCCATGCTGCCAGAGGCTTCTGGGAGTTGAAGTCCAAAACATCTGGAGATCTACCTTCTGCCCACCACTGACATACAGGGTTATATAAGTTCATAAGCTTTATCATGGATTGGCACTCCCAGGGAAAATTGCCTATCAGTTTATATTTTCCCTTGTTTCTGAACTACCGTAGTCATTGTGTATAAAGCCACAAGCTATTCAGATGAGCATGGCATGACCAGCAGGAAGTTTCTATTTCAGGGATCTCTCTATACACCACAGACTATAGAGGGCCTCAAATTAAAGAGGATATTTCCACATGCTACAAATGTGTCTGCTGATTGCTGAACAGCTTTCTTTCATCACGTCTGATAGAGAAATCTGCTGGGAACTGATAGAGAAATCTCCTGGGAACTGATGTGACTGCACAACCTTTGCCAACAGGCTTCTGACCTTGCAGGGCACTAGAATGTGTAACTGCTCTTGCTGTTAGACCAGTTTATCCATGCAAGAAAGGACCAGAAGGAATTATCCTATTTGGATTGCCTTACCATATACTGTATGTCACTAACAGTGCAATCTTGCACATTTACTCAAAAGTAAATCCCACTGTGTTCAATGGTGCTTAGTCCTAGGTAAGTGTGCAGAGATATGTGTAAAAGACCCTGACCCTAACATGCCTACCCTGCTTGTTGTTATTATTATTATTAATTTTATTTATATACCGCCCAACAGCCGAAGCTCTCTAGGCGGTTTACAACAATCAATAAAAGACACAATTATACAATATAAAATATACACAATAAAAACATTATAAACATTTAAAACCAAGTTTAAAATGACACAAATAGCTAAAACAAATTAATGCAACGTGACCCATAAAAAAGATTAAAAATAACCACCCCACCATGCACTATTTAGAGTTGTTAAAAGCCTCAACATAGAGGGCAGTCTTAACCTGGCGCCGAAGGATTGTAGAGTTGGCGCCAGGCGGGCCTCGGGGAGCTTGTTCCAGGGTTGTGTTAGGATGAGATATAGTTCTGATCATTTGGTTATGGCTATACCTCCAAAAGGAAGTCCACAGCCCTCATAAGCAAGACTTCGGGAGAGAAAGAAGCAGCCTGCCCACCTCCCCAGCAGGGCCAAAGGCAAAAGGTCATGACGAAGGTTTGAATGGAAGAGTGAGTGAAGCCTAGAGGCATGCATAGGCAAATGAGTGGCAGGCTTGCATTGATTAAGACCTGAATATTGCACATCGACTAAAGCACAGAAAGATTTCTCCTGAAAAGAAATGGCTCTTCCCCCCCCACTGGGCGAATACCACCAGAAACATTCTCCAAAAACAGTCCCATCGGCAGGTAGACCCAAACCTTTGCTTTCCCAATTACACCCATTAAGAGTTATCAAAACATAAAGAGTAAGGTCATTCAGAGTTTGAAGACATCTGTGGGGCAAAGACCGCCCCCACTGCTCTCATTTCTCCAAAAAGGCGGGAAGGAGACTATAAGAACCAAGAGGTTTTAGCAAGGGGGGGGGTGTCGGGAGGGAGCTGAGGGAGTCACCTTGGAACACCGACTGCTCAAATCCCTCCCTGCCGCCTCTGGGGCTACAGCTCACCACAGCAGCAGCATCAGGCGATCACTCGTGACGGAGTAAGATTGTCTTCCAGGATTAAAAAATTTACAAAAAGAAAATTTTTAAAAGGAGGAAATTCTAAAGAAAATAGTGACTGTGGAGGCCAATTCTAGATCCACACAGCTTCCCACAGTGAGGACACAGGTTACCAGAAGGAAGATGGTCCTGTAAAGGATTCGTTTGACGTGCTTTTCGCTTAGCACGTTTCTCCCTTTCGCCTTGCACTCGGGCTTCTTCAAAGTCCATGGAACCTTTGTGAGAGGCCAACCTCCAGTTAGATTGTTCATGGGCCAGAGCTTCCCAGTTCTCGATGTTTATATTGCATTTTTTTAGATTAGCCTTATGAACATCTTTAAACCTCTTATACTGACCACCGATATTCCGCTTTCCATCCTTGAGTTGGGAATAAAGTAACTGCTTTGGGAGACGGCAGTCAGACATTCGAACAACATGACCGGTCCACTGAAGTTGGCGTTGAAGGATCATTTTTTCAATGCTAGTAGTCTTTGCTTCTTCCAGTACACTGACATTTGTTCGCCTATCTTCCCAAGTAATTCGCAGGATTTTCCGGAGGCAACGTTGATGAAATCTTTCAAGGAGGTGGAAGTGACGTTTATAGATAGTCCATGTTTCGCAGGCTTACAATAGAATTGGTAATACAATGGTTTCATAAACCAGTGTTTTGGTCTTCTTACAAATGTCCCAATCCTCGAACACTCTACGCTTCATTCGAGAAAACGCAGCACTTGCGGAGCTCAAACAATGCTGGATTTCACTGTTGATGTTAGCTGTAACAGAAAGATAGCTGCCAAGATAGAGAAAATGATCGACATTTTCCAGTATTGCCCTGCCAAGCTGGATAGATGGCATCACCAAAGGGTTAACTTGCACTTGCTGATGAAGCACTTTGGTTTTTTTTGATGTTAAGTGAGAGACCAAGTTTTTCGTATGCTTCTGCAAAAGCATTTAGGATAGTTTGGAGATCATTCTCTGAATGTGCGGAGACCACATTATCATCAGCATACTGAAGATCCACAACGGAGGTTGTAATTACCTTGCTTTTTGCTTTCAGCCTGCTGAGATTAAAAAGCTTTCCATCTGTTCGATATATAATTTCCACACCAGTGGGAAGTTTCCCCTCGACAAGATGTAAAATCATGGCAATGAAAATAGCAAATAATGTTGGGGCGATAACACATCCCTGTGTAACACCTGATCCCACTTTAAATGGAGCACCATGAGAGCCGTTGTTGTCCAAAACCGTTGCCGTCATGTTGTCATGGAGAAGTCGCAGGATATTCACAAATTTATTGAGGCATCCAATTTTTATAAGGATAGTCCAGAGAGCCGTTCGGTCTACAGTATCAAAGGCCTTAGCCAAATCAATAAATGCCATATAAAGGGGTTGATTTTGCTCCCGGCATTTTTCTTGGAGCTGACGTGCAGTAAAAATCATGTCTACTGTCCCTCTAGAGGGGCGGAAACCATATTGAGTTTCAGGGAGGATCTCTTCTGAAATAGATAGAAGATGGTTTGCGAGAATCCTAGCAAATATTTTACCTGCGGTAGCTAAGAGAGAAATGCCCTGGTAGTTTCCACAGTTTCTACAGCTCACCACAGCAGACAGGTAGTAGCTGGGACTTTGCTTTTCTATCCTTCTAGACGGAGATCTCTCTCTCACCCCCCTTTTTTCTATTCAGGCTTGTCAGGGCAAAAGGGACTCTCTCTCTTCTCCAGAATACAGGGTGTGTTCGAACCATAGCGTAAAGATATTTTGCTGCCTGACATCACTAGGTTTGCTTTACCAACAAGTAAGACGCTGTACCTTCTCTGTATTTCTTCTTCAATAAAATCACCCTTTTGTTTCTAGAGTCTGTGTGTGCCTGTAGGATTGTTTAAGTGTAAAAGGAGCAAAGCGCACACTCCCCCCTAGCAGCACAGATTTTACCCCACCCAAAGATCCTAAACCTTTTGTAAGAGTGTGGGGTTTTAGAGGGAATCTAGCGCCCAAAATTATCTGTCGTAACAGTTGGGGGGCTATCACAGAGAAGGCCCTCCCTCTGGCCACCACTCTGAGCCTCCCTCGAAGGCGGCAACCGGAGGAAGGCCCCAGATGTTGAGCGTAGTGTCCAGGTAGATTGTGGTTGGGAGAGGTGTTCCATCAAGTATTGTGGTCCCAAACCATGTAGGGCTTTAAAGGTTAAGACCAACACCTTGAATCAGGCTCAGATTCAATTCAATTCAATGTGAGGCACCAGATTAGCGATATGGAGTGGAAATCCACTAGTTTCATGAAGAAACCTACCCAGATACGTCTTCCCAACCAAATGCAAATGCATCATTCCTAAGGGAAGGTGAAAAATCCTCATCTATCTATCTACACTATACTATACTTTCAGGGATCATTTCTATAGTGTCAAACTACAGAATTGCATACACGATAGTGAGAAACATTAAGAAACTGCTGAACCATCTGATCATCTTCTATAGAAAACAGAAAAATATTAAGAATGAGCTCTCAGATCTGGAACCTGATGTAAAAAAAACAAACTTCTACAAAGTCATGGACCTGGCAGAAATTTTCCAGCACAAAAAGATACCTAAATTTCCTAGGAGATGCCGCTATGTGCCACACCAGGGATACCCTGAACTCACCCAACAATAGTGTTAATCTATCCAACTACACACTGGACTAAGCAAAAGAGTCTGTTTTTCCTTCTGCCCCACCAAACCCATACATATGATGCCTACAACTCAAGGAATACATCCAGCACAACACTGTGCACCAGCACACATCAACCATCTTCTCAGCATACCACTAAACAGTGCACTGACACACAACTACCATCTTCTCAACACTACAGAAAGAAGAATTATGCATGGCAGGAACGGTGCAGGGCTGTTTGGCGCCCTAGGCCAAGTTATATTTAGCGCCCCCCTTCGTGCCGTGTGGGGGGGGCTCCGGAGCAAAGCAGCCCTGCTCTGCAACTCCCCCCCGCGCCGCCGCCGCCGCTGCCACCACCACCTACCTTCCCCCCGCCCCCGCTGCTGGCTGCTGCTGCTGCCGCCGCCTCCTCCTCCTCCTCCGACGCGATGGGACCCCCGCGCTTTACGACGGGAAGGTAGGTAGGTGGTTGGTGGGCGGGCGCATGGGCGCGCGCGCGGGGGGGGGGAGGTGCAGCGGCGGCGGCAGCAGCCGGCAAGCGGGCGGGGAGGCGTGGCGGAGGCGGCAGGCAGGGCAGGAGCGCGGCGGAGGCGAGGAAGGGGCGCAGAAACTCTGCGCCCTCTTCCGCCACGCGCCCTAGGCAGCCGCCTGGGTCTGCCTAGCGGTAGCGCCAGCCCTGATGCATGGATTCCTCCAGATGGTAATAACTACGGGTGTGCTTTGGATTTGGCTGAATCCTGAACTGAATTGGGCTGATTCGGACAGATTTGGGAGATGTCAAAATCTAAGTAGGGCTCCTCCAAAGATGACCGGATCACTACATTTTACAGGCCCCTATCCTCAGATTCCACTGAGGAATATCAGAAGGAACTGTGTAACCTGATGAAGGACACATGTAGATGCTTCCACCCAGAGCACACCATAAAATCCATTGTCTGCAGTCAAGCCCTGTGATATAACCATTTCTGTTCTGACTTGAACTGCGACTCACAGCTTAAGGATTTACATCAGACATTTCTTAGGCCACAATACCCATCCAATGAAGTGAAAAAGCAGATAAACAAGGCCAGACCCAGTACCCAGGAATAAACTACTACAGGATAGATCCAGAAAAGAAAGTGGCAGAAACCCCTTGTTGTACTGTACATTGGTTTCACCTGGGAGCTATGGGTGACATCTATCATCTACAGTGCATCCTGACAAGGATACCGCCCTCTCACAGGCACTGGGCAGTAGGCCCTTATAATCCTCCTGTGTTTTCCCATTGCTTCTTCCATCTTTTTTGTTTGCTTGTTTTTACCACAAAAAATCCATTAAGGTGGGAAATATGGAATAACTGCACAATGTCTTAATTGGTAGCACTTGGAGCCCTACATCTGGAAGCACCCCTGTATAAAACACACATGTAACCCTGTTTGGCTCAGAAGAAGTGATCAAGTGTGTTGCATGTCTAATCTGCTCCCCCACGTAATTGCAATTTAGGATAGCATTCAATGCATTTGATAAAAATATACACTAGCTCACAAAAGCTTATGCCATACTACATTTGTTAGTCTTTAAGGTGCCAAAAGAGAGTGTTGGACTGGGACTCGGGAGATCCGGGTTCTAGTCCCCCGCTCGGCCATGAAACTCACTGGGTGACTTTGGGCCAATCACTGACTCTCAGCCTAACCTACCTCACAAGGTTGTTGTGAGGATAAAACAGAGAGGAGGAGGAGGATTATGTAAGCCATCTTGTTTTCCTTGCAGGAAAAAAGGTGGGGTATAAATATAATGAATAAATAAAATTAGAACAGTCTCTGATCAACTCAGATATCAATAGTAAGCACAAATAAAATTGATGTAGTTCTTCCTCCTCTTTATATCATGGGCTGTTACTAATTTTTAATTGTCTAATATTAGCATATGGTTATACTGAAGCCAGCTCCATGGTTGACCAGTTCCTGTTTTGTTTTTGGTTTGTAAGCCAAAATTAGTTATGGGTGTGGGGTAGGGTTGTTCATTTTTCAGCGAACCCTTGCTCAAAGCATGCTATTTTTTATGATAGGTAGCAGCTCATTCCTGCAAAGGAACTGGGTGTTAACCTCTAGTTGAGAGGTCAAAAGGGGAGGAGCCTATGCAAGCTCAGTAGGCCTGGGGACATGCACAATAAAGCTTTAGTCACTACCACCAGGTCTCTGTCTTCCTTGGGCGTAGAAACCACAACCAATATATGGTGTGTCAGAAGCAAATCTCTTCTTCTGAAGACAAAGAGGGCTCAAGCAGCATGTCTACAATCCAATATCAAATTTCTTCAGCAGTTATTAGGATTTGTCAATTATCGGGCCAAATTTCTTCCCTACCTTTCTGATGTTTGTGTGCCTCTCAGACGATTACTGGACACAGGCACAACTTGGATGTGGCTAACCCAACATGATGCAGCCCTCCAACAGATCAAAGACTTATGTTCAGGCACGCACGATCCTCAGTACCCACATCTCCTGCATTATTGAAACAAAGTGGTGACAAAAGTCACAGAGCAACTGCAACACAAACGCAGTAAAACTAAAACCTATTATGACAGACATACAAAAGAGTTACCACCATTGTGCATTAGAGATTCAGTGTGTGTCCTGTTATTCCCTCAAGACAAGTCATGTCCCTGGACAAAAAGAACCTGTGTGGGACAAATAAGTGCGGGGATTTATCTTATTGAAGTTAATGGACGCTCCTATAGATGGAATCACAAGTTCATTCGGCTAATGAGGACTCAAGGACACCTCAGATGTGGTGGATGCTGCTGCCTGCACTGGACTATTCAGTCATTCCAGGCACTCGTCCGGATGCACACCATCTTCCTAATCCTAAGCCACGCAACCAAGAGCCACGTGCAATTGCATCATCAACACAGAACAGTGACAGCATACATGATCATGATGTTTCGTCATACAGTGAACATGTGAAAAGCACACGTACCCACAGCCATATCAAACCACCTAAACGATATGCCAGTTTTGTAACAAATGACTGATAAGCAACTTAGTTATCAATCGTTCAGAACCAGCACCACTTTCAAGTTAATCGTTACACATGTTTTATTGACAAACTACCCTCACGGTATTTATACGTTCTTTCAAAAAGTAGTATATTGGGGATGTTATCATAGGTAGCAGCTCATTCCTGCAAAGGAACTGGATGTCAGCCTCTAGTTGAGAGGTCAAAAAGGGAGGAGCCTGTGCGAGCTCAGCAAGCCTGGAGACGTGCACAATAAAGCTTTAGTCCAGTGGTTCTCAACGTTTTTTTGTCCCATGCACCCCTTTTACCATATGTCAGAATGTCATTCCTCCCTTTCCAAGATTGTCTGAATTAATATGTGCCATACAATAAGGTGTGATGTCCTGTAGATTATGTACAATCTGTAGAACTGTAATTTGTAGAAAGATCAGTATTCCAACAGTTTGAGTCTGTGGTCCCAATTCCCTCCCCCCCCCTGAAACTTTAAAATCCCCCCGGGGGGGGGAATTTGCCCCTGGTTGAGAACCCCTGCTTTAGTCACTACCACCAGGCCTCTGTCTTCCTTGGGCGTAGAATCCAGAACCAAAACACGATTCATACACAAGATAAAATTACTCCAAGCGTGTGGTGCAGAGATAAGGGTGCCCCGTACCATCCTGTCTTGGAGTAATTTTATTTTGAAAGTGAAGAAAAATAAAAACACTGAACATCTAACTTGCAAAAGCTCAACCCTGCCAACATTTGCAAGAGCTTAACTGCAGGTCATATTAATGTAAAACAAAGGAGTGGGCTGCTATAGCCCAATTGCACAAATATTTCTGCCTAAAAACAAACCAATTTTATTTCCAGATGACCAGTTGCTGAGGAAAGCAGTACTCCCACACTTTAAAGAGTTGTGTAGCAGAGGGAATTTTGGGCAGGTGCAGCTTTTGTCATCTCTGTACTACAAGCTGCACCTACTGAAATTCCTTCTGCTACACAACTCTTAAAGGTACTGTACCTGCTACCCTCCTTTGCATCTGGGGACCCTACTCAGAGGATGGGACCGACCAGGTCCTCAGAGGGTTCCAGTTAGTGCAAGAGTGTAGCAACATGCAACAGCCAAACACACAGGAATTAAATAGGTGAACTCTGCTTCGCCACACTGTTTACCAGAAATGATTGAGCTGTGGCCATTTCAGGCGGCCTCATGTTTTAATTGTTTTATAGTGAACATATTTTTTTCAGTCAAATACAGCAATCGAACACTGTTCTTAATTTTGGTGATTGAAGCATTTGGTAATGATTTCTCAACACAAGACGGAAGCCATTTAACCCAACTTAGAATCACACTATCCACTGGGGCTTACAGGGCTGGTATTCCACCAATTAACTGGTCGGTAATGAGGCTAATGTTCTTGGCATTCAAAAACAGAGGTGATTATAACTCCTCTCAAACCCTAGAGTAATTTCTCCACTGTAAACAAGGAGCTCCAAGCCTCCCAGACAGTAGGAGCTTACAATCACCTGCACTTTACATCAGTCTTTTCAAACTGTGGCCCTAGAATCTCTGCAGGTTTCTTGGGGAGTTATCAGGGCTCCTTAATTAGAAGATCATTAATGGCAGACAACCCCCCCCCCCGAAAGATAGTTGCCCACCATCAATCATCTCTCTAAAATACATAGTTGTATAGGTGTATTGCACATATTTGAGGCTGCACTCTTTGTTTACATGGGACCGTCAACAGCAAGGTACAACAGGCCTGGCTGGTGAGCCACATATGCAGGGACTTTGAGCTGTAGACTACCAACAATGCAGAACCTTCTGCAGCATGCAGAGGTTCTGTTGCAGAAACATATAGAGTTGCCAATCGGGCAGGAGGAAAAATCAAATGCCCTGACCTGCTCCTGTCCCTTTAGGAGAAGTTGATATGCAGAAATCAGCAGCTGAAACTTTTGGGGGCATAGAGTTAAGCATGATCACCTGATAATTGTAGCTAATTAAAGTGCTGTTAAAGGGACAGGTACAAAGGCCTTGTTAAAAAGCTGGCAACCCTAGACATACAGGGTTTGCCTGGCAGATAAATGTAGGAATGCTTCCCTAAGATTAGGACACTTGAAAACGACTGGTTCCAAACATCACTATAGCTAGGGGCTGTATGTATGCCATGGTTTTGTAGAAGAAGTGCAGAAAACAGTATTGGTCACAGAATTCAATTTCTCAAGAATGTCAGTTTCCATGTTTTTTAATACACACACACACACACACACACACACACACGTTTATTGTTTGTTCTTCTTCGTGGTCTCTGTGCATCACACACATATGGGTTCTCTGCGCCTGCGCTGAGATCGTTCGGGAATTTTCTATAGCTGAGGTGAATTGGGCGGGAGCCCCTCCCCCTGCGCGTGTCCCTTAGCGCGGCTCCCGCCCATCTCCTCAGTTCCTCTTCGACCGCCATTGCGTGTAGTCGTCGGGTTCTTCTCTCTCTCTCCGGAGTCGTTTTTTCAGCTGAGTTAGCCTTTACTATAACCTCTTTACTTCATAATATCTTCTATCTTTTCTTCTTTTTTCCCGTATCTCTCCCCCGATCTTATCCACCTGTCTCCTAATCTATTCTACATTATTCTGACTATGCCTCTGAAGGCAGCTTTTAGGAAATGCCAGCGGTGTGGGACGAAAATCCCACCCGCTGATAAGCACCTGCTGTGCTTGCTTTGCCTAGGGCAAGGCCATAAAATGGAGACCTGCCAGGACTGCCAGGCCTTTACAAAACAGGCCCGAAAGCACCGCCAAACTAAGCTGCGAGCTCTCCTGTGGGAGCAGTCTCTGTCAGCTAAAGGGCCTGATCCGGATGAGAAACCTGGGGGGTCCCAGTCAGCCAAAAAGCCGACAAAAGATACTTCTGCGGCAAAGAAGTTGGCAAAAAAGGCCCATAAAGACAAGGCGGAGCGCCTAAGAAAGAAAATGGCGGACAAACCCGGCAAAGACGCTGAGCCCTCAACCTCAGCCATTATGAAGGTTTCAGAGCGTACTGCTCTACTAATGTTGGCTATGACTGGGGCTCAAGATCGAGCTACGGGACCGATTGCCCCCCAGTCTCCTCCGGTCTCGACGACGTCTCCTTGAGACCGAGAATCGGGTTCGAAAACCCCACTGAAGCAGCCGCCGACTATAACCACCTCCCTGTCAGAGGGAGAAATCGTGGCCTCACCACCGATGGAACGACCCCGTTCGGGCTCGAGGGGTCCTCCACTACGTCTCTCGCCTCCCGCAGCATATGCTAGGGAAGAGCGGAGGGCGCACCGACCATCACGATCTCCTCGATACCGGAGCCGCGATTCAGCCTCGAGAGAATCTACCTCTCGATCCGTCTACTCTCGCCGCCGCGATGACAGATCATGGTCGGGCTCCTATTACTCGGACTCGAGATCAAGGAGCTACAGATCCCGATCCCGAGACTCTCCTGACCGGAGAAGGCGCGATTATTACTATCGGCACTGACACTCGCCCCCTCGAGAGCGGACTCACAGACATAGGTCCAGATCACCTACGCCAAGACAGAGTGCAGCCGTATCCCGGGCACCCGTCGAGACCGTAGTCCAACCGACCGCCTCGACCTCGACTGCCCAGACAATTCTCGCCCCTGTTGTCGCGACTCGCTCGTCGTCGGGATCGGCGTACGTATCAGACTCGGACTCAGTGGCCTCCTCCCATTCCACCTCACCAGATGCACGAGTGGAATCTAAGGAAGCGATCTCCCCATCAGAGGACATGGGCAGCTTCGCGGAGCATGTCAGCCGAATGGTGACAGCTCTGGGAGTTGAGGCAAAAACTGCGAAAGGGAAAGCAAAGGATGACATCTATGCGATCCTAAAGACCACTCAGTCCAACCACCTACTCCTTCCCTTCCTGCCGACACTGCTGGAGACGGTACAGGAGACCTGGAAAACTCCGGCCTCTACGAAACCAACAGCTAAGAGGCTGGAGTCAATGTACAGAATCCAGGAGGAAGGAGCTAAATTCCTGTTTTCCCATCCGACCCCGAACTCGCTCATAGTTAAATCAGCGCAGTCTCGTGGGGGAAAGCAGCATACGACGCCGGCAGACAAGGAGGGTAAGACGTTAGATTCTTACGGCCGTAGGATCTATTCCTCGTCTTCCCTCGGACTGAAGGTATCTAACTATGAGGTGTTGCTAGCTAGATACCAGATGTTCATCACGGAGAAGCTGGGAGACCTCTGTGATTATCTGCCGGACGAAAAAAGGGACCAGCAATACATCAAAGAAGCAACCAGCATCGGTGCTTTACAGATGAACACTGCCCGCCACCAGGTCGACAGCCACGCTAGGTCGATGATCGGGTCCGTGGCTTTGAGGAGACATGCCTGGCTTCGCTCTACCAATCTGACTCCTGATGATAGAGCGAAGATACAAGACCTCCCTTTTGACGGAGAAGGGTTGTTCAACGCCACCACAGATGACTCCCTCAACTCCGCTCAAAAGGCCCTAGCGACGGCCAAGAAGATGGGGCTTGTCCGCCAGCCCCTATCTCAGCAATTTAGACCGAGGCGATGGTCTCGATTCCCATACCCTTCCTCACAATACCAACCATCTGGACAGTATCGGGGTGGGAATCGTCGGCCTCAAGCCCCACAGCCTCAAGCACCACAACGTTCGTACCCTCAACAGCGCTCGAGGGGCTCGAGGAGGGGGGGCGACTTCACTCGACGGCGCCTTTGACTCCGTCGCCGGCCCGACCGACTTATCTCCTCCAGTCCGACCAGCTCTCGACACCAGCAGCCCAATCACCTTGTCTCCACCACCTCAGGCACCTCTCTTCGGCTCCCGACTTCACCAACACCTCCGGTCCTGGAGGACCATCACGACGGATCGATGGGTGTTGAGTATAATAGAGCATGGCTACAGAATCGAATTCAGAGCCCTGCCCCCTTTTCTCGGGATCAAGGCCACCCGTCCAACACCAGTGCTCCTAGAAGAGGTGTCGAACCTCCTCCAAAAAGGAGCAATACGACCGGTTCCCGCAGAGAACTTGGAGGACGGCCTGTACTCCAGGTACTTCATCATAAAGAAGAAGGGAGGAGGACTCAGACCAATCCTGGACCTTCGAACGGTGAATCTCTTTATCCCACCGAAGAGATTTCGCATGGTTACACTACAATCAATCCTCCCACTGCTTCGAAGGAACGATTGGTTCGCGTCCATCGACCTCAAAGACGTGTACTTCCACATCGCCATCCACGAAGACACCCAAAAATACCTTTGGTTCCGAGTGGGAGACGACACCTTCCAGTTCGTAGTTCTTCCATTCGGACTTTCCACCGCCCCGAGGGTATTCACGAAGTGTATGGCTGTGGTCTGTGCGAATCTTCGGGCAAGAGGCACCACCGTCTTCCCGTACTTGGACGATTGGCTACTAGTGGCCCCATCAAAACGGGAGCTCCAACACGCACTGGAAGAGACCCTGCACCTCCTGGAGGACTTGGGACTCTGCCTGAACGTGGAGAAATCGGTCCTCCAACCAGTAAAGGAGATACAGTACATCGGCGCAAAACTAAACGCCTTCGAAGGTCGGGCCTATCTACCAAGCGACAGAGTATGACAAGTACGCACCCTCGCACAAAGAATTTCGAAGCGGCTAATATGCTCCGCCCATACGATTCAACGACTACTGGGACATATGGCCTCAACGATTGCGGTCGTACGATATGCGAGACTTCGCATGCGACCCCTTCAAACATGGTTCATCAAAGAATTCAAACCAGAGAAAGACAAACCATCCGTCCGACTATATCTTCCTCGAGCCGTAAGAGAGTCCTTGAGGTGGTGGCAACAGGAGTCGAATTTGAATGCGGGCATACCGTTCCAGTCTCCGACACCGAACCGCATACTGACAACAGATGCATCGTTGCTGGGATGGGGGGCCCACTCAGGCGATCACGTCGTGCAAGGCACATGGACGTCGACACAAGCCGCCAAACACATCAACTGGCTAGAACTGATGGCCGTTTGGAAAGCATTACAAGCCCTAGAGCAATACCTCTCGGACTGCCACATCCAAGTCGTGACCTACAATACTACAGTGGTCGCATACATAAACAAACAAGGCGGCACGAGATCGACGCACCTCGCAAGGCTGACCATGCAGCTCTACGAATGAGCTCTACCTCAAGGAATGTCCTTTGTAGCGATCCACATCGCAGGAAAGTCCAATGTACTGGCAGACACCTTGAGCCGTGTATCAATGCAATCGCACGAATGGACGCTGGACAGGAAGGTGACCAACTCACTGTTCCAACGCTGGGGTCATCCGAGAATAGACCTATTCGCCACCAGCGAAAACACTATGTGCCCCATGTTCTGCAGCAGGGCGGCCTCGGACCCGAATTCGATCACCGATGCCTTCCTGATGACCTGGAGCGGCGACTTCTATTACCTATTCCCCCCAATCCCACTACTTACACGTGTGATCGCCAAGATATCTCAAGACAAAACCAATTGCATTCTAGTATGCCCGCGGTGGCCACGTCAACCTTGGTTTGCACACCTGCTCAACCTTTCGCAGGGAGATTATCTCCCATTACCATTACAAGACAACCTGTTAACACAACACAAAGGCAAAGTGTTTCACCCCAACCTACATTCCCTAAACCTAATGGCCTGGAGAATCAGATAGCGACAGATACAGACCTGTCAGACGCGGTGAAGGAGGTACTATTGGCAGCAAGGAAGCCTTCCACAAGGCTCTCCTACGCCAGGAAATGGGCAGTTTTTCTTGATTTCGTATCACCTTTGGGCAAAGACACAATTACTTGCTCGATCTCGACCGTTCTCGATTTCCTTCACTCACTAATGACCCGCGGCCTTAAATTCTCGTCAATCAAAGTCTATCTGGCAGCTTTAACAGCATACAGAACTGCCTCAACGGGGACGTCCTTATTTGTACACCCGTTAATTAAGCAATTTTTGAAGGGGCTTAAAAATCTTCAACCTCCAGTCCGCAACATAGTCCCAGGTTGGGATTTACCCTTGGTCCTGAAAGCTCTGACAAAACCACCATTCGAGACCATGGCTAAAGCAGACCTGCGACTGGTATCGTTCAAAACGCTATTCTTAATAGCAATTACTTCGGCAAGAAGAGTAAGTGAGCTGCACGCTCTCCGAGTGGATCCACCTTACACAACCTTCCATAAAGACAAAGTCGTCTTAAGACATGATATAACTTTCTTGCCGAAGATGGTGTCGGAATTTCACCTAGGACAGGACATTATTCTCCCAACGTTCTTTCCGTCCCCATCATCAACGATCGAGAGATCGATGCACAGTCTCGACGTCCGGCGGGCTCTACTATTCTACAAAGCCCGTACGGAATCGATAAGGAAGACCAATCAACTTTTTGTGTGCTACGGCCCCCCTAAATCGGGCCATCCTGTATCCAAGCAAAGGCTATCCTCTTGGATAGTGGATACTATTGAACTTGCCTATCAATTAGCTGGACGTTCTCTACCAGGGTCCGTGATAGCCCATTCAACCAGGGCTCTATCGACCTCGACAGCTTTCGGAAAAGGCATTCCTTTACTGGACTTATGCAGGGCGGCGACCTGGTCTACCCCCTCTACTTTCATCCAGCATTACCGCCTCGACGTTCGAGCCAGGGAGCAGAACGCATTCGGCAGGGCGGTCCTTTCTTCAATCACCATCTAACTACTGACACCGACCCACCTCCGGTAAGTCAGCTTGCTAATCTACCCATATGTGTGTGATGCACAGAGACCATGAAGAAGAAGGACAGGTTGCTTACCTGTAACTGTAGTTCTTCGAGTGGTCATCTGTGCATTCACACAACCCGCCCTCCTTCCCCGCTCGGTGTCTTCATCGAGTTCGATGGATACCAAAAAGGAAGTTGGTTGGGAAGCCGTTTTTCTAGCTATTACACTCGATATCGAAGTATATACCGGTTTCGTATCTCCTTTTAGAGTATCAGGACGTTTGCAATGTCATCCTCGGTCCCGACGGTCGCAATAGGCGGTCTCAGGGAACTGAGGAGATGGGCGGGAGCTGCGCTAAGGGACACGCGCAGGGGGAGGGGCTCCCGCCCAATTCACCTCAGCTATAGAAAATTCCCGAACGATCTCAGCGCAGGCGCAGAGAACCCATATGTGTGTGAATGCACAGATGACCACTCGAAGAACTACAGTTACAGGTAAGCAACCTGTCCTTACTAGCATTTATACACTGCCTTATCTGCTAAAAAGCCATCAGGGCAGCACACAACAATTTAAAACAATAAAACTGCAAAAAAAAAAAAATATCATTAAAATAGTAAAGCAATATGACATTAAACTACACATTTTAAAAGGCAAAATGGAAAAGATATGTCTTCTAAAAGCGAAGAGAGTAGGGCTAATCATAGTTCTCAAGGGAGTGCATCCCATAGTTTGAGAGCAATGCAGGAGAAAGCCCTTTCATGCGGGTGACCGGCCAGATGGGCGATTTAAAAATATAATAAATATTATATTTATTGGATTGCAAGTAACTTGGTCTGAGAGTGTTTTGCAAGACAAGCAACATTTAAAAAATTTTTTTTACTTGATAAACAAGCAAGGTCTTGCAAGACAAGTGTAGGGATGTAACCGGTCTCCTCGAGTGGGCGTAGCGGGCCGAAATCGGCCCCGCTGATGCCCGCCAGAAACTCGCTTTGATATAAGAGTGTTTTGGATTACAAGCACGGTTCCGGAACGAATTATGCTTGCAATCCAAGGTATTACTGTAAAATAAATAAACCTGACAAACATGCAGATAATGGTTCACTCAAAAGGCCCTGTCCTGAAAATATTAATACCTGGACAGGTTCATAGCAGGACAGGAAGCCCATAAGATAGCAAGGTCCTAAGTCATTTAGGGCTTTAAAGGTTAAAAGTAATGCTGTGCCAAAAAATTCTTCCACATCTCAACCATTCTCATTCCATTTGATAGAAATTACTTTTGAAAAGAAATTCAAAGAAGAACAAAAAAATGGAGAAATTCTCATAGGTGGGGTTCAGGGTTCTTGTGCTTACCTTACTTATCAGGTGGCTGAGGAGTGTGCACGGCTGTCCTGTCTTTCATTGTACAATCATTCCTCTGGCAACCTCATCATCATCATCATCAGGCGATCACTCGTGACCGAGTAAGATTGTCTTCCAGGATAAAAGGAGGAGATTCTAAAGAAGATTGTGTAGACTCTAGCGATGGGTCCGTAAGTGACTGTGGAGGCCAATTCTAGATCCACACAGCTTCCCACAGTGAGGACACAGGTTACCAGATAGAAGATGGTCCTGTAAAGGATTCATTTGACGTGCTTTTCGCTTAGCACGTTTCTCCCTTTCACCTTGCACTCGGGCTTCTTCAAAGTCCATGGAACCTTTGTGAAAGGCCAACCTCCATTTAGATCGTTCATGGGCCAGAGCTTCCCAGTTTTCGATGTTTATATTGCATTTTTTTAGATTAGCCTTATGAACATCTTTAAACCTCTTATATTGACCACCGATATTCCGCTTTCCATCCTTGAGTTGGGAGTAAAGTAACTGCTTTGGGAGACGGCAGTCAGGCATTCGAACAACATGACCGGTCCACTGAAGTTGGCGTTGAAGGATCATTTTTTCAATGCTAGTAGTCTTTGCTTCTTCCAGTACACTGACATTTGTTCGCCTATCTTCCCAAGTAATTTGCAGGATTTTCCGGAGGCAACGTTGATGAAACCTTTCAAGGAGGTGGAAGTGACGTTATAGATAGTCCATGTTTCGCAGGCATACAATAAAGTTGGTAATACAATGGCTTCATAAACCAGTGTTTTGGTCTTCTTACAAATATCCCGATCCTCGAACACTCTATGTTTCATTCGAGAAAATGCGGCACTTGCAGAGCTCAGACGATGCTGGATTTCACTGTCGATGTTAGCTGTAACAGAAAGATAGCTGCCAAGATAGAGAAAATGATCGACATTTTCCAGTATTGTCCCGCCAAGCTGGATAGATGGCATCACCAAAGGATTAGCTTGCACTTGCTGATGAAGCACTTTGGTTTTTTTGATGTTAAGTGAGAGACCAAGTTTTTCGTATGCTTCTGCAAAAGCATTTAGGATAGTTTGGAGATCATCCTCTGAATGTGCGGAGACCACATTATCATCAGCATACTGAAGTTCCACAACGGAGGTTGTAATTACCTTACTTTTTGCTTTCAGCCTGCTGAGATTAAAAAGCTTTCCATCTGTTCGATATATAATTCCCACACCGGTGGGAAGTTTCCCCTCGACAAGATGTAAAACCATGGTGATGAAAATGGCAAATAATGTTGGGGCGATAACACATCCCTGTTTAACACCTGATCCCACTTTAAATGGAGCACCATGAGAGCCGTTGTTGTCCAAAACCGTTGCCGTCATGTTGTCATGGAGAAGTCGCAAGATATTCACAAATTTATTGGGGCATCCAATTTTCATAAGGATAGTCCAGAGAGCTGTACGGTCTACAGTATCAAAGGCCTTAGCCAAATCAATAAATGCCATATAAAGGGGTTGATTTTGCTCCCGGCATTTTTCTTGGAGCTGACGTGCAGTAAAAATCATGTCTACTGTCCCTCTAGAGGGGCGGAAACCATATTGAGTTTCAGGGAGGATCTCTTCTGAAATAGATAGAAGACGGTTTGCGAGAATCCTAGCAAATATTTTACCTGCGGTTGCTAAGAGAGAAATGCCCCGATAGTTTCCACAGTCTGTTCTATCACCCTTCTTAAAGAGGGTGATAATTATGGCATCCCTGAAGTCTTCTGGGATCTCTTCTCTTATCCAGATTTTTTCGATGAGTTTATGAAGATGTTGTACAAGTTCGGGCCCCCCTTCTTTAAAGATTTCAGCAGGAATCCCATCTGGTCCACTAGCTTTGTTGTTCTTCATTTGATTAATGGCTTTTTTTACTTCATCCAAAGTGGGGAGTATTGCAAGTTCCTCTTTAATTTGTTTTTGCGGGATTTGCGAAAAAATCTCATTATCCACCTTAGACTTACGATTTAAAAGGTCATAATAATGCTCTTTCCAACGCAGTGCAATAGACTCTTTGTCTTTTAAGAGTTTGGTGCCATCTTTTGATTGTAAAGGGTTTGTACCATAGGTTTTTGGTCCATAAATGGCCCTTGTGGCCTTAAAAAAGCCCCGTGCATCATGAGATTCTGCAAGTTGTTGAATTTCTTCAGCTTTCTTTTTCCACCAAGCGTTCTTAAGTTCTCTTGTTCTTCTTTGGACCTCAGCCTTTGCGCTAGCGTAGGTTTTTTTCTTGGCAGCGCAGTTAATATCATTTTGCCATATTTGGAAGGCTTTCCTTTTTTGGTCAATTATATATTTAATCTCATTGTCATTTTCATCAAACCAATCCTGATGTTTCTTAGTTTCATATCCAATAGTTTGTTCACAAGCTGCAGTAATGGAGGTTTTCAGCTTAGACCAATGGTCCTCAATGTTGTCAGGAGGTTCCGTAGGTAGATGTTCCTTAAGAAGTGATTGAAGATGAGTTTGCTTAATAGGATCTTGAAGGACTTGGATGTTCATTTTACGCCTTGGTTTCCTTCCTTGAAGCCTACGTTGGGGAGCAATGTTGATAACCATAGTGGACCGGATTAGTCGGTGGTCTGTCCAGCAGTCGTCGGCACTCACCATGGCCCTAGTAAGAAGTACATCGCGGCGATCTCTAGCACGGACAATTACATAATCCAGAAGATGCCAGTGCTTTGACCGTGGGTGCTGCCATGATGTTTTAAACTTATTCTTTTGTCGAAAGAGCGTGTTTGTGATAGTGAGATTATGCTCTGCACATATAGACAAAAGTAAGAGTCCGTTCGGGTTGCTATTACCAACTCCGTCTTTTCCAATAGTTTCTGGCCATAAATCAAAGTCACGCCCGACTCTTGCGTTAAAATCGCCTAGGAGGATAATTTTATCCTCCTTAGGTATCTCTGACAGGAGAGTGTCCAACTGGCTGTAAAAACTTTCCTTGATGTCATCATCAGCATCTAATGTTGGTGCATAAGCGCTCAAAATAGTTACCTGTTGGTTATTGGCGAGCTTTAATCGAAGAGTTATCAGGCGTTCGTTAATGCCAGTAGGAACTTCTGACAAAGAGTTCACTAGTTCATTTTTGATGGCAAAGCCTACTCCATGTATTCGTCGGTCCTGCTCAGGTAGTCCTTTCCAGAAGAAGGTATAACCTCCTTTTTCTTCTTTCAGCTGTCCCTCTCCTGCCCTTCGAGTTTCTTGAAGTGCTGCTATGTCAATTTTAAACCGTCTCAGCTCCCTTGCAATAATAGCAGTCCTACGCTCAGGGCGTTCACTATCTATGTTATCCAGCAATGTCCGTATATTCCATGTTCCAAAATTCAAATGTCTTTTTCGACCGCTAAAATGGTGACCCCACTGGTCGCGGTAATCCAGTCAGGGGAGAAAGAGGTAGACTATGTTTAGGGCACCTTTTCTAGCCCCCTCCCCATACGGGGTGAGCAGAGTGGATCCTAAATAGGGCTGCTCAGTCATGGATACAGCTGCCGAGCTGCTCGACTACCTCGTTCCTTGAACAGGGCGACTGAGTCTGCATCCACCGCCCATGTGCTGGTCCATGACTAGGGGCTTCCAGATTCACAGTCCTGCCCCCGTTGCCATTCGCCAGTCGCCATGGGACTTTTTTTTGTTTGTTTGGTTGGTTGGTTGGGTTGGGTTGGGTTGGGTTGGGTTGGGTGGGTTGGGTTGGGTTGGGTTGGGTTGGGTTGGGTTGGGTGGGTTGGGTTGGAAGACGCCTGTGCGTGAAACTGTTTTATGTGGGGAGATCGGTGCACAACGAATCACCACACAAACTTGACAGAGTACGGCAGAGATCCAATGGCACGGTTACCCTGACGATTGGAAAACCATTCTCTGCTGCAGCCTTCATCCGCCTTCACAGCCTCTGGCAACCTGTAGCCTCCTCGACTTCCCGCATTTCAATTAATGCCCAGGGGAAGACATCATGAGGTGATCCCTCTCATCCAGCTTTTTCAGATCAGGAAGTGTAGGCAGCCTGGGAGGCTGCAGAGCAATGGAGAGATGTGTAATAGAAAGGAAACACACACAGTGCCCTTGACTGCCTTGCAGTGATTAGGTAAGCTCAAGACACCACTTAAAGAAATTAAAAGTAAATGATAAAATGCCCTAATGATGAGGCAGAAAAATGGAAGCCTCCTTCATGGGGGAAGAAAACTTTCAGGAAATTGGCGGACAGATTTTGGGACAGCACTAACTCCACCTCTTCCTGGAGTTAGACACAACACAGTCTCCCTCACACCTGCATTGTGGCGGATGTAAAATGGGGGCCAGATTGCCTCTGCAACTGATGCTGTTGCCACTTGCAGCGGCAGCACAAAAATCCCTTAGGACAGTGATGGCGAACCTTTTTGAGCCCGAGTGCCCAAACTGCAACACAAAACCAACTTATTTATTTCAAAGTGCCAACACTGCAATTAAACCTGAATACCGAGGTTTTAGTTGTAGAAAAACAACTCATACAGTTGTCCGAACTAATTAACATCTTTTGCCTTTAAAGAAGAACACAATAACAGAGCTTTCAGTGATACAAACAGTTGTTTGTTGAAAAAAAGAATCAACTCAAAAAATTATTATACGGTAGTACTACATTGTACACATAGCCTGAAGGGAATTTATACAAACTTTTTAAATAATTAGGCACATGTATTTTTGGATAAGGGATTCTCAACTTGTAATATGATTATATGCCAGACTGAAATTGTATGGGGCAAGCTTTACCCCAGGTCCTTTCCCTGCTTCTACAGGTGTTGGATTAGTAAAAGTAAAAGTCAACCTGTACTAGGATGAGCAAGATAAACAAGAAAACTAAATGTGCTTAACACATTTTAAACACTTTATGTCTTGGACTGCAAACACTGCATTAGGTAAAAGTTTGCATTGGGCATGCTTTTGCACAATTAATGTGATTTTTGCTATTGCATCGCATGCATGCTGATAATTTGTCAAACCTTGGCTCATACTCCGTTAGTTTGAGAGCAACACATGCAGCACTCAGGTCAACTGTTAGGGCTTTACATCCAAGCCATGCTCTGTGCATCATTCTTCAAAATCTTTTAAATGTGATAACAATGTAGAAAAGAATTCTGTAACAGGAATTCTAGAATAAAATCATTCTGTTCCACACTGTGAGAAAGAACAAGATCATTAGTGTTTTGCAGAAGGGGACGGTCTTTTCGCGATCTGGTGACCAATGGCTCGAGTGCCCACAGAGAGGGCCCTGCGTGCCAGCTGTGGCACCCGTGCCATAGGTTCGCCATCACTGCCTTAGGACAAAAGAAAGGAGCTGTGCTACAACCTCTGCCAATGATGAGCCATACCTGTGGGAAACTGTTGGAGAATTTCTCTTCACCCTAGAGCAGTGGTTCCCTACCTTGGGTCCCCAGATGTTGCTGGCCTACAGCTCCCAGCATACCCAGCCAGCATGGCTAATGGCAAGGGATTCTGGGAGCTGTAGTCCAGGAACATCTGGGGACCCAAGGTTGGGAACTACTGCCCTAGAGAAATCGGGTGAAATCCCCCAATTTCACTGTCCACAAATATAGTAGAGACCATATTTGCACACCGCTAAAGTTAAAACCAACACCTTGAATCGCATCTGGAATGCAATTGGCAACCAGTGCACATCTTTCAGGACAGGTGTAATATGGTCCTGATACCGTGCACTGGTTAGCAGCCTAGCTGCCACATTTTGCACTCATTGAAGCTTCTGGACACGCTTCAGGGGTAGCCCCACGTACTGTGCATTGCAATAGTTTAACCATGATGAAACCAAGGCATGGATGATGATGATGATGATGATGATGATGATGATGATGATTAATTTATCGCCCATCTGGCCGGCAACCGGCCACCCTGGGCGATGTACACAGAATAAAAGCAATAAAATACATTTAAAACAATATAAAAATTTTAAAATCTTAACCCACCCCATATTGATATTCCCGCCTGAACAACCAGGTTTTTAATGAGCGACCATAGCTCAGCAGAGAGGGGGCATGGCAGAGGTCACTCGGGAGAGAGTTCCACAGTATGAGGGCCGCCACAGAAAAGGCCCTCTTCCTCGTCCCCGTCCCCACCAGTCTAGCTGCTCTGGCTGAAGGGACAAGGAGAAGGCCATCCGTGGCAGATCTTGTTGAGCGGCCCACTTGGTGTTGCTGGAGACGCTCCTTGAGGATAACTGCTTGCCAAGTCAGACCAATTCAGGAAGGGTTGCAACTGATGCACCAAGCATAATGATGCAAACACACTCCTTACCACAGCTGCCACCTGAAGATCCAGGGACAGCATAGGATCCAGGAGCACTCCCAAGCTGTATACTCCCACGGGAGTACAACAACCTCTTCCAGAACAAGTTGAATCCCAATTCCAGTCCAGAATCAGGCTTTCTACTGACCAAGAACACCTCTGCTTTGTCTATTTATTTATTTATTTATTTATTCATTATATTTATACCCCGCCTTTTTTCCTGAAAGGAACCCAAGGCGGCTTACATAATCCTCTTCCTCCTCCTCTCCATTTTATCCTCACAACAACCCTGTGAGGTAGGTTAGGCTGAGAGTCCGTGACTGGCCCAAAGTCACCCAGTGAGTTTCATGGCCGAGCGGGGACTAGAACCCGGATCTCCTGAGTCCCAGTCCAACACTCTCACCACTACGCCACAGCTTTTTCATCCTCATCCAGCCCATTATCCACTCGGTCTGGTTGTGAAGATATTCTTGAAAGTATATTTCATAAGCCAGAGGAGGTGATACGTAAGATTTCCAGGGTTAGATGGGTGGCGTTCTACAGCCTGTATAGGTCCTTGCCACTCCCTATGACTAGTAGAAACCATACCAGTTTGCAGTAGTTAGCCTTTCTTGTTATCAAATTTGTGTCACTTTGGTGCTGAAGTATAATACTTTGTTGAGAGAGCACAGAGTCTTGATTAAAGCAGGGTGAAAGACACAAGTCCTGAGTTTGCCAGGAATTGCTTCATATCATTCACCTCACTACCACTGCTTCTGAGCTAGTTGACCCAGGCAAACAGCCTTCACACAATCCCTCCCAGCTGTCCCAGTAGAGGAGTTGAGAGGTGAATCCTTTGAATTTGTGCTTCATGGACACATGCCTGATGCAACTTCCTTGACTGCAGCAGTTTCAAAATGTAGTTCTACCATGGTCAGTGGTCATTGTAAATTGCAGCAAGAGCGCATTCATGGAGTATCAATACTTATAAAACAGTATTCCCTAGAGTCTAATCACAGAGATGATCAGAAGGAGAGACTTAGTGTCAACTAGACCTCTTATGAATTTCTAAATTTGAGTCATCTTTCTAAATGAATATTAAAGGTGATATATAAACGGTAAAAACTCAGGCTTCAATATTTAACCATTTAGGGCACAACCCAATGGTGATGCCCATGAGCCTCCGAACTCGGAGGGTTACGGGGATCCTATGCAGGGTGGGAGGGGCATGGAGGTGATCTTCACCTCCATGCTCCTCCACCCTGCAAGTCAGCTAGACGGCTGATTTTGGCCATCTAGCTGTGGTGCTTCAGATGGGGAGGGGAGGAGGCTGGAGTGCCTCCAGGTCATAAGGGTGGGCGAATTCCCCTCACCTTGTCGCGTTGGGTGCTCGGCGATCACCCCTGCCACACGATCCGTCCTGCGGTGCTCGGTGGGGCGCTTGGCGAACTTCTGGGTCCCCGGCACTTCAGTTCCAGGTCCCCGTCGTGGTACTTCTGGGTCCCTGGCACTGCATTTTTTACATAAATACCAAGGTAAACTACCTTGAAACTGCTGCAAATAGCAAATCATGGCTGTTTTAAGGTGGTTTACCTTGTTTTTTACAGTTAAAAATGCATTAAAAACATGGCTGTTCAGGCGGGAATATGGGGTGGGTTAGGTTTTTAATAAGAATTTTTTATATTGTTTTAATTATTATATTTTATTGTGTTGTTTTACTGTATTTTAATTGTACATCACCCAGGGTGGCCGGGTGACCAGCCAGATGGGCGATTAATAAATATAATAAATAAATAAATAAATAAATAAATAAAAATGCAGCGCCAGGTACCCGGAAGTGACGCGACGGGGACCTGGAAGTTCCTTTCCCCGGCTCCTCTCGCGGGGACTTGTGCCAAGCCAGGGAAAGGTAAGTCATGTGGAAGTTCGCCCCGCTTCCACCCCCCAATCGAGATCTGCGCACATCCCTACGATACGTTGTATCCTGGTGGATACAGTCTCCTCCCCTCCTTCCCGGCCTTTTCACCCCTTCTCCGAGGTCGGTCTTATGACCTCAGAGAAGCAGCTGACGTGGTTCTTTCTGTGCCCTTTGCAAGGAGGGTGGAGAGGGATCCAAGTGTGGATCCCTAGCCCTAAGGTTGGAGCTGTTTTCCAATCTCTGATCTAGGAATCTGAATGATCCTATGGCCCTCTGGGCAGTGTTTAGGGCACATAGGATTGCTCTGTAAAGAGAGCTTTTATAATATCTTACTGTCATAACCCCAACCTATAGCTAGAGCTCTTTCAAAAATAGGGTAGAGAGATACCATTTTCCCCCCTGTTGCAGGCATGCCTGTGTGTTGGCAAGAAACAGATCAACATCTGAAATGAGTAATAATGTACGCTCCTGAAACACTTTGCCCCAAAATGCCTGTTCAGTCTTGTATGAAATCAGCACTGGGTAGTTTTTGCAGCTTTTATGTATTCTAAGCTCAACCTGGTTGTTTTGGGGAAGATGGGTGGAACATCTTTTTAGTACTATGTGGTTTGCAGTTCGATCCAAGGTTGCTCATATTTGCCTGGATTCTGTAAGAATTTGAGCTTTCAATTAAAAATATTTTTAGTCTCATTAAATTATTAAACAAGCTATTACATGCCCCATTCTGAAACAGAGGCAGATGGAACAAAATCCTTTAAAAAGAGAATAACTATGGATGCAAGCTGCTTCCATGATCCTAGGAGTGTGAATCCACTGGTGGCAAGTGGGTACAACTGCTTTATTCAAAGGCATGCTGGGACAACAAGTCTACTGTGCAATTCTTTTTTGCTCTTTTTATTCTCCAAATCACCCACTCCACCCTGCTCTTTGCCCTGGGCATTTTTCTCTCTTCTTTCAATAGCTCAAAAAAACACAAAACTGTTCAATGAAGTATTTGGCTTAGGAAAAACTGTTTTAGCTGAACAAGCCTCCCACCCTCAAGAGCCAGTGGGTGCTTCCAGATGAGTCTTTTATGCTGCATTCACCCTGCCTCAAACATGGAATTTTACCAGTGTATGTGTATGTCCAGATCAGTGATGGCGAACCTATGGCACGGGTGCCACAGCTGGCATGCAGGGACCTCTCTGTGGGCACCCGAGCCATTGGTCACCAGATCGCGAAAAGACTGTCCCCTTCTGCAACACTAATGATTTTGTTCTTTCTCACAGTGTGGAACAGAATGATTTTATTCTAGAATTCCTGTTCCGGATCTTGTCATCTTCCATTTGTAAAACCTGCCGTGTTTCCCCACCACTTCCATCCTTTTTCTTACCAGAAAAAAAAGTTAAGGAGGACATGACGGAATAGGTGCACAATGCCTTTTGTTTGGTAGTGCGAGGAGCCCTCCGTCTGGAAGCACCTGGCGTCTTCTGCACAGGGTGGGTATGTTACAGAATTCTTTTCTACATTGTTATCACATTTAAAAGATTTTGAAGAATGATGCACAGAGCATGGGTTGGATGTAAAGCCCTAACAGAAAAAAAAGTTAAGGAGGACATGACGGAATAGGTGCACAATGCCTTTTGTTTGGTAGTGCGAGGAGTCCTCCGTCTGGAAGCACCTGGCGTCTTCTGCACAGGGTGGGTATGTTACAGAATTCTTTTCTACATTGTTATCACATTTAAAAGATTTTGAAGAATGATGCACAGAGCATGGCTTGGATGTAAAGCCCTAACAGTTGACCTGAGTGCTGCATGTGTTGCTCTCAAACTAACAGAGTATGAGCCAAGGTTTGACAAATTATCAGCATGCATGCAATAGCAAAAATCACATTAATTGTGCAAAAGCATGCCCAATGCAAACTTTTACCTAATGCAGTGTTTGCAGTCCAAGACATAAAGTGTTTAAAATGTGTTAAGTACGTTTAGTTTTCTTGTTTATCTTGCTCATCCTACTACAGGTTGACTTTTACTTTTACTAATCCGACACCTGTAGAAGCAGGGAAAGAACCCGGGGTAAAGCTTGCCCCATACAATTTCAGTCTGGCATATAATCATATTACAAGTTGAGAATCCCTTATCCAAAAATACATGTGCCTAATTATTTAAAAAGTGTGTATAAATTCCCTTCAGGCTATGTGTACAATGTAGTACTATAATTTTTTGAGTTGATTTTTTTCCCAACAAAAAACTGTTTGTATCATTGAAAGCTCTGTTGTGTTTTTCTTTTAAGACAAAAGATGTTAATTAGTTCGGACAACCGTATGAGTTGTTTTTCTAAAACTAAAACCTCGGTATTCAGGTTTAATTGCAGTGTTGGCACTTTGAAATAAATAAGTTGGTTTTGTGTTGCAGTTTGGGCACTCGGGCTCAAAAAGGTTCTCCATCACTGGTCCAGATCTTGTCATCTTCCATTTGTAAAACCTGCCGTGTTTCCCCACCACTTCCATCCTTTTTCTTACCAGAAAAAAAAGTTAAGGAGGACATGACGGAATAGGTGCACAATGCCTTTTGTTTGGTAGTGCGAGGAGCCCTCCGTCTGGAAGCACCTGGCGTCTTCTGCACAGGGTGGGTATGCAGGAAGGGCTCCCCTCTTGCTTATGAAACCTTATATACAGGTAAATAAGCTCCATGCACTGATGAAGGTAAGAGGGACTACAGTCAGCTACCTTTCTGGGTGGACACCGGTCACTTGACTCCAACTTTGGATGCTGCTGGTCAACTCCAGTTAACCCATTTACTTTGTAGAACTGGGCAGAGATGCTGCAGACAGAGTCCCACTGCAACTCCCTCCATGGGATGGGTGCCTGTTGTCTCAGGGACTAATAGGTGCACCCACACCTAGCATGCAACTATAGAGCCAGGGAAAGCTACACCTGTTCCTTGGCTGTCGGTCATGCAGTTTTTAAAGGCGCGCACACACACACACAGGAGCCATGTGAGAACAACCTTTCTCCAGAACTCACTCCATCATTGATTCTAGTCCTTACCTGCCCTAACCCCCCCGCCTTGTTGCGGGCCAACCAAAGCATGCTGTTGACACCAGTGGGAAGAAGGGGAGAGTGAGCCGTGGGCCGGGGAGAGTAACAAGGTGGAAGACGTTTGGCCACATCATCTTTTGCAGCTGCTAAAGAAATAGGTGGTCTCTGCATGGTGACCTGCCAGTCCTACAGGCCTGTGTGGCTCATGCTGGCTCAGCTTGTCTGAGCGTGGAAAGCTAAGCAGGGTCAGGCCTGGCTATTACTTGGATGGGAGACCCCTCCTCTCGTTTCCTGCATTGAGCAGGGGGTTGGACTCGATAGCCTTGTAGGCTCCTTCCAACTCTATGATCTATGAAATCTACTTTAGAGGGTATCATCTGGAATCCTTGCAAGAACTGTGTGAGTGCCGCAGATTTTTGCTGTTAAGAAGGGCACACTGGAAAGGGCCCCAAGTCTTCCCATTACACAGCAAGTGTGTCTTTGTTAGCAGTAGCACATGGAGTGTATTACGTTTAACACAAGAGTAGGGTTGGTTGAAAAGTTGGCAACCCTATCTACAAGCTCCCAGGAGAAGTAATCCTTTGGGGGGGGGTGTTTCCAGTGGATTTACTCTAAAGTAAACATTTTGAGGTTTGCAGCCCCAAATAAATGAAAATAAAGTGTAGAGAAATGTCAGAAATGGTGGTCAAACAATCTGTAAATAAACTTTCTGAAATATAGACAAATGAAGTGTTAGGGAGGTTCTAAAGCTAGAAAAGGGGCTTTCTTACAATTATTTTGAAATTACTGAAGGGGGGAAAGCCACAATTGTGCTGATTGTTCTTTCTAGAACCAGTGAACGTCTCAAGACATTGTCCTTCGCAATGAGTAACATGCACTCTGTGGTACTAGGTTAAATCACAACCTCAGAAAAAGGGCTGTGTGATTTCTAGGGGAGGTGGGGAAAGGGCCTATTTATTTACAAACCAGCCAGCTGCTTCACTATAGAAGAGCGAAGAGCTCAACAGAAAGTCTGTATTTGAAGGAGAATTATTTATGTATCTGAAAAGCTATGCCTTGTGGGAAAATAAATAACAGTGGCAGCTTGTTAAGAGAATATCTTTAAACTGTGTGGATAATATTATTGAAGGATGGTTTTTAAGGGAGGCAAAGCAACTGTAGAGTGATGAGGTACAAAGGAGTGCAAGAAGCATGCTGTACACCTAAAAGCTGTCCGAGTTGCAGAAGTGGTTTCAGCAGGTGCAGCTTGTCATGCCGGGGTGAGAAAAAGTGAACTTGCTGAAAATTCCCTCTTTCCGCACTGCTATTAATGGAACTTGGGTCCTGTCCTTCCATGGACCAATATCCTATTGGAATGTGCAACTCACTACCACCACTCCTGGAAGCCAAGTGCCCAGTCCTTTGCTCACAGCCTTTTCACCAATTGCTGGGACTTTTACCAGCCCTGCTGTAAAAGTCCCAAACACTGTTCAGGAGCTTGAAGGCTGAGGCGTTCCCCGAGGATAAGACCAGGGTTGGCTTTCTTATCAGCCTGCTCTCAGGCTGTGTGGCTCAATGGGCTACTCCCTTGCTGTTGGAACAGAGCCCGGTGTTGGGGGATTTAGCTGCTTTTACTCGGCAGCTCAAGGCCATGCATGAGAATCCTGTGAAGGCAGCCACAGCCTACAGATGCATTCGAGGGTAGTGATGTTAATTGAGTGGGGAGCTTACCTGCTCGGGGTGGTGGTGGTGCTCCCGAGCACCCCCTGCCCGCTCTTGCCGTGCTCGCGCTGCCAGGGAACCAGAAGTGACGCGGCGGGTTCTCCGTCGCGTCACTTCCAGTTCCCTGGCGCTGCGTTTTTGGCATAAAAACCAGGGCAACCCAGCTTAAAACAGCAGCGAATAGCAAATCGCGGCTGTTTCAAGCTGGGTTACCTGGTTTTTACACCAAAAATTCAGCGCTAGGGAACCGGAAAAAGACATGCCGGGGAGCTGAAGGTCCTTTCCCTGGCGCAGCGTGGATCATGGTGCATTGAGCGGCGGCCAGGTAAATCGCGAGAGTCTTGGGGGGGGAGCGAGCAGGCCGATTTTGGCTTGCTTTCAGCCCCCCCAAGACTCACGGTTACATTCCTGTGAGCAGGTATGAGCAGGTACCCTCTCCAGAAGCTGCAAGTTCTGCTGGCCGGTCCTTGCCCCACTGTTCTGTCCACTAGCCGAGTATAGGCATTTCCCCCTCCCTGGGAAAGCCTCTCCTGTCCCTTAGTTACTAGGACAAGAACATGGTCTTACTTCTCCCCCCCCCCCACACACACACATAATGCCCCACTTGCCACAGGAAGTGATCAGCTTTGATTGGCTCCTTCCACACCTCCATGCAGGTACCATCTCCAGCAGCTGCCAAGATCTTCTCTGCCTATATTTTTCTTCATTTTGTGAAGATCATGTGTTATGCTGAAGGCCAATGCCAGCCACCATCTCCAGCCAAGATCTGCTGCTTTGGGCATCATCTCTACCCATACAATCTTTACACCAGGAAATCTTTTTCTTTTTTCCATTGCATGAGGATCATGTGCTATGCTGAAGAACCAATTCCAGTCCAGATATTTTGTTCAGCTCATTCTCTCAAAGGTGGTGGAGCTGGAGCTTCCACTGCAGCCAACTCAGTAAGGGGAGGCATCAGGTCATCCCGCTGCATGCCCCCTTTATCACGTGTGCTTACACTAAAGAAAAAGCTAACCCCCAGCTACACGTTAAGTGTAACGTGTAGTCTGGCTCCAAAGCAGGAGTGGAGGAGTCATAGCTCAGAGGTAGAGCATAGGCATAAATATAAAGCCACTGCATCTTTCAAGCACCTGGCAGGTCATACATGGCTGGTGGGCTGGATTCAGCTCAATAGATCACAAGCTGTGCAAGCATGCCCCATCCTCACAAAGAGACTGTGTTCGCCTCGTATACCTGAAAGAAGAAAAACTCGAAGAAAGGGACACTTAAAAAGCCTTGGAGGCAGAAAGGTGTTGCCCGCCGGCCTCTGAAATTGCAAGCCACTTCCCAGCTTAAAACATGGAACTACTCTGATAGCTTTATAGTAAGTTTTTCTGCTGTTCTTCATAAGTACTGTATTTTTCCGTCTATAAGACGCCCCCATGTATAAGACGCCCCCCACTGGGCAGTTTTGCAACCGTGCGGTTCTCTCCTCTGCTTACTTCCGTGTATAAGACGACCCTCAATTTTTAGACTAGCGATTTTAGGAAAAAGTATAGTCTTATACATGGAAAAATACTGTACATATCGTCCCTGTCACTGTTGGCATGATTATATGATATAAAGGGTGTGCCTTTGCTCTCAGTATAAGTCATGATCTCTAGCATTACAAGTCAAAGGGTGGAAAACATCCTTAGCACATCTTGTGTTAATAGTAGGCTAAGCAGATAGTAAAGAAGACCTCCAAGGTCCAGGCCTGTGCCTTGAAGAGTTGTGTAGCAAAGGGAATTTTGGGAGGTGCAACTTCTCATGCAGAGATGAGGAAAGCTGCAGTTGCAATGACTTCCTCTTTTACACAACCATTCCATACCCTCCAATATTTCACAGATGAAAATAGGGACACACATGTGAGTTTGAAAGAGGTATGGTTAAGCAACATGAAGGTGTGATCAAGAGGGCGTGGCCAGGCAACATGAGGGCGTGGCCAAGGGTATGGCCAGGCAACCAAAGGGCATGGTCAAGTACAAAAGTTATTAGAGGAAACATAATATAATATTATTATATTATATATTATTTTATAATATTTTACTAGTGGCTTTTGTATTTTTCTTACCTTACTTAAACCCTTAATTGTTGATATCTGGTGTTTTTCATGGGGTGGGGGTGTCAGTGCTCGCAGGGCAATCTCTTTCTTTTTGTTTTAAAATCGTCAGGATTGGTCCCACATTTTCAGGGCAGTTGGAGAAGGAGAAGAAAAGAAGGAGATGCGGAGTGGAGGAGGGGGAGCTTTGGGTCGGGGAAAATACAAAAAGACACATTGCGGGTTTGAGCCCCTTCAGCGTTTTGCTCCAACACCCCTACTGAGCTCTGGGTTTTTAAGCACAAGGAGTAACTTTGAGGGGCTGAACAGCTTTGTTGTTGTTTGTTATTGTGGAAAGGCCCCAGTTTAAAGCACTCTTTGTGTTCTATTCACACAATTTAGATTTAAAGAAACAGTTAAACTGGAATAATGTCACAGAATTGCCATTCCACTGCTCATCTGATCCCCACTGACTCATGGAGGAGGGCTGTTGCTTTTACACTCTACTTATTTGTTGGGCCACTGCTAGATTTAGGGTGCAGTCCTATGGGCATGTAAGGACAGAGGGCTCTGATCTTGGAACCCTCCCCGTCCATCCTAAGCCCTGCCAAGCTGTTACTGGCAGGGTGGGAGGAGCGGTGGAGACTATTTTTACATCTCCACCCTCCTTTGTAACATCTAACGTGCCCCTAGTGCCAGGGGGCCTGGGGGCTGAGAGTCCTTTAGATCTAGTAGACCACTGGATCCAGTAGGCCTCTCCCCTCCCCACCCACTGTCCTGCCCCCAACACACCCATTTCCTCTCTGATGGCGAGGGAGCCACTGAGGAACTTCCATGGTGGCCGGGAGGGGCTGGGGTGGGAGGTCCACAGTCGGGTCTCCTCCTCCAAGGTCCTAGCTCTGACTACAGCCCTGGAGAAGTTTCACTGCACCCTATGGCCTCTGAGATGCCATCTAGGGGCCATAATATTGTTCTCTAGATATACTGTTAATTATCAGTTGCATCCAACAGTGTTCTCGTGTTCTTCTGGGCTCAAGTCTGCCACTTACGACTTTTCTAATGTAATCAGGAAGTTAGTTGACTAGTGGTATGTATTCAAGATTACTGGTATGTATTCAAGGAAGATGAGTTAAGTTCCTCTGCTGTGCAACACTTGTTATTCTTCCCAGTGATATTATTCATAAATATGTCCCTAAATGGCTCTTTCCTTTTATGTCATTTCCTTATCTAAAATTAGGTAAGTTTCAGAATGCAATTTTGAAAGTCTGGGTTTTGATATTTCAGAAGAGTTGGCTGTTTTTCATGGGATTCATAGGAATCCATTGCAGTCTTGGTAAGCTTACTGGGGAGCAGAAGCGTTCCTCCCATCTGAACCAAGATTTATATTACTGTACAAGTTGCTACATGCTGCACACTTCCATGGGATTTGAGGAATTCTGAGTCTCTTAACTGGAACATACTCCCACCTACTGGATACAATAGTATTTGCCTAGAATAGATCCGGGGTGGGGAGGACACTTCTGGGATTCCAACTGGCCAATTGGTCTATGAATTCCAATCCCACCCCACCCCACCCTGCACAAAAGTAATGGGATAAACAATTTTTATTTACAACGTGAACAACAGGTTTTGCAAAGTGAGGTCACTTATGCTTATTTCCATGGAAGAGCTTAGGTCACAAGGAAAGTCTTAGGCCAGACCAGGCTACACCTATGGAATTTTAGGAACAATTTGCAAGCTGGCAAGCCCAGTATCTGCTGAGATCTTTCAAGAAAAATCTGTACTGGTCTGGCCAGTTCTGGCCTAATATGTTCCAATATATTCCTCCATGGGAATCATTATGTAAGCACTCTCATCAAGGGGCAGTTGTGTGAGTTGGCCATTTGTCACCTGGAAATCAATGAGATGTAAACACAGTTAACTGTGCTGGATTCTGGTTAGCTGTATTTTAATTGAAAAAGTGCTTTACAGAATGATCTTATGCCCTCTAGGCAGGGGATAGAATTGCTCCTAAGTCCCTTTGTGCCAGCATAAGCCAAGTGCATGGTGCCACAGTGCTGCTGCCATTGTGCCAGCATTATTTATTACCAGCAGAACATCACCAGTGCCAGGGGGGGAATAGATGGTTTTAGGGGCCTAGCCTCCATGACGACATAACAGTTTGCCTGAAAAAAGGTGGCATAAGATAAAACACTCCTACTAATGTCAGTGGAGAGGCCAAAGTAGCCATCTTGACCTTCTTCTTCTCCACTCCCCACTTCCTGGACACCATGGAGGATGGGATTCTGATGAAATCAGTCAGAATTATAGAATGACCTTTTGAAGGTCTGGCTGGCACCAGCCAGATATCGGCACCATGTTAAGACCTGGCCATGTTAAGAGCTCTGGGGTCTTATTGATGGTAGCTCAGTTCTGATTTGTTTGCTTGGGTTATTAATGCTAATTTTATATTGTTGATGAATATAATGGATTGTGGCTTTATTTTAAATTATTATTGTATCCCACCCTGAGATCTATGGATATAGGGCAGGTTAGAAACATTGTCATGGATAACACTGCTGCTGGACTAGGATCTTATACACTCCAGGCAGGGAACAACACAGATCAGCTATATGAAGATTTGCAGCATGGTGCCACCACTGCCACATCACTTTGTACTGCCCCATGTCTAGAAAAGTGGGAGCATTCTTTCAAGTGTGGACTTGTGGTTTGGGGCATATTAGACAAAAAACCCCAAACATCCAGCATCCAAAACTCAAAAAGAAAAGAAGAGTGGATGGTGGTCACATCCTCTTGGAACTCTTATGGGTATCTTACCTCAGGGCTCCAGGCTCAAGCGCCCACCAAGTACGTCAACTCCACTGCTGCAGTTGGGACTGCAAGGGCATTTTTGCACGGTTGATCTGGTTCAGTAGGTGAACCAACTGGTTGATCAATAATCCCCATGACAGAAAGCGACATTTTCAAAGGTGCTGCTAGTTACTTCATGACAGACACAATACCAATATAAGGATGCACAATTATGCCATTTCTGGGTGATGTTTGGTGAAGGAAAAACAAGGAGGAGTAGAAAAATGATGGAAGTCATGCCACCACACCCATTAATTGCTAGGACGAGTAATGTTGCCTAAGAACAGCCCAATGAGTAATGGGTGAAAGTGGAATGCTAGCTGCAACCACGTGTGTGGGGGATGAAAGAGAAGTTGTCCTGGGGCAAGCATGTTCTCTCTCCTAAGCTGGCTGTCGGGGGATGTCTGATGGAGACATCTATCATAGAACATGCTAACAGTACGAATATCTCAAAGGGCTTCCTCTGTGGTGGTGTCCCCATTTTATTTATTTATTTATTTAAGCAATTTATAAACCACTTGACTATATCTAAAAAGACATCTCAAAGTGGTTTACAGCATAAAAGTTTAAAATACAAAATGTCCGCAGATAACATATTTAGAAACAGAGAATACAAAATTGTTTCAGTTAAAACGTTTAAAACAAAAACCACTGTCAATTCAAACATTAAAATCAGAGAACTAACAATCGAACAAACTGGGCACCCCAGTCAGTCAGGGAAGGCTTGGGTGAAAAGGCAGGTCTTAACATGCAACAGTTGGTGCCTCCCATATACCAAGGGGGAGGGTATTCCACAAAGTGGGTGCCACCACAGAGAAGGCCTGTTTCTGGGTTGCCACTTGATGACAATCTGCAGGTTGCACTACAACTGATAATGCCTCCTCCGATGGCCTTAGCAATCGAATGGGTCTATACTGGGGGAGGTGATCTGCCAGGTAACCTGGTCCCAAGTTGTTCACAGCTTTATATGCTAGAAATCTTGAATCTGTCTCATTAGCTAATAGGCAGCCAGTACAATAGCTTCAACACTGGTGTAAGATGCATGCAGCCAGGTGTCCCAGTTAGCATCCTGGCCACCATATCCTGCACCAGCTGCAGTTTCTGGACCAAGTCCAAGGGTAGCCCCACATAAAGCACATTATGGTAATCTAAGTGTGAGGTTACCACTGCATGGGACACAGTGGCCAGGCTTTCCCTGCCCAGGCAAGGGTGTAGCAGATAAACTAACCTGAATTGGTAATAGGCATTCCCTGCCACAGAAGCCACTTAGGCCTCTAATGACAATGATGAATCCAGGAGCACCCCCAGACTATGTACCTGTTCTTTCTGAGGGAATGCAACCTGATCTAGGATGGGCAAACTCCCCAATACAGTTCTGGTTGTTTTAAATGTTTTATTGTATGTTTAGATCTTTACACTGAAACTACTTTTTACTTTGGTTTTTTAATTCAACTTTTATTTATTTATTTAATATATATATTCACCACCCATCAGTCAAAAGGTTTTGTGAACCACCGAGAGAGTTGGCTATTGGGCTATTGGGTGGAATAGAAATATAATTATTAAATAAATAATAACTACCAAACCTTGGAACCTCCCCGAGTCTCTGTCTTGTTGGGATTCAGTCTGTTTTTTTGGTCCTCATCCTACCCATCTCTGTGACCTGGCACTGGTTCAGAACATGCCCAGGTTCTCCCAGTTCTGATGTCACAGAGAAATAGAGGTGGGTGTCATCAGCATACTGATGGCACCTTACCCCAAAATTTCCTAATGGCTGCCCCAGTGTACAACTCCCAGCATGCCCCAGCCAGCGTAGACCAAAAACAACTGGGGACCCAAAGTTGGAGAACACTGCCCTAAGGGCTGCTATTAGTCAGAGTAGATGGTACTAGGTTAGATTGGTCTCTATAAGGAAGCCAGTGTGGCGTAGTGGTGAGAGTGTTGGACTGGGACTCGGGAGATCCAGGTTCTAGTCCCCACTCAGCCATGAAGCTCACTGGGTGACTTTGGGCCAGTCACTGACTCTCAGCCTAACCTACCTCACAGGGTTGTTGTGAGGATAAAATAGAGAGGAAGAGGATTATGTAAGTCGCCTTGGGTTCCTTGCAGGGAAAAGGCAGGATAGGAATATAAGTAAACAAATATAAGACAGCTGCACATTTTAAATTTGATTAGCCAGAGTCACAAAGAATACTGGCAAGCTGCAGTGGCATCTTGTCAATTGGCTCCGATTCTGTTTTTATTTTCTGGGGAAAATGTCAGCCCTGCAGAAATAAGGGACATCCATTATGTTATATGGAACATAAAACATTACTATTGATAGGATTCAAGACAGGAAGGACAATATTGTTTCCCAGTATAGCCAATCCTTTATTTCCTTTTCTTTTAATTGGTATTAAAGTCTTGCAGTAGATAAGCAAAATTTATTTCCCTGTCTCTTAAACTGTTATGCACACATGCACACAAAACAATTTCAAAGGTTTATCTGTCCGGTAAAGGTATTTAATATGACTTCCCTTAATTGTGTCTTCTTAGCCATTAAGGCAACTGATTTTCCTGATCACACCATTGTGTGAAGAATTGGGAGGAAGCAACAGTTACCCTTTACCTTCCCCCTTTAGTGAACATGAGTTCCTGGCTTATATAACAGGAAGAAATTGCCAACCCAGAGCATTCCAGTGTAGCCTTCTGAAGGACAAGAGGCTTAAGGACCTTCAGGACTAGCCTTGACCATTAGAGAAGCTGGTTGTTGATGGGCAACTGAACTTTTTGTACAGAAGCAAAGGTATCTACATTATTCATTTAACAGAATGTTTATCACTAATATAGCAGAGTGCTGATCAGTGGGTTGGAAATAATTAAAGGGACCCTGTATAAAAGTGAAGAGGGTGTTTACAATGGATAGATTTATTTATTTATTTATTTTAAGACTGGTATTTGTTTATTATTTGGGTTGCTCTGATTTTATTTCAAGTGGACAGTCAAATAAATATTCTTGGGATAAGAATTGGGCAAAAGCCACAAGCAAGTACACATTAAAATATGAAACAGAGCATATATGTGTGAACATGGAAGAGTTCTAGGATGTCCCTGATGCAAGGAATACCTCCTATATACATTCCAACAGGGCACCTGTAAGACAGAGCCAGTGCGGCTCGCTCAGCAGACTGTGTGTGGTGTTGTGATGTCGAAGACCAAAGTTCAGATTCCTGCTGAGCAATGAAGTTCATTGGGTAGCCTTGGACAATTCTCCACCTCCTTAGCCTGGCGTATTCCATGGGGTGGCTGCGAGGATACACTAATTTCAGAATATATTGCTCTGATTTGTGGCACAAAATAGGATATACTCCAGTTGATTATGCCCTTAATTTCTAGTGCTTTTAAAAATATTTATATATTGTATTTAGGCTTTTATATTGGACTAGACACCAAGAAATATTTCCATACTAGCTTCCAAAATATTTACTATATCAAATTTCATTGATCCTTTTGGGGTCCACTCATTAGTAGTATTCCACAGCTATGTCCTCTTTAGAACTTTGTCTTGGCTAGTTTTGAAAACCAATTACGTGCAGCCTGGCAACTCATCTTCAAGACATCCATGCACCACAGTAAGGTTGTGACCCATCATTTAGGGTACTATTGTGATGATATTAGATGTTTTTCTGTGTATTCTCTGAAAGATATATGCTTTTGAAAATACTCTTATTTAATTTTGCATGCATGCAGTAAACTAAATTGATCTTTCATTGATATTTGCATAATTGGAGTTGTGGGAAGTTGCTCCATATAACTGAGGACAGAAATCAGTCAAATGTATATTTTAGTTTCTTTCTTCCAAAGCCATAAAGGCGTATGTCTCTTTGTGTGGTGTATGTCTCATCTGTGTTTTATTTTTTTCCCAGCGATCAAGAAACTAATAATCCACATTGATTTATAATATTTTGTTCTAGAATTATTTCACGGCTTTCTTTCTTTCATGGTAAATCTCTGGGTGATTTGCAGTAGACAGGCAAGAATTTCTGACTCCCAATTGTTTGACAATAGCAGCAACACAATTAGCATGTTTAATGTTCAATTGGCTTGAACAGTGGGGCTGATCGTATGACACGACAGCCCACCATGGGTTATTTAACCCATGGTGAGACTGTGGCAGGGTGCATGCGGCCACCATGTTAAATATGTAATCCCCATGCAGGGGTTGTCATATCATGTGAACCCAGAGAGCATGGGTTATGTGAGGGTTAAACAACACTCACACAACCCATGGTCTGTTGCAGGGTTATGCAAGGGTTATACAACTCATGCTTGTTGGGTTCACATGACTCAACAACCCCTGAGTGGGGGTTGCAGAAGCAATATGGCGCCTGCAGGCACCACAGCTCATAGTGGGTTAAATAACCCACAACAAGCCACAGTGTGTTGTCCGAAACCCCATCGATGACTCCCCCATCACCATAAATTATACTTCAAAATGAAGAAAGCTGGGAGAAGAGGGCACCCAGGATTGTGTTTGTGTGTGTGTGTAAGAGCTGTGAGTTCCATTCACCTCTGGTACTCAAAAGAAATCCCTGGCCTCAGAATTCTTTAATTCTAAGTGTATGGTTTTTGCACCATGCTGTGGCTGGTGGGTTCTAGTAAAAAACCCAAGTGTATGGTTTTTGCACCATGCTGTGACTTGGGGTTCTAGTAAAAAACCCAAGTGGCTCTCACAAGCCTGATTAGTCTGCCATGCCTGCTCTTGGTGTAGCTCATGAGCATTTAAAGCCCAGTGCTAAGAGTTTGTGCACTTAAACATGGAATACAGTTCTCTGGGCCAGTGTGATGGGTATGTGCTAGTGTAGGAGGGCTGTTGTCACAATTTGATAGGGAAATGAATAAACGCAGAAGCATTTAGGGGTGAATACAGACAATGGGTGAGTTCACATGACACGCACGACAACCCACCCTGCGAATAAGCTATGCAGGATGGGTTGTTCATGGAACAACCCACAGAACACCCAGGAGACTCGGGCTCACCACGGATTATCCGCCCATCCTTCCCCTTCAGTCCTCCTGCCAATATCCCAGGGGACTTGGTAGCTGAACCTGTCTTGTCTCCTCTCCCCAGTCGCAACCCTTTTCCAGTCACAGCCACCACTTTCCACCTCCCCCCCCCTTTGGAGCCTTTTTGTGATGTCAAACGGCGGCAAGCTGTCAAGAGAAAAGCAAAGCCATGAGGGGTGTGATCCTCTAGTTCAGTGTTCTCCAACCTCGGTTCCCCAGATGTTTTTGGCCTAGAACTCCCAGCATGCCGCAGCCAGCTATGCTGACTGGGGCATGCTGGGAGTTGTAGGCCAAAAACATCTGGGGACCCAAGGTTGGAATACACTGCTCTAGTTTTTAAGTATTGTCCTTACAGTTCTCAGCGTCCTCCACTTTTTCTGTGCTTCCCTCAGCTTCTAGGTGCTCCAGAAAGATCTACTCGCCACCCATTTTCACAAGCAAAGATCCCCTCACAGCTTTGCCTTTCTCTTGACAGCTCGCTATTTGACAAATTAACCTATTTACAGCCTTGTTTTGTCAATGTCCATGGATCTTGCCTCCTACACTTTGACAGGAGACACTTACCAGCACATTGACCAGGCAGGACTTCATATTTGACACACTTGTGCACCCCTGAAATTTAAAATAAAAATTATGAAAGTATTTTGTGCACATTTCTGGTGCCTAAAATTATTAATTTTTTTAAAGGTGGCAAACTAGTGACAGCTCCTCCAATGTGCTGCTTGGGCACTTTGGAAAGTCTGTCACTGGCTGTCACTGGGAGACCTTGCGGAAAGGCTCCACAAGAAAAATAAAGGGGAAAAAGTGCTGGCGGCAACTGAAAAGGGGTCACAATCAGAGCGGGGAGAGCAAGCCAGTGATGGTCACTCCAAAGTGCTTCTTGGGCATCGGTAGAGTAGCTGTCACTGGTGGTGACACGGGCAAGTTTTCTGAGCAGCTCACTCACCACTTCCTTGGACCCTCAATGGGATTGGCGGTCTGCCGGGTTTGGGTGACACAACAACCCATTGTGGGTCCAGCAATCCCTAGAACATGCCATGGGTTGTCAGAGTGTCTTGTTGCCCAGAAACAAGCCACCCTTCAGGAAGCGGTCCGGATTTGCATGGCATGACAACCCACCGAAGCTAGTTACCTACAGTGGGTTGCTGTGTCATGCAAACCCAATCAATCATTTGCTGGAGGGTATCTTGTTGCCATAGTGTGCACGTAACCACTTCATAAGCTACTTTGTATCATTCTGCCAAGAGGTGAGAAAAATCTTACCATGCATCTGCACTTGATTAGAAATCTGGAGAAACTGGCTGAATTATATAGATAATAATAGAATTATACTGGCTGAATTACGGTATATAGATAACCAGCTTGCTACCAACTAGTTACATAAGGCCAGTGGTAACTTACGGCTTGGTAAATGACTATCTGTATTCAGCCCAGAAGTCTGGTACCAGGATGATTAAAATTCCACTTGCTTGCTGCATTTGAAAACTTCTGGAGTTTACTTTGACCATTAGGCAGCATTTTTCTTGCCATTTTTGTTGTAGCATATCCTTTGGAATGAGCATATATTTTCTGGTTTTAAAAGCCCTGTGCAGGTAATCAGTTATACATGTGTGTGTGGGTCAGGATCATGGCCAGGGACCCCACCCCTTTGGCATGTCCAAACTTCATATGTCCCATCAGCTATTCCATTGCCCAATATCATTAAAATACACATAAGGTTTTCCTTGTTTGACAAAATTATTTTGACCATCATATGTCTGCAAAAGGGATGACACATGTACTCCCCAACTTGCACAGGCTCTGAATGCACAATCCATACCCTACATCTTTCAAGGGTACCGCCTGTATGCGCAGAGCCCATGTGCACTGGTAGTGTATGCACATAGACCCATGTGCAGATGCGACCTCCAATGTGTGGAGTTCAGCATGATGAGGTAACTGATGCTGTCTTGTCCTGACCCCCACACATACAGCTATATGTGCCTTGTGTGACTCCACAGTGCTGCAGATGGCTGGTTATAAGCCACTGAAATATGTAAATGCACACCTTCTGTAACAACATGTTACAACACGTAACATGTTAAACATATTAAAACATGTTATTCCTCCCACTGGATGTAGCTTGAAAATTATTATTTTGGGGTTGGAGGAAAGAGACCAATTCATACATGACATTATAGCAGTGTTCTCCAACCTTGGGGTCCCCAGATGTTTTTGGCCTACAACTCCCAGCATGCCCCAGCCAGCGTAGCTGGGAGTTGTAGGCCAAAAACATCTGGGGACCCCAAGGTTGGAGAACACTGCATTATAGGGTCCAAACATTCAGCACAAATCAAGATGTCAACGGCTTAAATTAAGAGATGAAGCAACGGTGTGTGTGTGTGTGTGTGTGTGTGTGTGTGTGTAGAAAATAAAAATAATGGATATGATCCATCTAAGGCTGAATTCTGTACACAGTTACATGGGAGTAAATCCCATTTAATCCAGTGCAAACATGTATAAAATTGTATTGCATATCTATATAATTTGAAGACAAAATAATTACAGTGGGAGAGATTGATGCTCATATTGAACTATTCCATTGCCCAAGATAATTAAAATACACATAAGGTTTTCCTTGTCTGACAAAATTATTTTGACCGTGTTCCCTTCAGGTTAACATTTGAAAGAAGAAATGTTCTAACAACTCTTCTCTGTTTATTTCTTTAGATGATAGGCTACAGAGTCTTGCTACTGCTGTTAGCTCTGCCTGTCGCAACACTAGGTAAGAAGGCTCATTGCTGATGATTCCCACCCTACATTATTTTCTCACCCTGGCCTGGCATTCTTGCTCCAAACAAACAAAACAAGACACCTTTGGAATCTGTCTCCGATGCTGACATGAAACGAGAGGGATCTGCATGTTGCATCAAATGCTCAAGGCATATTTACACTACAAATCTATGCCGCTTTATTATCATCACAATTCCCTCTCGCTCACTCACAGCCCTGGAATGGTTGTTTGGTAAAAGTGCTCTACTCGACCGGTGCTGGCATGCAGTTTTGGAGGAGAGGGCTTGGGCAAGATGCATTCTGTGGGCCTCCGTTCCCCAAGTGGACCCCCTCCTCCTCCTCACCATGGCCACTGTTGCCCATTTTGCTTGCCTCTTCCATCCGGGCTCAATCCACGCAATTACCCAGAGGAGAGGGCAAGGCCAGTGGTGGGTGCTGTTCCATCTCCTCGCTCTTGTCACTGCTTGAATGCTTGGAGAGAGCAGGTGAATAGGCAGCAACAGCAAGGAGGAGCAGCAGGGTCAAGAGGCTCCAGGGGCTGGCATGGGCCACCCGAAAGGGCTGTGGGCCTTTGGCAGGTGCCCAATGGTATCAGTCCCTGATACGAGCCCTGTGTAAGACCTAGCTGTAGTTCTACTGGTTACCGCAGCCTTCCTCAAACTGGTGCCCTGGATGTTTTGGACTACAACTCCCAGCATTCCTGACTAGGCATTGTGTGAATAAGTATTTAGAATAATAGAATCATAGAAAAGTAGAGTTGGAAGGGGCCTGTAAGGCCATCGAGTCCAACCCCCTGCTCAATGCAGGAACCCAGGTTAAAGCTGGACAGACGGCTGTCCAGCTGCACCCTGAATACCTCCAGTGTGTGAGAGCCTACCACCTCCCTAGCTAGTTGGTTTCATTGGTGTATTGCCCTAACAATCAGGAAATCTTTCCTGTTGCCCAGACGGAATCTGGCTTCCTGTAGTTTGAGCCCATTATTTTGTGTCCTGCAATCTGGGATGATCGAGAAGAGATCCTGGCCCTCCTCTTTGTGACATCCCTTCAAGTACTGGAAGAGTGCGATCATATCTCCCCTCAGTCTCCTCTTCTGAAGGCTAAACATGCCCAGTTCTTTCAGTCTCTCCTCATAGGGCCTTGTTTCCAGTCCCCTGATCATCTTTGTTGCCCTCCACTGAACCCTCTCCATTTCATTTTGTCTGTCCTGAATTCCCATCATTATCCAGTCAAGTTCATTGGACTACGTTGGGTCCTGGTGTTATGAGGGAGGGAGGGAGAGAAACAACTCAATCCACCTTCTCTACACCACACACATGGTTTTATAAACCTTGACTATAACCCTCTTACTCACCTTTTTCTAAACTAAAAACTTTGTAATGCTTCCATGGAGGGGAAGGTCTCTATGACCATTTTGGTTGCCATTTCCCAGCTCCACAATATCCTTTTGAGATGTGAAATCTAGACCAGTACACAGTATTCCAAGTGTGGTTGCACCATATAGCTTTATAAATACATATATCTGTGGTTTTATTTTTGCTCCTAGTGCTAGTTTACAGCAGTTAACTGGAAACACCTAGAAATGCCCTGCTTTTTAGATTAGATCGTGTGTTTTGGGACATCCGATTCCTATATCAACAAATCATTGTCTTGCAGAGGGAAGAGAAGTTCTTCAGTCTTCTACACACTGTAGCCTTTTTGGATATGGCCACATTAAAACATTTGATGATTCTCTGTATGACTTTGCTGGTGACTGCAGTTATCTGCTTGCTGGAGACTGTCACAAGAGATCCTTCTCACTCTTGGGTAAGTTTAGCTGGAATGTGAAAATGCAACCTTTTCTTAGTGCAATAATTTCTGCTCAGATAAAGGCACATACAGGAATCAATTTATTTTAGTGACTGTAACAGCTTAGTTCTCTGGATTTTTAAAAAAATCTTAATGCACAGCCAATAGACGGTTTCCATATTTTCCAGGTTTGTCACAGGTGAGATGTATGAGCAATGATGTATAAACCACATTTAACTTTGTTTAAATACTAATGGTTAATTGCTGTACAATCCATTATTTTAAATCCTGATTTAAAATGGAATAAAATTAAACCTATTTAAGACACTTGCCAAAGACTGGTCTCAGGAACCTCTCTGCATCCCTGCTGACATGTCGATAATGTTTTAAACATGATATGAGCCATAGAAGTATAAAATATCCTATTCCTTTAGATCAGTGTTCTCCAACCTTGGGTCCCCAGATGTTTTTGGCCTACAACTCCCAGCATGTCTGGGTATGCTGGGAGTTGTAGGCCAAAAACATCTGGGGACCCAAGGTTGGAGAACACTGCTTTAGATGGTGGCTGTTTTTCATGATTCTGATCAGGACTCAGATTTAGGGTGAAGGGCTAAAAGACCCCATGGCACACATGGAGCAGATCCAAGTCAAGCTGGATCATGGGCCTGCTTCCCTCGGGGTGACTTGCTGCTGGAACAAGCCTTTTTGCCGCAGGCAAAAGCAGAAGGCTTTCTTTTGTACCCTCACCTTTGTTTGCAAAACTGGTCATGTTGGAATAAGGCTACTGTGACTGCCTGATGGTCTCATGCAAAGGTGAGGTTCCACCTCCACTTCCAGTTCCACACAGGAAGGGCCCAGAAAACAGCCAGCCCTCCCCTCAAAGGTGAACAGCCCCTTTGTGACAGCTAGCAATGGAGGGAAGCAACAAACAGGAAGCGGGGGAGCCAAAGCGGCTGGAGAGAAGAGGCTTTCCCAACGGGTGGCCTCACTTTGGGAGTGGGTGTGCTTACTTTAGTGTAGTGTGAACAAGCCTTTTTTTAAAAAAGGTTTTTGCTAGCTAGCAGTGTAAGCACCGAAGTGGAAGAGGGGAATATGGGGGATGCCTGGCTAAATATCAGAGAGGCAGAGCTGCGTTCTTGCGCAACAGCGAAACTCCCTAGAAAACAAAAAAACTGGCAAACACATTACCGCATTCATAAGGTCTCGGAAAATTAATTCCATTTGGCGAGTTGATGTGGGTGGGGTGGGGGAGTTTCCTTCAGTAGTCAGGTAAACCCAGCATACCATTTGCAGAAAAGGTAATTCTGCTGCAAAGGTGCATGGGATACCTGCCAGAGCTGGCTGAAAAACTGAGGGGGAATGACAGGGAGAACAAACCATGTCAAGCCTGTCTGTTTTGGGAGTACCATGGGTGGCTCAGGGAGCAACTGACCATGGTGGCTTATTCATAGGGTGGCTTAGCATGACATGTGAACCTGCCCACTAAGAAGGTGCCTAGTAGAGTGGCCTCAAGATTTGCCTAAAATTCTTTAAAAGAACAGCAAAAGAACAGTTCATTTTTAGGGGAAACCCTTTTAATCTCATTTCTTTTCAGGTGGCTACCAGAATGGAAAAAGAAACAGCCTTTCTCTATACCTTGGGGAATATTTTGATGCTCATCTGTTTTTAAATGGCACTGTGACTCAGGGTGACAAAAGGTAAAAATCTTGATAGGGTTGATGATAGCACCTTCAAATTGAAATGTATTCTTTTCTGCATCCAGTACTAAAGAATTTTTATTTCTCTCACAACAGGATTTCAATACCTTATGCCTTCAATGGAGTATTTATAGAAATCGAGGCAGGTTATTATAAGTTATCAAGCGAAGAGCATGGCTTTGTGGCAAAGGCTGATATCAGTGGGAACATTCATTTAATCCTTGCAGACAAGCACTATAACAAGACCTGTGGGCTCTGTGGCAATTTCAACGGCTTTGCTGAAGATGATTTCATGACACAGGAAGGTAAGAATTAATATTGCTCTGGGGAGATTTGGACAGCACAACGTATGTTGATGTCTCCTTCCAACAACATTTACTTGGAGTAGCATATTTATTTATTTATTCATAAAATTTATATCCTGCTCTTCATCACAAAATGATCCCCGTGTGGGTCACAATATACAATACGTCATTACAACCAATAAAAATACACAGCAACTTCTAAATATAAAAAAATCCATATATACCAACCATCAATTACCTCTCTCTAATATATAGGCCCAACCATCACATCAAAAGGCTTTAGCAGTGGTATAGTTCTTCACAGTGTCCAGAGTGTTTCTCATTAATCCTTACAAGCCTGCAAAGTTAGTCAGTAGTACCGTTCCCAAATTGCAGACGGGGGTACTGAGGCTGAGAGAATGATGGCACACTTAAGCAACCTAGTGGGTGCACCAACCTGAGGTAAATTTGGTGGACTTCCTGACTCACAACTCACACCCTGAGCTGTTTACTGCTTACATTGTATGAGCCTTTGAGGGTGCTTTATCCAGAGTCAGATGACTGGTGCCATCTCGCTGGCAATACCTTTCTAGAGTCAGGCAGAGGTATTTCCCACCTCAGTTTCCAGTGGTGGTTTCAGATAGAGGTGCGAGGGATTCATCAGTGGGCTTACTGCATGCAGAGCATGTGCTCTGTGACTAAGCTATGGCCCATCCTGTAGCCTTAAGCAACTGTTATGCCTTTCTTGTAATGTTTATTTGTTAACATGGATGGAAGAGAAAGCAGAGGGAAGACATTTGTAATGTGAATGAGCACTCTGACCAGTATAAGTTTTACATGTGCATTCCAACCAATTGAACCAAGAATCTCACAGAATCATAGAGCCTTGTAAGTAGCCTTGAAGGCCTGCTTGATTCAGGAAATCTTGAGCTAGAGCACCCACAACAGTCCAGCCTCTGCTTGAAGATCTCTAGCAAGGGAGAGCCAGCCATCCCCAATTCTCTCCTAATGTTCAGCCAAAATCTACTCTCTGATAACCTAAGCCCATTAGATCTCATCCTGCCTGCTGAGGCAGCAGAGAACAAGTCTTTGCCTTCTTATATGAGAGAGCCCTTCAGGAATTTGAAGAGTGATACCACATTTCTCCTCACTCTTCTCTTTTCCAGGCTAAACATACTCAGGCTAAACCTTTCCTCCCCCCCCGATACCCCTAGCCATCTTTGTTGCCCTCCACTGAACTTGTCCCATATCCTTCTTAAAGTAAGTGTGGTGCCCAAACTGGACACAGCATTCCAAATGAGGCGGGATTAGTGCAGAATAAAGTGGCACTATTACTTCTTCTGACCTGGGGGAGCTCATTTTCAGCTTGTGATTGGCTACAATTCCAAGATCTTTTTCACATGTATCCCCGTTCTATACCTGTGCATTTGATTTTTTGCTTCTTTGCTTGCTTAAGCAAAGAACTTTGCATATGTGTCTGTTTAATTTCAGTTTGTTTGTTTCAGACCATCAAGGCCATTTTGAATCAGGCCTGTGGCTCACGCTGGCTCAGCTTGTCTGAGTGTGGAAAGCTAAGCAGGGTCAGGCCTGGTTATTACTTGGATGGGAGACCCCTCCTCTAGTTTCCTGCATTGAGCAGGGGGTTGGACTTGATGGCCTTGTAGGTCCCTTCCAACTCTATGATCTATGAAATCCTATGAATTTTATTTTGGTCATCTGCACTATTAGCTATCCCTCCAAGTTGTCTGTAATCTGCAAATTTGATAAGCTTTCCCTGTGGCACATGAGGAGGAGGTTTAACCATTTTCTCCCAGCCCTATTTCCCAATAAAAAATATCCCCACCATCACCCGGGTTTTTATTTCTCCTGAAGGTACTGTTTACTGCAAATAGTACCTTTGGTGGGAAATAATGGATAGGGTGGTTTTCAGCTGGAAAATGGGGTGTGGTTGAGGAGTTGGACCCTGATATAGCAGCATGTTTTTTGACATAAGTTCAATGTGAGCCTATTATTAAAAGGTGTATTCAAATGCCTTGTGAATCCTTTACAAATAACCTCTGGGCATGATTGCATGTAGTTTAAGAATTTAATCCAGAATAGTTATATTTAAAAGCTTTCCAAAATGAAATGTTACGCAGTTTGAAACCACTGAGGAGCATTTTCTTAAAGGACTGAGAAAAGGGCCATTAAATTAACAGCCAAATGCCAAAGGTCTTTTCTCATTGTTTCTGACTGACCTCGTTCTAGCACTGTTGATTCAGTGTACCAGAAAAACATCCTTCTTTTGAAAACCAGGAATGCTGACTCAGTTTAGGAGTATTGGGAAGTCTGCAAAAAGATCAAAAACATAAGCAGGGGGAGAATATTGCTAGCTTCATGCAAAGCTGGAGTGTTGTTGTGAAGCAAAGTAGGATTTAGCTCCAATTCAAGTTGTCAGCAGTCAAGCTGCATCCAGTTCTAGATGGCAAGAGCCTTAGCCAAGAAGACTCTGTGCTGCATCCCGATCAATGTTAACTCCCTTGCATATCAGTCCAATACTCACAGTATCAAGTTGTTGCAAGCAGTGATGAAGGAAATGGGACTTGTGCTAATGGAATGTTTTGAAGATCAAGCTGGTCAGTTTAGTTTTTCCACTTCAGTTGTGTTTTAGAGAACTAGAACGGAAAGTTCACTTTGATTTGCTTCTTCATACAGTTCTTCAAAAATCTGTTATGCAATTGGGATAGGTGGTTGGGTCTTACCAGATACTTGTTGACTGCCTAAAAGGTTGTTCTTTTTCAGAGTCCTATCAAACATACAGTAATACCTTGGATTGCAAGTAACTTGGTTTGAGAGCGTTTTGCAAGACAAGCAAATTTTAAAATATTTATTTATTTATTTTTTACTTGATATACAAGCAACGTCTTGCAATACATACAAGTACTGTAGTACGGCTTAAATTAAAAATCTCTGTACAATTTTTTTTGGGGGGGATTTTGTTTTGATATAAGAGTGTTTTGGATTACAAGCACGTTTCCAGAATGAATTATGCTCTCAATCCAAGGCATGACTGTAATGGATGCCCCTTCTCTGGAGACTGGAGCTCAGTTTTCCTTTACTCTAACACAATCACTCTTAGAACACAAGAAGTGATCCTTTTTCAGAGAATGCAGCATAAAGGTATCCCACCGCCAGTCGAATTCCCTCTGGGAATTAGTGAGCCACCTTTTGCCTTACCAGCCCAGTGAAAGCCAGGGATGTTGAAGAGTCCTTGGTTTCAAGTCACGAGTCAAGTCACGAGTCTTTGGACCCGAGTCTCGAGTCCAAGTCCGAGTCCTTGGTCCAAAATGGTGACTCACGAGTCTCGAGTCACGAGTCACTCCCAAAGCTGACTCCACAAGTCCCTATTAAAATCAATGGGGGTTTTCCCCAACAAAATAAGGCTATTTCAGATGTGTGGCTTAAATAAATTCTAGGCACAAGTGTGCCTTTTTATTTCAAAACTCTGCAACTGATTTTGGCAAGAACAGACCAGGCAGACAAACCCAAAATAACCAGACAGGCAGAGGAGGCAGGGAACCCCAAAACAGGCAGGCAGAGGCCTTTGTCTTGGACAATTCAAACTGTGGAACTGGTTAAGAAGAGACCAGGCTGGCAGAGGAGGCTGGGAACCCCAAACAGGCAGGCAGAGGCAGCCAAACCCAAAATTTTAGGGAAATGATTTTAAAAAATAAACTTGCTGTACTTCCTAAAACCTATCCATGTTGCATTTGAGGAACACGATTTTGGAACACGTCCTTGGTCTCGAGTCCTGAGTTGAGTCTCGAGTCCCATTAAAAATATTGGGACTCGAGTCTGACTCGAGTCAGAGGGGGGACTCAGTCCGACTCACGAGTCGAGTCCTGGAGTCCGAGTCCCCATCCCTGGTGAAAGCAAAGAGAAATGGCACCAGTGAGAGGTTGTTTCACCTTATCCCCTCACAGCCAGCAGCTGCATACTGCATAACCTAGGGTGCTTCTAGATGGAGGGCTCCTAGCACTACCAATCAAATGACATTGTGTAGCTGTTCCACCCTTTCCTCCTTAACAGATTCTCTGTGAAAAGAAAAAAAGATGGAAAAAAGTGGTGGGAAAACACAGGAGGGTTACAAATCGGAGATTACGTCATCTGGACCCCTCATAAAATTCTGTGCATGAGGCAGGGCGATTGCACATCAAAAGCCTCTTCTGGAAGCACCCTAGAGTGAAGAAACTCACAGGAGGATACCTATTTGTAGAGTAAACCTGGTACCCTCCTGGCTTCAGATTTTGAATGACAGCCATAAGCATACCAGAACATCAGCTTCGAATCTGCCCCTCCTCCAGTGCTATAGGCCAGCTGCCTCTTTTTTTTTTTTTTTTAGCATTTCAAGCATACAGTAATACCTTGGATTGCAAGCATAATTCATTCCGGAACCGTGCTTGTAATCCAAAACACTCTTATATCAAAGCGAGTCTCTGTTGGACATGAGCGGGGACGATTTCGGCCCGCTACGCCCACTCGAGGTGAGCGGTTATATCCCTACACTTGTATTGCAAGACGTCACTTGTTTATCAAGTCAAAATTTTTAAATTTTTCTTGCTTGTCTTGCAAAACGCTCTCAGACCAAGTTACTTGCAATCCCCAAGGTATTACTATATTTATCTCTTCATTTTTTAACTTATTAATACATAAAACCTAGGAACAGATTTTTTTTAAAAAATAAAGTACAAATCTGAAATCTGCACTTCATGATACCATAGGCATTCCTCACCTAGTTGACTTTTCAGAAAACTTCCAGAACTGTTTTTCCCCCACTCTCAGAGCTTGGCCCGGGTCAGAGAAAGGTACATTTGGATTGAACACAGTAAGGGTGCTTTGAAATTGGTCCTACCGATCTAAAAAGGTTATATCTATTATTGCAAAGCATCTTACCTATTGCAAACCAGCTTACCTACAGCAATGCTGGCCTTTTCTAAGACTCAGTTTGCACATCACGACTATCCAGCATTTAAAAAACAAAACAAAACTGGGTAGTCATGTCATGTGAACCAGGCCTAAGAGTTCTAATGTAGAAAAGTATGGAGAATGAAGCTTTGCGAGTGTACGGTAGGACCTACAACAAGCATGTAGCTCTGAGCAATATGGATTCCACAAACAGCAGAGAGACTGTTACAGCTGCTACTTTATCTCCAAGCCCGCATGTTCTGTATCCACCAAACATTGGATATGTGACTTCTTAGAGGCAGGGCAGTGTGTACCTCATGCTAAAAATAAATAAATAATTCCACACCCAGACAGTCCAAATTCTGTGCCAAGAAAAGCTGAATTCTGTAATCCCTGTCAACTATACTGAGTAAATTTCCATAAGTTATCTTATTTTGCCCAGTATTTTTCAGCTTTTTCAGCTATTATGCATTGTTTGTTCTGGTTTTTCTGGTTAGGGATGGTAGGAGGTGGTGAGCCACCCACCTGCACCTCTCCCTTCACTCACCACCAGTTGTAGACAGACCGCAAGGTCAGAGGCAGCTCAGGGAAGATGGGGCCTGTGAAATGGGTGTAGACCCCAGAGACCTGTGCTGTCTTATTTATTTTATTTATTTATTATATTTATACCCTGCCTTTTTTCCTGCAAAGAACCCAAGGCGGCTTACATAATCCTCCTCCTCCTCTCCATCTTATCCTCACAACAACCCTGTGAGGTAGGTTAGGCTGAGAGTCAGTGACTGGCCCAAAGTCACCCAGTGAGTTTCATGGCCAAGCGGGGACTAGAACCCGGATCTCCCGAGTCCCAGTCCAACACTCTCACCACTACGCCACACTGGCTCTCTCTTGGAGGACTCCAGGCTGCGTTTCCACAGTCAGCTGGATTAGAAGCAATGTGTGCCTCTCTCATGTGCTCCCTTTGGCCTGTTTGCTGCTGCTGCTGCTGCCGCTGCCCTGGCCAAAGCTGGATCATGTCGCAGAGTCTGGAAGGGCACAAAGGACTCAGCAGAGCACCTTTGCATACTCTTCCCCTCCCGGCTGCCCCTTGGCCCTCTCCCACCACCCCTCTTCCACAGTCTTCAAAGAAGCAGGAGTGGAGTGATGGCAGGGACTGGACACAGCAGGCGAGACAGAGGACACAGTTGCTGCTAGACTTTTTTTTAAAAAATGTTTTATTGTGAATTTCAGAAAGTTATAACAATACCAAAACCAATAAAGAAACATAAAAGAAGAAGAAGAAATAGTTTGCATTGCATACTGGTTTGGTACATCAGTTGCAATGAACAAATCAAAGTTTATACACCTATGTATTACCTCTATATAAGGAAATATACTACTGTCAGTAGAAGTAGTTATGCATAAGTTTCAACAAAGGAAAGCCCAATATCCCTATATTTATCCATGTATAGGTGGTGTCTAAATACCACCCGTTCAAAGGTTGAAAGAGTCAATAGGTCCTCAATCCATTCATTATCAGGGTCGACTGTTTATCCTTCTAGTGCAGTGTTCTCCAACCTTGGGTCCCCAGATGTTTTTGGCCTACAACTCCCAGCATGCCCCAGCCAGCACAGCTGGCTGGGGCATGCTGGGAGTTGTAGGCCAAAAACATCTGGGGACCCAAGGTTGGAGAACACTGTAATCTAGTGTTGTAATATCAGTAGTTTAGCTGACATTATTTATTTATTTATTATATTTCTGAATCGCCCATCTGGCCAGACATCCGGCCACTCTGAGCGATGTACAGTCCAATAAAACACAAGGGGGGGGGAACTCACACACAGACACACACACACACACACACACACACGGGTGCGGAATATCCATTTATGTTGACCTTGCATTAGCAGTTGCCATACCTATCTTGTGCACTTGTATCTTTTGCCCTCTCTCCCTCCCCTCCAGTGTTCCAGTCCATAACAAAAAGAAGAGAATACCATTTCTGTAAATACCAGAAGATTTTACAACCAAATTACATATGTTTATGCAGATTTTTAGGACAGGAGTTTTTCCCAGGGCAGACTTTCTAGGCTCCCCCTGAATGGTGTAGTAGATCAAGTATCTGCTTTAAGAATACAAGTAACATTTAAAAAAAGGGTGGGGAGCACCATCAGTATAACTATTTATCTGAGTTAAGCTCTGTGTTCCTATATTTGTAGTCTTAGGGCTGATACTTACATTTAGAAATCTGGAGAGATCCAGTATCTCTCAAGATAATGGATGCATTAGCAATAAAAAAAAAAACCTCATAGGAGGGGGTGGTAGCATTTGGATCAAGGCCTAGTAGCCTCTTGCCTGTTCCAAATTTGGAATCTAGAAACTGGCAGGCAACACAATGCCTGTCTCTTAAAAAAATAAAAAGCGGCAGCAGCAGAACTATCATAAGAACATAAAAGCCCTGCTGAATCAAAGCAAGGGTCCACCTAGTCTAGCGTCTTCTATCCAACTGGGGGGGACACATCGATTTGCTCCTGGGAAGCCCACAAATAAGGGATAAAGGGAATATGCTTCCGCCAGTGTTTGCCCCTCAGCAACTGGTGTTAAAATATACACTGCCTCTGAACCTGGAAGTCCTATTTAACCACCAAGTCTAATATTTATTTACAGACCTATACTAATGTACAATAGGTGTAAGTCAGGGAAGATGGACCCTGGTGGGTGTTATTTCAGAGCTGCTGTCTGTAATCTTTGAGAACTCCTGGAGAACAGGTGAAGTGCTTGAAGAGAGGAGATGGTGAAATGTTGCAGCCATCTTCAAAACATGGACATGGGACGGAAACGGCCTTGGTCGCCTTGGTGGATGATATGAGGAGGGCCTTGGATAGGGGCGAATGCTCCTTCCTAGTCCTCCTCGATCTCTCAGCGGCTTTTGATACTGTGGACCACGGTATCCTCCTGGACCGCCTGGAGGGGTTGGGTATCGGAGGCACTGTATTGCAGTGGTTCCAGTCCTTCCTCTCTGGAAGGTACCAGAGGGTAGTTCAGCAGTGCTTCACGTACCTGTTGGGGGGGCTCCCTCTCCGCCGCCACGATTCTCCGCGGTGGCGCCCCCCGCCTTTCTTCTGAGCGGCGCGGAGCGTCCTCCGCGCCGCTCGAGCTGCCACCGACTGGCACGCTGGTCCCGTCGCGTCACTTCCGGCGCAGCGGTAGTGACGCGACGGGACACTGCTCCGTCGCACTGGACCCCCGTGCTATGTTTTTGGAGGGGGGAACCAGGGCAACAGGGCATAAACAGGGCTTAAACTGCCCTGTTGCCCTGGTTTCCCCCACCAAAAACATAGCACGGGGGTCCAGCGCACCAGAGCAGGGTCCTGTCGCGTCACTACCGCTGCGCCAGAAGTGACGCAATGGAACCAGCGTGATGGAGGTAGGCCCGCGCGAGCGGGGCCGATTTTGGCCCGCTACGCCCGCGCGAGGCGAACAGTTACATCTCTAGCGGTAGTTTTTGGGGAGGAGGTTTCGGAGTCGGCTGTTCACTTGTGGGGTGCCGCAGGGATCCATCCTCTCCCCGATCCTATTCAGCATCTACCTAAAGCCGCTGGGGGCTATCATCAGGAGGTTTGGGGTGCAATGTCATCAATATGCGGATGACACACAGCTCTACCTCTCCTTCAAGTCCTCACCAAGGTTGGCTGTTGAGACCCTGTCCAAGTGCCTGGAGGCAGTGGGTGGCTTGATGGGAAGGAACATGCTGAAACTGAACCCCGACAAGACCGAGGTACTTCTGGTGGGAGACAAGGGGAGGTTAGAGGATATTGACCTGGTGCTGAATGGGGTACATCTACCCCTGAAAGACCAGGTCCGCAGCATGGGAGTCATTCTAGACTCCCAGCTGTCCATGGAGGCTCAGGTGTCAGCTGTGAGCCGGGCGGCGCTGTATCAACTCCATCTGATACGGCAGCTGCGCCCCTACCTTCCTAATCACCTGCTCCCATCAGTGGTTCATGCCTTGGTCTCCTCTCGCCTAGACTACTGTAATGCGTTCTACGTACCCTGGAAGACGGTTCGGAAGCTTCAGTTGGTACAGAACGTGGCAGCTCGCCTGGTTAAGGGCAGCCGCCAGCGTGATCACATCACGCCAGTGCTTAAGGAGTTGCACTGGCTACCAGTTGCTTGCCAAGCTGAATTCAAGGTGTTGGTTTTGACCTTTAAAACCCTACACAGCTCCGGCCCAGTTTATCTCAAGGAGCGCCTCCAGCAACATCAAGTAGGCCGCTCAACAAGATCTACATACAGGCCTATGGCTTATGCTGACTCAGCTTGTCTGAGTGTGGAAAGCTAAGCAGGGTCAAGCCTGGTTATTACTTGGATGGGAGACCCCTCCTCTAGTTTCCTGCATTGAGCAGGGGGTTGGACTTGATAGCCTTGTAGGCTCCTTCCAACTCGATGATCTATGAAATCTATGCCACAGACGGCCTTTTCCTTATCCCATCAGCCAGAGCAGCCAGAGCAGCCAGGCTGGTGGGGACTAGGAAGAGATCCTTCTCTGTGGCGGCCCCCAAGTTATGGAACTCCCTCCCTAGTGACATTCGCCATGTCCCCTTCGTGATGAGCTTCCAACGCGCATTAAAAACATGGTATTTCAGGCGGGAATATTGGGTAGGTTAGGATTGTAAAATAATTTTTTATACTGTTTTAATTGTCATGCTTTATTGCATTGTTTTAATTGTACATCGCCCAGGGTGGCTGGGTGACCGGCCAGATGGACGATTAACAAACAAACAAATAAATAAATAAATAGGGGGGAAAGCTAGATCCAGTCAGGCTGACGTCAAGAATGGGCAAAATTCTTGTACAGATGATCACTTAATCATCTGTTCAAGAATTTTGTCCATCTGTGAGCTCAGTCTGTGAGCATCTAGAAAATCCTGCATTGATTAAGAGGATATACATTTGTCAGGAATAAATCATGCCAGACCAACTTTATCTCCTTTTTTTGATAGAGTTACTAGTTTGGTAGATCATGGGAATGCTGTGGACATAGTATATTGTGATTTCAGCAAAGCATTTGACAAGGTTTCCCATGATATCCTTGTTGACAAGATGGTAAAATGCAGTTGGACAATACTACAGTTAGTTGAATCCACAGCTGGTTCAGCAACTGCACTCAGCGGGTGCTAATTATTAACCTGGTTTGCACATAATGACAACCTATTGGGTTTTGGGGGATGCATGCTTGCAGTGTGCCTGCCCTGTATGCTTTACAGTATAACCCATGACCAGCCCCTTCATAGGTTGTGCAGCGTGGTGTGTAAACCTGGACCACTGGGTTCTTTAGGGGCTAAAAAACTCAGCGATTAACCCATAGTTTGTTGTTGGGTTACTAGATGATCTCTGAGGTCCCTTCCAACCCTATGGTTCCATTACAGAGAAAGATAAAGTTTCAAAGACAGAATTCTTTGATAGCATGACAGTAAGGCCCCCTTCTCCCTAACACACACACACACACACACACACACACACAGCCACATGGGAGCCACTCCCCTGTGGTTTTATTGTGATATATATGTGAATACCACAACCACTGATCATGTGGATCTTTCCTGCTTGATCACTACCTTGCAGAGAGTAAAGAAAGATCATCATTCAGTAGGAAAGGCCTACACGATCTCCCTTACCCACACAATGTCAATGTTTACATATACTGTACAATATTGTGGTGTGATACTGAATAATGAAGAAGAGGCTCCCACACAGCTGTGGTTGTGTGTGAAGGGGGCTGTGAAATTGGCCCTAACTACATGGGTAGGGCCAATTTCATGAGTTCTGCCTTTTCACATGATCAGCTGTCTCCCTTTGTTTGTCCCTTAGTCAGTGGTGCAGCTGGGGCTGGAGCTTGGGGTCAAAGTCCAGGGTCCTGCAGCCCCCCAAATGACCACCCAGAGAGTGGCAGGTGATGGGGGTCCAAACCAGCCTGTGTGCGAGTCTGGGCCAGCATGGGCATGCTGGGCCCCACTGGGGCTGATGCTGTTTGCTGCAGTATTCTTTCCTCTTTTTTAAAAAGACATTTTATGGTCAGGGTAGCCAACCAGGCATGTACATAACAGATGCTCATTTTATTATTTTTACTTTAAATATATATTATCCTTTCCTACAACTTATCAATGGTACCTTCTTAAACTGGGGAGTGCTTACCAATGCTACCTTCCCAAACTGGGGAGAGGTAACGAGTGGGGTACCACAGGGCTCGGTCCTGGGCCCAGTGCTCTTCAACATTTCCATTAATGACTTGGATGAGGAGGTGCAAGGAATGCTTATCAGATTTGCAGATGACACAAAATTGGGTGGAATAGCTAATACCCTGGAAGACAGAAACAAAATTCAAAGTGATTTCAATAGGCTGGAGTGCTGGGCTGAAAAGGACAGAATGAAATTTAATAGGCATAAATGCCAAGTGCTGCACCTAGGAAAAAGAAACCAAATGCACAGTTACAGGATGGGGGATACTAGGCTCAACAATACTACAAGTGAGAAAGATCTTGGAATTGTGGTATATCACAAGCTGAATATGAGCCAGCAATGAGATGTGGCTGCAAAAAAGGAAAATGCTATTTTGGGCTGCATTAATAGAAGTATAGCTTCTAAATCATGTGAAGTACTAATTCCCTCTACTCACCTCTGGTTAGGCCTCATCTTGAGTACTGTATCCAGTTATGGGCACCACACTTAGACACTTAGGATGTAGACAAACTGGAGAGGGTTCAGAGGAGGGCAACAAAGATCAGGGGACTGGAAACAGAGCCCTGTGAGGAGAGGCTGATGGAACTGGGCATGTTTAGCCTTCAGAAGAGAAGACTGAGGGGAGGTATGATAGCGCTCTTCAAGTACTTGAAAGGTTGTCACACAGAGGAGGGCCAGGATCTCTTCTCAACCATCCCAGAGTTCAGGACATGGAATAATGGGCTCAAGTTATGGGAAGCCAGATTCTGGCTGAACATCAGGAAAAACTTCCTGTTAGAGCAATACAACAATGGAACCAATTACCTAAGGAGGTTGTGGGCCACTCTGGAGGCATTCAAGGTGAAGCTGGACGGTCATCTGTCGGGGATGCTTTGACTTGGATTCCTGCATTGAGCAGGGGGTTGGACTCGATGGCCTTATAGGCCCCTTCCAACTCTAGATTCCATTAGTCTATAACCAAATAGTGCTTATTCCACAGAAATGTGTTTAGCATTAAGGAAGCAGAAACAAACTTCATTTTATTCTTCATGTAGTCATAGTGCTATGATGTAAAAAAGTTTAAAGTGCAACACTGCACATGCTCAGAGTATTTTTTATCAGGGTTGGCAAACAGTCCCCCGTCCCGCCCGTACTAACATAACAGGAATGTAGAAGCACTTAGTGGGGAGGGGGGAAGAGAAATGTTAGTTTAGTGCTTTACAACTGAAGTAACTCACATAGCCACCTAAAGGGCGCCCCTCTAAAAACATTAAGTCCAGTGTCTAAAATCACCTCGCTGCACCACCACCCTTAGTTACAAGTACATCTGCAAGCCTCAGCATCTGTAGTAGTGAGTAATGCAATCCACATCAAGTGGATTGAGGTGGCAAGTCCTGAGGTGATAGAACAGAATTTCAGACTGCATGGGAGAATCACATTTTTGAATGGATGGACCCACATAAAAAAAGCTCCCTATAAGTAGAAACAAGCACAACTCAACAGGGAGCAGGCTGGACCAGAACATTCTGTGATGTTACAGGAGTGTCTGTTTGTTTTTTTAAAAAATTTTTAATGTAAGGGAGCATTCAAGAATGTTACACACACCCCTGCAATCAGAATAGCGGGAAGTGATAATTCCCCTTTACTCAGCACTGGTTAGGCCTCATCTTGAGTACTGTGTCTAGTTCTGGGCACCACACTTTAAGAAGGATGTAGACAAACTGGAGAGGGTTCAGTGGAGGGCAACAAAGATGATCAGGGGACTGTAAACAAGGCCCTATGAGGAGAGACTGAAAGAACTGGGCATGTTTAGCCTTCAGAAGAGGAGACTGAGGGGAGATATGATAGCACTCTTTCAGTACTTGAAAGGTTGTCACACAGAGGAGGGCCAGGATCTCTTCTCTATCATCCCAGTTTGCAGGACACGGAATAATGGGTTCAAGTTACAGGAACCCAGATTCCACCTGAACATCAGGAAAAATTTCCTGACTGTCAGAGCAATAAGACAATGGAACCAACTACCGAGGGAGGTGGTGGGCTCTCCCACTCTGGAGGCATTCAAGGTGCAGCTGGACCGCCATCTGTCAGGGATGCTTTGACCTGGATTCCTGCATTGAGCAGGGGGTTGGACTCAATGGCCTTATAGGCCCTTTCCAACTCTACTTTTCTATGATTCTATGAGAAGTGCACTCTGCCACCTCAGGATTCTGCTATCTTGTTCAGCTTGTAGACCAGACCTTAGTCCATTGATCTCAGTTGATCTGCAGTTTTAACATCTGCTGCTGTTTTAATATTTATGTATTTAGTGGATTTTGTTATAAATTATAAGGATGTTTTAAATTGTTAAATTTATTATTTTTGTTGTTAGCTGCTTCGAGCTCCCAGGAGAAATGGTAGAGTAAAAAATGTTTCTTAATAAATAAATGTACTTCTGAGTAAACTTTTGCAGGTGCACACTGCAAATAAGCTTTAAATATCATTGAAGCTGAACCCCGACAAGACCGAGGTACTTCTGGTGGGGGACAAGGGAAGGTTAGGGGATGTTGACCTGGTGCTGAATGGGGTACATCTACCCCTGAAGGACCAGGTCCGCAGCTTGGGGGTCATTCTAGACTCCCAGCTGTCCATGGAGGCTCAGGTGGCAGCTGTGAGCCGGGCGGCGCTGTATCAACTCCATCTGATACGGCAGCTGCGCCCCTACCTTCCTAATCACCTGCTCCCATCAGTGGTTCATGCCTTGGTCTCCTCTCGCCTAGACTACTGTAATGCGCTCTACATGGGGTTACCCTTGAAGACGGTCCAGAAGCTTCAGCTGGTACAGAATGCGGCGGCTCGCCTGATTAAGGGCAGCCGCCGGCGTGATCACATCACGCCAGTGCTTAATGAGTTGCACTGGCTACCAGTTGCTTGCCGAGCCGAATTCAAGGTGTTGGTTTTGACCTTTAAAACCCTACACGGCTCCGGCCCAGCTTATCTCAAGGAGCGCCTCCAGCAACATCAAGTAGGCCGCTCAACAAGGTCTGCCACGGACGGCCTTCTCCTTATCCCATCAGCCAGAGCAGCCAGGCTGGTGGGGACTAGGAAGAGGGCCTTCTCTGTGGCGGCCCCCACATTATGGAACTCCCTCCCTAGTGACCTTCGCCATGCCCCCTCCGTGATGAGCTTCCGCCGTGCATTAAAAACATGGCTGTTCAGGCGGGAATATGGGGTGGGTTAGGTTTTTAATGAGAATTTTTATATTGTTTTAATTATTATATTTTATTGTGTTTTACTGTATTTTAATTGTACATCGCCCAGGGTGGCCGGGCGACCGGCCAGATGGGTGATTGATAAATATAATAAATAAAATAAATTGTTACAGTTATATTGATGTCCCTGGAATTACACCCATCTAAGGTACATTGATTTAAGTATTCTTATTTCTTTGTCTTTATACAAACACTTGGGTTCATTAAAACTACGCCAACATGAGAGGAACGTGTGCAGAATCTTGCCAAAATACCATGTTATTTGCTGAAGGTCGTACTCAACAGGAATTGTTTTCCAGAGGTACCGGTGCTTGTTACTCTTGAGGGTTTGCCCACTGCAGGAAATAACTTTAAAAGAGAATGCTGTGCTTTTGGCAGCAGATCTTATCCCAGATTGCTCTGGAACTGTATCCTTTCCCACAGATGATCTATTGTTCAGGAAGAAGATTCCTTCATTTGTTCTTAAGAACTCCAATCAGGACACAGTCTTGTCCTTCTTTCAATTGCAGGGACTCTGGAAGGGAACAGCTACAATTTTGCTAATTCCTGGGCCATGAGCAGTGAAGAGAACAGCTGCCGGAGAGTGACTCCCCCAAGCCTCACCTGCAACATTTCATCTGAGATTGAAGATAAGGTTTGTGCAGTAACAGGAGGCTCATAGCCCTGCCCTCTTTTTTTTTTTTTATAGTCACAACGGAGGAGGGAAAATATGCCATTTTAATACATGAATATTATAATTTTCAATGTATTTCACTTTATAATACCAATTTCGCTTTATACACAGATAGTGGTGTTCCATATTCCAAAAGAACAGTCTCAGACAAGGGCATTCACGCCACGATAAATGATCCATGTCCTCTTGAATAGCATTTTCATGATTAGAAACCCCACAGCAGCAGACCACACAGGTGGCTAGTGGTTGCCAACCTGGCAGCACCTTGCCTCTCGCCATTCTAAGTTTGTTTAAAGCATTTTAGGGGGCATTTTTAACTATCAGGGCCCATGCAGTTCCTGTGAACACCTTTTCTTTATCCTTTGGCTAGAGACAGATACTGTAAAAGATTTTAACTTGAGTTGAGCTGAAAATGGTTTTAAGAGAGGCTTTGCTTCCCATGGTATATACACACATTTCATGTGTCCCAGTGTCATCTCTGGTCAATCAGATTTTGAAACCATACGGATTCCATGCAAAACCTGTTTACCAGAGGCAAAAATGGGATGATATGTGCCAGGAACAGCACTCCCTGCTACCAATCACCTTCAACATTCCAGGAAAAAAAAAAACATTCATCTGTCTTCAGCTTCTAATGCTTACCTCAAATAGTGCTCTTAGACTGCCAACAGGAGTTCCGCCCTGGAGTTTGGCTTTAGAGTTGATTCAGAAGATGAAGAAGCCTGTCCTCTGCACCTGCCTGCTGGACTAAGTAGGACATAAAATATTTGGCAGAACAGGAGACCCTTTAACGATTTGCATGGGAGGTCGGCAGGGTTCCTGTGCCTTTAGCAGTCATGTTGGGGGGGGGGAGTTTTAGGGCTTCTTTACATGAGGCATTTAATGTGTGCTTGTGATTCCTCACTCAAGGTAGTTTGCAAGGGTTTTACACAACATTGTCATCCTCCAGGGGCTCTCCTGTGCTTTCCAAGCATATCTGTGGCTTTTTTTTTTTTAGAGCAAAGGAAATCTGGTATTATCTGAAAATGGCGGAATGAACAGGAATGAGAAGCTGGTGTATTATTGCAATTCCACTATACCGCGGTGCCACCTTGTGGTTCTGTAATGGAACATATAGAAAGTCAGAGAAAGAATCTGCCCCCCCCCCGGAAAAAACACGTGTAGAGGAGCCGATTGTAATCCTGCAAAGAATCCAGAAGCCTCATGTAGAGAAGACCTTAGTGGGTGTGGCACGGGAAGCAGGAGCCCGATTAAGCAGCACTTTACCACAGAGACAGATTAGAGGGACAATTCAGGTATCTAGAGATGGGACTTCCTGGTTCCTTTGGTAACATTTTTAGTTGATTGATCTTTATACACACACACACACACTAAACAAAAGGAGAACGAAACATTTGATCTGTTTTCTCTCTCCTGGGGCAGAAGTAAGAGCTGCCTATATGAAACAATAGAAAAATCCAGTATATTTGTGTGATTGTCCAGCAGGATATCCATTTAGAAATAAAAGATAGCAGTGAAACAGGAATTCATGCTCTTTCTAACTCAGGCTTTATTTTGTGCGAAAATTAAGGTTCCCCCCCCCCCTTTCCTTTTTTAAACAGTCAAATACATATAGCAATTCTGGAGTGTGTTGACTGTGAGAGGCTGGCTTACAACAATCCTATAATTTACGTAGTTCATTCTTAAGTGTTATTATCCAGCCTCCAGTTGTTGTTGCTGTTGCTGTTGGTGGCGGTGATTTCTTTTCCTTTTAAATAAAGGAAATGCAGTTGTGGAGCTGCAAAGTTTGATTGCAGCAGTGGTACTGTAGGAGAGGGGTGAGGAAGTCCCTGTGTGCCATTCTTGTGATCGAAATTGCCTGCAGAGCTGATGAAAAATAGGGGTACCTGTTGTAGGGAAGGCAAATGGGGACAGAAACTATTTCAACTGCGAAAATTCAAGGAAGAAGTTAATTGCCTTCTTCCCTAGCACTGCTGCGGCAAGCAATTTTGCAACTGTCTAAGATTTCCTCTCCCTAAAACACACACACACATGTGGTTTGAGCTTCAATGGTTGTTAAATAGTGCTTAAGGTCCCAATCCTATGAGCGGTGGATGCTGTTCCCACTCCAATCTCATAAAAGCCCTCCAAGGTCACAACAGGGGCTCCACCTTTGGAGGGCCCTCCCCCCGCCCTCGCAGCCAGCGCAGTTCTTTCCATGCTGGCTGCAGCTCCGAAGTCGGAAGAAGACCATCTTCGGGGAAGGCGCTGAGGGGGTGTTCGGGGGCAGGGGGGGAAAGAGAGGAGTGAGGCACCGCCATCCTCCAAAGCAGTGTTCTCCAACCTGGGGTCCCCGGATGTTTTTGGCCTACAACTCAGGTTGGAGAACACTGCTCCAAAGAATCCAGTGGTGCCTCAGCCCCTCCTCCTCACAAGCAGGGGAAAAACATTTACGGTAGACATCCAAAATCAGCTGTCCAAGTGTTTTGGAGGGCGAGGAAGCACGGGGGCAATCCTAGCCGCCTCGCTTCTCCCGCCTTCCATTGGATGTCCTTAATCCTCCGGGTTCAGAGGGTTAGAGGCAGCCACATTGGATGGCGCCCTCCAATGCAGAATGAAAGATATTCACCCGTCACCACCACCACTACCTGGCAACAGATCACTTTCTGTTGGTGGCTGGTCTGGATTTCCAAGCAAAATCCTCCACCAAAAAAGCACCTGAGGTTGCAGCAAGAATCAGTTTAAATTTGCTCCCTCTGACCCCCCTCCCCCAGGCCACAACTGAGCAAATGCAATGTGCAATCTCCAGGGGCATCCCAAGACAGTTTGCTGCCTGTGGCAAAGGACAAGATGCCCACCCCACCCCCCATTCCATGTACAGAAGCCAACCAGTGTGGCGTAGTGGGAGCCAGTGTGGCGTAGTGGTTAGTGTGTTGGAGTGGGACTCGGGAGATCTGGGTTCTAGTCCCCGCTTGGCCATGAAACTCACTGGGTGACTTTGGGCCAGTCACTGACTCTCAGCCTAACGAGAGGAGGAGGAGGATAATGTAAGCCGCCTTGGGTTCCTTGCAGGAGAAAAGGCGGGGTATAAATATAATAAATAAATAAATAAATAAACCAGGCTAGCAGTGTTGCAAAAATAAGTTGAATGTTACTTCAGCACTGGTGACAGGAAAACGCCCTGCACTGCACCTGAGGGCAGCAGGCCAGCTTCCGGGGCGCAGGGCAGGCTGCATATCATTCATACACGACTCTGTCCTCCCACACTTTGCCACTGCTGCCCACCCCTGAGCATCCGCTGCCTGAGGCGGCCACCTGACTCAGCCGAATGGTAGGGTCAGCCCTGTAAATTGCATGCATTTCTTTTCTTTCATTTCTATACCGCCCAATAACCAAAGCTCTCAGGGCCATTCACAAAAATTACAAAACAAAAACATAATCTAAAAAAACTTTAACATCAAAATGTAAAAAACAATTTAAAACAGTTAAGCCTTAAGCTCTATTGGTTTGTAGGCAGACTTGCTCCTATTTTGCCCTGAGCAAAGCATCAAATGTAAATTCCAGGTCAACTTGGAAATGAAAGTAAGTGTAAGCAGTTTAACAGCAGTTGCACATACTTCCATTTGCTGCTCCTGAACCTGAACCTGAACCTGGTACTTCCTTTCCTCTGCAGTCCTCTGCCTCTCCCTGCAGAGTTTGGGCAGGCAATTCTGTGTGCAGAACACAGCAAGGCACAGCAGCAACTTGCACAGTGAAACATTAGGAAGGATCCCTATTAAGTACAACTGAAAAATGTGCATATAGGAAGATTAACAAACACACAAGCAAAGCCAGAAACGTTCCGTCCCCCCCTGTTAATTCATGATTTTGCTGTGACTAAGGGGTTAACTATACATGTTGGCATCATGACCCATGTTTTTAGTGTGCATGTCACTATTGAATAAAGCAGTGGGATGTAGCGGGGAACAATTTATAGTGCACATGTGGTGGATGGGAGAGAGGTGCCAAACCAAACCCTGTTCTTTGCTTTCTCCCAGCTAACCTGCCTTCCTCGGCTATTTTCCTCTCCACTGCGGTTACTTCCAGTCTCACAATCCCACCAAAAGAAAAATGACTATGGGAAGTGGGCTAGAATTCAGGTGGAGGAAGGGGTTTCGCCCCCCTGACTGCTGATTTTGCGTTTTCAGTTGCCCCCAACCCACTCTATAGTAATTTGGCAGCAACTCATGTTTCCACAGATGGGTTTGCACCATTATGTCTAGTTCACCCTTAACAGGCGGCTGTGTAATAGCTATCCCCCAATTTCAATCTCTGAAATGCCTCATTCTCTCCTGTTTCTTCTCCTGTGCCTTTAATAATAGCAGCCTGGTCTGAAGAAATTTAGCAGGCGAAAGTAAGCGATGGGGAAAGTTCCACCTACTATATTTCTGTATGCAGGATTGCTGTTACAGGAAGAGACCCAGAAAAAATGCTGGCAACTTTACAAGAAGCTAATCAAATATTTGCTTCTGTGGGTATGCAAATGAGCCAGGAAGACTAATATCATACTGCAAGTGGGTTGCTCACAACCCGTTCTCGGCATTCAGTGAATGCACAGAGGGGGTTGCAGCAGGTCTATTCGGGTTAGCTGCCCGCTGCAGGAGCCGGGCACTCCCTCCCCTTCCCCTAACAAACATCCAACTGATGTTTGTGGGAAGGAGTTCTCTATGCATAAATCTGTAGGCATGGAGAATCTCCTCATGGAGATTTGTCAGGGGAGGAGGAAGATGGTGTGCAGTTTCAGTGGTGGGCAATGGTAACCCATGTGGCTCCATGACACCCCCACCCCACCCCAGGAGAGGGTCACGTTGTGTATCCCCCTAGTGTCTACTATGTATGTACACAGTCTCCTCAGGGCATTGTTTGAGGTGCTGCTAACTTTGTTTTGGCCAATCTGGTTTTCAGTTTATGTTTCCTTTAGCATCACCCAGCAACTCAGATAATCGGCTTGTTGATAGAAAATAGAGAGGTTGTTTCATACCCATATGCTGTTTGTTTTCTTACCTTTGAAATTTCTGATGACTGATGCTTCGCCCTTGTTTTGGCTTTCTCTTAAGAGATGCTTGCCAAGGCATCTGTGCCCTGTCCTCCTAGAACACACACAATTGCTCCCCTTTCTGCCCTGAGCCCGTCCACTCCTCTCCATCCTCTCGACGTCTAGCCCTACTGATAGCATTTGCAGTGCCTTGGCAAATAATTGTTCACAGTCAGTGTCTGCATCTAGCTACATAAATGCCAGTTCCTCAAAGTCCTTCACACGTTCATGTGGCCAAGAAACTGGATCCAGGGCGGGACTGTGCAAGTCTTGATTTTTATGATTGGTCACCAGGGGTAGGTTCCCAATAGCTCCTTTTTGCTTTCTCTCTCATAAGTTAATGGTTGGTATTCACATCCATGAGGAGAAAACATATGCTGTACTATGCTCTCCACTTCTGATATTGTGTAGCCTGGCTCTCCCTGACAGGAATCCTGGAAGGGGAGTCATTTTTATTTGTTTGTAATATTTTAATACACTGCCTTTTAGTCCCTAAGGACCCACAAGGCAGCTTACAGAATTATCAAAAATAATATAAACAACACAAATTTAATACAATATACAAAGCAGCAGCAACAAAAGACATTCATCTTACTTAAGCTGCTCTGGGAGCCCTTTTTAGCTGAAGAACACCATAAAATGCTTTAAATAAATAAAAATAAACTAAAGCACCCCTGGAAAAGAAATACAACTATATACAGTATTTAGCATCATTAAGATGTTAATACCAGTTAGCCCCAAAGGCTTTCCTAAATAGCAAGATTTTCACTTCTTACCAGAAAATGAGCCATGATTGACTCTTCATTTGAATTTTAACATAAAGGAAGTGCATGCTGTTGAACTGCCATGTTTAGAAGTATTCCAATAAAAATCATTTCCAGATAAAGATTTGAATGTGTTGGAATATTTGGGAATTTTTTTTTAAAGCATTCCCTATTTAAATGCATCTAATTATTTTCATTTAGTTCTAATCAAATATTCCAGTTCAAATACTTTGGGCTATTGGAAAAACTATTGAGATATTTAGGCAGCACATAAAATTAACCTGGCGTACTTTTTCTTAGTTTTGTTTACTAACAGCATGATCCAATGTGGCTGCCTGTAGCCCTCTGAACTCGCAGGATTACGGGCGTCCTATTGAGGGTGGGAGGAGCGTGGAGGCAAAGGTCACCTCTGGGCTTCTCCCCACCTGCAAAAGACTTAAGATGGTCAATTTCAGCTAAGTCTTTTGCCCTGGCTCGTGAGGAGGGAAGGCTGAGGCGCTGCCAGGATGCTACGTATCATGGCGGAGCCTGTCTCCTCCCCTCCCCTCCCTGCCCCCCTCCCCACCCACCACATGCCACCCCCGTGGTCGCTCTTCTGACCTCAGAAGCTGCAGCTGGCATGGGGAGTAAGCCCCATTGAGCTCAATAGGGGTCATTGCACTGTAAATATGTATAGGACTGTTCTGGAAATATGTAACAAACCTGCTAAATCTGATCCACATCTACTTAGGACATTGTAACATTTTCTGTTTCAAAATTTTCTGGAAAACGCACCTCACCAGAGACAAAGTAAATGGGAAGCGGTTCAAAGAAAGCTAAGTCTGCCTTTTGCTTATTTCACTAGGGGCAAGAGGAAACTGATTTATTTATTCATTAATTCATTCATTAATTCATGCATTCGTTCAATACATTTATATCCTGCTTTTTAGAGATATACCCTCACAAAGCAGTTCATTTGTTCTCATAGAAGTGAGCAGCTGCCACTCACTCCTTTTGGAAAAATAAATTGCTGCTCTTGAAGATACTAAGTTTTCTCTGACGGCAGCAAGACTCGGAGGCGGCAGCCGGTTCCACCACGCACCTGTTCCTTGCAAAAAAAAAAAAGGGTGAGGAAGGGGTGCACGGCGGCAGAAGTGGGAGAAGGCCGCACGGCAGCAGACCCCCCTTTCCCCCTCCTGCTGCTGACTGTATCACCCTAGGGCACTACAGTTAGCAATGGGGGGGGGGGGTCAGGCCGATCAGCCTCACAAGCTGCCAATCAGCCTAAGTGCCCCCCAACATCGCTAAGCTGGCGACGTCAGGTGGCACATAGGCTGATTGGCAGCTCCCACAGTCAATTGCTGTGCCCCCCTAAGTGCTTTGCCCCCCTCTATCACTGTCTCACAGTCAGTGCTAGGAGGGGGGCATGGTGGTGGGTCTTTCGTGCGGCCTCCTCCTGCTTGGGGACGGGGCGCATGGCAGAGCCTGCTGGCGCTGTGCGCCCCTTCCTCGGCGAGGAAGAGATAATGCAGTGACAGCAGCCACCGCCATACTACCGCCTCGCTGCTGCTGCCTTGCTGCTGCCGGAGAATAAGGTAAGTCCAGGTGGGGGGCGCCCGGGCAGGGGGGTGGTGAGGTGAGGCGGCAGAATCTGCTACGTGCCCTCTTCCCATTTGGGATGGGGTCGCATGGCAGACACCAGGGGGCTTCCCCTGCACTGCTGCCAACGCAGGGCACCAGCAGCTGCGTGCGGGGAAGCCGATGACAGCTGGTGGCCACTTGAGTGCTTGGCTGGTTGCCATTGGCCAGAGAGCCCTGTGGCCAGAGCGGCAGCCACTATTTGCTGCTCTGGCCATGGTGCTCTATGCCCCTTTTGGCTTGCAGGAGGGTTAGCATGTTGTTTAGCAAACCCTACTGCAAGCCTTGGTTTAGCAGGGTGGTTAAGGAGACTCTCCTTAACCACCCTAACTAAACCTTCCCTGGTTTGGATGGCACTTTAAACCTCAGTAGGTTTACTCACGTGGTAAAAGCTACTGAGGTTTAACTTGTGCGAATCCAGTCATCGTCTTGTCTGAGTCTGAACCCACCCGCGCGAACAAATCATGGTTTGTTGACCACGAACAACCCCTGAAGAGAACCCATGTTTTGTTGTTGGGTTGTGAACTGTTTTTGAAGCCTTTGTGAAAATAGGAAAAGAAATTTTTAACCCCTTAGAAATCCCACCTTAAAAACAGGTTTCCAGTTTCAAAGATCTGCTGATCTGTCAAAGAGGAATTACCACCGTAAATGGGATCCCTGAATGTTTTACATGTTTCCAGGGACACTTGCAAAACTGAGGGGACACTTGGGACACATGATCACTGCACCAAAACCCCCTGAGGATCCTGTTGTGAAAGCGGTGAATGAGCCCCCCCCCTTTCACAAGCAAGGATCACTCCAGGCTTTGCAAGCATTTGACAGGTCAGCTTCTTTAGTTACTTGCACCCCAGGGGCGGCACTGGACGGGGTGGGTGCCCATTACCCACCCTAGGTTCCCCATTGGCACTCTGTCATCCACAGTTGCGCAAGGGTGGCTAGAATTTTTTTTTTTTTAATAATTGCAAATATTTGAAAAAAAATGGGGGGGAATACTTGGCAACCATGGGCAGCCCCTCCAAGGTACCACTGGGGCAAAAGGGGGATTGCGAAATCCATCTTGACAGCCAGCTTTCACGGTCTGAAGGCGGGGGGGAATTAAGTGTCAAAAAATCCACAGCAAGCCCAAAAGGGCTTGCAGTGGGGAGGGGGGGGATGTCTTGTTCCCCCCATGGTATCTCCTGGGATACCCACAGGAGGATTGAGGGGGGAGGAGGGAGGGGAGGGGGCACCCTACTCATGATGTGCCCAATTGTCTGTTGGGTGCATTGGGGTAGTAGTAGTAGTCGTCATCATCATTATTAATTATATTTATACCCCGCCTTTTTTCCTGCAAGGAACCCGAGGCGGTTTACATAATCCTCCTCCTCCTCTCCATTTTATCCTCACAACAACCCTGTGAGGTAGGTTAGGCTGAGAGTCAGTGACTGGCCCAAAGTCACCCAGTGAGTTTCATGGCCGAGCGGGGACTAGAACCTGGATCTCCCGAGTCCCAGTCCAACACTCTCACCACTACGCCACACTGGCTCTCTGTTGTGTCATATGAACCTGCCCAGTGTGTTGCAATTTGGTCTAATTTTGGACAGTATTTGGTTGGGAGCCCAGCCACTTTGTTTAGCCTTCACCTGGTCAACTAGTGGGAAAGATTGTAGCCAGGCCTCATAATTCACATACCCATCCTGCCCCTTTATTATCCAAGCCACTTGATACCAGGATAAGCTTTTGTGAGCTTGCCCTGTGGCAAGAAGTCGTTGTTCTGGCTTTAAGTGCTCAGCCTGGCTTTAAGAGCTGGGTCCATTTCATTGATAATAATGAAACAGAGACAGTGGTACAGTGGAGCCAGGGCTGCTCAACAGGGATGCAGGGTCGGTTGTTTCCCCTGTCAAGGTTCCGCTACTGCAGGGACCCCTTAACCTGCCTTTGGAAGATCTCTGCCTCTTCTCAAAGCCCCTCCCGTTCCAGGAGATCAAATCCTTTGCCTGCTTCCAGTAGCATGGGTGTAGGCTTTAGACGTGGTGAATAAGTCACTCCAAACTCTCAGGGTACACAACAACACTTTACTTATTATATTAGGGTATTTACTTAATAGAGTGGTTATAATTCAAAAGCAAGTATGATAAAATTAAACAAACAAATAATACAAGGTTCTCTAGCCTAACTTCAGACTACCTCTCTCCTCTGCAGTCAGTCAGTCTGTCTGTCTCTCTCTCTCTCTGACCACACCCCACACATATATAGCCTTCCCAGGAATGGAAGGTTATAATCATGTGACTTTGAACAGGAGATATAATTCTTAACTTCTATTGGGTAAACTAAAACTCTCAAACTTCCCATCCCATCCTGGAGTGTTTGGGCCTTCAGGCTTCAACTAATCGAGGGAAGTGTTTGGGCCTTCAGGCTTCAACAAACTTAAGCCTGTGTAGGCCTCAATCCTTCACATCTTCCCCCCCTTCTCCTCAAGTGGAACAATTTCCCTTTTACAGGAGAGAATTGTGAAACATTAACCTACACAAAAAGGCAACTGTTTTTTTGGTTATTTCCTAGACAAAGCATCGGCTATCACATTCTCCTTCCCAGGCACATGTTCAATGTTCATTTGAAATTCCTGCAATTTCCAAGACCATCTCTGAAGCTTGGAGTTGGTATTTTGCATTGTTTGTATCCATTGTAAGGCATGATGATCAGTCCATAAAGTAAATTCTTGTCCAGAAACATAAGGCTTGAGCTTGTCCAGAGCCCACACTACTGCCAGACATTCCTTTTGGATCGTAGACAGGTTTCTCTCCCTGGGTAGGAGCTTCCTACTCAGGTAGGCTACTGGATGTTTAACAGAGTCATAGTCTTGTAACAATACTGCACCTATGCCAGTCTCAGAGGCATCTGTAGCCACAATAAAGGTTTTTTCAAAGTCAGGTGCTCTTAACACAGGCTTTGAGCTTAAAATGTCCTTTAGTCTATCAAAAGCTCTTTGACATTCATCAGTCCACACAATTTTGTCAGGTTTACATTTCTTGGTTAAATCAGTCAAAGGTCCAGCAATTTCACCAAAATGGGGAACAAATCTCCTGTAATACCCAGCAAATCCCAAGAATGACCTGACCTGTTTCTTGGTTGTAGGTATGTCCCAGGTTCTGATAGCTTCAACCTTGTCCCATAAAGGTGTGATATGACCATTTCCAACCCTGTGCCCTAAGTATACTACCTCTGGCATCTTCTGCACCTGTAAAACTACTCCACTCCTCTCATAGTGTGGCTTCATCATATTTACATGTACTACCTTTGGTCTTTTTTCAGATTTTTCTTTAACCACCACATAGGTTACATCATCCATTTTCTCTCTGACTGTGTAGGGGCCTTCCCAAGCAGCCTTAAGCTTGTCTTTGCGCAGGGGAAGAAATATCATTACCTAATCCCCTACCTCAAATACTCTAGAGCAGGGGTCGGCAACCCGCGGCTCCGGAGCCGCATGCGGCTCTTTCAAGCCTTTGCCGCGGCTCCGGACAAGGCTGCCCTGCTCCGCCGCCGCCGCCTCGGGGGCAGCCCGATTTCGCTCTTCTGAGTGGCGCGGAGCGCTCTCCGCGCCTCCGCGCCGCTCTAGCTGCCGCCGCCGCCGCAGTCATTGCCGGAGCTGCTGAAGCCGCCGCCGCCGCGTCACGTCCGCCGCCGCCGCCGCGTCACGTCCGCCGCCGCCGCCGCGTCACGTCCGCCGCCGCCGCCGCGTCACATCCGCCGCCACCGCTACGTCACATCCCCGATTTTGGCGGGGGAACTTTGGCGGGGCGGGTGAACTTTGGCGCGGCAGCAGCACCCCCCCCGGGACTTTGGCGGGGCGGGTGAACTTTGGCGCGGCAGCAGCACCCCCCCCCCCGGGACTTTGGCGGAGCGGGTGAACTTTGGCGCGGCAGCAGCACCCACCCCCCCGGGACTTTGGCGGGGCGGGTGAACTTTGGCGCGGCAGCAGCAAACCCCCCCCCCCGGGCAGCAGGGACGCGAGCGGGTGAGCGGCAGAAGAGAGGAGGGCTCCTGCACGCGCCAAAGTCCCCTCCCCCCCCGCCCACAACATAGCGCGGGGTCCAGCGTGTCGAGGGACCAGCGTGGCCAGCTCGCTGCGGAGAGCACAAGCAGGCAAGGAGGCAGGTAGGCCTGCGTGAAAGCAGTAATGATTAGAAAAAAAGGGGGGAAAGATTCATGTGCCAATTATTGGAAAACTAATAGCAATAAACAAAATAATATCTCCATAAATTCTATGAGATGAGGGTGCTACTGCTGGATGGTGCTGATGATGGGATGCTACTGCTTGGGGGGGGATGTTGCTGGTGGCAACATGGTTAAGTGAAAGTCCTTTTTTTCTTCAGATTGACAGCTGACTGCACGATCCTGTATATATAGCAGTAAGAAACAATATATGCAGTGTTATATTTGTTTTAAATGTCACAATGGTTTTGCGGCTCCCAGTTGTTTTTTTTTCTTCGGAAACGGGTCCAAGTGGCTCTTTTTGTCTTAAAGGTTGCAGACCCCTGTTTCTAGAGCGTGCCTTTTGATCATACCAGAACTTTTGCATCTCTTGGGCTTTGGTTACATTGGCTTGAACTAGTTTACAGAGTGTATCTAGGGTTTGTCTAAGTTTTAACACATAATCCACCACAGAGGTTTTGTTTTCTATGAGTTTACCTTCCCAGTTTTCCCTCAGGAGATCAAGAGGGCCTCTCACTCTTCTGCCATACAACAGCTCGAAAGGTGAGAATCCCGTTGATTCCTGTGGAACTTCCCTGTAGGCAAAAAGTAGGTGTTGCAGTTTGTCATCCCAGTCATTTGGGTGTGTGTTTACATAAGCTCTAATCATTCCTTTGAGTATGGCGTTAAATCTTTCCACCATTCCATTGCATTGGGGGTGATAAGGAGTGGTTTTCAAGTGTTTTACCCCGCAACACTTCCACAGACACTCTATTATCTCGGAGAGGAAATTTGACCCATAATCTGTTAAGATTTCAGAGGGAAATCCAGTTCTGCAAAATATAGTTAGCAAAGCCTCAGCTACAGACGGAGCATCTATAGAGGCTAGTGCTACAGCTTCCGGGTATCTTGTGGCAAAATCCACCACCGTGAGGATGTACTTTTTCCCCTTGCGGGTGGGTTTAGTGAAAGGCCCTACAATATCCATGCCTACCCTGAAGAAAGCTTCTCCTATAATAGGCAGAGGCTGCAAAGGGGCTTTACTCTGATGCCCTGCCTTCCCCACACGCTGACAGGTTTCACAAGACCTGCAGTACTCTGCTACTTGCTTAGCAATTCCAGGCCAAAAGAAGTTTGCCATGAGCCTTTGTTTAGTCTTGTTTTTCCCCAAGTGCCCTGCGCATGGCACATCATGGGCTAGTTCTAGCAACCTTAGCCGGAATTGGTTAGGTACTACCAGTTGCTTTAGTGGTTCCCAGGTTAACTCTTGGGTTTTTGGTAACCACAGCCTATACAGCAATCCTTTCTCCCAAATAATCTGCTCCCTTCTTTCCTCAGAGAAGGGCTTCTCTTGAGGGAGAGCAACTCTTTTCAGAGGCTCCAAACTAGGATCGCTGAGGACTCCCTGCTTGAATTCCTCTACTCCTCTTAAATCAGGAAAAGGGGTCTCTAGCGCCTTTTCCTCTACAGAACCACCTGCCTCTGTTGTTTCACTGGCTTTCAGGTCTACAGGTTGCATGGAGGTTTGTTCTGTTGTTTCGGTTTGGGGAGGGTCTGGGGTTGGTTTTGGACCTTCTGGAATCACTGTGGGTTGTACCTCTAGTACCTTTTCTTTTACCCCATCAGCTTTTACCTGGTCCTGTCTTGCAGTTTCCTCCCTTTCCTTTTGATTGCGGGTTACCACACATATTTGAGCTTCTGGGCCCATTATATCCTTTCCCACAATGAGAGGGGCAAATTGGGTTGGAGGTTCCCACACCCCAACTTCATACAGACCCCTCCATCCCCTCCATTCTATGGATAACCTTGCTACTGGGACTTCAAAGGAGGGACCATTCACTCCCTGGATCTCAATAGACATTCCTGGTACCAAATCTTCAGGTGTCACCAAATCTGCTCGGATCAGAGAAACATCAGCTCCAGAATCCAACATTCTTCTTCGTGGTCTCTGTGCTTCACACACATATGGGTTCTCTGCGCCTGCGCTGAGATCGATCGGAAACTTCTTTAGCTGAGATGAGCCGGGCGGGAGCCCCTCCCCCTCGCGCGTGCTCCTTAGCGCGGCTCCCGCCCGTCTCCTCAGTTCCTCTTCGACCGCCTCTGCGACTAGTCGATAGGTTCTTCTCTTCCTTCTCTGTAAGCGAAAGCTGAGTTTATTTTTCTCTAGTTACTTCTTTTAGAAAACTTTTCTCTCATAAACCTTCTGTTTTTTCATTCTCTTTCGAACTATACCTTCATTTCAAAAAAAAAAAATTATTACCAAAAAAAATCCTACCTAAAACCTTCTCTCCCCCGTTCTTGTCCTTATCTATATATTTCTATCTAATCTTTCACTATGCCTCTCAAGGCACCATTTAGGAAATGTCAGCGGTGTGGGACTAAAATCCCCCCCGCTGACAAGCATACGCTCTGCCTCCTATGTCTGGGGCAGGAGCATAAAGTGGAAAGCTGTAAGGATTGTCAGGCCTTTACCAAACAGGCCAGGAAGGCCAGACAAATGAAACTGAGGGCCCTCCTGTGGGAACAATCCTTGTCGGCTAAAGGACCAGCGCCAGAGGAACGACCTGGGGGATCCCAGTCTATAAAAAAACCGCCAACGGACATAACGAAAAAACTCGCTAAGAAGGCCCGTAAGGATAAGGCGAAACGCCTTAAGGAGAAAATGGCGGTTACGGCTAGCGAGATGGCGGTCCCGTCGACTTCGACCACTATGGTGGTCTCGAAGCGTACGGTGGAGATGATAGAGGCTCTGGCTGGTGCTCGGGATCGAGCTTCGGGATCGATTGCCCGCCAGTCCACTCCGGCTTCGACTACGTCTCCTCGAGGCCGAGAGATCCAAAAAGAGCCAGCAGCTGCGTCAGCTTCCCTGTCGGAGGGAGAGCTACGAGCTTCGCCAGCCCAGCTCGAGGAGCAAAAGGCACTGGATAGACCCCGTTCGGGCTCGAGGGGTCCCCCGCCGTTACTGTCTCCGTCAGTTGGGCGCGTAGAGGAGTGCCGGGAATACCGCCGCCGATCACGATCCCCCTACTATCGGGCTCGTGAGTCGGTCTCCACGGCCTCGAGTCCTCGATCTCGACTCTCCCGATACCGTGAGAGGTCGAGGTCCCGTTCCTACTACTCGGGATCGAGTTCCAGGAGCCGATACTCGAGGTCGAGACGCTCGCCGAGGCACGAGAGGTCGGAACGCCATTACTATCACCGGCGTTCCGTTTCTCCAGACAGACACCGTAGCCGAAGGCACTCCCCAACGCCACACCGAGATACGGCTGTGTCTCGTGCCCCGTCGACAGTGGTGAGGGAGTCAGCTGCGTCGACGTCGACAGCTCAGCCGCAACCTCTCGTAAATCTTCCGGTTGCGACTGATGTAGTTGGCCACTCTTCGTCGGGATCGGCGTATCGGTCGGATTCCGACTCGACGGCTTCCTCCTCCCACTCCACCTCCCCGGACGGGCAGGTGGAGTCCAAAGAAGCAGTCTCCCCATCGGAGGACATGGGGAGTTTTGCGGAGCATGTCAGCCGGCTGGTGACTGCTCTGGGAGTTGAGGCGAAATCGTCAAAGGGGAAGGCCAAGGACGACATTTATGCGGTCCTTAAAACGACACAGTCGAACCAGCTGCTTCTTCCATTCTTGCCGACATTGTTGGAGACGGTGCAAGAAACCTGGAAGACTCCGGCCTCATTGAAACCGACGGCCAAACGCCTGGAGTCAATGTACAAGATCCAGGAGGAAGCAGCAAAGTTTCTGTTTTCCCATCCGACCCCGAACTCGCTCATAGTCAAATCGGCGCAGTCTCGTGGGGGAAGACAGCACACCACTCCGGCAGATAGAGAGGGTAAGACGCTAGATTCCTACGGACGTAGGATCTATTCATCGTCTTCCCTCGGACTAAAGATATCTAACTACGAGGCGTTGTTAGCTAGATATCAAATGTATATCACAGAGAAGCTGGGAGACCTCTGTGATTATCTGCCGGACGACAAGAGAGATCTGGCGGCTCAGTACATCAAGGAGGCAACGAGTATCGGTGCACTTCAGATGAACACTGCCCGGCATCAGGTCGACAGTCATGCCAGATCGATGATCGGGTCCGTGGCCTTGAGGAGGCACGCATGGCTTCGCTCTACCGCTCTGACTCCCGACGATAGGGCGAAGATTCAGGACCTTCTGTTCGATGGCGAGGGGTTATTCAACGCCACCACTGATGACTCCCTCGACTCGGCTCAGAAGGCCTTCACAACGGCCAAAAAGATGGGGCTCGTCCGCCAGCAACCATCTCAGTCTTTCAGGCCACGGCGGTGGTCCCGGTTTCCGTTCCCGACCAAGCAGTACCAGCCGGCGGGTCAATACAGGGGCGGGAACCGGAGACCTGGGGCGTCGCAGCCTCCGACCCAACCCCAGCGACAATACCAGCAGCAAAGACCAAGGGGCAGCAGGAAGGGGGGCGACTTCGGTCGTCGTCGTCTTTGACTGCCCTACCGGCCCGACCGACGCACCATCGACGCTATACCTCGACGACACCTCTGCACCACCTCAGACTACTCTCTTCGGCCACCGACTTTGCAACCACCTCCAAAATTGGAGGACCATCACGACGGACCGATGGGTGTTAAGCATTATAGAGCACGGCTACAGGATCGAGTTCGGAGTCCTCCCCCCATTTCTCGGGATCAAGACCACCCGTCCAACGCGGGTCCTACTGGAGGAAGTCTCGACCCTCCTTCAAAAGGGAGCAATACAGCCAGTTCCCGCAGGAGACATGGAGGTCGGCCTGTACTCCAGGTACTTCATTGTGAAGAAGAAGGGAGGAGGACTCAGACCGATCCTGGACCTTCGAACTGTGAATCTTTTTATCCCATCGAAAAGATTCCGCATGGTCACACTCCAATCGATCCTTCCCCTACTCCGAAGGACCGATTGGTTTGCATCCATCGATCTCAAAGATGCCTACTTCCACATCGCCATCCACGGAGACAGCCGGAAATACCTTCGGTTTCGAGTGGGGGAAGACACCTACCAGTTCGTCGTTCTTCCATTCGGACTCTCCACCGCGCCGAGGGTATTCACAAAGTGTGTGGCGGCGGTGTGTGCGAGTTTGAGGACAAGGGGCATCACCATTTTTCCATACCTCGACGATTGGTTGTTGGTGGCATCGTCGAAGCTCGAGCTACGAAACGCGCTCGAACAGACCCTTGGCCTCATGCTCGAGCTGGGACTTTGCCTGAATGCAGAGAAGTCGGTCCTCCAGCCCGTAAAAGAGATTCAATACATAGGGGCGAGGTTAAATGCATCCGATGGTCGGGCCTACCTTCCGAACGAACGGGCAATGAAGATAGTCGCTCTATCAAAGAAAATATACAGTCGGCCAATGTCATCAGCTCGCACACTCCAGCGACTCTTAGGGCACATGGCCTCGACCATAGCAGTCGTACGCTATGCGAGGCTTCGCATGCGACCGCTACAGATCTGGTTTGTCCGAGCTTTCAAGCCGGAAAAGGACAGACCATCCCTTCGTCTATCAGTTCCACGAGCCGTAAGAGAGTCTTTGAGGTGGTGGCAGAAAGAGTCGAACCTGCTCGACGGCGTGACCTTCCGACCATCGATACCGAGCCGAATTCTAACAACGGACGCATCGCTACTAGGATGGGGAGCCCACTCCGACGACCACGTCGTACAGGGCACTTGGAATCCGGCGGAAAGAACCAGACACATCAATTGGCTGGAGCTAATGGCTGTCTGGAAAGCACTACAAGCGCTGGAACATCATCTGACTGCCCATCACGTTCAAATTGTAACAGACAACACCACAGTGGTAGCGTATTTAAACAAACAGGGAGGCACGAGGTCGATGCGCCTCACGAGACTGACGCTACAGCTGTACGAGTGGGCTCTACCTCGACGAATGTCATTTGTAGCTATTCACATAGCAGGGAAAATCAATGTCCTGGCGGACACACTGAGCAGGGTGTCGCTGCAGTCGCACGAGTGGAAGCTGGATCGACAAATATTGGCATCCCTTTTCCACCTATGGGGCCGGCCGAACGTAGACCTATTCGCAACCAACGAAAATACGGCCTGTCCACTATTCTGCAGCAGAGCGGCTATGGATCCGAAATCGATGACCGACGCCTTCCTACTGGATTGGAGCAACGACTTTTTCTATCTGTTCCCTCCAATTCCGCTACTGACTCGAGTACTGGCAAAGATATCGTTGGACAGAACAAACTGTATCCTAATATCCCCATGGTGGCCACGTCAACCCTGGTTTTCCCTCCTTCTACATCTATCTCAGGGAAATTACCTACAACTACCTTTTCAGGACAACCTGCTCACCCAGCAGCAGGGCAGGGTGTTTCACCCGAATCTGCAATCGCTGAACCTCACGGCTTGGAGGATCAGATAGCAAGGCATACAGACCTCTCTTCGGCAGTAAGGGAAGTCCTGTTAGCAGCACGAAAGCAATCAACAAGGCTTTCTTATGCAAGGAAATGGCAAGCTTTCTCTAACTTTGTGTCGATGTCCGATAAAGACCCGATAACTTGCTCGATATCGACTGTCCTCGACTTCCTTCATTCTCTGATGGCCCGGGGACTTAAACTCTCGTCTATTAAAGTTTATTTAGCGGCAATTACGGCGTACCGAACAACCTCGACCGGTTCATCTTTATTTGTACACCCACTCGTGAAGCAATTTCTGAAGGGTGTAAAGAACTTATGCCCTCCGACGAGAACTATTATACCGGGATGGGACCTCCAGTTGGTTTTGAAAGTTTTAATGAAACCCCCTTTTGAGCCCATGGCGAAATCAGACTTACGTCTTCTGTCATTTAAAACTCTGTTCCTGACAGCGATTACATCCGCAAGGCGTGTCAGCGAGCTAGCCGCTCTCAGGGTTGACCCTCCGTACACAACTTTCCACAAAGACAAGGTCGTCTTACGGCCGGACATAGCCTTCTTACCAAAAGTCGTCTCCGATTTTCATCTAGGCCAGGACATTGTGCTTCCGGCTTTTTTTCTCAACACCATCATCGGATACCGAGAGACTTTTACACGGCCTCGATGTCCGTAGAGCAATAGCCTTTTACAAAGCGCGTACAGAGTCCATAAGGCACACGCAACAACTTTTCATATGCTACGGCCCTCCGAAGAAGGGATGTCCAGTATCAAAACAGAGACTATCCAAATGGCTTGTAGACACCATCAAACTGGCATATCAACTCGCCGGTCGCGCTTTGCCAAGCTCCGTGAGGGCGCACTCTACTAGGGCCATGTCGACTTCGACGGCATTCGGCAGAGGAGTCTCTTTGACGGACTTGTGCAGGGCGGCAACTTGGTCTTCGCCCTCCACCTTTATCCGGCACTACCGCCTCGATGTTCGATCCAGGGCACAGAACGCCTTCGGCAGGGCGGTACTGTCATCGATCACCATCTGACTGCCGACACCGACCCACCTCCGGTAAGTCAGCTTGCTAATCTACCCATATGTGTGTGAAGCACAGAGACCACGAAGAAGAAGGACAGGTTGCTTACCTGTAACTGTAGTTCTTCGAGTGGTCATCTGTGCATTCACACAACCCGCCCTCCTTCCCCTCTCGGTGTCTGCATCGAGTTCGATGGATACCCAGGTGGAAATGGGGTGGTCCAATTTCGTGTGTTTTCTTTTTAGTCGATCTCGATTACATCGAGGTTCGGAATTTTTTCTATCAATCTCGTACCCATCGGGTTCGAGGAGGTGTAGTAAAGTTTTCTTCCTGAATCAGCCTCGGTCCCGAGGGTCGCAATAGGCGGTCTCAGGGAACTGAGGAGACGGGCGGGAGCCGCGCTAAGGAGCACGCGCGAGGGGGAGGGGCTCCCGCCCGGCTCATCTCAGCTAAAGAAGTTTCCGATCGATCTCAGCGCAGGCGCAGAGAACCCATATGTGTGTGAATGCACAGATGACCACTCGAAGAACTACAGTTACAGGTAAGCAACCTGTCCTTGCCACAATGGTCTTATCCTTTACATAAACAGGTTCTTTAAACTGATTATTAACTTCTTCCCTGTTGGTGATCACAAATCCACAATTATAAGGTTTTTTAATGCTTGCTACACCTTGTGGCTTGGTTTGTTCGGGTTTAGGACTACCTAGGTTAGCTGGTGTTATTGCTTGTAACTTGGGACAGCTATTCCTGATGTGGCCTGTCTGACCACACGAATAACAGGCATGGTCTCTGGGGTGAGAAGGATCAAAAGGAGGTTTTTTGAACTCCTTTTTACTTGGGGCTTCCCATTTCACCCCCTTCTTCTCAGACTCAATCCTGGGGCCTAACCCTTCCCGGTTTTCAATCAGTTTGTCAGCCATTTCTGCAGCTTGGTTTACAGTTTCAGGATCTTTATCCTTAACCTTCAGTTTTATTTCTCTGGGCAATCGAAAATAAAACTGATCCAGAGCCATAAGCTCTAGCACCTTTTCCCTGTTCATTTATTTATTTATTTATTATATTTATACCCCGCCTTTTTTCCCTCAAGGAGCCCAAGGCAGCTTACATAATCCTCCTCTCCATTTTATCCTCACAACAACCCTGTGAGGTAGGTTAGGCTGAGAGTCAGTGACTGGCCCAAAGTCACCCAGTGAGTTTCATGGCTGAGCGGGGACTAGAACCCGGATCTCCTGAGTCCCAGTCCAACACTCTCACCACTGTTGTCAGCTTTTGCTTCATCCACCCATTTTAATAGCAGGTTTTTAATTTTTGTTGCAAACTCTACCATAGATTTACCAGGTTGAGGTGTTAACCCTCTGAACTTTTTCCTAAAGTGCTCAGGGCCTAACCTGAACCTTTTAAACACCGTTTCTTTGAATTGAGCATAGGAAACAGCCTCCCGCTCTGGCATGCTATTATAAATCTCTGCCAGCTCCCCTTTGATTAAATTAGGTACAAACTTCATGTAATCACCCTCCTGCAGTCCCCACTTCTGTGCTGCCCTTTCAAAAGTGGTCAGGAACACTTGTGGGTCTTCTCCTGGGGTGTATGCTGTGAAGTCCTTCGGGGTAACTCTGACAGGCTGCTCCTCTTTCAACTTCATCATCCTTTCCTCGTGTCTGCGTTGCTCCTCTTGGGCGTGAAGTTTCTCCTGGTGCAGCTTTTCCTCATGACTGCGTTGCTCCTGTTGCATCTTTTCCTCGTGTCTACGTTGTTCTTCCCGCACCTTTTCCTCGTGTCTGCGTTGTTCTTCCTGGGCTTTAAGTTGCTCCTGCTGCAGTCGAAGCCTTTCCCACTCTAACCTGGTCTCTTCTTCCTTCTGCTTTGCCACTAGCCGCAGTTCCTGTTCACGGAGCTCCCATTATTTTGTTTGGGGTCCTGCTACACTAGGGCTAGAGGGTGCAGCTCCTTCTATTGCCGCCTGGGAGATCAGCATAACTTTCAGTTCTTCTGCTGTTTTCTCCTCCCATGGCAAATTGTCCTTTTTACACTGCTCAATCAGGGCAGTTTTGTTCATAGAGAGGTATTGGCTCATCTTAATTGCCTCACTGGGTCCCTATTCCGCAGTCCTGAAGTTAAAACATACACTGCTTTTGCCAGCTCTATTAGTAAAAAACCCGATTACCGTTTGGAGTGCTTAATCTCACTGTTCAGGATCGCTCCGCTGCCACCATCTGTCAAGGTTCCGCTACTGCAGGGACCCCTTAACCTGCCTTTGGAAGATCTCTGCCTCTTCTCAAAGCCCCTCCCGTTCCAGGAGATCAAATCCTTTGCCTGCTTCCAGTAGCATGGGTGTAGGCTTTAGACGTGGTGAATAAGTCACTCCAAACTCTCAGGGTACACAACAACACTTTACTTATTATATTAGGGTATTTACTTAATAGAGTGGTTATAATTCAAAAGCAAGTATGATAAAATTAAACAAACAAATAATACAAGGTTCTCTAGCCTAACTTCAGATTACCTCTCTCCTCTGCAGTCAGTCAGTCAGTCTGTCTCTCTCTGCTTCTCTCTGACCACACCCCACACATATATAGCCTTCCCAGGAATGGAAGGTTATAATCATGTGACTTTGAACAGGAGATATAATTCTTAACTTCTATTGGGTAAACTAAAACTCTCAAACTCCCCCTCCCATCCTGAAGTGTTTGGGCCTTCAGGCTTCAACTAATCGAGGGAAGTGTTTGGGCCTTCAGGCTTCAACAAACTTAAGCCTGTGTAGGCCTCAATCCTTCACATCCCCTCAACAGGGATGCTGACATCCCTGCTCAGAATCCCCTGTTCCCTCTGAGCTGAACTGCAATCCTTGCACTAGCGAGGTGGACGTGGCGGGTAGGATGAATTTTCCCAGGAACAATACATTGTTCCCTGTTGTAATGCAAACTATTTTGAGGTGGTTTGAATGGGCAGTTGAGACCTGAGACCTATCAGCTTTACAAAAGACCTGCTCCAGGTGGAGATGAAAACTGCTAGCACTGGTTTGTCAATACGGGTCAACACAGCTGCCTGCATTTTTTGACTCTCCTTGGGGGTGCGACTATGGGGATTGTCATGAAGAGTGCCTGCACTTCTACATTTACCACTACGCCACTGGACGGCAAGGGACCATGCTCAAGGTACTGGAAACTGGAGTGTGTGTTAGCTGTAGGTAACTCTGTCCCATCCACCCCCTTTTATTGTTGCATTCGTACGCCAAGATTTGCCTGCATGTGCCGCCCGCTGTTAGGACAAACCTTCATGGCTCCATGCAACGCCCTTGCAAGCTCACCCCAAACCTTTCTTTTCCTCTTCCTAACAGTGCTAGGGCTCCCAATTTGCCCAGCCCTGACCTTCTCACTGCCTCTGCACCCAAAAGCCCAGCCCAGGGTGAATGGCAGATTACAAAAAGATAGTACAGCAGTCATGTCCGTACCAGCTACCATTAGCTATAGCTGTTTTGACAGAAGAATCTTTCTCCTGCAGGCTGAAGAAGTGAACCCTCTGTGTTACACAGATTCAGGAGACTTTTACGGCATTTTCAAACATTAGTCTAATATATTTGCTCTGAAAGCATAACATTGTTCTATTAATAGCAGTCCAGCAATACCAGCGCCTGTCAAAGAATTTTGATCTTTTCCTTCAAGAAAACAGCTTTCTTTGTTTGCTAACTTCTGCCTCAGCAATGCAAAGCTCACCCATTCTTCAGTTTATTGTAGTGTGCCATGGTCAGCTGTCAGGGGTGGAGAACAATAGCCGTGGTTCAGTCTGTATTTGCCTACCACTAAGCTATGGAATTTGCCTTGTTCCTTCACGCTTTTCAAACCGCTGTTCAGAGGGCTTCTTTGAGAAGTGCTTCATGATTCTGAGCTCTTCCCGTGGAATCAGTAGATGTTAAATTTATTGTTAGGCCTCCTGTAGTCAGAAAAGTTTTGAGGCGGACTAACAAGGCAAGGAATCAGCGCGAAGTACCTAGATAGTAAATATGGATAGTCCAATGTCTTTCTTAAAGTTATTTAATTCTATTAAATATACAGGCCTGTGGCTCACGCTGGCTCAGCTTGTCTGAGCGTGGAAAGCTAAGCAGGGTCAAGCCTGGTTGTTACTTGGATGGGAGACCCCTCCTCTAGTTTCCTGCAATGAGCAGGGGGTTGGACTCGATGGCCTTGTAGGCCCCTTCGAACTCTATGATCTATGAATCTATGAAGGACAATAATTTTACAAAATGGGTGTGGTGCAGTGGACAGGGTGTTGGGATTAATTCTGGAAAACCAAGGTACAAGTCCCTGCTCAGTCATTTAAAGCTCACTGGATGACTTTGGGCGAGTCAATATTTCTCACCCTAATCTATTTCAGCGTTATTGTGAAGAAAAAATGGTAGGGAGGTTGGGAAACACATATGTTACCCTGAGCTCCCAGGAAGATGTATAAAGTAAGTAGTAGTAGTAGTAGTAGTGGTGATGATGATGATGATGACGACAACGACAACGACGATGAAATAAAATAATGAAGTATTAATTCTTTTTAAAAGAGTGATGCCGGGGTCAGTCTCCCATCTCCCTGAAAAAAGCTCTATCACGTGCCTAAGGACAATTTTGAACTGGGGACCTACTTACCTGTAGGTCAGTCTCTTAGGGCGCAATCCCACGGGTTGGGCCCTCGATGCTTGTATAAGCCCCTTGAGCTCTGAGGCTTATGAAAACCCCATGCAGAGCGGGAAGAGCACCTCCTGCTCTGCATTTTTGCTAGACAGCCATTTTTGACCATCTAGCTGGGATGCTTCAGAAGGGGAGGGAAAGAGCCTGCAGAGGACACAGGATAGCTCGCATCCTGGCGTCTGCAGTCTCCCTCCACTCCCCCTTCCCTGCCCCCTTTATGCCTTCTCTGAGATCGACTTCCTGACCTTGGAGAGGCAGCCAGAGTGCTTCTTTCCGCATTGGCTGTGAGGGTGGGGGATCGGAGCATGGGTTTCCCAGCTCCAAGGTCGGAGCTCTGTTTCCAACTTCAGATCTGGGAATCCAAAGTATCCTATGGCCACCCCAGATGATGTCTCAGGGTTGCTCTCTTTAGCCACTATACTACACCAGGTCTTCTGATGCTCTTCCTGAAAGGATTGATTTTGGTGTGGGTATCTTTATTTATTTATTTAAAACATTTGTATATCACTCCACATATAAACAGATTCCATTCCACACCATCTTCCCTAGTGAAGATGGACAGAATTTATTCAGCTTCTTGGCAATCCCCTTATACTACTTTAGTAACCATTTCATTCCCTTGTCATTTATCTATTTATTTATTACATTTATACCCCGTCTTTTTTCCTGCAAGGAACCCAAGGCGGCTTACATAATCCTCCTCCTCCTCTCCATTTTATCCTCACAACAACCCTGTGAGGTAGGTTAGGCTGAGAGTCATTGACTGGCCCAAAGTCACCCAGTGAGCTTCATGGCTGAGCGGGGACTAGAACCCGGATCTTCCGAGTCCACCCTAACCCAGTCCAACACTCTCACCACTACACCACACTGTCATCTGTTGGTCCAGCTGCTTCCTTGGTTGGTATCCTGCTTCTGATGTATGTATTTAAAGAAATCTGTCTAGTTTGTATTAATGTTTTTAGCAATACACTCCTCAAATTATTTTTCGCTTGCCTTATCATGAACTTACATTTGTTTTGCAGGGCAAACCCTTTCCCTAAATTCAAGAGTACTCCCTTTCCTTCCTGATTTGGTTTATTGGTGTGGACATTACACAATATTCACACAGTGCTATCAAACTGAATTTATATGTAAGTGGGAAAAGGAAGCCTCACACGTCACATTTGACTTCAAATGGTAAAAGGAAATCAAATCTTTCCAGAATGCTTGGGGGTAACTGAAAACTATGATAATAGAATCTCAGCTAGAATGTATACCACAGGTCAGGAGTACAAGAGGTCACCAAGCTTGGCTACTGAGCAGTGTGTCAAGGAAGATATTAAAAAAAAGAACTCTTCCTTCAGAGAATGGAAGTGTTGCCCAAATGAGGAGAGCAAAAAGGGACACAAACTTGAACAAATGAAATGCAAGGAGAGAAGAAGGGATGCAGAAAAGGATTTTGAGGTGCATGTTGCTAATGCCGTTAAAACCAACAATAAAATTTATTTAAATACATCCAAATCAGTAAACTGGCTAGGGAGGTGGTTGGACCATGGGATAATAACACAGTTAAAGGAGTACTAAATGATTTATTTGTGTCTGTCTTTGCTGCAGAAGATGTAGGGCAGACAGCCATGCCTGCCCTGAGTTGACATTTTCAGGAAGGGAGTCTGAGGAGATGAGGCAAATAGTGGTGACAAGACAAACAAATCACCAGATCCAGATATTATCCATCCAGGAGTCCTTAAAGATCTTAAATGTTATATCACTGAGCTTCTAACAAAAAATATGTAACTTGTCCCTAAGGTCAGCATGTGTACCAGGTGACTGGAAAGGGGCCAATGTAACAGCAAACTTTAAAAAGGGCTGCGGGGGGAATCCAAGAAATTACAGGTCAATTAGCTTAACATCTGTTTTGGGTAAGCTGGTACAAAACACGATTAAAGATAAAATATCAAACATATAGAAAGACTTGATGAAGAGGATAATCAATATGACTTCTGCAAAGGTAAGTCCTGTCTCACTAATCTTTTAGAGGTTAGTGAGACAAGCATGTTGATAGGGGTGATCTGGTAGATAATGACTGGGTTCACACGATCACCGTGGCTCCTGAAAATTCAAGCCACAACTCTAGCTTCTTCTGTTGTCTGAACCTGGTGGGGATTCTTTAAACAGGCCAGGGGTTCTCCAAAGTTTCTTTAACCTTTGCACAACTCACCCCTACTTGGGTTTGAATGACACAACAAGCCGCGGTCACAGCTTGAATATTCAAAATGGCTGCTGGCATGCGCCGCAGCCCACTATGGCTTAAATAAATGATAAATTGACGAAGTCCTTCATAACAGACTCCTAACTAAGCAAGCTAAGTAGTCATGGGATAAGAGGAGAGTTCCTCTGATAGATCAGTAACTGGTTAAAAAACAGAAAGGAGACAGTAGGGAGAAATGGTCAGTTCTCACAATGGAGGAATGTAAACAGTGGGGTCTGTATTGGGACTGGTATTTTTTAACTTGTTCACAAATTATCTGGAGTTAGTGGTGATGAGCAGTAAGGTAGCCATGTTTGCTGATAACATCAAATTGTTTAGTGTAGTTAAAACAAAAAGGGTCTTTAAAGTGCTCCAAAGGAATCTCTCCAAATTGAGGGAATGGGCATCTAAATGGTGACTGCAGTTCAACCTAAGCAAGTGTAAAGTGATGCACATTGGGGCAAAAGACCCCAACTTCACATATACGCCCATGGGTCTGAGCTGGTGGTGACTGACCAGGGAAGGGGTGTTGGAGTTGTGGTGGACAGTTCTATGAAAACATTGACCCAGTGCGAAGTAGTTGTGAAAAAGGCAAATTCTGTGTTGGGGAATCATTAGGAAAGGAATTGAAAATAAAATAGCCAATATCGTAAGGCCTTTATAAATATTTATGATGCATCCACAGTTGGATTACTGCATGCAGTTCTAGTCCCCACAACTCAAAAATTATATTGTAGAGCTGGAAAAGGTTCAGAACAGGGCAACCAAAATGATTAAGGGGCTGGAGCAACAATAAGGAAAGTCTATAATGTCTGGTGTTTTTAGCTTTGAAATATGTGAGTACCGGGAGAGATGATAGAGGAGCATAAAATTATGCATGATGTGGAGAAAGTGGATAGGCCTCTGTCACATCAGCTGGTAACAAAGTGTTGTTTTGCCAGCAGCTCCCTGCTCTGGAAGGTTGGGGGACCCTCTGGAGAGATTTGGGGCAGGTGTGGGGGGTTGCGGGGGGAGGAGAGGACTGGGGAAATCTCATTGTGTGGGTGGATTTCTGCTCGCATGAAGTTTGGAACCCAGTACTAGAACCTGAGGTCATCCAATGACTTACTAGATGCAAGATCTTTCCCTTGATTTCTCTGTTTGCAAGTTAGGCCTCCAGCTGATGCATTTCTTTCTCACTACTAGTGGAGACTATAGTATCACTCAGGGTCAGATGAGTTGTCATGTTCAAAAAGCTGCAGAATCTCCTGATTTGGTTATTCACATGTCTTTGCAGCGATGAGACAACCTGAGTCACACGCCAGGTCTCTCCCCAGTGAAAATTCATGGGGTTGAGGAAGGGAATAGCTTCTGAAGAGTCCCATAGTAACATTGATGCCTTGTAGGCCCCTTCCAACTCTATGATCCTATGATATCTTCTCCCACCCCTAACCATTTGGTTGATTGTAATTGTAATTTGTAACAGCTCTGATTGTTCTGTACCTGCAGGATGTTATGGAAAATTGCCAGCTGCTAAGGACATCCGCCATATTTTCCAAATGTCATCACCTGGTTGATCCAGAGCAATTCATTGGGCTCTGTGAAGAAGACCTGTGCAGATGTGCCCAGGATAGGAACTGTCACTGTCAAGTGTTTCTTGAGTATGCCAGAAACTGTGCCCAGCGAGGTGTGATTCTGGAAGGATGGCCTGCCAGCAGTGCCTGCAGTAAGTTGCATAGTACAATTCAGTTTAGCCAGCTTAGAGTGACACATCTTGAACTTCCAGTACTGAATTAAAAGCTGTCAGTGGAGATGATTCTGTGTGCATAGACGGGGCATTGCCCTACCTTTGCATCTCTTTGGTCAAGCCATTTGTGGGTGACCAAAATATTCCATTTTGTACCCAGTGCTTTTTAATGTCTATATGCAACCACTTGAAGGGCTCATCAGTCAGTTTGGAATATGATGTCATCAGTATGCCAATGACATACTGTTTTTGGTTTTCATGTAATCCAGCAGCAGTGACTGAGCTATACCTGGGGCTACTTTGGGCTGTCTTTGAAAATGTTTCTGAAGCTTCAGCTGGTGCAGAATGCTATAGTAGAAGCATAGTAGTCCAGTTATGGCTCATTTGCTCTGGCTTCCTATTAGTTTCCAGGTCTGCTTTGGAGAGCACTTCTTCCCATCTTTACTGCCCCAGTTTCAACCTGTGCCCCATCCTTAAAGGATGTGAGAACAGTACGTGTTTGGAGCTGTGCTTTCTCTGTGGAATGCTCTGACAGATGCACTGCTGGCAATTTCTAGGGATGGACAGATCAAACTAGTTTTGGTCCATGTCAGTTTCACTTGTGTCCATGTTCGTCCTGTTCCTGCATTAATCTGCATTTTTTTTAAATCCACCTGAAAATTTGTTCACATTTTATACCAGGGGTGGGGAACGTGTGGCCCTCCAGATATTGGTGGACTGCAACTCCCATCACCCTTAGCCCGCATAGCTAATGGTGAGGGATGATGGGAGCTGCCATCCAACAACATCTGGAGAGCCACACATTCCTCATCCCTGTTTTATACACATTTTATTGCAAAATATACATTTTATATGCATTTTATCATAAAATACATGTTTTATATGCATTTTGGTAATTTTATGAAGCTGAAAACTGAATAAAAAATTGAGAGAAGTGCAGAATCAGAAGGATAGTTGTGTTCTGATCCGCACATTATCTTGGGAAGTGCAAATCAGCTCAGTTCACTTCTAAATGTGGACCAAACACAATCCACAAAAATGCTTTATTCAATGGAAACATTGCTTGCTAAAAATGCACACCTTTGAAAAAGTTGCGCAAAAAATGTGTACAACTATGTATAAATTTTCATTCACACATGAATGCTGATCTTTACCAAATTTCAGATGTTCACTGTAAGATATATTATACATTTCTGTGGATGTATTTACCTAATTAGATATATACTTTTTTGAAAAATGAAATAAAAGAATTGAGCGTCATAAGATGTTACTCCTTCCATCTAAGCAGATTACTAGTAGTTTCATAAGGTCTTTGTGTCTGAAATTCATGCAACCTTTCCAGGGCCAAGATGTCCAGTTGGCTTGGAGTATAAGGAGTGTACATCCCCTTGTGCCAAAACCTGCCAGAGTTTGAATATCAATGAAGTGTGTCAAGAAAAATGTGTTGATGGCTGCAGCTGCCCTGGTAATTTATTTACTGATTTGTTTACTCAGGGACGAGCTTTGGGGATGAGCTTTTCCCATTTTATTTAAAGAAGGAAATCAGTGTCTGTTTTTATCTTTCTTCTCACCCCCTTCCCTTTTCTCTGTTCCCAATTAAGGCAGTTTCTATACTGCCTGCATGTGTGTTTTATCAAAGGGCTACTATTTAATAAAAAGAAATAAAGGTCTATGTGAGTTCCAGCATTCGTTGGTGATCCATTAATTCTTTCCTTTTCCCTACAAATTCTAGGATGCTTCTGAATTAGTTCTAAGTGATTTCAGCTGTTATGGAAAGAAAGGGAGGAAGATAGACTGTGGGGGGGTTTATTTCTTGAGCATGGAGAAGCATGACTGTTTTTTCAACCAGACAGACACTCTCTCCTATACTAGATCACTGGCTAGAGCAGTGAAAGCTTCTTCATAGGGCCAAATAGAACTTGCCTTCCCCAAAGAAATAAAAGGAAAATGCAATTAATGATATAATTGCATTAAATTAATCTATTGAATACTACTGTGTGAAATCCTGGTTTCCTTTTAATTGTTCAGTCGCATTACTTCTCTCTCATATCTGAGGGTGGGTTCACACTTCATGCTAACCCACCCTGGCAAGAAGCCAGGTTGGGTTGGTCGTTATGTGAACAGCCCACGGTGTGCCTGACAGACAATTGGCACCTAGCCCCTTTCGAGTTTCGCAAGCAAAAATCACTTCTGGCTTTGCTTTGACTTGACAGCTCGCCCTTTGACAGCCGTCACATCAAAGCAAAGTAAAAAAAGAAAAAAAAACTTATTTGGAGCCTCTCTGGGTAAATGTCCAGGGTTGGTACCTTGCACTTTGACAGCAGTTACCCCCTCCCCCAGGACATTGCCCAGGTGAGGCTGCCCATTTTCAGACCCATGGAACTGCACACCTGTGCATTTGTGCAAGTCCGACTAAAATATCAATTTTAGAAAATTATGAAACTTGCACACATTTGAGGCACACACAAAAATTTTAAAGATGGGGTGGCCAACCAGTGACAGCCCCTCCAATGTGCTGCTTGGGCACTTTATGGGCACATCACTGTGCACATCACTGGTGGCAGCATGGGCGAGATCACCAAAGGGGGCAAGGTTATTTTTTGCTACTCTTGCCGAGTGCCTTGCTCATTGCTTCCCTCAACCCACGGTGGGATCGGTCACCTGGGCTCAGACGACACGACAACCTATCATGACTGCTTATCCACAATGGGTTGTTATGTCATGGGAACCAGGTCTGAGTCTCTAGTCTCAAGCTGGCTTTTCATTCAGGCTTCTCTGATGCTGTGAGGGCAAGGGGGATTGGCCAGCAAACTAGAGACTCACACGACAAGGCTCCCTCGCTCCAGGCTTCTTAGTACAGGTGGGGCCCAATTACTAGTTTCACTTTTCTCTTCTCAGGGAACTGGCAAAGCTTTCAGCCAATTGCTGCTAAGGCTGCCAGCAGTTGTAAGGCAATTTTCTGCCAGTCACACAAATCTAGTGAGCCTAGTACAGTCATGCCTTGGATTGAGAGCATAATTCGTTCAAGAAACTTGCTTGTAATCCAAAACACTCTTGTACAGAGATTTTTAATTTACCGGTAAGCCATACTACAATACTTGTATTGCAAGATGTTGCTTGTATATCAAGTAAAAATAAATTAAATATTTAAAAAATTGCTTGTCTTGCAAAACACTCTCAAACCAAGTTACTTGCAATCCAAGGTATTACTGTATAGGGCAGGGCCATATAGGAACCAATTTCCATATTAGGAAGAAAATGCACCATTCTAAATGGCAGATTCCCTCCTCCCTTTGTGTTTTTAGGAGGCCTGGTTCCTTTAATAGGCCTAGTTGGTGTAAAAAGGTAGGCCTGTTCTAGTAGTAAGCTTTTATGTTCAAATTTGTATCCCAGTGTCCTCTCCCTCCAAAAATTTGATCATGAGCAGAGAGTGTACAGTAGAAATGTGTGCATCGCATGTTCTTATATTTGTTTTGTAGGAGATACCATCTTTGAGAAATATGGAAATTGGTATTCAGTATGGAGTGCTCAAAGTACTTCACTGGTATAATTTCATTAACCATGATAAAAGTAGTGTAACATAGGTTACTTGGGAACTGGTGTTAAGCATTATCAGGTTGGCTACATATTAAGTTCACGAAGACACTGTAGCTTTGAATCTTTAATGTAAGGAGGCCTCCCTTCTTAATCTTTTTGGGGATTTGACAATCCCAAAGGTATAGCCTGGCCTTAGAGTGCCTGTCTTTATTTACAACAATGTAAATATACAAGGGTATCAGATCTAGTGTGATAATGAGGCAATATGTGACTGTATCAGGTGCCATTTGCTAGAGGAGTGGCAGATTAAGGGTGCAATCCTATGGGGATGCCCATAACCATCCAAACTCAGATGAATGTGAGTAACTCAGATGAATTTGGCAAGTAATGTGAGCTTGCCAAAATTTGCAGTGGTGGCAGCAACTGAATGATGCCAGCTGATAAGTGTTTAAGACTGACTTCCGTAGAATACTAGCCTCTTTAAAAACAGAATTTAGGGTAAACCATAAGCACAGCTCAAATACTCCCCCTTCCCTGCTGGTTTCTCCAGAGGGCAAGCTACTAGATGGTGATGTCTGTGTTGACAGTGCGGACTGCTCCTGTATACATTCTGGCAAGCGCTACCCTTCTGGCTCTTCTGTCTACCAGGACTGCAACTCATGGTAAATATATAGAAGCTATGAAATTGCGGGATAATTTAATAAAAGGAGGGTTTTGGACAGGGGCGAATGCTCTTTTCTAGTCCTCCTTGATCTCTCAGCGGCTTTTGACCACAGTATCCTCCTGGACCGTCTGGAGGGGTTGGGCATGGGAGGCACTGTATTGCAGTGGTTCCGGTCCTTCCTCTATGGAAGGTACCAGAGGGTGGTTCTCGGGGAGGAGGCCTCGGACCCTCGGCCACTCACTTGTGGGGTGCCGCAGGGTTCCATCCTCTCCCCGATGCTATTTAACATCTACCTAAAGCCGCTGGGAGCTATCATCAGGAGGTTTGGGGTGCACTGTCATCAATATGCGGATGACACGCAGCTCTACCTCTCCTTCAAGTCCTCACTGAGGTTGGCTGTTGAGACCCTATCCAAGTGCTTGGAGTCAGTAAGTGGCTGGATGGGAAGGAACATGCTGAGGCTGAACCCCAACAAGACCGAGGTACTTCTGGTGGGAGACAAGGGGAGGTTAGGGGATGTTGACCTGGTGCTGAATGGGGTACATCTACCCCTGAAAGACCAGGTCCGCAGCTTGGGAGTCATTCTAGACTCCCAGCTGTCCATGGAGGCTCAGGTGGCAGCTGTGAGCCGGGCGGCGCTGTATCAACTCCATCTCCTCCCTTCCTAATCATCTGGTCCCATTGGTGGTTCATGCCTTGGTCTCCTCTCGCCTAGCCCTAGACTACTGTAATGCGCTCTTTGTGGGGTTACCCTGGAAGACGGTTCGGAAGCTACAGATGGTACAGAACGCGGTGGCTTGCCTGGTTAAAGGCAGCCGCCAGCGAGATCACATCACACCAGTACTCAAGGAGTTGCACTGGCTACCAGTTGCTTGCTGGGCTGAATTCAAGGTGTTGCTTTTGACCTTTAAAACCCTATATGGCTCCAGTCCAGCTTATCTCAAGGAGCGCCACCAGCAACATCAATTAGGCCGCTCAACAAGATCTGCCACGGACGGCCTCCTCCTTGTCCCATCAGCCAGAGCAGCCAGGCTCTGTGGCGGCCCCCAAGTTATGGAACTCCCTCTCCAGTGACTTTCACCATGCCCCTTCCTTGATGAACTTCCGCCGGGCTTTAAAAACATGGCTTTTCAGGCGGGAATATGGGGTGGGTAAGGATTTTTAAAGAAACGTTTATATTGTTTTAATTGTGTTTTGAGTTTTAATGGTGTTTTAATGGTGTTTTATTGTATTTTATCTTGTTGTACATCACCTAGGGTGGCTGGGTGACCGGCCAGATGGGCGATTTAAAAATATAATAAATAAATAAAATAAATAATCCACAATGGGAATATTGTCACAGATGACTTAAGAGGACGGGGGTGTTGCCCCCTTCCCTTGTAATCCAGACCCCATGTGACTATTCCTTAGGGACAAGGATATTTCTGGCCAACTCTCTATTTTTACACAGTGAGGACCAACTTATACATGCAGCGGAATCAAGTGCCTGCCAACATTTATGTTGGACTGTGCTACTTCAGGTGAATCTTTCAGTAATAGCTGCTATATGCTGCAGGGGAGAAGACATACTGGCACTATGCCAAGTGCTCGTATAGATTCTCTTTGGTTTGCTGGCTAATAGCAGTGAGTGGAGGTGGTGGTGGTGGTATTTGCATTGTGGAATCAGCATGGGAGAAAGGGCTAAATCTACCTCCCCCTATGCCATGGCCCCAATCCAAGTCAGCCCCGTGCTGTTGGAATCCAATCACAAATCTCCCATATTGTGTGTACTTCAGCTCTCACCAACAGTAGCATAAAAAATAATACAAAATATTAAAATTGTATGTGTATCTAATTCATAACAATTTGTATTTCCCAGTATTTGCAGGCATGGCATCTGGATCTGCAGCAATGAACCATGCCCAGGTATGTTGATTCTGGAACACAGGGGTGACCAGTGAGTGCATCAGCATCATATTTCAGTCATACCTTTTAACCATCCCACTTGAAGAACATTTTACTTCCCCCCCCTCTTTCAAATTCATTTATTCATTACGTTCCTATACCGCCCATTAGCTGAAGCATTCTGGGCGATTTACAAGGCAAAGCTTAAAACCAGAAAATACAATAACATAGTAAAACATGATATAGAACCCTAAGTTGAAAACAGAATAAAACCAAAGTAGTAACCAAGATAAAAGCCAGCAGCAGCGCAAATATATCTATAAATGCACAGGCACTATTTTTAAAATTGAAGGGCTAAAAAGTCTGGGGAAATAAAAAGGCCTTCACCTGGTGCCAAAAAGACCACAATGTAGGTGAGAGGAAGGAAACTGCAGGGAACCGAGCGTGGAAGACTGTGTTTGGTTCCCCCTTGGGAGGGTGTCCCTGGGGGCGGAGAGGGGCGAGGCTCCACCAGACTCCAAGGAATCCAGGCAGCACCTCCTCAGCCTCTCCTCACAAGGAGAGGAAAAACATCTATACAGCCGAAATCAACCGCCTAGACCAGTGTTCTCCAACCTTGGGTCCCCAGATGTTTTTGGCCTACAACTCCCAGCATTCCCCAGCCTGGGGACCCAAGGTTGGAGAACACTGGTCTAGATGTTTCTGAAGGTGAGGAGAGCGCAGCAGATATCCTAACTGCTGCGCTCATCTCGCCCTGAAGAGGATGCCCGTAATCCTCCGGGTTCGGAGGGTTACGGGCAGCCTCACAGGGTCACACTGCCCCTCTGTTTGCTACATGACTGTCTTCATGGAACCATGTCCATACAGAAGCCACTGCAAGTGTTTGCCAGACACCCAGTGTGTTGCTAAGGATCCTGGGGCTTGTTCTAGAACACATATTTGGATCATGTAGAGAATGGCCAGGCATTTTTGATTTCACCATTAAACTATGTGAACAGAGATTGCACTCTCTTATCATAAGTACTCTCTTGTGATTATATACTGCAAGGGAAGGTTGGTAGTGGTAGGCCAGCTGCCTTTCAGGAAAGCTAGTCCACTGTTACAGATCCTGTCATTAAGAACCCCCCTAATATAGTATTTGAAGAACCAAAGGGATCCCCAAAACAAACACAGTTTGAAAATTACTCCATATTCAAGGCAGGACCACTGAAGTGAATCAAGCCCTGCATAGTGGCACAACCTCTTTAATGCTACTTTCAATAACCAAATTCTGTAATCTCAGGCATAAGCATACCCATTTTAGGAAGTTGTCTTAGATTCCAACCCTAATACACTTTTATAATTCAGTTCCACGTATTTCAGTGGTATTCATTTCTGAGTAAGGTATGCTTTGAATTGCAGCCAGAGACCCAACACTATGTGCATTGTCAAACCACTAGGAGTCAGGAATGTGTGTAGTCTACTTCCTGCTTTTTTGTTTTGCCTTAATAAGAGCAAGAGAGTCCGCTTTAGTTGGAAGCCATGTTGTTTGGTTTAGTTTGAAGTCAGCCTTTTTATCTTGTTTTTTTTCCAGGTGAATGCTCTGTCACTGGCCACTCCCATTTCAAAAGCTTTGACAACAAACATTTCACCTTCACTGGAATCTGCCATTATTTGTTTGCTCGAGATTGTGAGAAGAACTCCTTTTCTGTCTTCATAGAGACAATTCAAGTAAGAGCATCTTCCTTGCAAGAAAAAATGAGGTCCCTTTCTTTCATGGGTATGCATGCTCTCTCTCTCTCTCTCTCTCTCTCTCTCTCTCCAAAAAGCCACCATTTTGACAAAGTGCTTAGCTATGAGCAAACTACATGTTACAAAGATCCTAGGGCTACTCTTGAAAATAGCAGCCCCAGTCCCCCTTCTATAATGTCTAGTTCAAGCTACCATGTGCCCTGACTACACTATGATGTGCTTCTCCCACCCCCTCCCAGTGGCAATCTGTATTGTGAAGTGGGGTAGGGAACTGCACATCATAATGACATCTGAACACAGGGAAATTGAACTAGATATTATGCAGTGGCAAAGGGTAAATTGACATGTGTCTCCCATTTTCACGGGAGTCTCATATTCTTTATTGTCAGAGTATGTAATGTGTCCTTGAGCAGAAAGGACTATAGCAGAGCACCTGTGAACAGAAGTTCTGTTAGGGAGTGAAACTTGTTAAAGTCGGGCAGTGTGCCCAAGGTCATAAACAGAGTGTTGAGTGGGGAGGAGTTATACGCTGTAATATTCTCTCCCCACCAGTCTTTGACTCTATTGCGTTTTGTGCCGTGCATGGGGAGCCTTGCACTGTGATGTATAGTTGTATATTGCAATGGATCTATGCGTGAAGAACCTCAGTAAAAGTTTCTACTGATGAACTCACGTCTCCTCGTTATTCTCTGAGCTTGCACACAACAACTCCTAACTCTGCTACGTGGGGCGACAGCAAACTTCCGACAGGTTATGGGCCCAGATTCTTCAGCTGCGCAACGGTGTGTTTCCTGGTGAGGAGGTGTGCATTGCAACCGAGGCTAGTCCTTTTTGCTTTGTGAGACAGTTGGAGGAGCAGTGGTTTAGCTGCATTCATATCTCCGGAAAGCTGGCTCACGGAAAAAAGCTGGAGGACGAGACAGACGGAATAAAGTCTGAGGAAGAGGAGGAAGAAGGTGAGGAACAGCTGATACAACCTGCTCCCAATATTGAAGACATGGCAGCACCTCAGCAACCTCTCGGTGTGTATGTTGAGAGACTTAACAACCGCAACTATTTCTCATGGGAGTTTAAAATGAGAATGTTGCTGAAAAGAGAGGATTTATGGGAGGTGGGAGTGAATGCTCCTCCGGCAGCGCCTAGTCCTGCGGAACGGAGACTGATGGACAGAGCCCACTCTTTAATTGTTTTGGGGCTTGAAGATTCACAATTAATGTATGTCAGATGGCTTCAGACAGCTGCAGAATGCTGGACAACACTGAGGCGGATACATGTACATACCACAGCTGGAACTAAAATAGCACTGGCACGACAGCTGTATAACAAAAAGTTACAAGAGGGAGAAAAAGTATCTGAACACTTGCAAGTGATCACTGGATTACTGGCTCAACTTGCTGAAAGGGGCCAGCAATTAGAAGAAATCCAGCAGGTCCAGATTGTTATTTCTTCTCTTGATTCTTCTTGGGACATTTTGGTGGCCAGTCTTGAGGCCATGCCAGAGGATCAGCTTACAATGGAGTACCTGTCAGGACGTCTGATTGAAGCTGAGGCAAAAAGGCTGTTAGAGCTGGAAGAAGCAGCTAAAAACAACCTTGCATCTGGCCGTATGGGAAAACGTGGAAATGACACAACCAAAGGAAAAATAACACCTCAGAAGGCTGGAGAAGACGGAACAGAAAGAGCTATGGTCATCGTGAGGAGATGTTATCGTTGTAATAGACCGGGACATATTCGGCGAGATTGTCGAGTCAAACTAACTTCAAAGCCTGACCGGGAGAAGAAAGAAATGCAGTCGGAACGGAGGGGGGAGAAATCTACTCTATTCTCAGCTGCTGTGGAGTTGGACAGAAAACTCGGCACGGACTCTTGGATTCTGGACAGTGGAAGTTCAAGAACTATTTGCAATTCCTATGAACAATTTGTCAAGTTTACTCCTGTCTCCAAGGACAAAAACAGTAAGACTATAGCGTTGGCAGATGGCCATAAATCGCCTATCTTGGGGGAGGGGACTTGTAGAATTAATTGTCTTAGCAATGTAATGCAGGGTGTATTATTTGTACCTACTTTAGATTACTCACTGCTAAGTGTATCGTCTTTGATTGCAAATGGTTATAGTGTCAGTTTTTCACAAGAAGGTGGCATTGTGTCAAAGGCAGGGAAAATAATTGCCTCAGGAGAGTTAATTAATGGTCTGTATGTGTTACAAAACCAGAATACTGAGGGAGGAGACATCCCTGCTGTAGCAAGCGTTAATGCCCCCCCACATTCTCGCTGTGCGCACCTTTTTCATAGACGGCTCGGGCACACAAATTTTAACACTATTCAAAAGATGTCTAAAGAATGTGAAGGCTTACAACCAAGCAAATGTAACAAATATTTGAACTGTGGTGTGTGCAAAGCAGCAAAGTCCCGTATCCAGCCTATAAACTGTAAATCTGACAGGCAGACTGATACACTGTTTGGGTTAGTGCATGCAGATTTATGTGGCCCTTTCCCTCCGAGCTGGGGAGAGGCAAGATATGCTTTTTTGATCCTAGATGACAGAACTAGGTTTGGTTGGGTTTATTTACTTAAGAAAAAAGATCAAGTTTATTCTGTTTTCAAAAGTTGGCTGACTTATGTCCAGAGACAGTTTAAGCAAAATGTGTTGCAATTACAAACCGATTTGGGACCTGAGTTCATGAATCATCAGTTCCAGCAATTTCTCAGTACCCAAGGTATTGTGCACAGAAAATCCTGTGCATATTCTCCGTGGCAGAACGGAACTGTGGAAAGGCATCTTGGTGAATTACAGAAAATTAAGGATTGTCTGTTAAAAGATGCTGGTTTGGAATCTAATTCAAGATTCTGGGGAGAATCATTCTTAGCAGCAAATTACTTATGTAATAGAACTTGGACAGCAGCTATAAATGATATCCCTTACACAAGGTTGTTTGGTAAACCTCCTAACTTAAAACATTTGAGAGTCTGGGGGAGTTTTGCATACGTACACATCCCCAAGGCACAGAGGAGAAAAGGAGAACCAAAAGCTCAACGACTGCGTTTTGTGGGTTACTCTGGGACAGAGGGTTCAAAGTCATGGAGGTTTTTCTGTAGAAATAACAGGGTTGTTATCTCACAAGATGCAACTTTTGTTGAGGAGGGATGGGAAAGAGTTCATGCCAATCCTGAAGTTCTATTGCCTGTCCATGATAAGCCTGAGCCAGCAGCTCAGCAAGAGGCAGAAAGTGAAAGCAACGGAGAAGGCAGCTCGAGAAGCCACACACACACACATTCCACCCCCACTAGCTCAGATGAGGAGGGGCTAGGGGGGAGTGGGGGGGAAGACAGCCAAACTGAGAATGTTGAATCTGCCGTTCGCAGATCTCAACGAGCAACAAAAGGTGTACCACCAGAGAGATTTGTAGTGACTGGGATTCGAGTGTGTAATGTCACATTTAGTGAACCAGAAACATATGCACAAGTACAAGAATTACCAGGTCCAGAAAAACAGAAATGGCAAGATGCCATGCAGGCTGAAATGACTTCATTTCAGCGCAATGAGGTTTATACACAATGTGTAGCACCACCTGGTGTAAAAGAGACGGGCAGTCGCTGGGTGTTTAAAAGGAAAATCTCTCTAAATGGGGAACAAAATTATAAAGCAAGACTTGTGGCTCAAGGTTTTCATCAAATTAAGGGTTTGAATTATGATGAGGTTTTTGCCCCAACTGCAAAAAGTGATAGTATGAGACTTGTTCTCTCATTGGCTGCACAGCAAGGTCTCATAATTCACCATTTTGATATTACCACTGCATATCTGAATGCAGATCTTACAGAGGAAATTTATATGCATCCTGCCCCTGGATTTGAAGAAAAAGCTGGGGTAGTATGGAAACTGCACAGGGCAAAGAACGTTATCAATCATTGGTTGGAAGTCTACTTTATCTTGCACAGTGGTCTAGGCCAGATTTGGCCTTAAGCACTGGAATTTTTGGTAGATATGCAGCACAGCCCACGGTAACAGCTTGGAATGCCGCAAAAAGAGTGTTATGGTATTTAAAAGGTTCTTTAGACGTGTGTCTTAAATTGGATTCAAAGAAGGCTGAAGTTCCACAGGTATGGGTGGATTCTGACTGGGGAAGCTGTACACTCACATGGAAATCTGTTAGTGGTATAGTAATAAAGGTTGGTGATTCACTCATAAGCTGGAAATCAAAGAAGCAGTCCAGTGTGGCTGGCTCAAGTTGTGAGGCTGAATACACTGCATTATCACAAGCATGTGGTGAAATCACATGGTTCATTCAGGTTTTAAAAGATCTAGGCTTACAAGTAGCATTACCGGTTCACGTGTACTGTGATAATCAAGCCTGCTCTGCATTGGCAAAATCTGAGTATTTAAAGGGGCTCACAAAACATATAGCTGTGAAGTACTGCAATGTTCGGGACTATGTGCAGAAAAAGACAATTGAATTGATATATTGTCCAACAGAGCAAAATGTAGCAGATATGTTTACTAAGCCACTGCCTGGACCAAGATTCATAGAACTATGTTCAGAACTAGGGATGGTGATCTTTAATAAAGGAAAATAAAAAACCCTTTCTGTCTGCGGAGAAGGAGGGGTGTCAGAGTATGTAATGTGTCCTTGAGCAGAAAGGACTATAGCAGAGCACCTGTGAACAGAAGTTCTGTTAGGGAGTGAAACTTGTTAAAGTCGGGCAGTGTGCCCAAGGTCATAAACAGAGTGTTGAGTGGGGAGGAGTTATACGCTGTAATATTCTCTCCCCACCAGTCTTTGACTCTATTGCGTTTTGTGCCGTGCATGGGGAGCCTTGCACTGTGATGTATAGTTGTATATTGCAATGGATCTATGCGTGAAGAACCTCAGTAAAAGTTTCTACTGATGAACTCACGTCTCCTCGTTATTCTCTGAGCTTGCACACAACAACTCCTAACTCTGCTACGTGGGGCGACAGCAAACTTCCGACATGTTTATAACATGTAGTCCTGCTACACAAGGTAAGTTTATAAACAAAGGGTCTCTGTATGGTAGGGGAGAGGTATACATTTTCAGTTTATTTTTCAGTGGCATAAAAATAATTTGAAAATTTCAGATTTCTTTTTTTTAAAGAAAGGTGTTTCTAGCTCCCATGACTATACGGAAAACATTTATAATATGTGGATGACATTTTCTACTGGCTTAAGGTGGAACTATATGAATCAAGAAGCATGGGTTGCTATTGAAAACTGATCAGTAGCTGATCAGAACAAACACGTTACGTACCAAGTTTCATTATTTGCAATAGCTGCTTTTAAAATTAGATGGAATTATGTATAATTATATATATAACCATAATTGAGATTGTTTGATTTTTTTAATTGTAGATTTGATATCTCACTTTTATGTTACTTTTGGAGAAATGCCAACACTATCAGAGGTGTATGTGTACTTCTGCTCCTGGAAACACTGGGCATACCTACACAATACATTTATATTACAGGCCTGTGGCTTACGCAGGCTCAGCTTGTCTGAGCGTGGAAAGCTAAGCAGGGTCAGGCCTGGTTATTACTTGGATGGGAGACCCCTCCTCTAGTTTCCTGCATTGAGCAGGGGGTTGGACTCGATGGCCTTGTAGGCCCCTTCCAACTCCATGATCTATGAGTTTTATTATACCACAATAACTGTCATGACGCTTCACCCCACCTCCCTCACCAAGTCCTGGGAACTGTAGTTCAGTAATGGCGCTGACAATCTCCCTGTTATAAATCTATAGCTCCTCAGAACAACAGTTTTTGTGGGCAAAGGGAATGTCTGTTAAGCCAGTTTAAATATGTGGTGTAGATATGTGCACACTCTCTCATGTAAACTGGCATTTATTATTCTTGCTGCTGACCACTGTGCTGTTGTTTTGTCATATTGGTGCACAAGTAACAACACTGGCTGTGTAGGTAATATCTGAACCATTGTTAAAACACATTGTCATGTGTATGATGTCTCAGCAACCGATGGAGTGAAACTACAACTAAGTTGAAAGAACAATGCTCAGTTAACATCTTGATTTCTTTTTTAGTGTGCTGATGATCCTGATGCAGTGTGTACCCATTCAGTTTCTGTCCAGATCCAGGATGAGAACAGCATTGTTAAACTGAAACATGGTGGTGGCATCTCTTTGAATGGGCAGGACATACAGATTCCTTTCGTGCAAGGTGTGTGTCATGTTACTACAAGTACTTCAGATTAGGCCAGAATCTTATTTTTCTGCATTTCTAAGGGTGAGGGCACATGTTTTGCTTACAGAAGGTTCCAGGTTTAGTCCCTGGCATCTCCAAAGTATCTCAGGAAACTCCATGGTGGGAAAGACCTTTGTCTGAAGCCCAAAGGCTGGATTTCTTCCGTTATTATCTCAAGTGGCTAATTTAGGCTAATCAAGTGGTTGGAGGGGATGAGCAGGAAACCTTAGTTACTGGAGAGAAAAATGGTAAAAGCAACACCCCTAGTCAGCTGACACCTCCTGTCCTCTAACAAGGAGCTGCTCAACTGAGAGTGAGTTTTGATACATTTCCCTCCTTACCTGGAGATAGGGATGGCAAACGGGAGGAAACCAGCCCACCAGTTCTCTCTCGTGATCCCTTTTTTGGGGCTCTATGCAAGCAGAGCAGAGCTACATGCAATATCAGTCACAGAGTGTGTAGCTTTATATCTTAGATAACAATCTGTATATTGGTTCCAGTAAACGGCTTAGATCTGATTTCCCAGATTCTAGTCACATTGCCTGTTTCCCATCCTCGTGCATTTGTAAGTAGCCTATTGGTTTTTCCAGGTGCTCTCCGTATCCAGCACATTGTAATGTCTGCAGTTCACCTCAGCTATAGGGAGAATATGCAGATTGACTGGGATGGGCATGGAACTCTTGTGATGAAGGTATGATTTCTTCTTCTTCTTCTTCTTCTTCTTCTTCTTCTTCTTCTTCTTCTTCTTCTTCTTCTTCTTCTTCTTCTTCTTCCTCCTCCTCCTCCTCCTCCTCCTCCTCCTCCTCCTCCTCCTCTTCTTCTTTCATCCATAACTTACATAGATTGTTTTTCTAAGAAAATGTTCTTATGGCATGCTGGAAATTCTAGATTTTCTTTTCTGCGCACCCTCAGAGTAAAGCACAGCCCTTTTTCCTTTTCTAGGAAGCCAGATGTTTGCATTGTAGGACTGCTTAGGGCTGATTTACTTTCCATGCTTTGATGGTAGCATTAGCATACCATCAGGAACTCTGGGGCTTGAACCCAGTCTGGGACCTAGCTTGGTGGTGAGCAACTGGGACTGTGCATGTTTATGTCCTGGAGCTTGCTTTGGGTTCAAAAGAGAACAGGTTTGTGCACTAACTGCCCCTACAGTTAGCAGGCACTGTGAAGCCTCTGGACTGGCCAGGCCTGCTATACATAACTGCCCTTCTGCCCATGCCTGGTAAGTTGAGCAAGATCTGCTGCACCTCAGACTCTTCTCCTTGACAGGTGTCATGCGCATGCTGTTTTCCAGAAAGCTGTCTTTTAAACTGCCAGTACCTTTTGGTTTTGAGTATCTCCATTAGATCAATAGTAATTTAGTTCCAGAGGTGTGGTATCTTCTGTTGCCATGCGCCTTGCCTCTGGCGTGCATATTTTAATATTTTGCATTGGCATTCATACTAGTGCTGGGCTGAAAGAAACTTTAAAATTTTGGGGGAGGGGACTTTCTCTGAAGACTGTAGAAATCTTTGTGGACAGTAGGGGGGATTTGCTGCATTTTCAGGAGGGGTGGGGGATTGTAAGTTTTGCAGGCCTTAAGATTGTAAGCCTGAGGGCAGTAACTGCGACCTTAATCAAGCGCACAGTATAGTGTACGGTATGTTGGCTCATTGGTTATTTTCATTAGTCACAAGCATACTTAATTGCTTTTCTGGATTGTGTGACCAAAAAACAACAAAAGGGATACAGGGCCACACAGGTGGGTGCCAGTTTATCTTGTGCCAACTTGCCCAAAGTTTCGGAGAATACTTCCTTCCTCAGTGGCTTCCTGAACTACATATAACTCCTTATTACTAGTGACTGTTGTTGGGACTTTGGGCTGTTTTTGGTGCCTCCCTGTTGTTGGCTATTTTGGATTATGGCCAGTGTGTTTTATTTTATTTTTTAGCTACAACACCTATTTACTGCAGATGCTCTAGAAATAAACTAATAGTAACAAAAACACAAAAACAAATACTGCACAATGTTGAAGATAACTTTTATGTCTTTTTAGCTATCACCAGAATACACTGAGCAAACTTGTGGTCTGTGTGGTAACTACAATGGCAACAAAGGAGATGATTTTCTTACACCCTCTGGCCTGGTGGAAACCCTTGTTGAAGACTTTGGAAATTCCTGGAAGCTCAAGGGAGATTGTCAAGATTTGCAGCAACAAGATAGCAATTCCTGTAATATCAATCCTCGCTTAGGTACGAGCACTTACAGCCGAGGTCATGATGATGGATAGCAGCATGTTATCTTCTTTCACTATAGTGGTACTAATTAAAAACAGCAGCTACTAATTGTAGCAAATAAACATGTTAAAGACTAACATGTTTATTTTGGCATCAACTTTCATTACATGCATTGGGTGAAAGGGTCTAGTGCAGTGTTCTCCAACCTTGGGTCCCCAGATGTTTTTGGCCTACAACTCCCACCATGCCCCAGCCAACTACGCTGGCTGGGGCATGCTGGGAGTTGTAGGCCAAAAACATCTGGGGACCCAAGGTTGGAGAACACTGGTCTAGTGGGCCCTCAGTATTGTGCCACTCATGCCTCTCCAACTCCCAATACTGTTGCTGTCAGGTGTGGGGGGGAATTGGTGTTGATGCTGCAGCTGGCCACCAGTCACTACCTCCTTAGTGAGATCATGGCTAGAGATTTGAACCAGGGGTTTCCCACCTCTTTGCTCACATTTTAGCAACTAAACTGTACCAACAGTCAATAAAGCAGTCATGTCCCAGCAGTTTACCCCCCCCCCCCCAGCTGCCAGTGCACTCTTTGTCTTCATGCCGTTCCTATTTCTCTCCATAGCAGCTAATGTTTCATAGATTTCATAGATCATAGAGTTGGAAGGAGCCTACAAGGCTATCGAGTCCAACCCCCTGCTCAATGCAGGAAACTAGAGGAGGGGTCTCCCATCCAAGTAACCCTGACCCTGCTTAGCTTTCCACGCTCAGACAAGCTGAGCCAGCGTAAGCCATAGGCCTGTATGTTATAGTATTAACACACAACATTTTGTGGTTTTCCCCCCCTTCATTTTAGCCAAGTATGCTGAGGGCTCGTGTGCTGTTCTCTTATCTCCGTTATTTGAGCCTTGTCATCACAAAGTTAGTCCTTCTCCATACCTGAAGAATTGCCGCTACGATGTCTGCTCCTGTTCTGATGGCAAAGACTGTTTGTGTTCTGCTGTCTCTGCCTATGCCATGGCTTGTGCTCGTACAGGTGTTCTCATCAACTGGAGGCAGCCAGATTTTTGTGGTACGTGTACCGTTGACAAGTGTTATTAATATAACCCCCCGTTTGATGTTTAATTTGAGCCAGGGCTCAGCCCTGGCATCTGTGTTTTAATGTGCAGTGTGGGTATGTAATCGTGCAGTGCTGAAGCACCCCTTCCCCACTTCAGATGGATGACCAGGACCTTAAGCATCAGACATGGGTTAGGAAGGCAGGTGGAAAACGTGAAGAATGGATCCTACGCAGCTCCCTCCAGCTTTACGAAAGGAGTAAGAAGAAGTGCTTCATACATAGGAAAGTCAGGCCCAGAGGTGTATTTATAAATGAGAGAATCTGCAGTGAGTTTGTAAAGAAGGGTGTTCCTCCCAAATACAAACACTGCTGAAAATCCATCCAAAATATAGTCTTGCATACAAATTCAGAGTTTCCAGTTTGCAGCTTCAAAATATTCTGAGATTCATAAGTTCAAAAGCCAAAATAATATCAAATCAGTTTGAGTTTCCAAACATTTCAAATGTATATGAAATGGTGCTATAATGTTACTAATAGTTTACTATTGGGGCCAATCCACTCATCCATAAAAAGAACATACAGTACTTCAGAATGCAGTTGGGTGATGATATGATTGAATGCTCCCTCACCATCATAATCTTCCTGCCTGGGAAAGACTAGAATTTTGGAGAAAGATCCTTATCTAGGCATCTCCCTGATATGCTAGTTTTCTGCTTGCATAAATTAGTTATTTTTGGGTTTTTTTTTTGAAGAGTGGGAACATTCAAACATGGATCTACAGCTGCATTCTGAATTAGCACACTCCTGGGTGGATTGTAGCCCCATGCAAGCACTTGCCTGTAACACATGTATGGCAAAGTAGGGAGGGAATGTGGGCGCATACACAAGCCCTGCCTCCAACGTCCTTGTGTTCCTGGCTGCCCTAGAGGTCTTTGCACATTTAGTGCAAAGATCTGAAAAAGGTTTTGTAAGCGTGTTGGGTCGAACATTTTTACAAAGTTCCTGGAATCAGGAAGCCTGCCTTACCAGGGTTTCCAATCATGGGAGTTTTGTTAGCACATTCAGACAAACGTATTTACAAAATGTTTAGCACAAAGATTTCTAGGGCAGTTGGAAGTGTGAGGACCTTTGGGAGTGTGAGGACCTTTGGGAGCAGGGCTTGCGTCGTGTGTGTGCCCATGTTCCCAACTTTACCCTGCTCATGTTGCAGGTGAATGCATACCTAGGGCTTGTATTTAATTTAATTTAAGTGTATAATTTAAACTCTGCTTATAGCTTTTTGAAAATTCTCAAAATAACTTAAAAACAATAATATATGGCACATACAAAAAAGCAATTAAAACCCTGTTATCTAAAAACATCAATGATAAACTAATCAGGAATATCTTCTCTAACTCTTCTCCATTTATTTTGACAGTATCAATCTGCTGTTGGAGTCTTCCAACAGACCCCTTTGAAGTCCTAATTGGAAATAAAGATATGATTTGATTTCAAAATTACGCTAGTTTAACATTAAAAATATTTTTTATTGGTATCACATTCCAAAAACATAGTCTATCACAAAAACTACTGGGGTACACTGGGACCCCACCATGCTAATTTGTTTTGTTTTAACAAAGCACATACGGACAGCAGTAAGTATCTATTTGTTTTGTGAGGAGGAGCAAATAAACCTGTGGCATGTGGCTGTGGAAAAGATACAACCCACCAACTAGGACAGGGCTGGGCAACTTGTTGCCCTCCAGATGTTTTGAATTCCCATCATCCCTCACCACTGGCTATGCTGGCTGGGGTTGATGGGAGTTGTAGGCCAAAATGTCTGGAGGGCCAAAGGTTGCCCACCCCTGAACTAGGCCATCCTTGTCAGGCTATCAGGAAACCCCAATGAAAAAGCAGAAGAGAAAACAAAATAGAAACCTGAAATGCCTAGGTGAAGTACTGAACTCATGGTAAAATAATGGAAAGGGTAGCAAAATAGTTTCTCTCTCTCAAAAGACTGTTACAAATAAGAAATCAGTGTTGCAAGTTTGCACTATGACAGTGTTACGGTAACTCCTGTGTCAAGGTAAAGACAACTTGGATCAGAATTAAACCTCTAGGGTGAAATTTACTCCTGGGGTCCAGTGTATCCTGCAGCGGTTTGTAATTTGTGTTTGTTTGGGGCTTTTTGTACACACCGGAATATATAGAGTATATTTTTTTTTTTACAAAAACAGAAAAAAAATCTATTCCAGTGCTCTAGAAGTGGTACAACCTCAACATTATTTTTAAAAAATAGAGTGGGGGAGATTAAACACCACAGGACAACTGACTCCATAATTCTTGAGGAGTACTACATGAGGCATGATGTGGTTCAGGTTTGTTAAAAACATTTTACGAATATTTCAAACAGCTGTTGGGGTCCACACAGGGCCAGTCCTATCATTAGACAGAGTGAGGCAACTGCCTCAGGTGGCAGAAGCTGGAGGACAGCAGTGGCAGCCCACCAGCTGTTCCTCCTGAGCCTCCCACCCATTCCACTCCCTTGGAGGACAAAATGATGGGTACCACACATCCTGTCCTGCATCCCATAAGCTAGCCTGCTGCCCTCAGGTGTGATGGAGGACCCTATCCTGTTGCCAGGGTTGAAGTAAAGTAAGCCTGTGGGGTGCTGCAAGGTTCCATCCTGTCCCCCATGCTTTTTAACATCAACATGAAACCGCTGGGGGAAGTCATCGGGAGGTTTGTCCTGAAGTGTCATCAGTATGTAGATGATAGTTAGCTTTACATCTGGTTTCCATCCACACATCCCAGGGAGGTCTGTCGAACTTGTGAACCAGTGCCTGGAGACTGTTTTGGGGTGGATGTGGGTAAACAAGCTGAAACTTAATCCAGGCAAGATGGAGATACTGTGGGTTGTGAAACCCACTACTATGGATGGAGTTTTACAACTGGTCTTAGATGGGATTGCACTTCCCCTAAAAGACCAAGTGCATCGTCTGGGAGTCCTCTTGGGGAAGCTGCCAGTCCAGTTGGCTCCTGAATGTAGAATGGAAGCGGGTGCCATCTTGTCCTTTGCCTCAGGAAGCAAAATGTCTTGGGGCAGCCCTGGGACCACAGCAACTCCACTGCCATAGGAGGGAAGTGAATATGAGCCAGCAATGCAATGGGGCTGCAAAGAAGGCAAATGCTATTTTGGGCTGCATTAATAGAAGTATAGCTTCCAAATCGTGTGAAGTGATAATTCCCCTCTACTCAGCACTGATTAGGCCTCATCTTGAGTACTGCGTCCAGTTCTGGGCACCACACTTTAAGAAGGATGTAGACAAACTGGAGAGGGTTCAGAGGAGGGCAACAAGGATGATAAAGGGACTGGAAGCAAGGCCCTATGAGGAGAGACTGAAAGAACTGGGCATGTTTAGCCTTTCAGAAGAGGAGACTGAGGGGAGATATGATAGCACTCTTCCAGTACTTAAAGGGTTGTTACACAGAGGAGGGCCAGGATCTCTTCTCGATCATCCCAGTTTGCAGGTCACGGAATAATGGGCTCAAGTTACAGGAACCCAGATTCCACCTAAATATCAGGAAAAATTTCCTGACTGTTAGAGCAATAAGACAATGGAACCAATTACCTAGGGAGGTGGTGAGGTCTCCCACTCTGGAGGCATTCAAGGTGAAGCTGGATGGCCATCTGTCAGGGATGCTTTGACCTGGATTCCTGCATTGAGCAGGGGGTTGGACTTGATGGCCTTGTAGGCCCCTTCCAACTCTACTTTTCTATGATTCTATGATTCTAGGGCTAAAGAGCTCTGACTTGGCTAACTGTGAGAAATTCAATCAGTCAAGAAACCGGTTCCTCAAAAGGGGGAGGCAACTGCAAAGAAGGCCCTGCCCCTTCAAGCTCTCTGCTTTACTCCAAAAGGCAGGGGCTCTTGGCGCAAGGTTTCTCAGATGATCTCAGTGCACACTACTTAAGGAATAACATGGTATTTCATGTAACTGATACTGAATTCTGATTCCCAAATCATGCCCTCAGGCAAGGCTTGGTCAGTGGAGCCCCTTAACCTGAAAGAGGCATGGTCTGCAGACTGAGAATTCTTGCATGCCGCCTCTGACCTTTGCTCTGTGCAAAGTGAGAATGATAGCACTTTAGGAACAGTGGGCCCTTTGCCAGCCTTGGTTCCACACAAAAACTGCCTAGGTTTGCTATCCTCTGCAGCAGGTAGCAGTTGGATGTGTCTCTTGATTAGGAAATGTGAATGAGTTAAGGAGTCAGAATGACTATGAGGGGTGTCAAGGTTCCGCTACTGCAGGGGCCCCTTGATCTGCCTTTGGGAAGATCTCTGCCTCTTCCCAAAGCCTTTGCCTGCTTCCAGTAACGTGGGTGTAGGCTTTTAGAGGTGTAGAATAAGTCACTCCAACAAACCAGGGTAAACAACAACAGTTTACTTATAAGATTAGGGAAATTACTTAATAGAGTGGTTATAATCCAAAAGCAAGTATGATAAAATAAAACAAACAAACAAACAAACAAACAATCCAATGTTCTCTAGTTAAACTTCAGACTACCTATCTGCTGATGCAGCCAGTTTCTCTTTCTCTCTCTCTCTGCTTCTCTCTGCTGCCAGCTCTCTCTGCTTCTCAGCACTAACTAACTAACTGACCACACCCCACACATATATATAGTCTTCCCAGGAATGGAAGGCTACAACCATGTGACCTTGAATGGGATATCTAATTCTTAACTTCTATTGGGTAACTTAAAACTCTCAAACTCCCCCTCCCATCCTGGAGTGTTTGGGCCTTCAGGCTTCAACAAACTGAAGCCTGTGTAGGCCTCAACAAACCCAATCCTGTGTAGGCCTCAATCCCTCACAAGGGGAAAAGGCCTGAGTCATGCCAGACCTTGCAGAAAGTGAGGGGTTTAGTGGGTCTCCATTTAATGTAATCTATACTAGTTCGGTTGAGTGCTTTAAATCTGCTGCCAGATTTGCCAGGCACGATAATATTTACTGAGGAACAAGATTATGTTAAACTATGAAGCCTTGCTATGGTCCTCTATAAGTGCTTAGGGAGTGAAACAGCAGGTTAATTTAAAAAAGGGGGAAAGAAAGACCCACCTTTGAAATTATGCAGGCCTGGAGACTCAGTGTGAGGACAGCAGTGACATGTACCCATTGTTCTCTTCTGTTATTTAAACTTTTATTGAATGGGTTTCTCCCCCCCTCCCCAACTTCATAATATTATACAAGATACAACAATAACAAAAGGAAAAGGGTGGGTGGGTAGGGGTGCAGAAAAGGAAAAGGATTAGAGGAGGCAAATGGTAGGATTACACTTGGCAGTCACTGTAATTGAACACAGTCCATTTTCACAATTAATCTTTAATATTGTGCTGCTTCCTCCCCCCCGTACTCCTGTCCATTATGGAGCACTTTATGCTTTCCGCAAGTGCTGATTTTCTCCGACTGTAGATCCATCAAAGCCCCATTAAATAATTCTGGTGCTTCAGACATCTTCTATCACACAAGGGAAAATGCTTGTTCCTTTTAATGGATTGAGATTGCAACTGGCAGTTTTGCGTAATTAGTGCTGATGGACCAATGTATTGAACCTCTGGTAGCATTGCTCAGAGACTGAGATTGTCCTTGCATGACTTGTGGAAATGACCATGGAGGATGAGTGTTACTCCTTGGTGTCCAGCCGCCTCTTGGCTGCTGTACATACCTCTCGGGCTGGTGAAGCCATGGTTTCCCATGGTACAAATGTTCATTTTGCTCTGCCCCTCTGAGGACTGTGCAGATAATTTGTTGGAGTTTTAAAACTTTATTCTTCGAGGGCTAATTGGGGATCCTTTCAATATAGGGATCTGCAGAAGGAAAACAGGGCCAGACATCCGGTCTTTTTTTCTTAATTACATTTCTATCTCATCTCTTCACATGCTCAAGGCAGCTTACAACAAAAAATGAAAACAATAATATACGAATTTTAAAACTAAGCCAGTGTGGCATAGTGGTGAGAGTGTTGGACTGGGACTTGGGAGATCCGGATTCTAGTCCCCGCTCGGCCATGAAACTCACTGGGTGAGTTTGGGCCAGTCATTGACTCTCAACCTAACCTACCTCACAGGGTTGTTGTGAGGATAAAATGGAGAGGATGATGATGATTATGTAAGCCGCCTTGGGTTCCTTGGAGGAAAAAAGGCAGGGTATAAATGTAATACATAAAATAAGCCGTTCGAAAACACTTCTACTCATTCCTTTTCAATGGGCAATTCAAAATTTTATTCCAAGCCGTACAAACCTGGAACTTCAGCAGATGCCATGCCATCATTCTACTGAATCCCCTAAGTCACCTGTGGCTCATGCTGGCTCAGCTTGTCTGAGCGTGGAAAGATAAGCAGGGTCAGGCCTGGTTATTACTTGGATGGGAGACCCCTCCTCTAGTTTCCTGCATTGAACAGGGGGTTGGACTTGATGGCCTTGTAGGCCCCTTCCAACTCTATGATCCTATGATCAAATATACCTTTTGAAATTTTGGAAATTGGATATTGATTTAAATATTCAGATTAATTTCAGAATTTCATCTGGCTGCTGAAACTCAGGCTACCTTGTGAAAAGAGAATAAAGTTGTTATTGCTGCCACCTAGTGTTCAGTATAAGTGCACAGAATAAGTCCAGTTTTTTAACCTCTTCTATACGCCTAAGTAAGTTTTCATTACCGTGACTGGGTTATAAGTCACAGTGGGTTGTTGCATCATGCTAATCTGTGATGGGTTTGTCAGGGTGGGTAGGCCCCTTCCAACTCTATGATGAATCTATGAATCTATAAAGCCTGACAACCTATGGCTTGTAGTAGGGGTTGTTTCACCCACGATGGGTTCTCGTGTTATCCAAACCCAGACAAATCTGACAAAATGACCCATCATGGGTGAGGACAAGCCACTACAGAGCCACTTGGCAAGAGTGGCAAAATTCCTTTGCCGCTCTTGCCAAGCAGCTACCGCGTGAGCACCATAGCCAGCCACCCCTAAAGTGCCCAAGCGGCACTTGGGGGCGGCTGGTAGAGGATTCCCCCCCCCGCCATTTGGGTTTGCCTTTTAAATTTTTTTGGGGGGAGGATGGAAAATATACAGGTAGATAGAGTCTATCTACCTGTATACTTTCCAGACCCAAAAGGAATTTTTAATCCCTTCTAAATCCCACTTGAAAAATGGAGGTGTGCAATCTGACAATTTGTCAGAGAGCAATTACCCTCGTATCCCTCTGCGAGGAGTGGGGGAAACCTCAGTGCTCCCTGGGATACCTGCAGGAATGCTGGGGGGAGCAGGGGGAGGGAGGGGGGTACCCAACCCACGATGTACCCAATCGTCTGTCAGGCACATCAGTGTTAGATGGCTTATTGTGTTGTGCGAACCTGCCCTGTGTGTGTGTGTGTGTGTGTGTGTGTGTGTGTGTGTTTCATACAGTACACCAGATTTGAACAACTTCTGGCTCTCCAGTTGAATGTGTTCCTTTAGCCCAGCAAGGGTTCAATAAACTTTTAGGCTTTTTCTGCCTGTTTTGCAACTGCAAAAACGGGCAGGCAGAATAAAACTCCTGGCAGGCTGCACTAAAGAGTTGGTAACGGATGGCCTGTGTTCAGCTTCTTCAGTCATGAGTTATGCAGGACAGAAATAAATGTGCATGCAGGACCGGTGCAAGGCAGTTTGGTGCCCTAGGCAAGATCAGATATTTAGCGCCCCCTTTCCCACTTGAGAGCACTGTATTTTTTTTTCAAGGCGTTTCTGGCGCTCCCTTTAGCCCTGCGCCCTAGGCAGCTGCCTAGTTGGCCTAATGGTAGCACCGGCCCTGTGTGCATGCCCTTTGTCACGGCCAATTGTTTCTCAGGCCTGATGTTCTCTTTGCAGTGAGCCATGAAGGTGATCTCCGAAGCCCTGGATCAGCAACGAGGAGTCCATGATGCAGCGCCTCCCCATGCCCGTATTGCCCCAGACTGTGTCCAGGACACTGGTGTGGAGAGCAGCTGTGCCATGGATTCCTCCCATGCAGGAAGGAGCCGTACTGCAGCACCTCTTCAAGGGGCCAGTATCCGATGCCTTCCTTCAAGGAAGCCCTTCTTTTGCAGTGATATCTCATTTCCCCCAGCACTCAAAAAGCAATATTCTCTCATTTGGAAAACTTTCCCCACTCCTACCCTTCTTTTGCATGTCTGTTGTGGAATATAGCTGAGTGTGGGCCGGTGGGGGGGTACTCTTGAGATAGTATCTCCGACTTCTCTAGCGGCGAGTGATAACTGCAACGAAGAATGGCAGGAGTTGCACTTTGAAAGCACAAAATTGCATTTTGTTATATCAGGAATAGCAATTTTAAAAAAATCTACAATCCATTCCTTTCTCCTGTTACGTTATTTTACAGCTTTGAGTTGTCCAGAAGGACAGATTTACCAGCAGTGTGGAAGTCCTTGCAACCAAACTTGTCGGTCCCTGTCCTATTCAGACACAGACTGCAATGAATTTTGTATGGAAGGTTGTTACTGCCCCGTTGGATTATACCGTGATGAACGGGGAGACTGTCTGCCCAAGTCGCAGTGCTCTTGTTACTATGATGGCGAGATTTTCCAGCCAGATGATGTCTTCTCAGATCATCACATCATGTGGTGAGTGGAGAATTTGGGTCTGATTTCATGCAATCATATATGAAAGGGATTCTCCCCTGCCCAGTTTTCCAGTAAGACACTATTAATTCCATGCGTTTTCACAACAACACCATACAGCAGTTGCTCCCCCTACATTAATTCACATCATTCTGAGTAGAGCAAGGGTGAGTAGGAAGGACAAATGCCACACTTGCAGGCAAGTATTTGATATGGAGTCTAGAACATTTACTTGAAAATAATCCCTCTTTGTATTTATGGGTTGCACTTGCAAGTGTATGCTATGCAGTGTAGAAACAAGAAGAGAGAGGAGAAAGAAAGAAAGAAAGAAAGAAAGAAAGGAGACACTCTGGCATATACACAGACTCAATCTTGGCTGCATATTTTAACACAGTTCACACTGGGCTGGTGTTGCCATGCTACTTGTCACTCCGAGCCACAAATTTAAAAGCAATGTGGGAAGGGACTGATGCTATAGTAGTGCTTGCCAAGTCAGCATCTCTTCCTGACCCTGAGGGTTATTAGAATTACATGCAGTGCCGCAGGGATGCTGCGGGCCACACTGGAGGAGACCACAAAGGTCCTGACAGGGACTTTAGGTCGTACGTTTGACACACCTGGATTAGAGCGTGCCACGAATGGAGTGCACTGTCAGGACCTGGCATGGGCTGTGGGTGGTCATGTCCAAACACAGGCGTGGAGGGTGTGTGGAGGACCACTGGTTTAATGTGAAGTGGCAAACGTAGCCGGTGACTGGCCCAAAGTCACCCAGTGACCTTCATGGCTGAACAGGGATTGGAACCTGGGTCTTCCTAATCCTCATCCAACGCTCTAACCATGAAACCCAAATAAAAGAAGATGAAGGGGGAAACTGAAGCAGGCAACAGAGGGAGCTACTGTGGGAGCCCTTGCTATGCCACACAATCTTTTTACTAGTTTTATTAGGCTTGTTGTCGGCGGTGCTGTTGTGAGCCATCTCTACTATAGGATGAGGGGGAGAGGGCTAACTAAATGTTTTAAATGAAAATGAATAAATAAATTGTGTGGCTGACCATATTGGTGTGATTGGGCCTAATGATGACATTTGAGAGATCACTGCTTATAAGCTCCTGATGAACAGGCAGTTTTCCCAGGGGAATTTTGGGGTGGGAGAGTGAAGGTCTCCTATCCCATTGTCCTCAGTGGCTTAATGCCAAGTCCCATTGCCACAGGTGCTGCTGCTCTGGTTTTGCCTTTGAAGTTTGCAGTTTACCCCGCTCAGGGAGCCAAATTTGGCCCAGTAGCCACTGATAGCTGACCACTGTCGTAGGCCAGCCCAGGCAGTGCCATGTAAGTAATATATATCAGTTTGTTTAAACAGAGACACTGCTTTTTTTCTCTTTTTTTCTAGCTATTGTGAAAATGGGTTCATGCATTGCAGCTCAAACAGACTTCCAGGGGCTGCCCTACCAGATATTTTCTTTGAACATCAGTCCTTCCGCTAGAGGTTAGTATTCTTCAAATAAAAATTAACGTGCATCTCTTTATTATGCTATCCTTTCCTCTGTCTTTTACTTCATATTTTGAGGAGAGGGATTCAACAGGCAATATGATACCAAGCCTTGAATATATGAGTTACTTTTAATTCCAGACTTGGTTCCATGATTACCTGGTCCCTTAGGCAATCCCCTTAAATCAGAGAAGGGCACATCACATCACAGAGAAATTGGGAAGTGGAAAATCTTTGCACACAGTTCCTAGGAAGCTCAAATTAAGTACAACATTTGAGTTTCCTTAAAAGTGGGATCCATTTTGTAAAACATAGAGCATGCTTACAAATATCTGCAGATCTACTGGTACATGTATATCAGTATCTTAGGGCTTAAGGGTACAAAACCTATGAAGCATTAAGGCTTTTATTGAAATATGTAAGAATTTAGATGGGAAATACTGTTCTGTATGTGGAAATCTGAGGCCAACAAGCTTTACACTAGAATTCCTCCTAGAGTTTTGCAATCACAACATGAAATAATCTGGGTCTAAATACTCTGATGGAACTGCCATCTTTGGTTCTCTCACTTTTTATGGCGAATCTAGGCAATGTCATTGCGAAATCATTTTATACATGTTTTCTGTGTTGTCCTCCCGTGTTTTTTCAAGCCTGATTTCTTGCAATTTATTTTGTATCCCTCCCACTCCCAATCAGAACTGCAGCATCAACCTGTTCAGTATGGACAGGCAAAATACTACTGAGGTTTTTAAAGGTTATTGTGCTCAGTTTCTGCCCATTTTATTGCTTCCTATTCAGCAAGGGTGTGGGATTTGTGAAGAATTAAGGGGTGGAATTAATTACTGGTTTCATCATGTTTTTTTTTCTTTCATTTCATTCACGATTTCCTTTCTGAAATCGTGATATTCTGTTATAAAAGAAGGAAAAGAAAATATAATGCAAGAAAACCAGTAATTAAAGGTCCCCCTCCCTGGCTATGGGGAACTGAAGCTGCTGAATTAAGAGGGAATTCATTAGCATTCCTTCAGCCATGCTGAATAGGAAGTAATAAAATGAGAAGAACCTAAAAAAAGGAAACTTTAATTAACATTGCAGGGGACCTTTGCTGAATGGGACTAACCTGTGAATAAACATTATAGAAGGTTCCTTGCCATAGGGAAGGGCATTCATGGATAATATAGCACTATATTAAGTTCTCTGTGGAACCTCCATTTAATTTTCTTTCTAGGTAATTGAGGAACAGCAATGCCTTGGCAGCGGTAAAAGGATCTAGTATGGAAGCAACCTAATTAGGTTGTTGGTCTCATTCAAAGTTTGGAATTTTTGGGAAATTTAGAGACTATAACTTTTCACACCCTTCAAAGCATTATTATAATTTACTTCTGGCAAAGAATGTTAACAATAGTGTTCTTATTTTATTTCTTAAAGCAAAACGAAGCTTGGCCTGCCGGCACCCAATGACCATGTTTGTATGTCCTGCAAATGATCCAAGAGCTAAAGGAGTAGAATGTATGAAGACCTGCCAGACATATGAATTAGGCTTGTGTCAGCCACGGATGTGTGTCTGGCTGCCTCTGTCCCACTGGATGGGTAAGAAAATGATAGTGGAACATACTTCTTCTGCTTGTCTTTCTGTCTGTCTTTAATACTTACCTACCCACCTATTTGTGACTCTTCAGTTGCGGCGCTACTTGTAAAAATATATGGTTGGATCCAGACTAAACCCAAAACCAACAGGCTGTAGTTGATAAGAAAAGCCAATAAACGAGAGTGCCAAAATGCACACAACTACAAAAAGTTAAATATTGATTTATATACAAAAGAACAAAGTCTCAAAATGTTAAACACAATAAACCTGGTAAGTAATTTATAATGAGAATAACATATCGTGAGTCAAAAACTTGACTTCATTATAAACAGTTGGATACAAAAAACAGTTTGAAAAAAACAGATGTAAGAATTACAATAATTGTGACCCTCTAAATAAGATGTTATACACATTGGCAACTGACCAAGGATAATAATTAACAGTAACAGGCTGATTGTAAGCAGGTGCAAAAGTCCTGTAACAAACCAAGTGCAGGATGGTAAGTTACAAATACAACTATCAGGGATTCTGTGGCATGTGTGTGCGTGCACAATGTAACTGTAGGCAAGCCCTTCACCCCCAGCATTCCTTGTGATATACAAGCCGCCTTCTGAGGATAGGCATGTTGCTAGTCTTATCATAGGTTGTAGTATCACAAGGCTCTCCAACCTTGGGTCCCCAGGTGTTGCTGGACTACAGCTCCCAGAATCCCTTGCCATTAGCCATGCTGGCTGGGTATGCTGGGAGCTGTAGGCCAGCAACATCTGGGGACCCAAGGTTGGAGAGCCCTGGCCTGTAATCACATTGTTGTTCCATTTGATAAAGCAGGAATAGAATTTTGTCTGGCACTAGAGGGCAATGTTGCTCAACTCTTCCTGTTATCTCATTTTCACAACCAGGAAGATGACATACGGTATATATATATAATTCTGGATGCAAAAGATGGTAGGACTCGTGCAACTTTAAAAGTTGTGTAGAAGTGGGAAGTTGTACCACTGTGTAGCAAGCAGCATCTGGCCAAATTCCCCCTTTTACAAGAAAGGAGGTGAAGCCACATACGGTACGTTTTTTTCCTCCTTCAAGAACCAGGGAAAGAAAGCTAGGAAAGCTTAGATGCTGTGGGTGCCAATGAGAGAATTCAGATCTCATTACAGGGACTGCGGTGAGGATCTCATATTGCTTAAGATTGGTGATGCACATTTTGGCATTTTCGGCACAGGTTTGGTGCACCAATTTTAGAGCAGCTGTCCCACGTATTCCTTCATAGTTCCTAGGATAGAACCTCGGGTTGGGTATTTGACCAGGCAAAAAAGAATTGGTCAATTGACCAGTCAAATATTGTCAAATAATGGTCAAGTATTTTTAAAGCATTAACATTATTAGAGCAAAGAAGAAGAAAAAAGAACAATTAAACAAAATTGTAATGAAATACTAACATTTTTAACAATGTCAAAGAAGGTTCTATAAATATGAATGATGCTCTAAAGCAGTGTTCTCCAACCTTGGGTTGCTGGGAGTTATAGGCCAAAAACATCTGGGGACCCAAGGTTGGAGAGCACTGCTCTAAAGAGTTCTTCACATTCATTTTTATCATTGAGTACCAGGATATTCAGGGCAACTATTTCAAAAGTCAGCTTTTAAAGGCAGTTGTATCATGCAAACAGCAGGCCAGTTTTTCAGTCAGCCTCAGATCAGTTTCCTGGTTCGTACAGCAAGCAAGATGGAGCCAAGGAGAGGGATGGACAAGTCTGTCAGTTTTGCTTTCTCCCACATTCAAATGTTTAAATTCCCAAGTTCATTTCATCCCAGATATAGAGAAAATTGCCTATTTTGGTAACTGCTTCGGAAACAAACTGAAACAAAATTCTCACCCCTCTGTATCAGCCGCATTCAATACATCCAACATGGAGAGGGCCATGTTGCACCTGCCTGCCATAGAGCTGTTAAAGATGGGGAGTCTAGAAGTGACAACCTCAGTTCAGCACCACAAACATAGCTGAATAGACAGGAATTCAAACCCAGTCTTTCAAGAGCGCTCAAAGCCCCGGGCCCAGATGGCTGGATCTGCCCATTTTGGTTTCTCCCACATTCGATGTTTAAGAAATCTCCTTTTCAGCACAAATATGAAGAAAATTGTGGATTTTGGTAAACTCTCATCAAAATGAACTGAAACAAAATTCTCACCCATCCCTACAAGGGTGGTCTTAGGTAGTGACCTTTGCCACTGATTATGGCTGCTTGTTTTCCTGTTCCTGCAGTCATAGCAGGGGGCTAGTAAGAGAAGACTTGCTATGCTGCTAGGTTCGCCCCTGACTGATGCAGGGCTAGGGAGCAAGCAGTCCTCGCTCCTGCCCTTGAGAGCGAAAGATGCCACAATGAAATTTTTTAAAAGGTAAGTTGCCACGTACACAGTGGAATTCTTGGCTTAATGGAATATTTTGACTCTGGCCAGATAAAAGATGATAACCCTGGCATGCTGTATGCAGTAAATAGGAGCAAAAGCAGCCAGGAAGGAATAATTTTCAGTGGCTCTATCTGGATTGGGATCACATTTTAGATCAGGGCTCTGTAGCTATTTTTCCCCTCCAAAATAAAAGTTTCAGGTTAAGTCCACTTGCTTAAACACCAGATGGCTAATATATTATGTGCGGTTTCACTTACAGATTCTTCTCTCATGTGCCTTGTTTTCATGTCCCTGCTGTGTGCTACCACTTTTATTCTGTTGGCTATAATGGTTCCATATATTTTTTTGTCTCTGTTCTAGGTAAGACATGGAAACAAATGCATGGTACCTGAAAAGTGCCCCTGTTTTCACAATGGTCAAGAGTATGCCCCAGGAGAGACTGTGACAAAAGACTGCAACACTTGGTAAGGAATAGCCTTGCTTTTCATGTATGGCCCGTTGTTCCTTTTTAGAATAATGATTTTGGGGAGTGTCTGTAAATCTTCACATTTCTCAGTCATTATATTCTACATATAATTATACTGGCAGGCCAATAACAACGTATTCCAATGTGGCTGCTCGTAACCCTCCAAACTTGGAGGATTAAGGGTACCCTGTGGAGGGTGGAAGGAGCATGGAGCAAAGGTTGCCTCTGTACTTCTCCCACCCTGCCAAAGATTTAGATAACTGATTTCAGCCATCCAAGTCTTTCCCCCCGGATTGTGAGGAAGAGGAGCTGAGGGGCCGCCAGGATACTATGTATGCTGGCGGAGCCTAGCTCCTCCCCTTCCCGTGCAACTCCAACAGAACTCCGGCTCTGAGGTCGGTCTTACGACCTCGGAGCTGCAGCCAGCACAGTTCTTTCCATGCTGGCTGCGAGGGCGGAAGGAGGGCTCATTTCCAAAAATTCCAAGGTTTGAGCTGGGGCTCCGACTTCTCTTATGGCCATCTAGACTCTATCTGGCAGCCATCGGATTGCATCATAAATGTTCTATAAAACCATCAATTTTAATTAAATCTCTTATTGCATCATCCTGTTTCTAGCACCATCCAGCATAATGTGTTGTTTTTGTTTATTTATAATGCTGACCTCTGTAAATCAAGGAGGAGAATAATTTTGTGTTAAAATATGGCTTGACAAACTGAAATACTAAACAGTGACAAATGCCAGAAAGGTTCAGTGTAAGTAAGTCTACTGCTGCAAAACTGACAAAGACTCAGGCCCCTTAAAGAATAATATTGAATAGTATTGAGGCATGAGCTTTCGTGGATTAGAGCGCCCTTTGTCAGATGCATCTGATAAAGTTTATGCCACAGTAAATCTGTGTCTGGCATAACAAGACTTTTTGATACCTAGAAGAGCATCCCCCTGAATAAACAAAGGAATCCTTCTAAGCCAGTGAAGGAGTGAAAGGGAGCCCACCTTCCATGCAAAGAATCCAAGGCAGTTGTGGCAAGAGAGGAAGAAGGAACAGTTGAAAAGGGTGGGGACAAGGAAAGGGATAAGCCTTGTGTTGGGCCCTGTTGTGGGATCCTGTTGATATATCAGCCTGTCAAATATCATCCTGAAACTGACTGTGATTACTTAATGTATTTGTTAGAACATTTACATCCTGCTTTCCATTTAAAAATCTACCAGGTGGCTAATAATGATTAAAATGCAAAGAAATATTAAAAAATCACAGCTAATCAGAACAAGGTAGTCTCAGTAATATGCCTTGGGTCACTGGGTATGCTGCTGACACACTGATAAACAGTGCACCTAGGTGCCCGGGTGATGGTAGAGAGGAACCTTCGCTGTCTCTGTGCAATGCTGCTGCTGCTTTTGCTGCCGTTGATCAGCCAGGTAAAAGTGTAAGGGGAAGGGGGAGGAGGATATTTCAGGTATTGGGGGCTACTGGGTAGGGTGTTTTGGGAAATAGGGGTGGGGGAAGGGGGGCTATCTTCTGAGCTGTGCATTGTTTTTGGGAAATAGAGTTATTATTGTTTTCCCCCCAGCCTATAACTCAGTATATTTCATCTGGGCTGAGCCAGGGCAAGCTTGCCTATCTCCATTGAAATGGCAGGTGCTATAGTACTGTACATCGTGCTTTAGTGTCCTCGTGTGTGTGTGTCTCTTATGTACATGCCATTAGAGACAAACTGCATCCCATCCCGAACTCAGAGAATTAACTTCTGGAGACCCAGGAATAAGACCCAGGGTGCTTATTGCTGAAACCTACAGGATGACAACTTTAGCAAACCAATCAAATTTAAAAGGCACTCTAAAATCTCCCTAAAGGGGAAATTAAGAATCAAAATAGAGATAGCAATAACAGGGACAAGTACCAGAAAACAAGGACTGTTCTTGACAGTGCTTTTTTTCTGGAGAAAAAGGTACCGGAACTCTTGGATTACATTTCCTCGGGAGTAGATGGCGATTAAATTGTAATGCAATTAATAGAAGAAAAGGTGCTGGAACTCAGTTCCGGTGAGTTCCACCAGAAAAAAAGCCCTGGTTCTTGATATACAGAGGCCATTGGTGCATGTGCAATCTCATGCTCTCTATGATTTCTTATGAGTAAAAAGCAATGTAACCACAAAAAAGGGGCATAACATCTTATTATATGCCATATTTAACCTATACTGGCCTTCAGAGGGCAATAAAAGTGTTTTCATAAGAGATTAATCTGCACAGAGCAGGATATCCATGGTAAATTACTACACATTGTAAAATTCTCCACTATGTGTTATGTCCAGTTTTTTTCTGCTAATAAGAAAGTAGTGGAGATTTTTACATGTAGCCCTAAAGTAAAGAGAGAACCTATTTGTGGTAACTTAACTTGCTGTTTATAGATCTTTATGGATTCAATGCACACTACATAAATGTATGTCAGACAGTTCATTTCTTTAAAGGGGAAAGTTATTGGTTTTTCAGAAGCACTTCATAAAACAGACCGGGTGCAATCCAGCCAAACTCCATCCACTTTTAAATTTTACCATTTTCAGTGGGAGAGATTTCAGCACATGATTAATACTCCTAATAAAATCACTAAAAAGTCCTCAACTATAGATTGTATCCTCTGTATGGAGAGGAGCTTTGATTTTAAAAATGCTGTTCTCTTAAGTGCGGCCTAGGGGTGGAGCTAAGTCTGGTCAGGCCTGAGCAGAAACTAGCAGGTCAGGGATGCAGTCAGACAGGATTTGCTAGGCTAGAGGTGGAGCCAGGTGCCATGTCCAGTGAGCTCACAGGGTGTGTCTCAAAAGGGAGTCCTCAGAGGAGGAGGCTGAAGTGCTGGAACCTTCATGGAAGCCCAACTTAGGTTTCTAGATAGCTTCCTGCCTAGATGGATGAATAGGTCTGTTTTGCTTTTTCCCAGATTCTATTTTTTTAAAAAATCTCAAGTTAATTCTGTCTCATTTATGAAGAAATATGAAAATGTTAGTAAGTTCTTAGCAGAAAGCAAACAGAATAAAATTCTCCCCCATCGTTGTAAAATAAAATTTGTTCCATTTGGGAATGATGTCTAAAACTTGTGGTTCTGTCTCATTTCCATATCAGTTTGTGAATGTTTTTTTAAATGTCTGCACAAAAATTCACAAGCCGTTTTGTGCATATTTTTCTATGCATGAAAAGTGCTATGGATTTTTGTGTGTTTTTCCCCCTCTAATGTATGCATTTTTGCAAGCCCTTTCCACTAGTATCTGCCTTATGCTATTTTCTTTAATTTATGAATTTTTGTATTCAGTTTTCCCTAATGTATCCATTTTCGTATGCATTTTTTAATCAGAGAAGTGCATCGCAACGTTCGGAAGGATAATTGTGTTCTGGTTCATGTGAATTAGGTCAGTTCATCTTAAAATGCAAGCCAAATCAATTTCTCCCTCATCCATATGTAGCTAATAAGTTTTTCATGCTCTCTCCGAAACACAGACTTTGTTTTTGTCCTAGTACCATATTGCAAAGTAGACTTTGATGACATACAAAACCAGTAATAACTGCTGGTCTTCTGCCCGCTGCAGTGTCTGTCATGCTCGAAAATGGGAATGCACAGAAAATGTCTGCGATGGTACCTGCTCAGTCATTGGTAAAGCCCATTACCTGACGTTTGATGGATTGAAATACAGATTTGCAGGCAACTGCCAGTATGTACTAGTTCAGGTAAGAGTTGGGATAGAATGCTGTACTGGGAGATGTGAGTGGTGGTGATTGGGAGCACGCTGTGAGTAAAGATATGTAAAGCTATGAAAACGTATTGAAACCCTTTCCCCTTCCCTCAAAATTCTTCAGAAATTTCACCAGGGGAGAATCTCCTGAATTCACCTCACATTTCAGTTTAGGTTATATTGTTGGTGGGAACTTTAAATTTGAGTGTAATTCCATGCTCTGTGCCACCAAGAGGCAGGAGGGAGATGGCAACGGGAGTTGGCCCACATGAGGCTGCGTGTGTGAATCATAGATGCAAGAGCTCCATGTCCCCAGAGGTGATGCAAACATGGGGCAGTGAAACAACTGTAATCGGAAGGTTTGTAGGATGTTGAGTGGCAAGTGAGGCAGATCAAGACGTCAACAAATGTGCTTGCCAACTTGTCACCTGGTGAGTATATCCTTTAATCTGGCAAGAGATGGGTGAGAGGGCTCTTCTCTGACTTTGTCCTGGGCTTTGGAGGCAGTCAGAAAGGAATGTGAAGTACAGTTGCTTACAAGTGTCTCTGAAGCCCAGTGTGGTGTCAGGGACGAGAGACCAAGACCATCCTTCTCCGAAGCCTAGAGAAAGATGGAAACTTTCCATTATATTGTGCTGGGGAAAGGCACTTTGAAAGTAGCAAGAATCCTCCTCACTGCTTTTTGAGTTCCTCCTAAGCTCAGTGGAAATGTCACAGATTGGACGCCCACCCTGACCCCAAATAAGGAAAGGGGCAGAGCTGGTGGCCATTTTGGCAGCTATAAATGTGACTGGCTGCCACGGCCAACTAAAACTTGTAGACCCCTGGATAAAGTTGCAAATGTCTGTTCCACTGGCCTGGGACAGGATGGTGCTTTACTTTGGGGAGATAGGAATAGGTTGGTCCATGGTAACCTTACATGCTTCCAGCAGGGCCGGTGCTACCATTAGGCGAACTAGGCGGCTGCCTAGGGCGCATGGCTAAAGGGGGCGCAAAAACGCCTTGAAATTTTTTAGCGCTGTAGCGGCGCCTGCCTGGGCAGTGGCTCGCCTGCTGGAGTGTGCGACCGAGGCAGGCGGGCGGGTGGAGGGCTGGCTCAGAGAGGGACTCCCGCTGCGGGCGCTCCGCTCCTGCAGCAACGTGGCCAGCCCACCGGCAGCTGGGCGGGATTTGCCGCCGCCACCGCCGCTTCCCCCATGCGTCGCGGTGGCTCCTCTCTGGCTCCCTGGGTGTGCACCGCCAAACGCCAACACCGCCACCACTGGTTTGCGCAGAGGGAATCGTGCCTCCGCTGTGTTGCCTCCGCAGAGTCCACAGGCATTCGTGGGAAGGGTTCCGTGGGCGGCGTCCCTTGCGAAGGTCCAGCCGGCCGGGCCTATGGGTCTACTCGGAAGTAAGTGCGGCACTGACAGCCCCCCTCCTTCTCCTTGGCCCGGTAGCTGGCTCAAGTGGGAAGGGGGGGGGGCGCTAAATATCTGACCTTGCCTGGGGTGCCAAACTGCCTTGCACTGACCCTGGCTTCCAGTTCTGTAAATTCCTTTTAATCCAGTGGAACTTACTTGCAAATAAGCATGGATAAGACCAGGATACACACCTCATTTTTATACAAGGTGGTCAGGTTGCAAAGAAAAAGATCTCATGGATTATTGTTCTTAAATATGAAGATGCTAAGATAATCCTCAGATTTTCTTTGCAAGATCTAGACTTGTGTTTTTTGAAGATGGCAATCTGTGTACATGTTCCAAACATCTGCTATCAATGTCCACATTTTTTAAAAGGATTACTGTGATGATAATGATGGTGAATCTAGAACCTTTCGGATACTCATTGCCAATGAGGGGTGCAGCTTCACGGGGGAGATGTGCACTAAAAGGATTACCATTCTGTTTGACGGAGGAGAGATAGAGTTGTACAATGGAGATGTAAGTATGACCCCCCTTTGTCTTTACCGAAGCACTGTTGTGGAGAAGCAAGGCCTTCAAATGCTGTCTAACAAGTTTGAACAGAGTACTTCTGAATTGGCCAATAGGCCACACCGGCTCTCAGTAGTATCTTTTGGGAGAAGGCATTCCCCATTACTAGTTCTGCAGTGGGATTGGAGTACCCAATCTAGGTTTACTAGATAAAGGAGAATTTGGGTGCATGCTGCAAGGCCAGAAACAGAGCTCCCAGATAATAGCTTTAGAACTTGTTTTCCATGTTGGAGCTCATTGTTAAGGAATTAAAAAGAGGAAGAGTGTCTTTGTATAAGAACGGAACTGTATCTATTTATTTAATTTATATATTTGTGTACCACCCTTCATTACCAAATCACAGGATGGTGTACAAAATTCATTAAAAGAACAATTAAAATAAAATACAGTGTTAAAAAAAACAAACTTCTAAGCCATTTGTTATTTATTTAAGCAGTGCCCCTGAGAATGACAATGATGTAGCATTGATTCTATTAAACCAGGGGTCCCCAAACTTTTTGACTCATGGGCACATTTGGGAATTTGAGAAACTGCTGTGCGCATCACCATAAAATGCCTAATCAGTGGATCCACATCTATGGATCTTAGACTGAGTCTTATTCAGCAAAAAACTGTCTATTGGACACTGCAATGTCTCTTTAATAAGGGATTGTCTAATTAATCTAATTGCTGATAATGCAATACAGCGAATGCTTCTTTTAAACATATGTTTTGGCAGTGTCCATTACTTGCTTCTTTTTGGGAGGAGGTTATTACACAGGTCAATTTTGTACTGGAACAGTCTTTTATATTCACTGATGTACACACTCTTTTAAATTATTTACCTGCTTCATGGAAATTAACAAATGGAAGGAGAAATGGATTTTCTGTGCCCTTTTGACAGCTTAAAGACTGATATTACAAAATTGGAAGGATAAACACTCACCTTCTGTAATGCAATGGATTGAGGACCTTACATCGCTTTCGACATATGAATGGGTGGCATATACCGGTAGACGCCAACTTCAACTGGATAGTTTTTTGGATATTTGGTCTGCTTTTGTTGAAGCCTATGTATAACTGCTGGAAAGCTGTATGCATTTCATACAAATCCATGTACATATATTAAAAAAAGGGGGGATTAAAAAAATGGGTGCCCACTGCCACCCTGTTGAGGACCCCATCGCGGCTGCCATCAACGGTCCACCAAAAATATTCGCAAATTGTTGAACACGTGCTCACATTTGTCTTACTCCCAATTCCCAGTTCGATTTGCACAAATTTCCTCAGTAGACTGAATCAGCCCTGCTTTAGTCTGTGCAGGAAATTTGCGCAAATTAGGAAATTTGCACACATTTGGGGAGATTTGCACAAATTTGGGGAGATTTGTGTAAATCTGTTCAATTGCTGCTCAATTTGCGCAAGTTTCCCATTTTCGCAGAGTGTGCAGTGATCGTGGGTGGGAATTGGGTACAAGACAAGCAGTGAGAGGATATTTGGAGAATCCTGGTGATCTTGAATATCACTCGTTTGCCCATCCCTACTTTTGGTTAGAGGAGAGAAACTGGAAAACCACCGGCTGCCTCCTCCCTCTCATATTGGTAAGCCCCCTGCCCCCTGAAAAATAATAGATTTTTGCCTTCTCCCCCTCAGTCAGAAAGTTGTCAAAAATGCTGTGAAGATTGGGGTTCACTGGTTTCAACCAAGTGCTATTTTAGGAAGAGGTAATGAACAGCTGCTGCAAGGCAGACCTAAGGTCGAGATCCACCTTGCTAGAGTTATGCAGCCATCCTGTGTGTTGGAATGCATGCACTTCATTTCATTTCATTTATTTCATTTCTATACCACCCAACAGCAAAGCTCTCAAGACTCTCGGCAATTCACAACAATTATGAAAAATAATAATATAAAACCTTCAACATACAAAATTTAAAAACAATTTAAAACAGCTAAGATACAGTTACAATAAAATACCAGGACCTGATAAAACAACTGACATTAAAATCCCATCATATGCCATCAAGTGCCTGGGAGTAGGGGACAGTCTTAACCTGGTGCCAAAAAGATGACAGCATGGGCGCCAGTTGGACCTCAGTAGGGAGATCTTTCCACAATTGGGGGGCTACCACCGAGAAGTCCCTCTTCCTTGTTCCCACCCTCTGAGCCTCCCTTGGAGGACATCCTTGAAGGAGGGCCTCAGTTGATGATCATAGTGTACAGGATGGGAAGGGGGCTTATATTAGTTAGAGTGTTTGATGTGGCACAGGGGGAAAAATCATCTTCAGCGTTTGTTTGTTTTTGGTCAATTCATATATTTCCTAAAACAAGCATTAGCCTATCCCCGAACCACATCCTTATTGGCCCAGAAAGGCAATTTAATCTTAAGAATAATTTGAAGATTATTAAAGAGGAGATTCTTATATCTAAAAACATGGATTTTCCTTCACAGAATTTGTGGATACTTGCAAGGAATGAATGGCATGCTGCATGCCCAGCAGCTCAAAGATGGTTTTGCTGAATCCTGTGGGTGGCTCCATGTGCTCCATACGCTTTGTATGTGGCCCATGCAGGATTGCACCCAATATCATCAGGGCTACGATTTAGTGCTTTTACAATCTAGAGGGAGCCAAGACTCTGTACTTGTTATTAAAAGATGGGATAGCTCACATAGGAACAAAAGTTTCCTCAGCATTCCTTCTCTCTTGAAGGGCCATTTTCTTTTTATTCAATATCTGGGTGACACATAGAAACTGGTTGAATATGGGAAGCTTTATTTATTTTCAGTGTATCTTAAACTGCTTTCTCTTGAATAGGGAAATTTTCTATTTCAGCTCCTTTTTCTTCCTTGTAGAATTGGAACGATCAGCTTTTTCAGTCCCGGAAGTCCCTCCCTGGCCAAGCTCCTTGAAGGCTAGACACACTGGCCATGGTACATGCCCATGGCTGCCTTGACTGCGGGAGGTCTTCTTGTCCCTTGGGCTGAAGAATCTTTCAGCACTGATGGAAAGAATGTATCAGAGACCTCAGTGGTAATGCTGACTGAGGGCTCTGGGGTTTCTCCTCCTTTAGCCAAAGGGCAAGTACCTGCCTGATGGGAGGCAAAACAGAGAGCGGAGCTCCCTTTGAGCTGGCCAGCACCACTCTTTTCTCGGGCTTTCCCCCCCAACTGGTCGTCTAAGGCAGTGTTCTCCAACCTTGGGTCCCCAGATGTTTTTGGCCTGCAACTCCCAGCATGCTGGCTGGGGCATGCTGGGAGTTGTAGGCCAAAAACATCTGGGGACCCAAGGTTGGAGAACACTGGTCTAAGGGCTCAGGGTCCAGTCCCACATTATCATCACAGCAGTCCCTGGAAAGTTCCTTTCAGTGCTGGGAAAGCTGAGGAGCGGTGTGCTGGCCTGCTGGCTTAGAAACAGCACCCCGCAGGCGGCTGTTGGCCCAAGCAGTACTTCGTAGTCCAGGAGCAGCTTGTACCAATTACAGAGATTCATTAAAAATTAGTTAAAAGCAACTGTCAGATGGTGAAAAAATTATCTCAAAGAGTCCATTACTCTTCCCTCTTTCCAGCCACATGTTGTGCAGAGGAAATCAGAGGGCCATCTTCACCTCACACAGACACACACAGAGAGAGAGAGAGAGAGAGAGAGAGAGAGGAAAGGAAAGGAAAGGAAAGGAAAAAGAAAGAACCGCTTTCCAGAGGGCAGAGTTCAGCTGTTTGCCTTGGGCGTTGTAACAGCCAGGAATGTCCCTGCATTCATCCTTCACAGACCTCCAGTGTGTTATAGAATTACCATTACCTAAACTTCCGAGAGTGCTGTATTGTCCCTAGAATACTGGAGCTTTGCAGTGTAACGTAAAGTCACACAATGCTGCTTTCTTTTGGGCTTGAACATAGAAAATGTTAATCCAAACATTTTTCATTCAAGCTTTCGTTTTTAAGCAGTGCCAAAAAAAATATGTATTTTCATTTACTGAAGACATGCATATACTGCTTTTTAAAAGCTCAAATCAATTTACATTAAACAAATGAAATAATATTTAAATTCACCAAAAAAGAGAGTAAAAACACATACATTAGGACTTCTCTTTTCTTCCGCCTCAGGACACATAAGCAGCTCCTGGGAATTTGTGGGGAGGAAGAGGCACTGTCCTGGTTGAATTCTCTCAGGCCCTGGGTGGGCTCCTCAGGAACTGATGTTATAAGTTTCCGGGCTTGGTTTCTTTTCTTTTGCATTCTGAATTATGCTGAGCAACTTATTCATTTTTATTATATTATGAAATAATATTTACATACTCCCTTTCCACAAATGTCACCAAGGCGGTGTGTACAACAATTAAAAAAACCCATAATACATAAAAATATAAAAGCAATAAAACTATTGTAAAAATCAAAACAACATCAGAACAACATTAAAACCACTTAGAACACATCCAGCACTTTGGCACCTGAAGGGGGAGCTCTAGCATGAAAATGGGGGACATGACAGGGGTTTACAAAACTATGGATAGTGTGGGGGAAAGTAATAGGCATTTTTCTTCCTTTCTCAAAATCAGGATCACTCGGGTCGGGGTGCAATCTTATGGCCTCCCGACACTGTCTGGGGAGCCATAGGATTATTCGGAGCCCCAGCTCCGAAGGCCCTGCGACCTCAGAGCCGGGACTCTGAACGCCAAGCCCCCGCCCTGCCCCACTTGCAGCTGGCACGGAAAGAACTGCACCGGCTGCCTCCCCAAGGTCAGGAATTGGCCTCGGGGAGTTGGAAAAGGGGCATACTGTGGGGGGGGGGAGGGAGGGAGGGAGGGAGGGGAGGAGGCTGGAGCTGACACTTTATGCTGTATCCCTCCCCTGACGACAAAACGACCATCTAGATCAGTGTTCTCCAAGCTTGGGTCCCCAGATGTTTTTGGCCTACAACTCCCAGCATGCCCCAGCCAGCGTAGCTAGAACACTGATCTAGATGAAATGCTAGGTGCGCGGTGGCAGTGGAAATCGCCACTGCCATGCCTCGTGCCCTGCATTGGATGCGTGTAAGCCTCCGTGTTCGTAGGCTTACGTGCATCGAGCGCGCGGGGGGGGGGCATTGGGTTATGCCCCCAGTGAAGCAGGTTCAGGACAGAAAGGAAAGGTTAAGGCCACAGCAGGCAGCAACTCATTCCACATTCCACAGAAAGGGGAAGGCACACGGAGTTTGAGATCAGAAAATACAATGCACGATCACTAGCACCTGCTCACCATTTTAAAACATTTTAAGAATGGGCAAAAAAAAAAAAAAAGGATTAAAAAAAAAAAGAAATTTGGGGGGAAATGGTGGGGCAAGGGCTTAGGGCAGTAGAGGGGATTCTTATGTGGCCCAAGCACTGAACTGGCTTTGGACAAGCACATTGGGGGCTACATGCCCACAGTGGGCAGGGCCACCCCACCGCTGGCATGTGGCCCCAACCTACACCAGTTCACACACATTCACTCACACACGCATATATCCCCATTCACTCTACCCTCTATTCACTCTCACACACCCATTCTCTCTCTCTCCCCCCCATACACACCCAGACACCCACCCCAAACAGAAAAGCCATGCACAGAGCCACACTGCTCTCCCCATGGCTTTCCCCAACTTCTGCTGCTGCTGTCCCCCCCCCCCCACTCCACTGCCACCACTTTCCCAACTTCTGATGTGCCATTAGCCTTCCCCACCCTCACCAGCCAGACAGCAGCAATGGGGGTCATGTGCTCGGTCATGCAGCCCCTGCATATGCAATGTTAACTAAAAAAAAAAAAAAGCAACAGATTAATGCTGGCATTTGTGCTGCCCATCAACACCCATTCTCACATTAAAATCCTCGGTTCTGCAGAGGCATAGGGGAACTGAAACAGCCCATATTTGGCAGTGAAGCAGAGCATTCCTCCCACAAGCCCTGCTTCACTGCCTGTCTCAAGTCTGTGAGTCTGAACTACTGAGCTGATCCATGAGGCATGGTCAGTAGATGGGAAGTCTGAAGGGAATGCTGCCTAAGCCGTGAGCAAGTAATGTGTGTGTGTGGTCAGACTAGGGTACAGTTGGGGGGTTGGCCTTGTGTGTGTGTTTGCTGCCCTACTTGCTTCAATGGAGAAATCATCCCGGCAAGACCTCTAAGAGGCACATAGTGCTGAACGTCAACTGCTGTCAAGAGTATTTGAACTATGACTATATACGAAATGTGAAGGTTTTGTATTTTTTTTTTTCATGGAGGTTAACATCTTGACACCTCCTAGAGAGGAAGCCAATGTTGAAGTCTTGAAATCTGGACGCTACTACATTCTGTTACTGGGCAGAGAAGAAATCTCTCTTACTTGGGACCAGGACATGGGAATTACTGTTATACTAAAAGAACATTACAAAGTAAGTCCATTCTGGTATATTACTTAATAAAGATTTATTTATGTATGCATGCCAGTCGATTGTCCCACAAACACTAAATTTAAACAGTAAAATACAATCTAATCTACATTCCCAATAATAAACATGGTATGATTTCCTAAACTCAGAACAGGAGACAATATAGAAATACAGAAGAGCTAATGTTATCCACCTAAGGCCGTTGTCAGAAAGCAAAAGGACTTGCCCAGTGCCAATAAGTAAGGATATAACAAGACCAATAAGGAATTCACTCAACAGGTGTCATAGGGGAGAGAGTCTTCCAAAGTGAAGTTTGGTAGATCATGGGAATGCTGTGGACATAGTACATCTTGATTTCAGCAAGCAGATTTCCCAGATATCCTTCTTGACAAGAAGGTAAAATGTGGTTGAATCCACTACAATTAGGTGGATCCACAGCTGGTTTTTCATTCAGTAACTTAAGCATCTAGAAAAACCTCAAGAGTATTGAGAAAACAACCTAAGGGCTTGATATAGTTATTCAAAATATCAGACACTCACCTTTCTTTATATAAATAATAATTGTATATGAGATCTGATGGGGAGCACTCACTTGAAAAAGTCCTCAGGGGGGAAAGTCTGTTTTTACTTGAATGGACTTGAAAAAGTCAGTTTTCCCAATTTCCCCCAATGGAATGAGTAAAATATGTTTTAAGACAAGGTTTTATGTTTGAAGACAATCTACAGCATTAGAGAATGATAATTCCTGCATATGCTGTAGAATTTAGTGTTTTCAATGTTGTTATAAAGCTTAAGTTGATATCCAGATATACTGCTAGTCCTGTGACTGCATAAGACTGTTTCTGTCTACATAACACTTGCTTTTTTACTACAAAATTTGTGGGTTTTATTTTCAACTTTCATTTTTTCCTATGCAGATGGCAACAACTAAGATACATGTGCACCAAGGTAGCATAAGATGCAGTGATTTGCAGCTTTCTTTAGTATTGGGAATATTTGGATTTTGGCTTGTACAAAACTAAGGCTGCAATCATGTACGCACTTACCTGGGATTAAGTCCTATTGAACTTGATAGGGTTTACTACTAAGGAAATGTGTTATAGGGTTGCACTGCAAGGCATTCATACTTTTGAGGTCTAAGTCCTATCTGGGAGTAAGCTCCATTAATCAGAGTGGGTCTTGTTTCTGGGTTAAGACGCTCGCATAGGATTCTTTGACATAAACTGCCTTTGGAGGGTTTTTACCTTAAAAGGTGGCCTAGAAAACTATTGAAATAAAATTGCTCTGTACATTTCATTAAAATGTCAAATAATACAGTTTTATATGCCTACTGCGTTATAAATGATGAATTTTATGTTGTTAAGGCAGTAAAATAAGTTTGGGTTTGATAAGAAAGTTGCATATATTCCTGTTTCCCCCCCAAATTTCTACATTTTTCGGGGGGGGGGAATGGGGAAAACCCATTTTTTCCCCATGGCTTCAAAACTGGCAGAAATTTTGCATCTCTAGGCTGGGGTTGAAATCCCTGGTCAATCACTATCAGCCTAAACTATCATGCAAGGTTGTTGTGAGGGTAAAATGGGATCATTTCTCTCCCCCCCCCCCCCTGTATATGAGCCATTAGCTCCTTGGATTCTCAGAGCACTCCAACCTGGGTGGAGGCATAGGATAACAGGGCTCATTTTTGTTACATGATTGATGGCATAAGGTGGGGGGGGACTTACAGCCTTGTGGTTTATTCCTTTGCAAGGATCAAGTATGTGGCCTGTGTGGGAATTTTGATGATATCCAAAACAATGACTTGATCAGCAGCAGAAAGCAGCTTGAAGTGGATCCAAGTGACTTTGGGAATTCCTGGAAAGTTAATTCACAGTGTGCTGATGTCTCAAAGGTATTGTTGAGTGTGAACACAATGTCGGGGTGGGGGCAGCAGCACCTGCCCAGACTTCCAGTTTTTACATCAGGGCAGGTAAAATGCATGGAATAGTCGGGGAGTATCCAATACTCCAGCATGGTTGAACCTAAGAATGTCTGGCCCTGATTCATGCCTGGAGAACCATCTAAGTGTCTGTGAGCTTTCTAAAGGAAGGCGCTAATCTAAGAATAATAAGTAAATAGTTTTGAAGGCAAAAGTAAAAGTTGACTCTCATGATCAGTTTGTGTTGAAGTTTGTAGCCAGGCTTGGTAAAATTTTAATTTGTAAAAATCTGCAACACCTCAGTGTATGTTAAAATATCGTGTTATAAAAATTGTGTAGAATAATATGCTGTTAGGAGCTCTAGCTCCTGACTTTCCAAGGTTTCTAGTTTATTATCTATATTATGAAAGTCCTTATTTCTTAAAGATTATACTGTCACATTTTTCAAATTTGGTTGCTCACGTTGCTGATTTTCCTAGCTTGTTTTTTTGTATGTAAACTCATTGTTAAAATTATGACTACTGGACAGGATGCAAAGAATGCACAGCTATTTCAATGCACTTAAGCAGGCTGTGGACATATGTTTATTAAATGGCAGCCCCCCATCCCCACACAAGAAGAACCATCTGAAGGTGTTTCAGAAGCAGAGGGATTTTTATGATTGTTGTTTTAGGGTCAACTAAAGAACTTTTAATTGAACAATCATCTATGTCAGGGTGGGCAACCTTAGGAGGTTCCCACATACCCCTGTGGGCCACAAACACCCGCCTGGGTGCTGAAAACAGGGGTAGGGGGAATAAAAAATAATATAAAATAAAAACAAAATGGTGTCCAGTGCTGTTACAGACTGCCCAAAGAGTCGAAATTACCTTGCAAACAAGCTAATGTTGACCCATGTGGTGCTTCATAGTAGCCCCAGATGCCATTTTGTTTGCAAAAAACAAAAACAAAAAATTGGGGGTCCCCCTGAATTCTGGGGCTAGTGGGGGGCTTGCATGAGCTGCATGTTGCCCACCACTGATCTATGTTTTAGCTCATTAATCGGTCAATTTAATTAATTGGTTGAAATGAAGATAATTATTGTCCCCTGAACCGGACAAGGACAGTTAGATTTGGGAGAGCCCCTGCTCTGAGCCCGGGAAGGTAATCTCCTTTTTTAATCTCCTTCTCAAAGGAAGGAGAGGAACCAAGCCTGCCCATGTGGTGGTGTAAATTACATTTTAAAATTCTCAGCTGATTGTGCAAGTTTGTGCGTGGGGTGTTTGTGTTATCACTAGAAATAATGGAAACCTCTCTATTGCACGCCAGGCTTCTGTGACGCTCTGCTTCTGAAACTCCTGTGGGTGTTCTTGGATTGTGCTCAATTTTTTAAACGTTTTTGCTGCTCATTGCAACAGTTTGAGTCTTAATATCGATGCTTTCTGTGCTGTAATACAGTCTTCTCAAACCTGGTGCCCTCAGGATATTTTGGACTTCAAGGGCCATCAGTCCCAGCCAGCGTGGCCAATAGTCAGGAATGGTCAGGTCTGGGTATTAAGGGGAGACGCTTCCTCCTCCTGATACAACCCCCCTACCTTCCTGTCTCTGGAGGAGGGACCTATTCCTGAGCCAGCTGTCTGTCTTCCCACTTACAGGAACAGAAATTAACTTAAGTCTCCATTTTACCTTTTATCAAAACCTCATGTAAATTTAATTAATTAAATAAAATTGATTAATCACCTACATTTTAATCAATTAATCTACTCATATAAAATATAAATGAATAACTAGCCTGTCTAGCTGGAGCATCTCGGAGGGGGAGGGAAGGAGGCTGGAACGGCTGCAGGATACCTCATACCCTGGCTTCTCCAGTCTCCTCCCCTCCCTGCTCCCGGAAGTCCCCTTTTACTCCTCTCATGGTCAGAGGTCAAGTTCCTGAGCCTCAGAGAGCAGCCATGTGGTTCTTCCTGCACCGGCTGCATGGAGGTGGGGGGCGGAGCTCTAATTCCAGGCTTGGAGGTCGGAGCACTGCCTCGGACCTTGGATCTGGGAATCCAAACTATCCTATGGCCCCTCAGATGCTATCTTGGGGTCATAGGATTGTCCCCTAAGTTGAACTAAACTGTGCATTAAAAATTGAATTAAAGATATTAGATATGTGGATACATTTAGTGTGTGTGCCCCATCCTTCTACTTTTGGAAACTCAGGGTTGTTTTTCCACTCAAAGAGAAGCCCCCAAATGATAACCCAGTCAGCTTGCATTTTTCATTATAAAATGGAATACCAGGTATTCAGATCTGTTCCTACCTATCAGGATGCATTTGCGATTTCCTAAAATGGCTTGTTATCAGAGTTTCCACTATGTACATAAATAAATAAGCAGTTGGAATTCAAGTAGTCACGTTTGTTGCAGTAATAATGTATCAGTCCTACTTCTCTTTATTAAGCTTTCTCAGGGGCAAGGCCTGGTTTCTGCATTGTGTGATGGTAATGTAGTGAAACAAGTGATGGTGGAGACCTCCTGCAGTGTCTTGAGCAGCGATCTCTTCAAAGAGTGCAAAAAGCTGGTAAGGCATTTCTTTTCCAGTAGATGCACTCCTTTTCTAGCTTCAGTACCTGGGCAAACATCTATCATCAATTGCTTTAATTGTTCACTAATTCAAGAACCTTTTTATAACTCATTTCATTTATTACATTTCTGTACCACCCAAGGCCAATAGCAGTTTACAAAGATTAAAATCCTAAAAATACATAATATAAAACCAACGTTAAAAATATAACAATTTAAAAAAAACAATCAACAGTAAATCCCAGCACCCATTAAAAGCCTTATAATATGCTGTCAAATTCCTCACTAGGGCTGATCTGAATGTCCACCTCATGGAAGGAATTTCTTGACCTTTAGGTGGGGTCACAGGGAGTAGGGAAACCCACCAGAAGGTTGAGAGAGGGAAGCAAACAATGGAGGGTGTGGGGAGTTTTGGACAGAAGGGCATTTATAATTTCACAAGGTGGCTGAGTGGTCACCATCTTTCCCCGACTTTTTCATTAAAGCCACTACACTAAGCAGCCAACTGCCTGTAGCATTACTTATCTTTTCAAAAATGGTTCTGGGAGCATTGTGTCATGATGATGTAATGTGGTTCCCAGCAACATTCTACAGAAAAAAAAGATGGCTACTGGGAACCATGCTATGTTATCATGTCGCAACGCTCCCAGTGCTGTTTTTAAAGACATTTAACACAATGGGCAGCCAGCTGCTGAATACAGTGGCTTGCCTTTGTTTAATGTGGAAAGGAAAGGAAAGGAAAGGAAAGGAAAGGAAAAGATGGAGACTGCTTGGCTGACTCATACCATCACCACCACCCATCCTGAAAGGATGACCTTCGTGGAAACCCACAGAAATTCCCACCAAACCTACACTGGAGGATGATGGTCCAGAGAAGGCAGGAGGTACCCTACCCCTCACCTCATTGGCTGTGGTATCTGAGAGCTAAACTTGACATGGTTTGGTGGTGGCTGTCATGTGTCTGTCCTCCACTACTAGCCCTCACCAGAACAACAGGCTGTGGAAGTCAGAGATCACACTGACTATTGTGGCTGAACCCAGAACACTGGCAACATCTATGCATGGCAACACTGATACATGTTACTATATATCCAAGGCCACCATTAGCAGAGGGCTACTGGAGCAGCTGTTCTGGTAGAAAAAAAGAACAGTAGAGTTGGAAGAGACCTATAAGGCCATCGAGTCCAACCCCCTGCTCAATGCAGGAATCCAAGTCAAAGCATCCCTGACAGACATCTTGAATGCTTCCAGTGTGGGATGTCTTTGCTGTCAGTCTTTGTGGGACAGTACACGATCAACACTTTTGTTTCTGCAGATGCTGCCTTTAGCAGGTGGGTTCTGTAGTAAACGATGTGACTACTTTTTTGCAAGGGACCCTGAGCATTCATTCTCACCTAGGCTGTGGAGCAGCCATAGTGCATCCCTTCTCTCCTACCACCAGGCATAAAAGGGAAGTTGGACACAGTTGGATGGAAGTTCTCTTCTGGACAACTGACAGACTTGTCCCCACACATGGCGTGTGGGGGGCGGGGAGGGCAAGCCTTGCATTTGTGTTTGGGCCCCAGCAATAATGTTAAGACAGTGACCTACTGTACCCCCTTCCTCCTATTCCTTAAATATTCCTAGATATAGAATCTATATTTCTCTTTTCTTCAAGCTGAGTCTGCCCATTGGTAGACGATGCCTTTTATTTTGTAATTTCATTCTGGCTTTTGTTATGTGTAAGATCTGGGAGGGAGGGAGCCCCTCTCTGGCTGCGGAATATAAGTCTGCCTTCTGCTAACCCTTTGCTGACCCTTCTACTTGCTATTTTTCTAACTGAGCAGAAAAGAACTTCTCTGTAAGTCAAACTTTCATTTTATTTTAACACAAACCAGCCCTTGTCAGGCTGGCTCTAAGAGGAAGAAGCGTAGGTGGGGAGAGGAGACTCACTCAACTTCTCTCCCTCCAGTCATTTCTCAGCTCACATTCACACTCCTCAAGCTGCTTTTGCTTTTGCAAAAATAGAAGGAAGCTATAGGAATCTTACACTTTCCACTTGCAGCTTGGGAGGGCTGATCTTCAACGGAAAAAGACGGACAAAGAAAGCATTAAGTGGCCTCGCCCTATACGCCCTTCCTCCAGTCAGACCCACAGCCTGATGACTGCTTTGGGTTTAACAAATGCAGAGAAAAGAATCGTGGAGCTCTGCATAGTATGCTGTTTGAACCTTAGTTTGATGAGCATATGAGGCTGAGCCAGACTGTTGGTCTATCACAGTTTTCTCTCCAACCTTGGGTCCCCAGCTGGGGCATACTGGGAGTTGTAGGCCAAAAAAACATCTGGGGACCCAAGGTTGGAGAACACTGGTCTATCAAGTCCAGTATCGCGCTTACTTTTTGTGGTAACAGCTCCCCAGGGCCTCAGAGGCAGAGGACTTGCCCAGCCGTACAACCTGAGATTGTTTGGCTGAGGAAGGGAGAGGCTGAAGCTAGGACTGTGCATTTAAAGCCCGTGCTCTGCTACGCTTGACCTGGTGACACTATTATATGGGGCAGGGGCAGCGATAGTTTTTGACACCTCCCAAGCAGGATTGCTAATCTGAGCTCTTTGTTTTGTTCTGTATAAATCAGTGGGAGTCATTAATTTATGGGGCTGCTGCCACTGATCTACCCTTTGCTGCTTTTTGTTATATTATATTATATTAATGTTGTTTTAATTTTAATTGAGATGACTGAAGGCACCTTGAACTGTTTTGGAAAGGCAAGATATAATATTTTAAATTAATTAATTAATGAATATGGAGGTCCACAAAGAACAAGCAAATGAGAAGAATTGCACCCCCCCCCCCCAAAAAAAAGTGTTGCTGCCATGGGCTATAGAAATGACCAATCATGATCTTATTCAATTACCACTCTAGATACCAAATTGATCCATACAATCTGGTTGCTAGTTTGGTCATCTTTTAGGGTTGTGTGAGAATTTTAGTCTGTTCACGAACGTTCTCCTTTTGCTCAGACCAGCTCACCGTTCATGAATGCAAAAAAAAAAAACCAGAACGGGACATCCCTAACTTGATAACTGTGGATGGGTTTATCACTACAATTTTGCATAGGTTTTGTCTGAGGGGGTAGGTAGAACCTTGACAACAACAAGTTAATTTTTATTAATGGCAGTGGATGTGTTTTCCAGAAGGGGCAATTTACCAACAGGCTTGGCATCTGGGCCTGCTGCCATTATGGTGCCATCACTCTGCCTCATGCACTGAAGTTTATGGGAGTCCAGGCAGCATTATCCTCCACTCTTGAATCTCCTGTGTTTTCGCACTGATTCCTCCATCTTTTTCTTACTGTGGAAAATCTGTTAAGGAAGAAAGGATGGAATAGCTGCGCAATGCTTTTGACTGTTAGCGCTAGGAGCCCTCGGTCTGGAAGCACCCCCGGACCCATGCTGTGCAGGGCGGGGTGAGGAACAGGCAATTTTGCAGTTTAAATTTGGAGAAGAGAGCTGAGAGTTTACCTGGAGTTTCTAATGAGTATCACTGGAGTGGGGATGGGGACTGTAAAAGCTGCTCTCTCGGAATCTTGTAGGATTAGCGACTGTGTTACCTGCAGAAGGAGTTTGAATGCCTTGCTGTATGCTTGCATATTTCTAAATAAAAGCAATTATTACAAAGACACCCTAAATCTCCAGTGCATTCGTCTCCAAAGGAAACTATCCTGTAGTACATTGGAGCTTCTCACCACTCAAGAATGTGGGGAGCACAGGACAATATTATTTTTGTTCTTAGGTCAAAATCAAGCACCAAAGACTTAAGCATCATCATACCCTCTTTAACTGAACGTGGGTGGTCTTAGGCCTATCCGTTTGGAAATGAAATGAGGGAAACTCCCTTAGTGGTATCTCTGTACTTGGGAGATTCCCCGAGGATGCAGAAGTAGTATATTAGTTTGAAAGAAAAAAAATAAATACTTAGAAAACCCCAAAATAGTCTGGCAAGGGCCTATTCTCGGTGACTTCCTAGACCGGGGAGCAGAACCTCTTTCAGCCCAAGGGCTGAATTGCATTTTGTAGAAGCTCTCCCTATTCCAGTGGGGAGTGGGACTAAAGGCAAAGGGGGCTGGGCCCAAAAATTAAAAGCACCAGCATCTTTTTGCTTAACACTCTTCCTGCCTGTAATGAAGCCTTAGGAGAGGCAGTTCAGCCTTTCAGAATGGGGGGGAAATTCACAAATGCCAGGAAAAAACACCAAATGATCAGTGGTAGGGGGAAAGGGGGTGGGACCTGGTGAAGGGTGCATGGTCTTCTGGGGACCCCAGGAGGGCTGAGAGGGATGCTGGAAGGCTGAACTTGCACCTCTGGCCTAGACCTATAGGACAGTGTTCTCCAAAAACATCTGGGGACCCAAGGTTGGAGAACACTGCTATAGGATGTTGAGGCAGTTAAGCTACAAAATGTTGAGGGAGTCGTCGTCAGCTTGAAAAAAAGAAGAAGACATGGAGGCAGGTAGATCATTGGTCTACTTGAGTCCCTAACGGCTCCTAACATCCTGGAGGAGGTGCTAAGATGAGAGGGATGTGTGCCCTGACGTGTTTAAACCTGGCCCGCCCCTGTCCCCAAAGCCCTCTTCCCCACACTATATGGGAAAGGTTTTTTGGGTGTGTGTGTGTGTGTGTAAAAGGACAAAGGACACCCTTTCCCACTGTCTAGAAATCTTGCACGCTTCCAGACAGAGGGCTCTGTCCTGGCGCTACAGATCAAAAGGCATTGTGCACCTATTCCATCTTTTCCTCCTTAACTGATTTTTTTCTGGTAAGAAAAAAAGATGGAAGAAGTGGTGGGGAAACACAGGAGGGTTACAAATGGAAGACAACCTCATCTGGGTCTTCTGTAAAATCCCGTGTTTGATGCAGGGTGATTGCAGGATAATGACCTTGTCTGGAATCACCTCCACCCCCCTGTTCTTTCTATATATCAATAAAACATTCAGGTTTGGGGCTTGCGGCCAGCTTTAAACCTTTTACTGCTGTGTGGCACAGCAAAGAAAGGTTTCAGGGGGGGGGGAGATGTACTCCCCCCCACGCGCCTCCTGCTCCAGAAAGCTCCCTCCCACTTTGTGAGCCCTAAACAGTGCTATAAGTGTTCCAGGCTGACTGGAACCCTGAACAGGAACACTCCTGTTGGGGTGGGGGGGAGTTTGGGGACAAACTGCAGTGTTTTGTTGTGGGTCCCCATTTGGTTTGGAGAGAAGTTTATTTGTGTGTGAAAGTGAATAAGCTCTTCTTATTGAATGCAGGTGGATCCTGAGCCATACGTGGATATCTGCATGTATGATACCTGTGCTTGTGAATCCATTGGGGACTGTGCCTGTTTCTGTGATGCCATATCCTCTTATGCTCACGCTTGTGCGCAGAAAGGGAAAGTAGTTCACTGGAGGTCACCTGCTTTATGTCGTAAGTGCTTCAGAATCTGCTGCAGCTGCAACCACGTTAACAGCCCACTGTGAATGTTGTGTAGCCGCTGTGGTTCCTGGCCGTCATCCGAGACGCGGATACCGTCAAGACAGAATAGTTCTGGCCACTTGAAAGAGATGCCCGGATGTCACAACACTTGCCACAAAGCTACCCATGGCCGTGTTTACCTTCCTCTGGGCCCTGTTAATCTTGCACAGCCAAGGCAGCAGACCTTCCACAGATATGGTGCCACCTTTCTGTTCGGATAACCCTCGAGGGGGCGAAGAGCGCCTGGGTGAATTGGGGTGCGGGCAAACTCCAGCCAAGCTGTCCCCTCTATTTTTTTTGGAGGGGGAGTGGGCCAGATGTAGGAGCTGTGTTCCCCTCCTTCCTGTTGGAGACGTTACTGTTAGGGTAGTTGTTATGAAAGGAACACTGCCTCCCCCCAGCCCTGCAGGCAGCAGAGCCTGGGACGGGGGGCCTAGGTAGCTGTCAGTCATGATCAAACTCGCAATGGGCCCTGTGGCATTTGCCCAGCATACTCTGCAGTGAAGCGCTCTCCTGCCGGTGCTTCTGGCTGGCTTGAAGCTATCACCTCCTTGATGTGAGGGCCCACAAGCACTAACCATATTCTGTCGTTTGGGAGCTCCCACGTGGCCTTGACGCTCTCGGATGCCCTTTTGCAAATTGCCTCATTGTAATCTAAGGCAGCATTATCCCCAGCTAGTGACCAGGCTCTGAGGACTGTATTTAGATGGCTGGTCAAATGTCACCCCTGCTTGAGGTAAGCTGACTGGACTACTCCCATACATACCACATAGCCTACTAACCAAGTAGAAAAGGTTCTGTCCACCTTTCCCCCTTTGCTGCCTCCTCCTTGTGTCCCCCACATCCTTCCTCCCTTGCAGGTCTGAAGAGAGTGAAAACGCTGACACAGCATCCATCTAGGATTCACTCCCTAACCTTACGTGGGAAGTGAATGCCCAACGGTTTCTGGTCATCATTATAGGTTGAAGATGCCAGTTCATCCTTAGAGCTGCTCTGGATGGGCAAACAGGCCTCATCCAGGCCTGAACCTGACAGGGCTTTCTTGCCCCATCTGCTTAGTCCCCAACCAGATAAACCTGGAGTATGAGCAGCCACTGACCTCCAATGTGAAGGTCTCATTTGAGGCTCTCCCTGGCGGGGATACCGCCGTCTGAGCTTTGAGGGGGCAGCCCTCTTCTTCCCATGTTGGTGGCCCTTCTGGAACTTCCCAGTTAGTATACTCTTAGGCGGTTTGGCTCTCATGCTAAGCTATGTTTTTTCTTTATATTTCATAGCACAGAGTTGTGAACACATGAACAAGGAAGAGGAAGTATACCGGTGTGAATGGAGATACAACAGCTGTGGTCCTGCCTGTCAAAGGACGTGCCAGCACTTGGATCCAGTGGTGTGCCCTGTGAAGTGTGTCGAAGGATGCCATGCACACTGTCCCGCAGGCAAGCATGTCTTCTTCGGTGAAAGCTTATTAGGAAGGTCTTTCTAGCTCTCACCATCAAAACAGATAAGCTTATCACCATCTTTTTTGAAGTGTGGACAGACAAGGTGGGGGTTGCTCCCCTTGCCTTTCCATTTTCTAGGCCCCTGATCAGCAAGTTTTAATTCTGTTCAGTCATTTGCTTGAACACATGAGGGCTTAGGGTGTGCACTGGGATGGGGCCCGTGCATGCTGGCCCTGCACCTTACATCTCCGGGCGGGCTGACTCTGCCCCCCCCCCTCAGCTCAGACCTTGCTCTGTTGAACCAGCAAAGTCTGAACAGGAGCTCTACTTGCATTCGTTTGAATGCAAGTAGAATTCTTTGCACAACTGTGGGCCCTGCCTTCTCAAAGTTCCCTGTCATGTGGAGAGTTCTACTCATGTTCATGAATACAATTCCCTTTCAGACCTTCCTTGCCCATCCAATACAGCAAGGACTGAACGGGGGCGGGGGGAGGCAGGGGCCAGCCTTCCCTTCCCCATCCCAGTGCCCACTCTAAGCCCTCACACATTCAAGCCAACACCTGAATTGGACTGTTGTTGCAGATGGATAGTGTAGTGCACAGCAGGGGAACATGGTGGCTAAAACAATGAGCTATGTCCCATGAGGTTTCTAGCTCAAATCTTTTCTCTGAGATGAATTCACTAGAATCAGTGTCCTCCAACCTTGGGTCCCCAGGTGTTTTTGGCTGGGGCATGCTGGGAGTTGTAGGCCAAAAACACCTGGGGACCCAAAGTTGGAGAACACTGGTTTAGAACCTTGGGATGCTGTTCTGGTTGTTATGGTTTTTTTTTTTTTTTGCTAAAAGCTCAATTTCTAACATTGTTGTGAAACAGGGAAAATACTTGATGAGCTTTCCAAGTCTTGTGTTGATCTCGAAGAATGTCCAGCATGTGAATTAGGAGGTCGCAGGATTTCCCATGGGAAGAGGATCATTATGAATGCTGAAGATCCACAACTCTGCCAATCCTGGTAAAACAGAGTACTTTTCTGAGCAAGAGTGGGTGGGCAGGGTGAAGAAGGGAAGAGAAAAAATGTATGCATGTACATCACCCATCGCGCTGGATTTTGCAAATGCTTCTGTATGATAGCACAAGCATTGAGTAAAGACTCCAGCAAGGTTTTCTGCCATACCAGGGCTCTCCAACCTTGGGTCCCCAGATGTTGCTGGACTACAGCTCCCAGAATCCCTTGCCATTAGCCATGCTGGCTGGGTATGCTGGGAGCTGTAGGCCAGCAACATCTGGGGACCCAAGGTTGGAGCGCCCTGTGCCAGACCAAGTGATGGAGTTGGTCTCAGGAGGGCAGATGCAACTTCAGCATTCTGTTAACGTGATTCATCAAATCAGAACCAATCTCAGGATGAATGCTCCTTCCTCCCACTGTCCCTTCATGGGGGCAGATCCCATCCTGCACTGCAGTTCAGAGAAATGTCATAAACGACTTCAACAGCACTTAGTGCTCACCGGGGGTCCCATTTAATTAGGATCTGAGATCATTCAAACTCAAAGCGGGATTCAGATCTTGGGGCAGGGGAACTTCAGACCTGCCAGCCAAATCCGGCCCTCTGCAGTTCCCCAGACAGCCATGCTCCCCTTCCCCTGACCGCGAATCAATTGGTGGTTTTCCAGCTTTTGCGTGCTTTCCTCCCCATTCCAAAAGTTACTGGCAGTAAGAGATTTAAGCTAAATATCCTGATATTTTGGCCCCACCCCTTTTGCCCACATCCCCGCCCAGCACTGGAATTTGGCCCCTAAGAGCTTATCCGAAAAGGAATTTGGCCCCCACCCCTGGTTTAAGGAGAACACTGGCTAGTATTAACTGCAATTAAGGTTGATGTTATTGTTCCTCTTAGTGATGGTTAAGGTGGGATGGAAGACTTTGCTTCCAAGAGGGGAGGATGTGGGAGATTGGAGTGTGCATTCCCAAGACTGATTCCTGATTTCATAGAATCATAGAATAGTAGAGTTGGAAGGGGCCTATAAGGACCATCGAGTCCAACCCCCTGCTCAATGCAGGAACCCAAGTCAAAGCATCCCCGACAGATGTCTGTCCAGCTGCACCTTGAATGCCTCCAGAGTGGGAGAGCCCACCACCTGCCTAGGTAGTTGGTTCCATTGTCTTATTGCTCTAACAGTCAGGAAATTTTTACTGATGTCCAGGTGGAATCTGGCTTCCCGTAACTTGAGCCCATTATTCCGTCTCCTGCACTCTGGGATGGTTGAGAAGAGATCCTGGCCCTCCTCTGTGTGACAACCTTTCTCAAGTACTTGAAGAGTGCTATCATATCTCCCCTCAGTCTTCTCTTCTGAAGACTAAACATGTTGGAGGATATGGGAAGGAGTTGGTCCTATACTGGTTAGGCCAAAGCAGAATTTCCCCCCTTATGCACAACCTGGTTATAGAAGCTGGTTATCACCACGTGGGTTGTTAAACCCTGCTAAAAGGCTTTTAAAAAGAAACAGATTGTCCAAACAATGTTGAAAACTAATAAAGACATTTATTAGTTTTAGTTACAGTCCGTTTATTCATATGTGTGTGTCTGTCATGTTGGAGAGAGAGAGAGGGCTTGTTCGCACGACACGGGAACCGCAGGGGAGCAGAAGTCCCCCGCGGTTCCCGTGTTGTGTGCACTCCGACCGGGGGTGCCCCCGTGGGACAGCTGCGCGTGGGACTGCACGCAAAGTGACCATGGTTGGTAGAGGGGTAAGCCCCTACCACGTGTGGCCACCCTGCCGTGCGAACAGCGGGCGGCCGTCCCGCGGGGTCCACACAGAGGCGGCAGCCCAGAGTGGCCGGAGCTGCCGCTGCTCCAGCCTGTAGGGGCAAACGGCTCCTCTGGGCATCCCGGGTCCCCGCCCCCTAGCGCCGGGAGGCCCGCACTGCAGTGCGGGGACTGCGGGGTCCGCCCATGCGCGGGGGGCGAAGGTCGTCTGCGGAGCCCCGCCGGACCCCGCAGACGGTCCCATGGTGCCTCCCCCACCCGCAGCCTGGGTCGTGCGAACCGGCCCAGAGAGAGAGAGCTGGCCACAGAGAGGCAGGAAGTAGGGAGGAGGGGTTACAAAACATGCACCCTGGGGATTGTTCAATTAACCCTTTCCTCCCATTGTAACTAGTGGTTACATTATCTCATTGATTTAAGCAGACAATATTACAATTTCCATCAAAACATGCCCAGTTCTTTCAGTCTCTCCTCATAGGGCTTTGTTTCCCGTCCCCTTATCATTTTTGTTGCCCTTTTCTGAACCCTTTCCAGTTTGTCTGCATCCTTCTTAAAGTGTGGTGCCCAGAAATGTACATGATACTTAAGATGAGGCCTAACCAGTGCTGAGTAGAGGGAAACTAGTACTTCATGCGATTTGGAAGCTATACTTCCATTAATACAGCCCAAAATAGCATTTGCCTTTTTTGCAGCCACATCACATTGCTGGCTCATAACAGTTTGTTAGCCACAGTTAACAGGGAGCCAGGTTTTCATCTGCGCTGGCCCAGAAACTCAAATTGCATGCACTTTTCAAGTAATTTTGACTTTTCTTTGTAGGGTCCCTGTAGTTTCCCCCCTTCCTTTAAAAAAACATATATAATATCTATCTCTATGTAACTACAATTTCATTTTTAACTAAAGATTTGTCAGCATTGGTAGTCTAGAGGCAACATGTTGTTCAGATTGAGAAGCCAAGCCACAGTCAGCAGAGTTATAAGTGGACTGAAAGCAGATCCCAACTGAGTCAGGAATCAGGAGGGTCATTACGTGGAATGGGAGATCTGAGCAGGGATGGGGACTTGGACTCCAGGACTCGACTCGTGAGTCGGACTGAGTCCCCCCTTTGACTCGAGTCAGATTCGAGTACCGATATTTTTAATGGGACTCGAGACTCGACTCGGGACTCGAGACCAAGGACCCGCCGTGTTCCAAAACCGTGTTCCTCAAATGCAACATGGATAGGTTTTAGGAAGTACAGCAAGTTTATTTTTTAAAATCATTTTCCTACAATGCAACCTTTCAGACATTTTGGGTTTGGCTGCCTCTGCCTGCCTGCTTTGGGGTTCCCAGCCTCCTCTGCCTGCCTGGTCTCTTCTTAACCAGTTCCACAGTTTGAATTGCCCAAGACAAAGACCTCTGCCTGCCTGTTTTGGGGTTCCCTGCCTCCTCTGCCTGTCTGGTTATTTTGGGTTTGTCTACCTGGTCTGTTCTTGCCAAAATCAGTTGCAGAGTTTTGAAATAAAAAGGCACACTTGTGCCTAGAATTTATTTAAGTCACACATCTGAAATAGCCTTATTTTGTTGGGGAAAACCGCCATTGATTTTAACAGGGACTCGTGGAGTCAGCTTTGGGAGTGACTCGTGACTCGTGACTCGTGAGTCACCATTTTGGACCAAGGACTTGGACTCGGACTCGAGACTCGGGTCCAAAGACTCGTGACTCGACTCGTGACTCGAAACCAAGGACTCTTCAACATCCCTGGATCTGAGAGCATCTCAGTCTGTTCTCAGACCACAAATTATTCTGTCTGAGGAGCTAGGCAGAGTCTGCGAATGAAACCCGATTGGTAGGGGTGTACGAGAAATTGAGAATCTAGTTTAGATTCATTTGTAACTCACATCTGCGCCGTTCGCAACTCCAAACACGAATGGGAGCACAGTTTTCAGAGAAAGCTCACACATTCCCAAGCTTGTGTTTGCAAAATGCATACTTTAGAAAAATGCACATTTCCCCCCCAAAAATACACATTTTCACGCTTTAGTCTATGGGGGAAAGTACACATTTGAGTGCCCACTTTCAATAAATGCATACTAAAATGGGCACTTTCCCAGTTCAAATGTTGATTGCTCTCAATTGTTTTTATATGTAAATGGTTTTATATTAAGTTTTATACTTTCTGGAGCTGGCAGAGATGGCCAAACTCACATCATTAATCCAAGAAAGGACAACATCCACATTTATTATTGAGTGGAAACCTCTAGTTGACTTTTTGCAGAGACTGGAAAATAATGATTTGTTTGTTTGTGGATTTATGGAATAATAAGTGAATTTAGGACAATGGGAAGAAAGAGATTTCTCATTCTGATTATCGAGTAAGAAAAATTATTGTTACCTATATTTGCTGTAGAAGAAAATCGGAGGTCTATTTTGTTTTGTTAATTGTTATATGTTTGATATTATGTGTTTGTTTTATATAGAAATAAAATTTAAAACTTCAAAAAATATATATTAAGTTTTATACTGCAGTTTTAGAATTTTAATCTTTTGTAAACTACCCAGAGAGCTTTGGCTGTTGGGTGATACAGAAATGTAATTAAATCAATCAATCAATCGATAAATAAAACACAGATTGCAATTGAAAATTGGTGCAAGGCAATCTGAGCTTTGAGGTGGATTCCCGGTGAGCTTGAGCATCTCTGAGTCTCCCATCCCTACGTTATTGGCCCTTTTGGTCACTTGAACCTTGCTGAGATGGCAGGGGGTTGGACTCGACAGCCTTGTAGGCTCCTTCCAACTCTATAATCTATGAAATCTATGATGGCCGCCGTACTGCTTGTTGGCCATCTGCCGTTGTGCGGCAGGGAGACCAGCAGCTCACTCTTCCGGTAAGCAGCTGCAGTGGCTCAGTGAGTAGGATGTCTTCTTCCCAAGGCCAGGGTCCTCCTGGTGTCCAATTCTCCTTAGGCCCAATTCTCATGCCTACTTTTGATGTAAGAACAGACCTGTAACATATATTCAAAAGCAATTTAATAGGAGTAACACCCAAGTACCAGTTCTTTTCAAACATACAGTAGATAAGTGTTCTCCAACCTTGGGTCCCCAGATGTCTTTGGCCTACAACTCCCAGCATGCCCCATCCAGGCTCCTCCAGGATGTTAGGAGCCATTAGGGACTCAAGTAGACCAATGATCTACCTGCCTCCATTTCTTCTTCTCTTTTTCAAGCTGACGACTCCCTCAACATTCTGTAGCTTAACTGCCTCAACATCCTATAGCAGTGTTCTCCAACCTTGGGTCCCCAGATGTTTTTGGCCTACAACTCCCAGCAGGCCCCAGCCAGCGTAGCTGGCTGGGGCCTGCTGGGAGTTGTAGGCCAAAAACATCTGGGGACCCAAGGTTGGAGAACACTGCAGTAGATGCTCTTTACTAGGAAATGCTATTAATAGATAATAACGTTTTGAATATTCAACAAGAAAAGTAAATTGTACATCTCAAAAAGTTATTTATTATCAGAACTACTTAGAAATTATTATTATTATTATTATTATTATTATTGTTCTTGTTCTTGTTGTTCTTCTTCGTGGTCTCTGTGCATCACACATATGGGCTCTGCGCCTGCGCTGAGCTTCCTTCGGAAATTCTTTAGCTGAGGTGAACTGGGCGGGAGCCCCTCCCCCATCGTGCCTGCTCCTCAGCACGGCTCCCGCCCATTCCCCCAGTTCCTCTTCGACTGCCTATTGCTATAGTCTTTCTTCGAGGTTCTCCATTCTTCTTCGGCTGAGTATAGAAAAAATAGTATTTTTTCCTCTACTTTTTCCTCACAACTTTACTCCTTTCTCCTCCTTCACTCTTTGTCCTATAAAAAAAAAAAATAATAAAAAAATTATCCTCGTTGTTCTATTGTTCTATACCTTTCTTCGGCCTAATCTCCCTTCAAAGCTTTTCCTCTTCTTTAAAATGGCTCTTAAAGCCCCCTTTAGGAAGTGCTCTGGCTGTAAGGCTAAATTGCCTCCAGCTGATGGGCATTCTTTATGCCTTATTTGCTTGGGCCAAGAGCATATTGTAGAAAAATGCAAGCATTGCCAGGCCTTTACGAAACCTACGAGGAAACAGAGGGTCTTAAAGTTAAAGACCTCTCTCTGGCAGCAGACACTATCTGCAGCAGGCCCCTCTATGCCTCGGGCAACCACATCTAAGGTGGCTACGCCTCAATCTGAAGCCCAAGGGGAAACCACCTCCCAGCAAAAGAGCAAGAAAGCAAAAAAACGCTCTAGAGAGGAAGGGAAGGAAAGAGATGTCGCCAAGGCAAAAAGCCCAAAACATGGCCGACCTCTCTCAAAGCCTGCAACTCCCGCCCATTCGACAGCGAGCCGTGCGGTGTCGGCATCGCCGGAGAGGATCGAGAGACCAGCTTCGAGCTCGTCTCACCGATCAAGATTGCCATCGACAGGCAAGGGACAGACCTCTGCACCTCCGTCTCCTCAGAAATCCAAGGAATCTTTGGTGCATGTCGTGTCTATTTCGGACGGGGAGATATTAGAATCCCCAACGCCGGTCCCAACAGTCTCTCCGAGAACAGAGAGCGCACGCCCGCCACGGCGTTCCGTCTCGTCGACTCCTATTCGACACCGAAGCGGGAAATCCCTCTCGAGATCGATGTCTTCGTCTTCGCGCTCCTCTTCACATCGATATGCGCGTACCTATCGAAGGGACGATGTACGCCGCCAGCAGCGCCACACTCCTCCTCGGGACCGAAGGGAGAGAGAAAGCGCCGACATCGATGCAGGAAGGGACCGACGCGATCGATCTCGATCTCGACAACGCTCGGCTGGCCATTCGATTCGACACCGTAGCTCTCCCGATGTCGTCCGCCGTCGTCGAGATCGAAGCAGCTCTTTCGATGACGACCGCAGCTCTCGATCTCGATACCGTCGATCCCATGATCGGTCCCGACGTTGCCGCAGCCCTCTCGAGATCGAACGCCGCCATCGCCGCAGGGAGAGTTCCGTCGACATCGATCATCGGTCTCGATCTCGTCGCCGATCCACCGACACCGAGCGCTCGCCTCGACACCGAAGCCCGCTCGATGTCAAACGTCGCGTTCGACGCCGTACAAGTCCAGCCCCAGCAAAAAACTCTGGAAAATCAGTGGCAAAGACAAAGCACTTAAGTGCCACTGCTAAAACAAAAGCACCACCAGCGGAATCCTCTTCAGACATGCCTTATTCAGAAAGTGATTCTGAATTGTCAGGTCTGCCCGATACCTCTCCTGATCTGCAAGTAGAATCCCAAACGTCCACTTCTCCAACAGAGGACTTGGGTACTTTCTCTGATCACATTATGAGGATGACCGCGGCACTGGGGATCGAGACACAAACTGAAGAGCCAGAGATGGAAGACCCAGTATACAGTTTCATCCTGGCCACACAGACATCTCCCACGCTGGTCCCATATTTGCCCTATTTGTTAAAAACTGTGAAGAACACGTGGAAGACCCCAACGGCAATTCCACCAGTGGGCAAGAGACTGGAGTCGCTCTACAAGGTGCAACCGGAAGGGGTAAAATTTCTATTTTTGCACCCAGCACCAAATTCCATCATTGTGGAATCAGCCCAGTCTTCGTCCTCTAAGCAACACTCTACCCCTACAGACCAGGAGGGGAAGAAGTTGGATACCTGTGGCAGGCGTATTTACGCATCCGGTTCCCTGGGGTTAAAAGTTAGCAACTACCAGGCGATCATGGCGCGCTACCAGCACTTCTTAATAGAGAAGTTGGGAAACAACTCTCTGCCAACAGAGAGGAGGGACCTAGCACGGACGCTACAAGCGGAGGCTATGAGCATCTCGACGATGCAAATGAACAACGCGAGGCATCAGACAGACTGCCATGCAAGGTCCCTCATTGGTGCCGTCGCCTTGAGACGCCATGCATGGCTCCGGTCAACAGCGCTAAATAATGATGTCAAAGCCAGAATAGAGAACCTCTCCTTTGATGGTGAGGGTCTCTTTAATGAGAAGACGGACGACTCATTAGATACCGCTCAAAAGGCTAAAGTATCTGCTCAAAAGATGGGTCTTGGGAACCTACCGCGGCAAAAACAATTCAAACCGCGGCAGTGGACCAGGTTCCCTGCTCCTTCAACTCCTTTTCGACCAAGGTACCACCAAAGAGGACAAGACACACGTCCTCAGGACAGACAGAAACAAACTGGCTGTGACAAATGTGCTGGACATGACAAAACCACCAAATTTGACAAACCCAAAGGATATGACATTAGAGCCAAAGCAAATAGTGTCCTACACAGACAGACTTGCCGCGTACCTCCCGTCGTGGCACACCATCACGACGGACCGCTGGGTCCTCAAAATCATCCAGCACGGGTACCAGATCGAGTTCGACGTCCTCCCCCCTTTCCTCGGCATCAGTACCACACAGCCCACTCCACCATTGTTGGAGGAGGTGGACGCTCTGTTGCAGAAGGGCGCCATCCAGCCTGTCCACCCACGTCACCTCCAGGAGGGGCTCTATTCTCGGTACTTCACAGTATCGAAGAAGGGAGGAGGACTTCGACCGATCCTAGACCTCCGACTTGTCAACTTCTTCATAACAACAAAGAAGTTCAGAATGGTCACCATCCAGTCGATACTGCCTCTACTTCGCAAGATGGATTGGTTCGCGTCGATAGATTTGCAAGACGCATACTTTCACATCGCCATTCATCAAGACAGTCGGAGGTACCTGCGGTTCAAAATAGGAGACGAGGCGTACCAATTTGTGGTTCTTCCCTTCGGCCTCTCCACCGCTCCAAGGGTGTTCACAAAGTGCATGGCGGCAGTCTGTGCGAATCTACGTGCCATGGGGATTCGGATCTTCCCGTATCTCGACGATTGGCTGGTCGTGGACTCGTCAAGACTTCGCCTCAAGTCAGCTCTTCGCACAACACTGAACCTGCTCGAAGAACTAGGCTTGTGTCTCAACGCCAAAAAATCAATACTAACTCCTACCAGGAAAATTCAGTTTATAGGAGCGCTACTGGACTCTGTTCACGAACGAGCGTACTTACCCCTAGACAGAGTGGAGAAGGTACTCTCCATTGCCAAATCAGTATATCGCGCCACAACCAGCTCAGCAAGGACGATCCAACGCTTTCTTGGGCACATGGCATCAACAGTGCAGGTTGTGTGCTATGCGCGTCTACGCATGAGGACTGTCCAAAACTGGTTTATCCGTACATACAATCCTCAAAGACAGTGTCCTTCGGTTCGCCTCTCCATTCCAAGGAGCATCAAGGCGACACTCCTATGGTGGTCAGACAGAAGAAATCTTGTACAAGGTGTACCATTTCATCCATTGAAATCAACAAAGATTCTGACAACGGATGCCTCCCTCCTGGGCTGGGGAGCACACTGTACAGGACACACAGCTCAGGGCACTTGGAATCCTATAGAGCGCAAAATGCATATCAACATGCTAGAACTGTTAGCAGTGTGGAAGGCCATGAAGGCACTGGAGTCACACCTGCACGATCAACACATCCAGGTAGTGACAGACAACACGACCGTCGTTGCCTACCTCAACAAACAAGGGGGAACGCGGTTGTTGAGATTGTCGAGGCTGACCCTCAGAATTTTCAATTGGACAATTCGAAGATCCATCTCCCTCGTGGTGATTCACATCGCAGGCAAAGACAACACATTGGCGGACACACTCAGCAGAGTGTCATTGCAATCCCACGAGTGGCAGCTGGATCCAGAGATACGCCATTGGATCTTCTCAATCTGGGGTCATCCACAAGTAGACCTTTTTGCCACCTCGGAGAACACTGCATGCCGCCTTTTCTGCAGCAGAGCAGCGTCGGATCCAGACTCCATTACAGACACCTTTATGATGCAGTGGTCGGGGCGGCTATTCTACATCTTCCCACCTCTCCCTCTGTTGACACGGGTTGTCTTGAGAGTCTGGACCGACAGGACGGACTGCATCTTGATAGCGCCGTGGTGGCCCAGGCAGCCGTGGTTCCCTCAACTTCTGCATCTCTCCAGAGGGGAATACCGGTCGCTTCCAATCATCCCAACGCTGCTAACGCAAGCACAAGGCAATATTCAGCACCCGGACCTAAAGAGCCTCTCCCTCATGGCATGGAGGATTCGACACTGATGGTACAAAACCTGCCGATAGCCATCCGTAGTATCTTGCAAGCTGCCCGCAAGCCATCTACAAGGGCGTCTTACGCTAGAAAATGGATAGGTTTTACGAACTTTGTGACCCAGTTGGGACAGGACCCAAAAACTTGCCCAATTCAAACAATTTTAGAGTACTTGCACACGCTGATGCTGAGAGGCTTAAAATTATCGTCGATAAGAGTGTATCTGGCAGCAATTTCAACCAATAGACCTTATACCACCACAGGAACAGTCTTCACTCACCCGTTAATAAAACAGTTCCTGAAAGGCCTGCGAAACATCATCCCTCCAGTCAAAAACTTGATACCAGGCTGGGACTTACCACTAGTGTTGCGTGCTCTCCAGCAGAAGCCATTTGAACCGCTTGCCACCATAGACCACCGCTTGCTGACATGGAAAACAGCTTTCCTGGTCGCCATCACGTCAGCAAGAAAGTCAAGTGAGCTCTGTGCACTAAGAGAAGACTCTCCCTATATGGTCTTCCATAAAGACAAAGTAATTGTCAGGCCTGATTCTTCTTTTGTCCCAAAAGTGGTGTCTGAATTCCATACCAACCAAGATATAGTCCTTCCAGCATACTTCCCAAACCCAACTACCGACTTGGAAAGGAAGATGCATGCACTAGATGTGTGACGTGCCCTGGCTTTTTACAAAGATCGAACTGCCACATTCAGGCAAACATCGCAGCTATTCGTCTGTTATGGCGGCAAATCGAAAGGTCAGCCTGTGTCCAGACAAAGATTTTCAAAATGGATTGTAGAAACAATTACTCTCGCATACCAGATAGCGCACAAAGAGTTACCTGGTTCAGTGAGAGCACACTCAACCCGAGCGCAGTATATGTCAGCGGCGTTTGGAAAAGGCATCCCTCTACCAGAGCTATGTAGAGCAGCCACCTGGTCCACGCCATCGACATTCATAAGACATTATAGACTTGACCTTCGAGCTCGGGAAGCAAACGCCTTTGGCCGGGCAGTCCTCTCATCGGTGTTGCAGTGATGTGGGCCGCCGTCCCACCACCGGTAAGTCAGCTTGTTACTCTGCCCATATGTGTGATGCACAGAGACCACGAAGAAGAAGGACAGGTTGCTTACCTGTAACTGTAGTTCTTCGAGTGGTCATCTGTGCAGTCACACAACCCACCCATCCGTCCCCGCTCGGCGTCATTATCGATTTCGATGGACCTGCCAGTGGAGACTGGGTGCGTCGCTCCAGTTCATTATACTATGAATGAATATGTTATTCAGTGTAATTCCACGACAAACAGAGGTTACACCAACATATATCTCTCGGTTCATGGGGCCGCAATAGGCGGTCTCAGGGAACTGAGGGAATGGGCGGGAGCCGTGCTGAGGAGCAGGCACGATGGGGGAGGGGCTCCCGCCCAGTTCACCTCAGCTAAAGAATTTCCGAAGGAAGCTCAGCGCAGGCGCAGAGCCCATATGTGTGACTGCACAGATGACCACTCGAAGAACTACAGTTACAGGTAAGCAACCTGTCCTTATTATTATTATTATTATTATTCTGTTTGGACTGCTGAAATGTAGCATTTTGAGTTTTTGTTTAAGGATTTTGAGTTTTTGTTTATTAAGAATACTTTTAACCTCTACAACATTGTGTGTGTGTGTGTGTGTGTGTGTGTGTGTGCGTGTGTGACCAATCGGGTAACACTGCAAATAAGATTTCAGTTGTGGGTGATAGAGAAAAGATTCAAAGCAAGCTTTATATGCAATTGATATAATCAATATTAAACGTCAAGAAACAACCCAAAAATACTCCAACAGCCCCAGATTAACAGGTGACCATCTGTTTAGTTGCATGTGTACAGACTCAATCCCGCAAGCATGCCCTGCACGTAACTCCAGGGTTCTGGCTGCACAGTTATTCTCTACATAGCACTTTCATTGCATGTCTGGGGCTTAATTTAGAGGGGATTCATGTTGTACAGACTCCTCTTTCTGAATGGTGATTGCCCTTTTGAAGACAGGGAGTGATTTTTGCCCAGAATGCAGGCAGTGCTAACCAGCACTGTAAAACCAGACCATTTCAAGGAATATATAGCTTCAGAGAGAAGTTGTCAGCCACTACTATAACTTTCCAAATGCCTGCTAATAATTTATTGTGCATGCCAATAGGCTGTGACTTCTGCTCCTATGCGATTGTGGAATGTTACAGACTTTACAAATGTCTGCCTCACTAGGGATACATCACTGCGTGTAGCTGTCACCTAATTTAGATGCCTACGCCATCTGTACAAACAATAGGAAAGCATTTGTATAACAAATATCCAAAGGAAATTGGAAGCTAAAAGTATGTCATCCACCAAATATTACATCAGAATTAAAATAATAAATTATACTGGTCCTGTAACTCAACATATTATCCAAAAATCCATAGTCACAGACAGTAACATTATGTCATTAGTGATGTAAGTGGATTATATGCTGGGGTTCCCCCCCCCCCTCCAGAACTTCCACAACCTAAGCTCAGTCATTGTTAGATCCAGTTCCTGTTGAGGATGGTACAAGGCAAATGCAATGCAGAGCAAGGCAAAAGAGATCATCATAGCTAATGCGAGCAGAGTCCTGACCTGGAAATCTTTATAATGGTCAGGGGTCTCACCTGACCAGTCCTGACTTACTGTGATTAAGAGGGTTGGTTCCTTGCTGACGTGGCTGGCCTTCCCGCAGCTCCCTCCTTTGGCCAGGGTTGGGCAGTGGTACACAAGATTAATCCCCATGTGATATTCCTTAGGTCTCAAGTTCAGGACCCACTGCAAGTTTGACCTGAGCCCTGATTTTAACAAAGGCTAGGTATTTTTCCAGAACTTTATAATATGTTGTTAGGGTTTAGGATCTGTCTGTATATGTGAAGGGTAACACACAGGGAGAATTTAAACTTATTTGTCTATTTTTAGAGTGGACACTTTTGGCTTCTCTCCTAATTTTCAATTTTGCTCCTTTCTGCATCACTCTGTCTTGGCCGAGCCCCACCATCACAAAAACAAGTAGCAAACAAAAATGAAATGCCAAAGACTGATAGACAGAAGTAAAGTATGATAGTTTCTTGACAGACTACAGCAGTTTATTAGCTGAGAATGGAATGCTTATTTGGTAGGTAGAGTGAGAAATAAATTACTTCTTCATTTACACAGAAAAGCCTCCTCTAACTCAATGTATCTGGTAGAGGCATTAATTCAGTTTAAAGATTAACTGGAGGGCTAACATTATTATGTTCAGATTATTAAAAGAATAACTAGGTTAAGAGAAAGTTAGTATTTATATTTAAAAAAAACAATTTATTTATTTATTTTTTAAAAAATGGATCAGTGGATAGATATTTATCCACCTCAGCTTCAGTGAACAATGTGCATTATTTCATGCTTTACCTGCAGTGGCATAGCAGCGTCCATGCTGTTTCCTGTAATTTTGAAGGAATTGAATCATATGGGCACAGGGCTGAAAGTGTAGTAAAGTCTCACACCATTGTTGTTGACCAACAGGGTAGGGTGGTGCTACATAGAAAGTACCTAATTGCAAGCAATGTTGGGTCCCTTCAGATGTTACTAATAGCAGTCTGGGCTCACTCGCGTTACAGCAGCTCTTATGCTGCTGTTTGTATTGTATGTATTTCATAGATTTCATAGATTATAGAGTTGGAAGGAGCCTACAAGGCTATCGAGTCCAACCCCCTGCTCAATGCAGGAAACTAGAGGAGGGGTCTCCCATCCAAGTAATAACCAGGCCTGACCCTGCTTAGCTTTCCACACTCAGACAAGCTGAGCCAGCGTGAGCCACAGGTCATATTGTCTGTCCTGTCCTGGTGGCATTGAGAAAAAAACATTTTAATGCTGTTTATATCAGTACTGCTACTCCTATCTTGCTGGACTGATATGGGGAAGTTGAAACTGTGGGGCATGTACTTTTAAATTGCCCCTTAGTTCTACCGGGATCTCCGTGTTGAGCTTATTCTTCCTATTTTTCATAATTGCCCGGGTAGAACTGAAAAATTCTATATTTCCCTGCTACTCTCTGATACGGTTCCTCATATTACTAATAAAGTGGCTAAATTTTGTGCAACTGCTATAACATGTCATTGCCGCACCTTTTTAACCTCTGACTCTGGCCTTGCTTGTCTGCTATAATTATGATATAAGATTTTGTTGTGAACCTGAGATGTATGCTGGTGTATAGTAGTAATGTATGTTCCATAGACTGATTCCTTGTTTTAATGTTATTGTTGGTTCTGGTCAATAACCATAATAAAATTTCATTCATTCATTCATTGCTGGACCGATATACCATCATAATATTAAACAATTCTGCATTCCTGCTTTTAATTTATGTCCAAATATGTGGCATATTGTTCCAGCAAGATGGCAGCAACACTTGTTGTAAGGGGGAAAGTATTTCCTTGCAGGAAAAAAGGTGGGGTATAAATATAATAAATAAATAATAAAATACACTCTTCTTGCATAGGACTGTATGTAGTCACTGTTTCAAAGTCTGCTTTTCTAACAACCCAAAGAAAGAAACTCTTTAAAGAAGGTGAGAAAAGGTGGGAAATAATTCTCAATGTGCATTAAACAAGGTTCAGTTATCAATGTTGTCATCGTCAGTTCTGCAGTGTTGTCTGTTGAGTTATCTTGTTAGATTAGTTCAGTGAAATTGGCATGTAAGGGGAGCTAAACAATTGTGGTGGAGAAGAGTGAGAACGAGGGCCACTTCTAGTGTTACTCTTTCTTAGGGATTTGTTGTGGTGATCCAACAGGTTTGAGTTTTAATCTGCATCTTGTAGTGCTGCTGGTACAGACAATTATCTTGGACAAATTGGGCATAAGCCCAGTTGTATGTGATTTACTTTCCATCAGGGGATAAAAAAAATAAGTGGCTGAATGTGCAAATTGCTGTACAAGTTATTTGGAGAGTAAAACAGTGGATGGATGAAGTAGTTAGTTTGGAAATTTAATAATTGTAGTGGAATGTGCATTCAGATGCACATCTAAATAAATGCACATCGAAAACAGTGGAGTAGAAAACAGCACCTGCATTCAGATACATGTTTTGATGTGTGTATGAATGTTTTAAGGAAATCTTAAGAAGGTGCTGCCTTCGGTATGCCATAAGAAAGTGTCTGTTTCACTGCCCAGCATTTGGGTGCAAAAAATAATTAGTTAGTGAATGAATGTGTAACTTGTCTCTGGAGTAGATGTTTCTATATTTGTATTTAAGTGACACTGGCACTCATATTAACATCTGAATATCAATTAAGATTCATGCTTTAAAAAAAAAAAGTCAAATGGGAGCAGCTCCACGAGAGAACAGAGTTTCTGGAGAAAATACCCACCTTAAGCCCCAAATAAAAAGTTCATTAAAAACTTAAGAGAGCAGCACACAGATTATGCCCCTGCTGCATCTGTGGTAAAGCCTTGAATATAAGTTCAAAAAAGTTACTAGCCCAGACAATATTTAAGTGGGCTACCTGCCCACACCACATGTATATGTTACTAATTTCTGGTACATTGACATATTAATGGTGATGGTGGGAGGAACTATCTCTTTTCTAATTTGCAATAGTTTCTCTGCCTGGTTGTTTGGTGTTGCAGGCAATTCCTACTTGCCAAAGATGACCAAGCAAATGGCTATTTACAAGCGTGATATAAACTGTAGTAGTTTTGAGGTGAATTACTGCTGTTAAAGTTTTTTTTTAAACTGTTTAGCTTTTGATGTTTTTTTCTAGCCATTGTGAAGGACAAAACTTGACATGTCATGCATGTGAGTCAGGAGAGTCTGACAAAACCCTGATGACCACGACTATTGCTCCAGAAGACGAGGTGACACGTGAATATTCCTGCAGCAAAATGATGGACCTTGCCTTCTTAATGGATGGTTCCAATAAGCTTTCTGAGAATGACTTTGAGCAGTTGAAAGCTTTCATAATTGGCATGATGGAAAAACTCCACATCTCCCAAAAACGAATTCGCCTCTCAATCCTGGAATACCGCACTGGTTCACACATTTACCTTGGCCTCAAAGATATTAAAAAACCATCTCAAATGAGAAGCATTGTCCAAAATGTAAAATACCCTGGTGGAGATGTTGCCTCTGCGACAGAAGTACTTAAATATGTTGTGTTCCATGTGTTTGGGAAGGCTCCACGGACAAATGCCGCCAGAATTGCTGTGTTATTTACAGCTAGCAAGGATCCAAAGAGAATTCAAACTATCTTCCCACTTTTGAAAAAGAAGAAAATTATTGTAATACCAGTTGGACTTGGACCTCACATAAGCATCGAACAAATTGAACTAATTGAAAGTCAGTCACCTGAGAATAAGGCCTTCATAATGAACAGTGTGCTTCAGTTAAGGGAACGTAGGGATGAAATAATTGATTACTTCTGCGGTCTTGTGCCTGCAGTAAGTGCTCTGTTATCTACAACAGAAAACCCTCTTGCAACTCTTTCCAGTATTGCTGCAGTGAAGGCACATGGAGCAGGTAAAGTGTTAACCGAAGCAGCCCCGACAGAAATTTCATTTTCTGTTCAGAAGACCCTTAACATTATTTTTTTAATTGAAGGGTCTGACAAAGTCGGCAAGGAAAATTTCAATTTTGTCAAAGAATTTATTGCCCGCACAATCAGAGAAATGGTTATAGGAGAAGAAACCATTCATATTACAATCATACAGTACTCATTCACAGTCACTGTGGAGTATTCCTTCAATGAAAGGCAGTCAAAGGAAGATCTGATTAAGAAGGTGAGGGAGATCAAATATCGTGGAGGGAACGCCACCAACACTGGAAAGGCTCTCAACTTTGTCTCTGAACATACCGTTACCACAAGTAGTAGAGGAAGAGGGCAAGTACCACGCTTCGTGTACATGGTGACTGCAAACCCTGCCACAGATACCATCACTCGCCAACACACTGATATCAACCTTATTCCCATCGGTATAACTCCTAATGTGGACATCCAAGAACTCAAACGGTTAAGCCAGCCACATGCTCCAATAATCCTAGAAGGGTATAGCAAACTCATCCAGGAAGGACCTGACTTGGTACTAAAAACATGTTGCTCAAGGGAAGGTAATGTCCTTGTTTTTTACTTGGGGCTAAGGAAGGTGTACTTTTTAAATCGTGTTGTATATGTATTGAGCACACTTTAAAAAATTTGAACACATTTCCTCCTGCCAAGACTCTGGAACCACTGGACTGCATCCTCCCTAAAACATGACAAGATGATGTTTGGGCTGGAGGTACAGAGTTCCATTATTGTCATGCTAATTTTTTTCTGTCCTACTGTTGTTTCTGGTCAAACAGGTTTGTTTGGCTGATTTTTATAGTACTTAAAAAAAATATCTACAAACCCTTTTATTTATTTATTTTATTTTTTATTTTATTATATTTATACCCCGCCTTTTTTCCTGCATGGAACCCAAGGCGGCTTACATAGTCCTCCTCCTCTCCATTTTATCCTCACAACAACCCTGTGAGGTAGGTTAGGCTGAGAGTCAGTGACTGGCCCAAAGTCACCCAGTGAGTTTCATGGCCGAGCGGGGACTAGAACCCAGATCTCCTGAGTCCCAGTCCAACACCCTAACCACTACGCTACACTGGCTTTTTGACTTGAGACCATAGCAAGACAAAGGAAATATTTTTCTGAAGCATGTGCATTTAGAGTAATGATCTTCAAACTGATATCCGGAGAATTCTGGGGTTGCTCAGAGATTTAATAGAGAATCTTATTCAGTGAGAAGAACAGTAAGACGAGCCCGCAACATTGAATAATTCCCTGCAATGCTCTACTGCAAAGGAAATTGGACATGTTCTCTGTTGATACAAGCTGTCAGCAAGGCCCCAAATCTGAACTGGGTGTGCACCCTAAAACTGTTCTGCAATGCTCAGCAATCCTGTGGGATTTGTACAGGGATCCTTTGCCAAGTAAGCTGACATAAAAAGGGTTTTCTACATTTGAAAAAAAACCCTCATTAGAGTATTATTTTTATTTATTTATTTATTACATTTCTGTACCGTCTGATAGCCAAAGCTCTTTAGGCGGTTCACAAAAATTAAAATCCTAAAATACAACATGATAAAAACATAATATAAAACCTTTAAATGTTTAAAACAGAATTGTTTAGCTAAACCAGAGGTGGGCAAGTTGTGGCCTTCCAGATGGTGAGGGATGATGAGCCAAAACATCTGGAGGGCCACACGTTGCCCACCCCTGCCCTAAAGAAAAAATGATCTAACCCTCTTGTGTCTCTCTGTGAAGATGTATGTTGTTTGGCAGTTGCTTAGTATAAAATTCATATAAGAACCACGAGCTTCTTTTTTTTAACAAAAATTAAATAATTCTCAGGAACCTGCAGCAAGCCAATGGATGTGATATTTCTTCTGGATGGGACCTCAAATGTTAAAGATTCAGAGTTTGAGGAAATGAAAAATTTTGTGAAAGCATTTATTGAGCAGACCGATGTGGGTGAGTACCACATATTCATTCCATCATTTTAGAGGTTTGGGTCCACGTTCATTCTGTTCATGAGGGGGCCTTGATTTTGATTTTGATCTTGCAAAACATTGAAGGGATGTGTGTTTAACAAGAAATAATAAATATTCTACAGCAAGGTAAACAGGATTCTACAGCACAAAAAACTGGATCCTGCTTCCATTATGCAAACTGAGCAAATTGCATGGTTTCTCTTATTTGCTTCTCCTGGTTATAATGAGCGATCTGAAAAACAAAACATTAAAGAGCACAGCTGAAATTCTGAGGTTACCTGATTGAGACCCAGTTCACATGTAACAGCGGCAAAGTGTGGGTTAACCATTAATTAATCCATGATTTGCTGAGTTTGTGTGCTGCCACGATTCTGAATATGCAGCAACTTCTGAATGGCCCAACCAGAGGTTATTCTGTGACGTGTGAACCCGGACACTATATGCCTGGAATCGCACAACACAGTAACCCATCACAAATGACAAGCCATGGTGGGTAGTTATGTTGTGCAATCCTGGGCTGCTTCCTGCAGGGTGGCTTGTTCATGGGCAACAAGCCACCCTGACAACCCATGGCTTGTTCTAGGGGTTGTTGGATTCATGATTGGTTGTCGTGTCATCTGAACTCAGATGACTGAACCCATCATGAGTCCAGGGAAGCGGCTAGCGAGCCGCTCGGCAAATGCGGCAAAACCCCTTGCCACTCTTGCTGAGCTCACTCTGGCCACCGCCAGTGCCAGCTGCCTGACTGGTGCCCAAGTGGCATGACGGAGCAACTGTCACTGGCTGCCACAATCATGAGCCTTTTGTCCCCTTGCTGCAGCTTTTTTCCCTTTCCCCCCCTTTTTTGGGAGATCGCTTTTTTTTTTTTGTGATCTCTGAGTTGTACAGCCAGTGACAACCCCTTCAAAGTGCCCAAGCGGCACATTGGAAGGGCTGTTACTGGTTCACCACGACACCACCCTTAAAAAATAATAATAATATTTGTGCCCCAAATGTATACAAATAATTTTAATTTTTTTAAAAAAGATTGTAGTCGGACTTGCACAAGTGCACATTTGCACACTTTTGGGGGTCCGAACTGCGCAGCCTCATCTGGGCAATGTCGTCTGGGGAGTATCTGCTGTCAAAATGCAGCAGGCACCCACCATGGACATTGAGCCAGAGAGGCTGCAAAGAGGTTTATTTTTGGCTTTCCTTTCCCCTGACAGCTGTCAGAAGGTGAGCTGTCAAGGGAAAGCAAAGCTGCAAGTGATCTTTGCTCATGAAAGGGGGTGGCCAGTAGATCATCCCCTTCGTGGCGACATCCTGATCCTCTACTTGTTTTGGCTGGACCTGACTCTTCTCAGTGTCCTGCACATTTTCCACCCTTGAGACTCCAGGTGCTCGAAAAGGTAGAAAAGTGTGAGCCACCCCCTTTTTACAGGAGCACAGAGCTTCTCAACAGCTGTCAAAGCTCAGGCTTCCTTTTCAACTGGGGTTTTTGACAGGGTTAATCAGGATTGTTTTGACAGAAAAAACACTGATTAGCCCTTTCAAAAACCCCATTTTAAAAGGAATCCTGAGTTTAGTTGAGTTTAGATAGCTAGCTGTCAAAATTCCGTCCTCCTGTGAAAGGGTGTGTCAGGGCTTTGTTGAGTTACAATCCCAATAGTATAAACTCAAATAAAAATTCTGTACTTTTATGAGATTTTGAAGTAACTTTGACAGGACTGGCCCAAATCATTTTTCTGTCTGAGGCAGAGCAGCAACTGCCACGCCCCTCCCAATCAAGGTGCATAATATCCCACGCTAACCAAATTACGCTGGCACCTGTGGCAGAAAATTGCATAACCATCTCCTCCCCACTTCATCAAAATAAAAATATAGTAATAATACATTAATAACTAATCATTTGCTGCTTTTTCATGACACCAAAAATCTGTTGTCTGAGGTGGCTACCTCACTCTGCCTACTGGGACAGCTAACCCAAATCTTTCAAATTTTGTGCATCACCAAAGTGCACCTCCATGTGCATGCATTGCATAATATGGTGTCCCATTCCGTGACATCATGCGTCATGACATTCCTTCTCTGATTGACTGCTATCACATGTGCTGTGTTTACAGTTGTAGATTGAAGTGAAACCACAGGCAGTGGCAGCAGCTGTGGAAGCAGAAAAAGCAAAAGCAGCAGCAAAAATGACTGCTCATCATGATTGGTTGTTCACTGATGGGCGGGGAGAACCTCAAGCCAGGGGACCAAATCTGGCCCTCCTTGGGTCCCAATCCAGCCCTCCTGGGGTTTCCCAGAAAGCCATGCCCCGTCCCCAGATGGCCATGTCCCCTTTCCCTCAACCACAATTGTTTGGTGGTTTCCCAGCTTTTGTGCAGCATTTTCTCCCATTCTAAAAAGCTGAATTGCCTCTTAGTTACTTGGGAATAAGAGCTTCAAGCTACAATATGAATGCTGGTATTTTTGGCGTTTGGGCCCCACATCTTCTGCCTTTGGCCCTGCTCACCACTGGAACGAGGCCCTTGAAATGGAATTTGGCCCTTGCACTGAAAGAGGTTCTGCACCCTCCCCCCCTGTTTTATAGTTTCAGATCCAAACTTTTAAATTGAGTCGTTACTTTGGCAAAGAGAGAAGCTGAAGGGTTACAGTACATTCATTCTGCATATGTGCAGTGCAAATGGGACCTTTTTAATTTCCTTCAGAAAATAAAGGGTTACAGCAGCTGGCCACTGAGCATGCACAAAGATGGCAGGATCTGGCTCCTTAATCGTGCCAGCGTTGCAGACTGCGCAGGTGCAGAAAATATGAATTAACTTGATCAACCTCAGTTTGAATTACAAAAATATTAAAAGTAATTGGATCGAAGTCGGGCCTCATTATACATTTCAGAATTATGAACCTGGTAGATTTGACTTACGAACCAACTAATTTTGGGTGCTTCCAGAAGGCATTGCGCAGCTGTTCCATCTTTTTCTCCTAATGGATTTTCTATGTTAAGGGGGGGAAATGGAAGTGGTAAGAAAATAAGGGAGGGCCGCGAGTAGAAAACATCATCATCTGGAGTCTGGACCCCCCCCCCCCAACTTCCATGAATGAGGCTGGGCAATGGTGCCATAAAAGGAAGCATCTGGAAGCTCCCTTTGAGTTTCATCAGCATCACTCGTAAATATCAGGCATGCTTAAGTCCCATTGCTTTAACCTTTTGATGTTTATTCCTTTATAAATCTTGTGGTTTCCTCCCCAGGCCATACTACAACTCAGGTGGCAGTCTTTCAGTATGGAAAAGCGACTGCTTTGGAAATTTCGTGGAACATACCCCAAGAGAAAGCATATCTTTTTTCTAGGGTGAGCGCTATTCATCGAACAGAGCAAGGCCCCTGCAAACTAGGTATGTGATTGTTCAGTCTGTGGTGATGGGCAGGGAGAGGTTTTTATGCAGTTCTAAGAAGGTTTATTGGGCTGACTATACGTACGTGTATTTGCTTATTCATTTAAAACATCCCTTCCCTTCCTCTCCGATAGCACAAGGTGACTTACAAGATGTAGTTACAAGCCTAAAACAATTCTAAAAAACCGTTACAGTCTAAAATGCAATCTATCTGCAGTCGGAAAACTCAGGGCTGCAAACTTTATTTATTCTAATTTATTGGTTAGATTACAGAGCGATCCAATGTTCCCAGCTATGCCAGTGGCCACTAAACACTGGTGTAACTTTGGCATCCTATCTACTTCTTAGCAGAAAATTTGACAGCAAAATGAATATTACTATAAACAAGACAGAATGTGGTAACGGTGACAGCCGCTCCCACAGCATCCGTGGTGATACTCACAATTCCCATCAACGATGGAGCAGTATTCCAGACATGCCCCTACAACAGGAAGGCTCTCTAATCTTGGATCCCTAGATATTTTTGGCCAACAACTCCCAGCATGCCCCAGCATTTTCCAAATATACTCATTTTTGTACTAAAGTGTGTTTCTACACATTTTTAGAAATGTATGCATCTTTCCTCATACTTCTTAAATGTGTGTAGTAGTAGTATCTTTATTGATTAGTCAATTTGACCATATCAAAGCTACAATATGTAAAATAAAGGTCAATAAAATCAGATTTAGGTAAAATACATGGAATAGATAAAATGCGTAGATTAATAAATATATAAGCTAAAACAAAGCTTGTAATTACTGGGTTACAACAACAATATAAGTTTAAATAAATTCATCGCTTTTACATGCAACCCCGACTTGTTCAATGAATTGTAATCTCAGTTGGATAGCTCTAGCTATAAATTTAGCAGTACTTGACACTACATATGAATTTGTACCTTGAAGTAAATAAGCTAGTCTGTTACAGTCCCAGTATTTGGTTTTATCGAGAAGTGTATGTAAGTACTGTGTCCTTGCTGAGGCGTAGAGTTGACAATTAAATAGGACATGCGCAATTTCTTCTATTTCTGGTACCCCACAGACGCATGTTCTCTCAGGATACGGTACTTGATGGAAGCGGCCATACTTGACCATAGAATCGAGCTGCTCAAATCTTGCTCTGACGAAGGCTATACTAAGATATTGATTCAGACCCATTGTCAAATAGCCGCCACCCCCTAGCGCTGCGAGGCCCGCACTGCGGTGTGGGGACTGCCGGCTCCACCGGGGTCTGCCCACGCGTGCGGGGCACAGGTCGTCTGCGGGACCCCGCTGGCGGCTCCGTGGTGCCTCTCCCGCTCGCCGCCTGGGTCACACGAACCCTAGTGTTTGCAAGTGACTCAATATCAGATTGGGCATTAACATCAAATACTCTTTGTTTAAAAATTGCATTAGCCCTATGTCCGGCTAAAAGTAGGTGTTGCGTTGAAGGGCCAAGATGTGAAATAGTTTGGAGAAGTTGTTTAATCCATGTGGTAGGTTGTAGTGTATCCATCTGTTCTTCAAGGCAGATTTTGGGTAGTCACAAATTCACAAGCCCTGCTATTTTATTCCCACAGATTTTAGCCAAATCGTGCTCCCCCATCACCTTCTAAAAATAGGAGCTAAGGCAGTGTTCTCCAACCTTGGATCCCCAGATGTTTTTGGCCTGCAACTCCCAGCATGCCCCAGGGAGTTGTAGGCCAAAAACATCTGGGGACCCAAGGTTGGAGAACATTGAGCTAAGGGAATCATCACAAAAGGTGATGGGGCTGGCCCCTCTCTGCCCCCCTGTAATTTGAGCACTGAGTGGAAGGTGCAATAAAAGCCCCAATAAAACCTTATAATGTTATGCCCCAATATTGTGATTTTCTTAAATAGTGACTGGGTTTGCACGACATGTTAATCCTCAGGTTTACCTGCATGAGTGGGGCTGTGGGGGGAAGGGTTGTGCGACGGCAGCAGGCACTTGGGGCTTGGTGAGGAAGAGGTGTGCGGTGGTGATGGCTGCCGCTGAGCTTCGCCACCGTTGAGCTGCTGCTGCCAGAGAATAAGGTAAATCAGGGGGGGGGGGGCGGTGAGGTGGGGGGCAGGGGGGATGGGGAGGAACCTTTCTTGGGGTGGCCCGGGACAAGCACTGTTGTGCTCTCGAGGAAACGCAGCTCCATGGTGCTTGCTGCCATTGCTCGGCAGGGCTGCAGCTCAGGTGAGTAGTAGCCCTTCCAAGGAAGAACAAACGACAGCTGGCAAAAGTGCCACTCGGGCACTTTTTGCAGCTGTCATCCCCTCTCGCTACCCTCAGTGCTTCTGCTCAGTGTCCCCTGGGATACCGGACGGGAGGACTGAGGGTGGACGAGGGGGGAGGCTGTGCCTCCAGGCAGCTGCCTGTGCCCGGGCACAGCCGGGGCCCAGGGCAACTTTAAACCCACAGAGGTTTAAACCTCTGTGGGTTTAAGGTGACGTGCAAACCCAGCCATTGTTAAAATAAATTGGCCAGAGTTCGCACGGCATGCTAAGCCACACTGTATAGCAAGCTGCGCAGTGTGGCTTAGAAGCCACCCTTCCTGCAATGCACCCGGCAGACCATTGGGCGCATTGGGGGTAGAGTGTCCTCCTCCTCCACCTCCCTCAGTCTTCCTGCAGGTATCCCAGGGGACACTGTGGGAGCACACCAAGGTTTCCACTGCTCCCCACAGCCGCCATGAACAATTTCGGGCTCTGCGCGGCTTGTCATTTTATTTTTAAAGCATTTTTTGGGGAGATCACAAAAGCTGCCTCTCAGGACGACTTTCACGATCCCTGTTTTGGGCAGCCATGAGCTGCCCCCACAAGGAGCCCCAGCGGTACCTGCCCATGGTCAACCTCCCCTTTTAAAGAATTTTTACACTGATTACGTGCGCAAATAATTGCGCTCATAATATTTTTGGTTTTACCCAAACTGCCCCATGCAAACAGAGCATTTGGGGTTAAAAAGGGGTGACCCTGGGGTAGGTACTGACCAGGGAGGGAGGCTGCTGGCCAAATCCAGCAGGCACCCACCCCGTACAGTGCCTAGTACAAGCTGCAGGTAAATATCCCACCCCCCCCTTTGCAAGGAGCTGTCAGATTTGACAGGTTGGGACCAGACGTCTCCTTGCAAAGCGAGATTGTGCTTTGTGAAAAGGGGCTCTTTGCACCCTTTCCCCAGCACAATCCCCTTGTTTTTGGGGGGAGATCAGTGTCCCCAGTTGCCCCCCAGTTTTGCATGGGGGAGCCTGCAAAACTGGGGTGGATGGAATCCCAGTGACAGAAGGCAAGGCTTTGTTTGGCAAGTGTCAAAACGCACCTATCCCCCCAGCTTGGAGTCTCCCTAAGTTTTGCCTATGTCCAAGGTGCTAGCAACTCAGGATCAATGACAAAATGGAGGGGGCACATGGGACTTCTGACCACCCACAAACCCCCCCAAAGATTCTGCTGGAAAGGGGGTAATTGGGTGTGTGTGTCCCAAACACCCTTTTTGTCTTAATCTTTGGTTTTTTTGGGGGGAAGGGGCTTGTGCCCCTGAGTTATCCACACTTGGGAAAGTGAGAGCAGCCCAGGGCCACATGAGCACCCCCCCAAAAAACTCGACGATTCCACTGCTAAGGTGCTTCCCACATCCCCCACCTCCATTTTTTTCAAGTGCCTCCAAAGTGTGTTTTGCAAAGTGCTACAAGGTTATGTTTTGGATTTTACACTTTGTGTCTCCCAACAAGTTGACACTTGCCAAAGCCCTGCCTTTTGTCACGAGAAATCCACCCCAGTTTTGCAGGTTCCCCCCATGCTAGCAGTGAGGAGACACTTGCAAAACTCGGGGGCAACTGGAGACACCAGATCTACCCACAAAAACCAGGCGATCGCACTGGCACTGCTAGGCACTGTACAGGGTGGGTGCCTGCTGGATTTTGCCATCAGCCACTCTCCCTGGCCAGTATCAACCCCAGGTCCACCCCTTTTAATCCCAAATGCTCTGTTTGCACTAACGGGGCAGTTCGGGTAAAAAATGTATATTATGAGCGCAGTTATTTGCACACATAGTGTAAAAAAATTTTTTTTAAGGGGGCAGACTACGGGCAGCCCCTCCAAGGTACCGCTGGGGGTCCTTGGAGGGGCACCTTGTGGATGTCCCCATTGGGATCACAAAAGAGGGCTTGACAGCCCATTTTTACGATCTCAAAACAAAAAAGTTTAAAAGGACAAAGTCTAGCTGCGGCAAGCACGAAATGGCTCATGGTGGTTGCGGGGAATGTGGGAAGCCTTTGCCAGTGCTGCTTGGGCACTTTGCGGTGACTGGCAGTGGCGTCTACCTGCTAGTTGCTTGGCAAGACTTTTTTTGCCATTCTTGCCAACTGGCTCTGTAGCGGGTTCACCTTAGCCATGGTGGGTTGCGTTGTCTGGGTTTGGACAACACAATAACCCACCGTGGCTACAGTAAACCTGAGAAGAAGCCATGGATTTGAAGGGTGGCTTTGAAACCATGGCTAAGAAGCCCTGAGAAAACCATCCCTGGTTCGCACACAACATGCTAAGCAACACTGGCTATGTAGCCACCACAGCTTAGCGTGTTGTGCGAACTCAGTCTATGCCTGGGAGCCAAACTGCCCCATGCACAGGCAGAAAGCACTTTCTCCCACAGGGGGAGGTTTTGCTCATTTTGCTTTCTGGCTTTCGAAGTGCCAAATTTAATCCCACTCCCAATCTTCAGGAGCAGCAAGGAGGGGAGGGGCAGATACTACAGTGAGAGGAGGATTGGTAAGGTCCCAGTGCATGTGTGGAACACCATGCATGGCTCTTTGGATTCCACCCGTAATGTTTTTGGACTGGAAACTACAGTCTATCTGGCAGCAGCCTAGCATCAGGGCCCCACAGGAGCAAAGAAGTATCCAGATTTTAGGATCCTTGGCCTACTTTGTACTGTAGAGAGTTTATTACTGCTTAAAAATGAGAAATGAAACCTGACTTCCATAGTTCGCTGGAGGATTGGCCATGATTGCTTTCTCAGCCTGGAGAAATAATAATAATAATAATAATAAAAACCGAACAGATGGTCGAGAAGACCCTGACAGGTTCTTTGTGAGAGGAATAACCTCTTTCATACGGATAAATTACATAAGTCCTTCTATATAATGCATGTAGCAAGTTACGATAGAATACCGAATGAGGCTGCCTTATGCTGGGTCAGATCATTGGGTCCATCTGCCTGCTCTGGGTAGTGTTGGATCTCCGGGATTTCTGGGGGAGATCTTCCCTAGCCCTGCCACCTGGGCCTTTTGGCTGGAGATGCCAAGGATTAAATACTGGTCTTTCTGCATGCAATGGACTATGAACCCCACCCCCAAAGCTGGAGGAAACATGATGGGGCCAATGAGGTGGTTAGGAAGTTATGCATAATAGTTGGCAGTAATTTAATTAATGTTGACTGGAAACCACTGAGGCTTCCAGTCAATAGTACAGATGTAAAATTAGCTGACCCTTAGCCAGTGCTTTTTTTCTGGAGAAAAAGGTACCGGAAGTCTTGGATTACATTTCCTCGGGAGTAGATGGCGATTAAATTGTAATGCAATTAATAGAAGAAAAGGTGCTGGAACTCAGTTCCGGTGAGTGGTACCGGAACTCTTGGATTACATTTCCTCAGGAGTAGATGGCGATTAAATTGTAATGCAATTAATAGAAGAAAAGGTGCTGGAACTCAGTTCCGGTGAGTTCCACCAGAAAAAAAGCCCTGCCCTTAGCTAGGATTAATGGGATGCAGAATCCTGGGTTCCCTCCGGCTCCTCGCCTCTCATGTAAATTCCATCACCTTACACCTCTCTTGGTACATTATTAGGTCTGACTGACATTAACCATTGTTCACGTATACCCAGGGACACTCCAAAATAGCTTTTAGAACCCAACTATTTCATAATACAGATGGATTTTGTTTGTTTGTTTATTGGTGTGTTACTATATTGGACACACAAAATGTTTTTTTTTCTTACTAGCTATGAAGATAGCTTCTATTGACTGAATTGTAATTAACCTTGCAGTAAAGGTAAACACGTTCTTTCACCATCCTTAAAAGGGTACTTTCACTTAGGTTTTGCAATATATGAACTTTTATGTTTAATTGGTTTATTAATTAATTTGAAGTTAAGTGCTAACAGTTAACTAATATATCATGAATCATTTGAAAACTCTGGTGACAGTAAGTAATCTTGAGTCTGCGTTCATGGTTCCGATCCATCCACTGAGTGAGACTCAAAATATTTTTGCACCTGAGGCAGCAAATCTCCTCCCTCTCTTTGGAGTGATAATATAATAGTAAATTTAAAAAGTAAGAAACCTGCCACTCTTTAACAATGCTCAAAATATGCTTTACTGTGCCAGGTGGTTGGGTTCGCCTTCCAACGGATTAACATTTTCGATCAGTGCAGTTGCAATTGTATATCACAGGTCTGGGCCTTCCTGTCAGGCATCTGTTGCTGCTCTGTCTTATGTAGAGAATAGTAAGTCACTTCTTTTGACTTCATCCTGAGGAAGCATTCCATAAGTGTGGGTGAAGGAAGGCCTTTGGGGACTCATGCTTCCTTGGTCAAAGCCATTAAGGAGGTGTTACTAAAACCATGGAGACCTTTTAAATATGATGATCCATGAGGTTAAGGCAGGAATCTCGGCTTTGTTCAATTCCCCTGCCTCTGGTAAACATGCAACATCCTAAAGTGATTTAACATTTTATCCCTCATTTCAGGGGGAAACACACACACATAGACGGGGGTGGGTGGGAGAGAATAGCTACTAAAGGATATTCTATCACATTTCAGTTTGTTCCTGCTACTTGAATACATTGGAATTTTCCCCTACATTGTCTCGTTTATTCTTCTTCAATTATCATGTTTTTGATTTCCTGACCATTTAAAAAAAAAAGATTACTTTGAACATTTTCTTTGGCATTCCAGTTTGCTCTCCATATAATGTGTGTGAGTTGGACCCAGACTACATTAGTGATGCTTTGGTCCCATTGAAATTAGTGAAATTTAAGTTAGCCATGACTAACTTGTCCCTTTGTCCGGGCCAAACCCTGTGAATTTAACTGAGTTTATATTTCATCTTTTGCCCTGTCCCCACCAATTTTCTAAATCACGAATGGAGTTCATGCCGTTGCTTTCTAGGGCAGCTTCAGTCCTGATGGTCCCCAATGTATCTTCAGGGGCAGACCTCAGCACTGTTGTATCCCCCTCTCGCATCATGCCACCACTCTGATCATAATCATAAAGTGGCTACTTTAAAGTAGAAAAAAAAGGCTTGGGCAATTTGTTCATGGATCTCCCACAGTCATAAGGAGTTAAGCCAAAGGCTATATGGAAAAGATGAATTTTAAGCTGGGGGTTTGAGAAAAAGAGAAGGAGGTAATACCACATAGTTGTTCTGGGAGAGAGTTTCAGGCAGAAGGGACAATAAGGAAGATAATGACGGTGGCTGTGTTCGTTTGTTTTTTTGGATCCTTGGGGCAACACATTGCACCCAGTTTGCAGATTCCCTGTCAGCAGATGCTGGGCTTCCCAGTATTGGTGTGGGCACATTATTTATTTAAAATATTTATATACTGCCCATCATTAATAAATGCCAGGGTAGTATACAAAATTCATTAAAACAACAATTAAAATCAAAATAAAAACCCACAGTAAAACTCTAATTAAGCCAGGCATTAAAACCATCAAATGCTTGATTAAACAAAGAAGTTTTTAAGAAGCACCAAAACACCATCAGCGTTGGTGCCTCTTGTACTGCAGAGGAGAAAGAATTCCAAAGGCAGGACGCCACTACCAGAAAGGCCCTCCCTCTGGTTGACCTGCAGGATGTCACACCACTGTTTCCAACCACTGATCCAGGACTTGCACAGCCACACCTGACTCAGATGTCACAGAGAAATAGAGCTGGGTGTCATCTGTGCACTAAAACCCCTAATGATTTCTCCCAATGGCTTCATATACATGTTAAACAGCATTGGGGACAAGATAATACCCTGCAGCATCCCACAGTGCATACGCCAGGGGACCAACATTGAGTCACCAAATGCAACTCTCTGAATCCAGCCCTGCAGGCAGGAGCAGGACCACTGCAGCACTGTGCTTCCCACCCCAAACTGGCAGAGCCAGTCTAGGAGGATACCATGGTCAATGGTATCAAAGGCTGCTGTGAGATCAAGGAGAATCAGCAGGGTTGCCCTCCCCCTCTTTCTCTCCTGATAAAGGTCATCCATCAGGGGGACCAAGGCTGATTCCTTAGCAAAACCAGGCCTGACACCAGGTGGGAATGGGTCTTTGCAGAGCTGTGGAGCCGGCAGCACTGTAGAGCAGCCTTGCCCAACCTGGTACCCAGCCTGGTTTTGGACTTACTCCCATCAGCCCCAGCCAACATGGTTAATGGTCAGGGATTATGGGGGTTATAGTCCAAAATATCTGAAGACCACCATCTTAGAGAAGGCCAGTGTGACATAGTGGTTAGAGTGTTGGACTGGGACTTGGGAGATCCGGGTTCTAGTCCCTGCTCTGCCATGAAGCTCACTGGGTGACTTTGGGCCAGTCACTGCCTCTCAGCCTAACCTACCTCACAGGGTTGTTGTGAGGATAAAAATGGAGAGGAGAAGGAGGATTATGTAAGCTGCCTTGGGCTCCTTGCAGGAAAAAAGGCGGGATATAAATATAATAAATGAATTAATGAATAAATAAATAAATTCTATAGGGTAAGGCAGAAGACTTGACTCTACATCATAGCCAAGCCCACAAGCCTCCTATTCCTATCCACAAAAAACACACACTACTACCACCCACACCACTTCAGGCAGCCATATACAGATTGTAACAATTTCCAGAGGGCGACCGTGTCAGTCTGTTGCCTCAAAAACAACAAAGAGTCTTGTGACACCTTAAAGACTAACAGATTTATTTATTCTGGCATGAGCTTTCGTGGACACTGTCTACTTCATCAGATGCATGAAGTGTCAGCTTCAAATGAGCCAGTCCATATACACATGCAGGTAGTGGGGAGGGAAAGATGTAAACAGTGTTGTTGTCAGAGGGAATTGAAATCCAAGAAATGCAGAGAGTGATAATTACCTTAACAGCTGCCATTCACAAAAGGTTGTTGGGTGATAACACACAGATAGCATTGTAATGGTGAGCAGATTAACAGATTGAACTGCAAAACTGAAATTCAGAAAACTACAGACAGTGATTGTTACCTTAATGGTTCACACACCTGCTCCTGCTCCAATGTGATATATGCCAACATTCTGCAGCAATCCCCACACTGCGTTCTATGTAGGACAATTTCTATCCTTATGAAAATTGGATGCCCCAATAAATTTGTGAATATCTTGCGACTTCTCCATGACAACATGATGGCAACGGTTTTGTACAACAACGGCACTCATGGTGCTCCATTTAAAGTGGGATCAGGTGTTAATCAGGGATGTGTTATTGCCCCAACGTTATTTGCTATTTTCATCGCTATGATTGTACATCTTGTCGAGGGGAAACTCCCCCTTGGTGTGGGAATTATATATCGAACAGATGGAAAGCTTTTTAATCTCAGTAGGCTGAAAGCAAAAAGTAAGGTAATTACAACCTCTGTTGTAGAACTTCAGTATGCTGATGGTAATGTGGTCTTCGCACATTCAGAGGATGATCTCCAAACTATCCTAAATGCTTTTGCAGAAGCATACGAAAAACTTGGTCTCTCACTTAACCTCAAAAAACCCAAAGTGCTTTATCAGGAAGTACTTCATCAGCAAGTGCAAGTTAACCCTTTGGTGATGCCATCTATCCAGCTTGGCGGGGCAATACTGGAAAATGTCAATCATTTTCTCTATCTTGGCAGCTATCTTTCTGTTACAGCTAACATTGACACTGAAATCCAGCATCGTTTGAGCTCTGCAAGTGCCGCATTTTCTCGAATGAAGCGTAGAGTGTTCGAGGATCGGGATATCTGTAGGGAGACCAAAACGCTGGTTTATAAAGCCATTGTATTACCAACTTTATTGTATGCCTGCGAAACATGGACTATCTATAAACGTCATTTCCATCTCCTCGAAAGATTTCATCAACATTGCCTCTGGAAAATCCTGCAAATTACTTGGGAAGATAGGCGAACAAATGTCAGTGTACTGGAAGAAGCAAAGACTACTAGCGTTGAAAAAATGATCCTTCAATGCCAACTTCAATGGACCGGTCATGTTGTTCGAATGCCTGACTGCCGTCTCCCAAAGCAGTTACTTTATTCCCAACTCAAGGATGGAAAGCGGAATATCGGTGGTCAGTATAAGAGGTTTAAAGATGTTAAGGCTAATCTAAAAAAATGCAATATAAACATCGACGAAAACTGAGAAGCTCTGGCCCATGAACGATCTAACTGGAGGTTGGCCTTTCACAAAGGTTCCATGGACTTTGAAGAACCCCGAGTGCAAGGTGAAAGGGAGAAACGTGCTAAGCGAAAAGCACGTCAAACGAATCCTTTACAGGACCATCTTCCATCTGGTAAACTGTCCTCACTGTGGGAAGCTGTGTGGATCTAGAATTGGCCTCCACAGTCACTTACAGACCCATCGCTAGAGTCTACACAATTTTTTAAGCATTTCCTCTTTTTTAAATTTTCTTTTTGTAATTTTATCCTGGAAGACAATCTTACTCGGTCACGAGTGATCGCCTATGTATATGCCATCATTCTGCAGCAATCCCCGCACTGCATTCTATGTAGGACAAACAGGCCAGTCTCTACGCAAAAGGATAAATGGACACACATCTGACATAAGGAACGGCGATGTTCAGAAACACCATGGTCTGTCATGGGTTATTTAACCCACAACAAGCTGCAGCGCCTGCGGGTGCCAAGTTGTGTGTATAACCCACGTTTGGGGGCTGTCATGTCATGCAAACAGCCCCTCTTTGAATGACTTTAAAGTGGCCATTCTTGAACAAAGGAATTTCAAAGACAGATATCAATGTGAAATTGCTGAAGTACAATTTATTAAGAAATGCAACTATTTCCTGTGCTTTGAATAAGGACAGGGTTTTTTTTTTGTTTTGTTTTTTTAATCACATTACATATGTTCCTCTGGTCACCATTGCAATGATGTCCATGTTATCAACGGACAACATTTTGTGAATGCCAACTGTTAAGGTAATTATCATCACTCACTGTACTTGTTAGTATTTCAATTCCCTCTGACAACACTGTTTACATTTCCCCCGCCCCGCATGTCTATATAGATTGGCCCATTTGTAGTTGACACTTCATGCATTTGATGAAGTGGACAGTGTCCGTGAAAGCTTATGGCAGAATAAATAAATATACAGATTGGTCATCTTGATTGGCTATTGGCCACTTGGATAGTTTGTTGTTTGTGTAGATTGGGCATATTTAGTAGCAAAAACACTCCCTTCAGGTCAGGTTAGAAATTTACCAAGCTGAAAATTTGTTAAATATCATTTGATAGTTGAACAACAATTAATGTGTTTGAGATGGTTGTAGCACACTATCTTCATGGATGAGTGAGAATGTTTCTTGTCTATTTCTTTCCACTGGATGTCACTGTAGCCCTATTAAAACATTGTGCTTTAAAGGGGCATCAAAATACATTTGGATATTTCTTTCTCTTCTCCCAGCATTGATCCTAAATGACTCAATGATGCTTCAACACAAGAAGATAATGCTTCTGAATGATAAAGAATAGTGCTATTAAAATTTGCTTTGTAGAGGATAATTTTGTATGCTACCATGACTCATTGGTGACTCTTACTGCTCTACTTGTGGGTTTTAAATCTATCTATCTATCTTTAATTTTCAGGGGAAGCAATAGACTCCACCGTTCAACTTGCCATGTCTAAATTAAATGGAGGAAGGCCCAATGCATCCAAAATAGCAGTGATTGTTATATCAGATGCATCACAAGACTCTGTGGACGCCGCTGCATATTCTGCAAGAGTCAATAGTAAATATTTTTCTTCTGTTCTTATACTATGAGGGTATTTTTCAAAATAACTCTTAATTTTTAACATAAGGCATAAGCAGCCATTTTGTTGCTAGTTCTCAGTATGCCCCATAAGAAGTTGAGATAGCATCTGAAAAGACCCTTATAATTCTTGAGTTGCTTAGGAACATTTCATACAATAGACTCCTATACAGAGATCACCCCTTCCTTCCTTCCTTCCTTCTTTCCTTCCTTCTTTCCTTCCTCCCTCCCAAACATTTTACCCCACTTTTCAGCCCCAAACCCTCCCAGAACAACTTACATGTGATCAATAAAAACAAGATAGTCTCTGCCTGCAGACTTATAATATAAAAGACATGATACAAATGGGAAAGAGTATGAAGAAGGAAGAAGAGTCCTCACAAATGGGAGTGATGGCTGGCAAGTGCCACAGTCTCCACTGCACGCCACTGGTCTGAGCCCTGAATGGGGCTTGAGGTGGCAGTGCACAGTGGTGGCACACAGCTGCATTTGGTGGCAGTCTCTGCTGCGTGCCGTCTCCTCAAGCCTCAAGTGGGGGATGTGGCGGCAGTGCGCAGCAGAGATTGGGGAACCCGATGACAGCCACCACCAAGTGCTGTCACTGTCTATATTGAGTGTGGGTTATCTTGATGTCTGAACCCTTGTAGCCTGGGCCTGACCTTAGAAAATATTTGTAACTCCCCATAATTGAATTGCCCCACTTACATATGGAGTTTTCTTTTCACATTCTTTGTCGTTGCACTGTGAAAGGTCTTTGTAACACTGGTTTTGGCCAAGGTCAGGATTTTAAACCAGATTAAAGAAAGACTGCTCATTTCCATGGACAATAATACTACAGACAGCTATTGCCATCAAGCTTGGGAGTTTACATTTTCTTTGTCTAGTTATAACTTATAGGCATTAAGATGAGGCCTTCTCATCAGGACCATTGACAGAGGCAGGATATTAAACTAGTCCGATCAAGATCTGATCTGAAATTGAAATTCTTATGCTGCTCTGTAAGCCATTATTCTGCTAATGTAAAGTTTAAATTGGCCTTCCCCAACCTGGTGCCCTCCATTTGCTTTGGACTACAACTCCCACAGTCCCTGACTATTGGCCATACAGGCTGGGACTGATGGGAGTTATTGTGCAAAACATCTGGAAGGGATTAGGTTGGGAAGCCTGGACTAAACGAACCATGGCATTAAATTTGTATAAAAGTGTGGGGAGTGCAGATGACGTCAAACTTCTAAGTGCTCTATCATGGTTCAGCAATTTGAAACGGGCTGCGGCATTGAATGCTTTCCCTCTCTACCTTTAAAAGGGCCGATTCTCTGTTGCTAGGCTTAACAATGATTAACCATTTTGTTGGCAGCAACATTTACTGTGGTTAGGGCTAACTAAGGTTTCTACTTAACCCAGGATCTGACACCAGCTTCAAACTGTGATGTCCAATCTTGGGTTAAGTGAGAATTCTTGTTAGACCTAATCATGCTATCGTTGCTGTCACTGGGGTGAGTATGTGGTGGGAGGGAGTGCATAATACTGCTCCTGATTGTTTAGAAGTGGTTAAGCAACTGGCTCATATATTGATATAGTTTAAATTTCTTTTAATTTTGAAATTTTATGAGTAATTTTAACTAATACTGCTTATGGTTTTTCAATGTTCTTAAAATTGAATAAGTGATTAAAAAGAGTAGTGGTTTGCTGCATAACAACATGCTTTTTTATTTTATTAAATCTACTGCTGGAAGTATGGGAGGAAATAATTGTCAGTAATATATAAAAACTGCATACAATCAGGTCCATTATGAGCATTATGTTGATGTGCAAATTGAAAGTAAGGAGTATTTCAATATGACAATCCTTTCCCCAGGGGTATCACTGCTTCCCATTGGAGTTGGGGACAGATACGAAATAGCACAACTGAACACTTTAGCTGCCACTAACAAGATCATTAAGCTGCAACGGTTTGATGAGCTTCGCACCATGGTCACACTGGGTGATGAATTTTTCAAGAAGCTTTGCACAGGTAAGCTTCACATCCCTTCAGAAAAACAAGCCAAAAAGGAAATGTCAAGATAATAAAGTGCAGTTGTCACATCTTTTGCTTCTTTAGTAGCTATAATTAATATCAGAATTGCAGTTCTGTTTTCATTACCTAGAAGACAGCCAAATTATACCTAGCAAGGGAGGACTTTGTAGATGTCTTGCTAAGACCTCCAATATATAGTGAGAGCTGAAGAGTTAGGTTTGTTAAGAGGAAACAGGGACTATGGCGCAGGAGATGGAACCCACATGGGATTCCTAACCCAAGATACCTAGTTGTTTATCTCTTTGGTAGCTCAGAACAAATTTGGTCAGAAATCAAGAACTTAGAAAGGTCCCAAGCATCATCATCACCACCACAACAATAGCAGCAATTAATAATTCCCTCAGTTTGGAAGCAAAACAGAGCCACCCAAAAATAAGGTAGTGGCTTCTACATAATCAGAGAACTCCCTAGGTATGCAGAAGTATATGTTTGTAAGTTAAAAGAAAATGATTTATTCTAAATCACCCAAGTAGCTCTGTGAGCTTCCAGGACCTATGGAATGTTGAGGGCATAGGGGTCAAAATTTTTTGGAAACTCTGGGTCTGGAGACAAAGCTTTGGGGTTCACCTCCAATGCTAAAGTCATAAACTCCTGCACTGCTACCTTTTGTTGTGGGGATGGAGCTGCTGTTGTCTAATCATAGCTATGCAAAAACCTCTGATTTCTCTATTGTTTTCTGTGGGCAGCATTCACTTTTGTTCAACAGAGGGGGTGGGGGAAGGGTCAAGGAACCTTAAGTCAGGCAGATTGTGTGAGTCTAGCAATTGTGTGAGGTAGGTTAGGCTGAGAGTCAGTGACTGGCCCAAAGTCACCCAGTGAGTTTCATGGCTGAGCGGGGACTAGAGTTGTAGACCAAAAACATCTGGGGACCCAAGGTTGGAGAACACTGTGTCATGTGTCATATGGGGGATGAGGCTGGGCGAGAGGGCCTTGCCCAAGGCCACCCACTGAGTTTTGCAGCTGAGGTAGGAATTGAACCAGGCACTTCCTAGCTCAGCTTCTGAATGACTACGGTATCCCAGCTGGTCTATCACACTTTTGCAATAAATCTTTGGGATGTTTGTATGATCTCGGTCCCACTGGCCAAATTCGGGGAAGATTGTTACCTTTCTCCAAAGTTGATTTCATATTGCAGTTTTATTACATCCTTGGTCCATCAGTTACATACATCAGTGCATGTAACTACCATTCCTAGTTAAAAAGGGGGAGGCTGTGTGGTGATTTATTACAAATTTCTTTAGACTGATTTTCCTCTCAGATGAAGAAGCTTGTATTTTTTTAAAACCCACATTATAGTTGTCTTTATCTCTGTTGATAAATGAGATATTATGAATGTATAATGATTGTGTCTCTTTCAGAGTCTGTCCAAGAGTGTATAGATGAAGATGGGAATAGAAAGGCAGTAAGTATATATTGCTTATATTTATCTGACTTTTAGGTAATGTGTTATAGGATATGGATGGCCAACTGGTGGCCCATGGGCTAAATCCACCCACAAAGGCGCTTAGAAAGCTTCTTCAGATGGCCCCAATTTTGTGGGACTGGTTTGCTGAGTAAGTGCAGAGCTCACTCAAAGCCTTTGAGGTTGAAATTTCTCAACCATGCAATGAGTGTATAAATCCAAATAAGTAATATTGAACTCCCACTGGGAGGTAGCTTGCCTGATTATCTGGTACCTGGTATCTCTAGTAAATTTCAATCAAAGTACAGTTTCACTCACAAGGAAAATAATGTTTTCATGTTGTAAGAGATAGGCCACACTTTAATGGAATGTTTCTTTCTTGGATTCTGTATGCCAATGCCAATGCCCTGGCTATGCCTGAGCACATATGTTCCATAACTGTGAAATCTTTACTGCTAGGTGGAGCCATCTTTATTATAGAGCCTGACTGCTTATGAGAGGGCACCAGCTTGTGTGACTAAATATATTTCCAGTCCCAGAACCATCACTGAGTGGCAATAGAGTACATGCTTTGTATGCATGCATAAAGTCCCAGTTTCAGTCCCTGGTATCTTCAGTTAAAAGGATCTTGAAGGCTGAGAGATACGCTAGAGAGCTTTTGGCCGTCAGAGGAGACAGTCCTGGGCTAGGTAGCCCAATGTTATAAGGTAGCTTCATATATACCCCCTTGACCCCAAGTACAAAGTTGTCCATTGTTGTTGTAGGATATGTTTCCATGGGACAATCAAAGCCTACATATGAATATTTCTGAAAGTGCTGGGCAGCTACCTGTCTTGGAGAGCATCTCCAGATGGCCCTAATTTTGTGGGATTGGGTGGGTTGAGGAGTAAGTGCTGAGCTCATTCAAGGTACAATGACTTTGAGGCCGAAGGTTCTCAATCATGGAATGGGTGCATAAATCCAAATAGGTAAATGAATATTCCTCCTCTGAGAGAAATCTTACCTAAGTTCTTTTCTGGCATGCTGGGAAAGGCATCTGTTTTGGTTGACAGTGATCCTTGACCATTTTGTGTGGGCTTCTCTCTCTCTCCTTTGGGAAAGGTTTGTATTTGCTACTTTGAATGCTTATTTGATTGCTTTGCATGCCAGATCCCTTGGCTCACTCGAGAGGTCTCTTGAATTGATTTTTTAAAAAAGGAAAATATGTTTAGTTTCTCTTAAACAGTTCTTCAGTGCTTTGGTGTCTTATGAATGAGACATGAAATAATTAAAGAAACAACATTACACAGCCTCTTTTGCCAAATGTGCACAGCTGTTTATAAACCCTTTAGTTGCTTCACTTCCAATGAGTTGAAAAAGAAAGAAGCATAATTAAAAGACATATCATTCACTATCTTAATATTTCTCAGTACTTAGAAAAAGATCCACATGCGACTGCTTTTATAGCTTTCTATATGCTCCCAAACCTTTCCTTTAGAAACCCAACGAGTCTCAAGACCTCCAGTATCAGAAGCAGTATGCCTGCTGGGGCAGTGTTCTCCAACCTTGGGTCTCCAGATGTTTTTGGCCTACAACTCCCAGCATGCCCCAGCCAGCTATGCTGGCTGGGGCATGCTGGGAGTTGTAGGCCAAAAACATCTGGGGACCTAAGGTTGGAGAACACTGTGCTGGGGGACATGGGTGGGAGGGTGCTGCTGTTACACTCATGTCCTGCTTGTGGCTACTGTGTGAACAGAATGCTGGACTGGGACCTTGGTCTCATCCAGCACGGCTCTTCTTATGTCCTTATGTTTTCAAGACAACCTTTAGAAGTAGTTACTCATAACAATAGCTCTACAAATTTCCTAACAACCTACAGAATTCACAAAGGGGAAATGCAGTCATATTGAATATCTACTCCCAATATTTATGACTATAGATCTGGCAGCTTTGTACTAGCTGTAATGATATCTTAGAATCATAGAAAAGTAGAGTTGGAAGGGGCCTATATAAGGCCATCGAGTCCAACCCCCTGCGCAACGCAGGAATCCAAGTCAAAGGATCACTGACAGATACCTCAGAGCCATGGGGGGGAGGGGCAAATACCTCTGGAAGTAGGTTTTTTTTTGTAGCCTATATTAGTGCCAAGTATAAACCATGAATTATAGTAGGTCTACCCTGATACGTTGTCACCTAATATACTTCCTTGAGTCCTACAGTTGAGCTGATTTTGAATAACTATCCTGGTCACACCAGGCTATAAGCCTACAGAGCAATTAGGAAGGTCTGGAGGGGACTGAGCCTCTGTTTGGATGGGATACTATCCTTTCTTGGTGGATTAATGAGCTTGCCTTCCATTAAAGCCATAATGCTTAGTTGGAACTGGGCACTGCTTTCAAATACCCAATAGTGCAGAGGCCCTGTCTGCAAGATTCTACCCCACCTTTTTTCCAAGGAGGAAGAATCATGCAATCAAGGTATTTGCATGGAGGATGCAGTTTGACATTAATCATTGCTGTGGTGGCAGGTCGCAGGTGGGTGGGAGGAGAAGTTCACTCTTAAAATGTGTGAGGATGGTGCTGCTAACCCCTCCAAAGATATAATCCTAGGTTCATTTTCAGCAGGCATCATATAGCTGCAGAAGCAGGTCCCAGATACAGAGGGCCCTTGTTGTATAGGAGCTCCAACATCTTTGATATACAGTAATACCTTGGATTGCAAGTAACTTGGTTTGAGAGCGTTTTGCAAGACAAGCAAATTTTTAAATATTTATTTAATTATTTTTGACTTGAGATACAAGTGACGTCTTGCAATACAAGTACTGTAGTACGGCTTAAATTAAAAATCTCTGTACAAATTTTTTTGGGGGATTTCATTTTGATATAAGAGTGTTTTGGATTACAAGCACGTTTCCGGAACGAATTATGCTCTCAATCCATGGCATGACTGTACTTGTGCATTCATAGCCCTGGGCCCGTCTGGAAGATTTCTAGGTGATGGTGGGCAAAGCATCTCTGCTCACCACTTGAGATTTCAAACGTCTCAGGGGCAGTTTCAGCTTATTCAGAACTACAAGTGTTTGTGTAAGAGTTTAATATTGGAAGAACTTTCCCATTGAACTATCCAGGGGAAAAAACAGAGTGAGGAAACCTCCAAGGTTGCCAACAGGAACTAAGCATCTAACTGCTGCTTCCACAATTGAAAAATACTGCCAGTATCTTTTTGCACCAGTGGGTGGGCACAATCAGTGTGCGGTCTACTGTACTGGGGGAAATATAATGACATTTCTGTAACAGAAGAAAAGTCTCCAGCATGTATGGGGATGTTTCCCCAAGATTCTTAAGCCCAGTGCTCTAAAGCTCTCCGCATGGATGTAGCTGCATGGAGGACGTAATTTCTGTCTGAGAAGAACCTTACTTTTGGGTGGCTCTTCCTAGGTGTGAGTGTGGTTGATTTAAAAAAAGATAAAGGAAAAAAAAAGGCCTCCATGCTTATGTGTATCATCAGCAGGGAATGGTGACAGTATTTGTGGTTGTGCTGCATCATATGTTACTTGCCCCATGTAGGAAGTACTCTAAAACCCTCCATGTATTCTCAGGGACACTTTGTATGGAGGGTTTTAGAGTGTTTGAACTTGCCATAAGCTATCTCACGTCTTCAGGTGTCAGATTTCTGCCTCCACGGACTGGACTAGCAATGTTTATTCTTACCATAGAGTGAATCTTTATACTTCTTAAAATAATGTTATGTTCTTGAAAGCTAAAGTCTATCAGAGATGAGAATGTAATTGACTGGCTTCACATGACACAACAGCCCATTGTGGGTTGTAGGGGTGGGTGATCTTCTGCGGAATATCGGTGGTCAATATAAGAGGTTTAAAGATGTTCATAAGGCTAATCTAAAAAAATGCAATATAAACATCGAAAACTGGGAAGCTCTGGCCCATGAACGATCTAAATGGAGGTGGCCTTTCACAAGGTTCCATGACTTTGAAGAAGCCCGAGTGCAAGGTGAAAGGGAGAAACGTGCTAAGCGAAAAGCACGTCAAATGAATCCTTTACAGGACCATCTTCTATCTGGTAACCTGTGTCCTCACTGTGGGAAGCTGTGTGGATCTAGAATTGGCCTCCACAGTCACTTACGGACCCATCGCTAGAGTCTACACAATCTTCTTTAGAATTTCCTCCTTTTATCCCGGAAGACAATCTTACTCGGTCACGAGTGATTGCCTGATGATGATGATGACCCCACGAGACCAACAATGTTAGTTCTTAGTAATAATAAAGTTTTACCTAAAAGTTTACCTTGCCAGTTATGATACTTTTCTAATAATTTGAGTTTAAAACATACTTCTTCTGACACTACAGACACATTTCTGCTGGTTGGGCATTTTACCATTTTACCCAGGATACAGTGGAAAATGGGTTGAGGTAGTAAAATGTCCCTCGAACACATTTGTGCATATTTTTATGCGAGTTGGATGAAGTTGAATATTTTCATGCCCATAAAAAACCTAACACATGGCTTTCTATTGTTCAAATTGTCTAAGGCTGTTATAGCAGCCCAAGGTCAATATTATCATACTTGCTTGTGTAGATCAAAGTCTAGTGGCCACTAAACAGGAACCACCAACTGAATGTTCTTTGATGATGATGATGATGATGATGATGATGATGATTAAACATAAAATCCTGTTTTAACTTCAGTATGTCATTTTGCACAGCCTGGTGACAAATGGATGCTCCTGGATCAGTGTCACACTGTGACATGCTTATCAGGTGGTCGTACAATTCTGGAGAGCCACCGAATTAATTGTGAGAAGATGCCCAAGCCAACATGTCGCAACAATCTTCCTGCTGTCAAAATGGAGGAAACTTGTGGCTGCCGTTGGGTGTGTCCTTGTGAGTATTTTTTTCTATTGCATATAAATCCTTCTTCAGGTGCGATTTATAACTTCAGATAAATAATGCTGCTTGGCAGAGTGAATCAGGGCAGTGTAAAGAACAATCAGAAGCCCTTCTTCAGCTTCAGCTGATTTGTATTTAAAATTTAACACCAGGAAACATTTTATATTCAACAGGAGGAGAGTATCAGCTCAGCTCTGCCTGTTAAGAATTTTGAAGGTTCCCTGCCACCTAGCAAGGAAAGGTGGAAGGGATCACCATCAAACATACAGGGAAGGAAAAGCCACCTGCCAGCTTTCTTTTGTCTGTTTTTTATCTTCATTTATCTCCCTTCTTAGTGGCTAGATTTCCCTTGCAGTTGGGAGGGGAAGGAGTGAGGAAAATTAGTGGCTAGAGATGGTTGGAGATAAACACATGGAGCAAGCCAGCTCTAGAGGCCTCTTCTTCCGTGTGTGTTTGGGTTTAATGCACATTATAAACACATGTACGAGAATTCCAGCTGCATTTAAAAAAAAAGAAAATCTCCTTTGGGAGGGAGAAATTTGGAGCAGAGAAGCAGTGGGGATGGGGGTTTACACATAGGAATACTTATGAATTATGTTGGATTGTACATTTAATTCCAGATTTTGGGGTTCTCTTACAATCAGCAACTTAACTAAAAAAAGAAGAAAGAATCCTGATTAACTATACAGGCCTGTGGCTTACGCTGGCTCAGCTTGTCTGAGCGCGGAAAGCTAAGCAGGGTCAAGCCTGGTTATTACTTGGATGGGAGATCCCTCCTCTGGTTTCCTGCATTGAGCGGGGGGTTGGACTCGATAGCCTTGTAGGCTCCTTCCAACTCTATGATCTATGAAATCTATGAAACTGGAGCCTACAGAGATCCATACAATTCTGGTGTATCTCTAAGTTTTAGTGTGAAAATGTGACAGCTTGTGGCACATTTTGGGGTCATTGGCGTCATCATGGATCTCCTTGGTGTGCTAGCTTCCTCTGACCCAGGCCTTGCTGTGCATCCCTCAAACCTCCATCATGTTGTGGGATCAACACTATAATAATTTCTTGATATTCAGGTGACCTGGCATGGCTTGTGATGTCGCCAGGCTACCGTAGGCCTCATTGTGTATGCATGGAGACGATTCTGGGGTTAATTTTAGTACCAGGGATTGATTGTGCTATCTTTTCTGGGTCCTTCAATCTTCCCCGGAATTTTGGGAGACCAGAATTGATTTAGCATGGGGTCTGCCAAAACCTCTTGGAGCAGAACCCAGTAGTTCCAACCATCTCAAATGGTGGATCTCTCCAACTAGATTGGGGCATGTGGCTCTAATCTTGAAGTGCACTTGTTGGTGTTCATATGTAGACACAGAGCTTGTGAATCAGTCCAAGGAGATATGTATATTCAAGTATGTAACACCCTTCCCTTGGCTATTGCACAAGACTGGACTACAGCACAAGTAACCCTCATGCTCTCTGAAACTTTGCCTTCGGGAAAGCAAGGAATTATGTGACAAAACCCTGCACACTGAGCAACAAGTGGCTATTCACATTTGGGGGTTATATTCAAGGGATTTACAGCCTAGGAGTTTGATTTAGGCTAAATGCAGACAGTGTTTTAGCTCATTTGTATTAACACAGAATAAGTACACAGAAAAGTAAGGCCTCCTCAAAGTTATTGAAGCCCCTTTGAGAGCTCTCAAGGGTGTAGACTTAGACCATTGTGGTTTTGTGGCATACTTTATACTTTTATCATCATCTTTATATTATATTATATTAACTTATATGAAAGAAAGTGAAAGGATGGGGAAAAGTAAAAGGTATGTCTGAAATACCAACTGGATGAGAGCTAAACCTTCTCACTGCCCTGGTGAGAATCAAGCCTACTCTGTATAGATCCAGCCTTTATTTCTTCATGAAATGTGAAGAATGTGATGGATTGGAACCTGGCTTTTTTTATAGATAGATGGCATACATGCCACAGATCAGGCATGTATCTCAGTGACTGACATGCTGCCACTATCAAGTTTGTGCCCAACATTTCTGATTTTAATCAATCTAGCCACAATTAAGCATTGATTTTGGGGTGGGTGGGGGAGGGATACGTATACATATTTATCTCTCTCATGGAAATCAGTGGGACTTGAAGAGTGCATAACCTTGGGGGATTGTATCCTTTATTTTCTGCAAAAGCTAAAGGGAAGACTGAGGGGAAAAGAGGTGTTCTTCCATGATTCATTCCTGCGATCTGTTTTGCAGTAATATGAGTAGGCATATTGAAATGATGGGGGTCTGCTCGCTTGTGTTTAAGAGAAACACATCTATCAGCAATACAGGTTGCCAAAATACAAAACTTTCCATTTTAAAGATTATTTCTGGAAACAATAAAAATGGCTTCTGAGGCCTAGAAGATAACAGGGCAGTTGATGTCCTTCAATACTTCCTTACACATTTTTGTCATGTATCAGATGGCTGCATTCTTCGCATCAGGCCTATCAAGTTTGATGGCAGGAGAGGGAAAGGGATGGAGAGTTCCAGTTCTTTCCTCATTCCACTTCCCCATTTCTCCTGCCCCGTTCCCCACCCTCTCGCCTACTATGGAGGCTCTGCCTTAGGCAAAACAAGGGGAAGGCCCCGCATGCTTTCCCAAAATTGGCCGTGCACCTGCCTCTTGTCTCCGTCCTGTTTCCCCTTGCCCAGGGCTCTGAGGGAGGAGGTAAGGAATATTCCCCAGTGCCTCTCAACTCAGAAGTTTCATTCAGGTTGAGGAGCTTTGTGGCTCATTCTTCCATATTCCACATGAACTTGGCTCGCGGTTTTGGGTGAGGAAAGGAAGCAGCAGAAACATGGTGTCCCTACTGTGCAACTGTAGAGTTGCGGATAGAGGACAGAAGGGGGACATACTGCTTCCTGTGTCTTTTGACCCTGTCAGTTATGGCTGTGCCACCCAGGGTCGGGACATGTTTTGGCCCTGCTACAGTGTTGACCCTGAGTGCGATACTTTGCGTTTTCCTCATAGGAGTGAATGGCAACCACTCACTTATATGAGAGAAAGTAAAAGGATGCACTCAGAGACACTACTAGGGAGGAGGCTACTTGGATTCAACATGTACTGGCAAAGGTAGCCCTCCCTCTGAAACAACAGGGTCACAGCTTGGGGATGCTTCTAGAATCAGCGCTGCTCCTGAAAGCTCAGGTTGTGTTAAAAGCCAGGAGCTCCTTTTCCCAGCTTAGGCAGATACACCAGCTACGCCTATTTTCTGGTGAGATCTGACTTGACGTAGTCACGTATGCTTTGGTAACATCCCAGGCTGGAGTACTGTATTCTGCTCTATATCGGGCAGCCTCTCAAAGTGTGCGGAAGGAGTACAGGTTCTAACTGGAGCCCACCTAGGAAGTATATAACATATATCAAGCATATAACATCAATATGGCATCAACAGGTTTCCTTACCTGTTTGCTTCTGGGCCAAATTCAGAGTGCTGGTAGTAGCCTTCCCTAAATTGTGTATCCCAGCATTAGGTGGGTGGATAGGCAGAACAGGGCCTTTTCAGCTCAGAGGATTGCAGGCTTTGGAGCTCCCTCCCTTGGGAGATTCATCTGGTCCCTTCACTCCTCACCTTCTGACATGCTGTTTAGATTGTTTTGTCTGCTGTCAAAAGCCTGTTTTGAAGGTCATTTGGGGAACAGGGCCAGTTTGTAAAATGCTGTGTTTTTGGCTCTCGTGATTTAATCTGCCCTTCTGTTTGTTTAATGTTTGCTTAACACTCTCTTTTAAGACTATTTATTGTAGTGGTTATAATTAATGTATATTTTATTTTTTGCTAGCAACATTTTTCAGGCAGAAAAGCAAGGTACAAATATTTTAAAATATATAAAATGCCTGTCATTATGTCCAGCAGGAGGAAGGCTTTCCAAGAAGACCCCTTGGGAATTGCACTGTGTCTGGTAGATAAGGGCCCATATGGTTGACTGTCGCTCCATACAAAAAATATTCCCTGCCTATAGAAAACTAGCATTCCAGGGAAAATCTCCCTGACATCCAGTTTTCTATGTGGAGGGAATTTTTTGTAGGCTGCAGTTCCAGATTGGCAGACAGGTTTTGCCCTTCTCACAACAGAGTCTTGAAGTGAAGCAGTTTCCTTTGCTTCAGAGGAGTGAATGTCAACTATTCATTTATGTGGGAGAAGAAGTGCAGTTGGGGACATACCAGGGTCCAGGGCAGAGGCCCATCCTGCTCCCTGCGAATCCCAGCCATTGAGAATCTAGCCTGCTACTATCTGCCTCTCCTCCTATTCTGGTTTCATGGTAGAATGTGACAGACCGTTGGCGTTTATATATATTATACATGGTGTTTATCTTTTGTTCTGGATTCAAATGGTTAAATAAAATTCAGACATGACATTCTGTTTTCAAACTGGATTATACAAAAATATTTGGAGGAAAAAATCCCAGCCACTACATAATTCGGTAATTTTCCCATGTCAGAATCAGCACTGGATCCCTAGCAGGGAGTGCATCTCCGTGTGCTCTGTATGCGGCACTAATTCCCCGAGGAAGTGGCTAAACCTTCCACCTAGCCATGATGATCCCACAGCCAAACCACACAACATTGCAATAAAGATGATTGCCTTGGCTTACAGCCAAACGTTGTTGGTTAAGAACACAGACAAAATATTTTTAAATCACATTACATATGTTAATCTTCTCACCATTGCAATGATGTCTGTGCTATAACTCAGCAACATTTTCTGAATGACAACTGTTAAGGTAATTATCACTCACTGTACTTTTTGCATTTCAGTTCCTTCTGAACATGTGGTTTGCATCCCTTGCCCCCAGCATGTGTATATTTATAAATCTGCCAATTTGAGGTTAGCACTTGGTGCTTTTGATGAAGTGGACAGTGTCCATGAAATCTGATGCCAGAATAAATTTGTTAGTCTATAAGGCGTCACAAGACTCTTTACAGCCCCTTGTGAATTAAAAGCATTTTGAAAAAGGCAGAGCATTTAGGAGATGAAAGCTGATTATTAAAAGTCTTATTGCTTCCTCCTCCAAAGACCTTCTACTACTTAGGACTTGGTTCATAGGGACTTCCGTGACAAGAAATATCAGGAGCACAAAACAAAACAAAAATCCCAAGGTTGCATACATTCCAGAGCATCTTTCAAGACGTTGACCCGGTTTGCACGATCAAAATAAGCCACAGTGGCTTGTTGTGAGTTGTGGACACATGCCAGGTGCATTTTGCATAATCACTGCCTGCCTGTGGCTTATTGCCTCGTCCAAACCCGGGCCAGGAGGCATGGCTTGCTGGAGGGTTAAACAACCCTTAAATGCCATACAAGCCCATGCGTTATTTAACCCTCCAACAAGCCATGCCTCCCAGGTTCAGGCAACACAACAAGCTGTGTCTGAGTGGCTAATTAGGGAAATGGAGGCCGGCATGTGCTGCCAGTTAAAACAAGCCACCGTAGCTTATTTGATTGTGTGATCCGGGTCAGAGTGCTCCACTGCTTTAGTTCTCCTGTTGTGTTACAACAGCCTTCCCCAACCTGGTGCCCTCCAAATGTTTTTGATTATAACCCCCATCAGACCCTGCCAGCATGGCAGGTGATTGAGAATGATGGGAGTTGTAGTCCAAAAGTCTGAGTGTACCGGGTTGGGGAAGGCTGCCTTACAATATCTATCAAAGAGAAAGTATACTTAACAAATTAATCAGGACCTCTGATGGTCATCTTTTGTTTAACTACCTCTTTTAGGCTCATGCATGGGAAGCTCAACCAGGCACATTGTCACCTTTGATGGGCTGCACTTTAAGCTCACAGGCAATTGCTCCTACACACTGTTTGAAGACAAAGAACATGATGTTGCAGTGGTTCTTCACAATGGGCCCTGCAGTTCAACCCCGAGACTCAACTGCATGAATACCATTGAGGTCACACACATGGGCTCATCTGTGCAACTCTACAGCAACATGATGGTAAGCCATTGTAATGGAAATAATATCATGGTAGGTCAAGTGAAGAGATGGCTATCTTTTGCGTTAACTTGCTTGTTTGATAATTGGTGGCTAAGATGCCCGAATGCTTGATTGTGGGCTAGACATGTGGTGTGGAGTTGCAGTGTAGCCAGCGTAAGTGAAACAGGTCTTTGCAGCTGGCTAGAAGAAGGAGCCTTGGGGGAGTCTGGGTTGAAGCCACTTACTTCTGAGGGAACCCAAAAGAAAGGGAATTTGTGGCTGCCATTTACTTAGGTGGTGAAAAATAAAGTACAGAACATGGGGACAGTGTTACGGTGAGGACAAACCCCAATTTTAGAAAAGCATGTGTGGCCTGCCCCTTGTTCTGCTTGAGGCAGAGCCTCCATGATAGGTGAGAGGGTGGGGAACGGTGGAGGAGAAATGGGGAAGTGGAATGAGGAAAGAACTGGAACTCTCCATCCCTTTCCCTCCCATGGCCATCAAACCTGTATAGGGATGGGGGGACAGCAGGGGCCTTTGGCAGCACTATGCTGAGGGCTCAGTGGAGTCTGACACCAGCCCTGGCTGCTGTCATCTCGCAAGGGAAAAGTCCCTGTAGCAGCTGCCCATTAAACTTTCTATCACTTAAGGAAGTGTGGAGCTGTATGCTCATGGACACCATTCACCATTTGGTTCTGTTATTGGGAACAAGTGTTTTTCATATTCATGCTTTAATCTGAAGCAATGTAAAAGGCCTTTTTATTTGGGCATTCAGTAGCCTCTTGGCCACAGAATGGACCCAATTGCTTAGAGAGTGATAGGTCAGACAGTCTTACGGCTGTGAGGAGTGCTCTGCTGGATCAGCCTGGGATCCAGCTCATCCAGCATTCCGTTTCCAACAGCCACCATCCAGATGCCTAGACACTCAGAGGTAGTGAATGAAGGGACTGGCCACAGCATCTGAAGTTGCTCTGTACACAGAGGTTCTGTTTAGCTATCTGTTTTGCTGTTGACTAATTTCCATGAGAATATCTTTTGTGAACTGTGTTCTCAGCCTAAGTGCAATTTAGCTGAATCTTTGGATTCCTGTTGTTTCAAATTTATGTGTGTATCTATTGCCATTTTGTGTGTGTGGGGGGGTGTTGTTTGTTTGTTTTGCCGATCAATTGGTAATAAAGCTGCCCTCAATTTTTCCAAACAGGTTGCTGTGAATGGCAAAACAGTACCGGTTCCTTACGCTGATGGTCATGTTGAAGTTAATGTCTATGGAGCAATCATGCATGAAATCAGGTTCTCTCATCTGGGACATATCATCTCCTTCACTCCAAGCAGCAACGAGTTTACTTTCCAACTTAGTCCAAAGAGTTTTGCTTCAAAAACATACGGCCTTTGTGGTATGTTAGAAAATTTACAACAGAAGTGTTACTTTTGATTGCTGGACAATTACTCAGGCTTCGTGTATTTTAATATCTATATTCCTATTATATAGCATGGTAATAAGTCTAAAATGAACGAGAGTTTTACACTGACTTTATTAGAGGCAAAATATATCGTTGTGGACAAGTGTCGGATGTGGACTCTTCTGCAGTTGAGGGTAGAGAGAGGCAAAAGCAGAGCAAGGTCTGTACTTAGAAATAGTTACCTGTACTTAATTAAATAAAACCAAGTTAACACCTGTAGTGATCCGGTAAATGTTCTTGAAGAGCAATCATATGTGTGTGTCCCCCCTGAACCCACAGGGGCTGCACACACACCCCTGCCCAATTTGCCACTACAGTGGTGATGGCAGCAAAGATTTTTACGATTTTGCACAGGGAAAAAAAAGGCTTTAAAGTGGAATTGCAGATCTGGTAGCATGATTCTGCAGCTTCTGCTTGCAAATAGGGAGTATGCTCCATGTGTGCCTTGTTTACCTGCAAAATCACTGCAGTTTTTGCAACTGCTGCAGCAAATTTGGTGGCAACTCAGCAGGAGCTGCAAAAAAGCAGCCTGGGAGCCTGCCACATGTTGCCCACACCCGATGTATGGGATTGCAGCCTGAGTTTTTAAATCATGGGTGAGTAAGTCATAACAACTCCTCCAGCTTAGTTTTATGCCATGAATGATGTTTCAATTCCTTTACAAATTCCTCATTTATTCTTAACTATCACAAAGCTTAAGCAGTTCTCTTCTTACTGAGAGACTCTGGTATCAGGGAATTCTGCCACCTGCAGCTTTTTGGTTTCTATGAACATGGCAAAAATGATGCAGAAATGTATTTCCTGTGGTTCTTCTATAAGTAAAGAGAGAGATGAGATAATAGGATTTTCCCCCCAGATATTTTCACTCCTGGAATAGGGCCACACTTCAAGGCTTAAAGTTTAAGGCAACATGGACTTCATTCTAAAGATGAACTGAAGTCACCTCCCCACTGTTGTAGCTGCATTCTCAGATCACAAAAGGCTGGGCGGGGGCATTTTGGTGTTTCTTTCACAGGGTGGGGTAAGTTCTCAAAATGTTCAGAAGTGAGGGGGGCTTACCAGGATTCCAGGAAAGCAGCAGTGGCATTTTCCAACACAAATCTTTTCCAACACAAATTTTCTGTCTTGAACTTACTTGCTCCACTGCCACATGCAGCGAGCGACAGAGCTACAAGACCTGGCAGCCAGCAAGGGGCCATCCCCCACAATGCCTTATTGGCACAATACCTACTTCAGAGGCATTGGGGGTAGGTGAAAATGGCTGCCCCACTGGCCCATCCTGCTGCTGCTGTTTGTTGTGTTGTAGCTCCATTGTCACTTGTGGCAATGAAGCAACTAAATATAAGGAAGGTCGTTTTTCCTGAAAAAAAGGCAGTGCTGCTCCAGCTTTCCTGGTAAGCCCCTGCCCCCAAACCTTTTGAAAATGTTATCCCAATCCCATGAAATAATTGAGGTCTTCCCACCTTTCTCCACAGTCCTTCATTTCTTCTCAGAGAAAACTCTCTCTGAGAAAAAAATCAGTTCAGCACTACTTTCTTCAGTGAAACTAAGGTTATGAACTATTAACTGCATTCAGGGGCTATCATAACAATTTGTAATAAAACCTGTCTTGCTACAAGGTATGTCCACTGCTTACAGAGCTGACTGCTTTTTTAATTACACCAATATAGTTAAATGGAATGGGATGGGATGGAGTGGGTAGGAGATACTTCCTCTGGTGGGCTGGAAACCTATAGATCCAGAAGGAAATGTAATGTAGTAGGTGGAGGAAATTGTGACCATTTTCTCCAGCACACTCACGTGCTGTGACACTTTAAAGATTCAGACAAGATGGGTAAATGTGAACATTGGCAATTCTACTGTGAAAGTGGATTCTAACCACTAGTATCTGTAATCACACATATCTTGAGGAGTGAGGAAGGGAAAGGTGGAAAGAGCAGCCTCTTTCAATTCTAATTGAATTGTGCTTATTTGGTCTAGAGAACAGAATACAGAAATTGTGTTTGGTTCAGAAATTAGGACCTGGGTTCTAATCCCAAACCATTCCATGGATTCTTTAGGCATTGTCATACATGGGGGAGAAATTTGTTTGGTTCGCATTTTAATAAGAACTGACCTAATTCTCACTTCTGAAAGTAATGCATGAACCGGAACGCAAACTACCCTTCCATTTTCATACCTCTCTGAATTTTACGATACAGTTCTCTGGAAAAAATGCCTACAAAAATTCATACGTTATGGAAGATAGCGTACAAAAAGACATATATTAGGGAGAATTGCTTGCAAAAATGTGTATAATAGGGGAAATGCCTACAAAAATATGTGCAAATTTTTTGTGTACATGAAAATGCACGCAAAAATCCATACAATTTTTCATGTGCACTTTGAAAGCATTGCAAACTGATGGAGAAACAGGATGGAATGGACTTGTGCTTGAAAAAGTACAAGCCAGACCAATTTGTACATCCTCATCACAATCCCAGCTCCCCACATGAAGAACGGGATTTCTAATGACTTACGCAATACAGCCATTAGGAGGGTATGTGGAATATAGTAAAGAACTCTGCACATCAGAAAATGGTAATACATTTGGTATAAAAGTTTCTGTTTGGTATAAAAAATTCTGTCACATTGTTGTGTGACCAAGAAACGGAATCCAGGATGGGGAGGGGCTATGCAAATGAAAGGGCAGGGCTGTGCCGATAACAGCCGGATTGATTCCAAATGGAGGGAGGACCAAACTATACATAATGATTAAAAACTAGAGGTTGTGTGTGTGTTTTTAAAAGTAATTAGCACCCACAAGGAGGCAATCCAGATTTGCACTATGTCATGGAGTGGGACAGGATTTAACTCTTTTTTCCCCTGCCATCATCCCAATCCAGACCCCCCTATGGCTGTTATTAGCAGCTGGAGGAACTTCCCTCCCAGTGCAAATAGCAGCTGCACGGGGAGATCTGGATTGGGACCAAGGCACTGGTGAACACTTAAAGCATCCCTTCCCCCATGCTGTAGTTCTGATCTGTGTGATTAATCATCACATCAAGTTTGATCCCGAGTCTCAGTGCTTGCCTGGGACTCTGACTGGAAACAGTGAACATGGAAGCCAGCGTATACCAGCACTTGCTATTCCCAGCAACTTGCTTTGTATTGATCAGAGTTGCCACTTGAGCTTGCCTAAAGCAGAACTCAAAGGAAATTTTGGGGAACCAGTCCAGGTAAAGCATCTGTTTCAGACTTCTCCAGACAATGTTGATATGTCTGTTGTTAGCAAATTTCACCTGATGTGAAATTTGTGGCAAATTTCGAAGGTCTTGCTCAGATGAAATATCTCTAAGAATTTTGAGAAGCTAAAATAGTTTTGGTAAGATCAGCAAACATTTTGCATATCTCTAAGCACAATATCCTGTTTGAGATAACTAATATTATTGATAAAATATTGTACATTTTTAATGATAACATACTGTATGTTCCTCTTCTTCCTCTCTTCCTAGGGGTTTGTGATCAAAACAGTGGCAATGACTTGGTATTAAAGGATGACTCCATTGCATCTGATAGCAGGGCCTTCATCCAAGAATGGACAGTTAAGCAACCAGGGAAGGTCTGTGAGGTGAACAGAGCTGACAGATGTGTTGAACATGCCACTGCCAAGTGCAGCATTTTGCAGTCCCCTCAGTTTTATGAATGCCACCAAATCATTCCTGCAAACATGTTCTATGCAGCATGTGAAGAAAACAGCTGCTATGAGGATGAAGTATGTGAGATTATATCAGCCTATGCCCACCTTTGCAGAACCCATGGCATCTGTGTGGACTGGAGATCTTCAGAGTTCTGTGGTAAGGATTTCACCGCTTGTTATAGAAATATAATCTTCAGTAATCCAACTAAATCCTTGTACTACCTCACATTTCCTTACACAATATTTAAATCTTGGGCAAAATGGCAGGATGAGCAGTTCGGTTTTTTTACTACTAACAGAAACACCATTCACATGTACATTTTACTCTGTAAAATTTCTGCCCTTTAGTTCAGACTATGTATTATCCATTCAACTGCTAATTATTTTTGATTTTTAATCAAAGGGATAGTGAAAGTAGCAGCTAAAACTTAATACAGTTTGTGTCAAGGTTAAGAGTTGCCTTTGCTGAATCAGACCAAGGGCCATTTAGTTCAGAATACTATTTCAGGTACTGTTTCCAATGTTGCAAATGCTTCCGGAACCGGAAGTTCATAAGCAAGACCTGAAGGCAGCAGTCCCTTCCTGTTGTGCCTTCCTAGCATCTGATATTCCAAGCAACACTGCCTGGAGGTTCTTTTTAACCATCCTGGCTAATAGCTGTTGGTAGACCTATTGTTTGCTGATTGTGCAGGTCCTTTAAAAAGTCTGCCTAGGCTAGTGGCTGCCACTCAGTATTGTGGTCGTGAATTCCATTATGTGTTGTATGAAGAATACTTTCTTTTTGCCTGTCCTGTGTTGACTGCCAATCAACTTCTTTGAGTGATTCTAGCATTATGAGGGAGAAAATATTTTTACCCGTTCTGTCTTCCCCAGTTGTAATTTTAGGAACCTCTGTCATATCCATCCCATGGTTTACCCTTTTCTTATAGAGAAGGTGCTACAAGCTGTTGTTCATTTTAGCTGACTTACCTAGAAAAGAATTGTATGGGTGCCACCTGATAGTAGATAATTGTGTATAAATTGCCACCAAGCTCCGCTTCCAAGGCTGGAGGCAGTGTGGTTGTTTTTTAGAGAGTTGAAAACAGTCTGAATGATAGATTGCAGGTCATGATGTAGCCACTCCTCTTACATTCACCCTATAATGGTGTTAGGCATGCATCTTAATGAAAGTATACCTACCTCGGAATATCAGAATGTTGCTGAGGTCAGACGAGACCCTGCTTGTAGACTTCCCAGGGACACCTGGTTGGTCACTATTGGAAACAGGATTCTAGGCTAGATGGACCTTTGATCCTGCAAAGTTCTTGTTATGCTGGGGGGGGGGTCCCCAAAAACCTGCTTGGCCTGAGATGACAGTGAGTCAAAAATGTATATGTGCCCCTTGGGAAGTGATGTGTCTCTTAATTCACTCTCAACTCTTTTTAAAACTATTGTTTGCCTCCTGACAAAATCTGCATGATAAAGTTTGAATATACTCTGAGCTAGTTGCTCCCTTCCAGTGTTATTTTTGTGTGGTGACTTAGAATGTTTACCATTAACTCACCCTTTATTCTACTGCTCTGTCCCTTTTCATTTTGAAGGAAAGAGTGAAGAGAGTTCTTCTCCATTGCTTTTCATGATAAAAAAAATATTTGTGTGGAATCTAGTCATGTGCATGGACTTCCTCGCTTTCTCTTCCCCCATGCATCTTCTGCACACCCTCAAATGCTCTGGAGGGTTATCCAGCCCCCTAGAGCAAATGTTGAGGTTGAGCAGGGGAGAAAGAAAATGCTCCCTCCTAATTCCACTAATGGAAGCAGTTCTGTCACCAGAACTGGGTTTCATCACCCATTCCTCTGTTAGCCAGCCACACAAGTCTGCACATACCCCCGTCCCTGCCTAAAAGCTTGGTGCAACCACACACATGCAAAAGATGGAGGTTCAGCCTCTCCCTTGCAAGCAATCTGGTGTTGGTTTTCCTTTGTCCTTCATCTGCAAACTGAGAAAACTACATAGAAATTGAAGGGGAATTTTACCAAAGTGAAATAGATTCCACAGTTTTTAGAGGGTTGTGCAAGACATGCTTGAGAGAATGCTGTTATTGAAGACCAGTGTTTTAAGAAATAGCACACTGCAAATGCTCCATGAGGGATAATCTGAGAAGAGAAAGAGAGAGAGAGAACTCTGCCTGCCATTTCCTGGATTTAGTGAGAGAGCCAGCTTTCCCATCACAGCATCCAAGACTCAGGCATTTTAATAACCTCTCTGAATTCCTCAGATTCCCAGCTTGTGACATAGCAGCCTTGAACAGCCAAAGAGCTCCCCAATTTAACTACCAGTTCACATAAAGCAGTATTTGGTGTATTACCAATGGCATCTTCTTTTCCCTTTTCTTATGAGCAGGTGCATGTCTTATTGTGGCCAGAAATAGCATTGTCAGTTACAGGGACATTGTGCAGAATACATTAATGACTCAATAGACATCATTGTTTAATCACTGTAACATTGCAAGCTAATAAAAACATACGTATAGACTTACAGAACCTAATTGAACCTATTTATGCAGGGCAGGTCTCATTTTGGGAACTAGTTCATTCCTTAAGCTGCAGTATAATTCTTCATGGAGCTCAAAGCCATGTTGAGGGAAAGCAGTGCTGCTATGGCCATCACACATCTTTTAAAGCCAGTGAGAAGTTGTCTTCCTTAAAGTCGTTGTTGGTAGGTGGGAGGTAATGGCTGGCAACTGTCCTTATTTATAAGACAAGGTGTTTATCACATTCTTCTGTGAGGCCCGATGTTAATGACACCTGGGGTTAAGCCAGAAACCTCTTGGCTGAGTCTGGGACTTCACCCAAAGTCCTCCTTATAGTTATCTTCTGAAACAGAATGGAACAGGAGCATCCAACACTGGCTCCTCCAACTGGCCATCAATGTGAAGCCTATGGATTGGCCAGGATTGGTATAAAATGTAGGAGCCTGGACTTCTGGCCTTGCCTGGTCAACAGGCCACTACTTTCTGTCTATTGTATTTCCAAGTCCCATCTTCCTGATTCTTCAGCTCCAGCCGTTGACCTCAGGGATCCTAAACTGGAGAGCAGTTCCAGTCTTAAGTATGGTCACCCATGGTCCCTCTAGGCCAGGGGCAGATAACATTTTTCAGCTTGAAGGCTGAATTCCCTTGTGGGTAACCTTCTGGGCACACCCCTCCCGCCACAAACAGTGAGAAGAGTCAAAGCTAAAGTAGCCTCTCACACACATACACTCATCCACATCTAACACACATACATTCGTTTTCACACTGCAAAGCATGCGCGTGCACGCACGCACACACTCATTCGTTGGGTGGGTTCGGACAACACGACAAGCCATTGCGGTACCTCACAACGCGATCTCCGACACGATCGTATCAAAGGTGGTCCTGGACATGCGAAAGTCCAGGAAAGCTCGAAATCTGGCATCATCCCAAGCCTCCACATCCCGCATAGAAATCCAAACTGCCTCCTCATAAGGCAGGGTCCACCTGTGCACCATACAGCGGTCGGTGGTGAGTTGCTCCGCCACAGCAGTAGTGATCCCAACATCGCGTTTTCTGCCCAAAGCCACAGGCATCATGAGCAGAATCTGCATGGAGAACAGGTGGGGACCTCGGAGGGAGAGCATCCCGAAGTAGCCGCTTTGTTCCCCTTCCCCCCCACAGGCTGTGTGGAGGATAGGGAGCGGATGCTTAGCATTTGGATCAAAAATTGTATCACGGCCCATGGGATGTTCCTCGGAATCGTTCTAGTGATGTGCTAGCGCTTCCATCGCGACAGACCACAGCTCCCCAATTTACTTGGGCAGCCATTTCGGGATGCCGGATTGCAGATGAGCTCTTGCGAGACTGCAGCTGGGAAGAGAGGGGAAGGCGAAGGGGAGAGAAGGGGCGCGGGAGGAGGCGGGGGAATGTGCTCACAGGGGTGTGTGGGTGCCGTGCTTTGTTAGTGTGGGCAGTGTGAGCATGCGTGCATAAGCAGAGGGACGTTCCCCCCCATTGAAGCCATTAGTGAAGCTAACTTAAGATATTAAGGCAAGGATTCCCAATGTGTTAGGGAGAAGGAGAGAAATCCCTCCATGCGGGTGTGGGAGGCGAAGGAATGCATACATGCACCGGGCAGACACAGGAATCAGCCCATTGTAGTGTCCCGCAGCTGCCTGTGGAAGAAGAAATTCTCCACATGCCTCAGGACATGGATAGCAGAGAGCAGATTTTGCCCCATCACAGCCCAATCTCATCTGATCTCGGAAGCTAAGCAGGGCTGGGCCTGGTTAGTACTTGGATGGGAGACCACCTGGGAATACCGGGTGCTGTAGGGAGGGACCATACCTCAGTGTGACAGAGCACATGCCTTGCATGCAGAAGGTCCCAGGTTCGATCCCTGGCCTCCAGGTAGGGCTTAGAAAGAATCCTGCCTGAAACCCTGGAGAACCGCTGCTGCCAGTCAGTGTCGACAATACTGGGCTAGATGGACCAATGGTCTGACTCACTATAAGGCAGCTTCCTATGTTCCCATTGTCCAAGATCTCCTTTCTCTGCGCCACAGATACCTGGAAAGCCACAGGTATTGCTCCCTTAGGTGGCATGCTGCATGGTCTTTCGGGGGAAGGAGAAGGGGGCGGAGAAGGAAAGAGAATTGGAACAGATTTAGGTTAGAGAACACACTACACATCAGGGCAGGAATCACCCCAGTGAAAAAGCCAATCATACCTTTCATCCTGCAACACCTCAGTTTGATTTTTAGTCTTCTAATCTTAGCTTTGAAGCAGGATTGGACTCTTCTAAGGAGCTGTGTTTCCATTGCCAGCGAAAAGTATTAAATTTTGCAGATCCCCTCCTTACAATAATCATCTCCGCAATTTTGCTGGAGGTGGTGACCTTGGATGGAAGAAAGCACAATCCGTCTTTGTGCAACACTATTCTACACTGGAGCCATGGACAGTGCACAGGGTGCAGGTGGTGTTAGTGTTAGAGAGAGAAGAGAAAGTGAGGGAGGAAACATTTTTTAGCGTGCGCCAGAACCTTTCCGTGGGGGTCCGTCATCCTCCTTTCCCGACAGGGCCGACAAGCATGATTTAACTCTCCTGCAGTGGGTTTGTCTTGCAGTGGGAGCCTGTGCTTCCTCACAAACCATGGGTCTGTGGGGGCCTTGTGTCACGACAGCTGATCCGGTGATGGACTGCAGTGGGAAGGCTTGTTGAGGGGGCCCATATCACATTGTCGGGGGCACCTGGAATTCTGCTTGGCGTGGGACCAAGGCTGGGTGCCTTTGCAGGGGTGTTGGTGTCGGCATTGGAGGTGGAGGTGGTGGAGGAGGCAGGAACTGCGGTGGAAAAAAGGAGAGAACTAGGTTCTCAGGATGCAAAAATCTTTATTAAAGGAGCCCGACGCGTTTCACTGAAACAGTGAAATACATCAGTTGTTGAAGTAATCTGCAGACTCTTTTACAACCCCTTGAGGAAGGCCTTGAAAAATACACAGGCCGAAACGCGTCGGGCTCCTTTAATAAAGATTTTTTCATCCTGAGAACCTAGTTCTCTCCTTTTTTCCGTTGCATTTCGATGCTTATCTCCTCCTGTTTCTGTCTTAGGAACTGCGGTGGGCCACCATAGGGATAAACTGGAAACTGAGGTTGCACTGCCTGCACTGCAGAGCGGGCTGCAGGGATGCTGCGAGCATCTGAATTGCCTCTGTCTGCTGGTCTATCGCAGCTGTTCTGGCCGTCATCACCTGCTCATATACAACATCCGAGGCGGCCATGCCTTCCTGTATTATCTCTGCTGAGGCACACATGCTACTGTGCGTGTATATTGTTCCTTGCTAGTGGTGTCCATGAACCTGTAGGCGGGGGCGCCTCTCCGCCGCCACGCCTCTCCGTGGCGGGGCCCTGCCGCCTCGATCTTCTGCGCGGCGCAGAGCTGTTCTCCGTGCTGCTCGAGCTGCCCTCGCCAGCCACGCCCATGCCCAATCTTTCGCGTCACTTCCGGCAAGCCGGAAGTGACACGAAAGGACCCTGCACTGGCGCTCTGGACCCCCGCGCTACGTTTTTTGCGGGGAAACCAGGGCAACAGGGCTTAAACAGCCCTGTTGCCCTGGTTTCTCCACAAAAAACGTAGTGTGGGGGTCCAGTGCACCGGCGCAGGGTCCCGTCCCATCAATTCTGGTGTGCCGGAAGTGACGTGATGGAACTGGCGCGGGCGGCTCACTGTGGAGAGGCTCGCCACCCGGGGGACACAGTAAGTCCCCGCGAGCCTCGCGCGGGCATGAGCAGGGCTGACGTGCGAGGCGAGACGGTACATCCCTATTTGCCCAGACAACAATTAGACACTCCACAGCGCGTCTTTGGTTTTCTTGCTCGTTCATGTGCATGAATAGCCCCATAGTATATTCACCTGATGTTTCCATGGCTGTGACAAGGGCCCTAGCCAGTTGCACTCTATCTGTCTTGCGCTTGTTCCATAGACGTGCCACGTATTCAGTGTTCATGAGTGGAAGTTTCTCTGGGGCGGGCTCTTCCCTCACCTCTTCGGCCTGACCTGCCACTGGGCCAGGTGCCTTGGTCTCCAGCCAAGGCTGGAGCCACTTCCAGCCACTTCCTCCTGCTGCTCTGCGCCTTCTTCCCCACCTTCTCCTTTGGGGAAGAGGCTGAATGGAGCCTCACCTGGCACATCCAGCAGTCCCTCGATGTCTGTGTTAAATTCCGGAGGCAGCACCCCACTTCCAGCAGGTGAGAACTGGGGGATGAGGCCCCTCAGTATCTCACTGGTGACGTCCGGGGGTGGTTGTCCAGTATCGGCTATGCTTTGCAGCACCAGCTGGTCCAGATCTGTAGTGCTGTGATGTGCCTGCTGCTGCTTCTTTTCTGGGGACAGGTGCCTGGGCAAAACAGGTTGAGGCCCAGTATCCATTCCCTCAGGAGGGATATCCAGCTCTGACTGCATCTCCCTCCGAAAACTCATCCATATGGTCTCATGGATGGTGCTTTCCACGGTCATGGATGTAGAAGGCCCCCCTCTTGCTCCATGCAAGACAGTCCTTGACCAAACGCTGCCTGGTTGTGTGGCGTGGGGCACGTAGGTGGTGCTGCTGGTGCTGGAGGAGTAGGTGGCAGGAGAACTGGTGCCTGAGGTGGTGCATGAAGCTTGCTGTGTAGGCAAGGATGGGGTGGCAGGATGGATTGTGCCTTAAGTAAACCCAAAGGGATGATCCAGCCATCCTGTCAGCATTATGCCTTGCCAGCAATGAACAACTTCTTGTAGCTAGATGCTAATGTTGTTTAGGAAAATCTTGTCATCTCTGAAAATGACCTCACTGTCTAAGGAAAAGGGGAGTGCGTTTTAAAAATAAAAGTTTTAAAAAAACACCCCTTGACTGGTTAGTTATCCTTAGAATGGATGTGAACTGGAGATGAAAGTCCATGGCAAGAAATAGCAAGGGCATCCATTTACAGTCCTCAAAAAAAGACACAGTCCTGTTGAAGCTGAAACTACATGTTATGCGGGAGACACATAGCTGATGATGTGCCAGTTCTCATACCTTACCTGTAATATGTAGCTGAAAAGATGTGACATCATCACGTTAGTGTTTCCCTGGTCTGCTTCTTTGGCTGCTGCTTGCAGGGGGTGGAGAAATGCTAATGTGATGGCATCATGCCATACTTTTCTTCCCAACTTGACATTGTCAGGGAGACTTGGGCCATTTATGTCTCCCCACAGCATGTAGCTTGGGCCTTTGTTAGATATTTAGTGTGACAAGGCCCTATCCTTAGCTCTCCCTCAAAATCCTCTCCCCTGTCCCTAGTCATGTAAGGAAATATAGGCCACTCACTACAGTCTTTTGGATATTTCTTTCCTGCTTCCTGTTGGGACTGATGATAAGAAACTAGGGGAGGATATATTTGTGATATTATCCCTCCTTTCCCGCATTTGCGAGAGTAGCAGAGTTAGTCCCTTTTCACCTTTAATTCGAAGCTTGGATCTGCTAGTTACAGGCAGCAGTATTGGCATTTGGTAATTCAGGATGCTTTGTAGCAGACTGAATTTCCCTGGATTGGCCCCCGTTTATCTCCGTTTAAAATACCAATCAGACAAACAGTCTTGTAAAGGTTAAAAATAAAATTTACTCAGATATTCCAGTTCAACTTCAGGCAGACAAAAAGATATGTACAGTTGCAAAGTACTCATTCATCTAGGTTCATTGGATCTCTGAGCGATGAGCTCGGAAATCAGGAGCAAGATTTTACATTGCTGCCACGAATCACGATGAGTTTCAGGATTCAAGTCTCTGTGTCCGCGGGCAGGAAAAGAAGAGCAGTAAGCTACGCCCACTTCCTGCCAGAGGACACAAGGGAATTTGCCTCGTAGAGTCCTCTCTGGGAATGTTCAGGAAAACTCTATCAGGCCTCCTTGTGGCTAAACATAACTCTATGGTTTTGACTGTAAACATCCCACACTTCCCTCCTCTTCTGACATATTCCCAGAAGCGGTTTTCTGACCTAGGCTGTGGATCTTCATGTTAATTCCATTTTCTCCCAAGATTCCTATGAGCAGCTTTGGAGGGAGAATGGAAGTTGTTTTTATGACAGTTTTATGCTTAGTTCAGGGAACTCAGGTACAAGATTGTCCCCTGTTCCAGAATATTTATTTATTACATTTCTGTACCAACCAATAGCCAGAGCCCTCTGGGCAATTCACAACAATCCTATTATCTATTCTAATTCCATTTTAATTTTCTGAGTGCTGTCGTTTATGTAGCCAAAATTGCAGCACCTGTCCATAAGAGGGGAGGTATATCAGCAGACTTGAGGAACCCCGAGGTTTGCAGAAGTCAGGACCAGCCCTACCATTACGTGCATCAGGCAGTGCAACGGGGAAGAGCGGCGAATTGTGCCACTCTCTCCCCTGCTCCTGCCAGCAGGGCCTGCTGCTGCTGCTTCCCCACCACCTCCAGTGGGTATTCTGGAGAGCCCCACCAGCCACTCTCCCGCTGCGGCATTTACCAGAGCAACCTGCTGTGTGCACTGCTAGCCGCCGCCGCCGGTTCTTCTTAACTGTGGCCCGCCCTACCTACCCACCCACTTGGCCAGCTGCTCTCTCACTTGCACGGCCAGCTGGCCGCTCGCTCCCACCTTGTGCCCCAGTTGCGGGGCTTCTGCGTGAGGTCAGCCGATCCCTTGTGAGACCCCCGCAGCTGGGGCATAAAGTGGGTGCGAGCAGGCGGGTGGACCAGGCTGGCCAAACAAATAAGGGAGTGGCCAGCCTGCCGGCCAAGCGGGCGGGTGGGCAGTGGCGGCAGCAGCACTGCCGCCTCGCTTGAAGTGGCAAAATACGTGGGGCCAGGCCTGGCAGAAGTACAGACCATCTTTAGAGAAAAACCCTAAGAAGAAAAAAACGAAAGAAAACTGCCCAATGAGGAATGGGTACGCTCAGTCAGAACACTGACTATTGAGAGGAAAAAACAGAAAACCAGGGGAGGGGGGAGGAATGGAATCAGGGGTGTTGCTAGGTACTTAAAGATCTGGGGCACAGGCCCACGAAACATATTCACACAGAAGTGTGTGTGTGTGCATAAATAATTACTAGAATTTGTTTACATTTCACCAGTGTTAGCAAAAAATAACCGTGAGATAAAAAGTACCTTTGAGCATATGCAGAATAGTTTTCTCTCGTCACTGAGCAAATACAGCCTCCCCCTTAATAGTGATGGAATATATCCCACAGAGAGTAAAGCCTCAGCATTCCCTTTTTAGAGATTAAGTACTGACCACACCTGTTGCAAGAAAACTACAACCAGATCACATACATTCTGTTCCCCTCCATGCAAAAATCCCTCCTCATTTTCTCATCCCCCAGCAACTCTTCATAAAAACAGATGTTTCGTTTTTGTTTTTATAACTCTCCTATACTTCTTCCTTCTTTTGTGTGCTTCTTCCTTCTATTGTCTCTTCCTCCCCATAATTTAATTTGTGCCAAGACTTCATCAGTATTTAACCAAGGAGTCTGGTTTCAATACTAGGGCTAAGTTACAGAGGAAAATACCTCTGAGCATGTACCAAGTGCCTTTCCCTCATGGCTGAAGATAGTGTCTATGAAAAATGAAAACCACAAATGACAAAACATGCAGAGGACTGGGCTGAAAGCATAGCCAAGTCAGCGGAGTGGCAGTGGTGGGCAGTTCATTAAGCCTGACCTACCATGCTCACATGCTCAGGACTTATTTCTGAGTAAACATGCAGAGGGGATCAGGCTGCAAACCTCCCCCTGCAAAGGTAATTTGGATTGCAATCCTACGTACTGGGAGTAAGCTCCGTTGAACACAATCGACGTACTTCTGGTTAGACATACATAGGATTGCACAAGTGAGTAGTATTTATCTCCCCCTCCCAAATTAACTCTTGTTTTTATTAAAGTGCCATTCCGTTGCTGGATCATAGCAGCTGACACACAGAGTAGCACCAGACTGCTTCTTCTGCAACCATCTGAATCCATTTTCCCCCAAAGACTTATGCGAGAGAAGGAGAAAATCAGATTCTTCTGTCTGTATAAAGTAAAATGCAGTTGAGAACCCGCCAGCCTCTCCTCTTGAGAATGCCTCAAGACATGCTAGGTATGGAATACAGAAGAGAAAGAAAGAAAGACGGGGGGGGGGGGAGAAGAGAGGTACAGGGTGTGAGAGGGTTGTACATACCTTAAATAACTTTATGAGATGAGGTAGCTAAGAAGGGAGAGGGGAAAACAAAAACAGTGAGACTGGAAGGAAAAGGTGGCAGCATTTCCTACTTTCAAAGGATGCTACCTTCATGCTACATGCCCTGTTGATCTGTTAAGGGACAGAGTCCTAAGATATCCTAGTCACTGCAAGCCTTGCAAGGCTACTGAGCTCAGAGGGAGGAGACAAGCTTGTATTAAGGCAGATGATGACTTTGGGGCAGCTCAAAAGGTTTGGTGCACGGCTCAGAAGATTTGTGGCACATCCCGGCCTTCAAACACTTATTAAGTGGGAAAGGAGGATGGCGGAGGAGACACATAGATATAAAACATTTTCAGAGAGCCCTCTCATTGTCTGGGTAGGTAGGCTATTTCCAGGTTCAACTGAGAAGCTACTTTTAAGTGTCCCCACCCCAGGGATGGGACTGAGGGCTGCCCATAGAAATCAATGGAAACATCACAATATTTGAATACAGCCAGGAGGATTAGGCACCAGTGTTTCTACCCTCCTCCAGAAGAAGCCCCTAAATGTAGCAGCACCTGCTCCTTCTATCCCAATTCTTATTTAGTGTGAAACATTTTAAAAATAACCCTGCTAGTGCACATTCCAGATCAGACGCAGTTAATCTCCCCCATATTACAGGGTGGGATGGGCTGCGGCTGGCGAGAGCGGGTGGCGTATGAAGGCCCTGCAGTGAAGCTTACACTGAATACTTCAGGTCAGGCTCGGAGTGGTTTATAAGAACCCCATAGTATTGTCCAGAGGTATTAGGCCACCAGTGTAGCTTGGACTGACGCTGAGAGAGTAGCTGACGACATCCCTGCAGAGTTATTCATAGCTTTTATCCCTACATTGCAGATATACAACAACCCTGCAGTGTTGTTCACTGCTATGCCCCTATTGCAGGTTGGAGGACTTTGTTGAGAGAGTAGCTTACAGCTGTCCCGCAGTGTAGACCACTGTTAATACTGCAGACCAGCTGCAGGGCAGAAGCTGGTTTGGATTCCCAATAATATTCCGCCATACCTCTCAGGTTGCAGCAAAGGTTCACCCACTTAAATTGCACACTCAGACCTCCTGCCAGGCCAAATTCAGAACTCAACTGCATGCTCTGTTGACTTGCATGGAGATAGGTTGCACTTTTAAATGCTCAGATATGTTTTTAAAATGCACATGAAATACGAGCAGGGATTCCTGTCTTTTCTAACTTTTCCTTTTTTTTCAACCAACCCGCTCAGCCACAGGCTCAGGTAACACACACTCCAGATTTGTTGTGGGGTGGGCCCTCTTGTTCCCTGTTTCTGTTCAGTCGTGAGTACTGTTGCTTATATAGCCAAAACAGCACCACCTGCATTCAAGAGGTGGGTATCAGCAGGTTTGGGGTGAGCCTGGGGTTTGCAGAAGTACAAAATATATTGAGAGAAAAACCTGCTTGTGAGCAGTGGTAATTTTACGTAATTTTAGATCTTGGACTAAATTCACGGCCATGTGTAGTATCTCAGTTGTGAAGCATACCAGTAACAATTCACCTCTCCCCCACTGCCACCCCATACTTTACAGGCTACAGCTGCTTCTACATTCCTGGCAAGCTGGCATGTTGGAGCAAAACAACAGTAAAAAGGAAATACTCTGGGCATGTGCAGTTTCACATTTTAAACTCACTCAAATCATAGCACCATCATGTCTACACGAATCAAATGAAGCTTGCCAGCCCAGGTGCTGACCTATTTACCACTGTCCCCTTCAGCTGCTGCTCTCTGGGTGCTCATTTGGGGGCCCACAGAACTGTGGGGCAGGGGATGATGGCCCCGAGGTCCAGCCCTAGCACAAGCACCACTTGTGGAACCCCAAAAGCAGCACGATGAGGACTGAATGTGTTCAGTGGCCATGCAGTGTTTACTTGGAAGAAAAACAAGGGAAACTGAAGGGACGGGAGGGAGGATGGAACGGAATGTGGTATCCAGCAAGAGGGCATGGCTGGCTGACTAGGAGAGTGGGCAGGAGCTCTCCACACTGCAATATTGTCGGGTCACCATGTCTCAGCACTGCAGCCACAGTCACACTTTAGTTTCACATTCTTTAGCCCTCTTCATATGTTATAGTGGGGGAGGAGCAGTATTGTGCCCCTTGTCTTTGCTCTATGCTTTACATATCTGCATTCAGCATAACTTTCAGAAGAGCTTATGCATGTGCAAACTATTTATGAATGGGGTCTGAAAGACAGGTTTCCTGATCACATGCATAGAGCCTGCACTTGTACAAAGTTAGTGTATGTGCATGCATAGGGTTTGGGGGAGGGGGGCAGGAGCAAGGGCAGAAAATGCAGTCCTGCTCCTCCCACTATGCGTGTTCATCATCATCTAGGAAGAAGGCCTTTATCTACTCTGAATGTGAGTAGAAATGCATGTACGAATTGCCTTGCTTGATCAGTCCAAAGTCCATAGAATCTAGGCTTCTGTCTCCTAAAGCAACCAGGCAGATGCCTTTGGGATGCTTGAAAATAGGGCTCCCAATGATGTTTGCCTCCTATGAAGTACCTGGGATTCTCTAGAGCAGTGGTTCCCAACCTTGGTTCCCCAGATGTTGCTGGCCTACAGCTCCCAGCATCCCTTGCCATTAGCCATGCTGGCTGGGTATGCTGGGAGCTGTAGGCCAGCAACATCTGGGGAACCAAGGTTGGGAACCACTGCTCTAGAAAGTTTTTACCTCATTCCTTATCCTAGCATCCCAGAGACATTGGTAATCTGGATTAGATGGCTGTCTTGTTCCTCTAGTTTATCATTGGGACTAAATCCACTCTAAAATGTATTGCAAATGAATTTTTAATATTGCAGTTTGTTTGTCTTTGCTCTGTAACCCATCCAGAAATTATTTGTTGATCGGTGGCCAATTACCTAGGTGAGTGGTGGGCTCTCCCTCACACGAGGTCTTCAGGTAGAGGCTGGACAGCCACCTGTGTGGGATGATCTAGCTCAGGATTTCCTGAATTGAACATGGGGTTGACTACGTGGCCTACAACTCTATGATTCCATATTTCAGTTTGAGTGTATTGTAAATATTTTGTAACAATGTTAATGTAAGTAACATATCCTAACAACCTCTGCTTAAGTTTTCAAAGACTCTGAAATTCCCTTTCATCTAAGCCCTCACAGAAAAACAAAGACAACGTTCAGTAGGTAAACAGTGTGATAAACAGCATGATGTTTGCCAAAATCCATTTTAGAAAAACAAAATCCAGGGGATTATTGAGGCAGGCAAGCTTCAATAGCATAGCTAAGGCCAATATAGACCATTTCATTGGAGCAATGGAGGGAGGCCCCCTGGACGCCACTTCTCTCATCTATCTAAATTGCCTCTCGTGAAGCTCATATTCGCCGCCACTGGGGGTGGGGGAAGGCGAGCACAATACAGTACTGGTACCTCCCCCACACACACAGTTAGGGCTAATAACAATTTTGGAGATCTGACAGTTGAGTTTTCTTGGTTCTGGTATCATCCTTTTTGCACTTCCTTCCAAGAGGTAAATTTGATTAGCCTCTTCGAGTTTCTTTTGCTGACAATTGAAAGCATATTTGTTTTTCCAAGCCTTAATGGGTCTTGGCTGAGTTACCTGTGATGAAATGGAAAGTACGTGTGTTCCTGTGCTGCTGCTAGTGCTGTTTACAGTGCAATCCTATACATGTCTACTCAGATGTAAGCCCTGTTCAGTTCAATGTGATTTACTTCTGGGTAGATATGCATAGGATTGCGCTATTAGTTGCTTTATTGTTTTATTGGGTTATACATTTTTAACTATGAATATTGATGTTATTGTTTAATTTTATCATTCTTCACTTCAAGCCTGCAGTTTCAGGCTGGATAATTGATGGGCAGCACAATCCTATGGCTGCTAGACAGCATCTAGACCACCATAGGATTTTTTGGAGACCCAGCTACAAGATTGGAAAATCGCTCCAAGTTCGTAGCTAGGTTTCCAATCTCAAAGCACCCTCCCCCCCTTGCAGTCCGCGCATAAAGAACTACACCCGCTGCTTCTCTAACGGGGTTTAGTGGGCATTCTGGGGAGCGGGGAAGGAAGGGAGGAGACAGGGACCATCACAGTATGAGGTATCCTGATGGTGTCTCAGCCTCCTTCCCTCTCACTCTGAAGAGACACACTTAGACAGCCAAAATCAGACATCTAAGTGCTTTGCAGGGCAGGAGGAGCATGGAGGCGACCTTCACCTCCGTGCTGCTCCCCCCCTTCATAGAATGCCTGTAATCATCTGAGTTCAGAGGGCTACGGGCATCCCAATTGGATTGCGCCCTTAGGGATGAGGGATGATGTTACAAACATTTTTTAAAAATCAGAATTTCAAATAGCCACACAGTATTCTGTAACCAAAAGATGCAACTGCTTTGTGCAAATCAAAGAGATTTAAATGCACATATGTACATATTTTTCAAATTGATTTGATCTTTTTAATTAAATGAAGCTTTTGTTGAATTAGGAAATATATTTTTTTGGTCTGGGACAGAGATTGTGAATGCTGTATGTGTATTGATGCACATATGTCAGAAACAAGTCTGAGTGCTTTATAAACTGGAAGGCCCATTTTTGCTTTTAAGAGAAATGGTCCTCACATTCTCAGGCCTTTGTTCACAGCTATGAAGGCTTCTACAGATGTTCTGAAGTTCTAAATGAGGTAGCTGGATTTTGTGTTCTGTGATACAAACACAGCTCTGTAGATTTCGAGATTCCTTGCTTAAAGACAGATGATAGTTGAAGGTGGAATGATGATAATATCACTCCATATTCTTTTCTCTTTTTCTTTCTTTCTTTCTTTTATTGTCCCACAGTTGCCTCTGATCAAACAGGATTTTCAGGCTTTTGAAGCGCTGAACCCTATTCAACCAGAAATGATAGTGGAGTTAAAACAGGAGTATGATGAGTACATACATCCCAAGCAAAAATAGCTCTATCATAACACCTTTGATTCTGTGGGAAAAAACTCAGTCATCCATGTCCAGTTCTTCACCTGGTCTACACAAACAAGGAGTATAGTTCTGAGGTGGTAAGACTAGATAGCACCTCCTCAGAACAAGTGGTAGATCACATTCATGAATGTTCCCCTACATAAAAGCTCTTTGCAAGCAAAGAGTGAGCTGGGCTAGAACTGGTTTTTGGGTTGTTGTTTTTTTTAACTTGCAGGGAGTTTTTGTTATATCATGTTTTTTAAAAAACAATTCTGAACACATTCAGAAATGGCATCTTCCATCTGCACTCTGAAGTGGCACAGTCAATTTTACTACCTCAATATTTTAACTTCCCATTCTCCTGCATGTTTAGTCCAGTCCAGCCCCTAGCTAAGTAGTTTGAAGGGGTGGCTGTTCTGTGTAATTATCATTCACAGGGATTGTGTGTGGGGGGAGGTGGATTTCTCCCCTGCTCATGTGTTCTATGCATCTGATTGCTTCGCAGGCACAAGGATCAGAGGACAACACCAATACATAAACTTACGACTAAAGGCAGGGTGGGCAGATCCAAAATAGTATAAACCAGGATTTATGAAAGGATTTCAAGCATCAGATATTTTCAAGAGGAATAATTTGAAAAATGGCATTTGTAGCAGCTATGGGGTGCCAAAATGGCCAAATTTAGCTTGTTTGCAAACTAAATTTGGCACAGTTGGGACTCCATAGCTGCTACAGAGGGCCAAAAAGGAAGAAATTTAACCATACTAGTGCTCCGTAATGCTATGTAATGGTTTGCTGCTGGCAATTGTACTCTTGGGGGGGGTATCTGTCATGGCCCAGGATTGGCACCCCTCAGAAACTGAAGCCTCTAGTGATAGTGACTCTGGGGAAGCATCAAAACCAGTTCCTGGTCCTTCTGAAGTGGACCCCATATCTTGTCCACATAACCCCCAGGAGGTGCCATTACCTTTGGACTCTGAGGAGTGGACTTCGGACTCCTCTAGTGAAAAGGGAGAAGTCCCCAACTGGCTCCCCCTTCTCCAACCTTCATTCCCTAGGAGAAGCCAACACCTGCAGGGAAAGGCTGCCAGCCCTTTAAAAGCCAGAGGCAACACCTGAAAGGGTGAGGTTCTCAGAGAGACTCTCCTGGCCTGACCATCAAAGCCTGCCAGATGCTCTCAGACTCTGCTGGAGTAACTTGTCAGTTCTCTGGTCCCAGGATCACTGACCAAGGTCCTGAAACCTGACCAAAGTTCCAGATGTGACCCAGCCATCCGGACCACACTGAGCCTCCTTGTCTGAGCTATCACCCAGGAGCCAGGACAGCTGATGGATTCCTGATGGATCCTTACAGTACCCCATGGACTGCACAGCACCTTGCAGCCCACAGCAGGGGGTTCTGGTGGGCAAAAATAGCCTGTGGTACTCCCAAAGTTCCCCATCCCTGTCATATACAAATGGGTCTATGTGCTAGCTAAGCATATGTGGGGGGAAAAGGGTCTTTGTCCAGTGTTTACAACATTTCTATAAGTACCAAAAGGTAATCATGATAAATAGTCTTAATATGCACTGCTTTTTTTGGGCATTTTAACTTTGAATATGTCCCCCATGGTATTTCACAGTATCCAGGATGGATTATATGGTTGGTTTGTTTTTACCCTTATTTTACCTATCCCCCTTCTGAACAAAATATTTTCTTTACTTACGATTCATTGATTCCCTGTGCCCTGTGTTCTTAACAGCTATGAAATGTCCAGTCTCATTGATGTATGAACACTGTCGAAAAGGCTGCACAAAGCACTGTGAGAATGGTACCAAAACAGAAAACTGCATGGATTATCCCATGGAAGGCTGCTTCTGTCCACCAGGACAAGTGACCTTAGATGGTGGCTGTGCCCATGAAGAGGTCTGCACACAGTGCATTAGTGAAGATGGGACGCATCACCAGGTAGCTCTCTAGTTACTGCTTAGTGTTTTTTTGAGACATTAATTTCCCACTCAGCACACTAGTGTGCCACACAGACTAATAAAACAATTAAAGGCTCCTGTGAAAGTACCAGTTAAAAGAGGAGACTGCTTTCTCTGTCTCTGTATGACTTGCTTCTCCATCTTTAACGCCCTACTAGGGACAGGTAGTTCTGCTGCATTTTTGCATCAGGCACAGGACCACCCAGAGATTTATGGGGCCTGGGGCAGGTGTGATATTGGCAGCCCTGTGTTAATTTGGTCCTGTTTAGCTTCAGAACCTATACCAATTGGGTTTGCGACACCCTGGTAGGTAACCAAGCTAAGTCCATCACCACAGACTCAAAAGTAAATTGAAACACATTAAATGCTTTATTTAAGAAAATGACAAAAATTAAGAAAATTAGCATTGTTGTTACATGATAATAACTTTGTGAAGGAGGCTGATCTTACACCAACCCTCCAGGGTAGGCCACAGTCCCAATGTTCCCTGGACTGGCACACACCTCCCAAGGTCCCATACACCAAACCGGTGTAGCAGCCCCAACCTTTAGACAAGGAACACACGCCAAGATTAATTTGGAGACTTTATTAAAAAGTAAAAATAACAAGTTAGTCAGTGTAGGGTCTCCAAGTGTCCAATATAAGTAAAATAATCCCTTATAAGAAAGGGCTAAAAGAAGGTAAGGGAAAAGGGGTGAGGTAGTTGTTGTGAGGAAAGGGAATGGGAATAAAAAGGGACTAAAAGAATATAAAAACAAACCCCAAGAGTCTGCAAGAACAAAGCAAGTCAAACCAGGCCTAGCTTTTCCTAGCTAACCTGTCAGAGTGGCATACCTGCCCAGATGGAACTTCCCAGCATCCACGCCCCAAAGGAAGAACCCTGAAGCCTTTCCCCCTCGCTCCTTTATTGCCACCAGGGTCCATTTTCCCGCCCAGCGTTCACCTATCCTATCTTCCTGGCTGGCGAAGGAGGGCCCCCCGCCCTTTCTCAGCTGTAGACACTTTCTCATGACTTCATCCCAATTAACACCTGACCTTGCTTCTCAGCTCTGCAGCTCACCCTTATCTCCCAGGTGCTCCCAACCACCCTCCCAGTACATTCCAAAAGACTACAGTAAAAATCCGTTAGCTAAACAGCAATAGGGGGGAAGGAACATCTAACAGGGTTTCTCTAAAGTCCCAGCTACTACAAGTCCAATCTTCACAAACTTAGAACAGTGTTCTCCAACCTTGGGTCCCCAGATGTTTTTGGCCTACAACTCCCAGCATGCCCCAGCCAGCGTAGCATGCTGGGAGTTGTAGGCCAAAAACGTCTGGGGACCCAAGGTTGGAGAACACTGACTTAGAAGCTTCTTTTTGATTATATTATTGGTGGTGAAAGAGAATGTAAAATACATTTAAGATTAACTAAAAGGATTGCAGTTGACAAATGTGGCAAGCAAAATAGCAAATTGAGCTTCTAGCAATGTTGTTTGGATAGTATGACACGCCCTCGCTGCCCCCCTCAGCACCTTCCTGCACTCTACGTGCGTTTTAAAGCTAAACAAAAACATGTTACAATTCTAACTTCCCCTTGACTTCCCCCTGCACACTACTTGAATGTAAAAAGCTCAGCATTACTAAATTCCTTTGGGCATGTGAAAAATTAAACTTGACACCTATGTAGTTAAATGTAGAAGCTAGAGTGGGAAAGCCAAAGTCTCCAAGTGAAAATTAAGTTGTCTAAATAAAAATGTTTCTAGGACTTACTGGGTTAATTCTGGTTGCACCAGTTATAAAAAAGCATTGCATCAAGTCAAAAAATCTTAAATCTAAATTTTGTACCCAGTTCTAGAACCTAAAATGTAATGGTGCTTAAGGGGTTAGCTGAATTTGGGGTTAAAAGGGCTAACCAAGTTTGGTTCAAAGATAATTTCAGATTTGGAAATGATTCCAAATCTCATTTTCAGAAATAAGATGAAGTCCCAAGTTCAGAAAATATTCTAAGACCTAACTTCAGAAAGTAAAGGGTTAAAATTATTTTCAAGTTCTAAAGTGTAGGAGTCTAAAGAGGTCCACAGTTATCCAAATCCAGTGGTCCAGAGAAGATCAGAGGCAAAGAAGCAGCAAGAGAGTGAAATGAAGTAGAAGTAACTAAGAACTCTTTCTTTTATACACCTTGTTCTGGCCAGAGGTGGAGGGAGGCCCCCATGAGTGATAAGACAACCATCTTCCAATCAGAAATGTGGTGTGTGGGTGGTTAAACCACCCATTCACCAATCAGAAGTGAGGTGTCTATCTTTTCCCCAACAATCTCCATTTTATGCCCATGTGTTTTGAGAACATCTCTGGCATTATCACCAACGAGTTAATCTGAAATTTCCTAAAATGTTGCTAAAGGTCTACCACCTGGGCATGTTATCTTGATTAACATGTTTTCCCTGGTACATCTTCCCTGAACTTACAGTCACATACGCCTTAATGCCTCTTCCGAATCATAGTTTGGGACTCAGGTGATCCGGGTTCTAGTCCCCGCTCAGCCATGAAGCTCACTGCTTGACTTTGGGCCAGTCACTGACTCTCAGCCTAAGCTACCTCACAGGGTTGTTGAGAGGATAAAATGGAGAGGAGGAGGAGGAGGAGGGGGAAGAGGAAGAGGAGGAGGATTATGTAAGCCGCCTTGGGTTCCTTGCAGGAAAAAAGGCGGGGTATAAATATAATAAATAAATACAAAACAAAATAAAATTAGCCATCTGCATTACCTGATTGGTAATTACCAGTTCAGGATTATCTGAAGCCTAGAGTTGTGGAAGACTGATGGAAAAGTTTTATGTTTCTTTTTCCGGTGCTTTTGGGGTACTCTTGACTGCACCTATAGGCAGAGAATTAAAAAGCAACATTTTATTGATGCTCATCATAGTTTTTAATTAAGATCTTAGGGTAGCGGCTAGAGCAGTGTTGTCCAACCTTGGGTCCCCAGATGTTTTTGGCCTACAACTCCCAGCATGCCAAAGCCAGCTATGCTGGCTGGGGCATGCTGGGAGTTGTAGGCCAAAAACATCTGGGGACCCAACTTGGAGAACACTGGGCTAGAGTGTTGGACTGGGACTCGGGAGATACGGGTTCTAGCCCCACTTGGTCACAAAGCTCACTGGGTGACTTTGGGCCACTCACTGACTCTCAAGATAGCCTACCTCACAGGCTTGTTGTGAGGATAAAATGGAGAGGAGGATTATGTAACCCTCCTTGGGTTCCTTGCAGAAAAAAAGTGGGATATAAATATAATAAATAAATAAATAACTACTTGGATCAATAAACTAGTCTCCTGCACCTGCCGAATTCTTGTTTGTTCCTGCTAACAACGGGCCACTAAATGCTTCTTGGAAGCAAGCTGGTAAGTAGGGTATGAAGGCAATGGCTCTCCCCTGTCTCCAGCATCTGTTTTCAGAGATACTGGTGGCTACTGGAAGTGTCCTATACTGTTGCTGTGCTCCCAATGTTTCTGTTGCTAGCATGACAGGAAGCTAGTGCTTCCTCAAGCAACCCTGGAAATGAACAGATACACTCATTTCACAATAGGACAGATCAGTGTCCCATTGTGACCTGCCTTGTTTTGGAAATGAGTGTTTCGGCTCCTTTCCATGTGCTTAAGGCAGGGATGGGGACTCGGACTCGAGGACTCGACTCGTGAGTCGGACTGAGTCCCCCCTCTGACTCGACTCGGACTCGAGTCCCAATATTTTTAATGGGACTCGAGACTCGACTCGGGACTTGAGACCAAGGACTTGTCAACATCCCTGGGCTGTTGACGAGTCTTCTGGCTGTGCCAGGAGCGCGATCACCGGTGAAGAGTGCATGGAAGCGAGGAGCGCCGCTGCTCGGCCACTATGGACAGCTAGGGTCAGACATTTTGGGTTTGGCTGCCTCTGCCTGCCTGTTTGGGGTTTCCTGCCTCCTCTGCCTGCCTGGTCTCTTCTTAACCAGTTCCACAGTTTGAATTGTCCAAGACAAAGGCCCCTGCCTGCCTGCTTTGGGGTTCCCTGCCTCCTCTACCTGCCTGGTTATTTTGGGTTTGTCTGCCTAGTCTGTTCTTGTCAAAATCAGTTGCAGAGTTTTGAAATAAAAAGGCACACTTGTGCCTAGAATTTATTTAAGCCACACATCTGAAGTAGCCTTATTTTGTTGGGGGGAAACCCCATTGATTTTAATAGGGACTCGTGGAGTCAGTTTTGGGAGTGACTCAGGACTCGGGACTCGTGAGTCACCATTTTGGACCAAGGACTCGGACTCGGACTCGAGACTCGGGTCCAAAGACTCGTGACTCGACTCGAGACTCGAGACCAAGGACTCTTCAACATCCCTGGCTTAAGGATCCACTCGCTTCCTGCTGTGCTAGCGGTGGGTCCCACTAGCATGCAGGCAGTGTTGGATACTCCCCTATGGGGGGAAAAAAAGAAGCTTCTTGTTAGTCATACTGAGTAACAACATTTGGTTGACTTATGACTCCCTCTATGAAAATGTGTTTAATCCATTGTGAGGCCATCAAAGCTGGTGGCTATCACTACATCTTGTGGCAGCAAATTCCATAAGTTAATTGTGCATTTTGTGAAAGTACTAACTTTTGTCTGTGTTCTGAACCTATTTGCAGTCAACTTCATTAACAGTGCATTCCTATGGTTGCTAGACAGTGTCTAGATGGCCACAGGATTTGTCGGAGTCCCAGGCCCAGCTCTAACCTCGGAAACTCGCTCTGACCTTGCAGCTGGGTTTCCGAGGTCACAGCACTCTCCCCCTCCCCAGAGCCCGCGCAGCAGGAACCATGCCTGCTGCTTCTCTGAGGTCACAAACGTGACCTCGGAGATGAGGTTCAGTGGGCGTTCCAGGGGTGGGGAGGAGGCAGGCGCCGCCACGATACAAGGTATCCTAGCGGCTCCTCAGCCTCCTTCCCTCCCCCTCCGAGGTGCCGCACTTAGACAGCCAAAATCAGCCAAGGGTTTTGCAGGGCAGGACGGGCACAGAAGCGACCTTCACCTCCATGCTCCTCCTGCCCTGCCAAGTTCAGAGGGCTATGGGCATCCCAGTTGGATTGAGCCTTCAGTAAGGGTGTACACGTGCCTCTCCCTCCATTTCTTCCCTCCGTTGATGCCCTTCCATTCCTCTGTCCAAACTTCACACCACATAACTCTGATGCTTATATGTGTGTGTGTACACACACACACACACACACACACACACACACACCACAGAGCACCCACTGATCATGGGCATTGTATTGATATTTTAGCTGAAATCCTAGGCATACTTATATAGATATATTTCATTGAAAATCGTGGGACTTACTAAGTAAAGATATGTAGGATTAGGCTGTTAAAATTTCCCCTTTTTATTCTTCATATGCTGAACACCTTAGTACCAATTTCTGTTGTCTTTTAGTCTTGCCTCCAAGGACTTACGGTATGTTTACCATCAGTCTACATCCAATAGAAAAGGACTATAGTTATATGCTAAACAAGGAATCTGGTACATTCTCAGTTTAAAATAGGTTGGTGTACCTCTATTCTGAAATGTTTGACCAAGGAATAATTTTAAACATTACATTTACTGAAACTTTCCAAGGTCCAGCTTTACTTGGCTTAACTTACTTCAGTCGATTGAATAAATATTTAGTTCACTTTCTTCAGCTAATAGCACCCCACAATGCCTTGTATTTCTGCCAATATTTTATAATTGTGCTCGTAAAGTCTGAAAAAAGGGCAATGCACAGTTCCGATACATTCTTTGCATCTTATTCTAAATGTATTAGCCTTTATGTTAAATTGGGTGATGTCTCTGGTTTCTTGTAATTATTATAACAACCATATGTTGTTATAATACCGTATGTAGTCTTCTGTTTTGTTTTATTTTCTGTGTTAGTTAGTTCTGTCTCTTAATTTCTACCCTAACCCATCCTGCCCACTTTGCATACCAAATAATCAGTAGATTTCTCTTTTTGAAATGTGTTGTTCTTGTATAGCACTTGGAAACATGGATTTCTTCCAGTGAACCCTGCAAGATCTGCATATGTCTAGATAATAGGATCATAAACTGCACCAACCAGCCTTGTCCAGCTGCTAAACGTAAGCCAGAATTGTTCTTGGGGGCGTGTGTGTGTGTGCATTAAACACACACACACACACACACACACTGTCTTTCCTATTACATGAATTAGTTTTATTTATTAATTATTTATTAATTATATTTGTTAATCGCCCATCTGGCCGGCCACCCGGCCACCCTGGGCGATGTACAATTAAAACAATACAATAAAACATGATAATTAAAACAGTATAAAAATTCTTTTAAAATCCTAACCCACCCCATATTCCCGCCTGAAATACCATGTTTTTAATGCGCGGCGGAAGCTCATCACAGAGGGGGCATGGCGAAGGTCACTAGGGAGGGAGTTCCATAACTTGGGGGCCGCCACAGAGAAGGCCCTCTTCCTAGTCCCCACCAGCCTGGCTGCTCTGGCTGATGGGATAAGGAGAAGGCTGTCTATGGCAGATCTTGTTGAGCGGCCTACTTGATGTTTCTGGAGGCACTCCTTGAGATAAACTGGGCTGGAGCCATGTAGGGTTTTAAAGGTCAAAACCAACACCTTGAATTCGGCTTCGCAAGCATCTGGTAGCCAGTTCGGCTCCTTAAGCACTGGCGTGATGTGATCACGCCGGCGGCTGCCCTTAATCAGGCAAGCCGCCGCGTTCTGTACCAGCTGAAGCTTCCGAACCGTCTTCCAGGGTAACCCCACGTAGAGTGCATTACAGTAGTCTCGGCTAGACTACATGGCCACCACCCATGCTCCCCCCACCCCACTATACCTAATTTTAATGAAGATACGGGGACAAATGTCCTCCCAGTTTAATTTGCAGTGAGACTGTGTGCATTTCATATACGTTTTACTGATTCAGCATCTCATGCACATTCTGGAAGAACCAAAGCAAAGCAGGGACAACTGCCAATCTGCCACTTGAATAGATCTTTCAGGAAGCACATTTGTTCCCCAATCACTAACTTCATACCACCTAACCACATGTGCTCTGTATCTGTGAAACCCTTACTAGTAGTTCTTTTATAAGGCCTGGATAGCTTTTTTAATAGTAAGATGGATGAATCTGTCAATTCATTTTTCTCTGTTCCTCAGACATTTTTCCAGTCTTAAGTTCTGTTCATCCTGAATTTTGATTTTTTAAAAAGATTTCATGAAAATGTGTATGCATTTGGTGTGCATTTCTCCTAATACATGCATTTTTGTACACAATTTTGCCCAATACACACATTTTTTGCAAGTAATTTTTCTAACATGCATTTTTGATTGGCGAATTCCATTGCTAAATTTAGAAAAGGGTGAATTTCAAAGGATAATTGAGTTTGCATATTGGTTCAAAAGTGTAAAATTACTGAACAAATTTCTTCCCATCCCTGTTATGGCTTGGGCGTCTCTGAGAGGAATGTATAGTTCTGGTTTCCAGACTAGTGACTGGAGAATAGAGTGGCCCCAGAGAACACTGAGAAGTTAACTGTTCTTGCTTTAGATATTAATAAATGTGGCTTACGGTTTTCCTCTCATTATAGCTGCTGTTTGTGGTCCCTGTGAAATTCCAAGTTTACGTAGGGATTCTGATCAGTGCTGTCCAGTCCATGAATGTGGTAGGTTTTTGATGGAGGTCATATTTAGGGCTGTGTTTGTGCTATGTGCATGCAGAATGTGGTAGTGGGCACATAATTCAGCTTTTTGAAAATCCAACTTTTATTTTAAAAGCTAAAGCAAGTTTCTAGCCCTCATGGCTGCAAATATATGATTACAAATGTGACTCTTGCTTGAAACTCAGGAGCCAGAAGGAAGAGGCTGAATAGGATTTCCAGTGGTTGACTTCAGTGCCCTAAATACCTCCTTGCTCCTCCCCATGACTAGCAAAACAAGAATAAATCATAAATACTAATAGCAAACTCATTCTCTGAATGCTGATACTTATGTACCAAAATAACACCATCTGTGCAGAAGAGGAAGGTATATGCCATCAACAGAAGAAGGAGGTACATGCATGCTTGGGAACTTCAAGGTTTGCAGAAGTACAAAAAATGGTTAGAAAAGTTCTAAGAGGGGAAAAACCCAAATAGCCTATTGAGCACTGAGCATACTCAGTAGCTGCAGAATGCTGAGTGTCTTTTGGGTGGGAATGGAAAATCAGTGGTCCCACTTGTTATGCAAAATAATAAAATTTGTAGAATGTATTATTTATTCCTCTTGTCTTATTTTTCTGTCTTTAGTCTGTGATCTGGTCACTTGTAAAATGCCTCCTTTACCTCGTTGTGAAGATGGTCTCCAGCTTTTGCAGACAAATCCTGGAAAATGCAGACCGGATTATGCTTGTGGTAAAATTCCCTTAAAGCATCAAATTATGGGCTTACTTTCTTACACATTTCCCTTCTCTGTGTGAACGTATATTAGGTGTGTGTGCTGTGATTGGATGTATGCTCTGAGTTATCCACACTTCCTCTTTCACAACTTCTTGTAGCAATGGAAAAACCACTCTAGCAGCTTATCATATCATTCTGTGTTTCCTGATTGTTTTGTCAGTCTGCAAAAAGGAGGAATGCCGCCCGCCACCCATTCCTTCCTGCCCACCACACCGGAAACTTACTGTGAAGAAGACTCAGTGCTGTGATGGATATCAGTGCACTTGTAGCTGTGTCAATTCAACAGTGTCCTGCCCTGCTGGACATTTATCAACATCTGTCACTAATGACTGCGGTTGCACATCTACCACTTGCATTCCAGACAAGGTAAAAAAAAAAAAAGAGATGAACTGTCCCTCCTTCCCCTGGAGAATGTCCGTCTTTATTGGCAAGGTTCACATCGGGAGTGGGTTACTCATGCACATATGATTTCCATGTCCAAGGTGTTAGCTTTGTAGAGTCCATTCAAGTTGGAGGCTGGAATTGTCAATTTGTGTCTGCCTGTCCCATCTCTCCCTGCCCTGGTGTACTCAGCCCGACCCACCCCTGATATCTGCACACGGAACATTTGGAATAGGCCTGGTTATTGTTATACACCAAAATGGGGTGTTTGTTACTATTGCATGCTTTGGGGCTTTCTGTGTTGACCTCTGTGAGCCTAGGCCTCTCTTTCAACATGGCATTCAACGCACCAGTGTCAGAGGGGCCTGGGGCAGATTGGCAGGCAAAGTCCCATTCAGTCACACAATGTATATGCACTGTACCAGTAGAACCATGCGTGAATAGGGCTTATCACCACCATCCGTACAAATAGAATTAGCAGGCAAATCTAATTTCACACAATAATTACTTGGTGAGGCTCCAGTCGATTAATGTTTATTTGGGCAGGCTCCCTAATAGCATCGTTTGGGCTCCCTACCCTAAAATAGCAGAACAGTTGTAGGGTGATTAAAAAAAAAAAGAAATTCAGTACAGAGGTTGAAGATTTTAATGTTTTTCCTCTCTTCTGTATGAACATGTTTTTTCAGTTTAATATATATCATCTTCCTCATAAAGAGGCCTAAAATACTAGAACTTCCTACAATCACAATTCTACTTAATTTCTCCATTTCTAATTCTTCAGACCAAGTATTTTATTCTACCTGTTTAGAATATATTTGGGAACTGTGTGATCAAATTTATTTTAAAGCCATTTTTGTTGTGTTATGAGTAGATGAATTTGTTCCCAAATAACTTCCATGTACATAACCCACCAAGACCAGTATTTAATTATGCTAATCGGGGGGCAGAAAGCATGGTTGTGGTTCAACCAAAGCTAGGCACTTTAAAGTTCTAAAGCTTTCAGTGGGCATGTAATTAACTTGCTAATTGAAATAAATGAAACTGAATTATGTTTATTTTTATACTGATCCACATTCAGTATATCTAGAGTTATCTTGTGAGCCCAATCTGGCAAGCTAGTTTTTTTTAAAAAAAAATAATGAGTAAGGGTGCAACCCTATTGGGTTGCTGCCCACTAGTTGGAAGCCTCTGATCTTGGAGGCTTCTGAGATTCCTGTGCTCTGCCAGGCTACTGCTGGCAGGGCAGGAAGAGTGACGGAGGTGATTTTCACCTCTCCATCCTCCTTTTTTAAAAAAAATTCTTCTAAACAGGTGTCTGAGCTCATCTAGAGCAATCACACTGCTGGGAATGGGGCCACGGTTGGTGAGGCCATAGGATTCTGCAGATCCTGGCTGCTCTTCTCCTCTACCCACCCACCAGAATGCCCCCCTTTTGACCTCTGTGAGGTCCTCTGAGGTCGCTTTTGTGATCTTGGAAAGCAGGAGCCATGGTTCTTTCTATGGCAGCTGTGAGGGACCAGGCGGCTCCCCAGGGACCTTGGGATTGCGCCCTAACCTGCTTTTCTTTATAAATAAACTAGTTTTTTTTACCCAGCATTGCACGGGTCGTCATTTTCCTATAGGCACTGTTTGTTCAAAATTCCTTAAGGTAGCTGCCTGCTGTTTTGAATCCCTCCATAGGAAAGGTCCCCTGGGACTACATAATGGAATCCCAGCTCCCCCGGATTACACAATGAAATCCCAGCTCCCGCGGGACTACGTGCTTCTCTGAAACTACACAATGTAATCCCTGCTTCCCCCCCCCCCCGGGACTACACAATGAAATCCCTGCTCCCCCCCCCCCCGGCCTACACAATGAAATCCCTGTTCCCTTTCCCCTGGGACTGCACAATGAAATCCCTGCTCCCCCCCCCCCAGGACTATGCAACAGTGAAATCCCAGCTCTCTCGGGACCACACGACAATGAAATCACAGCTCCCCCCCTGGGACTACACAACAATGAATTCCCTACTCCCTCTTCTGGGATTGTACAATGAAATCCCTGCTTTCCCCCACTCCCCGGGACCACACAATCAAATCTCTGTCCGCCCCCTGGGGCTGCACAATAAAATCCCTGTTCCCCCCGGGACTACACAATGAAATCCCAGCTTCCCCCCACTCCGGGAGACTACACAATCAAATCCCTGTTCCCCCCTCTGGTACTGTACAATGAAATTCCTGCTCCCCCCCCACGGGACTATACAATGAAATCCCTGCTTCCTCACCCCCTGGGACTTTACAATGAAATCCCTCCTCCCCCCACCCCGGGACCACACAATGAAATCCCGGCTTTTCCCCCGGGACTGCGCAACAATGAAATCCCTGCTTCCCCCCGGGACTGCACAACAATGAAATCCCTGCTCCCCCCCTCTGGGACCACACAACAATGAAATCCCTGCTCTCCCCCGGGACTACCCAACAATGTAATCTCAGCTTGCGCCCCCCCCCCCCCCGGGACTACCCAACAATGAAATCCCTGTTCCCCTTCCCCCTCGGGACTAGCCAACAATGTAATCCCAGTTTGCCACACACACACACACACACACACACACACCCGGGACTACCCAACAATGAAATCCCTGCTCCCCGCCCTGTGTAGGCCCCGGCTGCAGTTCATATGAACATTCTGTTTTGACGTACGAGAGATTTGCATATCCACTCCTGATTGGGCCCCTGTGGCGGCAGTTCATACCAACATTCTATATGTCGGTGGAGTGATTTGCATAACCGCTCCTGAATGGGCCCTGCGAACATTCCAAGTGATGCCATTGGCTCTCATCTATTTTGGGCCGTACAGGCGCAGTGGGAGCTTTTTTTGGAGATTTGAACCCGCCAGTCTTTGTCCTTGGGTGATGGAGAGTATGTGTGCCAAGTTTGTGGCGGATCCGTCTAACCATGTAGGAGCCTATGCGACGCACGCAAACACCCGTACGGACATACGGACATATGGACGGACAAACTTTCACATTCATATAGTAGACTAGCTGTTGCCCACGGCTGCGCTTGCCTGGATTTTAGGATTTGGTACAATGGAAAAGATACATTGTCTCTGACTGAAAGTGTAACGTTTAGGCTGGGTGCTGGCAGCAGAAATCTTATTCTGACAGAAATATCTGATTTTAAAGAAAAATCAGGTTAATCTTTAGAGTCTACAGGTGATGAAGAGTGACCGTGCCAAGTTTGGGGTAGATCCGTCAAAACGTGATGGAGCCTATGCGACAACGCCCCCCACACAGCAGTCATTCAGTCAGGCAGTCATTTAAAAAGTTTCCCTCCCTTTTCACCCCCTTAGAGAACATTCTAAATGGCCTAGGGGAGATTTACATACCCACTCCTATTGGCCCCTGCAGGAATTCATACGAACATTCTAAGTGTCGTATGGGCTATTTGCATAACTGCTCCTATTGGCTCCTGCAGCAATTCTGAGGTGAGGCCGATTTGCATAACTGCTGCCCTGTTTTGCCCATAGGAGATATGAAAGTGGGGCGATTTCCCCTCTTTTTTCACCCCCTTAGTGACGGAATTTCCAAAAATCCTTCCTTAGTGGGTGTCTACGTCATAAAAGCAATGTTTCTTCAAAATTTCACATTCCTAGATTAAACGGTTTGAGCTGGGCATTGATGAGTCAGTCAGTCAGTCAGTCAGTCAGGACTACTTCTTTTATATATATAGATTAAAGCATCTTTTAAGCTTCCTAAAATACATAAAACACAGTAAATGCAATAATCAAAAAATTACTGAAATCAGTATCATATAATAAAACCAAGAGCAGGTTCAGTTTAAAAGCAGGAAGATAAAAAAAAAATATTAACCCACACCAAACATTTGGTGGAATAACAAGGTGTTAGTAGCATGCCTGAAGCTTAAAAGAGAGGGAGCCAACCACACCTCTCTAGGCAAAGAGTTCTGTGATCTGAGTGCTGCAGCAGAAAAGGCCATGTCTCATCTCCCAACCAATCAAGTCTCTGAAAGTGGTGGGACACATACGGCCCCTGATGTTGAATGCAGTAGTGCTTCTTTTTTATTTTTTGAATAAATTAACGGTTGACAGATAAATTTACTACTTTCTTACAAGTAATTTAAATGGGTTATAAAAGCATAAAACAAAATATTAAAAACAAATACAGTCAACACATTAAATACAGTTCAAACAATCAACTGGTTATCACGTGGATGGGAAACCCCTCCTCTAGTGTCCTACACTGAGCAGGGGGTTGGACTCAATGGCCTTGTAGGCCCCTTCCAACTCTATGATCCTATGAACCCACATACACACACCCCACAATAGAATAGCCAAACTGAACAGAGTTAAAAAGCAAAAGAACATAAACCCTCTTCGTAAAATTTTGTTTGAAGACTTGGGACAACTATGCAGTGTATGATAGACCTGATTTATGGCCAGAAACTATTGGAAAAGACGGAGTTGGTAATAGCAACCCGAACGGACTCTTACTTTTGTCTATATGTGCAGAGCATAATCTCACTATCACAAACACGCTCTTTCGACAAAAGAATAAGTTTAAAACATCATGGCAGCACCCACGGTCAAAGCACTGGCATCTTCTGGATTATGTAATTGTCCGTGCTAGAGATCGCCGCGATGTACTTCTTACTAGGGCCATGGTGAGTGCCGACGACTGCTGGACAGACCATCGACTAATCCGGTCCACTATGGTTATCAACATTGCTCCCCAACGTAGGCTTCAAGGAAGGAAACCAAGGCGTAAAATGAACATCCAAGTCCTTCAAGATCCTATTAAGCAAACTCATCTTCAATCACTTCTTAAGGAACATCTACCTACGGAACCTCCTGACAACATTGAGGACCATTGGTCTAAGCTGAAAACCTCCATTACTGCAGCTTGTGAACAAACTATTGGATATGAAACTAAGAAACATCAGGATTGGTTTGATGAAAATGACAATGAGATTAAATATATAATTGACCAAAAAGGAAAGCCTTCCAAATATGGCAAAATGATATTAACTGCGCTGCCAAGAAAAAAACCTACGCTAGCGCAAAGGCTGAGGTCCAAAGAAGAACAAGAGAACTTAAGAACGCTTGGTGGAAAAAGAAAGCTGAAGAAATTCAACAACTTGCAGAATCTCATGATGCACGGGGCTTTTTTAAGGCCACAAGGGCCATTTATGGACCAAAAACCTATGGTACAAACCCTTTACAATCAAAAGATGGCACCAAACTCTTAAAAGACAAAGAGTCTATTGCACTGCGTTGGAAAGAGCATTATTATGACCTTTTAAATCGTAAATCTAAGGTGGATAATGAGATTTTTTCGCAAATCCCGCAAAAACAAATTAAAGAGGAACTTGCAATACTCCCCACTTTGGATGAAGTAAAAAAAGCCATTAATCAAATGAAGAACAACAAAGCTAGTGGACCAGATGGGATTCCTGCTGAAATCTTTAAAGAAGGGGGGCCCGAACTTGTACAACATCTTCATAAACTCATCGAAAAAATCTGGATAAGAGAAGAGATCCCAGAAGACTTCAGGGATGCCATAATTATCACCCTCTTTAAGAAGGGTGATAGAACAGACTGTGGAAACTATCGGGGCATTTCTCTCTTAGCAACCGCAGGTAAAATATTTGCTAGGATTCTCGCAAACCGTCTTCTATCTATTTCAGAAGAGATCCTCCCTGAAACTCAATATGGTTTCCGCCCCTCTAGAGGGACAGTAGACATGATTTTTACTGCACGTCAGCTCCAAGAAAAATGCCGGGAGCAAAATCAACCCCTTTATATGGCATTTATCGATTTGGCTAAGGCCTTTGATACTGTAGACCGTACAGCTCTCTGGACTATCCTTATGAAAATTGGATGCCCCAATAAATTTGTGAATATCTTGCGACTTCTCCATGACAACATGACGGCAACGGTTTTGGACAACAACGGCTCTCATGGTGCTCCATTTAAAGTGGGATCAGGTGTTAAACAGGGATGTGTTATCGCCCCAACATTATTTGCCATTTTCATCGCCATGGTTTTACATCTTGTCGAGGGGAAACTTCCCACCGGTGTGGGAATTATATATCGAACAGATGGAAAGCTTTTTAATCTCAGCAGGCTGAAAGCAAAAAGTAAGGTAATTACAACCTCCGTTGTGGAACTTCAGTATGCTGATGATAATGTGGTCTCCGCACATTCAGAGGATGATCTCCAAACTATCCTAAATGCTTTTGCAGAAGCATACGAAAAACTTGGTCTCTCACTTAACATCAAAAAAACCAAAGTGCTTCATCAGCAAGTGCAAGCCAATCCTTTGGTGATGCCATCTATCCAGCTTGGCGGGACAATACTGGAAAATGTCGATCATTTTCTCTATCTTGGCAGCTATCTTTCTGTTACAGCTAACATCGACAGTGAAATCCAGCATCGTCTGAGCTCCGCAAGTGCCGCATTTTCTCGAATGAAACATAGAGTGTTCGAGGATCGGGATATTTGTAAGAAGACCAAAACACTGGTTTATGAAGCCATTGTATTACCAACTTTATTGTATGCCTGCGAAACATGGACTATCTATAAACGTCACTTCCACCTCCTTGAAAGGTTTCATCAACGTTGCCTCCGGAAAATCCTGCAAATTACTTGGGAAGATAGGCGAACAAATGTCAGTGTACTGGAAGAAGCAAAGACTACTAGCATTGAAAAAATGATCCTTCAACGCCAACTTCAGTGGACCGGTCATGTTGTTCGAATGCCTGACTGCCGTCTCCCAAAGCAGTTACTTTACTCCCAACTCAAGGATGGAAAGCGGAATATCGGTGGTCAATATAAGAGGTTTAAAGATGTTCATAAGGCTAATCTAAAAAAATGCAATATAAACATCGAAAACTGGGAAGCTCTGGCCCATGAACGATCTAAATGGAGGTTGGCCTTTCACAAAGGTTCCATGGACTTTGAAGAAGCCCGAGTGCAAGGTGAAAGGAAGAAACGTGCTAAGCGAAAAGCACGTCAAATGAATCCTTTACAGGACCATCTTCTATCTGGTAACCTGTGTCCTCACTGTGGGAAGCTGTGTGGATCTAGAATTGGCCTCCACAGTCACTTACGGACCCATCGCTAGAGTCTACACAATCTTCTTTAGAATCTCCTCCTTTTATCCCGGAAGACAATCTTACTCGGTCACGAGTGATCGCCTGATGATGATGATGATGATAGACCTGGGAGAGAGGAAGATGATGTGAGGAAGAAGACTTACTATGCATCTTGTAATTTATTAATTTATGGGTTTCATACTTTTCTACATTCAGGGAACCTTTTCCACAGTAATTTGTCTGCCCATCTATCACAGAATCTTAGCATGTTGCAGAGGATTCTGAGGAACCTTATGAGGGGGATACTGAGTTTATGTGGGGCATTGGCCAGGCCTGTCAGGCATTGCTATATCCCCACTTGAATTGAGAATGTGTCCTAAAACACACCTAAAGCACACCCAGCCAGCACTCCTGCAACTGCACCGTGCAGGGGAGGTCAGCAGTGCTGGGCAAGCTGTCATGCAACAAAACTTGCCCATTATTACTGACCACCTCACCACAAACCCAGGGGTTTGGCAACTACAGTGGTATAGCAAACAAGGCCCTCAGAAGGCTAGCTAAAACAGGAATCCTGTGAGAACAAATGTACAATTTTCTGTGCAGTAAGTATACATTGTAATTATTGGCAGGTTTGCGTCCACCAGAATGTTGTCTATCCTATTGGGAAGTCTTGGGAGGAAGGCTGTACAGAGTGTTCCTGCACAGACATGGAAGATGCCGTTACAGGACTTCGAATTGCAGAATGTCTTGAGAAAGAATGCAATAAGATTTGTCCACCGGTATGTACAACTTCAAGGTATTAATCAGAATAGCGGTTCTACCTGCTGGGACTGTGCAACTCCTCCAGTCCAAGTGGTGCTCTGAATAACCAGAACTGTTCTGCCCCAATTGGGCATTGTTATTTTATTATGTTGCCCCCCTAAGCCTTTCATTTATAATTGTTCTAGCTTATTCTTTATGTACCTGTTAGCAACTGATCAGGCTTTGATGTCAAACAATACAATGCATTGATTAGTCATCCCCAGGAAGATTTCCTATCCAGCCCTTCCTCAGTTTGGAAGAAACCTGCCTCGGGCAGGGATCTCTGCTGCTGCTCTGGGTTGCAGCCTGAAGGCCTGGCCTTGCATTGTTTTTTCACCTCATCAATCCATTTCATTTCATCTCATCCAGCAGCTCATCTATTCCTCAACCATCTACCATTAAATATTGATCATGTATTACTTATTTTATTTATTTATTGTATTTCTAGATCGCCCATCTAGCCGATAACCCGGCTACTCTTATTTAGTTGTTTATTGGTTACGTTGGGTTTCAATGAAGAAGAGGTTTTGAGTTACAAAGAAGTGGATTGCATGTGAGTTTAACTGCCTGGATAGACACACAGCCTCAGGTGTGGTGTTGAGGCCAGAACAAGGACTGAGCAGCCGGACGTATCAAAGGCTGATGGCATTGTTCCTCTTGCAGCCTAGTCATTCTGCTGTCTTTTTCAGCAAAGGAGTCATCTTCTCCCCATTTCCCACTACTCCTTCTGCTATCCTTCTTATGAGAGAAATAGCAGACTTTCACAACAAATCCATGAACAAAAATGGCTAATGCCTCCTTCTGTTCTAAAGAGAACAGTCGGCAGATTTTCCATTGCTAATAACAATAGTATAAATTCCTTGTTTAGTAAGAAAGTACCGTAGTTTACTTTAGTTTGATTATTATTGTTGTTTTAGCCATTGTCTATCTCCAAAATTTGCAATCAACTGCTAGCTAGTACAACAGCCCAAAGAGCAAAAACTACTATAAAACCTAAAGTTGTACTGTAAATAACTGGAAAGAATATAAAATATAGAGGACTGATCAAATGGCTAAAATATTCAATCAAACTGGGGAGAGGTAATGAGCGGGGTACCACAGGGCTCGGTCCTCGGCCCAGTGCTCTTCAACATTTTTATTAATGACTTAGAAGTGGTGGTGCAGGGAATGCTTATCAAATTTGCAGATGACACAAAGTTGGGTGGAACAGCTAATACTCTGGAAGACAGAAACAAAATTAAAAGCGATCTCAATAGGCTGGAGCGCTGGGCCGAAAACAACAGAATGAAATTGAATAGGGATAAATGCCAAGTGCTGCACCTAGGGAAAGGAAACCAAATACACAGTTACAGAATGGGGGACACTTGGCTCAACAATACTACAAGTGAGAAGGATCTTGGAATTGTGGTAGATCACAAACTGAATATGAGCCAGCAATGTGATGTGGCTACAAAGAAGGCAAATGCTCTTTTGGGCTGCATTAATAGAAGTATAGCTTCCAAATCGCATGAAGTGACAATTCCCCTTTACTCAGCACTGGTTAGGCCTCATCTTGAGTACTGCGCCCAGTTCTGGGCACCACACTTTAAGAAGGATGTAGACAAACTGGAGAGGGTTCAGAGGAGGGCAACAAAGATGATAAAGGGACTGGAAACAAGGCCCTATGAAGACAAACTGAAAGAACTGGGCATGTTTAGCCTTCAGAAGAGGAGACTTGAGGGGAGATATGATAGCACTCTTCAAGTACTTGAAAGGTTATCACACAGAGGAGGGCCAGGATCTCTTCTCGATCATCCCAGTTAGCAGGACACAGAATAATGGGCTCAAATTTAGGGATATCTCCGATGGCCTCGCATGAGCGTAGCGGGCCGAAATCAGGCCCGCTCACGCGAGGCTTGCGCGGGCTCACCTTTTCTTCTGGCGGCTTGCCATGGAGAGGCAAGCCACCCACACCAGTCCCATCACGTCACTTCCGGCGCGGCGGAAGTGACGCGACGGGACCCTGCTCTGGCACACTGGACCCCCGCGCTATGTTTTTGGCGGGGGAAACCAGGGCAACAGGGCTTAAACAGCCCTGTTGCCTTGGTTTCCCCCGCCAAAAACATAGCGTGGGGGTCCAGCGTGCCGGAGCAGGGTCCTGTTGCACCTGTCATCGGCAGCTTGAGCGGTGAGGAGAACGCTCTGTGCCGCTTGGAAGAACGAGGTGGGGGGGCACCACTGCGGAGAATCGTGGCGGCGGAGAGGCGAGCCCCCCCCCACAGGTACATGAACACCACTACTCAAGTTACAGGAACCCAGATTCCGCCTGGACATCAGGAAAAAATTCCTGACTGTTAGAGCAATAATACAATGGAACCAACTACCTAGGGAGGTGGTGGACTCTCCCACTCTGGAGGCAATCAAGGTGCAGCTGGACAACCATCTGTCAGGGATGCTTTGATCTGGATTCCTGCATTGAGCAGGGGGTTGGACTTGATGGCCTTACAGGCCCCTTCCAATTCTACTTTTCTATTATTCTATGATTCTAAGAGTTGTCATCTTAGGAATAACTCCTATTCTGCCCAACCTATACTGCAAATGCAGACCCAGTTGGGACCACTTGAATATCCCTGACTAGCATTTCAGCAGCCCCTAAAAAGGGAGCAGGAAGAAGTGGGTAGCTGCTTAAAGCTGTTTGGCATGTTTAGAACATGCTTCCTGAATTTGTTTGCTCGGCCCTGACTCTGAATCCTGTCTAATCTGTTCGACAGCATTACTTAACAACTACATCTTAATTTTTGGACCGACAAAGTAAACCAAACCACTTGTGTGATATATATCACACAATGCTGTGGACATTGAGACTGCAGCTTGAGACTGATAGGCAAATGGTCAAGGAGCACCTGATTACTCTGAACGAGTTTAAATCTCCAGGGCCTGATGAGCTGCATCCTAGAGTAATAAAGGAACTGGCAGAAGAACTCTCAGAACCACTGTCTATTATCTTTGAGAAATCATGGAGGACAGGTGAAGTGCCAGACGACTGGAGGAGGGCAAATGTTGTTCCCATCTTCAAAAAGGGCAAGAAGGAGGAACCTGGGAACTATAGGCCAGTCAGTCTGACATCAATCCCCGGGAAGATTTTTGAGCAGATTATAAAGAAGTCAGTCTGCAAGCACCTTGAAAACAATGCAGTGATTACTAGAAGCCAGCATGGATTTGTCAAGAACAAATCCTGTCAGACTAATCTGATCTCATTTTTTGATCGGGTAACCTCCCTTGTGGACTGTGGGAATGCTGTGGACATTATATATCTGGACTTCAGCAAAGCTTTCGACAAAGTGCCTCATGATATCCTGATTAGTAAGCTAGCTAAGAGTGGGCTAGATGGAACAACTATCAGGTGGATCCACAATTGGCTACAGAATCGGACTCAAAGAGTGCTTATCAATGGTTCCTTCTCAAACTGGGGAGAGGTAACGAGCGGGGTACCACAGGGCTCGGTCCTGGGCCCGGTGCTCTTCAACATTTTTATTAATGACTTAGATGAAGAGGTGCAGGGAATGCTTATCAAATTTGCAGATGACACAAAGTTGGGTGGAACAGCTAATACTCTGGAAGACAGAAACAAAATTCAAAGCGATCTCGACAGACTGGAGCGCTGGGCCAAAAACAACAGAATGAAATTTAATAGGGATAAATGCCAAGTGCTGCACCTAGGGAATGGAAACCAAATGCAGAGTTACAGAATGGGGGACACTTGGCTCAACAATACTACAAGTGAGAAGGATCTTGGAATTGTGGTAGATCACAAACTGAATATGAGCCAGCAATGCGATGTGGCTGCAAAGAAGGCAAATGCAATTTTGGGCTGTATTAATAGAAGTATAGCTTCCAAATCGCGGGAAGTGATAATTCCCCTTTACTCGGCACTGGTTAGGCCTCATCTTGAGTACTGCGTCCAGTTCTGGGCACCACACTTTCAGAAGGATGTAGACAAACTGGAGAGGGTTCAGAGGAGGGCAACAAAGATGATAAAGGGACTGGAAACAAGGCCCTATGAGGAGAGACTGAAAGAACTGGGCATGTTTAGCCTTCAGAAGAGGAGACTGAGGGGAGATATGATCGCACTCTTCCAGTATTTGAAGGGATGTCACACAGAGGAGGGCAAAGATCTCTTCTCGATCATCCCAGTTTGCAGGACACGGAATAATGGGCTCAAGTTACAGGAACCTAGATTCCACCTAAACATCAGGAAAAATTTCCTGACTGTCAGAGCAATAAGACAATGGAATCAACTACCTAGGGAGGTTGTGGGCTCTCCCACTCTGGAGGCATTCAAGGTGCAGCTGGACAGCCATCTGTCAGGGATGCTTTGACCTAGATTCCTGCATTGAGCAGGGGGTTGGACTCGATGGCCTTGTAGGCCCCTTCCAACTCTACTTTTCTATGATTCTATGATATATATATATATATTCTAGAAGTAAGGAAATAAAAATGAATATTATTTTTCACCTTTGAAGTTTCCACTGCCACAAATGTTCCACCATCAATAGTGGGCCTTACTACTTCTATAAAATATCCATGGTCCTGCTCAACAGAAAACATGAAACAGGTTTGCTCTGTCCTGAAAATGCCATTCAGAAGTTGAACCACCTATTGCTGAGTAATATTTAATGCTTTTAAAAAAAACAACAACAGGCTTTAGCTCCACAGTTATAGAGAAATCTGAGAAGGGTGCCCTCAGAGAGCCAGTGTGGCGTAGTGGTGAGAGTGTTGGACTGGGACTCGGGAGATCCGTGTTCAAATCCCCACTCAGCCAACTCACTGGGTGACTGTGGGCCAGTCACTGACTCTCAACCTAACCTACCTCACAGGGTTGTTGTGAGGATAAAATGGAGAGGAGGAGGATTATGTAAGCCGCCTTGGGTTCCTTGCAGGAAAAAAGGCGGGGTATAAATATAACAGATAAATAAATAAATAGTTCTTCATGTGTACTTCAGCTTTAAACCAAGCATTCCTGCCAATTCCCAGGCCTGTTGCTCCCATTCTGCGATATCTGTACACCGTACATGCAGTATGTGTGGAAACACTAGCTCTGGCTTTGTTGGGCGTGGGAAACTTTCCTTCATAGTCTCCTCTTCCATGGTTTCATTCCCCTTCAGAGCAAAATGTAGAAGCGCTAGGCCTGCACATTTTTCTCAGTTGGGTAATAAAACTAATTCATTACTACATCACAAACCAGTGTTATATTAAAGGCTACCAGCCAGGTTACAAAATCTGACACCTATTGCTTGACTATTATTAATAAGACAATTTTAACTCTGGCTTCTGTTGTTGTCTTCAAGGCCAGTTGCTGGTTAGACTTTGTTTCACACTCCAGAGTCTCTGACTGTGTGTGTTCTAGGACATGGTAAAAAAGTTAAGATCTGACACCAAGGAAACTTCTTTGGAGGCGATTTTAAATGCAGTCTCTCTGCCAACAGAACAGAATGCAGTAACAGTCTTACATTGCCTATTCATTTATGCACATGAATTGAGCTGGTAACATGTTTGCTGGATTTTCAAAATCCTATCTTAAGGAACCACCAAACTGCATTTTAAACTGCCCTAAGTTTAAAAAGCAAGGGGGGGGGCACCTTTGCAAAGCAGCTGCTTAAAGAAAAATTGCCACATGTAATTGTGAACTATCCCCCCTCCCTTGTTTCCATTTTTAAACAATTTTCTTTCCAAGCCCCAAAACAGATTTTTTAAACTCTAGGGTGCTTGAAATGCAGCATGAGAAGTTCTGTGGCGGAAACTCAGAGAAAAAATGTCCAAAAAACCCAGGTGTGTTCACAGATGGTGTGCATGCGCTATTTTGGATCATGAACATTATCTGTAACTTTTAGCTGGGAACTACAAGGGGCGGTATAAACATTTTTTTGTTGCAAGAGGGATGTTTTTCTAATTCTAACCCCTCTCCACCATCTACTTTTAAAACATTAAAAGCAGAGTCTATATTTGCTGAAATGTTTTACTGACTGATTTAAATCTAGGTTAGATTTCAGAATTTGTTGGTAAACCCTTTTCTTCCTTTAGCTAATAAAATAAAACCCAAGCAGAAGATCAAATATTTTCTGCGAATGCCCAAAGCCATGGCTTCAAATTAGGGCCAACATCTTACAAGATGAAGGCCTTCACAAAAGGCTGGTTCAGAAGTTACTTTTGGAATGAATGATGGCACAGAAGCTTTGTTTGTTCAGAATCCTAAAGGGAGCAAGCTTCCTCCCAGCAGCTTCCCTCATAAGCGGCAATGCCTGTAGTAGAAGCTTGAAGCTAGTGATTTTTCTAGTGTTCAGAGCAACATATTTCCAAAAGCCCACAAATTGCAGTGCCACTATTGGACATTCCCCTTCATGCCAGCTCTGGACTCATTTTACACAATCCTTTTAGTGTAGTGAAATGTTGATTATTGATGTGGATTATGTATGATATACACTGAATCCATGGTGAAGTGGTCATTTGATGATTTCACAGTATGCCCAGGAAGCAACTTGGTATGCCCCCACTGCAAAGCTTTCGAAAGTGAATTGAGTGATGGTGGGATGACACATAATCTGGATGAATACTGAAGCAATCAGGTGCCTGCCATACACTCAGTAGCTCTCCCATAGCTAATAGGGTCTTGTGAAATGGTCCTCTGGTGCAAGGAAAGCACAACGTGGCAACAATAGCTTGGTTTTCCCGTACTTTAGCATATAGTACTCTGGCGTGGGCTGGATTGGTTAAGCTCTGCAGATTGACAACAATCTATTTACCCTGCTGTCCATAAAGCACTGAAGACTCGTCACATATATCCTCTAAACCTAACCTGCTGCAATTGTTGAGTTGGCCACTAGGAGGAGGAGTGTCTGTACTTTAATGCCTTCTGGATATTATCATTTTCCAGAAAGATTTCTGTGTGAATTTATACAAATTAAATCATAATCACATCAATAATTTAAAGTGGGAGACAACTTTAAAACCTTCCCCGTACAAACAAAAAAGCAGAACACTTCTCTCCTGATATGCTTTTTAATACTTGCTTCCTGGGAGCTGTGAAACTGCATAAGTGGAGGGATTATAAATAGCCAGCCTTATTCCTGATCTTCAGTTATACACAGTTTAATCAGACCCAGTTGGCTAATCACACGTAAATTGATCATGAAACATTTTTTCCAGCCCTTTGGGCAGCTGTGTTACATAGGAGAGCCAGAATGTTCACCTCACTTGTACTGGGACATGATATATTATTAGCGTAATAGAGGTTGGCCATGAAATCTATGAGTTTAATCGCTAATATTTCAGACTGACAGTTTTCTTTGAAGTGGCAAACTTCGTCTTTCACCAGATGTTCAACATGAGTGTAAAAGGGCTTACCGTTAGATGCAGTAAAGATCAAAGGGAAATTTATTTTAAGGAAGGCTGGTATTTGAGTGGAATGAGCAAATTTAATTCTTAAATAAAATATTTAAAAGGCTAAAAAAGGAAGACATTTAAAGGACTCAAGGGCGCATTGGCACATGAAACAGCAAGAGTCACCTCATGTTTTGAAGACTTAATACTTATTTATAGATCGCATTTCAAGTGCTCAAAGCACTTTGCGTACAGTTTCCCAGTAATCATTACAACAACTGTGGGGGATATTCGAGTATTGTTTTATCCATATTATAAAGGGGGAACTGAGACTGAAGGAAGCGTGGCTTGTGTAAGGCCACCTATTGCATTTGGGGTTGAAGCGAGATTTCAGCCAAGGACTTCCTGGTTCAGAGAGTTCAGTCTCATGCAGCTCAGCCCTATGCATGCCTAAACAGAGGTATAATGGGATGTACTGCCAAGCCTTGTTCAGGCATTTGCCCGGATGCCTGAGAGCTAAATCTGTGTAGGGAGATGGGGTTGAGCATGTTGGCCCTGCCCCCAATCTCCCCGTGCACACCAGCACGTCCCTCCTTGGTCTCCGTTCTTGCTTCTAGTTCAACTCATGTCCAAGCAAAGGCATGTAGAACAGCCCTGCAGACCTTGCTGCTCAACGTGGCAAGATCGGAGACTGCGGGGTAAGGATGGGTGAATCAGCAAAGTTGAGCTCACCAAAGTTCTCCAAATTCCATCTCAAAGCTTGTTCCAACTAGAGTCCGTATCAGATTGCAAGCTTTGTTTTTCTTTCTTCCCCGCATGAAAACCTGTGCATATTTTCATGTGTATTTTTCCAAATGTACACATCAGTTGTGCACATGCTCTTGAACACATTTTTTGGGGTCCACAAATCACATTGCAAACACAGAAATGTACGGACCAACCACAGATTTCACCCAAGTCTGTGTTCGAGCCAGGTGTGAACTGGGTAAATCCTGATCAAAACAGAACTGAAATGAATTTCTCATACGTCCCTGCGAGAGGGTGGAAGCTGGTATGCAAGGGAACTGAGGGAACAAGGCACTGTGAGCGGCCCTCACACGTTCCCTCACACATTCAGGCAAATGCCTCAACTGGGCTCCTGTATAGGATTGTGGCCTTAGCTATCTTACCACAACTAATAAGAACTAATTGGCATTTAAAAGACAAAAATGTAGAATGATAAAAATGATATAAAAATAATTCAAACAAAGTCAAAAGAACAGTAGCAGCTTGGATACATTTTAAAAAATCAGTAAATGAAAACAGTTTGATCCATCGATGGAAAGCAAGCTATAAGATATTATGGGCCTCCATAAGGTTACAGTTCTGTAATATGAGATCTGCTAGCAAAAGTCTCCTCCCAATGCACTAGCAGTTCTGACTTCACAAGCAGAAAGGACCTTATGAAGTGACCTGAAAAAAGTAATTGTAGGGAAGTCCTCTGTCTAGCTCTTCAGTTGTATTTTTTATTTTATTTTATTTTTTGGCAATGCAAGTTAAAATAATTTGTGTAACAGAATATGAGCAAGTCTCCCCACAGCTGCTTCTTCTTATTACTCCCAAGTCACCTGCTCAAGTACAGAAAAATACAGAAATTACATAAACTGTTATCTCTTGGGACAAGTATTATTTCTCTCCCTCAAGTCCTGTAGATAGTGATCTTCATGTCATCTGTATGGCCAACTTTAGGAATTTATGTGTCAGAAACATCTTGTATTTTAAATCTCTAAATCCTGAAAATATAATAAGATTGGGTAAACAATACAAGAGGAGGAGATATTCTGATCATGAAAATATCCATGTTTGCAGAAAGCTAACTGCAAACTTGACTGTGACAAGTACAAAACACTCATTTCTGGTACATCAGATTTAAGGAACGATCCTATGGCCCCTAGACAATAAAAATTCCCCATTGCTTGAAAAAGCTTGTGCATGTGGATTGTTTTGGGCTGTCTTCTTTGCCAAAGGCACACTATTGCCAATGTTAAAAAGATCCTTTTGATGAATGCATGTTTTTCTAAAATGCACATGTATCTACCAGCATGCCCCAGCCAGCCATGCTGTTGGACTTTTTCCTGTCTAAACATGCATAGGATTGTGCCCTTAAGTGCTTTAAAGGTTAACAGCAGCTTTTTGAATTAAGCCCAGAAACAAATAGATAACCAGTGGATAACTATGATCAGAGTTTTATGGTTTAACTGGCAGACTTCAGTTGAAATTCTGGTTCTGGCACTTTGCACCAATTGCCATTTCTGAACTATTCTCAGAATAGTTTCAGTTGAAACTGAACCCTGACAAGACCGAGGTACTTCTGGTGGGAGACAAGGGGAGGTTAGGGGATGTTGACCTGGTGCTGAATGGGGTACATCTCCCCCTGAAGGACCAGGTCTGCAGCTTGGGGGTCATTCTAGACTCCCAGCTGTCCATGGAGGCTCAGGTGTCAGCTGTGAGCCGGACAGCGCTGTATCAACTCCATCTGATACGGCAGCTGCGCCCCTACCTTCCTAATCATCTGCTCCCATCAGTGGTTCATGCCTTGGTCTCCTCTCGCCTAGACTACTGCAATGCGCTCTATGTGGGGTTACCCTGGAAGACGGTTCTGAAGCTTCAGCTGGTACAGAACGCGGCGGCTCGCCTGATTAAGGGCAGCTGCCGGCGTGATCACATCACGCCAGTGCTTAAGGAGTTGCACTGGCTACCAGTTGCTTGCCGAGCTGAATTCAAGGTGTTGAATTAACCCTACACGGCTCCGGCCCAGTTTATCTCAAGGAGCGCCTCCAGCAACATCAAGTAGGCCGCTCAACAAGATCTGCCACAGACGGCCTTCTCCTTATCCCATCAGCCAGAGCAGCCAGGCTGGTGGGGACTAGGAAGAGGGCCTTCTCTGTGGCGGCCCCCATGTTATGGAACTCCCTCCCTAGTGAGCTATGCCCCCTCCGTGATGAGCTTCCGCCGTGCATTAAAAACATGGCTGTTCAGGCAGGAATATGGGGTGGGTTAGGATTTTAAAAGAATTTTTTTTACTGTTTTAATTATCATATTTTATTGTATTGTTTTATTGTATTGCTTTAATTGTACATTGCCCAGAGTGGCTGGGTGACCAGCCACTGCCAGATGGGCGATTAATAAATATAATAAATAAATAAATAAATAAATATTTTCAAAGGCAGCACTGTGTAGAGAGCATTACAGTAATCCAACCTGGATATAACTGGGCCATGAGTAACCAGGTCCAAGTCAAATTTCTTCAGGAAAGGCTGCAGTTGGCAAACTAGCTGAATTTGGTAAGAAGCACAAGATCCAGGAGTGCCACCAAGCTGTGTACCTACTCCTGTGGAGGAGTGCAATGTCATCTTGAACAGACTGTACAGCTAGTCCCAGGTCAGTGGAGCGGAGCCATAAGAGCATCAGAAGAGCCATGCTGGATCAGACTATAGGTCCATCAGACCAATGGTCCAACAAATAGCACATCCAGCTTGTCTGGTTTAAGTTTCAGTTTGTTCATCCACATCCACTCCTGTATTTTGTGTTGTTGTTGTTGTTGTTGTTGTTGTTGTTATTATTATTATTATTATATTTTTATTACTTTAGTATTGATGCAAGATATCAGTAAACGTCGAACACAAACCATTTCACACAAGAATTTGACGTTTTTCTCCAGATATCCTAAAACTGTAAGAATTGCCACTAAATATCAGCATTCACAAGCTTTTGATATTTATTGGAATTTATCATGTGATTGTGGATGTATCAGTAAACTCTTGGAAGCAACTGAAGCTTATGATGATTTGAGACACTATCACCACAGAAACTGACAGTTATTTTTTAGAAATATCTATTATTGTCAGTTATGAAGAAATACAAGATTATCGGTCTTATGTTGGTTCACTCCCAAAGAGCTTTTATGACCTGGCCAGCAACTAGTTTTAATGAAGAACATCTTCAAAATGAGCAATGGAAGGCTTCCGTTGGAGTTTAAAATGTTGACCTAATGCTTCCACAGGATCATGGGGGACCAGCACGGTGTGAAATCCAGTCAAAAGGTTATCTTGGCTGGTTAATTTCCTCGGAACAGGAGGATGATCTAAGAGTGATTCCCGGCATATCTCTAAATGCTGTCTCTGTGAGTTACTTGCGGTGGCATCGGCTGTTGCAGCTTCTCTTGGGGAGGGGTAGAGATTGGGAGAATCCATCATCGCTTGCCGTTTCGTTTGGAGTTCTTTTTTCAAGAACGTGAAGATCGACAACTCCATTTTTTAAAGATTTATGGCTAATTAGGAACAAAGAGAAATTTTATCCACAATCAGGACTAAATATCCTTTCTTCTGGAATATTAACAAGACAATATGCTTTAAAAAATTCACAATGGGAAGATCAACAAATGTGCTTTGAAACGAGAAAGAAAGAGGTATTGTAACTCTTTTTATTTTTGATTTTGGAAAAGTCTAAAGCAGGAGTAGCTGTCTGTTAAATTTATACTGCGTCACAGACAAGATGGCTACTCATGATTCATGGCAGAAGTTAGCCGAAGAGCTGATGGTTATATCTGAAGCATTAAAAAAAAACAAAAAAAAAACTGCTGGGGAGGTTGGTGAAATCAGAAGTGTGGACTGTACAAATAATTCAAAAGTTCCAAGATAATACAGAGGGTGACCGATCGTCTGTGAAGCTTGAACAGAACAGGGAGGACTAGGGGAAGATTGATATGTTGCGAGAGATAGCAACTGAAACTTCAAAGAGAGAAAGGAAAGTGGAGGGGATTTTTAAAGAAAAATGCTTGATTTCGCAGAAGCAGGAAGAAAACTACAGAGAAGTTCAACCATATAAGAAAGACCTTGCCATCAAAGATGCTTTCGGGAATGTAAGGGGGAAGCCATCCACAGAGAACTGGAAAGACAATTGCTGGGCTACTTGGAGGAAGCCATTTACGGGGGCTTACAAGAAAAAAAATGAGCCTGAAAAAGATGTATATTGCGAATACTGTGTTTGATCGTGGGAAATGGTTTGCTGATTATTGGATGGGATAAATAGTTTGACCCATGTTATGATCATTGCTGTCTATTGGAATGGAAGGGAGAGCTTTTTATGAAAGAAGTAAGAGGGTTTAGTTCCCCAAATGGATTGGTGGGAGGAATCCAAATGGGAGAAATCTAAAGCGATTGCTGATAGTGATCCAAACAGCATTCATGGATCTGGACCTAAAGGGGTTGGTGAGAGGAACCCCTTTGAGAGAAAGGAGAACTTCTCCAGTCTGAGGTGGTTTTCTTTGTATTTTTCATTAATGTGGTGACTTTGATCCTGAAGGGGGCATGCTTGGGAAGGATGGGACTAGAAAAATGACTAGTTGCTGAGTAAAATAAGGATAAAGTTTAATATTGAATTAGAACCTGAATAGTAATTGGTTATTGGAAAAAATGTATTGAGCCTGGATGAAACTTAGCATTGAGAATGAGTAATGGAAAAGAACCAACTAAATATGGGCTAAAAATTTGGGAAGTGAAGTAATGTGGAAATGTGAAAGTATATTTTTTTTAAAGCTAGGTTTTTTGTTTTTATAAGTAGAGGGAAAGAAGATAGAGATTTTCATTAAGTATAAGTAGAAATATTAAATATTGTTCAATTAGGATTTTTTTATTCATAATAAAGTGTTGTAAGCTTTCAAGGCTTTGTGAACTTGTGAGGTTGATGAATAAGGGAGGGGGGGATTTTATTATTTTTTGTTTGTTATTGCAAAGAGAAAAAAAAGTAATTTCTTAATTATAGTATAGAATATTTGATGTTACTTATACTTGGTTGTGGAAAAATTGAAAGTCCTTTTTAGTTTAATGTTGTTTTGTTTTTGTAGTGTTTGTTTGGTTGGTTTTGGTTTTTTTTTTTGATTTTAAAATAAAAAAAACACAATTTTTATTTAAAGAGCAATGGAAGAGTAGCTGGCCAAGACTCCACTATGCCTGCAAAATGCATTGCCCAAAAATCCACTGTTCCTTTCCAAGAATCAGGATTAGTCCAAGCCAGCTGGCAACTCTGGGCTATCGATGATGAAGGTACATAATCCACAGCAAACAAGAATTCAAGTTGTAGGAAGAGTATAGCAGTACTCTCCTCCTTCCTTTTGGGTTGGCAATTGCAGGGCCAGATGGTACTCCTAAGGGAATGGATTTGCCTCAGGATGTTGTGGCCCATCCCCAGCACTGCAGTGGGCCCTGAATCTGTTTATAGCTAGAATCTGATCAGAAGTGGCCTGGTTGATGAATAAGGGAGTGCCTGTTCAGCCCGTGGAATGTTAGAATCAAAGTGAGCTTATGTTCTCAAAGGAAAAGCAGGCAGGAGTTGTTACTCCTGTCCAGCTGCTAGCTTTGACCTTAGCAGGGAAGGAAGCTGGTAGCTTCTCTGTGAGAACCTAGCAGAAGAGGTGGGGAGTTTTCAGAGGTGCCAAACAGGTTGAAGCATCACCCCTGAAGGGCAGAACAGAGACACCCTGTTTGGGCAGGGGCCTTGTTGATGGGCTAAATCCCTTGTCACTTAGTTATTCAGCAGGAGGACTATCACAGCCACATCTTCACTTTTAAGCAGGTGCCCAGGCTGGGAGCCTTTGTGAGGAACGTTCTCCTCTTTACTGCCCCCAAATCCTCTCTGTTTGGAGGACTACCCTCTGAGCCTCTTGAAGCACTCTTCACACGGACTCTCCATCCAATTTGGACCCTTGTTGCTTTGAACTTTGTATTGTTAAGAAACTGCCATGAAAAGTACTGCTATACTCTTCCTACAACTTGAATTCTTGTTTGCTGTGGATTATGTACCTTCATCATCGATAGCCCAGAGTTGACAGCTGGCTTGTACTAATCCTGATTCTTGGAATTTTCTACCCTGGACCCATGTAGTGTGGAGATACCAAAGTAGAAGCTATGGTCAGGACCGGTGCAGGGCAGTTTGGCGCCCTAGGCTAAATTATATTTAGCGCCCCCCCCTCGTGCCGTGGGGGGGGCTCCGGAAAGCAGCCCTGCTCTGCAACCTCCCGCCGCCGCCGCCACCACCAGACCCCCCCCGCACGCTGCCGCCCCCCACCTACCTTCCCACGCCTCCTCCGAAAAGGGACCCCCGCGCTCTGTTTTTGGCCGGGGGAAACCAGAGCAACAGGGCTGTTTAAGCCCTGTTGCCCTGGTTCCTCCCGCCAAAACAGAGCGCGGGCGGGGCTCCGGAAACAGCGCGGAGAAGGTAGGTGTCGGGGGGGAGGCGGCGCAGAGGAGAGGCGAGGCGAGGGGGGGAGGCGGCGCGGGGGGGAGGCGGCGCAGAGGCGAAGCGAGGCGAGGTGGGGGGGAGGCGGCGCAGAGGCGAGGCGAGGTGGGAGGCGGCGCGGAGGCTCGGCCCCACCACTACTCCGGGCGCAATCCCCCGCACTGACCTGGCTTTCTCGGTGAGGCGGGCGGGCGGGCAAGGCAGGAGCGCGCCGGCAGCGAAGAGGAGCGCAGCGTTCTGCGCCCTCTTCCGCTACGCGCCCTAGGCAACAGCCCAGTTGGCCTAGCGGTAGCGCCGGCCCTGGCTATGGTTAACAGCTCTGCATGTGTGGGATTATACTCTGGACTTACTCTTGAACCTATGTCTCAACTCTTGGATTTGATAGGCCTTGACCCATGTAGTGCGGAGGTTCCAATGAAGATTTCAAGAAATCTTTTTCTAGCCTTTGATTCCCTGAGATGACTTAAACCAAGAATCATTCAAGCCCTGTCTTTGATTGCCTGTGATGGCTTATGCTAGGAATTATTCTTGCACTGTATTCTGACCTGTAGAGATTGCAACAGGGAAACCTAGTTGTATGGCTCTCTGACACAGTTATAATTAATACCTTTCGATTGTTCTGGAATTACTTATGGAGCCTAATTGTCATCAGCTATATGATTTCTGAAGACTGTAATCATTAAGCTTTTACCTTGGGATTTGTTGCAATAAAAGTCTCCCTGGTATGGGGTGTCCTGTGTCACACTGCCAGAGTGTGTGCCTGAAGTTGCTGATCTCTTCAGTGATGATGATGATGATTAGATTAGGTCAACATGATAGGTCAACGTCTGACTATTCACATGTGACATAAAACTACTTAAGATGCAGGTTTTATAAAACTTCGGAAGTGCTCTCCTTGGTAGAGTGCATGTTTTGCAGTGTGAGGCTACAGATTTAATTAATTCCCAGTTAAGGGGGTGCCAATTAAGACACCACAGAGCTGATTTTATTTATTTACTTACAATTTGTATACACTGCCCAATAATCCAAGTTCTCGGGGCGGTTTACAGTAAAAATGTAAAACTATAAAATAATAAAATATAAACATGAAATCTAATACAAAATAAAACCAGCAACAGCATAAAAAAAAAAAATAAAAAAAAAAATAAGAGATCATATTAGTGCAAACATTTTAAAAAGCAGATTTTAAAATTGGAGAGCCTGGGAAAATACAAAGTTCTTCATCCGGTGCTGAAAAGACCACAACGTAGGTGCCAGATGAGCCTCTTTGTGGAGGCTATTCCATAGCCAGGAACACAACCACTGAAAAGGCCCCTTTTCTAATAAAGAAAAGAGAAGGAAAACAGGAGGGATTTTCAGGAATACTAATTATGTGGCAGATGCCAAGAAAAATCCGGCACACAGAACTGCAGAAGGGTTAGTTTGTGCCATTGCTCTGGCTACTTGATTGTTATCTCTTTCAGGATGCTTCTTTGCTGTGTTGCAAGGCCATTACTCCTTGCACCCAGTGTGTGGGTAATTAATTTCTAAATCTTACCCTTTTAAAAATACCTGTATCATCAATAGGAAGTTGTACAATGTCTTTTCCATTTTTTTTTCTTCTAGGGACATCAATACATTAACAAAGAAGGGTCATGCTGTGGGAAATGTCTCAAGACTATGTGTGACGAGACATCACGTTGGTCTCGGGGAGATGGAGATATTGTCCGCTGGCATGAAGTAAGTCACAGTTTTAAAGGAGTGGCAAGGTGTCTACTTTTCCTTCTTGTATAGGAGCCATAGTTACAGGGTGGTTGTTGTTCTGTCTTTTTGAAGATTGGGTGGGGAAAGAAACACCAAACCATTAATTACATATATCAGTTAATTACATATCTGTGTCAGCACCAGTGATTTCCTCATTTACTTGGGGGGAGAACTGCAAGAGAGTTAAATGGGCACCTGTTGAATTTCCTTCTCCAAGAAATAAGGGTGGCCCCTTCATCTATTCCTTTCACTGTAATGGGGTTGCTGATGTTAAACATTTTAATTGTATTTTTGCTGCTGGCTTTTATATGTTGTCTGGTTGATATTATACCGAATTGCTGTTTTTGCATTTCAAATTGTACATTGTCTTGATATTCCAATTAAAAGTTTCAGAAATAGGCAACATGTTTCTCCCCAATAATGAACACCATGTTTTGTGTTGCAGCTTCCGCAAAGCAAGTAATTAAAATTGCAGTCAAAACCTATGGCTAATGTTTCACCAGGTAACTGGGTGAAATGGTTAAGATCACTGATACCTTCTAGGGTGGTTTTCCTAGAAGGTACTCGGTGAATTATTAACAGCCTGAACAGGAAGTGGGCGTTGCTCTCAGACAGGTAGTTTGTTAGGCAACAAGGCAAATGGTATACTAAAAGAATCCCGAATCTTGGGATTATCTGCACAACACCACATACAAATACAATTGGGACTGTGCAAAAAGGTGAGGAATATATCTCTCTCTGATAGACCACAGTGACTCCACTGGGTCATACTGATGTTTCACTGAGAAGCCACCTGGGCATAACTGAGGGACGCTAACATCCTCTCTGCCTTCACCAAGACAGCTTTTGGTGATGCAAGCCATGTTGGCACTATCATCCAGGATGGTAGCTATTTTATCATGTACTGACCTAGCATTTAGCCTCAGCAAGACCTGATGTTGATGGAAGACTGACATGGATGACATTGTTTCCTTGGAGCAGCTCCAACTTGTCTTACCACATTTATATAGCTCTTTTTGATTGCTGAGAATACTGAAACTAAAGATTACTGAAATCGTCTCTCTTCTATAGGTGAAATTAAAATCAGAATTTTACAATTTGCAAACATCTTCCCTGCTAAAATTTTGTTTGATTTGGTTTGATTTGATTTAACTAGGTGGATAACCGTCTTGCATAGGCCTTAGCACACTAAACACTATGCATGTTCACAGCCTTCTATGTGGTTTACTTCTCCAAATTTGGTAACTGAGAAAAAAAACCCTGCAATCCAAATCCTTCTTTGAGGGAGGAGAGGATTGCACTGTTTTGTCCTCAGTGCCCATTCTTGGCAGCCAATAAACCCAACCACTGCTCTTTTAGGAGACTTACCCACCATATACCTATGTATAAAAATATGAAAATTATCCCGCCTTTAACTATGGCCAGGTTAACTGAACAATGTGTATTGCTGGTCAAGTCTACTATAGATATCACCATATTCCTTGGAGAAACCTTATCTGGTTATCAGAGGTTTTTTTTTAAAAAAAAAATTAGGAAGTTGGAGATTAATATATATCTTACCAGTGATTTAATTAAGTCATTGCTATTCACTTTCTGTTGCTTGGTAGAGTGAGCAGAATTCCAGTCTGCTCTGCAGTAGGTGGAAAGGAGGATAGGACGTTGCTCTCCTGTCCTGCACTACAGCACTGATGTGGAAAAGGCAACAAAGGAATGTGATCTTCCTACACCACGTAAAAAGAGAGGGGCAATCTTCATTCTACATAATCCTTTTGCTGTCTCTCATTCGTAGATTGGCTCCGAGTGGCAATCCCCCTCAAACCCATGCATCATCAGAGAATGTGCCCAGGTGAATGAGGAAGTCTTTATTCAGTCAAAGAATGTCTCATGCACACAGACGGAGCCTCGGAGTTGCCCATTCGGAACAGAGCTGCGCTGTGACCGAAAGTCAGGCTGCTGCCCTTTATGCCATTGTGGTAAGGAATGGTCCATCAAAAACGGAAGAGGGCATGAGCAGTGTGCTTCTCAAGCCCGTACCTGGCATTTCTGCACCAGTTGCTTGTTAATTGTGCATTTCGTATGAGAAGCTTGTAAAAAGCAGTTTGACAATCAAATTTAAATCTGAAGCTTTGGGGATGGGAAGATATTCAACAGTTTGTCTTCAGCTTTGTTTTTTTGTGACATCAAGGCAATATTGGTGGTGCCACTATTTATGTTCTTTTCCCTTTTCGCCTCACTCCCCTTCACAATTTATCTCCTCACTCCACACTCATCATATGCATTTTTTGCCTCCCTTTTTTTTCGGGGGGGGGGAGTATAATGGCCTTATGAAGTTCACTGCTGCGGGTTCTTGTGATGGCCACTTGTTTAGATGACCCTTCAAAAGGACTGGATGAATTTATGGAGGATAGCATAAGGTCTGGGGCATGGGCAGCAAGGGTCTCTGGCTGGAACGCCAGGGCCAGGGGATGATGGAGACTGGAGTGGGCAAGAAGAATGCAGAGTTCAGGAGCCAGGCCGGGGTTGGTACACGTAGCAAGCAAGGTGGGGCCAGAGGCGAGAGGCAAGTCCAGGGAGCAAGCAAGTCCAGGTGGGGGTCAGAGGCGAGAAGCAGGTCCAAGGGCAACAGAGTCCAGACAAGGAGAGGCAAGGGTTGAGCACAGTCAGGCAAGAGCTGGTCACAGAGGGTCAGGAGCCAGTTGCAACAGCACAAGGAATCATGTTGCTGTGGCGAGAGTTGAAGGCAAACTGCAGCTCTTATATAGGTCCTTCTGGCTGCTCCCAGCTGGGCCGCATTAACCGGCCTGAGAGCAGCCAGGAGCAGGAGGCTACACTCTGCGAGTAACTAGAAACATTGGGCTTGCTCCTGCAAGGCGGTATCTTTGCCAGCTGGAGCTGTGGCGCTACCCTGGAGGAGTGGATCCTGACAGATAGTTCTATCACAATTCCCTCTATTTCCGAAGTTCAGAGGTGAGTGTGGATTCCGATGTAGCCAAAATGGTATCATCCACACACAAGAGGGAGGTATTAGCAGGCTTGAGGGGGACCACAAGTTTTGCAGAAGTACAATTAAAAAGAAAACCTGAAGTGGGGGGAGCCCCAAAACAGCCCAATAAAATCAGTGAAAACTGAACATGCTCCATGACCATAGAATGCTGACTCAATGTTAGGGGGAAGTAGGAAGAACTGGGTGCGAGGGGTAATAGAATGCAGAATCATGGAGATGCCTATGGCTGGCTGACTGGAACACTGTCCACAAAACTCCACAGTGCAACTTTTTGCACTGTTCAACATTTGTTTCAGGCTCCACCATTAGACTGAGTACCTAACAGTTTGGAAGCAAAAAAGGGCTACACAAAATAAGATAGTGGTTTCTGTATGCTTAGGGGACTTTCTAGTTACACAGAAGTATATGTTTGTAATTTCTAGGATGTACAGAATGTTGAGATTTTTGGCAGGGGGAGGGGAGGAAGAAGAGAGAATGGCCTTACTCAAGCCCCTAATATTTTATGCAAGCAAAAAGGATCCTCTTAGTGGGTGGGGTTGCATTGCCTGTCAATGCTTATTGGTGATTATAAGTAAGTGGAACCTCCTCCATGTACAGAAGTAGTATCCTTCTGTATCCCAGTTGCTGGAGGAGCAACAACTGGGGAGGTCAGCTTCGCCCTGTTTGTAGGCCTGCCAAAAGCATCTAGCTGACCACTGTTGGAATTACTGGAATAGCTCAATCCTTGGTTTGAGTCAGCAGGGTTCCTTCTTACTGTCTCTAGGACAGGTTAGTAAAGAACTCCATTGACTTTAACTGTCCATTCCAAGCAGTTTTGTTGTCCACATTCCTTGGAACTGGCAAAGCAACCAGTGGATTGATGGGGTTCTACATCAAGTGGCTAGCTGCACAGTCCCTGAATTGTTGTGGAATCAGCTGCAAGCTGGGCGCTTTTGTTTTGTTTTGACAATATTGTGGTACAATGTCTGCCTCAAGCAGTTCTGTTTATGTCTGCAGCCAGGAGTGTGTTATTGTTAAACTATTCCTGGACCAGCCTGGGAAAGGATCTCTGGGAACCAACTGTCATGTGTTTGTTTTCTCTGACGTAGTGAACTGCTCCAGACAGAAGCCATTTTAAGGGGAAGAACTTTAGCTATAGCAGGGGGGCACACACTGTTATTTGGCCCTGAGGGCCACATGTGGTGCCTGTTGAGGGGCTGGGGGTCACACATGTGTGCGCACACTCACAAGGACACACACACACATAAATAAACTCTTCCCCCCACACACACACGTGCGCACACTCATGCACACGTTCCCTCAAACACCACCCCATCACCTTGGCCAACCTTTCCTTTTCTGCTTACTTCTGAAGAGTGCACTCCTGGCACTCTCCCGTTGTCAGCAGCAGCAGCACTCACAGGGTCATAGAACTAGCCAGTTCACTTATATGTCAGAGTGTCTCACAAAAGATGCTCTGGTCTCCACACTCAGTGGGCAGGCCCTTTGAGTGCTGAATCCTAAAGCATCCTTGGAGTAAAAATGGGGCTAAATCAGTGGTAATTTTGTCGGGGGGTGACGATGATGACACACCACTGTGGGGGAGGGGCTGCATAAGGCCTGTGGGTTGTGTATCCCTGACCTGTAGGCAGGCTAGCTCTGAAATGCAAAATGTACTCTAGTTTTGAAGAGAGTTAAAGTGGCATGATGAAGCCACTGGTACCCGTGATGAGCAGCATAGTAATTCTTTCCTGTCCCACTATTGTCTCTTGTAGGTTTGTTTTTTTTAAAAGATGTTATTTTCTGCAGATTTTTCAATGTTTTGTCAATATAAATATAAAACAAGAAGTAAACAGAGCATTCCTTGGTCTTGTAGGTTTTTGAAGCACTGCAAAACCCTGCAAATTGTGCTTGCAGCATAAAGGCAAGGAGAATGGGGAAATTAGAATTAAGATACAAAATGTACAATTTGACAGAGAAATGTGATGGTGCTTCTAAATGGGAAGCAAGAATTGCAGGGAAAGGAAGGGAGAAAAGCAAAATCATTTTATCAAGTGCAGTAGCTATGATATATAAACTAGGATTAACCTCACAGGGGAGCGTCTAGTATAAAGCATTCTGGGTTCAGAGTATGTACTAATATTTAAAGCCCTTTAGTTGTATTGAAGGCACTGATACTAATAGATACATAATTTCTCTTGCAGAACCTGTGGGTGGCTGTGTTTTGAATGGCACTGTTATTGGGGTAAGGTCATAGCTAATCAGCTGTTTAAATTATCTTCACCTTGCGAATTAAGGGATATATTGTTGGAATGTTTTCACATTGGACTCGGCCTTTTTTGAAGGAAAAAGGAGAAGCCACTTTTGACCTTTAAGAGTGAATCATAGGCCTAGTTCTTGCTGAGGTGGTGAATCTCTGTCTGAGCTGTATGACTTCAGACTCAGGTGATGGGAAGAAGGCTTTGGAACCTAGGAAGCTGTCCTATATGGAGTCAGACCACGGGTCCATCTAGCTCAGTATTGTCTACATCGACTGGCAGTGGCTCTCCGGGGTTTCAGGCAGGAGCCTTTCCCTGATCTTCCTGGAGATGTGTCCTTTTGCTTGCAAACCATGAGTTCTGCCAGTGAGCCCTTCTCCTAATGTTTCCATGACATGTCGTTTTCTATGACCCAGACATAATGAAGGCTTTTTAACGTGATCAGTGTCAAGCTTGCAAATGAAACGGAAGCAGTATTGTCTACATCTCCTTTCCAAGGTTTAATTGTGGTCCTCCACCCTCTTTCCCTGTCTGTTTGCTAATCAGGCCCTGCATTACAATATTCTGATCCTCAACGGATGCTTTAGAAACAGGGGTGGGGAACCTTGGGCCAGGGGGCCAAATCTGGCCCTCTGGGGTTTCCCAAATGGTTATGCCCCCTTCCTCTGGCTGGCCATGGGTGGTTCGGTGGTTTCCCGGCTTTTGTGCAGTTTCCCCCCTATTCTACAAGGTTGAAATACCTCTCGTAAGGCTTAGATACTGGCAGTAAGAGCTTCAAGCTACAATATGCTGGTATTTTTGCCCCGTCCCAGTTGCCTTCAGCCCTGCCCGCCACTGGAATGTGGCCTCCCCATGCCCCTGAATAGGGAAAAGATCTGTCATCTCCTTGGTCCTTTCTGAGTACTTCTGCAATGTTTTTTTCATATATGTGAGATGAGATTGCTATCTCCATTATCCTAAGAAGAAAGGGAGACCAAGGGGCTTTCCCTCCATATAGGGAATACCAGTGGAAAAGGGGAGTTGCCTCAGAATGTAAAAATCCACAGAGTGTTATAAGGATTACAGGGAGACAGCATGAGAAGCAGTTTAATCACTCAAAAGATTTTTTAATTACTTCAGGAGTAATTATTTGGACAGTAACATCCCATGCATGTCTACTCAAAAGTAAGCCCCACTGAATTCAGTGGGACTTGCTCCTAGGTAAGGGTGTGTAGGATAGCCTTATCTCTTCTAAATTGTATACCTTACCTTGCCCTTCAGTCATCAATTAGCATTCCCGGAGCAGCCTACAAAAAGTAAAAAATACAAATATCACAAAACAATAGAATGATAGCACAGCAGACAATAAAAACTCTAATAAATAAAAACCCACAGCACTGTTAATGAATTAAAATCTTTAACAAATAGAGTGCTGTGCCATTTTGTATAGTATAGCTTTATTTTATAGAACATCCCTTTACCAGTACAATGGTATCCATCAGTATTTTCTTTTTAATTCTTCCTTCCATCATTATAATAAACATACCTCTAGGGCAGGGGTGGGCAACCTGCGGCCCTCAGCCCAATTTCAAAAAACCCTTTCTGCATGCGATCTGTTCAGACCTCTGACAAGAACCATCTGCCCCTTACCTGGTAGCCCACTGAATAGGAAGGAAGAGCAAGAAAGAAAAAGGGGGGGCAGAAAGAGAAAAGGGGGCGACCCATCCAGCAGACAGATTACCTGCAAGGGAATGCAGCCCTCAACAGAAAAGAGGTTGCCCATCCCGGCTCTTGCAGTTCTATTTTTTAAAAACAATTTTAAAAACAAAAATGCCCATAAACCTCCAAACTTGGAGGATTACGGGCATCCTATGCAGGGAGGGCGGAGTGCAGAGGCAAAGCTCACCTCCACGCTCCTCCTGCCTTGCAAAGCATCTTGGATTTCAGCCATCTAAGTGCAGCGCCTCGGAGTGGGAGGGAAGGAGGCTGAGGTGCTGCCAGGATACTTTGTATCTTGGCGGTGTCGGTCTCCTCCCCGCCCCGCCCCCTGGAATGACCCCAAAAGCACGGTTCTTTCTGTGCTGCCTGTGAGGGCCAGGGGCCAGGGGGGGAGTCCCAGCTCTGATGGCAGAACAAGTTTCTGAGGTTGGAGCTGGGACTCCGAAAATTCCTATGGCCATCGAGACGCTGTGTAGCGTCCATAGGATTGTGCTGCCCATGCAAAGTTTTGTAAAGGGTAATATTTCGGGCTTCCCCCCTGCATTTGGCCTCCATCTAATAAGTACTTAAGTACTGTCATTTGCACGGAAGCAGTACTTAATATATCACACCCTTAAACTTCCCAGACTTGAAAATGTATTTTTAACTATCTTCCACTTTCCATTAAAGGAAAATCCCCCCTTTTCTTTCCTCACCTCTCCTTCCTGGCCCCCACTAACTTATCAATTCAACGGTTTCATGTTCAGGGTTTTCTGTTGCAATTGTATTACTGGAGCCATTTGTTTTTTCCTTAATCCCTTTACATTTCCACCTCGTATCCAGTTACCAGCTTGATCCTCCCATACTTTGGTTTAACTGCGTTCATTTCACAGCACTTTAAACTTCCAACCAGGTGGCTTGACTTACCAAATGGAATCATCTTGCAACAGTCATCTGGTTTCCCAGGCTTTTATTGAGCACAGTGATTAAGGAAGACACAGACATGCTTTGCCTTGATATAGACTTTTATGGGTTGCATCGGCTAGCACTGTGTGAGCAGATGTTGACAGGGCCTTGTGAGGTTCTCATTCAGCATTTCATAGGTGCATTTGACAAACATTTTTTTAAAATCTGTTCATTAAATATTTACCAACTCCCTCACAGTAATCTACTTGTTAATGGGGTTTTACTGTCTAGGACCGATCCCAGTAGATATTACGGTATATAATATTTTGTTCCAGACGGGAACTTTCCCAAACACATGGGTAATTACTGATATCTGGATATTTGATTTTGACTTGCTGTTAGTGCACATAGTGCAAACTTCTTTTTAAAAACATGTTTCCAACTTAAATAATGGTAAAACTGTTGGATTCAGTAATTTGAAAGTTATTCCCAACAAGTTAGGATTTGGAAATTGAGGTTTTCTGTGGAAACTTGGGCCACTGAATTAGGAAAGGGATTCTATAATACAAAAATATGATAATGTCCCAATTCCTGCAGAAACAATTAAATCCCATGTATGTGATCCCCCCTTAAACATAGGGCTTTGCACTCAAGTGAAGGGGATCAGGATCCCAAGAACCTAGTAAAGTTTCACACTGTAGTAATTGGCACGTACTTTCCATGATTGCTAGTTGTTTATTGCATTCAACTTCAACTGGTGGCGTGTAACCCACAAATTGAAAAATGGAAGATGGACTGGAAGAGAGGGAAAAGATGGACAAAGAAGGGAATAGAAGAAAAAGATGGGTGGAGAAAAATGACAAAAAGGGAGGAGGAGTAAGGTGGATGTGGGGATGAGAAACAGGCAGAGGGGCAAACTACACATTACACGGGGGATCATTGATTTTTACATAAAAACAATCATGCGAAGCTCCAAATTGGTTCATAGCAGAGCACTAGGAGAGGGAGGGGGCTTCAATCCTTTCCCTACATGCTGTTTCCCCAATCTAAATCTCCCCCTTCCCCCAGACAGCTGCTGTTTCCTTGCAGGAGTAAAACACTGCTACCTATAATTTCCCCCCACTGGATCTTATAGCAGCTTAGGGATGGACAGGATTCAGACAGGGAAAACAACACAGGGAAAGGATTAACCGCTCCTCACTTCTCCCAGCGCTGCCGTTTCAATCCAGTTTGGACCTTGAGCAGCTGTTTTAAAGTAAAAATAAAATTGTCAGAAAATCTAATCCAGGAACTCCCACATAATGTGAAGTTTTGCCCAGCAACACAGATTGGAGTAGGAGAATATATATGAGAACATAAGAAGAGCCCTGTTCAATCAGACCAAAGGGCCATCTAGTCCAGCATTGTTTTTCCACAGTTGCCAACCAGATGAGTGCAATAGTGCCTTCCCGCTTGTGTTCCCCAGCAACTGGCATACATAGGCATACTGCTTCTGATATTGGAGATATTACATAGCCTTCATGACTTGTAGCCATTGATAGCCTTATCCTCCATGAGTTTGTCCAATCGCCTAAACCTTTCCAAGTTGGTGGACATCACTACATCTTGCAGTAGCAAATTCAACAGTTTAACTATGCGTTGTGTGAAGAAGTACTTATTTTTATCTGTCCTGAATCCCATGAAATGCATTGGTGAGAGATCCAGATAAAAGGAAGTCCTTCTTCACACAGCACATAGTTAAACCACAAGATGATGGCTACCAATTTAGATGACTTTAAAAGGGGATTAGACACATTCATGGAGGATAAGGCTATCAATGGCTACTAGTCGTGGTGGCTATATGCTGTCTCCAGTATCAGAGGCAGTATGCCTGTGTATACCAGTTGCTGGGGAACATGAGTGGGAGGGTGGTATTGCACTCATGTCCTGCTTGTGGGATCCCGTGGGCAGCTGGTTGGCCATTGTGTAAACAGAGTGCTGGACTAGATGGACCCTTGGTCTGATCCAGCATGGCTTCTCTTATGTTCTTAGTCTCCCACCAATCAACTTCATTGGATGGGCCTGGGTTCTACTATTATAAGAGAGGAAAAATCTATCCACTTTCTCTGCACCATCCATACTTGTACACACTTCTATCATGTCCTCCCCTTACTCACTTTTTTTCAAAGTTAAAAAGCTCCAAATATTGTAAGCTTTCCACTTATGAGAGTTGCTCCAATACATTGATAATTTTGGTTGTCCTTTTCTGCATCTTCTCCTTTATACAATATCATTTTTTAAATTTGATGACTATAACTGTACAGAGTATTCCAATTGTGCTTGCAGCATAAAGGCATTATAATGTCAGCAGGTTTATTTTCAATTCATGTCCTAGTGATCCCCAACATAGAATTTCTTTTTTCACAGCTGCCACACACTGGGTGAGTTCGCACGCACGCCACACTAAGCCACCTTGAGAATAAGCCAGGGTGGGTGGATGGGTGGCTTATCCATTACTCCCATCAGACAATAGCCTGCTTGGTGGCTTGCCATGGCTTCTTTCTCCCTCAGTCCCTCTAAGTCCTCCTGGCTGCTGCCAGCACCTATCCCAGGGGTCTTTGCAGCCGAAATGCTCATTTTCTCATTCCCTACATCGGCACCTATTCTGCAAATGGTCTGCTGGGGTTGCAAGCTCCCGCCCCCCCTGCATCAGATCGCCAAAGGGATTTAAGTTTCTGAGTCCTTAATTTTTATTTTCAGGATCTTGCACAAGTGTGCAGGACTGTAAGCCCACCTGTCCACTATGGAGCCCAGCATAGCCATATCCCCCTCTTGTCAATGCCCTTGTCAACTTCATCCACTTCAGTGCTTCCCAAGCAAAACTCTACCCACCCCGCATCAGATCACAAAAAGGAAATAATTTTCTAAGCCCTCATGAACGTGGGAATGCGTTGACAATTATTAAAAATTTCTTTTTCAGGGTCTTGCACAAGTGTGCAATGTCCTTGTCAATTTCATCCTCCACTTCAGAATTTCCCATTCTAGCAAACATCTTTTTTTTTTAAAGGCTGCTTCACGTTCTACTGAAGTCATAACACCTGCCCCTAAGCTCCTTCTCTCCTGCAGCTGCCAGCCACTTTCTCACACACACCCGTCATGCATGTCACTTCCCTCCACTGGTCTCCATTGCTAGCTGTCGGATGTACATAGGCAAATTTCAAGGCAGAGCAGGGACTGAGTGGGTAAAGATACACAAATTTCAAGGCAGACAAATGAGGTGGATTGCTAAAAATACACACATTTCAAGACAGAGCAGTAAAACTGAGGGGGAAATTATGCAAAATTCCTAGTAGCGGACAGTCGTTCCTGTGCACCTGCGCAGGACCGAAAACAAAATTACGAATGCATTCGGGACACTCTCCGGTATCCTTTCTTCAAGATTTCTATGGGGAAAAAAATTAAAAATCCATCCTGAGGTGGAGAGTGCCGAGAAGGGATGAGGGAGAATGCTGGTGGCACCAGTGATATCACGAGGAGTGGCAGGGGTTTTCGCTGCTCTTGTTGTCAGCTCTCTAGCCGTTCCTGACAACCTATGATAAAATCGTCCCGCTGGGTTTGGACATCACAACAAGCCACCCTGAAAACAAGCCACCTTAAACAACGCTGCTACAAAGCCATGGGTTCTCAGGGTGGCTTGTTTGAGAAAAACAACCCACAATGGAAAAAACACTCTGGGTTTGGATGTCACGCCTAAGGCACCCTGTAACCACCCACAATATCAACCCACCATGGCTTAGCATGACGTGTGAACCAGGTCACTGGGTCAATTTTTTTTTTTTAAATCAAGCTATCTGTTGTAGCTCTGGTACTATCCACCACAACTCCCTTTTCTGGTCAGTCACCACCACCTCAGACTGCATCAGTGTGGCTAAAAAGCAGAAAGACAGGGTAGGGTGGAGAAAGACAGAGAGATAGAGAAGAAAGAAAAAAGATGGATGTGGGGAGGAGAAAGAACACAGGAAAAACAAATATGATTTGTATCTTTTATTATATCTATCTAAGGCCTAATCTACATACAAATATGTAGATGGGGTGAACACTTTCCCACATCAAAGTGAGTCACTGGGCTCCCAGTACATGCTTCTGTGTATAATGCAGGGGTGGGCATCATCCCAGGAAAAAAGAGAGAGAAACTGCTGGTTTGCCGTCTGTCAAGGTTCCGCTACTACAGAGACTCCTTGATCTGCCTTTGGAAGATCTACGCCTCTTCTCAAAGCCTCTCCCGTTCCAGGAGATCAAATTCTTTGCCTGCTTCCAGTAGCATGGGTGTAGGCTTTAGACGTGGTGAATAAGTCACTCCAAACTCAGGGTACACAACAACACTTTACTTATTATATTAGGGTAATTACTTAATAGAGAGTGGTTATAATTCAAAAGCAAGTATGATAGAATTAAAAACAAACAATCCAAGGATCTCTAGCTTAACTTCAGACTACTCTCTCCTCTGCAGTCCGTCTCTCTTGCAGTCGTCTCTCTTCTCTCTCTCCTCTCTCCTTAATCAGGCTCTTTTCTCTCTAATCAGGCTCTCTCTACAGTCTACTGACCACACCCCACACATATATAGCCCTCCCAGGAGTGGAGGTGATAATCAGGTGACCTTGTCAGGAGACTAATTCTTA